>JAWNNV010001315.1:2400000-4800000 GCA_035044485.1 Scaptomyza reducta | reverse complement strand
GCCAGCAGTTTGTGATACATCGCCTCCTCCTGCTCCGACTGTGGCTGCTCGTGCTGCAATCTTATGCAGAGCTCAATGATGGCAGCGCCCTGCTTTAGCACCTCACCCACATTACTCTCGAAGTCGCTCCAGATACTCAAATTTAGCAGTTGCGCCACTTTGGGCGGAAAGTTCATCAGTCGCGAGCTATGCTCGAATACCTTGTGAACAATCTTTGTAAACGCATCTAGGGCCGATTGCATTTTGGGGCAGGCTAAAACGCTCGAGCCAAACATGATCCCACACAGCACTGAAAAATACGATTACAATTTTGCAGAGGGATTTAATATGATTTCATAGCTCAGAAAAGAACTTTTTCCTCTGTCTGTCTAAATAATCTCTACCTTTTTAATGAACTTTTTGCTAAGCAACCATTTTTGTCAGAAATTACATAACGAAACATGTAAGAAGGCTCTAGTCGAGAAATCCCGACTAGACTATACCCTGAACCCTATACTTTACGCATACAGTCAGTGCTTGCAAGTTTGTGTGAGTGTGTGTGTATGCGTATAGTGTAAACTTAACTTCAATACTCCATATCTCCAGTGTTTTTCAACCGATTTCAATAAAATTTTCACAGATTGTCATTATTTATTCTAATCTTTCAAACTGCTTAAAAAAGGTTTCTAAATTCAAGATATTGTTATTATCGATCACATATGTATATCGGAAACGGGAAGAGTTATCGAAAATTAGGCGAGCTTATGTTCCAAAACCACAGTTCATACATACATACAGACGGATATGGCTATATCGATGCTGAACAAGAATATATATACTTTATGGGGTCGGATATGCTTCCTTCTGCCTGTTACATACTTTTGCACAAAACCATTATTCCCTTTTTACTCATTTTCAATGGGTTTAGGGCAGCGGCCGGGGAACTTTTTTAATCATTATCCCTAAATATTTTTGTGGCACTGACATTACTCACCCATTGGTGAAGGAGAAAAAAAAAAGTTCATATCCTCCGTTTATGGGAGATGGCGGACTAAATTCTTTAAGATGAAAAAATTTTTAACAAAATAGCACATTAAACATATTTACTTTTTACTCACAAAAGTCATTTTTACTCTAGTTGCTTTGAGTACTATATATTTAGTTTTTTTGGCCTGTGCATATTATAACGCTAGTTATATTTCTTTCCAACGTTAAAGTTTCATATCAAAGAGTTTTTCAAATGAATATTTAAATTTAGAATAAATAAGATTTACTTCGTACTAAAAGAGTACACCATTTTCGGCGTGCCGAAGACAAGAGTTTATATTTTTTTTCCTCTTACCTTCTATCGACCAACGATACAATTGCTGCTCCAACTCTGGCAGCTCGTAGTGTTTTCCATTTTTGTCTGCCAGCTCTGTCTGCGCTTGCCATTTGTCGACCAATTGGCGCGTACAGCTCTCAATATGCACGTCCATCCAATTCAAATTACCATTGAGCAGCAGCCGATTAAGTATACGCCTGTTGTGCAGCCACTCAGCACCCTCCCTGTGCCCATTAGTTATTCCCAATAGCGGATTAAATTGATTTGCAATTCATTTCATGCGCTACTTACATAAAGAAGAGTCCACGCTGGCAGGCATGACGCTTGTTGTAGATTGTCCAGGCGTCCGGTAACGGATGCTGCGGATATTGACCCTCTTGCAGAAAGAGACTGCGTATTAAACTCGCTGATGACACAAACACTGCATCCTGTGTGCCACCCAAACGCTCGCGAAAGATGGCTCCGTACTGCCGATGTCGTGCATCCACATATTTATGTAATCTACGAAAGGGTATTATGGCTGCTTGCTGATGAGTCTATCCAATTTGTTTTAACTTACTGCGGTGCACCTCCAGCTGCTATTAAATCATATAGTGTGCCCACTATGGGTAATCCCCTGACGCGTGGTATAGGCACAAATTTGAGCACAATCTTAAGGCTGTGACATGGATAGCTTACTTGCACTTCGTCTCTGAAGTGAGACATGACACGGAAAATCAGCGTCCTTAGCAGCTGCACGACCCAGCGCAGCAGGCCGCCGCGGCTCAGCTGCTTGGTCATCTCCTGCACAACCAAATCTTAAAGGGTCAACACTCAGACACAGAAGCAGCACCGGAAGATGGGCTAAGTGATTAAATGCGAAACCCGAAGCCAAGGCACGGCACGACAAGGGCAAGGCCAGCACAGAACTGATTCGACATGCTGCCTGGCTTGCGCCTTATAACTGACAACGACAACGAATGTAATGCGAAGAGCGAAGAGGAGAGAGTTTGAGCTCAAAAAGGCGCGATAAGATCGTCGGCACCTTGGTTGCAGTGTTTGACAAAAATGCTCGTCTACCTGGCTTTTTAAATGAAAACAGTTACTTGTCGTCCGCTTTACCGTCTACCAGGGCTCGGGCCAATGTGCCTTAATGACATGCGCAATATCCAATAAACTAAACTTCAACGAAAGTAGTCGCTGAGTGGACTGAAAATGCGTTCGCCTTCGATACTGCTGGCCATGCAAATTGTGCGACTGTGCCGAAGATTCGTTTGCGACAATGGTTCGATCGGTCAAACATTACTTGTAACCAACTATCGGCACAAGTTTGTGAGTTCGGTTCTTCCACCTACTTCTCGAATTACACGTTTCTCACTCAATGTCTTGTCGTTGTTCTCTATTTACTCGCAATGTTTTGGTTCCGCATAAATATTCAATTACAATATATTGTAAATCGGTTTAAATCAATTGTATTCATTTGGTAATCAATCCATAAAAAACTAAATAATTTAAAAAATAATTTTATACTCATAACATTATTTATATTTTTGACCTTGACTTATACAATAATAATAATAACAAAATATTAAAGAGATATATTCTTTCAATATATATTGTTCTTTACAAAAATAAAATACATATTAATTTATTGACTAATTTAAGATTTTAAATAAATAATTGGAACACATAAGCAAATATGAATATAAACATGACAAAACTTATCAAAATTTTGTTTACCAGTGTACTCTCAAAAATTCGCTCACTATTCTCACGGCGAAACGATAAGAGTGTGGGGAGATTGTTTGGCAAACCAAACGGCATGCTCTTTCCCACTGTGGTATTGAACAAACTGGGCGCATAAGTTGAACGGTATGTTCCATTCAGTTTCAGTTGCATACGAGCTGTGAGCCGCGGCGGTGCTTGAGTCGGTTGCGTGTACGTAAACTTGGTTCGTTTGTATTGGTGTATTTCACGCACGTGTTACAACATCGAAAGCTTCAAGTGGTTCACAATCGAGCGCAATAGAAATAAATAAAACAACGGTGCTGTAAAATAAATACATTTTGTGATAAATATAAGCAATCAATTGATTAATTAATTGTTTTTATAACATATATCTCGGTACGTCAGCGAAATACTTTTTAATACATTCAGTGTATTTAATAACATATATGGTATACATATGTATATGCATATATTTATACATGTTTTATGTTGATTCACATATATTGGCGTGCGGCAATTTTGCTTTAGGCTTTACGTCATTACGATTGTCTAATGATTTTCCGCAATGAGGTCTTTAATGTTTTCGCATGAGTTTTTCATTTTCCGCGAATAGATATTATTTTATTTTTAATCACGACACTGTTTTTCGTGACAATGGACAAAGCTACTAAATCAATTTGTGCACTCTTCCGAAACCCCTTAAAGGCGCACCATTAGCTTGCCGGTTTGTTCGCATATCATTTGGCTGATTACACATTTGTTTGTACGTCAGTATGTATGCATACGTGTACATGCAATGATATGCCGGTTTAAAGTAAATTCATACATATATATATGTGGGTTTGTTCTAATGGGTTTGTCCTTCTAAGAAGTATAAGTTATGACATTTGCAATCTATAGTGGTTTATATTTTGTATATCATTGTAATCAATTAATTATTTTAAAAAAATGGCTTTTATCAACTGTTGATATTGAGAAATACAGAGAGCGCTCTAGACACTGAGAAAAGTATGAAGAGAGAAAACGAAATAGTGGTGACATACTACTCAAGACTCGATATGGTGAATAAATAAATGCTTAGTTATTTTACAGCTTATGAACATTTGAATATTTCTACCAGCTACAAGTTTGTGTTTGTAATTCTATTCAAAATTGATATACAAAATCGCTCATTGCACCTTACAAACGTTCATTAATCTTGCTTTGTCTATTAATCTGTTTTTATATTTTTGTTGTCAGATTAATTCTGACACAAACAACAAATTCCAATATGACTTTATACCACCTGCAGCTATTCACTTGTTTCGCGACTGCATCTGAAAGTATTTAGATAACGTTATTATGTGAAATCTTCGATCCTTAATATCAGCTGAGTATTTAATAGAGGGTACAAGTATGCGACATATCTTTTATCCTTATGTCAAATACAAGCCACATATACATATACGTAAATTCTATAGGTCTTAACTACTCTGACGTGACAACCTTTTTTTTATTAGTTGATTGCTTTGTGGGTGAACATAAATTTATATTAATGACTGACACTTGTTTGGCCCTTCATTGAATCGTGGGACTACCCCACCCTTTAATTTCAACAGAATTGAGTCAAACAGAGGGATTGCATTTACCAAGAACTCGTTGCCAATTAAATAGTATTTAATTGAAAAGAAAGCTATACAATAAAGCGTCGTAAAGTTCTGCTTCTTACAATAAACCAGAAACTCTACGTGTTTTTAACGCCAGTCCCAGTTGATTAAACTATTGTTCTAAAAGTTAACGTCAAATATATTTGGGTCACCAAATTTTGCTTTGGCTTAAAGCCATCTATAAACATTTGATTTGTTTGTGGCTTATCGCGTACGAAATTTACTTTTTTTTGAACATACATACACTTATGCAAGCTAATTAATAAAAATTATGATTATTGTCTTGCGAAATTGTCAACTTTATTTACGCACATATGTCACATCTTATCAATTTCAGACATCGACCAAACAAATAAACAATTAAGTGAACGACCGTTACGAGTGCGTCTCTATTTATTAAGTTCACACAAGATTCATTTGTATCTCAAAAGCTTTGTATTGTTATTATTTGCTTATCTTATTGGACTGGTACCGTATATTTTACGAGAACAATAAAACAGCTGAACAGCAAAACAGCTGAACAGCAAAAAACGTATGTTTGTAATTTAGTCTGTTAAAGCACTTGCAGGCCAATTGGTTTTATAGCTATGACTTCAGTAGAAACAAAAATAAATTTTATTTTTCTGCTAGTTTCATATTACATTCTCAGCTAAAATCATAATTTATAACAACTTTTTATGCCCTGAATTGGTAAAAAGGGTATAATGGTTTTGTGCCGAGTATGTAACAGACCGAAGAAAGCAACTCCGATCCCATAAAGTATACATATTCTTGATCAGCATTAATAGCCGATTTGATAGTGTGTATAAACGCGTTGACACTATGAAACTATGAGGGATAGAACCTCCAGATTTTGACAATAAGCTCGCCTAAGCCCTAGGCAGTACAAGTATGTTTCAATGTCGGTAACTCATCCCGTTTCCGATATACGCATGGAATCGGCGATAATAAAATCTTGAATTTAGAAAACTTGAAACTATAGAAGAAATAATGAACACCTGTGAAATTATTAAAATCGGTTGAGGAACACCGGGGATATTACACATTAAAGTGACGTATGCAGTATACACACATACTTGCAAGTACTGACTGAACGCTTTTAGTATAGGGTTCAGGGTATCTTCTAATCTGTATTTCTCGACTAGAGCCTTCTTACTTGTTAAAACATAAGTTTGGCACTCTTTTCTATTTTAATCCGGGTTTTCTTTAATTTACCAACACTAGTGATCGACCGAATAATCGAAAGATCAGCTGATAGCAATGGAATGGACAACTTAAAGTTTTCTCGACGTGATACTTTTTGGGCTAACAATTAATATAAAATCAGACACTTCATATGACTTATCACGCACTAGTTTTCCAACAGACAACTAAAAAATCATTCTATTGTGTGCGCACAAAGAGAATGAAAATTGTGTACAAGGTCGTCCACAATATAAAAAGATAAGGAAGCATGCCTAGAGTCACATTGCTGATGTAGTTTATGCGCCGAACACGGCAAATGCTGTTTGTTGAGATTACCCGGCCATGGAGTCCATTATCAGCATACGATATTATCAGATCACTATGTGTTTCACCATCAGGTAACAGCGCTCCCATGACAGGATGGATAGTAGCGCCAAACCGGAACGTGCAAATCCCCGCCAACAGGCAAATTGCCTGTCACAACTGCTATTTGCCTGGGCAGTGCCGCTGTTGTATCGTGGTTCGCGAAAAGGTTTGAACACAGATGATCTAACGGAATGCTTGAAGGAAGATCACTCCGAGCAGCTGGGTGATCGATTGGAGAAGTAAGTGAATTGAAGACATTTCATCGTACTATTAATCAGTCATTCCTTTTTTAACAGTGAATGGTTTAAGGAGTTGGAGCATGCTCATCAAAAGTCAAAGAAGCCACGACTACGCAACGCTCTGTTCCGCTGTTTCAAGGGACCTACGATAGTGAATGGAATTATATGTTTGGTTTATATAGTTATGAAGTAAGGAAAGCGTTTTAAATATGTGTAAACTTGACTAATACGTTATTTTGCAGAACATTCATACCGGCAATTTTGGCGCAGCTGTTGCTGGAGTTTCAGCGTGTATCGTCTCCTGTTTCGGACATTAAAAGCCAGAACTTAACAAGTGCTTTTAACCGCACAGTGCGATCTGTGTCAAGCTTGGGCTTAACATCATCCGATGTCAACGGTATGTAGATTGAAGATGACTACCCATTGTTATTTTATCTAATGTTCTTATTGTATCGAACAACTTAAGGAAATTCGCTCAATGCACTGGACTACGACGATCCACTTAAAGAGCATGTAAAGACTATTTTCCCTGATGAAACATCCAATATCACCGAATTCAATGCGCTTGAAGAGGGCATCAAATACATTTGGAATGACGTTCATTGTCTTGCTACGGTGCTTGTAGGTGCAACACTGTTTTGTTGTTTCCTCATACATCATGTGGACCTCCGACAACGTTTGATGGGTGCTCGCATGCGTATTGCCTGCTGTTCGCTAATTTACCGAAAGACACTAAGGCTATCCATGAAGACAGCGGGTCAGACTCCAGCTGGCTATTTGATCAATTTACTCTCGAATGATGTTAATCGTCTGGACTATGGTTTTATTTTTGTACACTGGATCTGGATAATGCCGCTTCAAGCGGTACTCACTTGTTATCTCATATGGTTACGCATTGGTATCCCAGCCCTGGTGGGTGTTATCGGATTGCTGCTAAAAACAGTGCCATTGCAGTCGGCGTTAAGCAAGCTAACCTCAATACTCCGGCTCCGTATAGCTGAGCGCACCGATGCTCGCGTGGGAATCATGAACGAGCTGGTCCAGGGCATACAGGTTATTAAGATGTACGCCTGGGAGAAACCATTTCAAGCGGTTGTCGCCGAAGCGAGACGATCTGAAATCAAACAAATTCGTTATGCTTCCTATTTACGTGGATTCTACCTAAGCACCATGGTTTTCACGGAACGCTCTACGTTGTACATAACCTTAGTTGCAGCAGCTCTAATGGGACAGCAAATAACGGCAGATTTTGTCTTCTCGGCAGCCAGCTACTATAACATTCTGCAACTGGTTGCAGCCATTTGGTATCCACTTGCTGTAACCTTCGGAGCCGAAGCTCTGGTCTCCCTTCACCGCATTCAGGCATATCTTCAACTGGAAGGTCGCGACGAGAAGGTGCATGGTCTGACACAAAAGAAGCACCAAGATGGTGGAGATACACGAGCTATTGTATTTAAGGACATCAGCGCTAGCTGGGATAAGGAGATGCCGCAACGTACTTTGCAGAGTTTCAATCTACAGATTGAGAAGGGCCAGCTCTGTGCGGTCATTGGTCCGGTCGGAGCGGGAAAGAGCTCTTTGTTACAGTTGCTGCTCGGTGAGCTACCCATAGTTGATGGCGGCGTTGTTATGCAGGGAGAGCTGTCCTACGCATCGCAGGAGCCTTGGCTATTTACCGGCACTGTTCGCAATAACATTCTCTTTGGGGAAGAGTACGAGCGTAAGCGATATCAGGAGGTAACTAGATGCTGTGCGTTAACTGCTGACTTCCAGCAACTTAGCAGCGGTGATAAGACAATAGTTGGAGAGCGAGGAGCTTCCCTCTCTGGTGGTCAACGAGCTCGCATCAGCTTGGCGCGAGCGGTTTACAAACCGGCTTCCATATACCTCTTAGATGATCCGCTGAGTGCTGTGGATGCTCATGTTGGAAGACATCTCTTTGATGAGGTCATTGGGCCACGTGGACGACTAGCCCAACAGAAGGCAACCCGTGTGCTGGTCACACATCAAGTGCATTTTCTCTCCGAGGCTGATTGGATTGTTATTGTGGAACAGGGTCGCATCTTGAGGCAGGGCACATATGAGGATCTTATCAATAGTGAGTTGGACTTTGCAAAACTACTGGAGCGTCCGAAAGAAGCGGATACAACTAATGATGGGATGCAATCTTCATCGAATTCGTCGTTGAGCCATCAAGAGGACGTAGATGAAGAGGATGATATACCCTACATTGATGGAGTTCGAGATGGCTATCAACCTTTGCGAAAGCAAAGCAATTCCACTCAAGGTAGCAAGTCGGTAAGTTAAATTAGTGCAAGACTTAATAATATATTTCCCGTTCATTTATTTAATCATGTATTATACATTCGTATTTCCAGCTCAACAACAGTGATCAAGCAGATTTTGATCCAGATGATGATGAATTTGCCGAGACCCAGGCATCGGGTAGTATATCGCCAAAAGTGTGGTATGAATACTTTCATGCGGGCAGCACCTTACTGGGTTTTAGTTTCATGGTGTGCATCATGCTGCTCTCCCAGGTAGTGTGCAGCAGCTCTGACTACTTCTCCAACATTTGGACGCAGCAGGAGCATCAACGATCTCACGGCGAATCGACCAGCTTTACCACATATGAATGCATGTACATATATGGTGCACTCGTCATCGGCGTGGTGATAATGACATCATTTAGAGGTTTCTTGTTCTTCAAGACGTGCATGCACGCTTCTAAGGTCCTCCACGATCGCATGTTCCATTGCATATTGCATGCAACTATGCGATTCTTCGATACAAATCCCTCGGGACGTATACTTAATCGGTTCTCAAAGGATATGGGAGCAATTGATGAACTACTGCCGCGAGCTATGATGGACTTTATACAGGTTGCCCTTGTTATGTTTGGCGTGTTGATTTTGATCGCTGTAGTGAATCCCGTATTGTTGGCCGCAATGCTGGTAGTGGCCATTATCGACATGCTCATCTTAAAGCTGTATCTGCGAACCTCTCAGGATCTGAAGCGCTTGGAAGGTATATGCCGCAGTCCCGTTTTTTCTCATCTGAGCTCGACTCTGACGGGACTTTCGATCATTCGTTCACGTAAGATACAGGATGTGGTCGCCAAAGAGTTCGATCTGCTGCAGGATGTGCACAGCAGCGTCTGGCAACTAACTATGGCGGCCAATACAGCATTGGGACTGTGGCTGGACTTCGTCAGTTGCGCCTTTCTCGCTTCAGTGACATTCAGTTTCATCATAGCCAGCGAAAGTAAGCTTTAAAGGTTTTCAACAACAAAGACACTTTCAAAGCGAATACTTAATGAATTCTATCTCTTTTAGCCACTTATAGCGGCAATGTTGGCTTGGCTATCTCGCAGGCCATGATACTCACGGGCATGGTACAGTATGGTGTTCGCCAGGTATGCGAGTCACTGCAACAAATGACTAGTGTGGAGCGTGTGCTGCAGTATACCGAACTGGAGCAAGAGCCAGCTACTGACAGCAACGAGCCCCCTCACCAGTGGCCCACGCAGGGTCAGGTGGAATTCCGTGATATGAGTTGTCGCTATGATCCCAATGGTTCAGCTGTACTCAAACATCTCAATTTAATTATCGAACCAGGCTGGAAGGTGGGCATTGTTGGACGCACTGGTGCTGGCAAATCCTCCCTGATTGGCGCACTCTTTCGTCTGGCGTATATTGATGGTGAAATTTATATAGATGGCATCGAAACGGGCAGCATCACACTGCAGACGCTACGCACTCGCATTTCAATCATACCACAAGATCCTGTGCTTTTCTCGGCCACCATTCGATATAACTTGGATCCCTTTGAGCGTTATAGTGATGCCGATTTATGGAGAGCTCTGGAAGATGTTGAACTTCGTGCAGCTATTCCGGGATTGGACTATATGGTAACTGAACGTGGCAGCAACTTTAGTGTGGGACAACGACAGCTTCTATGCTTAGCGCGTGCCATTTTGCGCAACAACAAAGTCCTGGTTCTGGATGAAGCCACTGCCAATGTGGATCCTCAGTAAGTATAAAACGGGCAACACTTAGCCATTAGCTAATTAAATTCTTTATCTTTAAAAGAACGGATTCGTTGATTCAGCGCACTATTCGAGTCAAGTTCCAGCAATGCACAGTATTGACTGTCGCACACAGACTGCACACTGTCATGGATTCGGATCGCATCATTGTAATGGATGCGGGTAATGCTGTAGAGTTTGATGTTCCACATTTGCTTCTTAAGAAATCGCATGGAGTGCTGAGACAGATGGTCGAGGCCACTGGTGGAGAGGCCGAAGCTCTCAAGAATGTGGCGCATAACTCATTTAAAAAAATGCAGCGCGAACGAGAGGAACAGCGAGTCCATGATGAGGACAATTAAAATAAAATTGTTAATGAAATGGAATTACATAAGACTCAAGATATAGCGTTAAACTTCTGCAACTTTAAATCAACCAAGAGACTTACGGGATTTTACTCAGACTCCCCGTTTACAAAACTAAGAACATTTTAATCCAAACAAAAAATTTGTTGAAAGCGGCTTTATAGTGCAAGTCAAATCTTTGGTTCATTTAATTAGATTAGCCTTACCAAAATAATTTATGTTTTTTTTTGTAAAATTTTTTGCCTTTTATGTGAGTTAAAACATTTTCGTAAAGGTAAATACTTAATAAACCTAATAACATACTGCCTTATATACTTATTTAAGTATATATAATCGTAAGCAATGCATTGTACTTAGGATCACTTTTGCATTATGCGTAAGGGGTTTATTGAAAAGGGCTGAGTGAAAAGTTCCAAAATTTAACGTGAATCACTCATATATATATAGCAAAATAAGTCATTATAAAACAGCTGTTGCTAATGAATACCCAACGATTTATAGATAAATTAAAACTAACAAGCTTTGCTTGAAAGTGGTTTTCAAAAATTAAGGTGCTATAAGACAAAAACTTTATTGATATTATGTTAAAATTAGTAAGATTCTCAAAAACACATTGTTCTTTCTAACAAGCATTTAACGCTTTAATTTTTGTACGAATTTTTCACTCTACCTAATGCATTACTTAGCATTAAAAACATATTATATTATATATTATATATATACCATGGCCAGATATAATCTGACCAAACTATAAAAAAACAATCACCCTGTGAACTTTTGTACTCAAACCATGAGTTCTAAAACTGCATGCGAAACAAAAAAATATTTATTAAAATATATTTTGTCAAGATTTTACATTTACATCTGGGAAAATAAATAGTAAATACAATTTTTGAGGTAATTTAAAAAACCAGTCATCAGTTTCGAGGTGTTCTGCGACTTTGTTCATTTGGTGTTCGGGAGTTGCGACCCAATGACATGGTTTGGCGCTCGTAAGGTACTGGTGGTGTGCCATCAGCATAATGCACCGCTGAAAGACTACTTTCACCAGAAAAAAGCTGCGTACTGCCACTGTTCACCGAGGCGCATCTATCCTGATCGGACAGCAACGAACCGACTGGTGTGGAAGTCTTTTGTCGATCATTGGTCCCATTAGTGGCATGCCCCAGCGCTGGAGTTTGGGGGGAGCTGGACAGAGACAGTGAATCGATGACTGATTGCAGAAAGTTGCCTTTTAGGGAGTCTGTTGATTCGCTCGAGCTGTTCCCAGTGCCGAGGGCCTTCTTGCGCTTCATTAGCTCAAGGGCAAGAAAGTCTCGCAAATTGAGCGCTCCAAGCATTTGACTGATGTTTTGCGGGTCATCCTCCGAATTGTGCACGATGGCGGCATCCGAGATGTTTTTTGGTGGTGATTGGATGTGGCCAATGCTGTTGTTCGGATGCTCCAGCTGGCGCATGCTGCCTGGCTTATCGACATGCATCCAGTGCTTATCATCTTGCGGCATATCTTCAGCAACGAGCAAGACGCCACCAGCTGATCTGTCCTTTGGCGGTGATTTATTGCGAATGCTGGTGTTTGGATGCTCCATATGGCGCTGTTGCTCACGCATGCTGACGGGCCTGGGGGCACGCATCCGGTGCCTGTCCAGCTGAACATCAATAGTGAGGGATCGGGTCAGCGGTTCAATACCGCTCTCATTGGGAGCATATGCGCTGTTGTTGGCTGGAATACTCTCACGACGCGTGCTACTAGCCACCTCTAGCTCCGCTTCAGGTTCACGTCGAAAGGAGTTGCGGAGAATGCGACGTTGTCGCAGTTCTGCCTCCACATTAAAGGAGTCGCTGCTGTCCAGGCTGGCGCTGTCAATCAAGTCACGTTGTTCGGGCGGCTCATGTGCCAGCAGCTGCTTTATGAACTCACGCCTATTGGGAAACTCACGTATGCTGACATTGGGCAACTGCATTTCCGTCATTACATCAGCGACTGCCTGCGATGGTTGCTCTACTTCGGATTCTTGATGAACTCGAGTTGTGGTTGTCGTTATATTATGTAAATATGCAGTGATGCTGGGAAATTCTCGGTAGTCACCAGCAGATCCAAGTTGCTTGATGGTTTGAATGAGTTCGTGGAATTCCTGTTGTATGCGCATACTTTGATTCGCATCCATCCGAGTGAAATCGAGCTGCAGCTCTTGTGCATATTGTTCGAAGCTGGGAAATGGCACTGGCGCCGTTGTTGTAGCCATCATATGCGACTGCGCCGGCGTATCTACCTCCGTAATGGTGGACAACTCATGCGCCAAGTCATCCGCACCAAGCTGTGGACTATAGCGACGTATTGTGGCCGGCGGTACTTTTCCACGACGCTGAGCTGCTCCGCTTTGTGTCGAGGAGGCTAAAGATGTGGGCTCTGCCTCATTCGGTTCCTGACCCATTGCTGTGAGTGGTCGCGAAATTGAAATACCGCTATCCAAACTGGCACCTGTCGGCTTATGCTTCTGGAGCGGCAGTGCTTCGGAGTGCGAGGGCGACGTATTATGGCTATCACTACGTTCGGATATAGTGCGGGAGCCGGGTTGTTGCAACTGTGTCCCTCTCTGTCCGGGCGGCAGGTCAAAGTACTCGGTCGAATGGCGTTCTCCTTCACTGGCCGAGGTAAGCGTAACCTCCACCAGTTGTTGCTTCTCCCTACGCACTTTGTCGATAAGACCCTCTAGTGTCCTTATACGCTGTCTGCATTTTGAATGGTATTTGTCTTCAGTTTCTTTGCAGTCAAATTGTATTTTGCTTTTTTGACTGATCATCTCACTGCAGCGTTGTTGTCTTCTTATTTGGGTGATACCTGAAGAAGTGGTTGCTTCTCTATTGGACATCTGGTTGTGCGTGACATCTTCTGAAAGCTGATAAGCCATTGATCGGGCTGTGGATTTTGCGGAAGCTGAAACCGATCGTCTGGTAGTACCTTCTTTTGCACTACTCGTTGGCCTTTCAGCTTCTTTTTGCTGTTGTTGCAGTTGGCGTTGCGTCTGCTTCTCTTGCAGCTGGTGCTGCAATTTGTTGGCCAGACGTTGATTCCACATCTGTTCCAAAATGCGATTCCTTTCCTCAGCTAGGGGCTGTTGTTTTTGCAGTTGTTGCTGTTGGTCCTGGCTACGAAGCGTGTCTTCCAGCTCTACAATAAAACTTCGATTCTCCTGAACAAAGGCCAGAGCTTGCTCTACACGCTGATTATCGACAGTGGAACCATTTGATTTATTGCGAGGTTGATTGATAATGGAATCGCTTGGGGTGGTCACATTAGAGCTGCTCACGCTCAGCTTTTCTATGGAGTTGCGTGACATGCCAAGTAGGCGCTGCACATAGTGCGCAACCATTGGATCCAGTGGCTCCTGCTGAGCGGAAGTAGAAGAAGTGTTAACTGTTGCTGGTTTGATGTTCTTATAGTTAACAGTTGGTAGCTCGCGATACACTGTGGATGTAGAGTCTATTGAGTGCTGGCGTTGATTTGAGGGTGCATCTTTTGGTGCTCCTTCAGCATCTGCAGACGAGGTTGTAGTCGTTGGCTGTTTGTTTCCTTCTTCTGTCATTGTCTTCGGCTTTTGTTTGTCTTGCGCTTTGTTCTTGGGTACGTATTGTTTGACAGTTCCGTCGCTTTTTACTTTAATTATGATCTCCACTGGTTTATCAGAGCTGTGCTGTTTTCGTCCATTCACTTTTTGGTGCTGCTTGTATAGCTGACGCAAACGCTGCTCTAACAGCTCCTCCTTTTGCTGCAATTCCATCTCTCGCTGGTCTATATTTT
Organism: Scaptomyza reducta; assembly: GCA_035044485.1. Lineage (NCBI taxonomy): Eukaryota > Metazoa > Arthropoda > Insecta > Diptera > Drosophilidae > Scaptomyza > Scaptomyza reducta. The sequence continues at coordinate 4,785,360 of JAWNNV010001315.1, read as the reverse complement.
GAGCTGTCGCCGTATGTAAATTTGCGCGTTCCGCGCGAATGGTATCGATCACTTTTTGCGCATAATCAGCGTCCATGTCCCCAGCCTGTAGTTCTGCCAGCAACCGTGCCCTTATTTTCTCGATGCGCTGCAGCAGACTCCTTAATTTCATAGACTTGGAACAGTTGGACTGCATGCCCTTGAGCTCGGTGCGCAGCTGGTTGCTCTGATCGTCCACAAAATCAAGCAACTTTGAGCATGCGCTGACAGTTTCGGACATTTCCGTCGGTGGATTACCCACATTGATAGCCTCTGGCGATATGGACTTGCAACGCGTGCCCGATTTTTTTGGTGATAGATTACGATTTACTCTCACCTCGGGGCAAGTTACGATAGCCGGACGCAATAGCATCTCCTCCATTGCAGCGTTCATTTTTTGCTCACGCCTTATAGCCAAATCAGCAAAGTGATGACTGGGTACAAAATTGGCCTTTTGGGAAACAATAAGAGATTAACACACAGTTTAATTACATACAATCAGATCAAACCTACGTCACTTGGGAGCAGTTGCGGCTGCTGCTGTGTCAATGCATCTAGTTTCTCCGTTAGCTCAGCACACTCTCGACGCACTTGCTCGCGTTGCAGGGCTTTCTGTCCACGTTGATCTGTGACTTGACTGTAAATTGGATTTTAAAGGAAAAATTATTTTAAATTAAAAATAGTCTGCAAATGAGACCAAGTAAAACCATTTTTCTAAAATTTTGTTATGGCTCACAATTTTATATTCATGCAATTTTTGAATTTTAATGGTTTGATTGCTTCATAAAGGATAAACCAATATATTTCAGCCTGTTACTATTTTAAAATACACGTAACAATTGTCATCTTATCACCGACAAGTGTTACGAAACTTACCGTCGGCTCTCTAGCTCCTGCTCGCGAAGTTTCTGCATATTTGTTTCAATGCGAGCCTGTTCCATGGCATTCAGGTTAGTGTTATCCTGCTGATTGACGTGAACGGCGTCTGTTGGCGCCTTGTAGTTGCGTTGGTATTTGTTATTGTGATCATAGAATTGGACGTGTCCACTTGTAGTGTTTTCTGCCGTTCCTTGTCCCTGACGCAGCATAACTGTCGTCGTGGAGACTGTCGTATGGCTGGCAGTGGTGCGTGTCGGCGCTCCTGCCGCGGCCGTTGTGGGGGTGCTAGCAATCTGCATGTCTTGTTGTTGTGTTGCCGGCGCAGGCTGAGATGCAAACTGATTCATAGGTGGTAGGGTAAATGGGTGCATGGGATACGGTAACATCGGATATGGTGGCATCATATGTGGTGCATACATTACGTGCGGTTGCATTACAGGATGCATGTAAGGAGGAAGTGGTTGCAAGGGCTGGTGTTCCCGTGTAGTCTGCTGCATGGGCAGCTGTTGAATAACTGGCTCTTGTTGCATGCGTGCTGGCTCGACTGGTGGCTGTCCCATGGATGACTGCTGAGTTCGTGTCTTTTGTTTAGCTGCCTCCTGCGCTGACTTTGAAGTTGCTGGATGCACTGTGGTTGCTTTTGGTGGCAATTTTGCTGAACTGCGTTTTATGCCCGCATCTATTGATTTAGCAGGTGGAATATTTTGGCTACGATTGTCTGTTGTTGGCATATAGGGAGCATGTTTCGACTTTGTTGTAGTTGTCGTTCTGATGGGTGAGCCTTGTGCGGAACCCGTCCGTTCTTCAGTTGTCGTTGTTTTATGTGGAGCACGAGGCGAAGATCTGGTGGGACTACGCCTCGTGTGAGATTCCTGCTCCTGCTGGCGTATGTCTGCGGTATCATAGGTCACTGGTGGAACCCTTTTGGTGCGTTGTACGAGATCACTTATTTGTGTAAACCGCGGACGGAATGGAATAGCTTCGATTACTGTTTCTTGCTCCATCTCTGAACTAATTGTATTGGTGGGCCTAACGACACGACTAAATTGACGATTAGTTTGCATGTGTCTGTCATTAATTTCAATGCCATTTTGAGAGCAAATTTCCAGCGAATCGTCACTATCATCATCCACATCCAGAACAATGGGTGGGTTCTTGTCCAGCTTCCTGCCACTAGATCCGATTATTGGCGGCGCTGCGCTCTCCTCGTCGCTGCTGCAGCTGTCCAATGTCACGTGTATTCCTTCCGCGTCAATGCAATCTTCTTCCTCATTTGGAGACTTTGGGCAATATGTGCTTCGTCTGCACTTGTGTTTATTACTTGTTGATTTTGAGTTTTGCTTATTAGACAATCGGTTCTCCTTGCCATTTCTTACATTCTCAGCCTGAACTGGTGTCTGTGTGCCCGCAGTGACGCGTCCTATTGTGTTAAGATCCTTACCTCCTTTGATACGCACCAAATTCGTTTGTTTTGGCTTTGCGGAATTCTTGACAGCTAGGCGTTGACAGTTTTTCATTTTTTGGTCCCGCAGCTGCTTCTGCTTTTCGTTTTTTTCAGTTTCAATTTGAGCTGCACGATGGGCGGCACCCACTTGAAACACTGAGGTACGGTAGTCCTGGTATTTTTTGGCCACAACATGCTCACGCCACGTATTTAACTCCTGTTGCTTCGTGTTCTCAAAAGTTTGCATCTGACGCTTCTTTTCGGCCGCCACCTTTTGACGTATTGTCTGAGCTACATTTTTTGAACTCTCACGCACCTAAACGGGTTTCGTAATTGTTTACAATATAACGCCTTAAGAACAAATTGCGTCTTACCTGCTTCAAACGGGCTAAGCGACGCTCATTTTCGAGATCTTTTTTGACGCCTTCGGGGTTATTCAGAAAGCGTAGTTGTTGTTGTTTGCTACTTGCTTCCACTTTGCTATTGAAAGTCGGTTTTATCGACATTTGTCCAACTTTGACTATACCCTAAAAACAATAACTGGAAACACTAAAAAAAACAAATATTTTTTGACTGGAGAGTCAAAAGTGAGCGTTTAAAAATTCCGCAGCAAGCCAGCAGAGGAAGCGCATACCAGCTATGTATTTAAGTAAATATCGATATATTAAGTGATGTGCGGCGATGAATATATCGTCTGCTGCTGCATAAATAACATCGCACGACTGGCAAACAGCTGTTGCCAATTTTGTTACTTTTGTTTTGATTACGAGATTGTAAACTTCGAAATTAATTTTTTTGGTTTCTAAAATTATTCTAATGGCTTTCATGTTGCGTCAGCTCTCAAAGTCAGTGTTTCACAGGTAAATATATAAAACAAATAAACTTAACAGCTTACATAAAGGTAATTTACAGAAATTTGCTGTACTCTGCGACGTCACTGCGGCCAGCCGCTAAAGATGCCGCCTCAAATGCTCCCGCTGGAGCCGCAGCCAATGCGATAAATACACAGCAGCCGCAGTTGCTAGTAAGCGAGAGCTGTTTAAAACGTTTGCGTGAGATCTGCAAAGATGGTTCTTTTCTGCGCATAACTGTTGAGGGCGGTGGCTGTTCTGGATTTCAATATAAATTCGATTTGGACACAAAACTCAATGATGATGACCTGCACTTTGGCGAGGACACAGCAAAAGTGGTGATTGACACAGTTTCGCTGGACTATTGCACTGGCTCCACAGTGGATTATCACAGCGAGCTAATACGGGCGGGCTTTCGCATGATTGCCAATCCGCTGGCCGAACAGGGTTGTTCCTGTGGCTCGTCGTTTTCAATTAAATTGTAATTAATATACTATTTTAATAATACGTTGCTTGTTAAACTTTAGTGAAATATTTAAAAGACACATATATTTATTTATATGCTCAGCTATATACACACTGCATTGATTTTGGACCTATAAAAAAGGGTTTGCTGTACTACCTTTAGTTAGTTGATTATCGACCCTTTGGAAAATTAGGTTGTCACCGAACCTTACAACTATCAGGTTCTGTTAATAATTTTTACTATTCGATAACCAGCCAACCGATTGTAGAGCAACATATATTATGTAGCCTTTAGCTATTTTTTCCTGGTGATATTCATTTTACAAAATATACAAGAATTAATGCAGCAGGGAGGCAGATATTCATTTGCAAGCAGCCAATTGGTCGCTTAAGCTGATTACTTGTTCCGTCAGAACGCTGATTTGTTCCTCGTAGTTAATGCGCGTTGTGGTCTATGAGAAAAAATATACATATAATTGGATTACACATTCGTTCCTGTATGTAGATATATCTTACCAGTTCCTCCTCGAGCATTTGCAGCGCTCCGCCCAGACTGGACTGCTGTTCGTCCTTTGCTTTCAGTTCTTGCGTTGCATTTTCCAAGCAGATTTGTAAATGTAACGTTTCTTGTTCAAAAGAGCGCAGGCGTGACTCTGCCAGCGCCTTCAGACGAAACAGATCTTCGAACTTTTTGCTAAATACACTATATATAAGCTGTTCCTTGGTAGGCGGCTCAGGCGGTTCCTGCTGTGAATCGCGTGCCCGCTGGCTACACTTGTTCTCCAGGCTGCATGACATAACAGTGACGCCCGCGGCCGCTGTGCTGCAGCTACAAATACTGCTGACATCGCCTAACGTTTTGCCGAGATCCATGTTTGAGTTAACGTTCGAGTTTAAGTTGTGGCTCAGCTTGGCCAACTCGTACTGGGCTCGCCAGTGCGCCGCCTCCTTTTCCAGTAGCGCAATGCGCTCCTCGGCAGTAAGCGTTAAGGCTGCATTGGTATTAAGCTGGTGCTGAAGATTGTGTAGAGGTGTGCTGTCGCTGCCCGTGGCACTCAATGCATCCTCACTGCCCAACTGCAAACAGTTGAATTATCAATAAATTGAGTTTGATTAGATTATCGCAGATGATGTTATAACTGCATTAAGGAAAAAAAAGGTCTACGGCCTATCAAGGCTGCTGACTTTTGAGTTCTCAATTTTTTTATTACTTGAAGACTACTAACCATACTTGCCGCATCAACGAGCTTTGTTTCGAGTTCACAGTTTCTGTGCTGCAGCGTTTCCATCTCTTTGCGCAAACGCTTCTCCAATTCGTTCTGGTCACTGAGGCGTTTCTCCAGTTTCTGTTCCAGTTCCGCAATGCGTTCTGTGTGGAGCAAGAAGTCGCGTTGCTTGTCATCAATCTGTAAGTGGTTGATTTTAAATTTATGTACGTGCGTGTGTGTGTATTTTTTCTTTGTAAAGCCAACCACTTACCAATGATGTGAGTTGTGCGTTTTCCATTATTTTCTTTTGAAGTTCCTCGAAAATGAGCGCCTCCTGCCCTGAGTTTATGTTCTGCGCTTCATTTGGTGGATCCGGTTTGCTGCCGCCCAGAAGTCCACGCTTGCTCGGATCCTTCTTCTTGCGCACCTGCTCATGTACCGTTAGCTCCTGCTGCAGCTGTGAAACACGCGACTCTAGCTGCTTATTACGAAAGCCCAACGAGTCTACCTCCTGTTCTGTCCGCCTCAGTGATGTGGCGTTCTGTTGCAATTGTTCGCGGAGGCTCGCCTCCTTCGCTTGTTCATCAAGAACTGCCTTTTTAAGCACTTGTGCTTGCGCACGCAGCTGTGTGCGTAAGCGGATGTGGATTAAATTAGATTAATAAGCTTGCGAATGGGGCGTAAACTGTTGCTGTTTGCGTTACCTTTGAGTATTCACTAGCTAGTTTCTGGTACTTGGACTCCGGCACTGTGCCTTCCATGCTGGCCATTTTCTCTGCCATGCAGGCAGGCGCTTAAACGTTGTCTGGGCTCTTGGAGAACTTAGATATTAATTGCTTAAACAAAAAGAATTGTTTTTGCGAATGGAAAGTGCCAAAACTGCAAGATTAGTAATGTAATTAAAGCTTCCGATTCATCGCAATGTTTCGATACTTTTTAAATATCGACATCGTAAATGGCGCTAAAATGAGTTTCAAATTTTATGTACACAAAAATTCTAATTTTTTATTTACTTTTCCATTAGTTAATTGAAAAAATTAAACAGGCATTATTCAAATAGTTTATTTCTTTTAATTTGCTTTTGACAGCCCTACAATATTAATTTATCGATACTCGACGCTTCATTTCAGATATTTTTTTTCGAATCAGAAAACCGTTTTCTAAGATTTATTAACTAATTTACATATAATACATAAACTACTGCTTAATAAAACTAGCTCAAAAATATATTGTCGAAAGGTACTTTCTCAAATAGTTTGTTTGAAAGTTCCCGGAACACCAGACCAAAGCTCTTGGAATAGCCAACTTTCAGTTCGTTAAATACCGTCTCCCAGTTCTCATTAAGAAAACGATTCATGCCCTCAGAAAGAGTTTTATCATTGAAAAGGTTTTCAAAATGCATGTAAACTCGCTTAGGATCCATAGCAACGCGATACTCCTTGAGACGCATATACTTGACACCATCCTTCTCGAAGGGTTCCCCAATCAGACGGTGCTCGATTTTTGTATTGATAAGAGTGATATTTGCCGTGCCATGGCCTGTAATGGGCAGCAATAGAATGCGACCAGACATTTCATAATCGCCCAACATTTCAATTCGATCGGTTTTGCTATCACAGATTATTAGATGTTTATCCAAATCAGTTCTAAGGTGGAAAAAGAATAGGCGGTTTTCAACGTGTTTCGTTTTTTTTTTTTTAAATTGGCGTCAATCTGTTTATTACCTGTACCGCTGGATCTTGCTGGTCGAGATCATATCGTGCACCTTCAAATTTTTCAAGGCTTGACGAAGATTTATGGGCGCATTACCGGCGTCTATAACTAGTTTCTTCACGGACAGCGGCTCCAGTGGCGGAATTCCGAAGTCTTTATTGCCTGTCAACAGTTCAATACGTTTGTGCCTAATTAATAGGTTAAGGTATTTATGGTCATCTCGACTTACCAGTTTTTAGCACTTGTATTGCGTGATTAACAGCATCCACAAGGCACTTGTCAAAGTTCGCATCGCGTTTGCATTTGAGGAAGTTGTCCGCTAAAAACAAAATATACAAAAAGCATGATCATGACATTGAAACAGTTTACGGAAGTCCCCCTGCTAGGAGTATATAATTGTGTCAGTATTATATTAACAACGGGTACTTCAGATAGAGTTCGTTGGCCACAAAACTAGTTTGCCACAGTGCTCAAAATATAGCAAACAAAACCCAAATTCAGACAGTATATTATTCATCTGGCTATCAATGTCAAGTCGAAGCGCATGGCTATTTATGATCGAGATGTTGCGAGAAAACAAAGCAAATCATGACCTACGGCAACATGGCGATAATCATAATCTACATACTACTAGCTATAAAAAATACTTGCACATAATCAGGTTGTAAAATATGTGTCATAGCTGACAGCGGAAGTTGTCTAGTGGCTACACTCGACTGTCAAACCCGTTTAGCCGATATCGATATGTTACTATGTTGTAGACCAGTTTCGATTGCATAACAATTCCATTGGAGTTTATCGATGCAGCTGCAATGCAATGTAGCTATTTTGAAGCCAGATCTAGCTTTTTTATCACAATATTCTTAAGCGGTAAACATTCAAAATATGCAGTTGCTGTAAAGCTTTATGGCAAGTAATGTTTTAAGGTCAATTTTTGCATTGATGTCAGATCGATTAGGTGTGTTTAACTTGTCACCCTGGCAGCCAGACCATTAGAGAACAGTATTGGCCATCAAACCAAAAGCCAAAAGACCGTAACAAATAAACCAACCACTAAAAAACAATGTTGATCACGTTTAAGCAATAAACAGCGGTGGTGGTAAGCCTAAAAACAACCAAAGACAAGGTAAAATGGACAAAAAAACACACTTGACGAAATTGCAGGTTGCAAGCAATTTACACTTGTTATTGTTACTTACGCAAATCTTGATCGGCCGTTACGAATTTTGTTACTGTTGCGATTAGCAGCAGCAATATAAATGTCGGTTGTTTTGACATATTGAAGCTCGAAGTCGGATGCGATATGCGAAATGTATTGCCAATTTGGTATTTTGTTTTTTCCAGCTGTAAACTTCAAATTAAACACGCACAACAAACAAAAACACACGCACAGGCTAACGAGGAGCTGTTGCTGCTTAAAAATCGTTTCGTCTATACACGGCAACTTATCACAACGCAATGGACGCGGGATACTTCGACCGTTCAAGTTATATACGGAGCTTCGCATCGCCGATAAAAGCTTCCTGAGTTTTTGGTAAAGTTTAAATCAATACTACGACAAGCTTTGGCCCGTAAACATGCCACTTCTGCTTTCCGTCTGATCGCTTTAGACAATGCAACCCAATGCTATCCATTCATGATCATACACATTATACATTTGCAGTTGACTTGATTCGCTCTTCGGTTGGGGCGACAGGTGTGGTACAATGACCGACTATTTCAAACAACCCTGCGTAATGATGTCCCTTTTCGTTTCGTTACTGTTCATTGAACTTTACATGCATTTCGGTAAGCATAAGTTGAGGTAATATTTAATTGAAGTGCAATTTATTATGCCGGTAGTAAACATATAAAAGTTGCTTACATTTCAACTTTTGAGTGTTTTAAAAACAACGCTAGTAGACCATTCATTTGATTGCTTAAGAAAAGCTTAAACGAGTAGAGCTTTGGTTTGGAATTTGTATGTCAAAAAAAAAATGTTGTTAAGCTTAAAAAATATTAAGAGGGGATCAATTCCGAATTAAAAATACCCAAAAACCTTTAAATAAAATTAAACAAGTAAGAAGGCTCTAGTCGAGAAATCCCGACTAGACTATACCCTTAACCCTATAATTTACGCATACAGTCAGTCCTTGCAAGTATGTGTGAGTGTCTGTATGTATACGCGTATAGGGCATTCTTAATTTCAATACTCCATATCTCATGTGTTTCTCAACCGATTTCAATAAAATTTTCACAGATTGTCTTTATTTAGTCTAATATTTAAAATTGCATCAAAAAGTTTTCTAAATTGAAGATTTTGTTATTATCGATCACATGTGTATATCGGAAACGGGAAAAGTTATCGAAAATCTAAAACAAACTTGTACTGCCTAGGGATTAGGCGAGCTTATATACCAAATCTGGAGTCTCTAGCTCTTATAGAGTCTGAGATCGACGCGTTCATACATACGGACGGACAGACGGACGGACGGACGGACGGACGGACGGACGGACGGACGGACAGACAGACGGACATGGCTATATCGACTCGGCTGTTGATGCTGATCAAGAATATATATACTTTATGGGGTCGGAGATGCTTCCTTCTGCCTGTTACATACTTTTGCACAAATCCATTATACCCTTTTTACCCATTTTCAATGGGTTAAGGGTATAAAAATAGTTATTTATTTGACAAAATTAAATTTACTAAATAGTCTGTTTGATCGCCGTTCAAATTATATTCAAAATGAAGCCAATGCCATTCGTTGCACCGCATTGTGTAATAGGTCAGCCATTAGAAACCAAAAAACTGTAAATGTCCAAACCATGTCAAAAGAATCCCGTCACATTGCCTCACTTTAAATGCCAGCATGTTCCCATGGCTATAGTGCCTTACCAATTAGTTCTGATCGCTAGCGCAACGGACCACAGACCAAATAAAATCCCATAATTGAAGTTTGTTGCCTAAGTCATTCGTTTTGGCCAGCATCATCGTCCGAGCTAAAGACACAGATAGAAACAAAGCATCAGCAGCCCGAGGACGTCGACCAATTCAGTTGGGCATGTGTCTATGGAAACTGTCGCAATTGTTGTTCAAATATAAACAAACGCCTCGAGCCGGCGAGCCCACACCAGGTAACGGTGTTGGGCATGGGTGTCGAGGCGTTAGGTATGCGTGCAAACCGGTTGCCTCCGTCCACTCAGCTCAGTCCACAGTCATCGCTTAACATTCTGTGAGCACGCAGACAGCTTTTATTTTATTTTTGGAACTCAGCCAGAGACGAAATCATTACCAAATCATTACCGATTACAAAACAATAGGAAAAAATATGCAAAAGTGCTATTGTGGACAAAGCGGTGGCAGCTTCACGGGAAGCATATTGAAGAAAAAGAATCATGTAAGCAGACTGCCACAACCGCAACAGGAGCATACAACTTCTCAACGCAGAGATCTCTACTCTTCGACGTCATCATCAAGGCAAAGTGTGCGACCAACACAGTTTATAAAGCGTCCCAATCCGAAAAGCTGTGCAAAGCTGGGCTTGGGTCATTCCAAGAGTGCCTTAAGTCGCGATTTCAGTCGTCACAATTCGTCAGAAACCACGTTGAGTCATTGCTGCAGCTCTTGCACCCCTCAACAACAGCGTGAGAGTCGCGTCAAAGTGTTGAGTTGGGACATCGGATCGGGGAGTGGAAGCAATCAATCCAAAAACACTCATTGCGGACACACCGACAATCGACGTCTCTATGAACAACGCGCCTGCGTCGCCAGCCAGCTGAGAGCTGAAGGTCAGGTTCATGGTCACGTTCAAAGTAGGTACACAACAACGCCATCACCAACTGTACACAAAAACCCCACCCCGGCGAGCAATGCGGAAATTTATCGTTTACAATCGTTGCAGCAGTTCAGGCTGCTCAATGCCAGAGATTGCTTTAGTGCACAGCGACAGGATGAGCTGCGTCTGCAGCAGGCCTACGACAAACTGGGTGTGGTGGTCGACAATGCCAAGTGGCAGAAAAACCAAGCAAATGAAAGCAGGCAGCAGCAGGCAACGTCGGGGACAACGCCCTATGCTCTGCGTCAGAAACTTTTGCAGTTGCAACTGCGGGAGGAGCAGGCAAGTGGCAGAGGTTCGGGTGCTTTGTGTGCGCCTTTGGGAGAAAGCTGTGCCCTGAGATACAATTAAGAATAGGGGCACAGAGTATAAATGTAAACGAGTCTTTAAATTAAATTGTTTACAAATAAACTTTTGCAAAATAAAAATAAAATAGACAATGAATCCCTAACATTTTCATTCTGTCTGTACCAAAAATCAAAAACTCGAACTTATTTTAAAATCGAAATCATTAACTCAAACTATTCTAATATGTAATACACTAAACGTATGGGTCTAAGCAGCAATAAATAAGCGAGGACAGACTATTATTAAGCAAATACTTTAAAAATACTGAAAATGGTAATTCGGGTAAGAAAATTTGAAGAAAAAATTAAATTAATGAACATAGTTAATGAAATTTACTACAAGCGCCACATCTATATACTAACATACCCATTGATTAAGTATTGTCCATTTAAAGTACGAATTGCCAAAAGTTTGTAATGCTAATATGTATTTCATTTTAATAAAACAGTGCTATTTTGTTACAAGTGCTTCATGTTTTTTTTTTTAGAGATATTTTCTGCTTCATTTAAGCTATGTATGCGACTACATTTTTTATTTCCGTATTTTGTCTTTTCGAATTTCCAAAAATTTAATTACAAGTGAATTATTTATGTTTTCATTTCGTATATTCAAGTTGTTCTTTAGCTGTTAATGATATTATTTTATAATTTTTTCGGTGTTTCTTTAGTTTTTATCTCTTTTTTTTTTTTTTTTTTGGAAACAGCCAATATCAACTATAATATTAAATATATTTTTTATCTTCATTAATTTTTTTCTTGCATATATGTATGTACGTACGTAGAATTCGTTACAACATTAAACAGAGTACTAGAGTGGTTTCGACAAGGAGATTTAGGCTTTAGCTGGACATTCAAGTTAAGAACTCGGTAGTCACTACGCGATTGTTTTGGGCGGGGGATTTTAAAAACGAAACCATTATTGGGGTGTCAGTAACGACATGGAAAGTTATACCTAGAACTACGTACATCCTTTTACGATTTATTTTTGTTTTGTTTTTGGGGTTTCTTTAATTGGCTCTAATCGGTTGCTGGGGTATACGTACATGCATAATAAGTATAATACTTGAATGTGGCGGCCGTTAGCGCTAGAATGTACCGACTGTTGTTGTCAGAAAATACAAATACAAATTCACGACTGTACTCACACCGTGTGCGTCTCAGTTTACAATTTTAATATTATATTTATATATTTATTTATGTATGTATGTAAATTGTGTTTTTTTTTTGTTTGTGTTTGTTGTTGTTTAATTTGTAGTTCTTGTTTGTAACCTTATCTGCCGCGTCGCTGACGTCAGCAAGGGCACACAGTGCCACTCAAAAGTAAGCCGCTCTAATCGCGTTTTTTTTTAAACTTTTGCTTACAAATTTTGTCGCTTTAACAAGCATTTTCTTATTTTTGTTTCAACACGTTTGCAGTTTGCAATTGATTTATAATGTTAATTTAATTATAATTATTGGATTTTTTTTTTGATTTTTTCTTTTGTCATTTTTTAATCGTCAACGCATACAATTTTAAAATATACACAATTTTTTTTTATTTCAATATTTTTGGTGTAAACAATTCAAACTTATGTACCTTCGAGCAAAATTTGTTTGCTTTAAAACTAAGTAAACATTTAGTAGAATTTTAATGATGAATAATAGATTAAAAAAATAAATCGTGCTAAAATTACGTACATACTTTCGTTATGCATATGCATTCAACTCACACACATATCAAAAGCGGTGCATTTATTAAAGTTAAAATAATTATAAAAAATAACACTTGACCATTTTGCTATATTAAAAGAAATATAATATTTATAAAGGAAAGAATCTTATTCCTGGTTGTTGTGCTATGCAAAGAACCGAAAAATGCAGTGCTACATAAAAATGCAATAAATACAACTGGTGAGTGTGTGTGTTCGTGTCCGTGCACTTTTCGTACCTACTTTATGCTTATGTATGTGTGTTTGTGTATTCGGTATACGTAAAGAAAAAAAACTATAACAAATTAAAATTAATACATTACGAGATATTCTTGCTTATGCAGTGTTTAACACTACAATTAGTTTGAACTAAAGTGTCTCAATTTGTGTGTATGTGTGGTTTAGTATATCGCTTTTTTCGTTTTTAAAATGAAAAGTTGGCTAATATGTATGAATTTAGATACCCTTATAACGTTGCTCACGATTCAATTATACATATTCGATAAAAACAAACTTTTTTTTTGCGCTTTGAAGTGGTTTTCCTTTGTGTGGCCGTTTTTGTTGCTGTTTTTCGCTTATTTTTTGTTTTTGTTGTAAAATCATTGTTGCGTTTGGTGTGTTGCTTATTTCTTCTTATTTTTATTGTTAGCGCCGCGGGGCGGTGTTAAGGGACGCCCTGAGCTTCCAAAGTTTGGATAAACAAATCGTCGCTTATCGGCGGGTTTCAATATCTGAAAGGAGCACATTAATGTTTCGTCAACGGACATCATGGCACCTATAAATAAAACAAGAAAATATATTAGTCAGCATATTTTACAAACATTTAAATGCGGATAATTAAAACTCACACATTATGTGTGTGATGTGCTAGAAAGTATATTCCATGACATGATATACATACATTTTATAATCTGTAGAAATTTTCTCCCACACATGCAATTTAACTGAACTATATATATACTATATACTTTAAAAAAAATATTTACAATTGTTTTGCTCTGCCAGCAAGGTTATCTCAAAATCTGTGCTAAGCTCAAAGTTATCTATACTACATTATTTGCACATATGAGCACACATTTGAACTGAGAGATTACACACGCGTAATTGTCTGTAGTAAAGTCCAGGGACATTTTTTTTTTGTGTACTTGCACATGATTGTTGTGTTCACTTACCCGCATTGTCGAATTCTCCGCAATAGTTGGGCGCCGAGAAGAGCGTTACCAGCTGACGCTTGGCAAAGAACTCGTAACCATCCTCAACAACCTGATGCGCACGACATATGAGGTCGAATTCGTGCTTCTGTAGAAATTTGCCCACAACCTAAAATATTAAAAAAGTACTTTAGTATTTTTTGCCTATACTCAAATATTGTAGTTTACCTCTGCTCCAAATGTGAAGCTCACACCGCGATCATTCTCGCCCCAGCCCATGGTATCCTTGTCGGGATCGGACCACAAGAGATCGCATAGCAGGCCCTGATCGGGGACATCTGTGGGCCGCATAATGCGTCGAATTTGCTCCATCGAGGACAAATCGGGACTGAGGCCGCCATGACAGCAAAAGATTTTCTCATCCACAATTGCCGCCACGGGCAGGCAGTTAAAGCAATCCGTAAATGTTTTCCACAGCTTAATGGTGTAACGTCGCTTGCATTCGTCGTAAAACCTGTTGGAATATAAATAACATGAGTAATAGACATGACATATAAACAAATAGTGCGTGCTTAAATGCTTGAGCGTTTCACACGAAAGTCAATTTATCATAAGCACATATCACAATATCAGAACAGCTGTTACTGTTACATGTATTATGTGGAAGTAATGTGAGTGCTTATTTTCAAACACTAAATGCAGAATCGATTACCGACATTATTAAAATCAATACGAAATAAAACATTTGCATCTTGTTGGGGATAACGTTTTCAGAAGATTAACATCTAAGTTAATTTGACGATTTCACAGTGTAATTTTTTATTATCAGTTGTAACAGAAATATTCAGATCAACTGGAACTTCACATTCAACAAAATCAAAGTAGAATTTCCACTAAGCGTTACAATTGGAAAGTTAATTAGATCGTTTATCACGGGAAGTTTTTAAACACGTAATTAAAGTAATTATGATTAGAACGCATAATTGAGCTGTCAACTTACCCGTAGATGCGATTTATACTGGCACATTCGTGATTTCCACGAAGTAAAAAGAAATTCTCTGAATATTTGATTTTGTATGCCAAAAGCAAGCATATCGTCTCCAAGGACTGCTTGCCACGATCCACATAGTCGCCGAGGAATAAATAATTAGATTCGGGTGGAAAGCCGCCGTATTCAAACAGACGCAAAAGATCATAATATTGTCCGTGTATGTCACCGCATATCTTTAACGGAGCCTCCAGTTCCAATAGAATGGGCTGTGATAAGAATATTTCACGTGACTTCAAACATAAGCTGCGTATTTCGCTCTCCGATAATTGCACATTCTTGCCTGGTCGTGCACCACGCACTAAAAATTGAAAAAATTCAAAACAATGTGAGAATTTATACATTATGGGAGTGGGAGGAAAACGTACCTTCAAGCAAACGCGAGATAATGCTGTCAATGTTCATGATGTCGGACATGTTTTGCTGAGATTCTCAACACGGATGCAAGTGTTGTTGTTTTTAGTTTATCAGATACCTGTGTTTCTGTCTGCGCCTGGTAGTCTGTTTTCTTATCTGTTTACCTGCGAGCGCTCCGATTGCTACTGGTAGCCACTGTTGTTTTAAGCTCCGTTATTTTAGCGTTAGCTTATGTATTTTCGGTATACGTTATGTATGTTATTTCATCGATATGCGTGCAGGGGGGATACGGGGCGCGTATGTATATGTGTATGGTAGGAGTGTTTGTGTGTGTATATGTTTCGTCAGGTTATATATTCAACAGCGCTGCTTGAAGCTGCTGCGAAATTTTTATAGATTAACCCTTACGCCATGTACGTTCAACGTTTGTCACTAGTTTGCGTGTTGTTCGACTTCGTTTTAAAGCATTTATTGCAAGTTATTTTAGATTTTTGCGACGTCAAGAAATTTTTTCGCGCAACCACACTTCGCCGCATCGCCATCTGAATTCGCCGCGTGTTTGCAAACCGATAAGTTTCATGTTTTAAATATCGAAACATCCAAGTGGTAATGGCCATTAAAATAGCGCTACCACCGGTGATGGAATGAATGAGTCTAAGTGGCAGCACTGGTAAATTTAAATTTAAAACAAACCCCTTTTCTGATCATTAAATAAATAGATTTTCTCATTTACTTATTTACATATAAGATGTCATTATGATTAGATGCCTTTGCGGCTGTCTAATGTATTAAACATAACACGCTTTCGTGGCAATGGTACTGGCCTTGCCTGCAAATTCCCTGTACTGGGCTTGGAAACTATTTGAGTAGCTGGTTTGGCCAACATTTGCTCCAATTGCGCCTTAAAAGTCTGATGTCGTTGTGACTTCGAGCTTCTTGATGATGCCTGATTCTCCTCGTCTTCTTCATCTGCCTCCTCCTCTTCAAGGGAAATTGATGTGCGCTCACTAGCTTCATTTTCCTCGTCATCCTCATCTGTGGATGCAAGCAGTGCGGTTTTACGTTTGGGCGCTTCAACTGGCTGAAGCGGAGTTTTGTGCTTTAACAGGACCTGAGCCCTTTCCGGCATTTTGTTTGAGCAGAGCTTGTCCACAAATTTGCGTATGCGATTTCGTGTGGCATAAAAATGCGGACGGTTCTGTCACAAATTATTAATGATAATTGGATCAAAATTATTTAATTCAAGCAAGTAAAATATTGTACTTACCAATTTCAGTTGATTTCGATTCTGTGCTAGTTCGGAGCTTGCACGTTTTAGGGATATATTTGAGATACCCTTTGATTTCATGCTAAACCCAAGCGGACTGAGTTTTAGATTAACTAGTTTTCGAGCATCCTTGCGCGTTAAAGTTTGTGGAGGCTTCTGTGAGCTTCTAAACGGATTTTTAAATTATTGAAATTGTTTTTAATAAAAAGTAATAAGTTACCTACCTGACTTTTGAAGTTCCTTTAGTTCTAGGCGAACTGAAAACATGTCTCTCTGCTTCTGAGGTCATTGCCTCGCTGCCCTCACCACTGATGCTCTCTATATCCTCTTCCTGAACATCCCCCTCCTCGCTGAGGCTTTCACTTACGTCTGTCGTTTCTAGAGCCTCTGTCAGACTCTGACTGGTGCTGGGCTTGGGTTCTTTAAGGACAGGTTCGGCAGCTTGATGGTTTGTGTAGGTTAGATGACTTCCCGAGCTGTTGCCACTTGTAACCTTCTGAACGTGGGTAACTGAATGCTTCTGCTGCTGCTCCTGCTGCTCAACTGGCAGCTCCTCAATAGAATAGGTATCATCATCTCGTTTTGTTTGAAAAAATTCCGTTTCCACCTGCTTCTTAATGCGCTCCAACGTGAGCTCCTTTTTAGGGAGCGGTTTTGGAATCTTCGACGTAGTTGCCGATTGTGGCTGTATTTGCTGCTGTTGCTCCTTCTGCACCACAACAGTGGTTTCTTTACGCAGACTCAGTCGCTTTAAGTCACGCTCCAATGCTTCCAGCTTCTCTTTGTAGCCCATTTCCAGATGATGGACCACCTCCTCCAGTTTATTTGCACTGATTTTTCCGATTTCCGCTACTTTTTCGGAGAGTATACGCTCCAGATCCTCTAGACAGGGCGTCGCCACACGTTCCTCAGCATTTGAAGGCGTTACAGCTGTAATCTTTGTCTCGTTGCTCTGCTCCAGCGCGTGGCTAAGATCAGCTAGCTTTTGATTAATGCCTTGTATGAACTGCTCGTTGCTTTTCTTTAGTTGTGCCTGCCACTCCTCAAACTGGCTTAAACGCTCGGCAAGTCCATGAATTTGTTCCTTGCGCTCACTGGCCTCACTCTCCACCGCCTCGCTGCTGTGGTCATCCTTCTCCTTGTATTCCGCCAGGTTGCTTTGGATGCCCACATGGCGCATGCTTTGCGTTGTTGTGGCCTGATCGTGACGTGGACTCACTTGTTTTCGAGTGCTTCCAGAGCGCTCCTTGATATTACGTTCTGCGGCATTCACACGCTCTTTCAGCTGCTTAATTTCCAGCTCCATTTTAATCGTATTAATCAGTTGCATATCGTTATCCTTCTCCTTGACCGCACCGCCTGAGTTCTGGGTAGGTGTTCCAATGTGATGTTTCCGTCCGATGTGAATATTTAATGCCTCGTTGCTTATAAAATTTTTGCTGCATAGATGACAGGGAAAAACCACTTCCCGTATAGTCTCGATTTGGGTAATCTTTTTGTGCAGCTGCACAACCTCATTGTTAGACTCTCCAAGTGACTTTCGCAGTCGGGAAATCTCCTGTTGGGAGGTTTCATGTGCATCTCTTAACTCTCCAACGCTTTCATCCAAAAAAGTGCGACAGCACAGCAGATATTGTATTGCATACTGGGACATTATAAAGTATTTGGCTATGCCACTGTCCAAAATGTGCGTCTCCAGCACAGTGCCCAATGGGGCCTCCGACAAATGCTGCAGTGCGTCATCAATCATCTCAAAGTTTTGCTCACGTAAAATTCGATCCGTTTCATACGAACCTTAAAGCATTTCAATCCAGAGCAATTCGAAAAGCTAAGTACTTTTCAAACTTACCCATTTGTCTCCAATCCAAGGGACCATCTCTGTTCAGGCGCAGCTTGAAGCCCACTTCCCGCATTATTTGCGGAAAATTGCCCTTGTAACCCATTTGTTGCCTCATCTACAGTTGAAAGCGAAAGTTGTTTATTTCCTATATTTTTTTGTAGTGTTCGGTTGTAAGTATTTTCAAGCGCAAGTTACTTCAATTGTTTGCTCTAGTTCTTTGTTTCCTTTTGGAAATTATTTGTTGTCAGTACGCTAAGGTTGCCAGGCTACCGCTTTCAGCTGGTTGGGAACTTGGCTTAAACTGAATGCTTGACTGCGTCTCGGGGGTGAGTTGTGAATTGGTGAATAAAACCCCATAGAAGTTAAACAGCAAAAAGCTTTTAAATCATGTTATCACAATACAAATAATTATTATTAAATTCTTTATTCCCTTTTGCGCATCATAATACTACAGTGTATGGAACTCTTGAAATAAAATCATGTGAAACTAAATGCATTTAATGTGCACTTGTCAAAAATTGTACTGACATAAAATGTGGACATTTGGCAAAGATACTTGAAAAAGGTGGCAGCACTGTACAAATTTGAAAACTGCTGCTTGATTCTGACAGGTGTAGAAAGAGAAAGAAACAGCATGAAAGAAAACGGAGTTCTGAACAAATAGAACTGCTTTTATTGAATATATATATTAAGCAATCTGAAAACATGACCTGCAATTTAAATTAAATGCTTTTACAAGAGGTTGAACATTTACATAGAGTATGTGTATTTTACCTAAATTTTGTATTAAATTTCGGCAAAGGGTACGTCTCGTTTTGCCTTAAACAAAAGCAATGAACGTGTTCAAATTCGACAACTTTTAAATTATCATTTGTTATATTTTAAGTTAACGGTCTACCACAGTTTTGTCCTGCGCGCACATCCTCGCTGGCAGCTGCTATACGTTTACAGATTTCGTGAGAGTTTCGCTCAGTTACGTTTGGAACGCGGACCAGAAAGGTTTACACCAAATTCAGCACGGAACAGAAAATGCAATCAGTTATTTGTAAATAATTCAAAATTATTCAAAATTTTGCTAGAATTGCAAAGAAAGATAGGAAATATGTCGCGCTGGCTTTGGCTAAGTTTGTTCTTGCTGCTACCCCTGGCAAATACAACACGTAAGTGAAATTAAATTTGGCATGAAAAATCTGTGAAAATTCCGATACTCTGATGCTGTATCGCAAAAGTCATCCAGCTGTCAAAAAGCTTCGCCCTGCGTGAGAGCCAAAGAGAACAAGAGCGCGAGGGAACAGCGACTGCGCAGAGATTTGTTATGGGAACTTATTTGCTATGTTTGGGAAATTTGCTAAACGAGTATCGCTCTGTTTTGGGATTTTTTTCGTATACAGCGCCAGTAAGCTTTGAAGCGAATCCGGATACAAAACGTCTTTATGATGATTTGTTGAGTAATTATAATCGCTTAATACGCCCGGTCGTGAATAATACCGAGACACTGACTGTTTGGCTGGGCCTTAAACTATCGCAGCTTATTGAGGTCAATCTGAAGAATCAGGTGATGACCACTAACTTGTGGGTCAAGCAGGTGTGTAGCTATTTTGGCTTTTTTTAAATTGAATGTACCTAAAAAAAAATAATGCTTTTAGCGATGGTTTGATTACAAACTACGCTGGGATCCAGAGGAGTATGGCGGTGTGGAGCAACTTTATGTGCCCTCTGAGCATATTTGGGTGCCCGAC
The DNA here is from genome assembly GCA_035044485.1 of Scaptomyza reducta. Classification (NCBI taxonomy): domain Eukaryota; kingdom Metazoa; phylum Arthropoda; class Insecta; order Diptera; family Drosophilidae; genus Scaptomyza; species Scaptomyza reducta. The sequence continues at coordinate 4,765,524 of JAWNNV010001315.1, read as the reverse complement.
ATTGTGCTCTACAACAACTGGGATGGCAACTATGAGGTTGATTTACTATCGAGATAGGTCTAGTGATATTTTTAGCTCACATAATTCCCTTTCAGGTCACACTCATGACGAAGGCCACTCTGAAATACACTGGGGAAGTGTTTTGGGAGCCTCCGGCGATTTACAAGTCATCCTGTGAAATGAACGTTGAATATTTTCCATACGATGAGCAAATTTGTTTTATGAAATTCGGTTCATGGACCTACAATGGCGCCCAAGTGGATCTCAAGCATTTGGATCAGGTAAGCTCCGAATGCAAATTTGCTTTGTGCTCCAATGCACAAAATGCAATTTATGCAGGCACACCCACAAGCAAGACGGTGTTCGGGGGGAAAGGTTGCCTGAAACAACCCTAACAAATTGCCTGGGCTTAAAACTCGTATTTTGTATGTTTTTCTTTGTTTTGGGTTTTTGTGAACAGGTACCTGGCAGCAATCTCGTGCAGGTGGGTATCGATTTAAGTGAATTTTATTTGTCTGTGGAGTGGGACATACTCGAGGTACCGGCCACTAAAAACGAAGAATACTATCCGGACACATTGGAGCCGTTCTCTGGTAAGCTACAGACAGCACCCAGCTCTTGTTGTCATTTTGTAATATGCAAATTTCGATGTCTGCTGCAGATATTACATTCAAGCTGACCATGCGCCGCAAAACGTTGTTTTATACGGTGAATTTGATTGTGCCCTGTGTGGCTTTGACTTTTCTCACCGTTTTGGTCTTTTACTTGCCCAGCGACTCGGGCGAGAAGGTAAGATTGAAGGAAGTATGGATATCAGGATATCTCGTGAATTTGACAGCAATTTGGATTAAGAATTTCTTATCCAAATTTTAGCATGTGGCATGTGGTTATATCAAATTATTTAGATAAACTTGTATGAAATTGACTTTTTTAGACCTTAAATTCATTATTTTGAGTATGTCTATCTGTAGATTGCTGGCAACATTTTGTACAAATATATTTTCAATGTACCTGAGAACACTGAAAAACATATCCAAATATTTCACTACGTTATTTTATATAATCCCATATGCACTCCCAAGATCCTATCATTAACTCAATTTCTACTGCAGCTAATACTTATAACTTTTAAAAATTGAGCAATTTCACTATTTTTGCTAATTGTACATTGGCCCGAAATGAAAAAACTAAAAAAATATCCTAAAAGCTAACATTTAGAGCTCAACTTAGAATACTTTCCACAAGCTCTTTCTAACTTCCCAGCTATCGCACTTCTTTTTAACCTTCCTTGTTTTCGAATATCCTACATTAAAGAAATTCAAATTAACAAAATATATATAAGTATTTTATCAATTTTCAAATCACAGAGTGTCAGGTGTATTTTGACTCCTGCAAGCAGTCGAATTGCCATTCCATCAAATACAGCACAATATATTCACGCTCAAATCTCTTAAAAAAAGATTCTTTTTCTTCGTTGTTGAATATCATTTGTGCTGTGCTGAGTAGTGAAATCTCATAACGTAAATTTCATCGAATGCATAAAAATCGAATTAAAACCGAATGGAAATCAACTCAAAATCCAATTGAATCGAATTCTATTCAAATCGAGTCGAAAGTTTCCTCAAATCTCGTACCCTGCAATTAAGCAGAGCATTCAAATTACTCACACCTTACTCACACTTAGACAAACAATCTTAGTTCACTTTAAATGCATACACTACACAATTAGAACTCACATTCACACACTCAAATACATCTAGACACACACACACACACTTAATTACAACGAAGTGTGCTATTTGTTATTGTTGTTTTATTCGTTAATTGGTTCGTTTGAATTGCTCATTTGCTTGGAGTAATAACATAGCAAACCGTATTTATATCAATGATCGCCAGAAAGTTGGGAAATTTGTAAAAAAAAAAATAATTGTTGTGATATAAAATAATTATGATTTGGTCAAAACTTCTTAAAGATAAGTAAATTAAAAGTGTTTCTATCAAATGTCTTTTATATCGTAAAAAACCAAAATTTTTAATCACATTACTGATAGAATTTTCAAAAGTTGCGAGACAATCTAAAGTGTTTTTTGTAGTCAAATGAATTTAAACGGGACGTCCAACATAAATAAAAATCAATCAAATTTGTTTAGATTATTTACATATATAAATTAATCTTTTCAATATCGATATTTTGAAGATACCAACAGAGTAATATTTGAACTTGTAATAATATTCTTACTTCACAGAAAGACAGTGGTCATAATGTTTACTAATTTTATAGGGTTCATGAACATATATATATATATATGTACCCTGTATGTACACATGTATATATATATATATATATATATATATGTGTGTAGAACGCTTTGTTGTTTGTTGTGTTTGTTGTTACTTATACTATGATTAACTAGACGGTGAGTGAGATGTCGTTTGAGTGTATTTAAGAGTATGTTGGTGTGAGTATAGATTTTGTCTCAGTGCTTTGCCTGATTCCACGATTTGCGATGTCATTTGAAGGAATTCTATTGTTCGTTACTTTTATATTAATTTATTTTCAGTATATGTTTATTTTTAAGTTGAAAAATATACAAATCGATTGTTGGCATCGGATTATTATATTAAATGGCGTATACGTAATTGATATGTAATTGGCTATTATTGATAATGATGGTTAAATCGTTTGTTTATGTTATGTTTCATTTTTTGTTTGTTGTGTTTATGCTGTGTTACTGTTATTATTGTGATTGTTATTGTTACAATACAAAAGGCTTTGCAAGAGACAAAGAGCAAAGCGTGAGGCGAATTGAAGAGCGAAGAGAGAAAGAAACTGTGTAAACATTTCGTTGACAGGTTACGTTATGTATTTCAATACTCGTGTCGTTGACCGTGTTCTTCTTGCTATTGGCCGAAATTATACCGCCCACTTCGTTAGCGGTGCCCCTGCTGGGCAAATATCTACTCTTTACCATGATACTTGTATCGCTGTCCGTTTGGACAACGGTGTGTGTGCTCAACATACACTTCAGGTGAGTACCTCAAGTGCATTCAGTTCTGCAGCTAATCCACTCTGCTCCACTCTCATTCTCATACCCACACCCATTTAATCAATCAATACCAATCAAACTATCATCCAATAGGTCCCCCTCCACCCATAACATGTCGCCGCTAGTTCGAAAATTGTTTCTCCACTTTATGCCCAAGCTGATGATGATGCGTCGTACCCAGTACACGCTGCCCGACTACGATGATTCCACACCCAGTAACGGCTACACCAACGAGATCGATGTGCGGTAAGTTTAAATGTATTTCCCCAACTTACATAACGCTTAGAAAAAAATTTTTTTTTTTTAAAGTGATTTTTTGGTTAAAGGTTGTTGGTCTTTAAGAACCACAGGTCTTCCGGCTTTTAGGGAGATGATAATTTTGGAGAAGGAAACTTCTTTCTGAGTGCATCTAACGCCCCGTTTCCTTTTTTACCAAATATGTTATCATGTTATTATTTTGTGCGTCTTTTCCAGTGACAGCATCAGCGATTTTCCAAGCGAGTTTAAAGACAGCCAGGATGGCGCTTATGATAATGGTATGCAGCACTCAGTTGGTGAGTTTGAATGTGGCATGAGTATTTATCAAAACATAGCTGATGCTAGGGGGTTTCATCTGTCCATAAACCCAAAAAAAAAATTTCAACACTCGTGGCCAACAGCTAATTCAGCTAAATTTCATACTCCAATTGAACTTAAAGTTCGATAATACACTTACTTAGTAAACAAAAAATTATTTGTATTGATCTTAAAACTATTGATTCGATTGCTATGCAAATTAAGTTCATTGCTTTCGCCAATAAATGTTACAAGCTTTAAAAAACTATATGCTCCAATGCCGAACAATGAAAAAGTGGCCCATAAATAAAATCTGGCAGCTATAATTCAGTATGTGTGGATGTTGTTATTGTTGCTGTTGCTAGGCAGCAGGCTTGTACCTTAAAGCTGCGAGTGTTACTTAAGCCAATAGCTGTATTCGGCTTGTTTTCGCTTTGGTCACAATATTTTTCTATGCATGCCTAACCCACACACGACCACACCACTCACACTAGCACTCGCACACACACACACACATACATACTCAATTGTAGATTTAGAGTTGCTATTTGCCTCTGACGAGGCGTATATTTATATATTATTCCAATATTTTATTTCAATTTCTTGGCAATTTCATATGCGTTCGCCACCCGACTTGACAGATTCCGACAATGTGATACCGCGCAACTTAACACCCGAAGTGCTGCAGGCGTTGCGTGCGGTCAGATTTATTGCTCAGCATATCAAGGATGCCGACAAGGATAACGAGGTGGGTACTGTCTTAAAGGGCCACAATCTGCCGACTCGCCAAACCATGTTTGTTGCCCACTTTTATTGAAAATCACTGAGGACCGACCACAGATTGAAGCTGAGTGCCGTATTCGTATCGTATTCGAATTATTGTGACTGTTATTGTTGTTTGGCCTGTCATATTTCTTGGCGTCTGGCAGAACCACTTGGTCCTTTGGTCCCGCGCGATATTCCTGCGCTGCTATTATTGTTTATTGCCCAGAACTTCAGCTTAAGCACCACAGAGCGAGAAACAGAGCGAGAGAGAGAGAGAGAGAGATGGAAAGATGGAGAGGGGGAGACACAAAAAAGGAGATACAAATGTGAAATTGTAAAATATATAAAATCATAACTTTATATTTTTATTACACATTTCAAGTTTATTGAGAGGGACAACAAAGACAGACGCAGAAACGAAATTTTATGGCTTCAATTGAAACCAATTTATTTGGCCACACAACACTACAATTTTCCTCCCCACTTCTTCTATGTTTTACGAGCTCTGAAACAATCAAAGATTATTAAAAAAATTCTTTTTACTTTTGTTCATGAAAACGGCAGTTGGAGTCCTAAGCTAGATTTAAGTATGAGCTTGCCATTACACAAATGATATTTATTTTTTCATTTTTTTCGCAGATTGTCGAGGATTGGAAATTTGTATCCATGGTGCTGGATCGCTTTTTCCTTTGGCTATTTACACTGTCGTGTGTATTCGGTACTTTTGCCATCATCTGCCAATCCCCCTCACTATACGACACCCGCTCGCCAGTCGACCGGCAGTACTCTGAGATTCCATTGCGTAAAAGCAATTTTATGCTGCCTCCGGACATTGTCAGGCAGGTGGTTAATTGAGTGCACAGAGCTCTGAAATACGTTAAATAAAGTAACAGACGAAAACGAAGAATAATTTGAGTCACTTTTGACCAAAAAGAAATCTTGATAAAGTTAACAATTACGAAAAGGAGAATTGCAGCCAATTTAATTGAAATTGTATAACATAACCGCTTGGAAAGTCTCCATTAATGTCGCTTGGAAATAAAATGTTTTTCATACCATCATAGCATTATAAATCTATAATAAGAAATGGGTTTAAATTATTGAACGTATCCATTACTTGTTTGTCAAGTTTAAGGCATTGCCAACTTATTCATATTTATAAATAAATAAATTAGTTAAAACCTAAAATAATTCTTACCTTTTTTTAAATTATAATAATGCCCTTTTTACAGATATAACATTTAAGTTTATTTAAGTTAGACAAGTTTAAAAATAAAAGGAACAACGGAACTATATCCTCTTCGCTCTATTTTCCAATATTAAACTTTTTTCGGATTGATTGTGCGTTTGTTTGCATACGCTTAATGATCGAGAGTAGCATTTTCCGTAAGATTACTCTCAACTTTATTGTAAAGAGCTTTTACATTGCTAGTATGCGAGATCTAATATATAACACAGACCATGCCAATTACATTTAATACTGATTTAATAATAATTCAAATCAAGTGTCGGAATGTTATTTGAACTCAAGTCAGCAATAACGGCGACGCGACGAATACTAAGTTATTGCTTTCGAAAAGGTATTTAAATGGAATCTGTTTTGTTGAAATATTTTTGTGGTAACACAATCACAACATTGTTTATTAGCATAACGGAATTGTTGTTGTTTCTTTAGTGGATAACAATCCGAGCTTGCTCAAAGCTACATAAACATCAACATATACACAGACACACACACACGCAGACAAACTTTGACTATTGTCTGTGTCGTTTTGTGTGGAGCTTGTCTCTTAATTTTCAATTAAGAACTGACTTCTTATAATGTCATTTAGAATAAAACATTATGGCAACAATATGGTAAAAGTTCTACGCATTTGCCTGCCTAAATAATTTGCAATATAATTTATTTTGTGCTGTGTGCTTGTGCGTTCGGTTCTCTTTCCATTTTCCATTCGCCATTTGCCTTTCGCATTTGGCTTTCGCATTTGTCGTTCTCATTGAAGATATCTGTCTGGCTGCCGCATTAAGTTGGAAAGTTGAAATCTCTTTGGCCTCGCATTCATCAACATGTGCATTATAAGCCACCCCCTGCCACCAACCAGCCAAGAAACAAAAGACTTTCACTTCTCTGCAGTGAACAGACATAATTTGCGAGTTTCTTGACTGAATACTCTCCAAGATGTCATAGTAGAACCTGGGCAAGAAAATGCAGCTTTGTTACCGTCGCCTTAAATACCCTTTGCTGCTAGATAACAAATAAAACTAGAGTAGCAAGTATTTTGAATATTTCGATTATAAGCTTTTTTCGTATTTGGTTTTTGACTTAATACGAATTAATAATGACTCCAATATTTTGAATCTAAAATTAATGTACATAAAAAGCTGTTACAATTAAAACTTTCATTTGTTTTCCATCGAAACAAAGTTCTAATATCATTGACTTATGTGCCAAAGCTTTGTTCTGGAACACAAAGCTAATGACATTTTATTGATAACCCTTTTTAGGAAAAGGGTATATAAATGTTATAAAGATTTGCTTTTGGACTTGCACACTGACAGCCTTGCCTCGTTCCATTTAATTTTGCCCTTTTGCTGCGTTTTCCTCTCTTTTTTATTTTTATATTCTTGCTTTTTTTTTTTGTTGGCAGTTTTAAATTAGAAAAGTTTTTGCCAGATTTTTGTTTTACATATTTCATATTTTCTACGGGACATGCCCTGCATGTTTGTTGTCCTTGTTGGTATTGGTGTCAGGGCGTCATATGCGTGCTTGCCTCCGTCCCTGCGCCTTCCGCATCACCATCTTTAACTCCAACATCATCATCTTCATCTGCAGGTTGCTCAACCAAGTTAAGCTAAGTTGAAAAACTGTGCAAGAAATGTCATGTTTATTTCTATTTGTGGTTAAGCGTGGCATCTTGTCTTTGTCCTTTTCCTGCACCTGCTCCAGCTCCCACACACTGTCCTCCCTGCTTGTGTCGTCCGATAATGGCATTTGCATACGGCTGCGAAGTATGCAACACATTTTGTTCCCAGCCACACAAGTTAAAGTTCAGCGAGCACAAAACAATATGCAAATGGCACGAACAGGACGAACATTTTTGTCAGCCTAAGCTGTTTTTCATAAGCTATCTGGCTATCTGATTGTGTTAAGAATCTGTTAAGTGGACTTAACGCGACTTACACGGCCAATTTTAAGTACGATGCAGCGATTGTCCCAAACAGCTAATAGTTAAAACGAAAACGAGTAGCCAAAAAAACACGCTGCCCAGCAGGAAATCAAAACCATGAAGTGAAAAAAAAGGAAAGATGAAAAGACGAGTGAGGAAATGGCCAAGCCAGTAGTCAGGAAATGCAGCAAGCAGTTTCAAACGGGATCCAAATCAGTTGAGGCTAAAATTCATTTAAGCCAAATGCGCGTACGAAAACCACAAAGCACGTGCAAAGAAAGTTTTGGCAGTAATCTTACAAATGCACACACACAGCACTTAAACGCACACAGACACACACATACTCACACATCGAGGTGCACTCGTGCGGTGCAATCGCATGTCCTGTTGTCCTGTAAAAGAATACTCTTACGACAAGCTGAAAATTGCTACATTTGACCAAAGACACGTCAATTAGAATGGGATTCCATTCCAATCCAAAGAGGGGGAGCTGAGCCTGAGCTGGGCGTGGCATTGAATGTGAATGAAACTTGAATTTGACGTGTCGCTGCGGATACCCATTCTTTCTGCCTATTGCCTGTCTTTCATTTTACTGTAACCTCCTGCCAGGCCATTTGGACCCGTTATTTATTTAATTTCAAAGCAATGTTTTTGTTTGTGTTTTGTTGCGGGTCGTTGTTCGTATCTGTTTGCGCTACGCTGCAGGCGAATTTGCTACAAATATGGTATGGGTTTGCGGGGTTATTCCACTGTATATTTAGGCAGCAGTCACTTAACCCACATGTGTGCATAGGACACTTATTGCTTGCCAGTTGGCTTTCAAATGCATCACACAGAGATTAAACTTTCTTGCTAAAGTCCATATCTACGTGAGATAAACTCCAGCATTTATCGTCTAGTAAGTCACTTACACAACATTAGTTAATACATATTTGCAAATTGCAAAAATAGTTCTCAATTTCCATGTGCAAAGAAAACTGATATTATTATGATGCAGTATTGAATTGAAACCTTTGTTAAATTGAAATTTATAAAAGATTAATATTAAGTACGTGTGTTAATAAAATTTTAATTGCTAACTTTTATTGAGGAGAAAATCAAGGATCAAAAGTTGGGCCTACTAACTAAATAAAGGAAAATACAATAATTTTCAAAGTCACAAGCAACAAACAGACCTTGGTTAATTGTCTTGTGCACAATACTAACTCGCAACTGATTTGTAATTATACATTTATATTCAGTCAAGAACACAATTTTAAATATGTTATTTAATGCAAAACAAGGATGACAAAAATGTAAGCTTAATTATCTTATTCTACAGTTTATTAAAGCACAAATGAAATGAATATAAAAAATATATTTTAATTAAATTATTTAGAATCGATACAGAATGATTTTTAATGGTGTTTATCAGATTAATTATATGTATATTATGTTTTTAATGTTGATATCTAAAACAATATAACAGGCAATAAATTTCGAAGGTTGATTGTATTATTTGTAAATGTGTTTTCAAATGTCTTAAACACACTTGTGTTCAAATTTCTAATATACATAATATAAGACAATTTGATTGACATACTTCCAACCTATTTAAACCGAGCTTATTTAAAAGCCTACATACAATAAAGCGACCCTTTTTAAAAAATTCCACACTCTATTAATTTCAAGTCCCGAGGTCAGATTAAATAGTTGAGTCTATTCGGGTTGCTTTCGGCTGTAAAGTTTATTTCTAAAGAGCAAAAAAATAAACAACAACTGCATAAACACACACACTATTGCATGTGTGTATTTGTCTAGGCTGGGTCGGTGTGTGTGTGTATATTTGTGCAATGATAAATTACAAAATTGCTGCCTATGGCAATGTGAGTTGGCCCAGGCGTTCGCACAGCCATTTTGTTGTTATTAGTTTGCCTTTTGCCATTTTTCTGCAACAGAAGCACACACATGTGTGTCTTTGAGGCTCGACAGTTGTACTGCGTGAAATTAATGATGCGCCGCTTTTCTTGCTTTTGTGTTTATTTTTGTTTCGTCCTATTTTTCTTTTGTTTTGTTTGTTTTTTTTTTTGGGTCCCGAGCTGCAGCGGCAGCGACAGTGGCCAAGATGTCCACAAAATGTAGGGGGCTAAAGACGCTTTTATTAATAGTCCTGCTACGTGGTTACGATTAACTGCCATTTTACGCACTTAAACTCGCTTCATGCTCGCTCTGAAGTTTCCAGCCATCGTTGCGATGGGTGGTCTCAGCCTTTTTTGAAAGCTTTTTGCTGTTGCGTAAGTCAAAAAGTCTTCTTGATGTGTACGTGTGTGTGAGTGTGTGTCTATCTCGATGTGTGAGTGTGTGAGTTTGCGTGTAAGCTGCATGGGATTTGGACACGACTTTACTTAAGCTCATAAAATTCTATTAAGAGCAAACCCTTGCCTTAAGTGGGGCGGGCCCCCTTTGCATGCTGCAAGCCAAATGTGACCAAATTGTTATGATCAGCAATACACATTTAACTTACTTTGAATCTATCGAACTGCATGCTCGAAAGTATTTATTGCTCTTTCTTTAAATTGAGTATTTAAGGATAACAACACGTTTACCCTATCTAAAATTCCCCTAAAGATTTGTGAAGCATATTATGTATATCTTTAAAATTACAACAATGTAGTTTTATCTTGGCTAACGTCCAACGAAAGCGATTTAACATTTTACTTAAGTTCTACTCATATTTCAGCATTATGTAAATGATTGTTGCACTACAAAATAAATGAATTTTACACTGATGCACAAAGCTGGTAATAGCTGAAGGATATCCTGCACCCTTATCCACGTTCTGAGAAAAGCGAGTCAGCCGCTGCATCCGGTGCTTCAAATGAATGGCGCTGAACTTCAACTTGGAATTTACTTTGACGAGCTTGAGTTGTGGGTTGTCTGTATGAATAAAATCATCGCAAATGTATATACGAAACACGCAACCAGTTTAATGATAAACATAATAAATAAAAATAAACAAAACTAATGGGTAGTCGAAAATTTTGTTTAAATTTTAACTCTCAATAAAAAGAAAAAAAATAATAATAGTTGAATACAATAATACTCAACTTTCCTGAGAACACAAAATAAATAATATAATTTATTTAAGAGTTGGTGTAAAGTTTTCTCACCTTTTACATACTTTAATATAAGACATAATATTGTTTAGTTTTGAATGTTTTTTCCATCAAAATTTGAATAAAATAAATTAAATTTCTAAAACTTGCTGTATGATTTGAGGCAATAAGTAATAGGTTGGGCTCACATCTCCGCTGGATGAAATGACAGCGAATGATATTTCAGGAAGTGAGACTTAAAGTGTATGATTGAAGAGCGACGCCTTGAGTTACGTTACATTGCAGCTTGTCCTTTTTCATCGTCCTTTTGCACAATCACAGCCAACTGCTTTTAATAACATTTTTCACTGGATCGCGTTTTGGTTTTCTTTTTTTCTCACTGCTTCTTAGTATTTATCGCTGTTCTGTTTTTTTGAAGTGCGCTTAAGTGGCGCAGGCTGTCAAGTTCCCGGCGATGGCAGTGGCCACGCCCACAAAGCATCACCTCCCAGGCAGCATTTTACATGACATTTTAAATTTACGATTTACATTAAATGGCGCAATGCGAGCGCAAAAACAACGACAGTTGTAAAATTAAATTGCTCTAGCTCTCGAGAGAGGCTCGGCAAAATAACTGAGATTGGGTTTCGGTACTGGGCTGGGGATGTGGCTTGTGGTTGCTCTCTCGTCGTCGGAAATTCAGTGAAAAACCAATTTCGTGTATGTTAAATATATTTCAACTATATATTTAAGTGTATGTTGCGATTCTGCTTTGTTTTCTTCTACTTGTCGTCGCTTGTCAAGAATAAATGCCTTTAGCGGCATTGCAGTTTCGCCCATTAAGTCGGAGGGTTGAGTTAAACAAGACAGCAACATCGTTGAGTGTAATCTAATCGTACATATTTGGTTTCGCGTATAAGTCCCATTTTATTAGCCAGAACCCCCCAAAGGCAAAGTGCTTGAACTAAATGTAAATAATCATATAAATAGCATACTTATCGTTGATAGATGAAAAACTCCCACGGGACAAGGGTTGCTAATGAGTTAAACAAGGGTTGGCCACGGCAATGGCCTAAATAGCTGATTCTTAACTTGACATGAGCAAAACTAAGCAATATGTACTTTAATAATGTTTTACAAAGTGTTACAGACTTGTAAGCGCTAAACAAACATGCATCTTATGTCTATATTGAAACACTCTAATAGTAAAATATGTGAACAATAAAAGTTCGTCATAAGTTTGGTTAGCGTTGTTTGTTGGTTTCCTTTTAATAATGCTTATAGTTTGATTTTTTTTTCGTTTGGCGATATATGTATGTTGTATGAATATTTCAATACGTATAAAACATTAAGTCTAATATTACTGTATGAGAAGCTTAATACATTTCTCTAGTTTAGATTCAAGTTATAGTTTTTTTGTTTTGTTTTTTTTTGGTATGCTGTAATACTATTACATCTAAAGTACGTAAAAACGAGGCAAATCCGCAGCTGCCACTAATTAAAGTTTCGTTCCTGATGATTCTTGATGACGCGCGCCCAAAATGTTGGCAGTTAAATAAATAGTTGTTTCGAGCTGTTTGCGCCTATGTTATGTTGTTGTTGTTCTATTCTTGTTGTCTGCTAGTAGACACTAAGATCGAGACACCTATCCGCACACACTTGACGTGTATTTCCGTTTCCGTTATGCGAAAAGTTTGGCGCGCTTTGGACCAACTTCCAAGTTACAGGCAGAGAAAAAAAAATAATAATAAAAGTTTCACGCTTAACATTTGCGCCGCGCAAAGTTGAAAAGTTTTCCCAAACACACAAACACGCACATGGGCATACACTGATTGCCATTCACGTGGGCAAGCGCACCTTTTACATACACACACACATAAGCACACATGCTGATTAGCGTGGGCTGTGATTAAGGTTACGTGGCAAAGGCTTAGACGAGCCGAAGCTTAATTAAATTTAACAGCTGCTTAATTGCAGCCCTGCCGTGCTTAGAGTGGGCGCGGCCCTGAGTCCCAACTACGTAAACACTGTTTCTGCTTCTTCTGCTGATATTAATAATTTTGACCAGAACGCTAATGAGCCAAACTCGAATGAACTTTAGTATCAAACTTGGCAGCTCAATTTTGCCGCAGGCAAGTTTTTCAATTTTTATATAATTAAGTCGTGCATACGGTATATATACACATATATATATATATATATATATATATATATATATATATTGCATTTGGAAACTGTCGAAAGTCTTAGCAAAATGGCCATGAAGTTTGCGACTCAATTTAATAATCAATTAGCAATCATAAATTATACGTTGATTCAATATATTTGAATTTGTACACACAGTGGTATTTATTGCACTTATTATTTAAAGAATGACAATAATATTAAATCTTATCAATACTGGAAGGACCATCAGTTTCATACGTCACGTTCTTTATTGTATATTTATTTTATTTTTATTTAATTTTCTCGTTTTCAAGTGTTACGTAAAATTGATGTTCTTTAGGAGTGAATTCGAAATCCCCGATTTGTAAGCATACTTTTCGAGTTGCTTTTACGAATTGTCATTGGGACACAGTTGCCAGCATCGACGCTTCGCCGTTTTGCCTTACACTTTCAATGGCAACACCCAACCGCTCGCCTCTTTTGGCAGAGGCTATTAATTTCGCGTCAATTAAAAATTAAGCCAATTATTTGTGCTGTGCCAGGATCCATGGCATGCCAAAGTTGCTACAAGCACTGGCCTTGGTCAACTTTTGACTCTGAGGCACTCTGCATTCGTAGTCCATTAGGGCTTCATTTGTTTTTAATGTTGTAACCTTTTGGCGGAAATAAAAACCAAATTTCTAAGTTGGCACTTTCACGGTTCGCTCGCTGGGTTGACTACAGACTACAGACTACAGACTACAGACTTCAGACATCAGACTACAGCATTTGGCTTTGGGTCCGGTTACAGAAACGGACCACCCGTCGTTTATTGGCTAATTTAATTTGCGTGTCTTACGTTTGGGCAATTAATCAGCAGAAACAGCTGTCCGTCGCTTTAACCCTTTTGCAGTTTCATTCAGTTTGTAGAAGGACTTTACTTGTTTGCCCTTAATACAGGGCATGTAAATTGTACATGATGTTTGTGTTAGTGAGACCTAGCGGCTATAATTGGTTTTTGGGCTTATAGATTAGCAGATCAAGGAGTTTTGGTTTTAAGCCCTAATATAATCCAATCGACTCTACAAATCAATCACAAAGTTAACTGTTACAGTAATGTGAGAAATTCATTTGATTTAAAAATTAGTAAAATGTTTTGTGAAGTCTAATACCAAATGTTACAGTTTAAAGTTCAATATTGTTGCAGTTATCTTAAAGTTTACAGAAATAGTTTACATAAGGTTTTCAATAAAAGAGTTATCAAAAAGATAGATTTTCCGTGTTTTATGTAAAATGATAATAATAATAATGAATAATAATTTTATTGCCATTTGTCTTAAATTTTTTTTCGGCTTGTTTGCATCTGCATTGCAAACTTAACCCTATTTACCGTTTATTAAATTAAGATTAAATCAAATTGTTTTGGCGACTGCCTAAAGAACCATACATATAGTTCTTGCTTTTGGAATTGTTCTTGTAAACAATATTTTTATATTTCATTTTGAACTTGCATTTTCGACACTTAATTCCAATTCCAATCTGAAGCAAGTCACTTGTCATGCTCTTTGTATTGTGTAATCCTTGTCTTGCCGTTGCTTATTAAATTACTTGCTCCGTGCTTCTGCGCTGAATGCTGAATGAAAGGCGTTTGAGCGCACGCCCTATTTGCCATCGCGTACTTGATGCGCCTTTTAATTGCATTTTCCTGGCGCGCACAAATGCAGCTCAAGTGGCTGTCGTCTACCTCTTACCGTTGTTGCCCTTTACAACACCAAGACTTTGCCAAGGCTCTGCCCTGCCCTTCGCTGCCCTTCCCTGCTCTGCAACAGCCTGCATTCATTTGATGGTGCTGGGAAGCTTCACAAGTTGAAATTAATGCAGTCATTTGTAATGAGTTTGTCATTTTGCAAGGCTGCCGTTGTTTCTTTGGCTCGACTGTCGGCATACAATTGCAATTTATTGTTGCATGCTTTAAGGCGATGCGCACGGCTTTTCTTTATTTTCGACTCGAGCTAATGCAATTGTGCCGGCCAAATATTTGACATTATTATGATCATTTATTTCATTTATTATCCACTCACTTATTGTGTTTGAGTAAATGTGTGCCTGAGAGTTACTCTTTGGAGAGTCTGTCATCGAATTAGGAATATTTAATATCTCGAATCAAATTATGCTAAGCAGCCGACAGCACTTTTGATGCCATTTTCCAAAAATTTACTTTAACCATATATCTTGTAAGTATTTCGAAGCTTTCTTAAGCTCCAATTCCAATCAATTGATATATATATATATATATATATATATATATATATATATATATTTACTAAGTCTTTATGAATTTGTTGCAACCTAATAAGATTTGATTGAAAATATTTTTTGGGAGGTAATAAAATTGAAAAGAAAACGAATTTCGGAACACAAAAAGTTGTCAGGCTTAGATTTGACACCTAACAGACACAACGAAACCCTTTGGGCTGTCAGGCCATAAATTCGTTTTGTTTGCGCACTGTAAATTTTTAACTAAAGTCAGAAGCCACGCATTCTCCACAAAAAAAAAGGGAAAACAAACACTATACGAGCTTAAAACATTGAAATAAATTGAAAAAAGAGTGAGAAAATAAAAACAAAAATGAAATAAATAAAAATGCAGGAAATATTGTATGCTGGTCTTCCGACAGAACACTGGCTGCTGTATGACTTTGAACAATCGCCTGTGGGGACATTTTAATGTGTCTCTGCTTGTATGTGTGTGAACAAGTGTGTGCATGTGTGGGCAATACTCGAAATTTCTCAGTGCTGTAACTAGAATCCTCTCTTGTCTGTCCGTACAATTCTCTGTTGTACTGCTAGTGTGTGCGTGCATATAAATTAAGTTTTAAAAGTTAACTTTTCGCTCTCTTCTTTGTCATTACTTTTTTGTAATAGAAATCAAAGTAAATGCAGTAGCTAGTTTTTTATTTCGTTTCTATTCGTTCGTTTTTGTTCTTGTGTAGCATTTGATTGCGCAAAGCAGGTGAGATAAGTTTCTTTAGTCCAATAGAAGCATTGGCTCAAATGAAGCTTTTCACCTTGATATCGACTTGGTACATTTTCATTACGTCTATTTACTTTTAGAATGAACATAAACTTACACATTACATTCGTTCGTATGTAGAAAAAGTTGTTGGATGAATAAAACCAAGTTACGACGGTCTCTACCTGTACAACATGTAAAACAGAAACGTGTGGACGTCATGTACATTAATACAATACAAATATTAGACTAAGCCTAAACTGAAACCAATAACAAATATAACCTTAAATAAAGCCTATTCAGTGTATTGATCTACAACAGACTCCGTGGAGATCTCTAAAGGTACGTAATACCAACAGACATTATAACTGATCCAGCTTGAAGTGTTGCATATACTTCTTTTGCTGGGCTTCAACATTGAAGACAGCTCGGTCGAAAGAAGTAGAATCAACGAGTCATGTGCTGTCAACTTATCAGTGAAACAGAAATCTCCATAAGCATTACAATACGTTCGTAATTGGCTTCCGTTTGCACTGTGCGGTGGTCTGCTACAGCACCAAACTATCGATGTAGTCACATAGAGCCGTACAGAATGCTGTAGGTACTGAAGATTTTCAGGAAGATAGAAAAATTTGCTAATATTTCTGCAAAAAAAGATTAACATAGTGGTACTAACATAGTGAAATACCCATAATTTAACTTCGGTCGGCAAGTGCACCAAAGATAGTTGCTCTTGCTTTAATGTTGTCTGTTCTTTATAATGTCTTATTTAATTAAATACTTAAAATACTTCACAATGCTCAAAGCATCCCAGAGGGGTGGCCATTTGCTAGAATAGCTGTTATTCAGTCAGTGTCTCTAATCCTTTTTGTATATCATCGACATATACTACACACACATTGTGTCATTAAATGATGGTGTGACCATTAACTCCAAGTTTGCTTTTCCAATTAAACCACTTGATTAGCTTTACTGCAGCAGCAGCACCTCTCATACAAAGCGCTCTCGTGGGGACTGTGTGGCACTGGGATTTGTGGGCGTTACATGGTCAGCTTTGCTGTCCACGTCAGCGTTGTGCGAGGAGCATGTTAATTGTGCCTAATCAGACACAGTATTATCTCTGAAGCGTGCACCAACTGGGCTTGCGGCATGTTGTGCATTAGCTTAATTACATACATACATACATATACCCTAGAAGAGCAGCATGGGAGAAGCACAAAGGAGCTGACTTGTCGAATTGTGAAAATTTGCAATGTGCTGTCAACGATCTACTGCCAGAGATGAAGATGCTCTTTGCTGCTCGCTTTCAATTGCAATTATATGGCTAATGAATGCACACAGATTGCAGCTGAAGCACTCTGCCACCGAGTTTTAAAAGCCAAATTTGATGTTGAGCGTTGAGCAGCGTTTTTGGCTAACAAATTCCTGTGGCAAATTTAAAAATAACTCAATAAACGCCATCCAGTCATCTCCTTCGGAATGACAATGACTGGCAAAGTCTTAGACACTCAACGGGTTATTAGCGGTGGTGCAGGGGTGGGCGCTATCATCACGCTACACGCTCTTGTCCTCCATGGTGCATTGAGCGTTACGCTAAATGGATTTTTAATGTCGTTGGCAGTGCAGGAAAATGCGCGAAACGCTTTTGCCAAAGGTTCTTGTCTGGGCTAGCATTATATGTGCAGCTCTGTGCTTATCTGTGTAGGTAAGGTTGTGTGTGTGTATATGTGTGTGTGTGGGCAATAATAACACTTAAGCGTCTTTGCTGTAAAAGACAACAGTTGGTGATGAGTTCGTGCTTTCTTCACATGAAAAATAGTTGTCGCGATATGCCTTAAGGTAAGGAAGGTAAGGTTGTTTGGTGACTTTTAGTTAAAAATTTAAATTTGATTTACAAACCCATTTAAATATATTCGGAGATAGTTTTTTCTCAAAATTATCTATGGGTACATATCAGTTATAAATAACTTACAATTTTTAATATCTAAAACTATTCGATAAAAGTAAGGGGTAATTCTAACTTTTCAAAATATTAAATTTTTGTGTTTGTTAATATTGTCAATGTTTATTATATGAATAATCATGTTGCAAAATCTTGAAATTCTGTAAGAAATTAATTATGCTTAACGTTTTTAAAGCTTAAGTTGGGTGATGTAGTCAATTCATAAACGTTTCCCTACAAAATGTGGAGTAGATTTGTCCACGCATGACATTAGTTCATTAAATGAAATGCAGCTTTTACTGAGAGAGATTTATTCTGCTTTTAATTTAAAAGTACCGGTACCATCACGTTGATAAGGAAGAACAAGTAAGAATGCTCTAGCCGAGAAATCCCGACTACACTATTCCCTGAATCCCATACTTTAAGTGTACAGTCAGTGCTTGCAAGTATATGTGTGTGTGTGTGTACGCGTATAGTGCATACTTTCTTAATTTCCATATCTCCGGTGTTTCTCAACCGATTTCAATAAAATTTTCACAAATTGTCATTATTTCGTCTAATGTTTCAAACTGCAAAACGTTTTCCAAATTCAAGATTTTGTTGTTAGCGATCACATGTGTATACCGGAAACGGGAAGAGTTATCGAAAATTTAAAACAAACTTGTACTACGCGGGGAGTAGGCGAGCTTATGTACCAAATCTGGAGTCTCTAGCTCTTATAGTCTCTGAAATCGACGCGTTAATACATACGGACGGACAGACAGACAGACGGACAGACGGACATGGCTATATCTCGGCTGTTGATGCTGATCAAGAATATATATACTTTATGGGGTCGGAGATGCTTCCTTCTCCCTGTTACATACTTTTGCACAAAACCATTATACCCTTTTTACCCATTTTCAATAATAAAATATAAAAAGCGCCGTTCTTCCGTTAGTTTGGGTGTGCACTCTAGTATGCTATAATATTGTTGTCTATGTCATTAGCTATAATATTCCTCTCGCATTTTAACTTCTAACGTTTTCTTAATATTTTTTGAACATTATTTATCGATATTGCTTGAGCACATGTTGTTGTGTATTCAAGCGCTTGAGAATTGCCATAAATGTGATGGGTTCACATCCCTAATCACCGAAAGTATCTGTCCTTGCTGGCAAGTGAAACTTGATGGCAAAGCTCGCTGTTCGTTTCTTGATGATGTTGTTGTTGTAGTCTTGTGTTGGGTACGTGCAACAATCAAGTGTCAGCGTAATGAGCTATCAAGCTGCAAAATATGCAATTTTAGTTCAACAAAGAGACTTCATACACACACAAACACTCACGCTGTAACACGAGTTTAGAGATGCGGGTGGGTGGAATGCTGAGGACGACAACACCTCGCTATCGCAGCGTTTTGCTAAATTTTGCGTGTAAGTGACAGGGCCCGCATAAAAGGGCATAGAAACTGCAAAATGCTTATGGAGTGTGACTTGCAAAGAATGTGTGCGTATGTGTGTGATATGTGCAATTGTATAAGTGTGTGTGTGTGTGTGCTGTGGAAAGAGAGAGAGAGAGAAAGAAACGACGCCTGGCGTTTTTTGTTGCACTCATTAATGAATAAATAACAACAAAGGCGTCTACATAATCGTCGCTGCCAGCCAAGCGCATAATTATGGCATGGGCACCGCTTGGACAGCCCATCGAGAAGAAGGAGGGCGCTTGGTCGTGTTGGTTACTTGGTTGTAGTTGATGCAACCGCGCGTTGCCAGTGGCGTAGATGAATGAAGTTGTTCGACTAATTTTATGCAGGATTTGTATAATTATTCTCTGTCGCAAAACATCTCTGAAGAAACTTAGAAATCTTGCTACACAAAAATTTAAAATGTACTTTCGCCAGAGTTTCCAAACGATGTACTATGTTAAGTTAATATGTATATATATTGGGGTTAAATTGTTCTAAATATTACCTTATAGATATTTGGCAGATTTGAAAGTATACAAAAATAATCGAGTTGAATTTTATGTTTTGATACTTTTATGAACCAAATTAAAATCAACCTTTAATTCATAATATACACTTAAATTTGTGATAATGTTCATAACTATTTTCTATATATCTGGTAATGATTTTAGTTTTGCAAGCAAAATGAGTAATATTTCCTAGCCGTTTGCTGAGCAATTTCTGTTAATTTTTTTTATATATTTTCGTATACACATATTTTTTGTAAGTAAATAAATATATTTTTTGCTTTGATATTTTGAATTTCTGTCTCACACACACAAATATAACCGACGCCTTTGTGTCGCTTTAATGTGGTGAATGTCCACTTCTCGTAACTGTGGTTAAGGCGCATACTGACTCTTGTTTCCGTGTTTCTTGTAATTGTTTTTGTTGGGCGCTTTATGTTATTTTTGTGTTGGTCTATAATTTACAATTAAAAACCATGACACTTCAACATAATTAAAATATGAAAACGGTTTTTACGCAACGCAACAATAAACTGTAATAAAAGTTAATTAGAACGTTGGAAAGGAGAGAAATGAAACACTAACCGAGACAAAAAGTTTCTTACTAAATTGCGTGATGGCGGCATACCATGTAATAATGAACAACAAATTGAAGCAAGTAGAGATATCTTTTTTATTGTGATGATAACCCATAATAATACGAATTTATATCTGATATAAAATATTATAAAAGTGCTGCAGCACTTAGCTACAGACAATAAAAACAGTAACTATTTTTATTCTTAATATTTAAAAAAGGCTTCTTAAAAAATTTTAGGGTGTTAGTGAAGTTGTCACACACGTTTTAGGTAATGTTTTCTAAACTGTTAAATTAGTCGCCATTGTGGGGGAAAAAGTGTAGAGTGCTGAAACAATGCCGAAGCCTAATGGGTTTTTAATCACCAATAACAAATCGTTATGTTTGCCGCTTATCGTTGTGGGCAAAAAAAGATGTTGCCCTTAACTTGAGTGAGAGTGTGTGTGAGAGAGTTGTGTATTTGATTTAATACGTTAACAATATGCATTAAGTACATATTGACTGAATATTTACCCCAAGGGTTGAACACGATACCTGACTAGTGAAAAAGCATCGCCCACAACCCAAACAATGTAGCCAGCGGGGTGTTAAATGGTTTTGTCTGCACGTCAAATAATAGGAAGCATAATTTCAAGCCTGGCTGCGTGCTTTGGTTACCAAAAACACCCACAAGCGAATGAACCAAACAAAAAGGAAAAAAACATAAGGTATAAGCTGTATAAACTCTGATAATGCCGTTAAAAACTTTTTAAAATAAGAGAATTGCAGTTGTATTGCGATTGTAATTGGAAATCATAAGAAGGCAAACACTATTTTTGGACTGCTTTGACACTGCACATTAATTAAATATCTCGATCGTACTAAATGGGACACTTTGAAGAACTGCTTTTACACTGCTTTTGCACTGCTTCTTAAAGACAGTAGAATGATACTATTTACTTAATTTATTTATTTATAGAACTTTAATTGTTTTCAAATTTCTGCGAAGCTCAACCTATATCTATTAAATTATTTAATAGCATACTGAGGAATTTTTTGTTTACGCCATTCTGTGCTGCAGTCCAATGTCGAAATTGGAAAGTGCCTAAAATATTAACTCGGTTCACTTCATTTCAACTAATGAATTTGTTTAGTGCCCTAGAATAGGCACCTTTGTGTGGTGCACTATTAATTAGGCTTATTAAAATCGACGCTGACAGCTTTGTGGTTGTGGTTCGGCGGGTGTTTTAAGCTGCACACATACACATATTTGCCCCATCAAGGGCGTTTTAATTAGGGTAATTGCTTGACTATTTTGCATTATGCATGCGCCTGGCTGAGAGGATCGCAGAGCCACAGCTCATTACAAATGGAAATTACCACTTAATATCGTTGAATGCAGGAAGAAATTTTGTAGGACGGTTCGTTGCTGAACCTATCAACAGAGAGGCACCCGAAAAATTACTGCGGCGATCTGCTGCAGAAATCATTCAAGGACAGCGTTTGTGTGACCGACCCGGACCTTTAAGCCATTAGTGCGTCCTAAACCGCGCAAACGGAAAACGCTAAGCCAGTAGTCAGTCCTTTGTGCATGCGGGTGGGAACTGATGATACTGAGGTTTTACGGCTGTAGCTGTGGCTTGTGGCTAGCTCAGGAACTGCCAACAACGCGGGACGGATTGCTGCAGTTTCTCTTGCTGTTGCTGCTGCTGTGGAATTGCGGCCAAAAAGTTAATTGTAAACATGACCCAGTTTGTTTGACGCTCAGCTGCTTCGGTGTTTGGCTTTGCAAGTCGCAGTTATTCAGACTCTGCATTGGCGCTTTGTCTGTGAGCGTTTTTTTGAGTAAAGTATGCCTTTCGCTCTATTATGTGGCAGCAGCTGCTGCTGTGCTTGCTGTAGATATTTATTATGCTCTATTGTGTCGGTTGCAATGGCAACAGCCGCATCAGCTCCTTCGTCCTGTCACCAAAGCCTTAAGCAATGGCAGCACCCTTAAATATGCAAAAAACAAAAATGTTTATTGTATCTGATCCGCGAAAACGCAGCGCAAAAGGATTTCCGACCATGGCGATACTGTGTGTGTTGTTAACTGCAGTTCAAGTTAATTGGATTTGGGAAAAGTACTACCGACATTGCAGCCACTGGCGGGCCTTTGAAATTGGACCCTTTCTCAGGGTGTTTGCGAATGGTGGTTTAAGTGTGAGCTTAATACGCCCTCTAAAAGAGGAACTTATGTCAAAACCACAAACTTGGACTTAGAGTTTAATTCAAATCAACTGCGTGAAGTTCTGATTAAGTTACAAAAAGTACATTTGAACTAGCATAAAATCAGTACATTCAATTTACCTAGGGAGAAATAAAAACTTTAAGAAAATAAGTCTAAATATATTTATATATTTTGTAATTAACGCACATATTATCAACATCCATTTCTATCTATTTCTATTCTATCTATTTCTATCCATTTTTATTACAAGATAAACTTTACAAAATAAATATTTACGATACTCCTTCTGCTCCAGCTTTAGCTTCTAGCCACCTTAACACCTGAGCCACGTGACAAAAGTAGCGCTCAACATTGTTTGAACATTCTAAAAACACAAATCGTATACGTAATTTTTAATGCTGTCAGCGTCGCAGTGCTAGCAGGCGTCATCTGCCAGTATGTCTCTGTCTTCGTTCATAAAAATGTATGTGTGTTAGATATAGTATGTATATGTGTGTGCGTGTATGAGTGTACATCACATAAGTCAATTTTCAAGTGGATGTCCAACATGAATGAATAATGTGTATGGTAAAGTTAGCGTAGCACACACACATAAATACGCTCGTACGCAAATATGCTTACCGTTTTGGGGCGTTCAGCTTTGCCAAGGCAGCAACACCACCAACGACAACTGGGCTAAATACCAAAAATGAAAAGAAAAAAGTCCAAGTCAAGTAGAGCAAAGCAAATTTTGCTTGGAGCTGCCAGCGGCCGCAATATTTTCATGCAGGGAACTATCCGCACACATACACAAAGACACAGCGCTGTAGCAGAAAGTTATGCCATGCCAAAGACGTTGCACACAGGACTACTAGGATATGCATAAAACTATGCTACATTGGCACTAAAACAAACAGCAAAACCGCCGCATGGGGCGCTTCAATGACAACGTGTGGGTATACAAATATCTGTGTATGTGTGTGTGTATGTGTGCTACACTCTGTGACAAGATGCGCAATGACGACGACGAAGCTGATGAACATACCAAGCGAAAGTACCAATGCCAGGGATGCACTCAATTGGCCACTCCGTTGCTCGGAATGTTTCATCAGAAATAAAAACTATGTTTTAAGTTAACTCTTGAACAAGAAATTTAAAAACATTATTTTAATTACATTTTTGTTCAATTTCCCTATGCATTTACTAACCATATTTCAATTAATTAATTAAATAAAAATTTTATTCTCTATTGTACTTTTAAAATGCATTTCCAAATAGCTTAAACCTTTGTGAAAACAAGTTTTAAAAATAAATAACTTCAAAGACCTGACTTTGAATCAAATTGAAATAAATAAATAAACATTTTATCAAAGACAACTTTTTATAGCTAATACCATTAAAAATACACTATGAGTTTTTTTTTTTATCTATTAACCACAATTTAGGTACCCTATATATAATTCTGAAGTCAAAATAAAATATTATTATAGACATGCTAAAATGTTTATGTTTGATTATAAGATTATATATATTTATTCAAACTTCATTATCGTAAAGTATCTTTAAATATTCAAAATGGACCGATGGAGAATCATTTTTAAAGACGTTTCGTGTTTATAAAAAGAATTGGACCGGAATTTTATAGGGTACACACAACGAAGGACATCTGAAATGCCATGTCTTTCATCCCATCCGAAGCTTTTCCGTTGGCTAAGTAAATGTTTAAAATATTTGAGCTGCCATTGACGATGTCGATGCATGTCGGTAAAGTTTTGCGCCCAAAATTATTAAGATGAGTGGCATAAATTATGCAGTTCAAAGGCAGTTCAAAGGGGAGGCCGAGGGCTGAACTGGGGCCCAGGACTCGTAAATGCCGCTGGCAGGTAATCCACAGAGACAGGGTGAGGTAGAACCGTGGGACAGAGTTTGATGCTTGATGAGTGAATGACTAACTAACTGCATGACAGTCTGTCCTCATGTGTATGAGTGGCTGTGTGTGTGTGTGCGGTTGATCACTTTAGATATTGACATCGCCGGACTGCATGGCGTATACGCTTAATGTTTGAATGTATGCAGGTGTGTGGGCTGGAGGGCAACAGCAGTTAGTTTAATATTTATTTAATTTAATATGCTAATTGGATGTGATCTGTGTGTATGCATGTGTGTGTGCCAACAACTTTACGAGCAAACAATTCATAAATAAATGACAGCCACGAAGTTTTGTGACATGTCACAGAACTCAGTTAAAGTTTTAGCTTGGCCAAAACAACGGCGACTGCAATGAATGTCTCGACAGTTTCTGCAATGTTCTGTTGGCCGTTATTAATCGTTGGAAAATTTGCCACAAAGACGGAAAATGCTGTCAGCCAAAACTTTTTGTCGCCCAGCCAGCACTACGCGACAAATTGTTTTTGCGATAAAATTGGACAAGTGACACGCGCGCGCTCTAATCGCATGGGGTGCGAATGGGCAGCTTTCAGCTGCAAGGCAATGTTAATTATATTACGTCTCCACAAAACAGTAGCTGCAAAGAAACTGCCTGTCAACCGGACCGTTCAACGTTGCAGAATTGGCAACTGTTGATGAAAAAACGGTTGAATACACACAATTATGTAATATTTTTTGCCACCCTCTCTGTCTTTTTGCTTTCTCTGGCCTTACCATAACTTGCATTTTGAAATCAAATTGAATTTGGCGAGCGACATAAATAAAAATGAATCGACTAATTGCACAGTTTTCCCATCGAAGTTAAATTAAATTATACCCCAAAAAGTATGCTATGAGTTATAAGGCAGCTGAAAAAAACGAAACTTCCAAAACTGTACACTGAAGCGCATTAATCGGTATAATTTCAAATTATTAAAAAAAGCATTAAATGCACCATAAAGAAAGTTACGAAATTGCAGTAGACTTTGTGGGCTATGCAAAGGAAGGTACGATTTTTATTCATGGTTTGTCATTTGGTAAAATGCCGAAGATGTTGTAAAAAATATCATCAATTTATTTTTGCATCGAGCGTTATATTGGAATGTAGTTAACTTTTAAATATAAGTGATCTTTATGCTACCAGAATACATAAACACTGAAGATGTCGCAGTTATGATTTCCTTTTCTGTGTCGGATGATCAAGCATAAAATTAATCTTCGATGTACGATTTTCATATGTTTGTTTTATGTTTTAGAAATTGGAAAATAAAAATCTACATTTCGCGGTATTTAAATATGCATATATAGCAGAAAAAAATATTAAATTTAAGAAATATTTCTGATATCTGGTAAAAATAAAGCCAAAATAATAAATTTTATTTTGATTATCTTGTTTAATTTCGGACATGCATACCTTTGCTGTTAGTATATAAAGCGATTAAAATAATGCTAGACTTATTTATTTCAATGTATATATATTTTTTAAGAAAACCCGGTATACTACTGATGAATGCAAGCTCAGCTATGCTTTCTTCAAGCTAAGGAGTGACTTGTTAGTTGCATTCATAAATTTGTTTGTTTAGTTATAATGTATGTGTGTATAAATGTGTACTTTCAAGCAACAAATAATAATATTATATAATATAATATAAGGAATGGAAATACAAAGCGCTGCTGTTCGCTGAACTGCGAAAAATATACGGGAAGTATCAAAAATGGTGCACACATGTTGCAAGTTGGCAGAAGTCAGTCAGTCCGTTATCCAGTCAGTCATGGAGTCATTCAGTCTGCCCGATGTCTGAAAGAGACTGTGCGACTCTTGTATCATATTGAACTTGTCAACATGTCGTGGGAGCGGAACTGAGTTCTGAATACGGAACACGGAATAAGACACGGCGTTGAATGAATGACTGAATAAATAAATGAATGAATTGAGCGGGCGTGTACGTAAAGTGATTGCCGATAGTGCCAAATGTATGTAAAATAATAAATGTGCACACATTGTGAGTGCTCGCTCTCGTATTTGTATTCGCCCTTTTTTAAGATATGTACTTGTTGAGCCAAGTCTGAGTCGAGTCGTTGCTTTATCAATTTGTGCTTTGTTGTTGGCTCACAGTTTCTGCTACATAAGAAATTGCAGTTGCTGCTCGGCAAACTGACATTGACAGGCAGCCAAAGGCTGCTGGCATTGCAAAATAGTTATTGGGTGGCATGCCTGCCTCGGCTTGCCACTCGCCCGTGCATCAATTTGAATGACATTCATGGAAAACGACGAAAAGAAATTGTGACATTTGTATAGAAATAGTTTCGCAGTCGTTGCAAATAGTTGTGCAGATATTTTTTGATTGCTGCATATTTTAAGTGGTTGCCTCGGGGGCAACTGGCAACCATGAGCAGCAATAAAAATGCAGAAAACCACTGTATACTATTTTCATCAAGTTCGCCACAGATTCCATAAATGTACTTCAATGCATCCGTTCCTATTAAAAAATCAGTAAGCACTGCGCTTACTTTGTTAGCTTTCGTTTCTCGATAGGATTTTGTAAGGAAAAACATTAGACAGTCAGTATAAACACTTGAGCTTCAGTAATAAAAATGTACAATGATAAAGTAAAATCTAACCAACTGCATTATATTTTAATATTATTTTGCTTATAATTGTTTTTAAAGGTGTATTTTCCGCTATACAAAAAGACCGCACTTTAATAAATTTTGACTTGAGCAAGATTTTATATTGCTGTCTATTTTTGCTTGTCTCTTTGATACACTCACAAAGTTGGGCTTTGTATATTTGGCTGTCTTTGTCTTTTCCATTAGCCTGGCCAGCTATTTCCACATGAGTTGGCTTCGTTGCATGCGCATTCTTAAAAAGGTTAACTTTGCAATAAAAGGCATCGCCAAAGCAACCTACATGCCGAAAAATAAAAAAAGTAAAGTAAAACCGAAAGCTACAACAACTAGGAGTAAGTTGGGTTTTGAGAGTATTTTAGCAAGTGTGCCAAATTTTGAAATATTTTTGTGCCACAGAAAAGCGGATGCTGTAAGCCCAATCAACATAAGGTCGTTAAATGTGTTTTGTAATATATTAGTTAAATATACTTTTAAAGTAATACAAATATTTAAAATAAATTTTAATGTATACATTAAAATTTCAACTGATAAAAAATGAAAATAAAAACATATTGAAAACATAATGAAAACATCAGCATTTTTTTCAAACCTCTTAAGTCGATCCCATGGCTTTGAAAGTGTATGCAAAAATCGGCATGTTGTGGATAAAAATTAAATTGTATATTACTGATAACATTTTGTGGTACGCATTAGACCGCAACAGATGCAAGATGCGAAGCCGAAAACCACAGCTGTATTTGAGTATTTTGCATGGTTGCTTTTTGCGAACATATTTAACTTTTATTGTATTTATTTATTCACTCATTTAATTTAAATGTACTTTAAATTAGGGCCTGCATATTGCAGGTCTTACATGCCATTAGATAGTGTTAACAATTTAGTATTTATTGAATTTAATTCTTCTTCTCCGTGAGATTGTAGATTTGCTTAGCAACATCCGAGAGTTGCACATCGATGGCCTTGGTGTCATCGTACAGTGAAGGTGCCTCACCCAATATGACAAATGTGCCCACTAGCGAGGCTATCATGAATAGCCAGAGAAATAGGCGATCCATAACCATGGCCACAAAGCCCCAGTCCTGATCCTCCTGTAATCAAAAAAGTCACAAAGAAAACAATTTCAGCGCATAAATATTATTTAGATATCAGTTTAGTGTGTTACTCGAATAAGTAATCATAAAATGGCCATCGATAAAGTCAAAACTGTGCATATAAATTGCACAAACGGTCGTATGAGCGTATGAGGTCGTATATCAGCTAACTACAATTCGCCTTACACCCACACTTTGAGCGATTACTTTCTTTAAGCGCTGGCGCTTAATCTACTTATGTCCCTCGTCCATGTTGGTTATCAATCAGAATGGAAGTTCCCAATAACCAATAACAAAGCAAAAGCAAACGTTAACAGGAAGATAAAAAATACTGTTAAGCCTAAAAACAAGTGCCAGAAATTGAGAACAAAACGTTGGGCGTTGGATTTGATTGAATCGGATGGTTAAAGAGTGTGGTTGCCAGTCAATTGAACAAAAGCAATTAAATGTGGATTTTCTGTATGTGGTCTTAAAGTGGACACAGCTTAAATAAAGTCGACAAAAAAAAGAGAATAGCAGAAAGAGTGGTAGAGAGAGAGGGAGAGAGAGAGAGAGAGAGAGAGAGGGAGAGAGAGAGAGAGAGAGAGAGAGAGAGAGAGAGAGCGAGAGAGAGAGAGAGATAGATAGAGATGGAGATAGGGAGAGATGGAGAGAGAGAGAGAAGGGGCATGCTGCAGGCTGCTTGTTTTGGTCGGTTAGTTAAACAGTTCGCCAGATCAGACATTAACAACGGCGATGGCCAAGACACGCTAGGCTTTTTTTTGTGGTTTCCAACAGGCTATTAGTCAAGTCATGTACAACTTTAGCTACATCATCTGCTCCAGCTCCGGTTTCAGTTTCGGGTTCAGTTTCAGTTCCAATCTTCATCAGTTTTGCTGTCAGTGTCATCGTTGTCGTGTTTGTCGTTTTCGGCAGCGTCTGTCAGTCCGTTCGGCTAAACGGAATTTTCAATTAAAAATTCAATCAGCTGCAGAACTGGAGACTCACCGCATTGAACTCGTCTTGCCGTTGCATGTGGTGCTGTATGAACATGACGTTGTGTATGGCCTTCTCCAGCTCAAACGGATACTTTTTGCGTGCAGCGACATCGCTCATGGAGTCATCCAGGCCGGAAAGCACTGACGGCAACCCATTGTATCCACTCAGTGTGCTCAGGCCGCCGCCCAAAGCACCCACCAAACCGCTGAATCTGCAACAGAAAGTTAATGATTATGGCATATTGGAAAACTCGTCGGGACTAGGTCTTCACGTATGTAAGGCTCTGCAACAGGACAGGAATTAAGCTAGTAAGATTAAGTTAAATCTCAAATGTGTTAAATGTGCAGAAATTATAAAAAGCCTTTCTTTTTATGTAACACTTCATCAGTACCTTTATTCCTTTCCTTTACTCTTTTTGCCTTCTTTCTTTTCATATTCTAGTCATAATTAAATCTGTTTTGCTTTGCATTTTAATGTGGACTTTTTATACCCTCAACCCATTAAAAAAGGGTATAATGGTTTTGTGCAAAAGTATGTAACAGAAGGAAGCATCTTCGACCCAATAAAGTATATATATATTCTTGATCAGAATCAACAGCCGAGTCGATATAGTCATGTCAGTGTGTCTGTCCGTTCCTATGTATGAACGCTTCGATTTCAGAGATTATTAGAGCTAGAGACTCCAGATGTGGAACATAAGCTCGCAGAATCCCAAGGCAATACAAGTTTGTTTTAAATTTTCGATAACTCTTCCCGTTTCCGATATACACATGTGATCGATAACAACATAATCTTGAATTTGGAAAACTTTTAGACGGCGTTTGAAACATTAGACGAAATAATGTCAACCTGTGAATATATTGAAATTGGTTGAGAAACACTGGAGATATGGAGCATTGCAGTTAAGAAAGTATGCACTATATGCGTACACACACACATATAGGGCTCGGGGTATAGTGTAGTCGGGATTTCTCGGGAAGAGCCTTCTTACTTGTTTATTTTCCTTCTTCAACGAGTATGAATTATTCTCTTTTATGCGCTGCATAATTTTCTCTTCTGTTACAAAAAAATCCTAGTGTATTTTAAAACAAGTAAGAAGGCTCTAGTCGAGAAATCCCGACTACACTATACCCTGAACCCTACACTTTACGCATAAAGTCAGTGATTACAAGTATGTGTGAGTGTGTGTATGTATACGCGTATAGTGCATACCTTCTTAACTTCAATACTCCATATCTCTAGTGTTTCGCATCAAAAAGTTTCCAAATTCATGATTTTGTTGTTAGCGATCACATGTGTATATCGGAAACGGGAAGAATTATCGAAAATTTAAAAGAAACTTGGACTGCGCGGGGATTAGGCGAGCTTATGTACCAAATCTGGAGTCTCTAGCTCTTATAGTCTCTGAGATCGACGCGTTCATACATACGGACGGACGGACAGACGGACATGGCTATATCGACTCGTCTGTTGATGCTGATCAAGAATATATATACTTTATGGGGTCGGAGATGCATACATACTTTTGAACAAAACCATTATTCCCTTTTTACCCATTTTTAATGGATTCAGGGTATAAAAACAGCCAATTTATAATTTAATTAATTTTAAAACAATTGCAAAAAATCTTTTATTTATATATTTATATATATATATATATATGTATACGCCTCAAATTATAATCTTCTTCTAAACACAAAAAAAAAGTGACCTCGATTTTAAACAGCTTACATTAACATCGAGTAATAACTTACCTATTGGTCGCTGTGGTTACATGCATGCCATTACAACCGCCCACGCCAACACGTCCTTGCATGCGGCGCAAGGAATCTGGACTGGAACCGCCCGAGTTCATTTGCATTTCGTCCATCAAAGCCTGGCCGAACTTTGTCTTGCTAAACTTCAAGCCATAGTTGATCTTATTGGCGGCTAAGTCACGCAACAAGTCCTTGGGTACACGCATTAGAAGCAGCTTCGGTAATCGCTTGATGAAGAAGGCGCGTATCCAGGGTCGCATCTTGTGAGTGCTGGGTTTGCGATAGTGTATATTGAGTATAATGATGGTAATCACAACACTTAGTCCGACCAGCAACATGGTAAAGAGCAGATATTTCCCAAGCAGCGGTAGAGCCAATGATGTTGATGGTATAATTTCCGATATGAGCAAGAAGAACATAGTTTGCGACAGTAAAATGCTGATGCAGAGTGCTATCTTCTCGCCAGAGTCAGCGGGTAGATAGAATACCAGCACCGAGAGGTACGAGATGCCGACGCAGGGAATAATCAGATTCACAGTGTAGAAGAGTGTCTTTCGCCTCAGCGTTATGTTGAAGAATATATCTAAAGATTTACCAGAAGTAGCGAACAACGCGACGCAAGCAAGAAAGAGAAGACAAAAAAGACAACGAGAACGACATGGGCAAGGAATTTAGGGATACGTTTTGGGAATGGGGTGGAATTAGGTGTTTCGTTGTGAGTTTGGGTAGAGCTTTCGCGTAGGTGTTGCGAAGAGCAAAGTTTGTAGCTTTAAACTCTACGAAACTCACCCGGATACGGTTCCGCACAGCAGGGATAATATTTCTCATGCCGTTCAGCGGGCACGCCCAATATATCCCATTCAACACTTGGATAATACTCGCGCAAATCAATTCCAATCTCCACTTTATTGTCCTTGTCGTTCTTCTGGTTGATGTGCTTTAAATCGATCTGCAAAGACAAAAAGAGTCATCAAAGACATAAAGTCTTAAGGCAGTTAAAGCTCGCGGGCGTGACGCTCATCATGCACGTCCAGCCATTCTTTTGCCGTCACTGTCACCATCAACGGCATCGTTTTAGCCGCCTGCCGGCGACATCTGCGTCTCCGCCTTGGGCTGCTTCAAGTTGAGGCTCAAGTGCACTCGTTAAAAGAGTAGTACAGTTAAATGCGTTAACAAAAACAACGTTGCACATTGGGGCAAATATAGATTGACTATTGCCTCGTATATGTTTAATTGATTATATTCAAATTTAATCTATGAGAACTATTTATTTCCTTAAGATTTTTAGATAGTTTTTTACTTTAAGCATATACTTTTATTTATAAATTAATAAAAAAAATAATATACAATAAAATAATTTTATTGTTTGAATTAATTTTTTTATTTAATTGCTTTTTTCACTTTTAATCAGTAATTTGCATCTAAAAAGTCTGCAAAATTATATTTTTAAGACATTTAGAACTTAATTGCAAGACACTTTTTTCTTTTACGGTATAATTTAACAGCCAGGCCACTGTGCGATGTCCGGTCAGCGGAAACGGAAGCGGGGAGTTTGTGGGGAGTCGCACTTTGCTTTAATTTATGGCCGCGAATTTTTATGACAGCGACACACAGTCAGTCGAGTGTCTCGTTGTTAGAGTGTATTCTTTTTTCCTTTTTTCCATTTCTATTTCCATTTCAGAGAAATTTGAATAGAGGGTGGGAGTGCGTAACGGTAACGGTTAGACAAGTTTCAATTACACTTTTACAATTTCTCACATTTTAATCTACCACGCAGCCGACGCCCTTTCGATGTTCGCACGGCTTCTTAGGCATGTAAGCGAGCGCTCAGCGTTTCAGATAAATGGTTGGCCATAAATCCACAGCCACGCCCCGTAGCGCACACCCAACCAGAGAGATAGCGAGAAAGATTTATAAGGTTGACATACCTGATCGCCATCGTAGGTCCAGGAGCCGAACTTCATGAAGCATGTTTGCTGATCGAAGGGAAAGTAGCGCACATCAATCTCGCAGGATGACTTGAAAATTGCCGGCGGTGTCCAGACAACCTTGCCCGTATAATGCAGAATGGCTTTTGTCATGGTGGTCACTACATACTCGCCATCGGCACTGCAACAACAGAATACAGAATGCAAATTGCATTCGCTGTAAATCGCGTTTAATTTTACTTACTTGTTATACAGCACAATGTCGGGCAGCCAGATGTGTTCCGATGGTACATAGAGCTCGGTGACGCCACCATATTCCGATGGATCCCATTTAAATTTATGATCCTGCCATTCGTGCTCCAGCCACACATTAGTCGTTAGAATTTGATCTTTGAGATTCTGTATGTGATAAAAATTGAGCTATATAGCAAAAAAAAAAATACTGCACACAGAAGCTCCTCCCTACATTTGCATTTTTTTCTTCATCATTTACACTTTACCCCTACTGCAAACTATGCTGCTGCTAGCAGTGGCAGCGTGTGCCCTGTGTGTTTGTTTGCCTGGTTGTCTGGTTCCATGCTCCCAATCCCCTAACCCGCCTTTCTCGCTTTATAGCAATGCCAGACTTGTGCCCTTTGCCCTGCCGCTAATGTGCTTTTTGCTGTCAGCGTACGGTTTTTGGATTTTTGGCTTGTTTTATTACCTTTTAAGCCTCGTGGTAACGGCACTTCGTGTTACTCCCTTTCCCCGCCCTGTTTGACACTCCTACCACCCAACAGTATTCTGCTGTAATTGCAGTATGCGCTCTATCTACTCCTCCTTTCTTTCTTTTTTTCGTCCCGCTTACTTCGCTCTGCTCTTACGGCATAGAACAATTGACAAATGCTGCGCCATGAACTTTAAGCTGGCGTACCAAAAACTATGCAATAGTTTACTTTTGCGCAGATAAAATAAATTTCTGCTGAAATGTTATATAAATTGAGTGTCAGCCTGTTGAGAAATGTGCATAATTTCATGGGCAGAAATCAGTTTGCACATGCAAAATAGAAATAATGAAAATACTTGCAATATTTTATTTCTTTTTGTGAGACACAGAATTTTAAAAGAGTTAGTGTGACTGGATTTTAAGGATGT
The DNA here is from genome assembly GCA_035044485.1 of Scaptomyza reducta. Classification (NCBI taxonomy): domain Eukaryota; kingdom Metazoa; phylum Arthropoda; class Insecta; order Diptera; family Drosophilidae; genus Scaptomyza; species Scaptomyza reducta. The sequence goes on along the minus strand of JAWNNV010001315.1, from coordinate 4,731,656 downwards.
ATTAGCATCAATTTATAATCAAACATTTATTACAAGAAATTAATAATTGTATTTGGTTTGGATGCTATTTGGAGAGCAAAACCGAGCTGAATATTAAAAAAATATAATTTTTAATATGTTCGAATTTCTTTTAATTAAATATGTGTTCTTATTATTTTTTTTCTTTTCTTTTCTTCTTTATAAGCTATGTATATGTATGCACTGAGCGTAAGATTTATTTAAAAAAATAATAATTTCAACCAATGTTATCGAATGTATTAAGAATAATTTTGCTTTTGAAATCAGGCAGTAAGTAAATTGTTGGAATTTGAATGTAGTCACAAAAATATATATATAAAAATAAAAAATATATTTCGAAAGATTTCCAAGTATAGTAAATAACTGACATTTTTTTAAAAAGCATATGCAAATACGCTTTTATTTTGATTTATTACTTATCTAATCGAAACAGTTATATAATTAGCTGCACGTGCAGTCTGCGGTAGAAAATGTCCTTCTGCCACAACGTTTTCAATGTGGCAAGCAGTGTCAGTTGCAAGTTTTGGGCACTTTTCAAATTGGCAGTTTGGCTCAGTTTTCGGCTCATTTGCTGTCATTTATTTCGGGCATTTTTCGATTTACGATCGAAAAGTTTTGTGCAGCAACGGTTTGGCTGTTTACCAATTGCCTTGCCCCAGTCGATAAAATAGCACTCTGGCAAATGTAGCGCAACGTTGCCGAGTGCTCCGTTCAAGCGCTTAATTAACAAACAAAAAATAAAAATAAAAAACCAAAAAAAAAAAGGAAACACTCTGCTCTCCTCGTGTACTGTAATGTGTGCCCGTTCAAGTTTAGCAATTGCATTAATTATTTGGAGAGTGCTTTTTTAAGGAAGGAAACCGGGTGGGAGTGGGGGTGAGGCACTCTCCCATGGACATCATCATTGACTTACCAAATCGATGAGTTGCGACAGGCGCAGTCCCAGCTTGACCAGCACCGTGTCAGTGTTGTTGCTTACCGGCCGTATTAAGCGATTGTAGTTGCTCAGCAGATCATCGTAGAGTCGTTTCGCATCCGGATTGGCCTGCACCGTTTCGCAGAAGAGCAGCAGGAGGGCCAACAGCAAACAGAGCAGCTTACACTGCCGCCAAATGTCCAGCAGCCGGACCAGACATGAACGAGCCGAACGCCACATGACGTCACAATCGCGAACGCAAGCAGTTGCCTTGAAGTGAAACTTGATGACCGGTGTTTTATTGATACTAAAAACACGCGCACAGGTTTTTGTTTACCTTTCGGCTCTGGTTCGGCGTGCGTGTGACGTATGTAGTTGGGAGCGGAGAGCTTTCTCTCTACTTATTTTTGTCGTTTGTGGTTTTTTGGTGTTTTTAGTACTAGTGTTGAGCTAAAAACGACTCGCAAATAAGTCTACACTTGGTGGACAGCTGCGCAACGCCAGCGCCGACGCAGTCGAGGCACGCTCACGTAGAGGCTGCGACAGCGACTGCAACCGCGATGCTGGCGTGGGCAGCGGCAGTGGCTGAGCAGCTAAGCAGCTGAGCTAAAGCAGAGCTGTTGCTGTTGGTATTGTTGTTGTTGTTTTTGTTGTTGAGCCTAGCTACGGGCTGAGAAGCTCATGCAGCTGACTTTGTGTGTCAAGTCAAAAATTGTAAGTTAGCTGAGCTATATTTTAAGTCCTAACATTTTTGCGAATTTTACTAAAATTTTTGCTAAATTTTAATCTTTAAATGTACATTTTAGCTTATTTAAACACTTATTAATTTTCTATCTGATAATTCCAATTTAATTTTCACTTGTAGTTGAGCGTCCTCACGCAGTTCGCTCCGTGCTGTCCTGCATAGATATTCACAGGATTCGTACTGACGTACGTTTTGTTTTTGTAGCCAGCCATGGCCCTCTCAATCAAGCGGCAGCCGCAGCAGCAGCGCCAACACCTCGCAGCAGCATCCACAGCAGCAGCAATTTTGTCGCTGTGTCGCTTCGAATTGCGACGCAGATGCTGCGCAGCGCCTGCGCATTTCGGATCACCCTGTTTTTTGATATTGCAGCTGAGCTGGCAGAGGTTCTAGCTGCTCAGCTAGCTGTGCTGTCGTGTTTGTTGTCAAGCCCTAGAGAGCAATCTCATTCTCACAAACATTTGCACGCTCTCTTTGTGCTGACGCTCTCTGTTGAGTTGGTAATCCAGAGACGACTCCATTAGAAGTTCAATAGCTTTGTTTGGGAACTCTCTCTCTCTCTCTCTCTCTCTCCCACTTTTGGACGAGCCACAGCCCGAGCAAAAATGAAAAAAAAAAATTGTCCATGCCATACTAATCCAAACAAAAGTTTGTCCTGATAAAAAAATCACATACATCTACCCACACGCACACACATTCAAAACACTCATATTCCCAATTCGTTCGCACTCAGCACATTGCGCTTAACAAAATTGTTCGTAATTGTCAACATTCGTTAAAATGAACGTTAACATGCAGCCAGGACAGATCTACAACATCCAGAAACACACGCACACCTTTCGACACCATTTTACATGTTTAACGTCGTACAGTTGTTGGATATCCTCTGTTTATGGGTTTGGTTTTTGGTTTTTGCCTCCCATTCGCATATGTGTCATATTGCTATTTTGAGTTGTTTCTGCGGTTTGCTTTTGGCACAGCACTAGCAACTTGCACAACCAACATTTCCAACTGTGCTCATCCAATAACGTGTTTCGACTGATGACAGTACCAGCAGCAACATCAACAGCCGCAACATCCACAACAATGACAACTACAGCAAATGAAACTGCAACATCAACATTACTTCAACACCTACAGTGGCAACTGGACACAATGGACACCCAACGTGAGAATAATTATTTTGGCTTTTTTGGGATATTGCGTTCTCTTTAAAGGAGCTAAATGGATACACAGCAAATACAAATACAAATGTACCCTGAGTGCTTGTAGTGTGAATTAATAAAAATATAAATAATTAATTTTTAGCAATAATAATTATAATTTATAATTTTTGTTGGTAATATGATTTGTTTTAATAGTTTTGTTTGCTTCTAGAAATTTAAATACAATTTATACTTAACCTAATATTGAACTATGTTGGTATTTATGCCGATAAAATATTTTGAAAATTTATTAAATTATTAAATTATTATTAGTTAAATCGTCTGTACTTAAAAATATTAATTCAGTCTTTACATAAATAGAAACAACCCTAAGCTACAAATCTGCATTTTGAAAACATTGTTTTGTTTATTCGAAACAGTTTTTCTATGTCTAGATGCTTAAATACCCTTCCATTTGCAATGGCCATCGAAATGTTAACTCTTAGAGTTCTTTTTTTGTTGTTCCTGTTGTCATTGATGTTATGCTTTTGTTATTGTTAGTGTCCACTGTGTCCAAAAAATGCCCTAATGATACATTAACTTTGTCATGCGGTGCTGCCACTGAGCCGCGTGTGTTTTATGGCTTACGGTCATTGCCTGTCGTTTGCTTTTGACGTTCTTACGGGTACGCACTGAAATACTTCGCCACATCAGCAATTTTCCTTAACTTACCAATAACTAAAGGCAGCAACAGCAACAAAAGCAAAAAAACGATAATCAATTTAATGAACGAAATATACGCCTACTGCTGTTTTCTCAAAAGCAATCTTTAATCTAGTCTATTAGCTGCTTTATTTAACTACTTTTACCCTTTTACTTTTTTTTAGAGACTCCGCCATTTGAAACTGCTGTTTAGCTGATATAAGTATTTGGTTGTTGTTATACCCTGAACCCATTGAAAATGGGTAAAAAGGGTATAATGGTTTTGTGCAAAAGTATGTAACAGGCAGAAGGAAGCATCTCCGACCCCATAAAGTATATATATTCTTGATCAGCATCAACAGCCGACTCGATATAGCCATGTCCGTCTGGCCGTCCGTATGTATGAACGCGTCGATCTCAGAGACTATAAGAGCTAGATACTCCAGATTTGGTACATAAGATCGCCTAATCCCCGCGCAGTACAAGTTTGTTTTAAATTTTTGATAATTCTTCCAGTTTCCGATATACACATGTGATCGATAACAACAAAATTTTGAATTTGGAAAACTTTTTGATGCAGTTTCAAAGATTATACTAAATAATTACAATTTGTTTAATTTTATTGAAATTAGTTGAGAAATACTAGAGACATGGAGTATTGAAGTTAAGAATGTATGCACTATACGCGTATACACACATATTTGCAAGCACTGACTGTATGCGTAAAGTATATGGTTCAGGGTATAGTCTAGTCGGAATTTCTCGACTAGAGCCTTCTTACTTGTTTTTTTATGTTTTGTTCATAACTTATCTAGTGCTTGTGCTCTAAATGATCCATAGGTCTGAATACTTTATGGCTGCCCAAATAACAGTGCAATCAATAAACGAACAACAAAGCAAGGGCATTGCGGCACAATAACAAACAACAAATATGCTTGTTTGCAAACTCAAACTTTGATTTTGTGTTTCTCTTATTTATATTTTCCTTTTTTCAATGCGGTTTTCGCAGACCAACCAGAAAAAACTAATGAACAATATACCAAAAAACCTAAAAACAAAAGCAAAACAATTTCTGAATGCAATCGCCACCAATAAGTGAACAAAAAAATATTTAACTTATTCAGCTGTTGATCGACTCATAAATACTTAGAACATGCTTTTTAAGAAGTTTTTAGAAATATTAAAACAGGATTATTATTTTATTATCATTGTAATATGTTTTGTTCCAGCATCAAATAAAGAAATAAAAATATTTATTTGTTTGACATTATTTTCCATTTATAAATGAAAAGAGGATTTTATACAAGGAATATAAAACAAAAATACATTTCTGACGTTTCAGTTATGTTCGTGCTTAGCCTGTTTGCTGCCACTTAAAAACGAGAGGGTATTAGAAAAGTTCACAAAACAATTTCGACAACTCTGCTTTTATCGTACACAGATGAAGTGAAGTTGAAACACCTGAAACACCTGGGGAAATGCTACTGTGTGTGGCTCAGTGGGTAACATACACAGTCGATAGTGGGACCAATGGCCACCACAAATTTAGATGCCTGACTTTTTGATATTAACCCGAAAGAGCGACCACCTCTAACACTTGGGGCACATTCAGGAGCAGCATCAGCAGCAGGAGGATCATAAGGAGGGCAGGGGCAGGGGCAGCAGCAGAAGCAAGAAAACTCAATTAAAATTTAAATTTTCAAACGTAAATGACAAAACTTTCTCAACTATAAATAATCGGCAGTCGCTCCACTTGGCTTGGTTCGGTTGCCTGCACTTGCTGCCACTTCAAAATCTGACAAGAGTCGCGAAGCTGAGGCTCACCTCACTTTTTCAACTAACAAAACCAACTAACCCACACCTAGCCAAACCAACCCCATCACATCACACTCGCTATATCAAGAGCGTAGTGCGTAGCTGCGTGATCGAAAGTTTTGTCTATGCTTGTACAATTTATCTAACTTTTATGGCAACCACAGCAACGGCAACAGCAACAGCAACGCCAGCATCAAAAAAAAAAAACAACCACGCTGGTTTTGGCCAGAAATTAATTGCAAAACTGTGTGGTATGTGTGGGAGTGGTAGTAAGAGTGGGCTGGAGGGGGGTGTAAGCAGAGTCAGGCCAATCAGAATGAGCGCATGCCACTTGAACAACATAAAACTGATTGCTGAAAATCTGGCCCATCGCTCGGGCCGTACAACCCGCTCCCTGACCATTCGATGTGAAGCGTCTCCTCTATCCTCACTCCTGCTTTGTTTGGTTCGTCAATTCATGGGCTGTGCCTGTCGTGGGTTCATTGTTGACACGTTTAAGTGCCGTTTGCTTTTATCAGGAACGTTAACAACAACCACAGCACACACACACACACAGTAGCTTCGTGGCTTCGACCTGCACATTAAATTTTTACAACGTTTTTAATTGTTTTTGTCAACTGTGAATTTGGTGTGGCACTCGTTGAATAGGCGGTGGCGCACCATCAATTTAATGGCATTTTCGCGTGAGACTAACACAAACAAGCACAAAAAAAGAAAATAAGCGAAATCAAAGCCAGGCAACAACTTCTCCAGCCATCTGGCAGTTGTGTCAATTAATGTATATAGCATTTTATGATGAGCAGTGGTGACAAGTCGGCTCGGAAATGCGCATTACTCGCTCTTTAATTCGAATGTTTCCCATAAAAAAATAAAAATGATGCATAGTTTTTGGCGCCGCTAAGCGATCTCATTAATTGCACACACTTACCATTGGAGCTTGCCCAAATCGACACAAGATACAATCACTGCCCAATTTGCCTGGCACACAAATCGTATGTTTAAGTGTATATATGTCCAAAGATAAATGAATTTTAGCTATTTGGGACAGAATTCATATCATTATTGGTATTCTAAATGTACTAAGTGTATATTTGTTTGTTTATGTTGGCGGCTGATATTTTATTGATAAGTTTAAGTTTAGTTTATATTTACTTCCAACTGATTTTCTTCGTTTGTTTAATTATCTTAGTTTTGTGTTTTATTTAATTTGCGATTAGCAGTAAATATATTATAAGACACAAAAGTACATATGATATTACCTGAACTTTAAAGTTGGTATAAGTTGAATTCCCTTTGATCAAGACCACTAATTCGTAATACGATTTGAAATCGGCATTCATTCCTGAAAATTTCACTCGAGCACACACAAATTAATCTGTCACTAAGTTGCTTGCCACATTATGCCAAAGCCATAATAATATAATAATATTTTTTTTTCTTTTCGGCCACGCCTTGGCGCTTTGAGACGGGACTCGAAACACGCCCACACAGTTGGAAGCTGTGCGTGGAGTCAAACACAGCGACATAGCCAAATTCAGAGTCAGAGTCAGAGCCAGAGCCATAACCAAGTGCGACTGACGTAAAGTCATCAAGCGTCTGACTTAACAACTTTGCAGTGACAAGTTTCAATGTGTTTTTTCGCGAGCGCGCGCTTGTTATACTTTGAATACTTTGTCAAGTTTGTACTGTTAGACAAGCTCATCATCGTCGGCAGGTCTCGCAGCTCACTTCTCCATCTAGAGAGTTAGCCCCCCGTCGTTTGGGCATCGTCGTCCTCGTCCACATCAACATCAACATCATCATCATCGTTGTCTTCAATTCAATTGCGAGTCTCGGCTGTGTCTTTGTGATGCTTGGCTGCATTCGAAAGTTCACTCGACTCAAAAGTGTGATTTACCAAAGTCACCCAAAACACCGAAAGTAAATTAACTGTTACAAAGGTACGTTTGTGTGTGTATCTGTGTGTATGCGCAGCTTATCATGCGTTTATTGCGCAAAGGCTGCGATGCGTATGCGTAACACAATATTTGGTAGGTATAATTAATTTTCGTTAAGGCAGCGTGCGAAGCTCATCAATTGGGCACATTAAAAAAGGAAAGATCCGCGATGGATTCAACTGGATTTTAAAGGCGAGTCGTTAAAACTAACAACATCTGTTGAAAGAGTTTATGAGCTAAGATTTTGATATAACAATCAATGTAAGATAGCTTATTCAGCTAATAGATACTTTTAGTTACATAGGTATGAGACTAAAATCTTCCATTAGATTAGAAAAGTTAAATAACTTTATGCTGCTAAAAACGAATAGTTTTATAGCAATAAAAATATTTAATGATATAAATACATTTTAATGAAGTATATTCAAAAATTGAATTACTAACACTTTTTCCATTTCGAACTTGATCATATATTCCTTGGAAAGCTGGCCCAATAAAAGTTTAGTTGCTTCAATTTACCTTAAAGAACTATAATACTTTTAACGCTTATTTGATTAACGTTAAGTTCTTTCATGCACAAGCGGATTGGAGTTGCCAAGGAGTTTATATTTTGTAAGTATTTTGCCAACTTCAGTTCTTATGAATGGCCAGCCCAAACGCTGTCTTTATTTTTGTTGTTGCAGCTGCTGCTGCAAATTGTCCAACAATTGAAACTACTAGCTCTGGCGACTGCGTATACCTTGGCATTGTTGCTTGGCACTTCCGGTTTCCGGTCTGTTGCTAGCAGCGCCACTTTGTCGTCTTTATGAGTCCAAGTAAAGCGATTTGAACGTTGTTATTTTACACCCTCAAAACTCTTACTACCGTTCATATAAATGCCCTGTATGGGAGCATCTATTTATGAAAACAATGTGCATATAAATGCTTTTAAAACTCTAATTTTTGTTTTTGTTTACAAACGCCTACTGTAACTTTTTAATTGCGTGGTTTAATTTGTAAGTTGACAATTTGTTTGCGATTCATCCTCGTCACGGTGAGGCCAATCAATGTTATCAGCCAACTAAGTGGTCAATCATATTTATTATTATTTTCGTGTGGCCGTTTGTCAACACGCTGTAACCGTAGCTCGTTGAGGCACGAGTTGATTGAGTGCCATTTGTTTGGCAGATGTTGCCTCGTTCGCTTGTGTCTTGACATCAATTTTGCTTATGAAAATTGTCTCGCAAATGTCGACTGACATTGATTTTGTCTGCTGAATGTGGCTGTGCCAGTTATGGAGCCCATTAGTCACGAGCGCATTGAGTGACATATGATAACCACAAGCTGTAACAATCGTCTTTATCTCTAGCGAATTGTGTCACATTTTCGGGAGCGGATTTATCCTTTTGATGCCAAACTAACGTCCAAAAAACGGAGGAAAAAAATTGAATGTCATGAACAAATGTGTTTCAAATTGCATTCAACCGTTGACAACCATTAGGCTCTGTAAAAACCCGAAAACAACAACAATTGGATATGGGAAGAAATGCTAGAATGCCATGGCAGTGGATGGCAAGGTCTACACTTAGAATAAATTTTTATATTTTAAGCCACAGGCTCCCTAACACTCGAGCTGTGAGAGCCACATAACAGCCACAACCACAAACAAACACACCCAAACAAAAGCTCACTCACACACACACACACACACATACACACATGAAAGGGCGTCAAGAACAATGCAATTGAAATCAGAATGCAAAACCCGAAACCCAAAATGCAAAATACAAACACAATCCAAGAATTTGCCAAACGAATAACTGAAACCAACAGATAGCTGTAAAAGCCCACAGATACAGTTACAAATGCAGACACAGATACAGATACAATTCTGAGCCCAAGCTGTCTCTTTTCTGGTAGACCTGCAGATATATAACAGAATGAAAATCAGTGCAAAACAATTTGGAAATTTTAGAAGCCAGTTCTTAGTTTCGCAGATGCGAAGTGCTTGGCATCTGTGCAGTCGCCTGCTGATACCAAACTTCCATTCCATCACTTGCTTGTCCATGCCCTTTCCTTTGTAGGGTGTATGCTTTATTTTAAGTTCGCGTTGTTTGGTATTTTCTGGTAAAAGCGGGCTGGCTTGATTCTGTATGCGTGTTCTCGGCGTTTATGTCAAATGGAGAACTTCCGTTTTATACTTTCTGCACTTGCTGTTTATTGTTAGCCCTCACTTACAGTATCTGCGTATCAGGAGCTGTATCTGTATGTGGGCTTGTATCTGCAATTGTGTGTTGGCTTTTATTTTATAACTTGTTGGCATTACTTGCATAGAGTTTGTTGGCAGTTATTTGGCTGCGTTAGCTTCTACTTGCCCCATACTGTTTGCCTGTGGTTAAATTTCGTTTGGCAATTGTTTGGCTGCATTTCTGGGTTCTCGCTAAAGTTTTTTGTTAGTTTTCTGATTAAAATTGCTGCTCATATAGTTAAAATAAGCAATTAAAAATTAATCTATTTAAAAACAGGTGCTGTAGAAGCCTGTAAAGCATTCGACGGCAAAGACAACACAAACTGGCAGGCTTTTGCATTTGTTGCAAGTAGTTAGGGCAAAGTTATGAAGGCTTTTTTCATCACAATCTGCCAAGTCATTAAATTTTAATTGGTTTTAATCTGATTTGTTTTATGGACCCAGAAATGTTTAGAAATTGCTGTTGCTTGAGTGTGTATTGGGTATTGTGGCAATTGCTTGGTGGTTTCTGCGGGTTTTGCCGCCACTTATATTAAGTGGCTTTACGGATAGTTTATGGTTGAATAACACGTAAGTAGCTAACATTTCCTGTCCTCTGACCTTTGCTGAATTTTGTCCAATGAGTGAACTAAAGCATGCATAATCATTAGAAATTTATTAGGCGGAAATAGTTTCGACAGTCAAATGATAAACTTAAAATAAACTAATACAATAACAACTCTTAGTTCTGCTTATTTAAAAATTATAGACCTTAGTTTATATTCACTACATTGAGTGCAACGGTAGTCAAGTATGTATGTATTTGTATATATATTTTTCTTCAACGTGAAACTAGATTTCCACTTAAAATTGTCTGCATTTTATGCTCGAAATTCTTAAGACTTGTGTGGGTGATTTTGTAATTTTCCAAGTGTGTTTCTAGTACCATAGTTCAGATAATGCGCCCATCCCGTCACTCACGAAGTTTCCTTTTGGCAGCACTTTGCCAATTAAATAACAGTATACAATACTTGTTTTCTGTCTGCATCTTAGTTTGCCGGGGCAATACAGTGCTATGATGGAAATTATTTCTGTGTTATACAAAAACTAACACACATAGATCGCAGACAAAAGAGAGAAACGCCGCTAGCAGAAAGCGCAGCACCAGCAACATAAAATTCCCACTGCAGTTGGAAAAAAATTTTACAAGGGATTATGACAAAGGCGAAAGAGAGAGAGAGAGAGTTCAGGCAGAGAATAAGGGCCTGCCATGAAAAGGTGGCTTAAATTGGGCAGCTAATAAAGCGCCAACAAAAAGCTCTCCATATACTCCTGCTCATGCGTGTACTTGTTGCATAATATTTTTGTTTTTATTATTGTGCAGTATCTTAGTCGAGGGCAAGCAGCATGCAAGTCGAGGGATGCACTTTCTTACATCTTGAAGTGCTCTTTCAACTTGATTGCTTCAGTTGGGCCAATAACATGTTTTTAGGCTAACACAATTTAATGTTGGCCAGAGAGCCACATTGCCTTTGCCATGCTGCAAGGACACGCTGCAGCGCAAATGTTATTGCAAGCCAAGTTGCAAGCTCCAAGTTTCTGTTGCAAATACCTTTAATACGACTTTGAGCGATTTGTTGAGGGCATATTGAAATATTAAATACGTAGTACATACTTTTCTGAAGTTTAAGCCAGCAAGAAAAGTTTATCTTTACAATTTAAATAATTGAAAACATACACAAATTGCATAAATATTTAATGCTCAATATATTCACATTGCTATTCAATTTAATTTTGAATTTCAATCTGTCATAGAATTTGCACACAAATTTAGCAGGTTGGATATATTTTCTTAATGCGTATGTAAGTAGTATACTCATAGTCAAAAAAAAATGTATCATCGGGCAAACTAACATTTTTCAATTATCAACTGCAAACGTTTGCATAAATATTCATAAGACATATTCATAATTCAGAAGAGATAAGTTGATAATCGAAATATTGCAGATAAGCTTCAGTAAAATTTGTTGCTGCTCACTTGTATGCCGGATAAATTGGAATATTTTATGAATAGTTAGCAATGTTTTGCAGACGTGTGCACCGTTTTCATTCATTTTTTTAATTCTCTTAAATTTTCATTGATTGCAGCAAAATTAATTGATTTAATGCTAAGTATGGGTTTCAATTTAGAATCAACTTAAATTCAAGTGTGATTGGCAAACATTTTCAGATATATATATATATATATATATAAGTATTTTTATATTTTTGCTTTTCTAAGTATTTTAAATTGTTCTTTGTTAATGTTAATATTTTTATACCCTTAACCCATTGAAAATGGGTAAAAAGGGTATAATGGTTTTGTGCAAAAGTATGTAACAGGGAGAAGGAAGCATCTCCGACCCCATAAAGTATATATATTCTTGATCAGCATCAACAGCCGAGTCGATATAGCCATGTCCGTCTGTCCGTCCGTATGTACGAACGCGTCGATCTCAGAGACTATAAGAGCTAGAGAAACGGAAACGGGAAGAGTAATCGAAAAAACAAACTCGTACTGCCTAGGGATTAGGCGAGCTTATGTACCAAATCTGGAGTCTCTAGCTCTTATAGTCTCTGAGATCGACGCGTTCATACATACGGACGGACGGACGGCCAGACGGACAGACGGACATGGCTATATCGACTCGGCTGTTGATGCTGATCAAGAATATGTATACTTTATGGGGTCGGAGATGCTTCCTTCTGCCTGTTACATACTTTTGCACAAAACCATTATACCCTTTTTTAACCATTTTCAATGGGATAAGGGTATAACAAACGGTTTTGTATAAAAAGTAAATATTTTTCCCTAACCCATTCACAATGCATTGTTGTTTAACGAATTTAACTACAAACAAGTAAGAAGGCTCTAGTCGAGAAATCCCGACTAGACTATACCCTGAACCCAATACTTTACGCATACAGTCAGTGCTTTCACGTATGTATGAGTGTGTGTATGCATACGCGTATAGTGCATACTTTCTTAACTTCAATACTCCATATCTCCAATGTTTCTCAACCGATTATAATAAAATTTTACAGATTGTTAATATTTAATCTAATATTTCAAACTGCATCAAAAAATTTTACAAATTGAAGATTTTGTCGTTATCGATTCCATGTGTATATCGGAAACGGGAAGAGTTATCGAAAATTTAAAACAAAGTTGTACTGCCTAGGGATTAGGCGAGCTTATGTACTAAATCTGGAGTCTATAGCTTTTATAGTCTCTGAGATCGACGCGTTCATACATACGGACGGACGGACGGACAGACGGACATGACTATATCGACTCGGCTGTTGATGCTGATCAAGAATATATATACTTTATGGGGTCGGAGATGCTTCCTTCTGCCTGTTACATACTTTTGCACAATACCATTTTACCCTTTTTACCCATTTTCAATGGGTTCAGGGTATAAAAAACACTTAAAAACGCTATGCTTGCTAGTGTAATATGGCCAAAAAGTAACCACACTTAAGCAAACTTATGGGCTGCTCAAATGAAATGATTTGACCTCCTCTGATGAATATCACGCCAATTATATAGATGAGTTCTATTGATAACCTACACAAGTTGCACCCATACTTGATAGTATTAGGTAAAAGCATTGCGATGGATACTTGTATTTTGACGTATTGTATTTAATAAAATACAGCTGTGCAAAGAAATAGAAGACAAACAGGAAGTCAAGCGCAAACCGCAGCTGTAAGAGAATACCGAACCGCGGAAATACCGAAGATGACAACATCAACTACAACAAGGACGACAAATAAGGACGAACGGTACAAAGAGGAAATAAGAAAATATTGCGGGCAACGGGCAGACAGAATTGATGACAAGCAGATTACGTTTCCGTTGCCGCTGACAACCGCAACCGGAAGCAAATGAGTATCATATTAATGTTTTTTTAATACAAACTGAACCGGCAAAGAAAAATAAAGTTCTTTGCAGTCTCTTGGCAAAATATTAAAAGATCCGAAACTGTAATAACCGACTTACTTGCAAATATATATCTTTATACAGTACTCAGTTATTATGTTTTGAAAGAAAATATATTTGTTTCCTCTGCTAGAGCTAACGAAATAAAATCAATAGAAATAAGCTCACTTGAAAAAATGTAACAAAACATTAAAAAAATCGTTAAATGCGAAGTGAATCTCGATAATAGGCGATTGGATCACAAATATTGCGTTAACTATATAAGGATTCTACGTTGTTTGTCTGGCCGAATGAAAGTGTGAAATGTCTATTCAAGTAATTATTAGTAAAGTTAGTGCATTTTTGAAACACATAATACAAATAATTAAATATTTTGGTTACATTCTTTTGTTTTTCTGGCAAGCGAACAAAGTTAAACTATCTTATTTTTTTCGGAAAAAGGATAAAGGTGAGCCATCACCTCAATAAAAGTGAGCTAAAGCGTTTATTGACCAAGCAAACACACACACACACAAGCAGCATACAAGCAAGTCACAAGCTTATTTGTATGCATAAGAAAGTGGATGAGTGTAGGAAATGCGTTGAAAAGTGGTTAAAAGTAGCTATCCGGTGGTTGGTGCTTGTATCAGCGCAAACTATATTGGTTTTAATGGATCAAGAAGTCAAGCACCCACACATACACACACGTACTCGCTAAATCATATGGTTGGGCAGGAAACGTGACGTATGAGCAATGCCGCTTGGTACCGTCTTTTTGTGTGCAGTGGCTGAAAAATTAGTGACCCTGAATCAAATTGTCATTATTTTCAACTCATTCGAAAACAGTCAAGTTCACACACACACTCACACTATGATATATAATATACATATACAACAAGTAAGAAGACTCTCGTCGAGAAATCCCGACTAGACTATACCCTGAACCTTATACTTAACGCGTACAGTCACTGCTTTCAAGTATGTGTTTGTGTGTGTGTGTGTACGCGTATAGTGCATACTTTCTTGATTTCAATGCTCCATATCTCCGGTGTTTCTCAACCGATTTCAATAAAATTTTCACAGATTATCATTATTTCGTCTACTGTTTTAAACGGCATCTCAAAGTTTTCCAAATGTAAGATTTTGTTGTTATCGATCACATGTGTATATCGGAAACGGGAAAAGTTATCGAAAATTTAAAACAAACTAGGCAAGCTTATGTACCAAATCTGGAGTCTCTAGCTCTAGTCTCTGAGATCGACGCGTTCATACATACGGACGGACGGACAGACGGACAGCCGGACTATATCGACTCGGCTGTTGATGCTGATCAAGAATATATATACTTTATGGGGTCGGAGATGCTTCCTTCTGCCTGTTACATACTTTTGCACAAAACCATTATACCCTTTTTACCCATTTTCAATGGGTTCAGGGTATAAAAATACACGCATACAAATGCAGAGGAGGTATGCTCTCATGTATTTTGTGCGTCTACTGAAAATCGGATTTAATATGAAAATTCCACATTACGAACATTTTACTTTATGCACCCTAAACACACACCAACTGGCACACACATATACACACATACATACATAAGCAGCAGCAATCCTTTGTGTTTGTGCGTTTTGCGATTGAAATTCAATTACTTGTGTCCTTTTGCGCCCAGAAAGAAGTAAAAAACAAATGAAAGTCGAGTAAACTCGACTAGGAGATACCCTGGACCCTTAACCTCACCCGTACGATTACGCGTTCACTACTCCACCAAAGAATGATGCCTTAACTTCAGACTTTTCGGTTTTTTATACCCTGAACCCATTGAAAATAGGTAAAAAGGGTATAATAGTTTTGTGCAAAAGTATGTAACAGGCAGAAGGAATCATCTCCGACCCCATAAAGTATATATATTCTTGATCAGCATCAACAGCCGAGTCGATATAGCCACGTCCGTATGTCCGTCTGTCCGTCCGTATGTGTGAACGTGTCGATCTCAGAGACTATAAGAGCTAGAGACTCCAGATTTGGCACATAAGATCGCCTAATCCCCGCGCAGTACAAGTTTGTTTTAAATTTTCGATAACTCTTCCCGTTTCCGATATACAAATGTGATCGATAACAACAAAATCTTGAATTTGGAAAGCTTTTTGATGCAGTTTGAAAGATTAAATTAAATAATGACAATCTTTCAAATATATTGAAATGGGTTGAGAAACACCGGAGATATTGAGTATTGAAGTTAAGAATGTATGCACTATACGCGTATACATACACACACTCACACATACTTGCAAGCACTGACTGTATGCGTAAAGTATAGGGTTCAGGGTATAGTCTAGTCGGGATTTCTCGACTAGAGCCTTCTTACTTGTTTTCAAACGATTTTAGTAGAAATTCAAATACAATTTCCAACTTTTCGAAATTCAATAATTGTTATCGGAAGCCGAAAAAGCTATCAATATTTTGAAGCAAACTTTTTCTGCCTATGGATTAGAAGAAGTTATGTTTAAAGTCTCTAGCTTTTATAGTCTCGCAGACCGACGGGTTCTTACAGACAGACGGACATATAGACGTACAGCCGAATGGACAGACGGACATGGCTATATCGACTTGGGTGTTGATGCTGATCAAGCATATTATGGGATCGAAGATTCGTCCTGTCTGTTACATACTTTTGCTCAAAACCATTATACCCTTTTTAACCTATTTGATGGGTTCAAGGTATAGACATTAGAAATCAAAAACAGCAACCAGCAAAAGTTTTTGCTGCCTCTTCATTGTGCGGTGTGTAAGGGCTTGTGTGCATGTGCGTGTGCGTGTATTTCAGAGTGAGTGTGTATACTTTGAGCTTTATATCTGGTAAATGTCATCTCGCAGCCGATCTGAGCAGCAGCAACAACAACCAAAAAATCGACTATGCTGCAAACAATGAGCCACCCACATTATCCAACAGCAACTTTGAACATAGTTGAGGCGCAGATAACGGCAACTGGAAAGGGGCACTTATGTATGGTAGCGGTTGTTTAACTGTCCACCACTTACAGCTACCCAGCTTTGGTATGTGCTCTTTGAATTTGTATCTCACGCTTTTGTGTAATTTAGCAACAAGGGGCAAAAATCCGAAATAAGCATAATGAGCATAAGCCTGATATGACAGAGAAGTCTTTTATGCATTGAATATTACGCGAAAACAATTGAGCTAAGCCAAAAGATGTATGTGTTAGTAAATCAAAAGGATGTTTAGATTTAACTATAAAAATAAAGAAATTAAATCAAATTAGTCCTAATATATTTTAAAATTTAAATTTAAATTTAAATTTAATTTATTTTTAAAATATTTTTTGTCTGTTTCTTAACTTTTTCTTAAGTATTTGTCTGTGCTGAGTTCAAGAAGTAACGATAATAATAAAGAGCATATACTTAAGAAACAAGCTATATTTAATTATGTAATTAAGTAGCTTTTATTTATGTAATGGGTCAAAATCGTATTAGACTGTTACACATTTAAATGACTATGGTAAATATTTAATAAAATGTGTGTTCTGTTTTTATGCTAAATAAATTGTTTATTATTTCGACAGACAAAATCAATAAATTCTTCATTTCTTTAGAGTTAACAAAGAAAAAAAATCGTTTGACTTCTGACGTACGCAATGCAAATAATTTAGAACAAGACAAAGAAATACTTATCCATCTACTGTACAATGAAATAAAAATTGTAAAAATGTATTTTCCTCAATTGTTTGTTTATATTAAACTAGGGCACATATCAAAATGTCTAAAGCCAGTAACATATTAATAAATCCATATTTGTTGACATTACTGGGACAGCGGCCTTTACAATAATCACAAGAATTTTTCTTAACTTGGCCGACTAGTTGGCCGCAACCCATCTTTGGTGACCAGAAACAACACATGTCAAGTACTTTACCTGCGTTTTGTTGGAAAAGCAATATTTAACAATAACAATATATTAACAATATTTGAATAAAATTATTATTATTATTATATTTGGCAAGTTGTAAATTTTGAAAATTTACGATAGAGTTTTTTGGTGGAAAGACGTTTATACTTTAAGACAGACGGGTTGACTGATTCATATGCCTGTTACACACATTTGCATCCGACTATTTTAGCTTTTTCCCATTACATAAGATTGTGATAGAACAAGGAAGAAAGCTCTAGTCAAGCAATAACGACTTAGAGATACCCTAACCCTATTCTTAAAGCGTATAGTCGTGTGTGTGTTCGCGAATACTACATACTTGACTTATTGACCATTTTTATTTAGTTCCATACACACTTCTTACCTTCCATTGCATAGAACGGTGGCACACATGTATTTTTGAATGTTAAGTGTTTCCACTGTTTACCTTTGTAAACTCTCGCACTATCTTCGGGTTTATAGCACGAGAATCCCGATGTTTCAGGTTTACTGTTGCTGTAATGCATTTTGTTGAAGTCCTTGCAATCAGCACAATACTGAACTACTCAGTGAAAAGATATGCGTTTATAAAACAATGTTCAAATGCAATTACTTTTTGTTTCAAGTTACCTTTTGGTTTCTGGAAAAAAAAAACACATATTATGATAATATCTACATATTTTTATAGTGATGAAGTGTATTACTGATTAACTAACCGGAAAACAACGATCTTCACAACTATTGCATGTCATAGGGAATTTACCTTTCCATGTTTCTTGTAGGCGCACACCAACCAGTTGGCCGCAGCCCAACTCAGGCCCCCAAAAACAACAGAAATCAGTTATCTCGGCTATACTTAATAATTTAAAGTAGAACTAAAGAGCAATGCAATTTGTTTTAGCTTATAGATACTCTTACAAGAGAACGAGTAAAGTCCAGGCACACATGTATTCAATGCGTTTGTACCAGTCCCATTCACTACAATTTTCTGGCGGTCATTTTTTGTCCGGCACCAAAATCCAACGCTTCCCGGAAGAGTTTTTCTATAATAGTTGAGCGCGTTATAGTGACGACAGTCTGCGCATTGAACGCCTATAATTATTTACATTTTAGCAAACCTTTTCGATATGATATCATTGCCTAAGAACAATACATGGATACTTACCCGCTTCTTGGGAGGAAACTAAAGAAAGAGCCCAACAAAATGAAAAAGATGCTATGATTACTGAAAACACATATATTGTTGGTTTCATTGTTATTTATTTCTACTGTATGTTGGTTTCTTTGACGCATCAATGCTGTGTTAACTTTGTTAAGTCTAAAAAATATTAAAACGCAAATAGATATAAAATGTTACAGAAAAGATTACTGGTGTATGTGAAATTAATTTTAACCCTACATATAGTAATACGGTAATAAATTCAGCATGTCTTCAAAATTAGTTAGTAAAAAAAAAAGTATTCTCGTTTTGATCCATATATTTCATATCAGAGATTGAATAACCCGTTGAATCAGAAGTGTTTGTGTTTGTTGTTATCGATTGCATGTTCATATAGGAAGTATGAAGAGTTATGCGCGTGGTATAGACAAACTCAAATTCCAAATCTGACCACCCTACCATGATCATGCTAATCCTACATTAACATTTACGAGATGATCCCTAAACCAAAATAACCTACTAAATCATACAACTTCTAGTAGTCCGCTGCATGACTCCCCAAAAAATATACTTATAGATTCAATTTAAAAAAAGTTATAAAAATTCGATTTATTCATAATGAACATGACCATATATCTATATTTAACAAAAGCAATTGAAAGAAAAACTAAAATAAAATTATAGAAAATAGCGGTCTTCACTAAATTTTGCTCTTAATTTACTCATTACTAATTAAGGTAATATAATTTTATTCATTTTATGTTCTTATATAATACTTTTACACATATATTTTCTTCGAAGCAAATTTAAAGTTCTTTTAAATATGTTAAGGTATCGGCTATTCATTATTCAATTAAAATGCAACTCAATTCACCAAGATAGATAATATTATAAAAACAATTTTCCTTCAGCAATTTTCAATTTAGTTATTCAAAGATATTTTATGCATTGTTAGTTATTTCCAATATTAATTCATTTATTGATTCATTGAATTATTAATATTATATAATAATTTTATTATGATATTATTATTTATTTACTTTTATTTTATTTTTATTTTGTGTTATCCATTATAAAGATTTTATGTAAGGTAGATTTTTTTTCTGTAGTATCAAACTGGGCGGAAATATTTATTTTAATTCATATTTATATTTCATAGTTTTGCAAGATTAGTGATTTTAGCGGCATACTTTCAGGCGGACGGAATATTCTATTATATTACAAGCTCAACATTAGCTCGAACGCAAGCTTAGAGCGACGAGCTTTACTTAATTACTTGCTGCAACAAACAATAAGAGTGATAATAAAAATATAATAATAGATGCACTTACATTATCGTCTTCACGCAAAAGATCTTTTATCGTTGTGGTGAGCTGTATCTAAAAAGGAGGGAGTGTTTTTGTTTTTTTGTGTATTCAATGCAATTGATTGTTAGTTAATTTTAACTTTCATATTTGTTTACTATTTATCTTATTTTAATTATTTATTTATTTTTTTATTATTATTTTTTTTTTTAATTCATAATTTACTAATTCTTCTTTTTTTTCGACTCGAACTTTAACTGGGTGAATTGCTTAATTTTACTAAATAGTAAATAATTATAGGGTATTCGCACGCAAACATCAATTGATAAGAAAAAAAAATTTGAGCCGCGCCGCCGTAACTCGCCAAGAAGAAAAGAAATAACCTTTTCAACGCGATTCGATGTTAAATAACCACGCGGTGGTGTTACATAACCCCAATTCACTTTGCAGTGCAAGATGCCCCCGGCAGCCACAGACTTGTCTACTTGATTTAAACTGCATCATTTCTGAATTCAAGACTTTGTTGTTATCGATCACATGTGTATATCGAAAACGGAAAGAGTTATCGAAGTTTTGAAACAAACTTGTACTGCCTAGGGATTAGGCGAGCTTATGTTCCAAATCAGCGAGTGGCGTACAACTGTGGCCAATAACCCATGGGATGCTGGGAGTGGAACAGCACCACATAACACTCGACTTTTATTTGTTTAAGAAATTGGCAGTTAAGCTATACAGAAAAAGCTGTGTTATTGTGTTTTGCCGATGATGTGTCTTTCCCAAATTATTGTAATTGTTATTGGTTTATTAAATTTGCATAATAAACGTTACAAAAATTATTAAATATGGTTTTTATTTCAATAACATTTTTATTTTATTTGTTTGTATTTTTAATACTTCCTATTTATTTCTCTATTTTTTTATTCCCACTATATTTGTAGGAAAAAGCTTTTATTTAATACATTTTAATAAAGTTTTAAATAAAACCCTAGGACTTTGAAATTTATAACATCGCAACATTTTTTTTTGCATTGTAGGGTATAACAAGTTTAGTATGCGTATTTTAACCTGCATACCGACGCATCTATTGTTTTGTCGGGTTGGTAGACCTAACCAATATATTATAGTGTGCCCCAGTTTTGCAGTTTTAACCGTTCTAATTCGGTCTCACGCATAGCACATGCTGCGACTCATTAACAGTACGGTTAATTGAAGATCCAAATAAACAAAGCGGAATACCGGAACACACATGACTTATTACATGTGCTACAGGCCTTGAGCAACGAGTGGCTCACATCGAAATGCGTCGGCCAAAGAAGCACACCGTCAAATTTTTTAACGGCATCCTCGTTGGGATCATCGGCTTGCTCCTTGTCCCTGGAGCTGGTGGTCTGCTCTTTCCGGCTAGTTCAATACTGCAATTGACGGCATCAATGTCAGTGCCAATTGATATACCAGATGCGCGAAAAGTTTTCATCGATCTGGGTTTCCAAATGAGCTATAATCTGCCCTTTGATCTCGCCTCATTCTACAATCCGACAATTTGGGCCAACGCGTGGGAGCGTAGACGCAAGCGTGAATCCGTTAATTTTACGGATGACGCCAAGGAACTACTGGATGCTGAAAGTGGTGTCCATCCAAAAGATTTTACAGCCGGTGAGCTCTATGCAGGCATGGAGCACATATTGCAGGACTACGGTTTCCACAAATCATGTCTGCTGCGCAGCGTCTGCGAGCTGGCCTTGCATCCTCTAGCGGATAATCACAGTTACAGTGTACTAGTACAGGTGATTAGCTTTTTGCTCACGTAAGTCCCACCACACAAATATAAAATTGTTCTAACATTTTTATTATTTTATTCTAAAGGCCTTCTCAGCATGATGGTTTTGGTGCACAAGAAAAGTTATATCAACATCGCTATGAGCGTGCTGAAAACTTGGGTTTCATTGGAGCCGAGTGCCATAAGGCGTATCCAAAATGCCAGTTGGATGTGCTAAATATAGTCACTACACTTGTTAGATGAAATAAAATGTATTTTAGTTCCCCAAATGTATTATATTACATTAAATATCTCTTCAACCTTGTTATTCTAACTATGCTATCCATAGCCCCTTTCGGATCTTATGTGCTTTATATAACGATCTTTCCTTCATAGTTGAATATCATTTTCGTTTTATAGTATACAGTTGTTACTCATATACAAATGGAAACATTGTCAACAATTTATATTTTATATATATATATATATATATATATATATATATATATATATTTATATGTTAATATGTTATGTGCTAAGCTAATGTACACCTAAGTGCCTTTGCACATGAGCATAGTACATGAGTAGAATTCTACACAACTTACCTATGCAAACCAATTGAATATCCATGCAAATTTGCAGGTCATTAAGTCAAATGCATTTAGCCTCGCGCATCAAATTATCTATTTCCATTTTCACTTATAGTGAGGTGGTAAGCTCATTAGGAATAATGCTACGGTTGAAATTGATGGCATTTTGAAAGTTGTCGGCATTTATGAAGTCTTCGGAACACTAAAACAAGAATAACCAGTAACAGTTGCCTTTGAAACGCACAGACAGATTACAGTTTACATCACGTGTTTGTTATTCAAGTCTTTAATCATGTTTAAAAATGACATTGCTAATTAATCTTAAGATATCGTGTTTGCAATGGGCATACAACTTAACGCAATCTTTGCCCAGAAAGCCATCTAGTTCTGCCTGCTCGTACACCTGCTTATACACGTGCCCACTATCCAAAAATCCATCATGCTGCGTTGGACTACAAGAACAAGTAAGAAGGATCTAGTCGAGAAATCCCGACTAGACTATACCCTGAACCCTATACTTAACGCGTACCGTCACTGCTTGCAAGTATGTGTGAGTGTGTACATACTTTCTTAATTTCAATGCTCCATATCCACGGTGTTTCTCAACCGATTTCAATAAAATTTTCACAGATTATCATTAATTCGTCTAATGTTTCAAACTGTATCATAAAGATTTCTGAAGTCAAGATTTTGTTGTTATGAAAGAGACCGAATCCACGACCTTCACTCGGACCAGGCTCCATCTCGCGATCGATTTCGGCTCGAGAATTGCAAGTGTTGCATTTTCTCTAATTAAGAGAGAGCAACTTAATCAGCTGTTTAACTATAGGTGGCCCAAGCCCAAAACGAAACTATGTTAAAAAAAACATGGCTTAACTTTAGGCAAAATTCTATACAAATATTTGGGTCAAGCGTATAGGGCAAAGTCTAATCGGGATTTCTCGACTGGAGCCTTTTAATAAAATGTGCAAATTGCTCAATATACAATAGGAGAGAGACGAATTTACCAATATATTTGCTTTTACAGTTGTATTTACGGTATTAACAATATAATATTTTTGCTTTAGGCATCAGTATATTATTTTGATATTATTATTTTAAGTAATTCCTCGAAGGTCTTATTACCAAAAATCATACTTTGTTCCCCAAACTGCAGGACCAGTTGTGATCAACTGACTGACTTTTCTAGCGTTGGTCATCAATGCTTATTTTATACATTTGCCTACAATTAGGAGAGCTTATGTTTCAAATCTGGAGTCTCTAGCTCTCATAATCTCTGAGATCGACGCGTTCATACATACGGACGGACGGACAGACGGACATGGCTATATCGACTCGGCTGTTGATGTTGATCAAGAATATATAAAGTTTATGAGGTCGGAGATGCTTCCTTCTTCCTGTTATATAGTTTTGCACAAAAGCATTATACTCTTTTCACCAATTTTAAATGGATTGCGGGTATAAAAAAACAAGTAAACTTTCAAGCGTATATAATAAGCGTCATGCGGAAGATAGCTTCCTTACTTATTTTAATTAATTTGTGTGCCGACTGTTTCTAGCTGTCAATAAATAAAGGTCACAAAAATTAAGTGATTCGCGTTTTTATAAAGCTAAATAAACAAAATATAATGTGGAAAATAATTGTAGGACATGCCAATATATATAGTAATTTAATTAAACACTTATTCTTCTAGAATTGAACGTGTCTATATTAAAATTTTAAAAAGTACTGCTTTTCAAATTATTTATACTTAATATAATACAATTTTATCAATTTCAACTCAAAACGAACAATTTTATTACATACGTGATACATAATAATTAAGACATATATGAATTATATAAATACTTAAGGATGCTAAATTAATGACTTATACAAATTTATAGTTAATTGGAAAACATGACAAGGTAAGACCTTATTTTTTACTTTAATGAATCGACTATTATAGCATTGAATAACACGTCGATACACGTTGATATAACATACAACACCAAACTTGAAAAAACTTGCCACTTTCAAACACCGCCTTTTAAAAACGAGCATCCCTGTATCTTTCTAAGTTTTTAATCTAGGGTAATACAATTTTGATGCCAAGCCCAAAAGTATTGTTGCTGTGCAAACTTTTTAGATCTGAAAATCGATTCCGTATGGCTTTGGACATTTCAATTTGCTAAATTGGCTACACAATTTTTCGGTTGCTTTAAACTATCAGGCAGTCAACGATGCTGAAAGCTAGTAATATATAAAAAAAATTAAGTTTATTGGCAGCGCCCCTGGGACAACGACCTGCACACCTATCACACCTATCTGATATACCTTCCTTAGTTTTGCCGACTAGTTGTCCACAACCTATCCTTAGTGACCAGAAACAACAATATTCTGAGATCTGACCTGCGTTTTGTTGGAAAAGGAATAATGATAATAAAAAGGAATGGATACGCAAAATATATACTTTTTACCATTAATTGCAAACTCCTTTGGCACACATGTGTTTCTAAATTCAAACTCTTTCGTTCTATTACCTGTGAATACTTTCTTTTCATCTGAGGATTTAGAACACGAATATCCAGACTTCGATGGCTTGGAATGACGTTTGTAATAATACTTGTTAAAATACTTACAGTTTGCACAATGTGGAACTACACAACGTTAAAAGATGCGTTTAGACACCACTGTTCAAAAGTACTTGTTTTTTTGCTTAAACTTACTTAGAGGTTTCTGAAACATTAAAAAATAATAATAAAATAATGTAATAATATTAATAAAAATAAACATAAAGCTGGTGTCGGAGGCAGCAGCAGCTAAACAATAATTTAATAATTTAAGCTCAATATATAATCAGAAGCTAACGTAGTTCATAAGTAGTTCACAATTTACTCAGCACTAATTATCATATTTGCTTTGCACATTCGTTTGCATCTAATTGCATAGATAAGCTTTCGTCCGGCTGTTTGGCAAAGCTTTATCTCTTCTTTATCTATCGCTTTTTACCTCTCGTCTGCTACGTTTGCGCGCTAGCATAAAAATTGTCACTCATATAGTTAAAATCAAACATACAAATACATACGCTCGTTAATTAATTCTGCAACATTGTTAATTGTGAAATAAACCAATGAAAGAAAATAATGTAAAGCTATCGTGTTTTACATTTAGTAAAATAGTCACACAACTTTCTTAAAACAATTCGAACATAGGTGAACACAAAAAAGTGCCTCCTCTAAACAGCTGGAAATAATGATGTTAATTGTACAACAAAAATTAGCTTACCGGGAAACAACTATCTGAACAAGTATGGCATGTAATGGGAAATGCATTTTTCCATATTTTCTGTTGGTGTTCACCAACCAGTTGGCCACAGGCTAAGTCAGGTCCCCAGAAACAGCAGTATTCCTTTATATCCTTAGAAACTCCATAACCGTCAGGCATACAAAGACTGTATGGATTTGTACCACTTGATTTAATGATTTTTTTTCTGTCCGCATTAGATTTGCACCAAAAGCCAGCGGCTCTTTTTGCTTGGTTAGTGTTGTATGCACGACAGTCTCCGCATTTTGGTCCTTTATATTTGACCAGAAATGGTTTTTTATATGGCTTAATTGCTTACAACAATATGTACGAACTTGCCTTGTAAGGAAACAAAAGGAAGGACCGCAAATATTGAAAGAATTGCTATTACAGTATGCGATAGTTTCATTTTTAATTTTGTGTAATGACAGAAAATTTTAAAAATACTAAACACAATAAAGCTGTCTTAACTCTTTTTAAAAATAACAAGTATTCTAGATTACTGAGATTTCTTGGAGGAAAATAAATTGTACCTTGAACTTAATTCTGAGAATAATTTAACCATATATGTGTGTTGGTTTTTAATTGCAACAGTATTTATTAAAGTATCAGATAAGTGTTTAAAAATATACACCTTATTTGGTTAAGAGTACATCAGTCAGGACATCGGCCAGGGAAATGATGTGTCATTTCTTCCAAACGAGGAGAGCTTCAGTATATGAGCTCAAGATTAGTTCAGCACGAGGCTTACCCGTCGTGAAATTAGGGGGTCCCGAAACCTTTTTACATTAAATAGCATATTGAATTTCTGCTGTCTGTCCGTTTCGACATTCTAAAAGCTAGAAGCTTAAAACTTGGTAAATATCTTGACCTTTTCTTGCAGGTAAGTAATCAATATTTTTAATATCACTTATTAAAAATTTGTTTAGCAATTATAATAATAGCTACTAAAATTGTCAACTTCTAAATTGTTTTGTACTTTCTGCCATAGTTAACTTTGTAACTTCCTAATGAGAGCAAATCTTAGTTCACCCTATTAAGGTCACAGAGCAAATCATGTAAATGCTGTACAAATAGTGGAATATGGATAAGTTGCGTAAGTAACTCAGATGTGTACAATAAGGAATGTATATGTCCAAAACGTTGCCTACTTTTCAGCTGCTAAGCCAAAGGCCATACTGGCCTTGTCGCTTGATTTTCTTTATCCGTGCGCTATATCCAATTTGCTGTTTGGTGCGTGCCCATCATCATCAGCATTAGCACGATTGCAGAAAGTATTCGCCTTCAGGTATATTTGTGTACATATATGTATTAAGTTGCTGTAGTATAAGATAAATATACGAGCGGTGGGTGGGCGAGTAACTGTTTTCACATAATGACGCTAATTTGGCGGGGTCCACAGAAAACAAATAACTTATGATATCTATTTTTCAAGACTGCGTAGTTTTCCTTAATGACTGGTGATTTCACAATGGCATTTATTAATTAAAACATGTGTCGTTCGCACGAACGCAAACACAATGTATTGATTTGGTATTCCGCATACGACAGGTGGGCGATGAATAAAATGGCAACTTTAAATTAAACGTGTGTTAACTGTGGTCATTGATTTGCTAATACCTCCAGCCATATAAATATTTATAGGTGACAATTATCGATTATAATCGACAGCTTTTATAACATCTGTTGTAAGTAAAAGTTTGCATTATTCAATTCAATATTTAATCCGTACAGTCGGACATCGCTATATCGACTCGGCTTTTGATGCTGATCAAGAATATATATACTTTAGGGGGTCGGAGATGCGTATTTTTAATGGGTTCAGGGTATAAACAAAATAAGACGTTTTTGGCAATAAGAATTTGAAATGTGTAATAGGAAAATCGTTAGATAAACCCTTGAAAATAGTAATTTACTTCTGTGTGGTCAATTGAGTTATGCACTCGAAAGTGGCAACTCAGGCTAAATTATTATTACCACTTCTGGCAACGCTGCTTGGCCGATTGTTAGCAAGGGTACAAGGGTACAAGAAGTAAAGGGACACACAACGGCAACAACAATGGCTCAGCAGCAAATGAAGTCACGTTCATGCGATTTTTCTTCTGCTTGGGGGGCACATATTAAAATACGTGCGTCTCTTATTTACTATAACTTTTACAAGCATACAGACGCTATATACATACATATATATATATACAGATGCACATTAATGGTGGCATGATGAGCCAGCTAAGTTTTGGTGCTGTTTGGGGCTATCTCACAAAAGGGCTACAAATGGCTTTGGGTTTGTTGGTTTTTTTATGGGACTGCGGGGTGTATGTGTCTGGGTGTGTGCGTTGGACTTAAGGTATATTTTGGTGTGTGTCTGTATTTGTGTTTGTTTCATTTTCAATGACTGCAAATAACATTTGCACTTAGTAAATAAAATAAAACACTTTACACAACTTTAGTTTACTTGCCGATATGCAACGAATTACCTTTTTTGGGTTTGTTTAAAGTTAATATTTCGACGTTAGTTTATATATAACGTGCTCTTTCTCTTCCTCTTCCTCTATCTCTTTCTCTTTATCTGTATCTCCATGTATTTCTTGTTATTGTACTTGTTTGGTAGCATCATTTGCATTTTGTTTGCCACTGCGCCGCGTAGACAAATGAAACAAGTAAGAAGGCTCTAGTCGAGAAATCCCGACTAGACTATACCCTTAACCCTATACTTTACGCATAGAGTCAGTGCTTGCAAGTATGTGTGAGTGTGTGTATGTATACGCGTATAGTGCATACCTTCTTAACTTCAATACTCCATATCTCTAGTGTTTCGCATCAAAAAGTTTCCAAATTCATGATTTTGTTGTTAGCGATCACATGTGTATATCGGAAACGGGAAGAATTATCGAAAATTTAAAAGAAACTTGGACTGCGCGGGGATTAGGCGAGCTTATGTACCAAATCTGGAGTCTCTAGCTCTTATAGTCTCTGAGATCGACGCGTTCATACATACGGACGGACAGACGGACAGACGGACAGACGGACAGACGGACGGACGGACAGACGGACATGGCTATATCGACTCGGCTGTTGATGCTGATCAAGAATATATATACTTTATGGGGTCGGAGATGCTTCCTTCTGCCTGTTACATACTTTTGCACAAATCCATTATACCCTTTTTACCCATTTTCAATGGGTTAAGGGTATAAAAAATCAAACAATGGACACCACTGGGGACGACAGGGGGCACCAGACACTGGACCATCATACAGCACCAGGGCTCCGGCCAGAGCACAGGACACAACGCTTGCTCTATTTTTCCTCATTTCTGCAACACATACAGAGCATACGCACAAAGACCACAAAACAAAGCGCATAACATAACAAAACAACGTCCAAAAGGCCAATGCACTAAAAATGTTGCCGCTTGCAGTTTCTCGTTGGGATTGTGAGCCAGTCAGCCAGACGTGTGCCTTTGCATTTGGTTGCCGCGCTTGAGAATTCCCACGGCACTGTGATGTGACTGTGACTGCGACTCTCGTTGTGCAGTTACTCCTATTGCATTTGTTGTTGTTGTTGGCTCGTTGATTTGATTTGCATGCGCCACTTTTGTTTGGGTTTGTGCCAAGCACTGGAAATTCCCACTCGTACGAGGACAGTATGCAAAGAACTTTATTGAATTTGCTGTAAATATTCAAGCCAGGTAACGATATCTTGAGATTTTCATCCAGCTACACATAGATTGGATTTATGTGTGTTTGTGTCAGCCAAGTTATGACGACAAAGCCAACAACCAATTTGATAACAAACCATGAACCTTTTGTTCGAACACATTTGTTATTTTGCCTAAAATGTTAATTGCCTTTGCTTCAACACTTGATTATTATCAATTCAAACTATCTTTTAGGTATGTGCACATAACGTCAATATGTTTACAATTAATTTAACAAATCGGCATAATTTATATTTATTATTGCGTATTGGATAAGTTCTCTTATTTAATAACATGCAGTAGGAATTTGTATTGTCTACACAATTCTTCATACTTTATTATTCAAGTGATAAGTAATAATCACAGCTTATAACAATGAATTCTTCGATGCATTTATTAGCATTCGTTCTTATTTCACTTCTTATTGTACATACCTCTGAGATGATTTATCTCTCAGCACAGCTATCATACTCCCTTTTAGATAAGTTAAACCCACTCTATTTCTTTTACATAGTCGATTAAAATTTAGTTCTTGAATGGACTAATCGTGTTTGCTAGTCAGTTATTTCAGAAACTAAAATTAAAATTAAATTAGAACTTTCATTAAGAATTCGAATAGAATTATTGTATGGTTCGACAATGGTGGGTCAGCGGAGACACTCCAGTTATTTATAATTTATCATTCCTAATGCTATTTTTCTAACCCCAAGTTGGAGACCAACGTATGGTCGGAACCCTCTCTCAGTACCATAATAAGCACAAAGTCTTTCTTAAACATTTGATTGCGAAAATGTTTCAGTTTGATTAAAGTTGAATTATTTGTTAAGTAAATCGTGTTGGAAAGAGATTATTTCTTTACAAATACTTCATGTTTTTTCTTTTAAAAATTAAACAAATCAAAACAAATTTTTATATTTTTCTGACATTATTTATTTATTTTCACTTGACTTGCATAAGTTTTTTTTAAATCTTTTTTAAAGCTTGTTACATTAATATAAGCATGGAATACGCTAATTATATATGACACAATAGACTGACACAAAATATAACAATTTGTACCATAAGCAAATAAATTGAAAAAAGTTAACCGGAAGTGTAAATGTAGGTTTGAATATATTATAAATATTAACTTCCTGGCACTTTGGAGTGGTTACACAGTTATTTAAAGCTCGTTACGTGCAAAAAATGTAACCTGCCAGCATATAAAATTTATTTTCCTATAATGAGAAATAGCTCGCATTTGTTTAATGACTGTTAAAACTATGGCCATTAATTAAATTATATTGCACTTTTTGCCACTTTCCATCGAATGAGGTATTTACCTGTTGCCTTTAATATATGAAGAGCCAACAACAGCAGTTACTATGAGAGTATAAACTTATTCGGAATTCAATTCTAAATAATGTTAGATCATTAGATTTTTTGCACCTTTTTTTGATGTTCTGTTTTTTGCGTCTGTCCGTTTGCCGGTTAATTTTAAAACCTGTGGTGCGGTTTTCAATTTCATACTTCATTCGTTTTGAAAGCAAAATCAGGAGCGCGCTGCTTTTGTCCTTCAGTTTAATACGTTCTGACCGTCCCCCGACACGCTTGTCTTAATGACATTTATTATTTTCTCGTTACACGTTGACTTTTGTGCCGCAATTTCTCAAGAGAAACATTCTCCAGCTCCCATTTCCATGCACATTGCTCTCGTCAACGTAGAATTAAAAATGGCGTAACAGCACAAACGATAACAACTGACAAGGATAAAGTGCAAATGCTGTCAACACAAGCTGGCTAAATAGTTGGCGGCCATTTGCCCTACAACTGCCTTGGCAGGAACTGAAAGTGTCCCCAATGTCTGTTCCTGGCACTTTTTCTTAATTTTTAGCCAAGCTGCTCGGTGTCCGATAAAACTCATGACTTTGTCTGCAATTCCAACTGCGCCTCGCCGTTAACTCTGGCGGATTTGTTTACCTTATAAATTTAAATTTATTACAGACGAGTAAGTCGCTGGGAGTGAGCATCGCTTCGTTAATTGGCGAAGCTGTTGCACAGTCGAAAAGACAGAAAACCTTGCAAAACGAACCCTCATCACTTTGAGACGGTGAAGTTTCTGTGCTGCCAATTAAGCTAAAGTGTTTCAAAATAAATGCGTCGAGCAAGCCTTTACTTCGCCAACTCGTTTCATATCTTTAACTTAGGTATGGTGGATTTTATCAATGTTTTATAAAAATATTTTTGTGATCAAGTACCTGTTGAGTTTGATTTTTGGTTAGAGACCATAGGACGTCTGCGATCACAATTTAATTCAATTATGTGTTTCGACAAGTACAAAATATTGGAAGAGACAAAGAAATATAATAATAACAGTATTTATGTTAAATTGTCCCAGACCTTTTTAGTAGAATTCGAAACTTAATTTATGTTCTTTGCGTTCTTAACTCCAAATTTCCGCACAGAATTGGAAATGTTAATCAATATAGAAAACTGTCGTGTTATATCCATTGCGCAATTAATATAAAAAAACCTCCATTATACGGAAGAGTGCTTTATCCTCATGGATTTTAAATTCAGCATCCTTATCTTCTTATGCGATGCTTTTCGTTTGCTTGTGTGCGTGTGGAGGGGGGAAGATGTTCGTTTGAGTTTTTCTTCTTTACGGTCAGGTGACGATTGTCACGCAATGACACAGCCTAAAAGCAGTCTACGCTATTTTGTTTTTATTGACAACCCCAAGACGAGAACGTGCGTGCACAACTTGGACCAGTTATACTTTATCCTTTGAGTGTTTTAAAAAGCAACTGTGTGTTATATGCCGGGCGTGGCATGTTGATATTGCTTCAGTTGATTCAACTGTTGTTGTTGTTGCATTTCGTACTACTTTTGCCACTGCTGCCATTTGATGTAGCTTGCGGTTTGTTAGCTGCCAGCAAATTTCACTGTGCGACAATCTCGTACGGTAAATTTTGTTATTCAAAACACGACGGATTACCATTCATTCCGTTTATACACATACACGCAAAAACTTACACACACAAGCATAGGCGACCGCAGGCGGCACCTTTTGTCGCCTTTCTTCAACCCGCCCATTTCCTTCTCACTGTCGCACTGTTGTCGTTGTCACACGGCGCACATTTGTTAGACACTAAGCCCATGCATACTTTCTGACTGACTGCCTGCCTCCTCTATGTACCATATATACTGGCAAAGATAAGAATGTTTATCACTCGCATACACTCACACACAGACACACTGGCACACAGATAGCAGTGTAGTAGAAGCCAGACCTCAAAGCAACCGCACGTACAAAACTTGAACGGGCTGCGGCAATGACAATAGCAAAGCTAAAGCCAACGCACCCAACTTTAAGTTATGGCCATTGTCTTGTGTAGAGAACTTGAAAAATAACGAAATTGACGAAGCTCGTCACGCGAGTACGGGCCATATGGCCTCGCCTACAAAACTCGCGTCAACTTACTACAGCATTGTGTTTTACTTTTTTATTATGTTTTATTAAATGCTCCAGGTAGCTACTTAAACACGTTTTCGATTAGCTCAGCTGCCGACATCAGTCAGAGGCAGGTGCTCGGACAGGACAGTCTGCCTGCAGCCAAGACGAAGTTTTCAATTTTTGCTTTTCTTCAATATAAATATTTCTTTAATAAGGCAAAATACCTGGAACACAAAATATATGTAGCAAATTGATGATGATGCTCGAGTAATGTTTGGCTGTGCAGATAAGCCTTCAAAGTACCTTAAAGAAATGCAAATAAAAGTGGGTCTCAAAAGTGTTTGCCGAAGCCTTAAAAGTTTTTTTTTTCCTGAGTGGAGTTCTTAGATAGCTACTACACAAATGATATATCTTTAAAAAAAAATATAATGCAATATAATACTTAATACTTAAAAATATATTAATTTCATATGTTCAATTTTGTGTATTGTGAAGTAATACAAGTAATAAAGGTATGCTTATAGATTAAAGTTTGGTGTAAGCCTGCAAAAAAAAAAAGAAAGAAACCAAATATTAAATTCAAAGGCCTTGCAAAATGTATCAATATATGCTTAATATGGCATATTTCCCATGCATATTTCTTTAACAATTATTTGCATTGATATGACTTGGCGGTACAATAAACAAGCTTTTATAAAAATCACTTTCAATTGCATGCATTATTAACTGTCAAGTTTAGGTCTTGAAACTGCTTTACTGCCTGGTATGGCAATCCACTAACAAAAAACCAGGCCAGAAATATTAACCAAGCTGTTTGCCTCCAAAGCAGCTACAAGCTGTCATATTTGTATATTTTAAGCCGTCGAAAAGAGCGAATATAGCAGGTTTGAACCCAACCGAACCGAAGCGGATCCAGCAGCAGATAAGAAAGCAAGTGTAAACGGGCGGCAAACGAATGAAGTGAGAAATCTTTAAAAATAAATCTGAAAGTACTCTACTGCTATAGCCCGTTATCGCTGGCAACGTGCAGCTGTCGATATTAGCGTCAACCTGATCTGAAGCTGCTTCTCTTATGAGAATATCTCGTGATAAACCGCATACTACAACAACGAACATAAGCAACAAACAGTCAGACAGCCTGAAGTTACGGTTCCTGTTGCCTGATGCGGCGTGTTGACAGGATATTTACTGAATTTTCATCAGGATGCCAGCATTAGCACGTTCGCGTGCAATGAGCTATGAACGTGAATGTACGTAATGTCTATCCAACATAAAACCAAAAACAAAACACAAGAAATGAAACTCAAACAAAAGATAAGAAAAAAAAAACTTGGTCACGCAAACGGAAATATGTGTTGCTAGGGGCGTGCAGACTTCCTGTCTAATCATATTTTAATAATGTTGCGTATGGCATTTATATGCCAAATTTATACCAAATAGATACTACTGATCTTTAGCTGCTGCTGTCGTTGCTGACAAAACGAAATGGCAAACTGTTGCCGCAATTTATTTATAAACTCATTTATATTTAACAGCTGGCAGACCAACTGAGAAATGGGCTCCCATTCTCGTTGTTCACAGACACCAGGTGGCCAAAGCCATGACTTTAACCCTTAAAAGGATATCGAGTTTCGTGACATTATTGATTGCGTTAGTTTCGAAAATAATTTGCAACATTAATAAAAGTTTGCATTTCATTCCCGATTGGTTTTAGAGTAAAAGAATCGACTGTTGTTTTAAAGATGTTCAGAAACTATATTTTGAATAAAATAGTTATTGGTTTAGCTACATAAATACTTATTTATACCTCTATAAAGGCTTTCTTTTGCCCGAGCATTTCAAAACTAACATTTTGTAAGTACTACTTATTTTAAGACCCACACAAAGTGCAAGGACTGTTGAAGAGAACACACTATGAAGTAGTTGCGTGGCTCATTTAATGGGTTAAGCAAAGGGCCCAGTCAATTGTTGTAGGCCAAACAAAAACTGGCACAACACAAGCAATACACAAACAAGAACAATAACAATATAGGTATTTGTGCTATTTAAAATTTGCCTTCGCAAACGTCAAGTGGTCGACAACAGCAGCCGACATAGTGCCACTCAACCGAACTTAACCCCAGCGCCTGTTTTGAGTTCTCAGCTTTCAGTTTTCAGCTAACCGTAACCATCCACGTAACCAGAAACTTTGAGACAAAATTACAAGCACCAAACTGAAAAGAGGGCCGCTATTGTAATGCAGTTTCAGTGTAGTTGTTGTTGGTGTTTGCTGCTTTTTAACTGGCCTGATGATCATAAATTATTAATGATTACTAGCCCAAATTCCAGTTACAGTCACTTATTTACTCATTTGCAAATGAGTAAATAAGTGCTTTTGCTCCAACCATCGGTGAATTTTTGGGTTACAGTTTCATTTGTTTTAGTTACGAAGAGATATATAGTATGTATCGTGTATGTGTATATAGTACATAAGTATATATATTAACTTAAGCATAGTACTTATAAATGTTTGTTATAAAGTTTACCAGCCTGCCGTTGGCCAGCTAATTGTGGACCGGTTATGTTGAAATATTAATTTTGATGGTTGAAATTGCGTAGCCCATCAATCTCTGCCGTTTACTTGTTGGCGTTGGCATCGTCTCATTTTAAATTCATGAGAGCTTGGGCCGAAAAACTTTGGTTATTTATATTTTATACAATTTCATGCCACGGTGCACGTAAACAAAATTATCATAGCATATCAAATTATGAATACCAACCAGCCAAAACGACCAATCGTCAATTCACTTCACAGTTTTTACATCCATAATTCAATATAGCAGGTTCGTCTCAGTCAGTCACAAAAATAAATAAGTGTATTGTTAAATTTTGACTTCCGCTTAAATGGCGGCCAAGCTTGCGCATCATTGGTTTTGATATTTGATTTTTGTGTGTGTCCTTGTTGTTCTTCTTGCTTGTTGTTCGTCCAGACAAAATTCCCAATCAGCGAATGCAGCATTATTTTTTGAATACATTTTGAATATACTTGCTGAAAAATATTAGGGGAGTTATGACACCCAAAAATGCTATTCATCTGCAATTGAATATCCAAATTAGCTATTTGCGTTTCATAAATTCAGGTTGAGCTCATAAAATAAGCACAAGCTTAGTTGACTCAAAGATAACGCCCATGGAATACTGCAAGGCACTGATTGTAAATTTTTGGTTTGCTATTGTCAAATGTTAAATCGAGCAAATGCTTAATAATGTCAATAAAAGTGTTTATTTAACTATTGCACACAAATTGTGGATTAAACAAGTTAGTTCAAGTTAAGCAAGTTCATATTTAATGCTAAATCTATACGAAAATAATTGAATATGCTTATTTGTACCACGTTTTTTTCTGAGTGTAAAATATCTCGGATTCCATGCGCTGGTTTTTTATATCCATCGTTATTTAGACTTATTTGAGATAAGATCAAAAATTAAAAAAATCCATATTATATCAAATATTTTAAAGGAATCCATTATTATTCTTATTTAAATGATTAAGTAACTCGCAAGAATAATTTGTTCAGCATAGAAATACGAGTATAATTAAAAAGTTAACAGATTGTCGTTGTCGCACCTTCAATACGATGCTAGAGACCCTCTTTTCACAGAAAACTTGCACTCAGCGTGAAGTGGGTGTGAACGACAAACTATTGAAGAACTATTGAAAAGTATTCAGGTGCAGGTCTGGTCGAGGAAGGGGAGTTGTAATGTGGAAAGGGTGGATTTCGTTCGGTGGGTGGGTAACTGGAAACGATGCCTAAGTTAGAAAAACGTATGGTGTGAGCGAAAGGCGCACAAGTAGACAAAAAACGGAATTCTTTCTAAAGCACTCAAAGCACCAAAAGCGTGCATTATGCACATATACTACTATACAAACACACACAAACCCAAATACAGCGACAAATAGACATACGCTCTTTCAGTTTGTTGCGCTGAAAAGAGGATAAACTGCATTTTTATCTTTAAACACACTTGAAGTGCTGAGCTTGCTGGGAACGGAAGAGAGGCGCACTTGATAGAACGTCACGACAAAAAAAAACACAAACACAAGTGCACACACACACACACACATGGCAACTGTAAGTGTGTGTGGGTGTCTGTATATGTATGTGTTGGCAGGTGCGCTTTTGTTCTGGACTATGTCCTTGTTATTATTATGATTATTATTCAAGTCATCAACAGCGAAGTCGGCGACGTCCATAAAGCAAGTGAAGCAGCCATCGTTATAGAATTTTGTTGGTGTTGCTGTTATTATTGTTGTTGTTCTTGTTGGGCTTGACGCTGCACTTAAGCGCAATGAGCAAAGCCCAACGAACGATTATGAAGCATGCAACGTTGCACTAAGTATGTAACGAAAGCGCGACTCCCTTGGCTGATGATGGCTACCTATTAAATTTATCTGCACAAGGTGCAAGCCAAAAGTACATAGACTTACAAAAACAAACATAACTTCTTTAAAGTAATCTTTTAAGTAAATTCCATTTGATTTATATTATGTGTCAGTATAAAATGTAAGCAAGTAAGAAGGCTCTAGTCGAGCAATGCCGACTAGACGAGCTGGGTTCAGGGTATTTTAAAGCTTTAACCGTACACAAAAAAAGTCAAAAATAAAGCTTAAATTGAGACTAGTTTTTCCGGTACAAATATTGCCATTTCATGTACTGGAAAAAATAGTTTTGTCGTGAAACCCAAACCCGAATTTAAAATTGTAGTTTTGTAAAGAACGAATTTATTTTCGAAAACAAGAAATACTTACTTGTAAAAGGGTTCAATTCTTAAATGTTAGTAAAGTTAGCTTTAAGTTGGCGTTAATCATCTGCTTAATGGGGTTACAAACATTTCGCAATAGCGCGATGTATTGAAGCTTAACTTAACTATTGATGGCATTGCTGTCGCACATTGAAGCTGCCAATCATGCTCATTCATAAACATATTGTGCAGTTGACAAGGGAGTCAGCGATAAGTTCAGCTTGGGGCGATGATTCAAGGTAACGTCATTGCTGCTGCCTTTTTCGACAATTTATTGCCAGCCTTCATGCTTCATGTCGCCAAAGAGTACACAACCTAGAGGAATGAAGGAAACTATGCCAATCTGGGTAGTGATTGCTGCCTTTGAAGTGTGCACTTTCTTTCTCTTTCTACTACTACTCCCACTCCTATTGCTACTCCCACTCCTATTGCTACTCCCACTCTCGCTTTTTCCTTGTCGTAATATTCTTTTTGCATGGTAGCAAAAATTAATTTTTTAACACGCACACGACATTGAGCAAAAGAGAGAGAAAGAGGTAGAGAGAGCATTCAAGCTGGATAGAGAGAAATGTGCAAGGCAGGGCATAGGGAACTCTGCGCGTTGACACTGATTTTGACGCATTGCTCCCAGAGGATGTGACCCAAAAAGTCAGTGCGGCAAATGAGGAGATGTAGTTAGAGTCGGAGTAGGTGGGGAGGGGGCAGGCAACATAAAACCGGTTAAATGTTCAGTCGAAATCCAAGCTTTATTCCTTTCTGCAAAATTTGAGACATGCCAGACCGCACAGCGGGCAAACCCAGCCAACCCATCCACCCAAAAGTCAAGTCGAGACGAAGGCGTTGTTAACTTATGGATATGACTCTCTGTTTTTCTAGTCATTTTGTTTTTAATTTGCAGTGGTTATAGTGAGTGGTAGCATCCCCCCACCCCCTCCACACTGCTGCTGCCTAGATGCTGGGCGGGCAGACGTTGACAAAGTAAAATGTAGACAACCTGACAGCCATGTGGCAGTGGCAATCAGACATAACGAATCCGTTGCCAGCAGCTATTTTAATATGCAAATTGCGAAAAGAAGTGATAACTTTTCCGTCCTACGAATGTAAGGCTCCTGTCGCTTCACAGATAAGTCGCAAAAGGTGTGGATACACTACAGACTATGTAAAACGATTCACTTAATCATTAATGATTATCCCAATTCAAAAAGTCAGTCATAAATCGTGTGACCTATTTTTTATGGCATACAATAAATAGTAAGTACATATACAAAAGCATCTAGCTGTTTATAAATAATGTATGTATTTGTATATTTACGACACATTCAATATTCGTATCGTTAACCATATGTCTTGAATTTATTTTCACATTTTTATTATACGCTTGCACAGAATGTTTTAATTTGAGTAAGCAGCTTTAAAGTAGATTTTAAGCGATAAATCTAAATTGTAAAATAATATTGCAAGAGTTCCAACTTTTAATAAAGCGAAATAACCTTTCGTATTTATTTAATTTAGAATAGCTTAATTCAAAGCACTTCTTTATTTCGTTTTAAAAGTTAAGACTTTATTCAAGATAAACTACTTATCATAAATTCATAACTCTACTATTATCATAAATTCAGTTATACATTGATAATCAACCTAGTGTCCTAATAAATAATGACATAACTTCAATACATCATTCCAAATATTATTAATGATAATGATACGTTTCATGTATGTAAATCGTATCCTTTGCAATACATCAACGTAAGGGTTATTTTCTAAAGATATAAAATATACCCAGTGCCAGCCAAAACATGTTCAATGCCAAGTCGATTCAGCAGCTTTCGTGCCAAAAATCTTAGCGCTTCTGGCAGCTACAATCGCCCACATCAGTAATAAATATAATAGAGATGTACACAAACACGAATAGTGTACCACATTCGTACAATTAAAAATTGTTTTAATTGGGTAACCTCGACGATGAGATAACATGTTTGTACTCTAAGTAAGTGTTTAATATTTTTTTGCACGTACAATATAATTAGTCATTAACGATAGAAAGGTTTATCTTCAACTTACCGAATATTATATACACTTACAAAGCCTTCTTGCTAATGGCAGCGAAATCTCTTTAAAGATCTTTTATTCGTTTGGATCCTATTGCAACATATTGAAGACCTTAACCAATGTTTCAGCTTGAAAGCTCAAAATCTGAGGGAATTGTGTGCACAGAATGAGGCGCCCTAACGGTCAGACGGACAGGGCTATGCCGACAAGATATCTGCCTTCCTCTATGCGTTATACATGTCATGACGAAATTAATATAAGACAAGAAAATATTTCTTTAATATTACATAGACCCTATTTTAACGGGTACATAAAATGAAAACCTAACCAGCTGCAAATTGCAACCCTTTCGGTCGCCAAAGCAATCCAGCCCTAAAAAAAGAGCTGCGAGCGCCGCGCGAAAATAGATAGCAGTGCATGCAAAAGCAAACTGCATGAAAAAAGTGAAAAGCAAACTGAAAGCATGTCAGTATCATGCTTGCGGCCACACTTAACATTATTTCTGATGCTGCAGCTGCAGCTGTAGTAACAGCACAAATAACAACAACTACAACAAGAACACTAACAAAGCATACAGCAAGAACAACATACTTCTTTTGTGCAATAACATAGGCAACTACATCTAGCAGAACACGGTCACGAGCGAGACTCAAAAAAATACTTTCACAATGCAGCGCGCTGAGCTTGTGTTGAGCACCGCAGAAAGCAGAACGCATACGCAACGTTGTCCAAGGCAACACCCGGAGAAGCGGCTGCGGCAGAGGCAGGTCAAACTTAAATATTTAATGAAGCGTTTAATGCGCAATGGCCTCCGTTTTACTTCTCCCACTTCCCCCACTTGCACGCCCACACTCACCACCCTACCTGCTGCTGGCGTAATTGCCGCGCCCAGTCTTTTTGGTCAAGGAGCAGGCCTGCAAATATTTTCAACAAATTTTTGCTTAATGCAAAAAATATTTCATTGTGCCGGCGCTCACATACAGTCACAGCCACGAGCAGCCAGTATAACCTGCTTACTGGCCATAAATTTGCAGAGCAGGGCGTGCACATAGGAAGCCCAAAAATGTTTGTGGCGGTCCTCTAAGCCCAGGCATGCGGTCGCACAGGCATGTGCAGCATTTCAAGCACCGCACCGCACCGCACCGCACACAACAACAACAGCAACGAAATTACACAAAAGAAGTGGAAGCCATTGCCATACAATTTGGATGCCCATCGGTTGCCACCAGGTGCTAGCCAAAAAGTGATGTCCACAAATACATATATTTTAAATTATAGCTAAAGTATTATGCAAAAATCCGTTAAATTAATATACTATACATATTATAAAGGATTAACTAAGTTTTTTTGTTTTTTTTAAGCAATTAAAATAAATATAAATTATAAAATTTTGTATATTTTAGGATCAGTTACTTTCATTTTGATTAAAATTTTTTGGTTTATAATATTCCAAATTTACATTTATTCAATTTTTTTCACAAGGATATTTTGGTATATTTTTCACTTCACTATTTTATGCCGAATTTTGAATATTTACTACTTGTGAAAAATAAATATAATACAGGAAAACTTAAGTTAATAATATCTTCTTTAAAAGCCAAATTCAATTAAAAAAAATTTATTCAAGAATCTTAGAAATCTCCTGTTGAAATTACTTTACTCAATAATATTTAGCGAGAAAATAGCTGACTGCACTGATGCTGCCTGCAGCCACGGCGACAAAGCATTAAAACATTTTCACGAAGCTGCTGGCAAAGAATTCTTTGCAATAGCAACAACAAATACAACAAACAACAACGAGCAACAATGGTCGAGGCTGCTTAACATTTAAAGTGAACAATGAAATATGCCGGGCTGTTCTGGCGTTTGGAAGCTGCTCAAACGCCCCCACAATCCCAGTGCCCCCTCACCTTCACTTTACTTATTTGCTACCAGCCAAGGTGTTGTAGTATATGTTTGTATCAGCGTATGTGTTGTGTTGTGTTTGTGCTTGGTGTGTGTACTCTTGTTGATGCGTCCTCGCAGTTAAAGACGACGCGACTGTGTTACAAATTACACATCCACCCACAGACATACAGAGGAGTACCCAATGAAGACAAAAAAGAAAGTTGCACGACTGCAGTTCTGCTGCTGCGATAAACTTGCAGCAAGTATAACGGAATTCAGTCAGCATGTCAGCCATGAGGATGGCCATTGGCCAACGGCTGCTGCCATTTGCTGCTCACATGAGGCCATAATTTTTAAGCGCCAAATAAGAAGCAATTCATTGACCATGATGTCTGGCATTTGTTCCGTTAGCGATATTCCCAGTCGCAGCATTTACATCTTATATGCTCCCAGCCAGTTGTATGTTTGTTTTTTGTTTCTATATTCGCATTCAGCGCTGGTCTGTTGGCCAAAATGGGATTTCAGAGACGTTAGCTGAAGTTTGAGAGTTGTTGTGCTTTCAAATTACTGTTTGCGTGCGTTTTTGGTTAGGGGGAGGCGTGTGAAATTTAATTTGTGTTTGCCATTTTCATGGATTCCAATGTTGGGTAATAAACAGCTAAAGGTAAATTAGCCAAGACACAAAACAGTAGCAAAAAGTAAAAAAGTGATCTGTATTTTCTGTTATACCCTGTACGCCTTGTGAAATTAAATGCAAAAACCTTAACTTAAGCTAGAAATGGAGCAATTTGTCAGAACATTTAATCCAACATTTTATATAACTTTTGGATTTCTTTTGGTGGTTAAATATTAATTGAAATTATTATGATATTAACAATTAGCACAACCATTTAAAATTATTGTGGGACTGGATTCACTGCGACTTAAAAGATCTATGCTCTTTCAGCAGACCCAGGTCTATGGTTTGTTTAGATGGTTTCTGAATCCATTATTTGAACCACACAATTTCAACAAGGCTAAGCATTCTGCAAGCTTAGCTCGGTAAACTCGTAGTCTACAGTGTCGTGACTGATAAGACTAATAAGTATCCAAGTTTTAACCAACAGATATAACTAGCTTAAATCATTTAAGATTACCCAAGATACCCAAGAGACATTTGTCGTGCCTGAGTCCTGGCGTCCATTTACAGCTCGTCTTCCCGCAAGAGTCTCTCTTGGTTCCTTATCTCCTACTTCTCCCTACGTCACAGTAGGACTCAGGCCTTAAGGGGTGTCCATTGTATCGAATAAATTAAGTGAGTTTAAATATTAAAAAATCAAAAATTATTCTAATGATTCTTAATCAGAATTGTTTTCTAGACATTTAAGTAAATTAATTTGTGAGATCTTTCAATCTGAAGTTTTCCGTTGTATTGTAATTTATTTCATTTGCTTTCAACGCACGCGAGTCCTTTTCAGTCGTGTAATCACAGCACAGATGCAATAACCCTTTTTGTCTATTGGGAAATTGTTTCGCCCCTTACTGAAAACCAAAATATACTCAGACGGCAATAAATATATGTGTACAAGTCCCATATCAGCCGAGCATTGCACAAATAAAATAAAGTTAGCTTAGGACTTTTTCTCAATTGTAAATATTGTCACGAACGCTCACGCTCACGCACACACACATACACACACACACACACATTAATATATAGCAAATATATACATAAATGGCAGGCACCTTAAGTTACGCTGCTTGAATTTCAAAAAAATTATACATCGTCGCATGCAAGTTGAACAGGCTGTAAAGTATGCTATGCTTTTTGTCATATCTCCTCAAAGCCTCTCCCACACACACACAAATGAATGAATGTATGTATAGATACATAAACAAAATAAAAGAAGAACAAAACAAAAACAGCAACGACATCAGCACAAAACCACAATAGAGATCATTATCAATTACACGCACAGTAGGATACGACTCCAGGACTCGCAAGAATGATTCAAGAACGAAGCACGATATTTTGATTTATATTAACTAAAGTAATATTTTTACCAAGAACGTTGTAAAAAATTATCAACATCGGTCAACTATATCATATAGCTTGTTTGCACAATTTTTCCTAAACTAATTTGAATTTTTTTCCACTTTACCTTTGTTAAAATTGTTGGAATGTTATTTTGAACATCTATCTAAAAGCCGACAATATAGTTATAATTAATTGACTTTCGAAAATGTATTTTTGGCCAAAAAAACTGGTTAAATTACCCACAGTGACAGAAAGTAAAACGAGTGTAAAAAGCAAAAAAGGAATATAAGTGAATGAGCGATAATTTTGAAGCATAAACAAATCGAATAAGAGAGGGAGAGAGGTACTGAACTGTTCCGGAAAACAGAAAGAAAATACGCATGAAATTGCAATTTACATCAAATTCATTTGCACCCATTTGCACACTCACATTTGCTCACTCAATAACGTACACACACAGCTGAGTTACAAATAAAATTCATTCATACGCATAATGAAACAATACTAGCTTGGCCTAAAAAGAAAACATGCGGCGAGCAAAGGATAACAAAGGCATGGCCGAAAAATAAGGACAACAATCTTTTGCAAATAAACAAACAATTGTAGCCAGTAGCTGACCCATCTTCCAAATACGCCCTCCCCCCACACCATCTTTCGGACCCACAACACTCCTCTTCACAACATGAGCCACAATAACAAGGCAGAAGGATATTCCCAAAAATTTGGTTCTGCGGCTCATTGTCGCTGGCCGGCCCTTTTATCTATGCTGGGAATTCACAGTGCACACACACATCCGTCCACAGAGAGACAGCTAAACAGAGAAGCATTGCGAGAGTGTGTGGTTGAAAGAGAACGAGAGAGCAAGAACTGGAGAGCGAGAGCAAAAGAGAACATTTGCGCCAGACGTAGCAGAAAATCCACGCCCAGTATGTAAATTATTAGCTAGGCACTTTTTGTGCGGGCGCATGGAGTTGTCGTCAAAGCCAGAAAAAGTTTGGGGGCAGCAGCAGCAGCAGCACTTGCTGAAAAATTGTTACACACTAACATGCACAAACACACACA
Source organism: Scaptomyza reducta (assembly GCA_035044485.1). Taxonomy (NCBI): domain Eukaryota; kingdom Metazoa; phylum Arthropoda; class Insecta; order Diptera; family Drosophilidae; genus Scaptomyza; species Scaptomyza reducta. The sequence goes on along the minus strand of JAWNNV010001315.1, from coordinate 4,687,258 downwards.
CACACACTTTTAACACGGCCGATAAAAGTTGGCTGACATATTTAAGAGAATAAAATAACACAATGAGTGAGAGCAAGAGAGTAAAAAAGGCCGTTGTAAAAGTAAAACGCCCTTTTGTACGTTGATTTAAGGAGATAAGTTTAGAGATTTGAGTTCGAGCATAGTTAAGGGAGCCCAGCATAATCGGAGAATTATTACAGATAACGACTTTCGTTTGAGATGCTTAAATAATAACAATTGCAAACTTTTAGGAGACGCGTAAAACCATACTTAAGCTCATTTAAAAGCGTTGTGAGGCACAATAAAGGGCGCCAAGGCGCATACTGTATGACAAAAATGATAAGAGAACATCTTGTTGCTCTTTGTAGCTTTGTGGCGCGCCACATGCGCACAGCATCCAAGAGCGAGGACCACATGAGAGAATATGGCATGTTTTAGTAGCAGCAGCAGAGTCAGCGACAACAGCAGCGTCCCAAGTATCATCAGCAGCAGCAGCAGCGTCATAATACAAATCAACGGCAGCAGCATCTAGCGCCAGCTGCGAAAAGTCTGCCATGCAGCAGCGGCCAACAGTAGTTGCCTCAGAGCCCGCGGGTTGAAGAAAACGTACGCATCGAGCCGAGCCGAGTTTTGCGTCGCGTGTAAGCCAAACAAAGAAAATCAAAAGAGAATAGCTAAAAGAAGAAGAAGAAGGAAATGAAAAAATACCAATTACAAAATATAAATGCTAAAAATAATTTAGTTTTCACACAATAATTGACACTTGCCACTAAATCGTAGAAGTTTACCGTAGTGTTCAAAGTAGCGGCAAGACAGAAATAAAAATGTCTCCCCAATTGCCACGCAAATGAGCAAACAAATATTTAATTGTCAAACGTTGCCGCTGCTGCGACTGCTGCTGCGGAGCAGCGAGTCCGTGACCGAGACCGTTACAGTTTCTAAACCCGGGTCTGCGACCGTATCACCGTTACATTTTTACGCTTTTCACGCAGGGCGTGTGCTGCTGCAACATCAACATAAGCGACAGCAGCAGCACCACCAACAACAATATCACCTACAACAGCAGCAACAACATCTTTTGTGTGTGTGTCCCTATCGATATTCGTAATCGCACTCGCATTCACATCCGCATTCGCTTACGCATTTTGTAAAAACATGTGCGCGCTCGTATATCAGTGTGTGTGAAAATTGAAAATTCATCGTTTTGGCTCCGCGCACAAATCGCTACCAAATGCAACTCAATGCGGCTGCCACTGAAATCACAATAAACTGAAAACGTCTAGTGTTGTTCTTCAAAAATATACAAATTTCTCGTTTTCGTAATCGTTATCGTTGTCGCCGTCACTGTCGCCGTCACGTCTGCCTCAGCCTGTGAAATTCGCTGTCTCCCTTACTCGCTATCGCGTCGCCTATACGGTGTGTTTTCCTTTGGTTGAATTTAATTTCGTTTCCGGTCCCGCAGCTCGGTCGCTGGTCGTTGTTTCTCGCTGTCGGACTGTCGAGCTGTTTCTTACTACTATTCTCATTTTATTCTTCGCCCATTGTTGTTGTTACGCCGTTGTCTGCCTGACTTTTGTGTGAGCAAATTGATGTCAGCAATGTAAGTTTTCCAAAAAAACACACATCCTTTTTATACCTCTACTCGTATACACACACATATAAACACATTCATACAACATGTAATGCGCGTGTGCTTGCAAATGTTATATGATTTCTGTTTAACTGTTGCGCCAACTGCCCCAGACACACTGACATGTTCAGCAAAACATGCGACTGTATGTCAAGTGGGCGCTTTCATTAAACTTCACTGAAATATCAGAATATAAATAACTCCTTACCATAGTTTCATCTAATATTTCATTTGTATGTCTAACGTTGAACATACAGCTAGCTCCAACTTGAGTTTTTGGAAAATGGCGAGTATTATTATTAAATTACGGTGATGAGCTATTACTGCATTGATCAAATCAAATCAAATGTATACAGGACAAAGTATAAAATCATCCAAAAACAGACACAATTAGATTTATACGTTTCTAAAAAAACAAAACGGTTAAAAATAGCTTTCAAGTGTACTCGCTAGTTGCTTCAGTTATTATTAGATTTTCAAGCGTTTTATTTGGTTTCCGATTAAATAAAGTATACAGACATATTTATTTATGAAAGTCAATCCCAAATTGTTTAAGCTCTTATTATAACGCATATGTAATGTGAGTATTATATGGTACTGAAGTACTTATATGAAAGTGCCAAGAAAAGTCTGGTTAAAAATCACATGTTATAGAAATGATATTTAGTTGATGCGACGATTTTTATTTCCAACTCAACAATTATGATTAGTACATTTATTAGATGGTTAAGAAAACTTAATAGTGATTTAAAAAATAATGGTTTTATGCACATGTATTTAACAGAGAGAAGAAAGCATCTCCGAAGTGTATATATTCTTGATCAAAATCAACAGCCGACTCGATATAGCCAAGTCTGTCCGACTTTATGTACGAACGCATCGATCGCTGAGACTATAACAGCTAGAGACTCCAGATTTGGAACACAAACTCGCCTAAGTCCTAGGTGGTTCAAATTTGTTTCAAATTATTGATAACTCATCCCGTTTTCGATATACTCATGTGGAAACTGGAGACGAAATAATGAAAGATTGTGAAGTTTTTATTGAAATCGGACGCATTAAGTTCAGTTTATCTCCTAGTCGAAATTTTTCGTCTAGAGCCTTATTACTAGAGTGGCTTCAGTCACAGTTCACTTCACTGAGCTCGTAACTTTTTGCCATTTCTCACGGAATGCTCCACGTATTATCATACGCCATGTCTGCGGTGTCTGCCTGTCTGTCACGCAGTCAGTCAGTCAGTCAGTTTTCCCTATTCCCAGCTTTGTTTTTTGTATATGTTTCGATTGTTGTTTTTGCTATTTGTGTTGTTATTGTTTTTAACGTAAATTCCCACTTGTTTAGTTGGCAGTTGTTGTCTTGTTTTTGTATGCAGACTATCTTTGTCTTCGCCTTTGTCCTGAGCCCAGGCACACACACACACACACGCATACGCACCATATACACACATACACATTCGAGTGTGCGCGTGTGTTTGTGTGCACTTTTGATGACGCCAACTTGAACGATGTTGTCGTCGTTTTTTGTTGTTGTAGAAATATTTGCCTTTTTTGAAGTTGATTTTTGGTCTCTTGTCTGAGCGCCTTTTGTTATTAATTCAACTTCAGAGCACCTCGTAACATCCGCCACCGCTCTCCACCACCCACTCCAATATGCTGATGAATCGTTGCTAAATTTATTATCGAGTGTTTATTTATTTTGGGCGGCTAGTACCACGCCGCTACTTCCTGTTACGCAGCGACAGCGAGTCATATACATAATTTGATATTGATGTATTATCTATAGTAGAACGTTGCAATTGACGATGGTCCCTTCTTATGTAGCATAGTGCTTAAGTGAGCCATTTGTGCAGCGCAAACAAAATTAAATAAGTTGCAAACTTTCTATACGCAAATGTTGCATTCATTGCCGATATTGTTGCTTATGTTGATGTTGTTGTCGAGTGAACCAAACAACTTAATGCTTATAATTTATCACTGTTAATTATCTACTAAATGATTTAGTTCAGCTGAAAGTAATCGCCTTTAACATGCAATATTTAACAAAACAAGTAAGGAGGCTCAAGTCAGTAAGCTCGACGGGGAGATACCTTATACGAACGGCAACGATGCTTGAGTAGGTATTTCTCTATATTTAAATCTTGCCTATTGGGCTGTGCTTCTTTGCGACAAATCGTCACTAGTTGCTGAATATCAATACATTGACTCATCAATATAATGATAGCTTACTTATTGACTCCTTACCAAAACGAATCATCTATTTCTTTTTTACATTTCCATTTTGATGCTCGCTTTACACGTCCCAAACAACAATTCGTGTGACAAAGTGCAATCAAAATTGCGACTCCAAAAATAAACGATTGTATTGCTGTAAAGTCAATTGACTGCAAAACGTTATTTATAACTCCAGAATCTGTCAGACAGTGCGCTTGAATTACTGTTTCTGTCGCTGATGCATTTGCTGTTGTTATGCAATAAGTTTACCGCTCATAAAAAATATATAGCATACTTTTGCGCGCAACTGTGTTAAAGCTTCACAATCGAACGAGTGTACTACTATTCAATTTTCGGTTTCCGCAGTCCCAACAGCGCATAAAAGAGACAAGAACAGAGAAAAAGGGAAAATAAAATTGGTTGTGGTCCGTTATTTATTTCCGGCTCTGTCTACACTAAATATTCGAGCCAACTCATTAGTTGAGGATACTTTACAAAGTGCCGTCTTTTTTACTTGCTTCATACTTGCTTTAAGAATAAGCTGCATGCACTCTAAACAAAGCCCTATAGTCGCCGGCTGCATTACGCGATATTTGTATGATACTCCAAGTGCTCGGATACTGTTGCATTGTTGATGTCATTTCAGTTAGCTGACCCGCAGTCGTCTCGCCGATGTTGCCTCGAAAAAAGCCATCGTTCTCACAGATTTCCCAGCTCCACTTCTTCAGTATCCTATTGGCCATCAATTCTGAGCAAGAGGCAGAAAGAGAGAGAGAGAGAAAGAGAAAAAGAGGAGAGGCGAGCGAGGCTCTTCATTGCTCTTCATTCTACGGTAGTCTGTCTGTTCGTTCGTTCGTCTTTCTGTTTGTTTGTTGCTGTTCTTTTATGCTGCACACAAGCATACATATATAAAAAGCATTTGCTGTAGTTGGTGATGGACATTTGCTGGCAGCTCTTTTGCCTTTAGTTTGGGCTGCTGCCTTTTTATGCGCTACAAATGAAAATGCAGACAGACAACGGGCGCCAACCGACAAAAACGGCGACTACGACGATGTTGAGTATGAGGACATCGACCAGGACAACGACGTCTGACGATGACGTCGCATTACTGAAGACAATGGGAACCAACTAAACGAAATCCGGCACAGATCTGGCCGGGTTCGTTGGCAACTGCTATGCAGTCTTTTACTTCCTACATGCATTTGAATTATGAGTTATGGCTGGGCACACAAAATACAAACTACAAAAATAAAGGGACTAAACAACTTGGGTTTTAATTCATAATTATTTTTATGTCAGCGCACTCATTAGAATCGCTGTTGTTCTTTCTTTTTTTTAAAAAAAAAACATTTCCAAACGACTCCCATTTTATGTATAGCAGTTCCAGTTACCGTACCCGTTCCCATTCATATTTATATTTTCTGGCTTTGTCATTTGCATTTACATTTGGTTTAGTTTTTTACTTATTTTTGGTTTGCTGCATTGCAAATTTACAGCTGCACATTTTCTTGTTTCATATTTAACTGGCCCCATCCACATTTTCCGCTTCGTTTTGCTTTTTGCCGTTTTGTAATTGCAGTCCTTAGTCCTCTGTCTACAATCGACCACCACACTTTGCGCAAAACACCAAATTGAACCCCACGTTTTTTTTCTGCAGCTTTTCCCTTTTTTTTTTTGCAATTAGCTGAGCTATTATTGCACTATTAGTGCGAATGTGTTCTTTTTGTTCCTTTATGGGATGGTAAAATAAAATATGTCATTGACAAATTATTGTTGTTCAACTTATACTTTGCTATCAAAATGAGAACTACCTATTGACAATAATGCAGTATCGTTTAAGCTCTTGAAAGCCGTAAAATGTTTTGAAAGTTTCATAAGTCCTATGAAGAAGAAAAAACTAAAATATTTCTACTTTTTTATACCCTGAACCCATTGAAAATGCGTAAAAAGGGTATAATGGTTTTGTGCAAAAGTATGTAACAGGCAGAAGGAAGCATCTCCGGCCCCATAAAGTATATAAAATCGTGATCAGCATCAACAGCCGAGTCGATATAGCCATGTCCGTCTGTCCATCCGACTGTCCATCCGACTGTCCGTCCGTCCGTATGTATGAACGCGTCGATCTCAGAGACTATAAGAGCTAGAGACTCCAGATTTGGTACATAAGCAATCCCCGCGCAGTACAAGTATGTTTTAAATTTTCGATAACTCTTCCCGTTTCCGATATACACATGTGATCGGTAACAACAAAATGTTGAATTTGGAAAATTTATGCATTTTGAAACATTTGACGAAATAATGACAATCTTTTTTATTGAAATCGGTTGAGAAACACTGGAGATATGGAGCATTGAAATTTAGAAAGTATGCACTATACGCGTACACACACACACTCACACATACTTGCAAGCACTGAGTGTACGCGTAAAGTATAGGGTTCTAGTTGGGATTTCTAGACTAGAGCCTTCTTACTTGTTAAAGATATTTAAGCCAAATTCTTAGGTTTAACAGGTGTTGAACTATTTTTATCCCTAACAAAGTTTGTAAAATATTGTTGAACATAGATATAGTAAATATTAAGTACAGAAAATGATCAATGGTACATCCTGCTTATATGCATATATTATTAACTAAATTACAATTACAAAATTAATATTTAACATTTCGATTTTATTTGAATTTTTTTCGTTTCATATGTTATTTTTATACCCTTAACCCATTGAAAATGGGTAAAAGGGGTATAATGGTTTTGTGCAAAAGTATGTAACAGGCAGAAGGAAGCATCTCCGACCCCATAAAGTATATATATTCTTGATCAGCATCAGCAACCGAGTCGATATAGCCCTGTCCGTCTGTCCGTCCGTCCGTCCGTATGTATGAACGCGTCGATCTCAGAGACTATAAGAGCTAGAGACTCCAGATTAGGTACATAAGCTCGCCTAATCCCTAGGCAGTACAAGTTTGTTTTAAATTTTCGATAACTCTTCCCGTTTCCGATATACATATGTGATCGATAACAACAAAATCTTGAATTTAGAAAATGTTCTAATGCAGTTTGAAAGATTAGACTAAATAATGACAATCTGTGAACATTTTATTGAAATCGATTGAGAAACACTGGAGATATGGAGTATTGAAGTTAAGAAGGTATGCACTATACGCGTATACATACACACACACAAGAACTGACTGTATGCGTAAATTATAGGGTTAAGGGTATAGTCTAGTCGGGATTTCTCGACTAGAGCCTTCTTACTTGTTTGGTTTGGTTTTTCACATATTTATAGTAATCAGAAACTGATACAAGAGTCAAATATAAATTTAACAAATAATATTCAATTTGCACAGCTATATCAAATAATCTCTTTATTTGTCTGGTACCAATGAAATAGTTATTAAACTAATGTAAATGTAAATGACATTGGTTGTATATTTCTAACAGCTGCCTTTGCGACTTTTACGACGTTTCCGCACACAATTTCCTGCCTTAACCCGAATTTCAAAATGCACAAATGTTTAATTTTATATTTTATTTTTGGCCATTTGTCAAATGGGCGTGGCCCAGATGAGGCCAGGTCAATAAACACACACACGCGTACACTCATACGAATATACATGTGTATGTGAATTATTATTGTCAGCCAAAACTTAAATGCGATAAATTGCCAGAAGCAGATACAGCGGTGAAAAAATCTATAATTTACAGAAAATTTGCTTCCGCACACGTGAACCTTTATTCCCCACATATAAATTGTGCCACTGTCAATGCGCTCAAATGGGTGCCAGCCAAGCAGGGTAAATATGTACACATGTACATAATATACATGTAGTATACGTACATGTATTTTAGCAAGTATTATGCATTCATATTGATGCCGCCAGATATGGCTATTATCGTGGCAATGGCAAGCTGGCAGACAGCGCAACCTTAGCAAAAATGGCCAGTAGGATAGCTGCCAAAAAAAAAACTGTGAAAACACTAGAGAGAGGCGAAAAAACCAGTGGCAGCTGAACAAAATTTGCAGTTAATTTCATTTAGTTTTGTGGCACTGTACAAAAAACTGACCAACTTTTTTTTTATGGCAGCATTGAGATTTTTTTGTGCAAATTGTTTTTGTGTGTGTTTTAGTTTGTTATTAATTCACACGATTATTTTCAATGTGTTTTTGCAGCCATGCCAACTCTCAAGACTGCAAACAGGAATTGCTTAAACCTACGAAAACAAAGTGCTGCCAACAACAACAACAATAAAGAACAACAAGTATAATAACAACTACACAGAGCTTAGAATTGTATAAGCCAGGAATTAACAAAAAAAAAGCAAAAACATAATCATGGAATTGTCATTAATCAGGCACTAGATTAGCCAGCAGCAACAAAAATAAATAACAACAAAATAAGGCATGTGGCATTAATTGCAAGCAAGGAGGAGCAACAGCGAGGCAAGCGCCAATAGTTGGGGTCGCAGTTGGACAGCAACAATAATAACTACAATAACTTGTTACAACTACAACACCCCCCGCCACTTGTACCCCGTCAAATAGGTTGCGTGCTGCTGTAAAGCGGCACCATTGCTGCCATTAAAATAGACGCCGCAGCGCAACAGCAACGCTGCCGTCGTCACAATCAACGCCAGCGCCAGCATCATCCACATCATCGTCATCGTAGACGACGGCACCGCATCCCCGTGGGCGTGGACGTGAACGTAGGCGGTAACATTGACAAATGCTGCCAGTTGCTGGCCACGCAACCCATCATCGACGACAGCCACGACGACGACGGCATAGCGATATCTGCAGCAACATCCACAGGGGCAGCTGCAACCACAGTGCATCAGCATCAGCAGCAACGACAACGGCGGCATTACGACGGCCTGTCACTTGTAGGCAATGCAACGTTCTGTGCAGCAACGGTGAGTACAACCAAAAATACGATTGCTAATAAATTACTACCTATTTTAATATAGTCACAACATAAATCTAGCAAACTGCTTGTGGATAGCAACCATATTAAAAAGCACACCGAAAAAATTACTGAATATCATATGCATAAAAGTTAGACAAAGTCAAACTGTGCTCTCACATATCAAACATATTCTCATATCAGACTAGACCAGCTGAAATCTGGGAATCCAATTGTCAGGTTAATGCACTCAAAATGTTAATAAAGCAAATACACGTCGCCTTTAAATTTATGATAAGCATACGCAGGAGGCATAGACTGCTGCAGCGCTTGGCTGCTGCTGGGGTCGACTGTCAAACAGACCTCGATGCCAGGCACTTTAAACTTGCCACTGTGAATGCGTAACGCGAATGAGGCAAACTTTCAGCAGGAGCGCATTTTGCGCTGTGCTAATGAATTCCCTAGCATACACACATAAACACAGACTATGTGCTTCTGTGTGCCACTGACAGTCATATAATTTCTAATGTGCTGCTTTTATGATCACCATATACATGAGAGACATACTCATACCATCACAAACACACATATACGTATGTGTGTATGATGCTGTCGCAATAACACACCCACGGGTGTAGGCTTAAACTCAGCCTCATCGCACGTGCCTTGCGCCTATGTGTACGTGCGATTGTGTATCTGTATATCTCGGTGTATGTTTGTGTGTTGTATTTGTGAGTGTGTGCAAATTAAAATGCATAAAAGGATAACAGCGACGGTTGCTGTTGTTGCTAACAAACCGCATCACCAGCAAGGCGTTGTTGCCGTCGTGCCTCTGCCTTCCAGCAACAATGTCATTGTGGGCAAATTTCGTGAAACTGCAGCAGCAAAAACAACAACAGTAACAGTAACAGTAATATAAGTTGAGCCGAGCCCTGGCAAATTGTACTGCAGGGAAAATTGTGATTTTCGCGCTCATCAACAACTACAGCAACAACAACAGCGACATCAAAGTACACGTGTTGCTGCGCTGCTCGTTGCTGCTTAAACGAAATGCCTCGTCTTGTTTAATTTTAGCACTGGGGATGCGGCCCGAAACCCGAGGCCTACTCGTGCTACGGCTTGACACTACCAACAGTCGCAATATGTGTGTACGAGTCTGTGTGTATGTGTACAAAATACATATTGCATACTGTTAGGGTCTCATAAAAAAATGTTACGTTGCCACATAAAAATAGATGCTCGGTTGTTTACTGTTTGTGGTTGCTTTTGTTGTTGCTGTGCTTGTGGTTTTGAGTTAAAAAATAAGAAGAAAAGACCGAAAACAAAAATATGACGAACACAACGTCATAATAATCAAGAACATTTGAGTTGTAAAGTTTTATATTATCTAAAGCGTGGGAAAATGTTCAAGTTTTTATGATCTTAGCTTTACATTCTGTTTGAATATCAGTACCACAAAACATGATAAAAACAATCATATATTGTCAACCTTAGCTCCAATTATTATTCTATGCTTTGTTACAAATTGCTTGAGGCACTCCAATTGCCTGGGCTGACAACACAACTGAACGATTATTATTGGCAATCAAATGTAGTGCCATAAAGCCGCGAGCTACTCTCAGTAGTTGCCTACTGATTGCAGGAAACACATCATCAGAATAAATCACCCCAATCAAACTAAGTTCACTGCATGCGTAACGAGAAATATAATATAATGGAAAGACGAAATAGAATAAGAACTATATTTATCACACATCACAAGAATAAGAACTTTATTCTTATAAGCGATCATAGTTGGAAGGTAAGAGGAAGGGAGTATTATAATATGTTTTCTGCAAATATATTTCTCAGATATTATTTTACATGACCACTTTTTTGATTTTTTTTTTGGATACGCTCGATATATGTGCATTAAAATAATAATATTGCCTTCTCTTTTTTTATCTGACTGAAAACGTTTGGAGTTTCAATTAGTTATATTGATAACGAACATGTTTCTAAGAGTTTATTTCGCATTCACCATTTTTTTTCTCTCTTCGTTGAAGAACTTCTTCGCAATAGAAACTATGATTCTGATGTACTTCTGTCGATTATTAAACTGCAAAAATCTACTTATCTCTCATGCTTTCTCTTTCGTATTTTTATACCCTGAACCCATTGAAAATGGGTAAAAAGGGTATAATGGTTTTGTGCAAAAGTATGTAACAGGCAGAAGGAAGCATCTCCGGCCCCATAAAGTATATATATTCTTGATCAGCATCAACAGCCGAGTCGATATAGCCATGTCCGTCTGTCCGTCTGGCCGTCCGTATGTATGAACGCGTCAATCTCAGAGACTATAAAAGCTAGAGACTCCATAAATTTTGAAAACTTTGATGCAGTTTGAGATTAGACTAAATAATGACAATCTGTAAAAATTTTATTGAAATCAGTTGAGAAACACTGGAGATATGGAGTATTGAAGTTAAGAAAGTATGCACTCACACTTACTTGCAATCACTAACTGTACGCGTAAGGTTCAGGGTATAGTCTAGTCGGGATTTCTCGACTAGAGCTTACTTCTTACTTGTTCATCTTCATCAACTTCTCCCTTACCCTTTGGAAAATATATTCTTAAGCCGTTGGAGCGTTCAAGTGGAATTTAGCTGCCGGCCGAATTTCTCTCACATCAAACTGGCAAAATGCTATAAGCTTTCGATAACATTTTGCTTGAGTGACAAATTTTTGTCGCTGGCAAAAAAGAATAAAACAGAAAAAGTTTGATAAAAAAAAAATTGTAAAGGGGTTGGCAGACGAATAGAGCAAGTGTTAAATGTTGACATGTCATGACATCGCAAAGAGCAACCAGGCCAAGCAGCGGTGCCTGGACGAGCAGCAGCAGCGGCAGTAGATACATTGGAATATTGGTCACCAAGGAAGAAGAAGGAGTAAGGCTCAAATTGCCCCAGGAAGCGGCTTACGTTCTGACAGCTGACAGGCGAATCACTGAACTACGTTATGATGGCCAACAAACTTCTTGGCCCAATCTCCCATGCTTCTCGCTCAAACATGAAATAACATTTGCTCTTTGCGCAATGTATGTGAGTGTCATTTTGAGAGTGTGTGTGTGTTTAAGAGTGGGTGGCACACACTAATACACAGCGTAACATCAACAAATATTGTCAACGCAACATTCAACTTGTTATCCCTTCCGCCTGCTTGCTTTGCTTCCGTTCATGTCTTTTGTCAGCTTCTCCGCTTAATTTCGATTTGAACTCCATGATGGCTGCCATTTTGTCTTTGCCTTACTCACTCACTCTCACACACACGCTAGCCCAATGCTTTCTCACTCACTTATTTGCAGAAATTTATTGAAATTGTTTGTCAAATTCCGATTACTTGTTTTGCGCATTTTGGCAATTTTTTTTTTGTTTTTTTTTTTGCGCCGCCATCGACTACGACAGTCTTCAACTTCCGTTGATGTCTTTTACGCCATTTTGTCGTTTTTTCATTCATTTCATTTCATTTCATTTTTTTTTTTTTGCTGGCAAGACAGTTAATCTAAAAACTCGCTATGTGTACTCTCTATATGACCGCTTCGTGCCATATCAAGCACAAGCTTCGATGCCGCATTCGCCTCCTTTTTTATACCCTGAACACATTGAAAATAGGTAAAGAAGGGTATAATAATTTTGTGCAAAAGTATGTAACAGGCACAAGGAAACATCTCCGACCCCATAAAGTATATATATTCTTGATCAACATCAACAGCCGAGTCCATATAGGCGTGTCCGTCTGACCGGCCGTAAGAGACAGAGCCTCCAGATTCGGAACAAGAGCACGCATAAGCCCTAGGTAGTACAAGTTTGTTTCAAATTTTTTTCTTACTTGTTATACACTGAAATCATGTAATGGGAGAAATGCTTTTGTGCAAATTCTGATTATCCTCGAACACACCGAAGATATCGATGATTGAAGTTGAGTCCAATTATCTAGTAGTGAAGTTTTGCATGTACTTTCTGTATGCGAGTGCGCTCACATAATGTTTAGGATTCAGGGTATCACCTAGTCGAGCTATCATTTTGGACCATATGAGAGTGTCTTTTTGCGCTAGATATTATATGCCACTGTTTGTTATTCATTTTGCATGCAATTTTGCAAATATTTCTGTGCCATGTTGTTGTTGCTGGTGTTAGACAAGTAGCTAACGGTGCTGGCTTACAAATGGCCAACACTGCTTTTCTTTCTCGTTTCCACAAATGAATACCGAAAAAATTGATAAAAGTCGCTGGAATACTTTGAAGTTTTTATTGATGTTGTTTGAATTTGAATGACATTGTAAAATTATACGCAAAGATATGCAGTCAGCAAAAACACGAGTGGGCCCACGGCAAGCGACAAAAAAAGGAAGAAAAAATAATACAATAGGAACAAAATTGGGAGCAAAATAAAGAACAACAAAGAATTTTTGTTCCGCATTTACCACCATCTTTTTGCCATTTATTTTCGTACGGTATGTATGTGTGCGAGTGTGAGTGCGAGCATAAGTGTGTCTGTATTTTTGTTTGCTGGTAAATGGCATATGAAAAGTTTCATGTGCATATTTTTTCTTAGTTTTATGTAAGCTCGGTCCGCTGTCATTTATGGTATACACATTTCAACGCATTTTGGCATAAATTGTTCAGTTTGTGATAGGGTGAGGCGACGAAGACGGTTAGTCATGAAGTTTTGGGAGCGTTTGGATTCTTTGTTGTGCGCTCAAAACAGACCCCAAAGACGGAAACAAAAATATGTTATATCGAGTTATGTAACAGTATTTGAAGTTGTAAAAAAATAGCAATGAATTTAGTCAAACTGTTGGAAAAGAAAATATATAAATATATTACAAAAAAAAATTCTTTCTCTTTAGATACAATGAATTGTGAATGAACAAAACAGTTTAGTTGCGACTTCAATGAAATCTAGTAAGGTCCCATTTATTTGAATTGATATGCTCTCAGCCGACCTCACTTTTCTTAATCAACATTATAGGGCTTTTTGTCTTAAGTTTCGTTTTATCATGAGCATATCGACTGCTTTTTCATCACTTAAAAGATTTGCCCGTCACTGCTACAATTTGAGCAAATTAACTAGCATCAAGTAAGTCAGAGGCTCCTTCGCCAGGATCTCTCAATCTCCATGAACGTCAGTAGAGGCAGTATATGTTCCTTCCTACAATTTTTTGTTTTCTTTTCTGTCAAGCTAAACAAATCAAAAGCTAGAGGCAAGTACTTAAGCGAGGAGCAGTGAAAGACCAACAGAGAGTGAAGGAAATTGCTCGATAACGCTAGAACGCACTTGGCGTGGCTTATTTATACCATGACTCACATACACACAAGCATACCCACAACACACACACAGTTACGAGTATGTATGTAACATAATAGGCTCAAGACGCTTTCATTCAACACTTTTTAGGTAGCCAAAATGGCGCCAGCATAAAAAGTACGGTGTCAACAACAAAGACTAACAACTACGAAAACAACAACAACAAAAAACGGGGAAAACAAAAATTGGAATGGATGGCGCAAAGGACTGCGTAATAGGCATACGCAAGGAAAGACAAAAACCAACAGAAAAGGAAAAGCCTCAGAAAAAATCAACACGAAACAAGAGAGAACAAAAATGAGTATGCATTGCGTATCATTTTCACTCTATGCATAGCTTTCAAATTCCCAGTTGCCTTGCCCCCGCACTGATTTGTGCCAGTAAATAAAAAAGGCCAGCCTGGGAAAAAAATATAGCAGATACACCTTCGAAACTCGACAAAAGGAGAAGACCGATAAACATTCAGCTATACACAGCAGCCAAAAAGCTTTATGAGCGGTGCACTTTTTTTTTATAATTTCTTTTTTTGACAAGGCGCGGCCTTGCAGCAAAGGATGCCACACTAAAAAGAATTGTGCCAAAAGTGAAAAGAATAAGAGGAAAATGAAAAACAGAAAGTAAAGAAGTCAATAAATGTCAATTTGACAAATGACAGCAAACAATGGCTGTACGCTGATAACAACAGTACACCTTGTTTTGGTAGGTGTAAATTCTTAAGCTGCTTTCCTCAGATTGCGTGGCAACTCTATCTAAAGCCGAAACTTCAAAGCCAGTTTTGCCAGTATTCAAGTATTACTTAGAAGCCGGGTTTCCCTGCCATAACGGTGTCAAAGTTGCCACACCAACGCACAGTAATTTCCGAGATATAGCAAACACACGCACACACACTGTTGAAAACGAATTATACCAAAGCCAAAGCAATCTTTAGTCCCCTCTTGCTCTCGCACTTGTCAGCAACCATCAACGAACAGAACAACCAAAACCACTCTAATTTCCTCGGGCTCTGGCTGCGACTCAGCGACTCGACCCTCGTTATCCGAGTATAAAATATATGTTCAAGCTTTTTTTTCGCAATCATTCATAAAAAAAATACACCCAGCAACAGTGCATGATATTTGACTACGCATCTCGCCAAAGCAGCTCGTCCCAACAAATAAATAATAAGAGTTTACTTTTCTCCATTTGCCAATTGCTATGATTTCACTTGACTTTTGCGTGGGCATACAGTTTAAAGCGTGTTTAATTTAAATGACTCAAAAGGGTTGAGAACTTGCGTCGCGACTATAGCGGAGGCCGGGGAGCCAGTTAAACGCGTCGTCTTAAGGGTTGCTTCTAAAAACTTTTATGCGCTAACTTTTCAAGCACCAGCAAGTTCAAAACGAAGCCAAACTGTCCAAAATGAAAGCATGCCCAACAATATTTCGCAGCGGCCCAAATTGTCTTGCCTAACCAATTTACACACACCTGAGGAAAGCGTTTACGAACCGATGAATGTAGCAAATTGGGGAGAGCGTTAGAGAATATATATCTCAAAGATGCTGTTTCTTGGCTTCTCAACTTATTTAAACAAGAAACAAGAGCTCCTGACTTTTGGATGCTCTTCTTCTCGCTGATAAACACGGACAGTTGCAGTAAATCTATCTAAAAACTTCTTGAGGTGAAACGGCATAAGTTTTAGTATTTCGGTGTAACTGAGTATTTATAAAGGGTATTTATAAAGCTTATTTGTATTACACATACTGAAATTAAACTTACGCTGCAATCGATTTTTCGGTAATCGTTGATTTCATGGCTTTAGGCCGCTGACAAAAGACGTTCGCCCTTTTTTAACACCAACTTCCGTTATGACACACACATTCACATGCAAACACACACACACACATAGTAGTGAATGGCAAGCGAATTGTGCGATTCACATTATTCGATTCTCATTGTAATCGTATGAATATATTCCACGCATTATAATGCTCAATGCTGAGCTTCAGTGGCTTTTTCCTTGCTTCAGTCGTTGACTTTTTGCATTTTTAATGTGTGTGTAAATGTAACTCCTCAGCAGCCTCAGCCCAGCCTGTCCATCCTTTCCTGCTCTCTTTTTATCTCACCCACTCACTCTGTACTATTTTCTCTTTCCCTCCATGTGAGTGCGTTCAATAATTTCCGCCAAGCCATTTTGAGTTGGGTAACGTGCGTGGTGCCTGAAAGCCGCTGCCAAATAGAGTGTAACTTTCACATATATGTGTGTGTGTATGTGTATATATGTGTGGACATTGTCGAGTGTTTGTGAAATCATGTGAGTGTATGTGTGTGTTGGTGTGGCGGCATCAACTTGAAAAAGCGTCAGTGAGCAAAAGCCTTAAATCTCTGTTCGCACATTTATATATATATATATACATATATCCATTATGTGTGCGTGTGTATGTGTATAATATCCACTTCTTCCGCCTTTCGCCGCCGGCAAATCGCATTTGTATCACTGCATTTGCCTGTTTTCACTTGGCCCGGATCAGCTCGAATGGCTAGGCTAGTCCTGGCCTGGTCTGCACTCAGAAAAATTAACTTAAAATGTCTTGAAACAAAAATATTAAATTGACAAAATTAAAAAATTTAATAACGTTTTTTTTAAGGTCTAAGATCACTTTTTAGCTCTACGAAAATATGTTTCTAAGATGCTAGAATATGTTCATAAAATATAACTTTGAATATGGTGAAATTAAATACGTTGTAGTCGAATTTTGTTTAAGTGTTAGCTCGACTTGGGTTGACTGGGCATTTCTGCAACGTTTCGCCGACTAACAAACCGGAAGGAAGTAAGTTTTTAAACGCAGTCAGTGCCAGTTTCAGTTCAGGTATACAGGACTTCATCGCTGTAGCCCACAAATCGCCTTCGGAAATAAAAACGTAACTGGATACGAAGTTCTTGGCGTTGGGATTGCATTTGGGCCTCAGGCTGTGGGTCGGAATAGTTTATTACGATGCACGCGCGAATTGCAATGCTTCCGCTTAACGAAGCAAAGTCGCCGTTCCCTAAAGTGAATGCAACAAAATTGGCAGCGCAAAAAAAAAGAAGGAAAATACTGGCTTAAAGAGGGCAAGTTATTATTAAATGGCTTTAACAAGAACTTAACAACAAAGGAAATTCTTTTGTTAATATTATTACGGCTGTTAAGTAAGAAAATTGAACTGTTTTTATATTTAATGTTATTTACAATTAATCTACAAGCAATTCCTAATTTATCGTTGTACTTATAACTTTTCTCAGCATATCTGCTTAAAAATTGCCAACAATAATAAATTGCCTATACGCCACCTAGAACTAAAATCGATTTTCAGTCCGATGTTTGTATTTTCGTTTATTGTGTCGGCATTTCGGCCATAACAAAATATTTATGCGATGTCATTGGGGCATCATTTAAGTCGGTTGCTTTGGCACAACGCAAACACAAATCTTTGCCCATCTGTTTGGGCTTAGGCCACTCTTAATTTGAATTTAATTGAAGAGCTGGACTCGCTAGCCTCGCTACATATCGCCCTCTCACTTGCCAGTATTCGGCGCCGTAACTGGCACATCCGCATCCAATTAATGGTGCCGAAAGTAGCGAGGAATGTATGTCGAGTATGCCGTATACGTACTACGAGCTGTTAAATAATATATGGAGCCAGCAACATGCGAGAGCCACCCGCAGCTGACGAGGATTGTGCTGAGAGCATGGCTGGGTGCTTGGCCCCTTTTTTTTCCAGGTTGCTTGCTGTTGCTGTTTTTTTGCTGCTGCTCTTTCAGGTTTTAGAATGTTTTGCGCGACTGCGATAGTGAAAGCAAAGGATGGGGAGCTTTTGTGTGTGTGTGTGCGTGTGTGCCACTTAAGTTTAAATTTTCATTTGCTAGCTCCGATGACTTTTGGCCATACACAATCATTTATTTTCTTATTTTCTTTTTATGCTTGCGGCAAAAACTTGCAATGGAAATTGGGTATTAAATTAATTTTCAGCTTGTTTGAAGTCTGACCCGCAACAACAGCAAACAGCAAATAAAACCTTGTATTTTATGTTGACATGCCGCAGTGTGGTGCAATTTCGGGTGCGTTGTGAGTTTGCACCAACACACTCCCAAACAAACAAAGCCAAATTGTAGCTGCTACCAGTATACAGTTGGTACTACAGTAGTTGGGTAATTGGGCTGAGTATTAGCTTTACTTTTTACTACAAAAACGTCCAAAAACGAAAAGCCAGCGAGGCAGACGCTGGAAATAGTAAAATGTCAGCGTAAAACTGTAATTTATGTTCATGTGCGAGGAGTCGCTTCAGACAGACAAACAGATATACATTGAAAACGGAAGAAAGAGAGAGAGCAAGAGACAGAGTGAGAGCGGGCGCAGACTTTGAAGCAAGCTTGATTTTTATGTGCATTTTATTTTGGGTGTTGCCTTTTGATGCCTTTCTATCACTGCTAGTTGCACGCTGGTGTTGCTGTTCCTGCTGTTGGCTACAAACGTAACGAGGCACACATCAATCAATTCATCGACTGCACTTTGAGCATTAAACCAAAGGCTATATGCCGCAAGACATCTTCGATTCGCAGTTGCCAGCAACAATCAAGCCAACAACAAAGCCAGCAAAGGAGCAACTACCCTTTGGTAATAAAATTTTAAACCAGTTTTCCACCTATTTCAGGTCCTAACAATTCGTATGTACTACATGTATGTGGTATGGATCCACAACAGAAAGCTTTACTTCCATTGCAAGAAATCCGAAATTTGTTGTTTAAATTCCATAAAATGTTTTTTCAAAATGTATATGTTTGAATTACTAAAAAAAGTAATAAGCTAAGCCAAATAAAGGTCACAGTATTTATTACTCAATTACATTTTATATTTATTTTTTAAAGGTTTTTGTGAACATTTGCGAACATTTTAAATTTTTGTCCTAAAACAAATTTGTACTCAGTCTGAGTATTTTTAATATACCGTTACAACTATTAATATTGCAGCCTTCTTTCTGCTATATTATTTATTTATACATATTATGTCTGCCTGTACATTTTTATACGCCAAAAAGCGAGACGCTGCCGGTAAAATATGTATATCTATATATATCTAGACAGCTACAAATACGAAAAATACTGTCGTTTTTCTTTACTACTCCTAGCATTGAACTTTTTGGCTATCGTTTTGGTATCCGTTTTAGTTGCTGCTGCTGCCATTGGTCAAATGTGACATAACTTTGATTGAGCTGCTCGAAAGGAGATGTATCGCTTTTGCCCACAAGCTGCGAGTAGCTCTGCGACTAGGGTAGTACTATCTGGCAAAATCTAATATGCAAACTGACAGCTTAAGTAGGCAGCCAAACGAAATGTTAGACAGCCACATACAACACTCAACAGAAGCGAACAAATGTTGCAAGACACACACATTGACAATCTACTCGAAATGACAAGTTAATCATTTATTTAGCCTGACATGTCACATTTTCAAGTATTCATTTACTTCGCAGTCAACAAGAAGGGGGCAGGCAAACAGCCATGCTACACGTATGTGATAGTGGCTTTTAAAATAAATATGTTATATGTGTTTGCGGTCTTGTCATCTTTTACTCCATATTATCAGTAGAATTTTGCATGTATTTTTTACAATTTATTTAATGTTGACTATTTGCGGACAACAAAAATCTCAATCAAAATAAAAGATTATATAAAAAAAACTGAAAATGAAAAACACTTATATATTAAATAAAGGATATAACATAATATGGCAAAATCATCAAGAAATGCAAACGAAATCGTATTCAAGCACACGCCCAAAGGACACAGACAAAAAGAAAAGCTGTAAAATTATTTATAATCAACATAATAAGCGGGAGGCAGCTGCTGCAAATGGCTGCCAGAAGGGGGTGTGGCAATGTGGCAGATGGCAGCGGTTTTGGGTGAAGCTTTCTTGATGACAAGCATAAAAGGCATGGAAAATGTTTAATTCTTGAGACGTTTTCAAGTTTAATTACGTGTTTACCACGCACCTGAGCCCTGTGTGCTCTCTGTTGGTATGTGTGTGTTCGTGCGTGTGTGTGTGTGTTAGTTCGTGTGTCAGGTGTATGCCACCTAATGATAAAATAGTAGTTTCTGCTGTACACATACGCTCACAAACACTCGCACACCAACATACCGAATCATGCATATAAGCAAACAGCACAAAAGTATGCTACAAATTTTGTATATTCTAGCATATTTGCCTCAAATAGCTGGAATTTATGTGATA
The DNA here is from genome assembly GCA_035044485.1 of Scaptomyza reducta. Lineage (NCBI taxonomy): Eukaryota > Metazoa > Arthropoda > Insecta > Diptera > Drosophilidae > Scaptomyza > Scaptomyza reducta. Next base: position 4,666,925 of record JAWNNV010001315.1, on the reverse strand, counting down.
CAAAATGTAAAGTATTTTATGGTCTGGCCTTGGAAGACCTGAAAAAATATTCTCCCACTTCTGTTTAAATAAAGAAAAGCACCAACGAAAAATGAAAAATTCCAATCAGCGCGCCTGTCAGTTCTCAACCCAACTCGTTGTTATCGCTAAGTTTTTGATTTGCTTTAAACTTTTCGTTGTGTGTAACATAAAAATAACGGTAACAAAGCTCCAGTTTTTTTTTTTAGAGAGAAAATCTGGTGTCTCGTCCCCTTTATGCGTGCCTTGGCAGCCCTTTTTGCTGCTTTTGCTTTTTCTGTTGCTGTTGCTGTTTCCAGTCGTCTGCTGAGCGCCGCAGCTCAATTATATAAATTTTTATAGCTTAGGGAAAATATATGCACGCGTTCGGCTCTTGTGTTTACCCAGAAAAAGTAAAAGATGTTGATGCCGTCCTCCGTGCCTCTACGCCACCCTTTGTTTTTGTTTTTGCAACTGGTCCACCTGGCAGGATCTTACTTGACATCCTTTTATCAACTTTTTGTGGACTGAGCGTCATGTTATACTGACCAGATTGTTTTTGTTGGCAAGAAAATAGTTTTTGCAGTGAATCGAAGACTTTAAGAAAGCTAAGCATGCTCACATAACGTAAAAAAAAATTAGTATTTTGCTAGTGGAAAACCAGCTGCTTTTAAAATCCATTGGTTCGAAATATTAAGCTCCGAAGAAAGTACTTTTTTAATTTTCTGTTTGATAAGTCAAAGTACAAAATCAAGCTGTATAAAACGAAGTATAATATTTTCTTTTTTCTCGATTTACTTTCATATTTTACACTCTGTAAATTTGCTAGTCTGTTGTTTAGGACTCTCAGAATTTTTCTTTCAATAGCCTGCAGCTTAATTAATTTTCATGAACTATAAATTCACTGCAACCATCTTCAGTAGCTATTGCTATTTGGCGCATATTTATGGCCTCGTTTTATGTGGCACCCACACAATCCACAGAACACGACTCTCGGATTCACCTCCGGACTAACGCAGTGCGCATCCTTTTTTGGGCTGCAGACAAAAACATTTTGCACCAATTTTAATGACCACCTCTCATGCAAATAAAAGCAAAGGTGTGTAAAGAGCCCAAAAGACAAAAGGCATAAACCTTCTCTCGTAATTCATTAATTAATGATTATTATCTAGCCAAGAGCAATGACTCTTTAGGGTGACTCCCACGTAATACATATGTGTTTGTTTCTATGCGTTTGTGTGGGTGTGACACTAATTTCTCGTTCATTCACCTGGTCCTGGGAAAAACTTTTCTAATTTGTTTTGTTTACTGTGTTGTTGTTACTGTTATTATGATGGTGCTATAGTTTCTGCTCCGAGCAGCAACATAAATTTCTATCACACAAACATATCATGATCCGGAAATGAAGAACGAAGGTGAAATACACAGCTCTGCATAATACGTAGTATTTGTAAATGTCAGGTATAAATTAATATTCACAAATCAAGAAAATATATCATAGGCAATGTGTTTTTTTTCCAGGTCTTTCATTTAAAGCCCCAACTTAGTCTCTAATCATTATCAATTTCCAAATCTTACCTTTTTTATTTTGTCTTAAATTTACACAATGGTATCCATAAAGTGAAAACATTTTTCTTTTGAATACAATTCCAATTAATTTCATAAGATATTCTTCATTGAAAGCATTGCAAATGAAACCAAAAATGAAATAAATCAAATGAAATTTTTAATACAAATTAAGCATTGAAAAATGTATTTTTGCACTGTATGTGTTTGTGTGCTTTCTTTTTATCCGAATCGGGCTTTGACTTATTCCCTGTGCTGTTCGGATTTTGGATTGCGCAGCTAAATTGATTATGCAGGTGAGTTACGGTTGCGACTGATATATGGCCTGCACGTAGTTTTTAATTGAAAACCGAAATGGCGCTGGATACAACGCAAAATGAATGGCATGAAGTCAAAGTCAGCGAGGGTGTGAGGTGGGCGTGGCCGCTGTTGATTTTATGCTAATCTATGCAGCTCAGCATCGCAGCAAGAGCATCAAAGACAGCTCAGTAGCTTGACGGCATCTGTGTATGTATATCGACAGCCTTTGAGTGGAAGCTGTCAAGTCATTTGAAACTCTGTATATAATTAAATGACAGCAGCGGCTTCTGCTTCAAAGTAAAGTAAACATTTTTTTGCTTTCATAATTATGCGCAGGTATGCGCTGCCATCTCAGCTGCAACGGAGTTCGCTGCTAAGATCCTTGGCGGTGGCTTTGCATTTAATCAGCAGGCGCAGCTGTCTGCATTGTTAACATTTCAATTAATATTCTCTTTCGCTCTTTCCGCAGCCTTATTATTTCTATGATAATTAGTTGTGTGCTAACTTTTTGTTCGTTTACCGTATCCTTTAAACTATAAGTCGTTGCCTGTTAGTTTGAAGCCTTACTTCGCCTCAAATTCATCCACAGCACCACAAGAATGACAACGAAACTTTGGCCCGGCTTAAGCTGCCATCGCAGTTACTGACCACCAGCAGACAGCAGGCCTTCGATTTGACTTTTAATAGGCTTTCGACCAAAAATCAATTAATGCACACATAGTCATTGGCCAGACTTCACCTAATACTGTTCTTGCATTTAATGCCGTTCGTTCGTGCATTGTTGCATACTGTGAAATCATGTTTGATTGAATTTGTTATTATAACTAAATTTACAATTTGTTGATATCAGAGTTTGATGTTGAATATCTTATTGAAAGAAGCAATAACATATATTTAAAGATTAGTCTTACACCTACTTGATAATTGTTTTAAGTACTCTTAGTTTTTGGAACTCCAGTTATTTATGCAACAACTAGCAAGCTTTAAAATTTCATTTAATAAACACAATTTTATAAAACTTACAACTAAAACTTACTTTATGGCCACTTTTGTGATTTTTGTAGCTGCTTCATTATCCATTTGATTTGTATTTTTAACCTTCTAATCTCCGTGATCAAAAGTTTCCATTCTGCGAATAATTTTGTGCAATTTATACTGTTGCTCTGACAGGCGAAACTATTTAAGATGGCTTAATTAAAAATTTAAATTGCAAAAATGTGATAAATAAAAAATTATTTATCGCCCGCCCTGTGTCATCCTTGCCCAGTGGCTAGTAGATTTGTTTGCGGCACCTAAAGCGAATAGCGAACTGGAAAACTTTGTGCCTTCTTTCATATTGGATGCAAGTCCTTTTCTATATATATTTCTTTTTTAATTTGAATTTCTATTTTTTTGTTTTTTGCATACTTTCTATTTGGAACGAAATTATTTTGCGCTCCAACTTTTGCGCAGCCGAACGAAATATTTTGATTTGCTGCTGCCTGTGGCAAAAGTTCGTTGAAATATTCATAATTACTTAGCGTGTGATGCGGCGGCACTTGAAGAAACCCACGCTACACGTTCTTTCTCTCAATCTCCCCCTTTCAAAACCCATCCGCTCACGTCTCTCTTACCCTGAACTAGTGAAATGCAAATGAATGTTGCAGAGAGGAAAACAGAAATTGTGCCACTTAATGAGCGAGGGCGAAACTTTGGCGCAAACTTTCAGAGCAGAGCATAAAATGTATAAGAAAGGCAGAAAGAACATTGGGGAAGACGATGGCACCAGCCACGTTTAAAATAATTACGAATTTATTTAAGTTGCTTTATGACGAGAAAATAATTTACAATAAATGCTTGCCTGAAGTGAAGTGAAGCAAGACCGACGACTAAAACTTATTCTTGGGCAGTCGTTGTTGTTTTTGTTGTAATGGCTGACAGCTTTTAACGGCAACCCTAACGGACGAGTGTCAAAAACGGACAACGAACGAATGAATTTATGCTTATGTCATGGATTTTGCAAATTTACACAACGCTTAGTCGTAAAAAAAACGTTGCTGCCTACTCTACAATTTTAATGGCTGCCATTACCATTGCCATTTCATGGCCACAAGACAAGACATGACAGCCCGAGACAAGAAGACACTGGCAGTTGGACAAAAAGCTAAGAGTCTGTCCGTTTACTTACACACGCACACTCGCACACACACACTCGCACACGCACCCACAAAGACGCAATTACCCTGTGCACCCCTCCGTAGAACGAGAAAAAGAAATTGCCAAAAACTATGCTTTCAGTGACCAAGACCACACTCTGTGCATCGCCCTCGCCCCACCACCCGCACCACCTTCCGCTCCCCGTCTATTCACCAAAAAAAAAAAAAAAACTCATTCAACTCACATGTGTAAGCGCACACAAAGGACATGTTTCGGGCCGAGTAGTCGTTGAGTCCATTTGCAAATTTTTGGTCATGCTGCGACTGCTACAAAGCGGGTTAAAGCCAGCCTCTCCAATCCCCATCCATCACCGGACCACACATCGCACCAGTGAAAGTATTTTCTGTATATAATATGTATATGGTACTTACATTCAACTGCCTTTGGCTTTGTCGTTGCCTTTTATGTTCCGGCAGTTGTTTGGCCAGAGTCACAATTCTCCCAGCTTCGCCGGGTTCAGAAATTTGGCTCTCTCTCTCTCCCTGTCTCTCTCTTTCGTTTGTATCTCTGTGTAGTTGTGCGTAAAAGCCTTATAAATAAGTTATACACGTGGTAGATGGGCATTGTCGTCGTCAACCAGACGCCAGCAAGGACAACGCACACAGAACACACACAGAGCAACACACACTGCTACAAATGGAAATGGAAATAATTATGGGGGGACGTGTGGGGTACCGGTACAAAGAGATATCGTAGAGCTGTTGGCCTAAATTCGCTTTTAAGCAAAATAAACGTGCAAAATTTACAAAGTAAAACCCATTTATTTATGTGAGCGCTACAATTGCATGAAATAAATATGAATATATTCAGAAATTCATAAGAATGTATTCGATCCGGACGTTAGTTATTTTTAGATTCGCCCTTAAAAGTGTTGAAATCGTTTCTCTTTTTATACTTTCTTTATCTTTGTAAATTATACATAAACTTAAGGACAAGCAAACAATATTTTTGTTTTCCTATCCGTTTTGGACATTTTATTTTTTTTATTTTTTTTTCATATTAGCTCCAGTTTTTTTATAAAAGAATCTTCTTTTTTTAACAGTATCACCAATTTTAGTATAGCATTTCTTTTCTTTACTTATATTTATTTATTAGTTAACATTTCGATTTAGTTTTTACACACAGAAAGCAAGCATATCTTGTAAAAGCTCTGTCAACATAACTAAGGCTTAGTTTTGCAACAATACAAATTTCATAAGTTCGAAATAATAACAAGTAAGAAGGCTCTAGTCAAGAAATCCCGACTACACTATACCCTGAACCCCATACTTTAAGTGTACAGTCAGTGCTTGCAAGTATGTGTGAGTGTGTGTATGTATACGCGTATAGTGCATACTTTCTTAACTTCAATACTCCATATCTCCAGTGTTTCTCAACCGATTTCGATATAATGTTCACAGATTGTCATTATTAAGTATATCCTTTCAAAAAGCTTTCTAAATTCAAGAATTTGTTGTTATCGATCACATGTGTATATCGGAAACGGGAAGAGTTATCGAAAATTTAAAAAAAAATGTACTGCCTACGGATTAGGCGAGCTTATGTACCAAATCTGAAGTCTCTAGCTCTTATAGTCTCTGAGATCGACGCGTTCATACATACGGACGGACATACGGACAGACAGACAGACGGACAGACAGACATGGCTATATACTCGGCTGTTGATGCTGATCAAGAATATATATCCTTTATGGGGTCGGAGATGCTTCCTTCTGCCTGTTACATACTTTTGCACAAAACCATTATACCCTTTTTACCCATTTTCAATGGGTTCAGGGTATAAAAATAAATATATTTTTATACACTCGAAAGCCAACTTGTTTTTCTTAGTAAAGTTTTTGTTAAAGATATTTTAATTTGTATGGCTATAAAACAATTTATCTAAATACAACCAAAAGAGGACATTGACTAAAGTTTTATCTTGATAGCTTAAAGACTGTTGGACTAGTTTGCATATAAACAAAGGGATATATAGACATGGCTTGAAATACTCTGCTCGCGATGCTGATCAATAATATATATTCTCCATTAGGTCGGATATGTTACCTTCCATGAGAAACACATCTCTTAATCTCTTTAATTAAAATAATTAAATATTATGCACTTTTGAAGTGTATTATTAAATATAAATAATAAGCAGCTGATTCTCATTGCTCTTGAAAATAATGTATTTTGTATAATAATAAAAAATAATTCAAAAACATAATTACCATTCTTATAAAGTTATCAGCATTTAGATCTTTTTGCTTTTTAATTAATATGTCTCTATCTGTGTCTCAATTGTAACTCAATTGAAATGATTTAAATGCTGAGCATTAACAAACCGACAGCTCTCTATATAATTTACACAAATATACCTAATTGGAAGGTGCTCGGTTCGTTCGGATGGCAACGAGTGCCCGATTCGAGTACGCAATTAGCAATCCTTGCCAAAAGCCATCATATCGATTTGCAATTAAGCGCAGCAGTGCTCAAAACTTGTAAAAAGGGTGCAGGAATATTTCTCGCCAACGTAGTAGTGCGGTGCGGAATGGAGCTGTGGCTCTTTATGCAATTGGACTTAATGATGTGCGAACTGTTAAGCGCATTAAAAGCGCTTCATTTTTTTTTATGCGCTCACTTCAGCTACAATCCTTAAAGTGCGCCTAACAGGCAAACACAAAAACGCAGATATTTCTGACAACATTTATTGGCTTTGACAGAAGCCATTAAAAATTTAAACTCAAAAAGAAAAAAGCAACTGCAGCTGACACACGTGTGATGAAAAATTAACGCCAAATGGAATTAAAAATTTTCACAACTACTTGAACAAAAAGCTTTTATCTAGGCTTTTACAGGTTAATTCAACGCTGCGACATTTTTTTTTTGGTTCCTTTTGACAACAGCCGCTTAATCTAATTGAATGCACTGGAAACATGGCGTATCCGCAATTGAATTAGTCACTCGCTTAGAAAAAATTCAGCACAAAATGGGAATTCATAGACGTAGACTTGGCAGGCAGCTCAAGAAATTGAAATTAAATTTAAAATAAATTCGGATCGCAGGCTCTGAATGCGCATTAGGATATGGGATACGGTCGCAGCTGCCAGCAACGAAATTAACTTGCGAGCCTTGGCAAAGACAAACAGCAGTTGGAAATGAAATAAAACAAAACGATAGAAAAAAGAATGCGACACAATACACAGATACACACACACATACAGACCTACATATTTAGAAGCAAACATACACACAGAACTTGACATATGACATTTAATTTACTGTCTTCGGTTTGTAGATTTTCGCTTGGCGCACTGCCAAAAGCATTTGCTCACATTCATTAATTTTCATTTTGGTGAAACAAAGAGAAAAAAATGCAAGACAAAACAAAACAAAAAACGCCTCAAAAGCAAATGAAATGAATACTATGAAGCTTGAACACCCTAACTCAAAGATGAACAATTGTTTCTAAATATGATTTTGAGGGTCTTCTGGTGGTATACGCATTTTTTTTTTTTGTTTTTTGGATTGGCTTGCTAAAATGATGATTGTTTTTTTTTATTCCCCTTTCTCAGAATGGGAAGACAATGTTGCGATATCTCGAAAATCTATGAACAGATCGAAATGATTGATGAGAAGTATTCGAGAATATGACCCTTAGAGAAGAACAAGCTAATACCCACGATTTTATGTATAATAAACAGTAATTGAATTTTAATTAGTCATTAATATTTTTAGCGTAAAATAATAAGAATTTAATTCATTAATTAAATTTAGAACTAATACAATCGTAATATAATTAGTTAATATTGTTTTTTGTATTCTTGTTTATCTTTAAGTTTGTTTACACTATACATTAGAAATAATTTGGGTGCTCAATAAGATTATATTCTTAATTTGTTGCTTACTTTTAGAATATTTGACAATATAACGTACCTTTCTTTCTTTGTACTTTATAATTACTTAAATGCTTTAATAATTTTTTTTAACTGTCGCCTTAGTTGACAAACAAAGTGAAAAACTCGACATATCTTATGAGACAGAATCAGCAACTAAACAAGCGTCCTGAAAACACTCATGTGGATGAATTGAGCGCCAGTTTTTCGCATTTGGTCGCTGCTGGCGCCGTCATCGTCATTACAAACATTATGTTTTGGGTGCTTCACTCACCCTCACAGTCACACTTATTGTGAGTGGAGTGCAGACCGAGGCTAATAAAATGTTGTATGCTGGGCTTATCTGACATACCAAACCATGGACTTTTGCAGCTGCGACCGTAGGCAACAAAAAGCGGCGAACAGGACGCATTATTAACACAGTCACCCCTCTAAAAATAGCAAGAGCAACAACATTTACAAAAAGCCAATGTCAAAAATAAAAAGTCGCACACAAACACAACATATACACAGAATGTTATAATGTTAGAGCTTATGACCGATTGAAAGCAACAGTCCAATGGGAGGCAGCAATGTGCTAGCTACATTGTAGCATGTTGAAGCGTGGGCATTGCTGGCCTCTTTTCTTGTTGTTCTCCATGCTTCGTGCATCTGGTTTCAACTGCTTTCCGACCGTCTGTATCGTCGTTGTCGTAGTCGTACCTAATTCAGGCTCACTTTTTGGTCAAGTGCAGTATTCTGGCCTGCAAGCAAACATTTTTATGTTCTGATAATAGAACACCATGCGGTCGACGTATAGTATATAGCACACACAAACACAAACGAACACATGAAAAGTTTTCTCATTTTTTGCTGGTGAGTGAAATATGAAAAGCGGGAAAAAATTCGTGCTTTTTTGTCCACCTTCAGCTTTTTGCAGGTTTTTGCCAGATGAAAGTGCTTTTTTTCCTGCCCATTTTAATTTCCGTCAACGTCATTCTACACTTTTCAGAGTTTTTTACAATTAAAACTCGAATCCACCAGCTTTTAAAGCTTATCAATTTAGGTGCTCTAACGTTTTTTGAGTAATCATGAAATTAATGATTTATAAATAGAGTCGGAACTATTTCATTCTATTATCTACGTATATAAGGATTTTTTAACACCGCAATCCATTATTTTATCTAAAAAAGAAACTTTATTTTAATATCCTTTAGCGGCATATAAGCTGGATTTACGATAATTCTAAAAACCATTGTACAGAACTACTTTTTGATTTTCACTATTAAGCCAATAACTTTATTTTAAGATTTATTACTCAAAATTTATTTTTTTTTCTTTGCAGGTGAGTACAATTTGACAAAACTTAAGCGGGTAAACTACAATAAGGTTACTTAAAATGGATTATATAACAAACACTGGGCACTATGGTTAAGTATACTTTATTGGAAAGTAATCTTAATTAAGTTTTAAAAAATCTAAACATAAATCGCTCAATGCTTAATTGAAGTTTTTTTTTTGGTTTTATCCTTAATATATACGTTTAAAAAAGTAAATATGTGTGCATTTTGATTTTTCCCTAACATATTAATATGCGTACTTTCTTAACTTGTTGTTACTCAACCGAATTCACAGATTGTCATTATTTCGTTTCAAACGCCGTTTAAAAGTTTTCTAAATTCAAGAGTTTGTTTGTTGTTATCGATCACAGGTGTATATCGGAAACGGGAAGAGTTATTGAAACAAACTTGTACTGCCTAGAGATTATGCGAGCTTCTGTTCCAAATCAGGAGTAGCTATCCTATCCTATAGTTTCTGAGATCTAGGCGTTCATACATAGGACATACATACGATCAAGAACATATACTTTGTGGGGTCGGAGATGCTTCCTTCTGCCTGTCACATACTTTGGCAAAAATCCGTTATCCCTTTTTATCCATTAATGTGTTTCTAATAGCACGATTTTAGTTGAGATTTAAGGGCCATGCATCAGTTTTTAAAGCAGTGCTTACGGTATCGTCCATATAGTTACTTACAAAGTCAGTAATTTCATGTATTTTAATGAAATGACATTAACAGACAAAGTGTCAATTTAGTCCATAGTGCAGCCTATAAGGATGCATCACATTATGTTTCATTGCAACAAAGGCGAAGGCAACGAGTAAATAATGCTCATCCTACCAGACAACACCAGAGTCAACGGAAGTGGTGCAATGCATAAATTTCCACAGGGACAGGCAACAAATACTTTGTGTGAACTTGTGCACCCTAGACACCCTCGTCTATGCCGACTCTTTTTGCCAATGTGCAAGCATTTATTTATATTGCTGGAAAAATATTTATACCTCTTGCAGTGTGACAGTCGACACACCTGCTGGTGATGAGGACCTAGCTTAATGCAGGAAAGGTGCCCAGCCATGCGGCAGATCACAGCACCAACTGCTGAAGATATAGATAGATATACTATATATGTACATGTAAGTATGTACTAGATTTTATCCATCAATTTTATGTGCCACTCAATCTTTTGCGCGTTGCTACAAAATGGCAATGGCAATGGCAATTGCTTTACATGAACCGAAGCAAAATATCTGCAGACACATTGTAACTGCAATATAGACACATCAAGTAATTGAAGGCAATTGCGTTACGCGCAGCGGGGGAGAATGCAGGAATGTACTTTGATTTTGACGCAGAGCTTGCTAAATGCTATTAACGCAAGCAAACTACTGGCGTCATCGTCGTCATTATTATTATGATGGAGGCAACGGTTACATTTCACTTCATTTTTTTTTTTATAATTTAATAATATGGAAAACTGAAAGCTGTAAAAGTTCAGTAGATTGACTTTGTATTATATTAAAAACTCTTTTAGACTTTTTTCTTTAAAATTTGGTTAAATATACAAACTTATGAAATATACATAAAGTTGAAGTTAACTTTTGGTTGTGTATGATAAACGATTAAGGTACACATAACAAAAAATCTCTTTTAAGTTTTTCCAGTATTAAAAAGCTCTCATAAAACTTAAGTCTAATGTACTTTATTTTCCTATATTTTAATATAATTCTTAATTGTGTTTATGTCAATCCGAATGAATTTGTTTACCAGAACAGACTTCACTTAAACTCTTTATTTTAACTGTATGCGTCTGTCTGTCTGTGTGTCTCTTAGTCTATGCATGCATGTATGTATGTCTGGCTATAACATTGTCTATTTGCTCAAGTGCTTTGACGCTCCGCCAACGACGAGTCTTGTGTCAATAGTTGGCACACATAGAAGGCATTTCATTTACCCCTTTACCTCCTCGTAACGCTTGGTCGATCTATTATTCGAATGGGAACGAGAAGCAGTGTTGTATTGTTGGCTGCTTTGCATAGAATGAAAATTTTAAATTGAAAATTGCATTGCCAACTGCGACTGCGAGTTGAGCTGATTGACAATGCATTGGATTTGCATTTAATAATCGAACTTCTACTTCGTCTTCTACTACTATTAAATTGCGTAAATAGTACTCCAAAAACTATTGAAGAGAATTGATCTAACAAATGGATTTACAAAAGTTATACTCGTACCATAATTTAGTTTCTATGCCCATGCTGAGCACTATTTGCATCATAGTTTGCGGATATCTTCGTAATCGATTTGGTTGCTAGTGTAACATTGTGGTTGCCTCTGAAGCTCATCCAGTTTTGTGAGAGCCAGACGCAAATATGCAAATCCATGTGTATATTTATGTGTATGTTTGTGTGCACTCTTTGATGAGTGTGTATTTATTTAGTACGGCTTTCTGTTTGTTGGTTTGTTTATAATTTAGCCAATCCACAGTGGAAAGGATAAGCGATTCGAGTGGTAATAGAATTTTCAAGTGCATTTTACAAAGTAAATATATACAAGAGATAATCGATTAATAGAAAATTAGATACATGTCTTATTGTTTGAATATTTAAGAGTTTTTTGTTTGAAGAGTATCGAATTTGTAAATATAGAATAATTGAGAATAAACAGCAACTATATTTTCCCGACCAATTGTTACTCAAATATAAGTTTGCTGACGCTGATGTTTTTTTGTGTAGTATGAATTTAGAAAATTGAAAGCAGTTGCAGTTGAGTAAACTCAATTCAAATCGAATTCGAGTGAATGTGGCTTATACTATTTGAGTTTCGTCTTCTGGTTGCATGCTTTTTTCGAGCTTGGGGCGTTGCACTTGCAGATGCATACACGTATATATATACATATAAACACATATATATATAGTGGTTACGAATATTTGAATAATTCATGCAGATCAATGTATAAGTCACAGGCCATTGGCTCGGACCACTGCAGAGGCGGGCATTGGCATTGCCATTGGCATGCACTTGCAACCTGCCGAGTCAAACAAAATCCGTTATGTGATTATACAAAATCCTGGGACCCCCAAGTTGCACACGGCAGCAATAAATAACTCGCAAATACAACCAGATTAACGGAAGAGTGAGTCCAACAATTTGTTCGAACGATTGATGCAAATCATTGCCTTAGGGAAAACACATTAAAATGAAAAAAATAAAAATAAAAATTACTATGCTTAAATACAATTTCCAGCACATTAAATATATTGTTTTATTATCAGTATCGTGCCAAAATGAAAAAGCACGCAATGTATTCAAATCAGTTTTAAATATAACACACGAAAATTTATTGTTATGGTATCAAACTATTTTTATCTGGTTCATAAAAAATCTGATTAATTTTTAATCCTGTTTGAATTAGGAAATTAATTGAGATTACAGCAAAAGTACTCAATTTGGTGCATTATAAAGTTGATTGAAATAAAAATAATCTGATTGAGCTTACTTAATATTATTTTTACGTATATTCTACCAATAATATAAGTGTAAAAATTTGGGAACTTGTATGTTTGTTACTCTTTCACGCAAAAACTAATGAATGAATTTTAATTAAAGTTCACAATAATATAGCTTGTAGTTCAGAATGGCGTTGCATTGTGTTGCTGTACTATCCTTAGTGGGTATCGAGTGATTTCACAGACAAACAGCAGGCGGAAGAGAAGTTGCCTTTCGAGGCATTTGCCAAAGTGAGAAGGTTAAAAAATAATTCGTTAGAAATACATTGTGCTTCGAACGTGCTTTTTTAAACTTTTCAGTGCAAATGGCTTATCACGTGGGCAGGCATGCAGCAAAATACTAGTAGTTTTATATGTATTTGTATGAGACTTTAAATATTGAATTCGAAATTGTCAACTTAAACTGAGTTATCAAATAGCTTCTGATGAAACTAAAGTCTTAAACCTTAGTATATCTTATTTATTAATATAAATATATATATGTTGGATTTCTCAGTTTCACTCTATGTTTTAATTTTAAATAATTAAATATTTGACTTAATTTGTATATATTTAAAATATCGTATGTGTATTTTTTAAAATATTTATTTAAATTTTAAATTTTGTTAGTATCTAACAGATATATCAATCTGAAATATTAATTTGCATTATATTCGATAGAATGTAAGCGATAATATTATAGATCTGGCAGCACCGTTCGAAAGCAATGAGTCTCTCTCTCTCTCTCTCTCTCTCTCTCTGTTAGTTTATAGTTGCACGCTTCTTTATGTAGTGCAGACCTTTATTAAAATAAATGTTCAGCCTTTAATTGCGATTTAAACTCAAACACAATCAAATATTTGGTTCTTTTTCGGAGTACAGATATATTGATAAAAAAAAAGATATTGCAGACCATTAATGGTAAAGGATATGTCCAATTAAAATTGTGTGTAAGGATTCGTTCGTGCACATGTCTGTACAATTATGTGTAGAAATAAAAATCTCAGCAAATTAATTGCATTTGTGAGCAAAACTTTAATTACAATTGTTGTGAACTACCCGAATGGGAAATAAACGGAATGGAAGTTTTGTTTCTCTCTCACTGTTTGCTGTTCTATGTAAAGAAATTTTGCGTTCATGCGCTCCAATGTCATGACACTTTAACGATAATGAATTTTTAATTTATTTCACTCTTTTGCCCTTTCAAAACAAATAAAGTTTCATTAAAAATGCCGCATGGACACATATGCATGCCCCGAACAAACAATTGCAAATATTTAAAAACACTTTCGCTCGCACAAATGGAATTAATTAGCTGTCATTTATTATTTTATTGATTGCGTCCACCTATACTCACACGCACACACGAAAATAAATTATAAAGTATGCCGCTGCAAATATCAATGCAAAAACATAAATCAAACAAAATGCTCTACTATTGATACGGCGTGTGCGCTAATTAAATCTTAATTGAAGTGTGATACGCTGGAGCACACAAAATTTAACATCGTTCATCTATAAATCAATTAATCAATCATTATTATAGCTTCGCACATAATTAGTTAAACTGTGCATAAATCAGACTGCACTCATAAATCTATAGAAATTTATAGTCGAGCAGTTTCAAGTTGCCAACTGTAAGTTCTTGTCAAAGTTCTTCTTGAGCAGCTGCTGCCAGGTTCTTCTTATAATAGATAATTTTCAATCGCTTGTGGGCCTGTCAAGGCGTTTGATTTAAATTTATGACCTCTTTCGCCGTGTCCAACACACATGGCGCAAAAACTTTCACTGGACACAGCCCATCAGAACTAAAATAATTTAGCTAGAAATTGCTTAGTGTGTGTGTGGGATCGATGGTATCAGTATGTAAATATGAGTTTCTGAAAACTGGAAAAACTATATAACCAGGTATCAAAAATGGTCTACGACTTGATAGTAAGGAATTGAGAACTGTTGTGGGTATAAATACAATAAGTTATTTATTTGATAAATTGAGCAGAAGCGGTTAGAGTGCTCATTGCGACCCATTCTCCATTTTGAAAGTCTGACAACTTCCGTTTGCAGCGTTGCCAAAGTAAAATTCAGTTTAGAGTTAAGTGTTTTAACCAAGCCAGTGACAGCAATAATCAATAAAGTGCTGGCAAGTGCCGCGTGCACTTTTTTTACCATAGTATATGTTCAACTATTAACGGTATACTCGACTGTTCGTCGACACTGTTCTCCTGGCCGTCGTTGTCGTCCTCCTCTGGGTAAGCACCATAAAAAGCGGGTCACAGTCGACAAGAAAACAGCTGCATTTTTACTCATGCACGTACTCGAGCACATGCACAGAAACAGGACATAAGGTGTATAGCGGCGGAATGTCCTGGCCGTTGAGCAGAAAAATGTGAAGTGAAAATCGACACTCAATATTAGCACCGCTTATGAGCTATGAACGAGTTAAGAGCCACCATGCAGCAGCAGTTGCAACAGCACCAGCAGTAGTAGTTGTGGTAGTAGGAAACCGCAGTCAATATAAACACACACACACACACAAAAAAGGGGATGCTTTGCAAGCTGCAATTTGACCCGATTTAATAAGAGCCAAATTGCTGCAGAATGTTGTATAAATGTAAAATTGATGAAGCGTCACTAAAACACCATTGCATATTAGAGCATGCAGCATCCTTAGAATAGCTACAATTTCGTTTCCGCTTCCAGCACCGAAAAATACACACAAGAACATTAATCATATTGAACAATGGCAGAGGGAGACATTCGGGAGAAGAGAGGGAGGAAGCAGAGAGTTGATGCGCAGGAAAGCCTTTTCTTTAGTAAGTTCGACGACTACATTAATTAACTCATAAATCTTTTGTGCATATCAAAAGACACAAATTGCTGCTGGCAGGAGTAGAGGGGTTGTCCAGTTCGATTGAACAGCATCGATAGAAACCTGGCAAATGTGTGGCACATGGCAACATTCTACGTGGATTAGTGCATTCACGTACACATGAAAACATATATGTATGTGGAAGTGTGGCCAATTATTTGTGTTGAAATCTCTGCCTTTGCTGAAATTCTATTTTTTTTTATTTTTCGGTTATGCCATTTTGATTAATGTAGACACACCTCTGAAATATGTGTAGACGTGCCTCACCAGCAAGAAGCACCGAGCAACCCAGGCAACGAGCGAGCAGCTGTCAGTGTCTGGGGCATTGTTTTGGTATTAGTTTGTCTATCTATCAAAGCCGGCAAAAGCCATTTCAACAGCCTGCCCTGTTTTGCTTTATGATGCTGAAAGTTCTACAGGGACCATCAATTTGATTTTTGACAGTCCTCCTTTGATTGTGCGGGTGAACAAAAGTGGAACACTTGTAGCTGAAAAGTATCCGGGAAGCTGAAACATTCAAGTCGAGTGGAGCACTGACTGAGGAGTCCTTTATTATGTTTTTATATTCATGAACGAAAGGCCATTTATTGTGAAAATTATTGAAATTTATAACTTTAGATTACGTTTCTTCACCTAACACCTTAATTTCCCATTTTAAACAATTGAGTACAAATAGTCCTTTACATTACATTATTTTTAATATCATCATGGACGATTACTTCAAAATATCATAAAACTATACGAGTAGTCGTACTTGTATTATACGCAACTTAATTTGTATTTAACAGTTCGCATTTACTAGCAAAAAAAAACCAAAGTGTCAATCGTTGTTGTTGCTGTCATTTGTCTGTTGTGGTATATCGGATCTCCCTGAACGGAGCTGGAACTCGAGCGTCCTGCTTACAACCTTTTGCTGCTCGTTAGGCAAAGTGCAAGCGACGTTGCAATAACTTTTAAGTTTATGCGCATTTGTTGGCTGCGTTTCTCTCTAGTGAATTAGATTTAAGTACAGCCATCGAGAAACACGGAGAAGACACCTCATGCGATGCATTCTGACATGTGCAAATATGACTTGGCTGATGCTGCAAATTTGTCAGTATGAAAGCAAGCAACCACCCACAGCCCTGTTTATTTTAGCCGAGGTGGCTCTGTAAAATGACGTGTGTTGATTTTATGGCATGCCAGGTTGCTTCAAGTTCCTGTTTCTGTCTCCGGGTGTTATGTATACACTTAGCACTTTGCAATAAGTGCATCATTTGTATGCATTAAGAATAAATTGCTTGCTGCTGGCAAAAAACAACAACATACGCGTATAGTCTATCTTGAATTTTCGACAGATCCCTTCTTAAATTGGATTGTACTGCACATGTTGTTGTGGTGTGGTTCGGGCAGCAAAGCGACATCAAAGCACGAGAGATACTTGTGCGGTTTTTCTATTGTCAGCTTAACCAAGCTGGCAACTATTTCTACACTAAGAAAAAAGAAAAGTGATAAATTCTTGACGATAACACTTTTTTAAAAGTATAGTTTCAGAACGTCATGTTCTGTTTTCGTTAAATCAAGTGCTCTCGTTCTATATTTTTTTAACTATTTAAAAGTACCTAATAATAATTGTATTATAGAAAACTTAATACTACTTGACCTCGTATCTATAAAATAAAGATTTTGCTTTTCATTATTTTGAAAATTTTATTAGTTTTTATTTGATATTCTATCATTTGGATGTTAAACAACATATCATAATAGATAAATTAACACTGAATGAATTGATACAAAAATATTAGGATGATTCAAAACATCAGCTTCTTTTTTTTGTCAACACATTACCGTGCACTGTGGTCTCGACAAGGTTATGCTTAAGCAGCGCCGGCAGCAGCGGTAGCTCCCTCCTTGGCCGACAATATGGTCGATGGTATTGTCAGTTTGGTGCTAACGGTGGACGCGTGCTTGTTTTGGAAGTAAGGCATGCTGAGTGCCTCGCGACAGGCGCAAAGTTTCAATGTATTCAATGCAAAGAGGCGACGCATCAATGTGGTCATATCATTGCCAGCAACAGTGAAGATTTTACCAAGTCGGGTGCGCACACCATGATGTGTGTAGATGCGACGAACCAAAACTTTTGGTCAGACCAAAATCATCGATCTTTAAGATGCCAAAGCTGTTCACGAGCAAATTGTTGGTGTGCAGATACTCGAGGCCGCACAGCGTTATTGGCCTGTGTGAGTATTATCTTGTTATCCTTGATGAACCCCTCCAGTTCGGTGTCCATGAAATCAAATATTAGCGATATATTCGACAGACGACCAACCACATCGACCAGTCCGATTATGTTCCCATATTGAAGCTCCTGCAGAATTTTAATCGCACACATTGCCGTGCAAAAGATATTTCTGAAAAATTAAATAAGTTTGTGGCACACACAATGTTATTGTTATTACTTTTATTTGATGTGTGCCCAAATATCAACTAGATTGTTTTTCTGAGTGCGAACATAGCGAGTCGTGTGCACGACCGATGTTTCTGTATATGTGCATAAAATGTGTGTATGCATATCATCAAGATTATAATCAGCAAGCGCAGGGGCACTTAGCGCTTGTAATGTTGCTTCTGGCACTTTTGTCGGCTTGCTGCACATCAAAGGCGATGCGTAATGAGCAGCACACGCCACACTTCTCCTCAGGCCTGGCTCCCTGTTTCCAGCTACCCTGCTTCTCTTACACCCCAAATCGCATAGTCATGCCCGCTCGTCCACCAACGTCTGCTAGAGCAAATTGACTTTGTCTGTGTATTTTTGACACCTGCGGCAATTCGTTTTCATGCCCATGCCCAACAACAAGTTTCTCTCATCAAACCCACCCCCGCACCAAAATTCTACCGACCCACAGCGCCCTTTAAAGCGAACCAAAACTAGTTCATGGATAACAGCAGCAAGACGCGTTTGGGCTTGTGAGCATGAATTGTGGAATGGTGGCAAGGGGCTTTAGCCGGGCAACCTACATATTTTTCAGTCATGGTTTTTGGGGCGTGGCTCGTGTTTTGCTTTTTGGCATGCTGATTTCTAGCCGCAAGTCTCAAAAATTCTTTAGCTGCGACGTTGCACAGCGAATTTTTCAGGCCAGCACAAAAAATATGTACACAGAATCAGCAGATCCGGGCTTTCAACTATGCCTTTGAAAGTATGCCACGTATTTGTGTTCATATATGAAACATGTTTGCAACATCGCTCTTGCCACACGATGAGCTTCATAAGCTAAAGGAAATCTCTCCGAAAGTTCTGATTCCATATACTGATACATATATTTTATTTTTTTATGTATACAAAATGATAATCAGATGGTTTTCTTAGTATGGTTTTGTCCTACATGTAATAAAATGTGAGTTCAATTATATATATATATATATTTTTTACCTTATTAAAAATAAGTTGAATATTTAATTAATATAAATTGAATATAATTTAAATGTTAATCATATTATATATATGCCTATTAAATATATGTTAGAAGGGAGTTAACAAAGTTATTTTTGAGATCGAGCTAAAAAGCATAAATTGTGTCTTTCAATAAAAATTATAAATTGAGAACCGTTCTTCAGATTCAATTTTTTTAATTGTTTGTAATTGCCAGGAGAAGGTTTTTACTAAAGAAAATTGTGGTAAAAAAAAACTTTATTTTCCTAATACAAATTCAAATTCACTAGTTATGAATACATTTCGTAAAGAAAGTTCTAACTTTAGATAAGATGTGTTTTAGTGGGAGCTCGCCGCCAAATATCGTAAGTCCTGAAAAAAAACGATCTTGGGGTTCAGCAAGTGCGAAACCATTTTTATAACATCTTTTACTTCATACCTTGATAAGTTTAGAATCCGTCCTCATTTCACTTATTTGACCTGTGCAAAATAAAACTCAGCTTTGCATTTCCATTATCTATGGTACATTTATACTTATATATGATGTCGGTAACTTTTGGTGTCACTTTTTCGCAACAATCATAACAAATCATCTTTTCGTTATTTTGATCATTTAATTTACTCCTAGGGCTATTTAATTCAGATTATTTTTTGTCTTTTTTTTAAGTAAGTCGGTAACTTTGATGTTCACATGAATTCTGTCTAAGTGGGAGACACCTGCGAGTAGGAGGCAGATGAGCATTCACCGTTTTGAATGTTCTTTTGGCGTTTCTCATGTAAATGTCGTTGCATAAACATAATTAACTTGGCATGGCCGGCGGCCGTATGAAACTTATTTTACGGGCGGCATAAAAGTGCTCAAGGGCTTTTCTGCCTGTGGGCGAATTGAGGTTAAAGTTACAATTTTGCTGGAAAGTTTTTCCATAAAGCCGGCGACTCAGCAAACACCGATTGGAGCAACAGCAACAGCAATAACATTGGAATAGTAATGGTTATATCCACATGCCTCCTTCCACTTGTCACAGCTGGCAATTAGCTTTTGTGTGGTACGTCAAGCGCAACAGTTTGGCATTCGTATGCTTATTGATAAGTCAGCATCATAATACAAGCGCCAACTGCTGTCAATTTCAGCCACAAGCAGCTGCTCAGTTGTGCGACGGACCATAAGTGAGACGCATTTGCTGGCAACATACAACACTCCCCAAAGGCCAAGCGAAATCTAACCCCTTGCTCCCTGTCTTTCGCATGCCACATCAATATAAATTGCACTTTGTCTATGTTGTGCGATGTTTGTATGTATCTAAAGCGATGTCTTGGTTAGAGTTACAATGTCAACGTTTAAAGCTCAATTGGTTTAAGTGCCAGTGCATTGCAGTTTTCTTAGCCGGGGGGGCTAGCTCACATCAGCAGTTCGCATTTCAAAAAGTTTTGAGGCACCCCCCTTGCAACAGAATTCTGCAGCATCAATTTAACTACAAAAATGTGCAATACAACGAAACAAATCCAGTACTTAGAAATGATTCTGTGGTCTATAAGTTTACAAGCCAACTAATGAAGGTTTTTTTGGTATGTTAAAAAAAAATGAGCTTATATGTTTTACTTTGACTAATTAATTGATCTTTAAGGCCAGACAAATGCTATGGCCATATAATTTACTTTTATATATATTATTGTTTCACTTAGTTGCTTTTAAAGACCTTGTAAAAGATTTAATAAAGAGAATGCATGAAAAATATTGCTCCTTAAAGAAATCCTGATTCGATCTCTATATTGACTTCAATAAATAGAACATGTGCAATTTAAGATATTGGTAAATGAATTTACACGTTATCAGCTTATATCATTTAAAAACGCTTTCGATTCTCATAAAATAATTTTTTCGTTCTGCACTTAGATATTTTCTCTGTTTCCCTTTTTGCATAACACTTAGTGCCTCCCCCATACGCTTTGGTGCCTAGTTTGCCTTAAATAGTCCACAGCAGGCAATATGTGCTAATATTTTATTTAAAACACTTTCCAGAAACACTGCTGAAAGCACTTGTATATACATTGCATGCACCTGACATTCACAGCGTATCCGCTGCCCCACCAATCTCCTCAACTTTACATATGACAGACAGTGTATGCATGTATGCATGGCGTTGCCGCGTTGGCGTCCTCTAAACAAAATTAGCCTTGTGCTTTGATAATTTCCTCGGGTCTACTTTGCTCTGCTTTGGTGCTTTGGTACTTTGGATTGAAGCACTTGAAATTAAATATTGCGCATACGCGACGTTGTGCGCCTGTGCTTAATGTGCAATGCAATGTACGCATATTTGCACATCATTTACCCAAACTACTCAAATGCTTTTGCCAGTAAGCGGCTTTTCTATATCATTTCGCACGTTCGTTTGCTCTTGATCAACTTTCATGTTGTTCAATCGACGCCAGCATTTTGATTCCGCAGCTCATTTGCGAAACCCTTTTGGTCCCATCTGTGTACATGTACGAGTGCTAAATTGCTGATGGCTGGCAAACTTTGACGTTTGCTTTTATTTATGCAAAAATAATTTCAAATGTTTCGCATTCTTTTTGACGTTCGCTAAACGCGCGCAATTCCATAACCTCAGTCAGGCCACAGGCGCGCGCCTGCCGCCTCCCTTGCGTCACTTCTCAGCTGCTCGAACTAAGAATTCTAATACAACTTTTACCTACCTGCGAGCAGTAACAACGGTAGCAAACACAACAACAAGGTTGCAAATGAACAACACGGCTGCTTATTTGCTTATCGTATGCAAATTTTCATGTTTCAAGCTGAAGTTTTTTTTTTTTTTTGGTAGGCAGCCCAAAGAATGTTTAACAAGCTACCTAAGGGTGACTGCCGAGCACAAAGTTCAAATAACAAAATTTCTGCTCTTACTTTTACATATATGTAAACGCGAGGTTGGCAATATATCCATTTCTCCACCCCCTGACCATATGTAAATATTTATATGCACGTGTGTGTTTGAAGCATAGAGAATTTGATTACAAATAAATAATATGTTATATTGTCAGTTATTAGCAATTCAATATAGTATTTTTTATTTGTATTCAAATTCATAAGTTCTGTCAGTTTCGTAATACGAATCACAAGACATTTGCATGATTTGCCAACCAGATAATGACGGGCCACTTACACGAGGCGTGAGAAAGGGTGAAAAGGGTAAAGTCAAATTTGACAACCATCTGACAGATTATGAAAACCTAACACAAATTTGATAGTGCAAATATTTAAATGAATATCAAGGAAACAAATGTAAGTTCAAATGAACTTATTTTAATTAAGGATTGAGGATTTTATTAAACAATAAATGTGTTTTTAAATTATTTTATATTGTTCTTATAATTCAAGATTCTTAATGACACTTGACTTTTTTAGACAATAAAAATGTACACTTTATTTTATAAAACCGCAAAAGTAGTTAAAAAGAAGCCCAACAATAAAGTAAGCAACATTCATTTCAACCGTTAAGCCAGTTTATATGGGCTCTCTAAATTGAAGCAGACATACTTGACACATGTGCGAAAGAATTTAATCCAAACGACTTAATAGCTGTAGTTGCTGTCTCTCTCCGCCTCGTATGTAGCGCTGAATGAAATTCAATTACAGCTGCAACTTGCGGCAACAAGAACAATTACAAACAAAAAACCCAGCCAAAAATTGGATGCTGCCATCACGTCCATGTTAATATCAGTCGAAAATGTATGCAGCAGGGGTGAAAAAAAGGGAATGAACGCGAGCATGCAAAACAAATAAGAGCGAAATGAAAAACGAGCTCAACTGGAAAATTGCATTGCTCAACAAAAAAATATATACACATATGCACACACACACACAAGAACACATATTTAACAGGCGGAAGTCGACTCGCCACCGACGTCATTTCCGGCGTTGCTGTGCTTCGTTACTTTTGTTGTGGCGTTTGTCAAGATGCCTACTTAAAAATTTACTGCACTTTTAAATTACAAACAAACAGAAGCAGCTGATGTTGCTACCAAAAGGACGGCACAAGAGACCTATACGAAATTCACATTAAACATTTACCACCTTAAAATACAATTTCAATTGAAAAAAACCGGAAAAAAAACAAGTACAACGCATTACAAACAAATTTGCGGTTGATGAAAATCGCTTACAGTTACAATCCAATCGACTTGTGTTTTAATTTATTAAGATTACGCATACATTTTTTTCAATACGAACAAGATAGAAGGCTTTAGTCAAAAAATCGCGACTAAGAGAACCTTATACTTAACGCTTACAGTTATACAGAATGTGTGTGTACGCGTATTCTGCACGCTTGACTTAACTCCAATGTTCCACATCTCCGGTGTTTCTCAACCGATTACAATAAAAACTTCACCGGTTTGTATTATATCGTCTATTGTTGTAAGCGCCATATCCAAGTATTCCAAATTCAAGATTTTATTGTTATCGATCACATGTGTATATCGGAAACGTGAAGAGTTATCGCTTATTTTAGCTTGGGTTCCAAACTTTAAGTCCCTAGTTATTATAGTCCCTGAGATCGACGCCTGCGTACATACAGACGGACATAACAATATCGAATCGGTTGTTGATGCTGATCAAAAAGGGGTCGGAGATGCTTCTTTCTATCTGTTACATACATGTGCTCAAACCCCTTATACCCTCTTTACCTATTTTAACCTATATTTTAATGGATTGAGTGTATAAAAATAATAATTTTAATACTGGACAAAAATATTTTCAAACATTTTAGTAGACTTGCTCAACATTTTAAATCTTTTTTGGTTGATTTCTTATAATATTGTCATCAAATAATAATAAAATAAAATTTACTAATAAAGTACATATGTTTATGTCGCTTATGTATATTTATAGTTCTTATTTAACTGGTTCCATAAAAATAAAATAAATAAATTTTTTCCATACTGAAAGATGATATAAGTGAATATTGATTTGGGATTTTTAATTTTAATGATACATCATTGAAGGATTTATCAAATTATGTTTTTTATCTCTAATAATGAATGTTGAAACAAAATAATTCTAAGGCTACTCACATGAATAATAATTTAATATGTAGATTATATTTGTATTGTTTATATCCGCTTTCTCTAAAGTAGTGCTGAAGCTTATTAAGTTTATTAATTATTATTTATTATTAATAAAATAAAAAAAGTTAAAACAGAAATGAAAATGAATTATGAAAATACATTACAATATTGTATTAAGTTTTGCCGACAGAATATACGTAAACCAAGAAAGTAAAAACACAGTCAGCAAATAATATTGCGCATACGTTGTATTGACATAATATCAAACAAAAGCGGAGCACAAACTTTTTGTGCGACAAAAACAAAAATATAAAATAAATAAATATAAATATATGGTAACGAAAATGAAATAATCTGCCAACTAAAAGACGCATAAATGGCTGTCGAACGAGATTCATTTTCTGTTGCTCTTCTTTATAGCAGCCATTTTGTTTGTCGCTTAACACACACAACGCGTTTGTTTGTGTCGGCATTATGTGTGCGCCTCACTGATTGTGGTGTGTGTGTGTTCGTTTTGTTGACGCTGTCGTTCGTACGTTTTTGTCATTGTGTGTATTTTGTTATTGCGGTCACTGACACGTGTACGTGTCACTTCAGACAAAAGCGCTGAATTATGCGGACAAGATGGTCGGCAAATTTTGATTTGATTTATCGCAGTGTGAGGATTTTTACAAGCGGCTAAGGTAACGACAATGTCAAATCAATGCTATCAAATTACAAACCATTAACATTAAATTAGCATAATTAATTTCGCACCCAAGCACCAAACTCACGCGGTTTGATTCATTTGACCAGTCAGATGTAATAATGGTGTAAATGGCCGCAAACACTATGCAATTTCCCCACAACTTGCACTTTCGTTTACTCATCCATATGTACAAAAACGAAGGACACGCTGACACAAGTATATCACAAATTACTTGGCCAAAGTTAAAGTATACAAATGCTGACTGAACTCTTATTAGTTTATTATATTTGTGCACATTTCTCTATCTTGTAGCTCAAAAGTTCAAAATTTGTGATAGACAAGGGAAAGCAAATACTTGATATAATTGAAACTTTTCTATTTTGAACTGTCGGAAGTTATTGCGAAATGTCATTTCAAATTGTGAGGACTGCAAACATAAGAATAAATTGCAAACTCTTATTGAATGCAAAATAAGCTAAATAAATTATTTTATGAACTATTTTCTTACTCAAAATTGTGGAATATGTCAAATATATATATTAAATATAAGCCTCTACACCTCGATCTTTAAATAAGCTCAAATGTGATACATTCAAAAGAAAGGGATAAAATACATTTTATATCACACAGAAATTTTTGTTAATTCTACACGTATACATTATTTTATTAATATGTAGTTATTTTCTGATAAGAAATTGCTTTCATCACTCAGACAGTCAGTGTGAAAGAGAAACTAATATAAATACGTTTATATACACATGGATTATGAATTGTTTATTTTTACACTAAAGCTTAACTTTTAAAGCGGACAGCATAGCTAGTTGCAAATAACAGAACAATAAATGCTGTCTGTCAACCAACTAATGGTGTGTACACAAACCAATACACAGACGTACACACAATACATATATGCACTGATACGAATATGTATAAATGTATGTATGTGTGCTCGTACACTGTTAAGCTGGAAAATTATTAGACTCAATAACAACAAAAATAACCATATATCCACATGTACAATATGATATGATTATTAGAATTTGCAAGAAATAAAATTTATATACCCCACGAACTCTGAAAAAAAAATTAAATAAAAACAAGTTGCGCACTTTTGATAATTGGCTGCACAGCCAAGTCAGGATATGAGCGCACACAAACCGACAGATAAACTGTCAGAAAAAAGGCAAGCAAGAACATCATGTACTCGCATAACGCATAAAAGAAATGAACATAATTGCTTGTTTGTGCTTAATGTACCCCAACATTGCAGCACTTGGGCTTGTCAGTTAGTGTAATGTAAAGTCTTGCACAAAATGCAGTGCCAGGCTAACGACATGGCGAAGTATACAAAGAAACGTGCTAAGAGTGTGCCTCGCACAATGGGCCAAATTAGAATTTAATGGCTTATTCCTTCGTTTTTATACCCTTAACCCATTGAAAATGGGTAAAAAGGTTATAATGGTTTTGTGCAAAAGTATGTAACAGGCAGAAGGAAGCATCTCCGACCCCATAAAGTATATATATTCTTGATCAGCATCAACAGCCGAGTCGATATAGCCATGTCCGTCTATCCGTCCGTCCGTCCGTCCGTCCGTCCGTCCGTCCGTATGTATGAACGCTTCAGAGACTATAAGAGCTAGAGAGTCCAGATTTGGTACATAAGCTCGCCTAATCCCTAGGCAGTACAAGTTTGTTTTAAATTTTCGATAACTCTTCCCGTTTCCGATATACACATGTAATCGATAACAACAAAATCTTCAATTTTCAATGTTTTGATGCAGTTTGAAAGATTAGACTAAATAATGACAATCTGTGAAAATTATTGAATTCGGTTGAGAAACACTGGAGATATGGAGTATTGAAATTAAGAAGGTATGCACTATACGCGTATACATACACACACTCACACATACTTGCAAGCACTGACTGTAAGCGTTAATTATAGGGTTCAGGGTATAGTCTAGTCGGGATTCTTAGAGCCTTCTTACTTGTTAATTCTAGAGCTATGCCTATTAAAACAACATCATCTAAACCTCAACAACATTCAGTGTTACAATTGTATTTCTTCCTAAAATTGTTTTACTTACATTTGATTGTCAACACCAATCTACAATTTAAGGAAAATTATAATTATAATTATATATTAATTACAAAAAATGTTTAAAAATAAGATTTTCTTAATAAGGAATATTTTAAGATATTATAAGTTGTTATATTTACAAAAAATATTTGCTAAGCAATGTTGCGTTAGAACTGGACTCTGTTTCTTGGCACATTGCAATTATAAACAACATTTTTAAGCTCACAATTTACGTCTAAAAATGATTCTGTCTCAAAGAATCATAATGTGTGAGTGTGTGGGTAGACGCACAATTTTAGACTCTGGATTGTGTCCCTCGAACAGAGAAGCAGCTGAACCAACAATAACGAAAACTATAAGCGACACACACAAGTGGCATATGACTGGGCAGTAGCAGCAGAAAGTGCAGAAAGACAAGCGTGGCAAGAGAACAGTAGATATGCAACTTTCACATGCAACTGCAATATTTGTAAGCGTATGTGTGTGTATGTATATGTTTGGCTGTCTTGAGTGTTTGTGCCAAAGATTAAATGGTGTTTATGGCTGCACCGGAGCAGCTCTTGTGCGCATTTGGTGCTGTCTGTGTAATACTTTTGACACTTTTACAAAATTTATGAGTGCAAACACTTTCACACACATACTGAAGCTTAGAAGTTTTGAAAGCCATATAACATTTTACGTAATAAATAAATAAGCAAAGTATTTGTAATGCAAATGCAGT
This sequence comes from Scaptomyza reducta, assembly GCA_035044485.1. Classification (NCBI taxonomy): domain Eukaryota; kingdom Metazoa; phylum Arthropoda; class Insecta; order Diptera; family Drosophilidae; genus Scaptomyza; species Scaptomyza reducta. The sequence continues at coordinate 4,639,355 of JAWNNV010001315.1, read as the reverse complement.
ACAATATATATGTTGAAACTGCATTCATAACTTATTTCTGATTCTGTTTAAAAATGTCTTTTCTTGTGTTTCTTCTCCATGGTTTGTTACAGGGTTGGACCTGGCCAAAGATGGGTAGCGTGCTTTTTGCAGCTATCTTCATAGCATTACATTTTGCCACCGGCGGCCTGGCCAACCCAGATGCTAAGCGTCTCTACGACGATTTGCTGAGCAACTACAATCGACTCATCCGACCCGTTGGAAATAATTCCGATCGTCTGACGGTCAAAATGGGTCTAAAGCTGTCACAGTTGATCGATGTGGTAAGTACACTAAGGAAATTATATGATTTTAAAATTTAATGGTCAACTGCAAAGTGACGAAACTAAAACGTTTTGAGAAAAGTTTCATTGTAATATAATCGTAAATTACATTAAACTTATCGCACATAATTAATGCAAAAATCGCCTCTGGACAAGTTATCCTTTTGCGCGCTGTAATTACACAACACCATTCGATGCTGGCTAACCGAAATTACATTAATTTGTTGTTAATGATGATGGCATTAAAGTTTAGCTGTCATTTCTCTGACGACTGAGCTGCTTGACTGCTTATCAAATGACAATCAAAGCAGATTAAGTCGCAAAGCCAAGAGCGCAACGGTAAGTGAGCAAATGCGAATAATTTCACAAGCCGCGTCACAGTATCAGCCGCGTAATTAATAACTGTTTACCGAGCGCTTAAGAGGCAGTCAAACTAAGCCATATCAATGTTTGCCCATCCCCTCACCCTTATGTTTGCATAATAAATCACTGAGCTTTTGCGATTTATAGTACATCGACGGCTGATTGTTTTGTTGATTAAGTCTGCAATTGCAGTTGGGGCCATGCACACGGCTCAATCAAGGCAGCAAAAATTGAGCAATATATCAGCGGCCAGCAGTGCCTGGACCAAAGTGTGTTAAAGCAACAAAAAAAAAAAAAATTTAAAACTCCAATTGCCAGCAGAGTCAAATGCAGCAGAGGCAGCATCAGAGCAAGCAAATGGCCCAAAATCTTCTGCTCGGTTTGGATGCACATGACAACCGGAAATAGAAAACCGGCTAACAGTTACGTGTGCTGTATGTTGGCCACAGAGTAGCCGAGGTTTACGGCTCCCTCCAGCATTTTTGCCTCATGCTTCCTGCTTTCTGTTGCCTGCTGCCGGCTCGAGCTCTTTTTCTGCTGCTATAAATCACGCGCTAAGCACCAGGACCACTAAAAGGCATGCCAAACAGCAGTCAGGTGCAGCAGCAGCCATGCCAATGCACATTGGGTTATGGCATCTCAATACCTACCCAAATTCGAAATTCGTTTGCTGCAGTGGAAAGTCTCTAGAAATTACGAGAAATTATAAAACATTCACGCAAAGTTTCATTCGTAAAGGTTCTTATATAATGTTCGGTTATTCTCATTATTATTATATACTTAAAAAACGAGAAACTAGAAATAAAACGATTTAAAATATATATGGGTTTTAAAACTTTATTATATTTATTTATTTTTACATTATTTCTAGATTTATTCGTTTTTTTTCACACTGTACTATATCCTGGCACTGTGCATCTCGTATAAGGTGCATATAAACGAAATTACTTTTATGTATGTGCGTGCGTGTGTGTGTGTGGATGTTTGGCATAAGCACACACATACACAAAGGGAAATTGCACATACGGTTAGTGTGCTGGACTGGTTACCGGCTAAAATTATTCGCAGAATTTCTTTTATTGCACCAGTCCACTGGTCACTTTTTGTTCTTGTTTTTGTTGTTACATAGCTCAGTGTTGATTTGGTTGCTGTAGTTGTTGTTATCGGAATGCCATTCCTTATTGGCGTACAATTCCCTGAAGAAAATCAGTGCACATTGTTCAGTCGCTTTTTACTCATATTGAAAATGGTAATCCTTGGACACAGAGAGCTTGCTTACGTATACACACATATATAACAGACGACCAGATGTAATTAAGTAAGAATTTAAATTCTACAATTTCCATTTGGCTGTATTGTAAACCTTAGGCAAGTAAGGAGCCTTACATGCTTATTACGGGCAATGCATCTGTTAAATTATGGCCTAAACTACTTGGAGACTGTGTGTGTGAGAGGAGGTAGATCTGCAACAATGATAAGAGTCCAGTTCTACTGAGTAGTTGATACCAGCTTAATTGTTGGTTGCAATGTTTCCATGGCCTCTATCTTGCACACAACCTAATCATATCGAAGATCATACATTTAAAACGCAGCAGGGAGACAGAGTATCACATCGAGTTTTAATATTGAGAGCTGGTAAAGCAAACACATCAGCAATCGTTGTATCTAGATAATTAAAAACAAGTAAGCAGGCTCTAGTCGAGAAATGCCGACTAGACGATACCCTGAACCCTATATTTTACGCATACAGTCAGTGCTTGCAAGTATATGTGAGTGTGTGTGTACGCGTATAGTGCATACTTTCTTAACTTCAATTTGCCATATCTCCGGTGTTTCTCAACTGATTTCGATAAAATGTTCACAGATTATCATTACAAGTATATTATTTCAAACTGCATCATAAAGATTTATAAATTCAAGATTTTGTTGTTATCGATCACATGTGTATATCGGAAACGGGAAGAGTTATCGAAAATTTAAAACAAACTTGTACTGCCTAGGGATTAGGCGAGCTTATATACCAAATCTGGAAACCAACATTGAAAATGGGTAAAAAGGATATAATGGTTTTTTACAAAAGTATGTAACAGGCGGAAGGAAGAATCTCCGACCCCATAAAGTATATAAATTCTTGATCAGCATCAGCAGTGGAGTCGATCGTCACTCGTTTCTAATCCCTAGGTTAAGTTAGTTTCAAATTTTCGATAACTCGAACCGTTTCCGATATACACATGTAATCGATAACAACAAAACCGAGAATTTGGAATACTTTTAAACGGCGTTTGAAACATTAGACGAAATAATGAGAATCTGTGTAATTTTTATTAAATCGGTTGAGAAACGCCAGAGATATGGAGCATCGAAGTTAAGAAAGTATGCACTGTACCCGTACACACATCCACTCACATAATTGCAAGCATGGACTGTACGCGTAAAGTACAGGGTTCAGGGTATAGTCTAGTCGGAATTTCTCGACTAGAGCCTTCTTAATTGTTTTATTATATTTTTATTCACGAAGGATAATAAAGGTTATGACAATAATAACAAGGAAACAAAAACCTTAATGTTTATGGATCTTTAAACATTTATGGCATACTATTTTCTCACATTTTGTAAGCCACATTATTCGCAAGAACTTGGAATATATTTTTTAGTTTTGTCACTTTTGTAATCCTTTGCAGTAAATATTATGCATACCCGACTAACAATTTCAGGTTGCCCATTTTACTTACTTTAGTCAATGCTTAAGAATTTAGCCCGCAGCTATAAACATTTTTATTTTGCAGCCTTGCTGCTGTATTATTGCAAACTCTATTTACAGCAAACAGGAAATTCGATTTAAATGAAGAGAACGTGGCTAAATCCCTGTGCTCGGCCCAAGCCTATCGGCCACAGGCACAAAATGCAAATTCAGTTTGTAGCTGCAGCAGCAGCTGCGAATGCCTCATGCTTTAAGCTGTAGCTTAAGCAATTTAAACACTGTATATCCTGCATCCGGTTTGGGGTAATGCAACCGACAGCCGTACCTATCTCTAAGTGTGAATAAGCAACCAAGCCGCAACAGCAATAACAACTACACCAATTACATAGCAACAAACCCAGTTACGGGCCCAGTTGTAGCTGCAGAAATGTAGGTGTGAACCGACATAGGGATATGAAAACGGACAGGGCCATCCAGTAGCTAAGACAGACAGAGGCAGACGATGGTAAGGCGTGGGAGGATCTGCTGCGGCGGATGCCGCACATAAAGCATAAAGGATATGCGTCCTAGACGTCGCTGCTGCTGCAATTTTATCTCTTCCTTATGCCGCTAAGGCTGTCTTTGTGACTGGGTCTTGGCTTCGTCGTTTTATTGCTGGTTTTCCGCGTCTCCCGCACCTAATGACCTTTTAGACGTTTAGACGCTCAGTCGTTCAAGCTGCCACTGGCTGCCAACTGGGAACGAGGGAGACACTGAGCGGGTGATTAGTAGGTCACCCACAACGCAGTCCCCATAGTGCTAACAGACACTTGCAACCACTGGAAAAATGTATTAACACTACTATGCAAGCACATTTAAAATAATTTCGGACCTTTAACAATCGAGTTTAAATTTGTACTTTTCTAAATTTTGTCGCTGAAAATGGAAAAAGTAAATCGTATACTCTTAAATTGTACTTTTCGGAAAGCACAATTAATTAAAAACATAATTTGAATCATATTACTGCATATTGAGGATAAACACATAAAACAAAATTGTTCTAACTGTAGCTAGGGGCATGGAGCATCCTGCTCTGGCTTAAGCCTCAACATTATCTGACTGTCTCGACGGAAAACCCGTTAGGGCGCATCATTATCATTTTGTCGTTGATTACATTTTTCAACGCTTAAGTGATTTATTGCGAAATATTATCGTTTTCTAATTTTTATACCCTGAACCCATTGAAAATGGGTAAAAAGGGTATAATGGTTTTGTGCAAAAGTATGTAACAGGCAGAAGGAAGCATCTCTGACCCCACAATATATATATTTTCTTGATCAGCATCAACAGCCGAGTCGATATAGCCATGTCCGTCTGTCCTTCTGTCCGTCTGTATGAACGCGTCGATCTCAGAGACTATAAGAGCTAGATAATCCAGATTTGGTACATAAGCTCGCCTATCCCATCCCTGGGCAGTACAAGTTTGTTTTTAATTTTCGATAATTCGAACCGTTTCCGATATACACATGTGATCGATAACAACAAAATCTTGAATTTTGAAAACTTTTTGATGCAGTTTGGAAGATTAGAATTTTATTGAAATCGGTTGAGAAACACTGGAGATATGGAGTATTGAAGTTAAGAAAGTATGCACTATACGCGTACACTCATACACTCACATACGTGCAAGCATGCACTTTACGCGTAAAGTATAGGGTTCAGGGTATAGTCTAGTCGGGATTTCTCGACTAGAGCCTTCTTACTTGTTTCTATTGAGTCTCCCATGCTGGTAGCTCGCCGCCAACGTGTTTACGCTTAATGAGTTGCTTTTGCCGCATGCCACCTAAATAAATATGAAAGGGAAGCAGTTCCAGTGCCATAAATATTATGAGAGCAACAGCCAAGCATGACATGAGCTCGTCTCTCGCATGTTTGTATGTACAATAGGAGGAGGGGTCCTGAATAGAACGCGATTGTGTGTTATGTCGTGCGTGCATCTGTTAAGACACAAATTAGAGCACTTTGCTCGGATGTTGATTATATGCTTGAATTACTCGAGACAAATTCTAAGGAAATAAAAGTGTAACATGATATATTTCTTAAAGACATTTAGTTATGTACGGTAAAAGATAAAGAAATAAGTTTTCTGTCATGTCTAGATGGGCACGAGAAAATTGTTTAAATTTTTAATTGTAAAAATCTTATCATAAACAAGTTTCTATAAATATAAATATTCTTCTTGATGTGATATATTTTACGTATAACATATTTTTTAGTTTGGTATTCAATAAGTCTTATGTTGTACTTTGTATATCTTATCTTTCCACTTCATCGATTACGTAAAACGACGTTGCCATCTGAATAGTTAAGCTTACTTGTAATCCACTTCGCGGTTGTACGCAACGGTGCTTAAACTTGATGCTTGTTTAGCAGCTCTTAGATTTAATTACAACGGCTACCCGACCCCAAAACCCTTGTTCAAACACTGCTCCTATTCCATCGTAATCTCGATTCACTTTCTTACTTTTCTGCACCGCATAAATTGATTAAAACTCAATGGTGCTTTAAAAGAACGGTCTCCACAAGGACTGCGACTGTTTCTTATTGCTGCAACTCACTTCAAGCTAACCAGCTGCAGCGCCATTCAACCCAGGACATGCCATGGGCAACAACTTGACAGCCACCAACAGCTATACAACCCCATTGACCCAACCAAATGCCAGCAACCACACTTTCTACACTCTGCACACACAGCTTGGGAAATCGCAAACGCATTTGTTAACCGACACCAGAAGTAGTAGTTTGGTTTTTCAGTTCACTAAAATAACATTCGCTCGTCCTAACGATTTTCAATTTGATGCTCCCGACTCAATGCCCAAGTTGACACAAATGCTTTGACTCTGCAGCAACACTAACCCCAATCTTCAACATTTTGCCAATCCAGCACACAATCTTTTGTTTATACCCTACGTATACGTAGTATTTTGATTGGTCGTACGTTGTAACAATAAACTAATAAAACATAATATATTTGATTAAATATTCATTATTAAACGATTAAAGATATTGGCAATTGTTTTTTTGACATTAGAATAAATTTGTCACCGTTTTCTAATGCAAATGAACAAGTATTTTAAATTGAATTCAAATATTTATTCTTTTAGTGTCATAAAGTCTAACACGCTGACAGCACTAAGTACTTGGCCAATATTTAATCAGCCATACAAATTGAATTCATACCAGAGTTTGCAAACTAACCAATTTGTTTTACAACTTTTTCTCGTTACAGAACTTAAAAAATCAAATTATGACCACCAATGTGTGGGTTGAGCAGGTAAGTGAAACTTTTCTATTTGTCTTTTCTGTTATTATTTTCTGTCGCTTTTTTGCTACCTTTTTTAACTACTTAAAAGGGGTGTTTGCCATTTTGTGATTTGGTGTGCTGGAAAACTCCCGAACAGTTTTCATGAAACATGAATCCTCCATTTGCATGCTTCGCTGCCTTCAAATGCAAAATATTTTTGCTGGCCAATCCTCGCGTTCGCATAATGCTCTCTGAGATTGAACGCATTTGCTTGGACGTGGCCAAGTGGTGGTGCTGACCACTCTGATTTAGCGTGGACATGTGCATTGGCTGTGCGCTAATGCGCCAGTTGTACAACAACAGAACCGGGAATAGGCAAAAAACTATATCCATTGCCAGCGTTGAGAGTTTTTGTCGAGCTGCTTTTAAGCACTCGAATAGAGCAGCTTTAAAGTTTTTACATAAAATATGCACACAAATCCCCTGCACAAATTGCAGTCAATAGCTCTTGAAAGCTTATGCCAAGTTTCTGGTTAGCCAATTGACAGAACAAAAGCAAACCCCAAAATAACATATAAATTATGCATCACATCTGTTTGTGTTCTTGAATTCCAAAACTGTGCACGAACATTTCAAGCTATTGTCATTTCAAGTAAAATTCGTCTCTGTTCACGCATACAAATTCAACTGAAATTCGCCAAATGTAAATTTATAGTTTTACAACTTAACTTCTGTAAATCATAATAAATTAGTAATTATATATTGCTAAAAGAAATAGTGCAAATTATAACATTAAAATTAAATTAAAGTTCTAGGATACCAAAAGTATTTAAAAATGCATTAACAAAAATGCGGAATTTTTTCGCTTGTTTGATTAGCCAAAGGAAAATATTTATAAGTAATATACATTTACAAATAATTTTTGGCGTATTTTGAGTTTAATGAATTCGGAATGCGGAAATGAATTATTATAGTGTCATTGTTTGTTATTGCTTGTTGTTGACGTTCGCTGCAGTGTTTGGCTCCCATAAATATGCAACATTATGTCAATAAGGCCGCAAATACGTGCCCCCGCATCAATGTTGTATTCGTGTGAGTAAATAGTTAAGCCGCATTTTCTCATCCACGGATATAGCCACAATGCATCGCACAAACGCACATCGAAACGTTTGGATAATGTATGTATTATAACAACAAATGATGCTGTTGATTGATATGAAAGCTTTTGTTTATTTGTGTAGTATGTATGTACACACGCACATTAATTAGCTGCCTAAAATTCGACTAAACAATTACTTATTAAAAAACCAAACCATTGCAATACATAAGCGAAAATCGTGGTACAATCGTACAAATCACTAAACCCTTAGACAAAGTATGGTTTATAACGTAAAGCGTTAAATATAATTTTCAGGATGATTATGTTTGCTGAAGCGGATATTAATTTTAATTATTGGAGAATTTCATGCTTGGCCATCGTTTGAGAGCGCTTCGATAATCCCATTGTGAATTGCAAACAGCGCCCACGTGGCATGCAGCATACATTTAACAACAATATGTGTTCAGTAATATTACAGTGTTATGTTGCACAGTGAGTGCGACTGACACAGATATACCCTATCGAATATTTATGTCAAAAAGGAATTTAAAATCTAGTTTTCAGATGCCGAAACAGCAAACTTTGTCAATATGCACGAACCCGCATTTGTGTCATAGTAATTCATTTATTGTATGAGCTCTCTTTTGTGTCGCGCAATGGGAATGACTACTGTAGTAATAGCATGCAATTGTGTTGTGAAAATTTAATTTAACGCCAACAGCTTAGCGACCAATAAATTAATGCATAATTAATGGAACGCAATTGAAACATTATATGCAATAACACCAACAACATTGGCCACATAGCAACAACAACAACAACAACAAACCGGCCCTCAGCATTATGTACAACAATATCAATTCAATATTCATCTATATGCAAATTATCTACCCAAGTGCTTTTGCCAATCGACAAATTTATTTAACCATAAATTAGAACGTTTTGCATTTATTTCGAATTCGATTTCGATTTGTTATTAGAAATAATATCATTTGTGTGGTCAGTTTTTAATACGAAATGAATTTTTCTCTTGGCAGGAGTGGAACGACTACAAATTGAAATGGAACCCGGACGATTACGGTGGAGTGGACACGCTGCATGTGCCCTCGGAGCACATATGGCTGCCGGATATTGTGCTATATAACAAGTAAGTGACCCACCTAATTTGTCTATGCCCGCTGATACCAAACATTGGTATCAGTTACGGTTACACTTTGAGTGTTTGGTATGGGTTGAGATTTCTTGTTTTATTTTGGCGCCCGGAACCATTTGCATAATTGCCCAATAGGCGCGACGGGCGCATAAATCAAAGCGCACAGTTACGCTTGCAATTTATCAGCTGATGATTAACGTATTTTTATTTCAATGTAACATGAGTGTTGGCCAAGGGTTCGATGCCATGGAGTGGGGAAAGTGCCACTGGCAAGTGTGGCAGGCCCTTATGCTAAGCATAAAACTCGTCTGCCAACTCGTCTGCGTGCTCAAATTGGATGTTTTATTTTGCTATGCTCGGTGTAATTATTATAATTTGCCTTGTGTCGTATTTCACTTGGAGTGAAGCCAGCAGCATCAGTAAGTTTTACAGTGGTATGAATGTTTAGAAAGCAAAACATTTTTAATCAGTACGGGCATTCATTAATTTATTAATTATATTTACCTAATACTTAATTAAATATTTTTAGTTCTGTAGTAGTTCTGTAGTTCTGTTCCGTTTAACATTTTTTTCACCAATTTCTTACAATTTTCATCCATTTTTCTTTTTTGTAACAATTTATATTTTCTTTCTAATAAATTTATAGATTTAATCTTTTCCAATTGCCACATACATTAGCTAGAAAGATATTAATTTAAAGCACACATTTCGCAAACACACATGGCGTATACATTTTATTGCAATGACCTATGACAGCAACAGAAACACTTTTTATTATTATATAAACAAAGCTCGTATATCATAAATTCTTTTATTGTGTACGAAAAATTCTTTTGCACAATGCTTACAATTGGTTATGGATTTTCCTCACAAATATTCCACATTGTTTCCACTGTTCCGCTTGCGTTAGTCGGCCACTCGACTTTGTCGATGTGGCTGACTGGCACTTTAGTGCCTACAATACCAGGGAGGACATCGCTCCTTTGGCAGATCGGCTTACGCGCTCTATGTGCCATAGTGACCTCTTCTTTTTTTGGCTGGCTGAACGACTGGCTTGACTTGGCTGGCTGGGCTTTAGCAACTATTCGCAAAGCATACTTTTGGGGTGTCTGTGTGTGTGCTTCGGCAGAGTCATAAAAAGTCGTAATTTATTGCTTGGAAAAAGCTTAAATTTCATTTGCCAACAACGACAAAAGCATTGTCGTGTTGTTGTGCGTAACTGTAGCAACTCCATGTTACTTATACACAGATATACCTATTTATTATATATATATATATATATATTTATATAGTACACACACAAACTAAAGCAACTCGAACGCATTACGTGTTATATGTCCGCCATTGTCGTTTGCTGTCACAGCCGCCGCCATCGTGGACGTTTTTAAAAAAAAAATAAAATAATAAAAGTATTTGTACTGGTTATAATGAAGCAATGTGCTTCGTTCATTCCCTTGTGGAGAGTACAATTTCCTCTCTCCGATTCAGACGCATCAAATTTATCCTGAAGAGCTCTTTTGTTCGCTTCAAACACTTGTAGTTAATTGTGTTTGGTCAAAAGGAATTGCCTCTAAAAAGTCAATTTAACTTGTGCTCAACATCGGGCACGAATAGTTTTTGAATGTTAAGGTGGTGTCAGCCGGAGCAATTCTTACAAGCAAGCTTGCACAACAGCATTACTTCGATTGACTAGACTGCAATTTATCGCAGAAATAAGTTTTACGCACTCTTTTTTTGAAATGAAATGAAAACCAGTGTTGGTAAGCATTTCTCATTGCGTGTCCTGCACACGAAATGAAAACTATTGCAATATTGTGATTGGCTTTCTTCTAATTTTTTCGGAATAAGACAGCAACAAAAAAAATTCTCGATATTTGGAAATGCTTTAATAATCTCTCTTTCTTCTTCATGTTCACACAAAATCGTTGCTCCGTCTGACAGCACCTTTACATTTTAAAGCAAGAAAACTTTTTTTAGATAGTTTTGTTTTTCGGTACAAAAAAATTTTTTTACTCAATTAATCATTTTATTTTGAATTGCACTGTGAAATGTGATTTATTGATAAAATCATCATTGTTTTATTTTTAAAGTCTAATTTAATCGAAAATAATATTTTATTATGAATGCAGTTAACAACTGTTATTTATTTTCTAGTTCAAATTTAGAGTAGTTCGCAATATTTTAAAGCATTGTGGAAAGAGTTGAAATAAAATTGAACAACGGCCACAAATTAAGCAGAAAATACTACAGCCAACAATGCCAAACAAAATAGTCTCCGAATGTACCAATAAAAACAAGCAACAACTTTCTCTTCTAGTTGTTGTTGTTGTAATCTTGAATGCAAATACATTTTCCCATGTGGGTGTCTGTGTGCTGTGCGCTGAAAATGCGTTTATTTTCACAATTGTAACGAAACTGCAGCAATATTTTACGCAGCAACATTTCGCCAAGACAAACGCACAGCAAACACAGATACACACACACACACACAAACAAACTGTCGCAAACACAAAAGAGTAGCTAGAGCGGGCTATTCGTCGAAATTGCGGCCATTTGTATGCAATGAAAAATGTTTAATTGCCTGCTAAATGTGAAATAGCCACAGCAAATAGTTGCGCAAAGCCTTTGTTAGCGCATATCAAAACAAAAACACGAACACCAAATACCTGAAAGCGTGAGCCACTTAACCACACGCACACACAGAAAGCAAGCGAGAGGGAGAGATAGAGAGAGAGAGAGAGATAGAGGGAGAGAGAAACACGCCATGTTGGCCTATAAAAGTAATATTAGCCATGTGGCTGTTCGGCCTTTGGTAACAAGCGTCAAAAGTTGTTATTTATTGGGCTCAGCTCTCTCGCTTGTTGTTATAATTGTTTGTGGCTCGAGTGTATAGCGAAACCATTTGCATTCGCATACGCATTGGTCAATTTTAAATTGCAATTTCGGTCCATTTTGAAATGCTCAGCGAAGTGACAGATCGCTCTATATACGCTATAGGCTTTTACGCTGACCAGGCATAATTAGCAGTCGTAGTTGTTGTTCATGTATGTGTGAGTGTGGTTCAGCGGCTCATTAAATACGCATCGAAGCCGAGATACCGTTAACAGCAGTTACTTCTCGCTCTCCCTTATCTCTCTCGTTCTATCTGCTTGGTAAGGCCAGGCATTTGGCATAGACAAAACTTTTAGGCCCCAAATTCTGAATGGCTGCCAATGACGACATAACAAGGACAACAACAGCAAAGGCAATGGCAAAGACACTGTTTATATTTGTGAAAGCCGCTTAATTCCAGCAATTAATTTTCATGTTGATCCAAGAATTTAAAATCGCACTCAAGCGACAGCGACTCAATGATGTTGGCTCTGTCTTTGTTTCAGTTCGGTTTGGTTCGGTTCGGTTCATGTTGCTTGTTTTTTTTGGGGCCTACAATTGATTGCAATTGGTGGCTGCTGCGGCTCGTGGCACGCCTTGCTTAATGGTTTCCAAGCATTATTTGGTAATTTTGTAAAGCTTTTCGTTGCGCTATAGTGCCAAAAAGCTCAGACGCAATAAATATGAGGGCTTTATTCAAAGTCTGCTTTTGAATATATTTACCATTTGGTTCGAGTGCCAAAATTCATTCAAATATCTTTATGGCTATTGAGATGATAATTTTGGCACGTTGAACTTAAGATGATTACTACATTTTACCAAGTTGTTCTTCATGTTTGTTTGCTTTAAAAATATAACTGAATTAAATTAATAAATTTTTTCTTAAAATCCTATTAAGGATTCAAGTTTAATTTAAGTTAGTTTTTTCTTTTTACTTGGAATTTATTTAAAACAAATACTTAACATGATAATTTGTTAGTTTCTGCTTTTAGTTTCAATATTTTTTAGTATGGGAGTGAAAAATAAAACTTTATTTAAAAAATATACAAAACAAATAAATTGGTTTAGCCATTTGAGACTCTATCCTATTCCTGCTAATGTTATTTGAATTATTTCTTTATCTTAAAACCATTAGCAACAAAATGGAACTCAACTACTTTTAAACCACTTTTGATAGCAGTTTCTACCTTTTGACTGCATTTGCCATGATATTAGTTTTAATAACATAATTTGGAAGAGCTTCTAAATGCTTACGTTTACTCAATGTATGTGTGAGTATGTGTGCGGCTGTGTGGGTGTGTATGAAAAAAAGAACAATTACGCAACTAAAATAAAATGGAATCTGCAGGAACAACCAAAATTGTAGAACTAATTAAAAATACATTTTAGCTTCTAATTACAAATTTATTTTAAATACGAGAAACTGTGTTTGTGGCAGTAGCACGCCCAAGGCCAATGGCTCAACCACCAACACCATCCACCGTTAAACCCTTGCTGTCCATTAGCAATAAAGTCCTCAGGCGTGATTCGGGGCAATGGCTTAGAGAGACTCCTGCACTAAATACGTATCCAAAAGCAAAGCTTTTTTAAATGTTATTACAACAAAAGCAACTACAACAACACCAATAGTAGCAGCATTAGCAGCAGCAGTGGCATCAGCAGGAACAACGATGTTGGCAAGCCATTAATGGCTAAAAACCATTTAAAATGGCCGATGGCGCTGAAAAAAAAAACACAGCTTTGAAAACATAAATATATAACAAGAACAAAAGTTTATAACCAAACCGAAAAACCAAAACCACGCCTGGGGGTCACCACAATTGCAGCCATTATCTTCACGGTGATTCGGTGGTGTGCGATGAATAGACACACACACATATATATATATTTACTGGGAGAGTCAACGCGGCGTATGAGTGCCAGGCTATGGACCAACCGCTGGCTGCGGCTATCAGCGCGTTAATCTGAACGCCACACTGAGCGCCATCTTCGGGCCAAAGTTGAATCAGAGAACACAGCCAATCCGCAGGCGTTCAAAAAGTTTTCGCTGACTTTGCTTCTACTTCAGGGTCTGGCAGCCATTTTATTTATTTTTTTTTATATAAATCTAATGAAAGATAATGAAATTGTATTTCGTTTCTTTTGATTTCCACGCAGTTGATGCTGAAAACTAAAGCAGTTGCAAAGTAGAATGTTTTTCTGTCATGCAAACAGTGAAACAGTGGGAGAGAAATGGGAACTGGAACCTGACCGCCTCCGTAATACACAATAATAGAATTAAAGTGGCTGCGACAGACTGTGGAACGGGTGTTGCAGAGTGTGTCCTGAGTATTTTTTTGGGTTCCCAAAGTTCAGCTGATAATAAAGTTGTCAACAGCATTCATCTAATTAAAGAAAACAAAGCCAAATCCTTGGCACTTGGGGAATAGAAAAACTCAATGTATGTAACACGATGACAACCGAGCAGTGAGAGTTGAGGGGACAGATTTAAATCAGAATAGGTAGTGTATATGTGTGTGTGTGGGGGGTGTTGAGCATCCAAAACCGCGCCCTGTCTCTACCGCAATATAATGCCAGAGCTGAGATTTATGGCGCTAAGTTAATATGGCCGCCGGAAATGGTTATGTGGTTTTCGCTGACAGTCTAAGCATCGGTATCTTAATGTGTGGGTGGTTATGGTTTGTAACCTTTTTGTTCAGAACATTTTAATTTAAAAAAAGTATACCGTAAGTAAGTTATGAAACACCTATTATTTGGGATTCTTGCAGCTTGTTGGCAGTGCAGATACATACATACATATTCAATTATTATTTTAAAGTCAATCAATGGCCAATAAATTACAACGCCACTGATAAGCTGAACAAAATGTTGAATGAATAAAATGAGATATATTTTTGTTCATTTTGTTATGCTGTACGATTTCTTTTGTGTCAAGTCTATGACCACATTTCCTAGACATACATTCAAAATGTGCAGTTAAACGAAACGAATAAATATCTGCAAAGTGTCAGAATTGTTGCAAAACCAACATGTTTGAACAAATTTATTGGCTACTCTGAATACGACAGGTATCATGCTGTGCCTACTAAATGGCATTTAGGAAATGCTCAGAGAAATCGATCAATGCAATAATTTGGAAAGCTTGAAAAAGTTATTAACAGTTTTATAATAAAATCAATAATACAGTGTGCCGTGCCACAAGAAGGAGTTTACACGAAACATGGCAATGAAAAAAATAAATTAAAAATAAATGCATATAAATTATTAATTAAATATGTAACGAACGAACTCGTTTTAAATCCTTGCAGCGCTGATGGCAATTATGAAGTGACAATAATGACAAAAGCAATTCTACATCATACGGGCAAAGTGGTTTGGAAACCACCCGCCATTTATAAATCATTTTGTGAAATTGATGTCGAATACTTTCCGTTCGATGAGCAAACGTGCTTCATGAAATTCGGCTCCTGGACATACGATGGTTACATGGTAAGTGAAAGTACTTAAATAAAAGTTTGAAACAATGTACAACTACGTTAATGCTTGATGTATCAGGTTTTTATTTAAAGTCATTCTGTTTTAAATATGTATGTAGGGAGGATACACTTATAAGAAATTTACCGTTTCCATCTTACTCGTATTTCAAACAGTAACGAATAGCTATGGTTACATTTTGAACTCCATGTTTAGCATGATCTGATAGGTACGTTGTACCAAATGCATATCCGCTCCCCATACTCTACAGCGAAAGAGTGCTGTCAATCAATGTAACTGGCTCAGCTCGGAACTGAAAGCCATCAATCACTACCATAAGACGCTCAGCGTGTTTGACTCTCTCTCTCTCTGTATGTGTTCGCCATACTATCTGATTGATTGGCGGCTAATCAAATGCTAATCAAACGTTTAAGTCGATTATAAAAGCATTAAATCGCAAATTTTCAATGGATGTCGGTCAATGGGCAATTGGGGTCTGGCAAATGGGAGCTGTTACTGCCTATGTTAGACGAAGAAACGAGTTTTTAAACGTGTTACACCGAAACAAAAATTGACTGCGACGACCTTGAAAAATGGTAAAATCAAAAGGATTCCCACTCTATGGCAATTGATTATTCGCTTCAATTTTATTGAGGGGGGAGACAGCAATAAAGGCTTCCCAAAAGGGGCGTAGCTAACTGGAGGCTGCGTTTGCGCGTTTAGCTGTTATATATTTATTTATTTCAATACTGTTGTTAATGTTTATTGTGCTATTGTACACTTGACACGCTTCGTTTGCTCGTTCCCTGGTTGGCATGTGATAAATCACATGAATTTCTCTCACACTAACACACACTCGAACAGCTGTCACAGCTGTATGTGTGTGTGCGTAGAGAAGATAACAGGCAGCAGCTGCGTTTAATGAACCAGCCACGCCTTTGGAAAACTTTTTGCGACTCGTTTGTCAAATGGCGACAACAACATCGAGACTTACACATAAATACAAGCTAGACAACTTAAATGCAATAACACAACGAAGCAATAATACACTTAGAAAAGTGTAAATCGTGTGAGAATTCACAAAGCTGTCAAACCTAAGTGGTTTTTTGCGTATCAAAATGTCAGTTGAAAAGTGAGGAAGTTGACTGCAAACAAATAAAAACTTTTAGCTATATCTAAATATATACAAATAGCTATTTAGCTATTTTAACCTACAAAATAGTTTACAAGATATCCTAATAGCGAGCATTCTTCTACAAAATGATGAACACACACATTTACACATAAATACGTAAAACAGGATAATTTTTATTTATATTTTCTTTTTGCCAAATAAAGCAAATTTACGCATCGGAAGCTTTAATATGCTTCATTGATTTTAACTTTATAAACACACACGCGCGCACACACACACGTATAGACACATACAAATGTATGTGAACCATGGAATTAATATCCTGTCGGGCCATATATAAAAATTGTTGCCGCTTGATTTCGTCGCTTATTCTGAATTCTGTCTGTGCCAATTTACAGCATCAGCGTAAATGTATTACGAGGCATTAATGATGTTACTGTTATGGTTGGGAAGTAATTGAAAATTGTGTATGTGTGGTATGAGTATTTGATACAAGCAAATTGATTTTATTCAATTAATAACAGTCAAAGTGTAAACTGTGACTACATAAATATGAAGTGAAAAAAATCCTACGATCTCTTGAAAATTGATGAATCAAATCAAATGAGCATGACTACCATTATTCATTCGAAATGATGAGTATCTGTAGCTTATATAGCAAATATATCAGTGAAAACTTAACTGTCACATGAAGCTTACAAAAATAAATGAGCGACACCCATAACATACATCACTAACAAGAAGAGCTGCCAAATTACTGAAATAAATGTTGAATCGGAAAAAGTCATTTACGTTTAGTGCCGTGCACATGATTGAAACTTATCACAGCAGCTGCCATCTCCATGAGCATTTTTATTCTGCCAGCCACGAATCTTACGACAAACACTAAGCAATCGCAATTCGTAGCGCAATTGACGATTGTCAAAAATTTGTCAAAAGTACGAAAACGTTTTCGGCATTCTCCATTCGCCTCCACCTGGAGGTTAGATGAAAATCAGCATCACCTTTGATTTACCTCCACGTAATTCATTGCATCGACTGTTTGGCAAAGCAAACCGTCACCTTAGTCGAATCCTGAGTGTTATTGTTGTTGTTGAATTGGCATTGCTTGGTGGAGAATGGGGGAAAAACAAATCAACGTTAATGGAAATACAATCGCACAGGTGTTGCATTGTCAAGCATATCGATGCATAGATGAAAAAAGGCAGAAAACAAATACAGAGCGACATGGAAAACGTTTCTATGCTTGTATATTTATTATTATTTTTAAATGAATCGAGCCATAAAAATAAAATAAATCAGTGCAATATGTGCACAAAGTGTTAAAGTGCCTAAGTATTTAAGTTGTATAACAACAAGTTTAGCTTGAGGATAAAAACACAACCAAAGTGTCATATTGTACATTAAATGAAATAAATGACACATTTCGAAGATACGCATAATCAATTAAACAGCATAAATATACAATTCAATACGAAACTATGGAAATTAGAAAAGAAAAACGACACAAAACGTTCGGATTTTTATGTTGCAAACATTTGCTGTCTTATAACACATCGAGGAAGAGGTGTTTCCACCCGCAGAGGGATTGTGTTGACCCGACTTAGCTCGTGTGTCGCGGGAGTCCTGTTTAAGCTGAAGGTCGAAAGGAATCTAGAGTCTTTCGGCACAATGCTGTTCCACCTTGGACTGGGGTAATTTTATAGAAAAGTTGTGTATCGCCAAACTAAAACTTGCCAGAGACATTAGCGTTACGATATGTAGGTACATCCATGCAATTACGCTTTATATCCTTATTGCTCGAATTAGATGTCGGCCCTCACTCAAAACATACTCGAAAATAGTTTTGAACGATCTATTCAAATATAAATAATTTATTTCGTTACCAGGTTGACTTGCGGCATTTAAAGCAAACTGCCGATTCAGATAATATTGAGGTTGGCATCGATCTGCAAGACTATTACATCTCCGTCGAATGGGATATCATGAGAGTGCCGGCAGTGAGAAATGAAAAGTTTTACAGCTGCTGTGAAGAGCCGTATCTGGACATTGTGTTCAATCTGACGCTTAGACGAAAGACGCTATTCTACACCGTCAATCTGATCATACCCTGTGTGGGGATCTCGTTTCTGTCCGTACTGGTATTTTATCTGCCCAGCGATTCGGGCGAGAAGATCTCACTTTGTATCAGCATTCTGCTATCGTTGACTGTGTTTTTTTTGCTGCTCGCCGAAATTATTCCGCCGACATCGCTGACAGTCCCACTGCTGGGCAAGTATCTGCTATTTACCATGATGCTGGTCACACTCTCCGTCGTTGTGACCATTGCGGTGCTTAACGTCAACTTCAGGTAAGTTTTTCCATATTCCGATTCGCTTTTCATTATTAAACAATAAAATAAAAAAGCCATATTTAAAAATATACAATGTTTATTTGTTCCCATGTTACTATATATTATTATTTATATAAATTTAATTTTCTATTATAACTTAACAAGGTTTTTAATAACTTTTTTTATTTTTAAAATTGAAAAGTTAATAAAAATATGTATCTATGTTTTTTTCAGATCACCCGTGACGCATCGCATGGCACCTTGGGTACAGCGCGTCTTCATACAAATCCTGCCTAAGCTGCTCTGCATTGAGCGACCCAAAAAGGAGGATCCCGAAGAGGATCAGCCACCCGAGGTGCTAACAGATGTTTTTCATTTACCGCCGGACGTTGACAAGTTTGTTAACTACGACACAAAACGTTTCAGCGGTGATTATGGCATACCAGGTAAGTGCCAGCTACGTATGTCCCGCTCCCCAGCGCTCCACAGCGCCAACATAAAAACCAGTTATCCAAGTCCGCACTAAAAGCTTTGCTCAAAACGCACTCGGAGAGTGAATCGAAATTCTTTAAGCACCTTTGTTAGAGTAAACAGAAGTTTTCAGAAAAGTACAAGCAAACTTTCTAAATAGTATTTGCCTCAGACTCAAAACTTTTTTGTTGTTCTCAAAACTTTGGCATTGCTGCAGTCGCATTTGCAACTAGCAAGCTTACACTTTCCTAGGTGCTGCCGCCTTTAGATTTATGAGTGGCTTTAGCAGGCGCATGAAGTGAGTAACAGAGCGCTTCTAGGTAGGTTGTCTCGTTTTAAATATGCGAAAGTACATTGAAATTATATGCACTTTGGACACCCACCCAAAGCTATTGCTGTTGGGTGCGCAAACAATTTATGGCAATTAACGGGCAACTGCACCAGCAACGGACACGAAGATATCACGCAAACCCACTTACACACACACACAACTAGTGAAAAAGACACACACCCACAAATAAAGAATACGAGGAAAACTAACAACCCGACAAGTAGACAAGTTGCATAAGTTGCGAGTGAAAAGTTGCTGCAACTCAGCAAAGAATTATTCGCTTTCTAAATTACTTTTGTATCGTTTTGTCACTGTCGGAACGCCATTTGGGTTGCTCATTAAAAAACGTTAAGGGCGGAGGGAAGAGTGTGAAAAGATAAAAGTACAAATAGAGTACAATGGAAATTATTTCAATAAGATCTTAAGTTCTTGAACTAAGCAAATGAATAACCTTGTGTAAAAGTAAGGCAGGAATTATAAATTGCAAATAGTTTCATAATATTTAAAATATATTTATAAATTAAATATGCAAACAAATAATTATTAAGTTGGACAAACAGAAAACCATTCCAAATGTCAAGCTTACAAATATATTAAATATTAAAAAATAAGACCACTTTAAGACATATATAGTTATATAATTGTGGATTTACATATTTAAACCTATTGAACTGATTTTTTTTACAAAAACCTCATTAATTAGCTGCTTGTACCAATTCATTTGCAGTTGCCACTTAATTAAAGAAGTCGACACATAAAACCACTCAGCAATCGACTTTGCAAAATCGCACTCACCCATGAAATTAAAAAAAAATATATATAACACTGAAGTCAAGCTGTCGCCATTTGGTGACTACTTTTCGCTCGTCGAGTAACTCTAGCGGGCTTTCAATTAATGCCTTTCTTTACCCATTTTCCTGGCACTTTTTCCACTTATTAGTTTTGCGCGAAGTTGAAAGAAATGAAACGATATCGAAACTTTGAAACGCCCAGCCGAATAAATACAAAATAAGAAGAGAAGAAGAGAGTAAGCCGCCAACTATTTACAGAGTTTCTTTATATTTCTGTTGCTGCTGCTTCTGTGCAGCCTTTGTCCACTTCCTTAGGGACATTGTAAAAATAAAATTGCTCCCAATACAAAGCGAAGCACATAAAAAGTTACAAATTGCATTTGTGCACAGAAAAAATTGGAAAATGAAACACATAATATAAAAAAAAAAAAATTTAAGAGAAAGCTTACAATTTGATTACCATAATGCTGTTATTGCTTCCTGCTTGTATTTCTCTGACTTTCAAGCACTTTTTCTTACGATTTGCATCTTTAAACGTATTTTGCAGTTCTACCCGCATCTCATCGCTTCGACTTGGCGGCGGCGGGCGGCATTGCCGCCCACTGTTTTAGTGATCCGCCGCTGCCCTCCACACTGCCACTGCCAGGAGCTGACGACGATCTGTTCAGCCCATCTGGTCTCAATGGGGACATCAGTCCCGGCTGTTGTCCAGCGGCTGCGGCCGCGGCAGCTGCTGCTGCTGCTGCTGATATCAGTCCCACATTCGAGAGACCCTATGCACGGGAGATGGAAAAGACTATTGAAGGATCACGCTTTATTGCGCAGCATGTGAAAAACAAAGACAAATTCGAAAGCGTAAGTAAATATTTGTTTTAGTTCACAGATATGTTTAAAGTTCTATAATATAAATTTAAATGTATAGAAAAAACATCTAAGAGTTTTATTTTAATATTAAGTTAGAATTTTCCTGCGATTCATATTTTATGTAAAACATTAAATAGGCAGGAATATGCAAAAAAAAAAAAAAAAAAAACCTTGCATCACACTAGAAAATGCTGACTAACATGATGTGCCCACCGACAGATAGTTAGTTAGTTAGCCAGACCCATAAACGGACCACGAATCAGCCAATTCGTTTGCATGCCCGACTGCATCGTGTCGTTTTTACGCCTTTCCCTGTTTCTGATAACCCGCATTAGTCAGCCACCCATGCATCCGCTCGAATCACGTTGCTTGCATTTCTCTAATCAAAAATTGTAAATGTGGGATAAGGCAGTGAGAGAGAGAGAGAGAGAGAGAGAGAGGGAGAGAGAGAGCGCTGGGGAAGGGGAAGAAGGGGAGGCGCATCGTCACGTTGAGCTAAATTCAGGCTGAGTGATTGAGTTGTTTGTGCACAAAATGGTTCGCAGCATGCAAGCGCAAAGAGCAGAGTGCAAGTTTGGCAATCATTGTGGCCACAGCCACTGGCAGACAATCCCCTGAATCAGCTCTGTTTGGATTTCAACTTTTGCTGGAAAGTTCGAATCAATAACTAAATTGAAATTGATTTGATAATGAATTTCAGAACTGCTCTTCAAAAGGATTGAGCTAACAGCATTTGTTTATTTGGCCATTTAACAAAATGTATTTCTTAATTAAACTCCGGATGTTATCTAACAAAAGACTTTTTCAGCACTCTTACTTAGATTTATAAAATGGCATCTTCAACTATTTCCCTAAAGTGATTGATATTATAAATACGTTTAAAGATAAAGTGTATACTGTCATACTAAACCCATTGAAAATGGGTCGGGATTTCTAGACTAGAGGCTTCTTACTTGTCATGTATAAACTAATGCTTAAAATGAAATCTGGTAACTTTTATTATGTTTCACAGGTTGAGGAAGATTGGAAATACGTCGCCATGGTATTGGATCGTTTGTTTCTTTGGATTTTCGCAATCGCTTGCGTTGTCGGCACAGCGCTTATTATATTGCAAGCGCCAAGTTTGTACGATCAATCGCAGCCGATTGACATATTGTATTCGAAAATTGCTAAAAAGAAATTCGAACTGCTCAAAATGGGCAGTGATAACACCTTATAACGTCCACTTGGGTTCGCAGCGGGCTGGTGGAATTTAATCATCAGCTCGTTGCGAACCCTGTTCGCCGCCCGTGACGATGATCGTGAATAATATACAATGAGCCACACCATGAGCGTCGCAACATCAGCGTTATACAACAACACGAATAGCAGCGACAGCAGCAGTAGCAGTGTTGACGTCGTCAACAAAAATAATCACGATATCGATAATGCAACGCTGACTAACTCATGGAGCACATTGTAAAAAGCGGAGCGAAGCGAGCATTGGAAATTGAAATAATAAAAAAAACATTTAGAGTAATGAGTCAAGCGAGTACAAGTTCTGGAGCAGTTGATCAAAATATGTATGTAATGTAAAGGAACAGAAGTACTTAAGTGTTGGGTAACGTTAAATACGTTCAAATAACTGGACTTGCAAATCAACATTGACATATGTATATGACACGGTAACTGCGAAAGTTATTCAGGCAGCAAAGACAGAGAGTTTAGTTAGTAAGTTTTTGATGAATGTATGTTAGGTTATGGATGTGTGGTGATACGTCCACAGATGTTGCATGGTTGTGCATGGTGTGCAGTATTGCATAATGTGTAAGTGCTGTAAACATAATAAAATGTTTGTAATTTGTATTGTATTTTTGAGCGCCGAAAAGTTCCTTGTTGATTTTTAGTTCTAAAAGTTTCATTAAAAAAAAAAATATAACAACAACAAAAACCCAAAAATGTTTTAAAATGGCATTTTAAATTTAAAAACAACAACAAAACTCGACTGCATGTGTTCAGTGTGTTTGTGTGCGTGCGTTGGAAAGTGTTAACGTAATACATTTTAATTATTTATCTATTTCTGAATATTTTTTTTTCCCCATTATTTTTATCAACGTCTGAATAAAACTTTGCTGGGGCAAAATTAGAAAAATGCAAAAATTCAAAACTAGTTTTAGCATGAGCCATGCCTAAATCACAAGTAACTAACTTAAATTATATGATGATCTTAACATAATTAGCACCTAAGTCTTAATTAGTCTTAGCTAAGCTACATACATTTTAAGCAAATTAACTAATATTACACTACCAAAACCAAAATGTCAGTCTCATGGCGACATGGTCAAATAAAGCGCGAAATTCTGAAATAAATTTAGTTAAATGTTGATAAAACAAACATCAAATTTTTAAACTCACACATTTTTACTACAAGAAATACACACACTCATATGGTAATATGTAAGTATATCAAAAAAAACATATGTATGGAACATATAATAAAACACATAGTTTAAAGTCAAACAACAATTTAAGACAACTTAAATTCAATAACTACCAAATACATAAATGGAAAAAGTTAACTACAACAACAATTTCAATCAAAGCTACACATAAATATATATACACTGTATCACAAAATGGATAGCACTTTGTTGTAGTATTTAACGCTATTCGTTTGTGTCACACAAATTCTATCAGCACTTATTCCTTGTAATAAATGGCAAAAATCGAATTAAAGAACAAACAAAACCAAAACACTTTCAAATTAAAATATTTTCTTTATTTGGGTTTAATTATTTTGACTGCAAGCATGTCATAAAAACTTGATTTATTTAGTATCTACTCAGATATATTTTACTTTAAAATTAAAAGCTTTCACTATATAGAGATTTAATTTTTCGTTCTTAAATAGCATATCCTAGTGTACTGATTTATTGCCAAAATCACTTTGAAAAACTGTCATGAGTGCCAGCAGAACAGGTGTTAGACGAGGGAGTCAGAGAACCAGAGTTGAGCTTGATATAGCCTTGGATACACACAACACAAAGAAACACCTTCAAATTAAATACCAAAGCGAACGAAACTTGCCGCAAGGTTTTTTCTTTGCGTTTTTAATTGATTTTGCGAAAGTTTTGCGACTACAACAACAACCAAACCAACAGCCAAATATTAACAACACGAATGCCTTTCGGCGTCAGTGCGCGCCACAGGGTATGCAACAAATTAAGTGAGGAATGCAATTTGCTTGCGAGTAGCTGTGCGAATGTGTGCGAGGCTGTGCATGTTTGAGTCAATAAAAAAGCGAAAATTACACAAACATTTTCACAACTTGCATGCAAAGGGCTAAAATGCTAATAAAAAAAATAAAAAAACAACAACAAATGAAAACTATTGAAACTATTAGCAAGGAATGCCGCGACAGCTCTGGCTCTCAGAGTTGTCAAGCTGCTGTTGTGCTGTTTATAATTGTTATACTTGTTGTTGTTACTGTTGGCTTGACTTTGGTTTGGGCGTTTAATGCGTGTGAAGTGGCAAAAAGTTTAATTAAAATTCCTAATCGAAAATATTCAACATTTGTGAATGTGTAATTAAAATAGTTTTCCAAGCCAGCAAATATGCAAATGCAACTACTAAGTTTCAACAGATGCACACAAATGCATACATATTTATATGCGTGCATATATACAAACGAGTTTTGTATTTAGGGCTTAAAGCATTACTATCTGACTATTGGCTGCAACTGTAATTGGCATCTAGTTAGAAAACCAACTAAGAGCTCGGTTAAATAAAACATATGTCAGAGTGGGAATTCTTTTATTTTGTTTTGAATGCGAGTTGCATCTTAGATTTTCCTTTTTTCCTTATTTTACACACATTTTGTTGGTTCAATCGTGTGCGTAAATGCGAAAGCTGCATCCAACGGATCTATCGCCATTATTCTTAGCAAAATGCAAAACGAATAGCGTAACACATACACACACACACACATACACACAATTAATTAACAAAAAAAAAACAGCAACAACAACAAGCAACCAGAACGGAAACGGAATTAAATAAATTAAAATTTAAATAGTTACGCCATTTTGGTGTATTTAAATGTAAAGTGCATAAAAATCAACAGTTAACATTTTTTAAATATTTAGATATTAACTAAACGTAATATAAATGTTATTTATAAAAAAAAATATCATAAATCAAATTATTAATTAAAATACAAACGAATTGCATAAGCATTTAAACACACACACATATACATTCAGCCACAGCAGCCCCATAATTAAATATGATAATTGTACATTGAATGATTACATCAAATATTAAAAGTATTCAACTGAGCTTATAAAATTAAAAACAAAAAAAAAACACACGAGAAAAAAATTAATAATTTAATTAAAATGAAATGCCAGCAGAATGAGCAAAACTATTTGACAACTGTCTCGACTTCCGATATGAAAAGCATATAAATAAAAAGTCTGAAAAAAATATATATATACAAACACATTACGAAAATATAAAATATATATGCATACATAATAGAAATAAATACATAAATATGCACACTGCGCATGTATTGAACTATATGCAAGCTAATTAAATACTCAGATAAATCAGATAAAGCAATAAGAAACACGATTGCTCAATATTCAAAACGTTCCACTTATATTCACAAAGAAACTCCATTGGCTAATATCAGAAACAACTCAAATTAAAAGCAAGATTTGATTTATAATTTTAATTGCTGGTTTCTTATGTCCTTAAAAAAAAATATATATATATATATATATTTATATATTTATATATATATTTATATATATATTTATATATTTATATATATATTTATATATATATATATATGTGTGTGTATATAAATTGAAAAAAAAAATTATAATATTAAGTTGTACATCGAACGAAATTGAATTTTATAAATTGAATAACTATTAAAATTTCGCACTATACTCATACTAAGTTCTTATTTATTTATGTATAAGTCTTGCTTGCTTTGTTCCCTGTGTGCATTCCTTAAGTCATTTTTGCTTTCGTTGCTGTGTTGAGCTGGAAAAATATGTTATTCCTTTGGGCAATTCCTTTAAGAAATTGCGTGAAACATTGCATAAGATATTAAATCTTGCATTCATTCAGCTTAAACTTAGAAGAATTTACACGTTTGAATAGCGAAACGCATTCTAAACTTTAAGCTAAAATACTTTTTGTTATAGTTTTAAACAATCAACTAAAAATGAATATTAATTATAAAGCGGCAACAAAAACGAAGCAAGAAAAACGTAAAAAAAAAAAAATTAACTAATGACAAGTAAAAGGCGTAACTTTTCTGTGAATAAATTAAACTAAATAACGTAATTGCATATTTAAATTAAAATCGCATCTAAATTGTGAATAGCTAAATAATAAAAAAAAACCAATGGGCTAAACAGTTGTTAAAATGAAAGCCAACATTAGTAAATGTATGAATGCAAAATCAAACAATTTGAAAATTGAATTTCAACCACCATTTTTGTAAATTGTTTCACTTGGGAAAATCGACACGCTAATGCAAAAAAACAAAACAAAAACCAAAAATACATTGAGAAATACAATAAAAACGTATTTAAATAAAATAAACTAATAATAATGCAATCTATAACAAAAAATGTACCAACTATGAAAAATCGAAGGCTATTCGATAAAAGTCAAATACATAGACGTGTATATGCTCTCATTGGTTGTGTTTTTAGGTTATAATCAAAGAGGCTTGTGCGTGTGCGTGTGTGTATGCGCGTGTGAGTGCGTGCACACTCACACTCACACAAGCAACCAATCGGTCATTCAATCAATCAGTCAGTCGGTTAGTCGGTTAGTACAATTCAAATTCAAAATTGTACAGTTCATTTGCACATTAAAAACCAAAAATTAATATTATTATGTATGTAATAAATTCATAATAATTATTGTTAAATATAATACAATAATTAACAAAAATAAAAATAAAAAAAGGGTAAACACATCGTGTTTAACTGCAAATTATGCTAATAATGTCAAACATTTTGAATTTGCCTTTTTAAAATGCGTTTTGCTTTTACGTTTTAGGTTAGAGCTAAATGTTTAGTGTGCTTCGTGTGACAAAAAAAAAACAATTTAAAAGAAATATATTAAAACAAAACTTAATATACATAAAATGCAGAATAGTTTTGAGCACTGCAAAACGGAAGGAAACCAAATTTTGGTAAAAAAAAATAAAATAAAAAATAAACATGTAATTAAAATACTGCCACAAATAAGACAAAATAATATATGCAAATAACGTTACACTAAAAATCAATAATCATATATCTGCATACATACATACATATTAATTATATATACATATGTACATTTTTGATGTGTGTGTCAAATACCGAACGATTAGTCATGTAAGGTACTCGTACGATAACTCAGACATTGCGAAACGGGGCTCGAAGTTAACATTGCGATTAAGCTGTAACACTTAATGCAACCACTAGTTATAATTATAAAACAATATAGCAAAAACATACTCACATCTTGTACATATTTATCAACCTTAGTCAGCACTTACATAGAGAAAAAAGCCCAACCCGACATACATATAGAACTAGTTAAGCAAATCAAAATGGAAACCAGGACAGATAGAAACCAAAATCCATATGATAAAGTATAATTGTCAGTTCAACATTGCACGAATTGTATTTAAAGCATAACTTAAGACAGATATGAAAGCAACAAGAATTTATTTGAAGTACACTTGTTTTGGGTACAGTACTCACAGAAGACAACGAAATCGTGTACACAAAAATCGCTAGACAACACTTAACATAGCAGATGCAGATGCCCTTTCCAACACGCAACGATTTTTTAACCTAAGTGAACTGGTTCCAAGCAGATTTCGCTTTAGTTCAGAGCTGTTAGGTATTTCCCATGGATTGGTCTGCAACTAGCTTTCGGAAGGGGCATTCACAACCACAAAGTGTTTCATTTTATGCAAATTTTTGTAGCCACACTTAGCACGTACAATAATCATAATTAGTTAAACGAGAAATAGTTATTAACAAAATATATTAAACAAGTAAATTAATGAAACCAAAAACTAAGTATTTGATATATATGCGGCTTGACCCTGAGATTCAAAAACATAAAATCGGATGTCTTCCAATCAAAGGTCGTCTTTTGTAGCAAACACAACAAGAATCAAAGTCTGCGTATGGCTAAACCAAATAAATTGGAAGCGCACTGCAAAGTGGAGCTGAGAAATGCAAATGAAAACCAAAAATAGTAATTCTACTACTAAAACTATTACTGCAACTACTACTACTACAACAGGTACACACACACAATCACAGCGACACACACACACACATACAAACACTGCACGGCAAAACTACATTGCATTGTAACTTCAAGGGCAATCGGTTCGAGACCTTTTCAAGTGTTCTCTTACCATGCAGTCACAGTTTTTAAATTCACAGCAAGTTAAATGAAACTTATTAAGTACCTGACAATAGAAACCACATGATTCCCAACAGTTTTCTGACTTCCGCCCCTTTGCACGATTTTCATCACAATCTCTTGTACATACAACTATGGCTATGACATGTAAAATCACAATTTAGCATTGAGTTGCAAAAAAAAAACACATACACAAAAATAAACAACTACAACGTGCAATGAATAAAAGGTTTCAATGACAGCAAAAAAAATTTTAACACAGTCTACTAAAGCACATGCATAAAAAGCAACGAATCAACGCATTCCTTACTAACCCTAACCCAATAAAGAGCAACAAAATCCAATTAAACTAATTTCAACTGTTTCATTTTGACCAGGCTTGCACTTAACTGTTGTAATATATTTCGAGAGAGAGAGAAACAGAGCGAGAGGGATAGAGTGGTATTAATTTAAAATTAGTCAAGACTTTATTTGCCTTTTTTACATTTTTTATTGGGTTTCCTAAAAACCAGCTAGCAGCATAGAGTTTGGATTTATAGTTACTTGTATATATTCACATGTTGACAAAGTGTTGAGCAATACAATTTTATATAGTTTAATTAGACATGCACTTAATGCAAATGCAACAAAGAAGCGCCAAATCAAACAAGCACACACATACACAGAAGAACACACACACACACATAGAAACACACACAGAGACTTACACTTGAACGTACACGGACAGACAGTCAATCGGACAAATGGAAAAGCAAGAACGTAAAAAATTGTATAAAATGCATACAAAAACGTTTTGATCACCTCGTTTTTATGGTATATAGAATATTAATTTGTATGTGTGCAAGTATGTATGAGTAAGCAAGTGTGTATGTAAGTGAGCTACGTAGTTAATGAATGTAGTTGTACTTTTTAAATCGCATATGTAAGTACTTAAGTACGTGCGTGCATCATGAATATACTTACATATATAGATACATTTTTACATATGTACTATGTGTATTTATATATGCATATTTTGTGTACTTTATGGTTAGGTGCGGTTAGTTTTAAGCGCTTCTGTTGCATTTTTGTGTACATTTTACAAATTTCAATCTTAATTCATTTAAAACAAAAATGATTAATTATACACGTTAGCAACAAGATTTTTAACTTAGTAAAAACCAATAAAATGACAAAAAGCAAAATGCAAGAGTTACAATAAATCTTTGAAATTCACTGGGGAAAACAACACCACAAATTAAACTTAAATATTAAATGCCATCGCGCATGCTACACTAAAGAATATTTGATCAATAAATATAAAAATAAATAAAATACGAGAAAAACGAAAAAAAAAAACCAAAAGCCGTAACTGACTCCAAACGAAATGTCAAAACTAAAACAATTTTTAGATAGGCGTTTGTAGCGCTGACTAAAAAGAGTTTTGCAAAAAATATTCAGTTAAATGAAATAGTACATTAAGCTATAGGGTATAGGAAAAGTATGTAAAATATTTGCAATTAATATTAAAGAACAACAACAAAAACAAATGTTCGGCATAAAAAAAAATAATTACACTGCAAATTAACAACAATAAACAACATAAGCCAAAAAAAGTGAACGAGCAACAAAAAGTTTGCGCATAAATATTCTTGGTAACTGACAAAACCAGTATTAAATCTTAAATGTTGCATTTACATTACACATAAAAATAAAATGTATTTAAATGCATATATATATATATATATATATATATATGCGAAATATATATATAAAATATATTCAAACTTCATTGAATAACAAAAAAACATCAAAGATATTAACTAACTAATACAAAATACACTACACTGAGAGAAAAAAATTACACGCGCAGTCACAAGCACACACAAAATGTAACTTGAGCAACAAAGTAACTTAACAACAACAACCACAACAACTATATAAAATAACAAAATAAATAACAAAACAAACAACAAAAATGCTAGCATACAAAATATATAACGTAAAAATTGCATTTGCAAAAATTATAAAACAAAAAGAAAACATTACATTGAAGCTAAACTCTAAGGTACTAAGAAAATGGCATGGAAAAAAATTAAAAAACAAAAAAAAAATTGAACATAATAATAACAACAATTGCAAATGACAGACATTAAAAAAAAAAAACAAAAAAAAAACATATACAAATGCATAAGAACAAGAAAACAATTACTATATAAATAAATGTTACGCGTTATTAAATAAAGAAGAATGAAAATAATTTGTTTTAAAAAAAAATGTCGTGTATGATTTGCTTTAATGGAAATGTGCTTTGGGCCTCTGAAAATTAAAATTAATATACTGATAAATGTTTTATTAGTCCTTTATTTTTATCAATTCGTTATTCACATAAAATTATATTTGTTAAACTGCGCTGGTGCTGCCACATACTTGCCCAGAGCCAGTGCCAGCAGCGAAAATTGACAGCCGGGATAAAGCTCGTGGCAATCCCGCGATTGTCGCTTGGAGCGGCGATAGATGCGGTCATAGTGATGATGAGCCAGTGGTTCATGCCTCTCCACTCTTGATGTGGGCATGCTAAGGACAGTGCGTACCAACTCCTCCAACATATTGCCTTTCTCGCCAGGAGCATGCAGATATTTGGCGCTCTCGCACAGAGCTTGAGCCACACATGCCCGTCCATTAAAGCCCATGCTAAAATAAAAGGAACGAGAGACATGAAGGAATCGTACAAAGTAACAATGCTTAAGTCTAACCCAATTCTTAAAAGTATTATGGTCTTTGGACAATATGCCAGAGACTATAAGAGCTAGGGACTCCAGATTTGGAACATAAGCTCGCTTAATACCTAGGCAGTACAAGTTTGACTGTACGCGCCAAGATATCTTCTAGTCGGGATTGAGAATTTGAGGTATATATATTTCATTCAGTTCTGCGCATACTTACTGATCAAATGCAGACTGTATCTCATCGTAGAAGCTGCGCCGTGAACGCCGCTGCACCAACGGTTTGGTGAGATTGGCAAAACCATGTGCATGCTGTTTCACCCAAACATGATTGGGCAAATCGTAGGCGACACCCCAATTTACGGCCCAACTTATATAGTCAACATCAGGATTACCAATCATGCCAATGGTCATACATATCGCCGCCTACACAAGCAAGATAATTAGTTGTCGTTTGTAGCTACAATTGCTGATTGACTGCACTCACACCGAAACCGATGAGCCCTCCGGAAATGCCAAATAGCGTTTTTGGCGACTAAGTACATTTGTCAGTGCACTGGTGAAATTGCCATCAGAAACCTGAGCCACATCTTTCGCAGATACGTGGAACACAGTGAGCATAACTAAAACGTTAAGTATAAAGTGGAACAAGCGCGTCATTTTGACAGCATCGCGATCAGATTGAGACTGGTTAGCATAAGTTGCTGTTACCACCGGTTTACCTCATAAGCGGCCTGTTAGCACCAATGAGAATGTATTACATTCTCATTGGTTAGCGCAAGTACTGTTGACTGCACTGATTAGAGGCAGCTTGCAAACACTCGGACAACAACGGTTCACAGTTAGCTACCCGCGATATAGCTCAAATGTCAACACATGTCCACATGGGCCACCGCTCAATGCACATGTGTATCAGTGCCACAAAAAAAAGCTCTCAATTTACTGGACATGAAAGCCTCACACACAAATAACAGAAATTGCGAAATATATAGAGCCTCGAACTTGTAGCAAAAAATGGGTATATACATATATTAATGCCAATAAATGTGTCCTTTTTCGGACATTTGCTTAACTTCAATTGCATTTTTTGGCCTGACATAATATAAAGTTTTTTTTGCCGTGCCAATTTATGGCCATGCTTTTTTATAATTTTTTGGCAAGCATTAAAAAATTTCTGTTTCCGACAGTGCAGCAAAAAAACAAGTAAGAAGGCTCTAGTCGAGAAATCCCGACTAGACTATATCCTGAACCCTATAATTTACGCATACAGTCAGTGCTTGCAAGTATGTGTGAGTGTGTGTATGTATACGCGTATAGTGCATACCTTCTTAATTTCAATACTGCATATCTCCAGTGTTTCTCAACCGATAATAAATTTTCACAGATTGTCAACTGCATCAAAAAATTTTCCAAATTGAAGATTTTGTTATCGATCACATGTGTATATCGGAAACGGGAAGAGTTATCGAAAATTTAAAACAAACAAACAAATGAGGCGAGCTTATGTACCAAATCTGGAGTCTCTAGCACTTATAGTCTCTGAGATCGACGCGCTCATACATACGGACGGACAGACGGACAGAAGGACAGACGGACATGACTATATCGACTCGACTGTTGGTGCTGATCAAGAATATATACTTTATGGGGTCGGAGATGCTTCCTTCTGCCTGTTACATACTTTTGCACAAAACCATTATACCCTTTTTACCCATTTTCCCTGAACCCTATACCTAACGCGCACAGTCAGTGGTTGCAAGTATGTGTGTGTGCTTACGCTTACGTTTCAAATCTGGAGACGGACATGTCTGTTGATGCTGATCGAGAATATATATACTTTATAAGGTCGGATATGCTCCTTCTGTCTGTTACATACTTTTGCACAAAACCATTAATACATATTTTTCCCCGTTTTCAATGGGTTCAGGGTATAAAAAGAGATTTGCAATACTCGAAAACCTGCCAAGAGCAGTGGTATTACTCATAATGTTTCACAAAACAGATAATATATTTATACAAATGTTTTCAACAGATATCCCATTGCATAATTGCGTTAAATATACTTTTATTGTCTTAATCATTAAGAATACTACAATATAATATTGTATAATATTCTCACTTTTTATACCCTTAACCCATTGAAAATGGGTAAAAAGGGTATAATGGATTTGTGCAAAAGTATGTAACAGGCAGAAGGAAGCATCTCCGACCCCATAAAGTATATATATTCTTGATCAGCACCAACAGCCGAGTCGATATAGCCATGTCCGTCTGTCCGTGCGTCCGTCCGTCCGTCCGTCCGTCCGTCCGTCTGTCCGTCCGTCCGTCTGTCCGTCCGTATGTATGAACGCGTCGATCTCAGAGACTATAAGACCTAGAGACTCCAGATTTGGTATATATTCTCGCCTAATCCCTAGGCAGTACAAGTTTGTTTTAGATTTTCGATAACTCTTCCCGTTTCCGATATACACATGTAATCGATAACAACAAAATCTTCAATTTAGAAAACTTTTTGATGCAGTTTGAAAGATTAGACTAAATAAAGACAATCTGTGAAAATTTTATTGAAATCGGTTGAGAAACACTGGAGATATGGAGTATTGTAATTAAGAAGGTATGCCCTATACGCGTATACATACATACACACATACTTGCAAGCACTGACTGTATGCGTAAATTATAGGGTTAAGGGTATAGGCTAGTCGGGATTTCTCGAGTAGAGCCTTCTTACTTGTTATATTAGTGACGTATTATAGTGACTAACAAAGATTATGAAGTAAACTAACAGTGCCTTGTGGCCTTGCAGGTGTGGCATGCAAAAGCATCCTGCTAAAGCATCCAGTTATCAGTTTTAGCTCAAGAGGAAAAAATGCAGTACGGTGACACCAATGAGTAAATAACGCGTGTATTTGCATGTGTGCCCTTTTACTCTGCCGATTTATTAAATGAATGAACAAGTTTACGCAGAAAATGTTCGCTGAAGCGCAGCAAAAAACTCTGGGGACAGTGTGCGCCATACAACAGTGCGCAATCATGCAGCGAATGGCCAGTTGTGAAGGCCCTACGATATGTGGGCTTATGGGCAATCTCCGGATGCACATAACGCAACAGAATGCGAAAGATATCATGGAAGAGCGAATGGCCCGGCGGTGACAACAGATGGCGCGACTCGCAAAGCGTCCGCATGATGCAGTAGCGCGGATGGTACTGATGACTACAAAAGAAAACAAAAGTAAAAAATACAGTGAGAAAAAAAAGAGACTGTTAATATT
Source organism: Scaptomyza reducta (assembly GCA_035044485.1). Lineage (NCBI taxonomy): Eukaryota > Metazoa > Arthropoda > Insecta > Diptera > Drosophilidae > Scaptomyza > Scaptomyza reducta. The sequence goes on along the minus strand of JAWNNV010001315.1, from coordinate 4,604,768 downwards.
GAGAGCTTAAGAATCATTTCGCCAACACTTACATATCAGATAGCATTACCAGCAAATCGAAAAGCATACCATGCGGACTTTGTCCCTGATTTCGGAGATTTGCTCCATTTCTCTTAAGCTCGCGGCGCAAACGTCGAACTGCGGCCGTTGGTTGGCAGAAGTAGGTACCATAAGCATCCTTAACCAGATTCGAGGCTGGACAGCCGCTGTGCACCTGGTTCACATAGGCTTTGTTGTGGTCCAGCACCGGCGTTTCTTGCTGATACGTATAGTAAAAGGAGTGCACGGGATCAGCAGGGCTTAAGGGCACGAGCACCCGTTGTTGTGGTACAGTTGGAACTGGTAAAGCTAGAGCTGGCGGTGGTGGTGGTGGGGGCTTTGGCTTGGGTTTGCGTCGCGGAAACCAATCCTCAATGGCTCCAGGCATTTCATAAATGGAAGTTGACTCTGCGATCAGCGTCAAGCCTCTGGGTATGGTGCCAACCAAAGCCTTAGCACAGTTCGCTGTTATCTAATAATAAGAAATAGAATATAAATAGAAATATAATGGATTTCTGTTTTATAAATATATAAATGATTTCTCAACTCTGAGTGCACATAAGCTTAGCTCCAAATTTTTTTTCAGATTTCAAATATGGTATTTTATGAAAATATCTAGTTTTTGCTTTGCTAGTAGTGCGATTTTGTAAATAAGGTAAAATCTTTGAATATTTTATTAGTTTGTAAGTTTAAAGCTAGTATTGTTAGCAAATATTCACATCAGTGTAGTTTGGATTCCAGATTATTTATCTAATATTTAATAATTTTCCCAAACATACATGTTGATTTTCATTTAACTATTTCAGAATCTGTGATGCAATCTTAGTGTTGCGTTATTTGTTTTCGCAGTGTAGAAATGAGTCGTGACCAAGACTTGGCAATATGGCAATATTTCTTAAAACTAAATTCAAGTTTCAAACTAAGCATTTGAAGCTTTATGTGTACGTATTAGGAAAGTAATGCGTATGTACATTTATTTTACTACTTAAGTTTAATTTGAAAGCAGCCGCAGCTGCAGCTGACACGGATCCCTTGAAACCAACGTTACTCACTGTGATGGAGGTGCCCAGTTCAAAGATAAGCCAGCGCTTTTGCCGCTGCAACAAGTGCGGCAGATGCAACGATTTCTCACGGAGATAACTGACAGCCCGACTAGAGCTGTTGGAGCTGTTTTTGCTATCCAAGCTGTAACTGCTGCTGACCAAGGTCAGCGACATGGCCAACAGCAGGGCAAGTAGTAAATGGTAAATGCGATTTCCCATAACGACGACCAATGCAAGCGTTTAGCAACTGAAACACATGCCGAACAGCAGAGCGAAGTTGGCCAAACAATTTGAGGAACGGCATGGATAGTCAATTTGGGCCTGGAGTGCAAGGCATGTTTGACCGCAATGTAAGTTTGTTTGTACAAGCAATTAGTTTAACTTGGCAGCGCTGTCATCCACTTGGAAAAAATATTGCATAGCTTGGAAACTAAAAAAAAATTTCTATCATTATGTAAAAAGTTTTTGAAATAACAAACCCATATATATATATATATATATTCTATTTCTTAGATAAAGGAATATATACAACAGGAAAAATTAAATTTAAATGTAAAAACATTGATTTAATGTATGAAAATAAACATTTTTTTTGTAGACAGATTTTAATAATTAATTAATTTTTTATTGATTTTAATTATTTATTTTAAAGTATAAATGGAAATAAAAACGTAAAGTTTAAAATAAAAATGGCTACCTTGATGAAAGTTTATAGCTTATACAAATCAATGTTGACTATTCAGATTTTTAACAACCAACTTTTTATATTTCAAGTCGATTTTTTAAGTGTATGGAATAGAATCGATAACCTAGAATCGGGTCAAACTTAAAACCAGTTGGAAATTTAATTAAATTAGCAACTTAATCATTTGTCACGCACAAAATTCAATGGAAGCATCAAAACAAAAGCAGCAGACAAAAGTAAAGACCAATCTATGATTCAGTTGTCAAATAATACGCAGCCAGAATATGTCTACAACTTGGCTACTATCGCTGTTGCTTTTACTATTACTATTGGGCCAGTGCCATGGCGAGTTATCACTGAATGAATGGCCCAAAAGCGATGCTCTCGATGTGTTTGGCACAATAGATGTTGAAGCGCATACGAATCGAGAAAGCCACGTCAACAATGTCACGCTGGCAAATGTTGAGGAAACGCCACTGGATCCACTGGCACAGCATGCTGCTTCATTGATGCCATTATCCCAGCAGCGTAAGCTCTCGAGAGGAAAACGTTTTGTGGCATTTCCGTTGGGTTCATCGGCATCTGTAAGTCAAACACACAACACAAAAGGCAAACAAAAGTTGTGTGCATCTCTTAAGCCAAATTCTTTACCAACTAGGCTGCTGTGTGTTTGAGCACAGGCGTCATTGGCAATCCGAACTATTTGTATCTTAGCTTTGGTCTAAATTGGGGCGTCGCCTACGATTTGCCCAACATAACATGGGTGTTAAACAATGCCCACGGCTGGAACACTAAGAAACCAGCCCCGGCTCTTGCGAAAATAAAACGCAGACATCGCCGTGATCTCTACGGCAACTTGGAGACAATGATAGACAGGTAAGTCTAATCCAAAAAATCGATTAAACTCAGGGGAAGTGTGAGTGACATTTTCAGAAGGTTCGAGGACACTTCATGTTGTTTGTTTTCTGTATTCCTTCAGAGACTATAACAGCTAGAGACTCCAGATTTGGAACATAAGCTCACCTAATCCCTAGGCAGTACAAGTTTGTTTTATATTTTCGATAACTTTCACCGTTTCCGGTATGCACATGTGATCGATAACAACAAAATCTTGAATTTAGAAAACTTTGAGATGGCGTTTGACATATTAGAGGAAATAATGACAAACTGTAAAATTTTATTGAAATCGGTTGAAACACACCGGAGATATGGAACATTGACATTAAGAAAGTATGCACTATAGGCGTATACACACACACATATAGGGTTTAGGGTATAATCAAGCCGGGATTTCTCGACTAGAGCCTTCTTACATGTTTAAGTTAAACAAATGTTTTGTCCTTAAAGTGCTAATAATTTATTGTTACCGGAAATGTTTTAAGAATACTTTTCAATATACAGCTCGAGTTCAATTCAATTGATACATTTTAATCATTTTTATTGTGTTATGTGCGAGGAAATGTCAAAATTTTCATTGAAGAACATCATTAAGTCATAAAGTTAACACTCGAATTTTATATTTATTTTGCATTTGTATACAGTAGCCCAATAAGGAGCTACTTTAAAAGCCTGCTCAAGTGGGTTTTTAAGTTTGGGTCCTGTGCTGTGTGTGTTTGCCCATTTGTATTTAGGTATATACATTGACTGAGCAACACAAAACGCAATTGTATATAGAATTCTACAAACTTACAAATATGTACTCATACCTATATATATAAATTTCCATGCGTGCTAGTGTGTGTGTGTGTGTGAGTGTCTTGGTTAGTGCCAAAATCAGCCCAGGCCACTTGGCTTATCACGCACAGCCAAGACAAGTTTCGCAGCCCAAGAGGTCTGTTCCCCTCTCACCGCCTCGACCTGCGGTTCCTTTATCCTCTCTTCACAACATTGAGTGTGTGTGTGTGTGAGTTGCTCTATGTCTATGTGTGTGCCTGTGTGAGTGTGAATGCGTGCGGCTGGCATAATAATAAAATGTTGGTATTTTATATTAGCATTTAAATTGGCTTTTTGTATGCTTTCGGAAATAGTTTAATATCCGAAAAGTCTTCGCGTCGCACAACTTTAATACTAAACCCAACGCTACAAAAAGCCAAGAAAGAAACATTGCATAACAAAGTGGACCACAATTGTTGAGAATTATGTGCAGCGCCTTCGAGAAGAATTACATCTGCATATGTATACATGTATTTGTAAGTAATTCCCATGTGCCGGGTATCTGGTTCATACAATCTGAAAAATGTCTTGGCCTTATCAAACCGAAACGCACACGCACAACTTTACACCACATGTGTGTGCGTGTGTCATGGTAATCAGGGAGCTTTGGTGTAGTATTTGAGCGTCATTTGCAGTACCTGCTAAGCTTTAAGTGGTCGTCACAAGTATTTGAGCCGGACTCTCATATTACTTTAACTTTTGGTCGTCACATTGACCTTAGCACGGCTTTTTGTACACGTGCTCATCTTGGCATTGGAGCTCTATTCTGCGATTGTTGTTGTTTTCATTCGATTCGATGCGATTCGACTCGGTTCGATTCGTTACGTAAACGCTTCGATTGTCTGTTTTGCTTAGCGCCCACAAATGATGCCTGCCAATTTTGCCATTGACTTTTGCCTCTTGGCTTTGCGAGCGTTTTTGTTCTAATGGGTCAACAAAGCGCTTTGCCTTGCTTCCCAAACATACGCACACACATGTTTGTTTGGATGTGCCAAGATGTGTATCTGTATGCCCTGTGGGGTTAATGAAGTTGTTTGTTTGTTTACTTGTTTCAACATTTCCAGCCATTGCCATTGTATCTGTCAGAGACAGACATTGCTGTAGCATTGCTTGACGTTAGCCCAGATATGAGGGCATGGGTAGTTTAATAAGTTAGCTAACTTATACTTATTCGTCGTTTGATTAATAATTATTAATGATTTTTTTCACTTTCGGTTTCTCAGATATTTTACAGATTATCTTGTTAAGAAAAAAATTAAAGCTTAAAGTAATACAATACAACTCGTTTCATAATGCCAAAAATATCGGATTATGTTTACTATATTTATATAATTAAGAGATTTTTAAGGACATTGAAACTATTTATTTATTTAATTTTTTCTTAATGTACTTTGAATCCCATATTATTTCCCTATCCTCAGTACAACTAAAACTCATAATTATTTACCTGAACCTACTGCAAAAGTTTCAGCTTGGTCGATTTAACTTGGCGCTTAAATTATATCTCAATCTTGAAATTCTTAAAGTAGAAAAACTCAGCAGACAATAACGATTTCTTTCACTCCATGAATAGCAATCAAATCGATCGATCTTCATCGTTGCTGCCGACGAAATCTTTGACTTTGCCAAAGGCGCTAAACATTTTTGTTTTTGCACAAGACACTGTCGCAATATTGCGACAGCCACCAGGTGGATGCCACACCGGTGCAGACAATTCAATTAAGTTGCAGCAACTGTGTAGGCGCACCCCAGCCTTAACGTATGTTTGTGTAAGTGTGTGGTCTGTCTGTGCCATGTTTATTGTAAACGTGACTATGACTGCGATTGCGACAGCGACTGCTGCTTCTGCTTCTGCTAAAAGTGGTTTGGGTCTGCATTCCGCCCATTAACTACCGATTGACACATTTGCACTTTGGCAGTTTTCTTTGTGCAACGATTCTTGGCCTTGTGTCTGCCCCAAGTTCAGCTGTCTTGTGGCAGTTGCATTCAGAGCACCGACGCGAGTGTTGCACGTAGTTTCCCCTGCCATGATTTACGCGCATTTCGTATTGTTTAATTATCGTTTAATTGCTGTAAAGTTTTTGATTTACGATTTAATTGCAACAACAAGTGCTGGATCAAACGCTGCCACAAAGCATTCGTCCAATTTTATGAGCCTCAACGATTCCACTGATGCTTTATACTCGCCAACATTGATGACTATGACGGAACGTGCACAGTCATTGTCCTCTTTGTCTGCACCACCAATAAAAATCATCCACCTACTGAGACGGCAAAAACGATATCTCAGCTTTCCCGAGGGCTCCTCGTTTACCGTATGTGTCAGATAAATAACATCATTGTGAAATTTTGACCATTTTCAATGTTCAGGTTTCTGTATGCTTTACTGTGGGTATCATTGGTAATCCCTACTATGCTCACAATAGTTTCGGCCTCAATTGGGGCGTTGCATATGATCTGCCCAACAACACCTGGGTCCTACAAAGTTTGCATGGCTTTTCCCAGCATCCAATTTCGACAGCAGCTCTACGCCGTCGCACCAGGAGAGCTATTTATCAGGATATTGAAGTTATTGTTGACAAGTAATTTTTTTCTTATTTTAAAACGAACCAATAATATTTTATTTATTTATTTTCACCTACCTTATTAGTTTATCTAGAATAAGCCTTCCAACACAATTGTTCGTTGTTTTACAGCACTTAATCATTTTTGGTAATAGACTTCTATATATCTTATATTTTAAGACCAGTCACCGACTGCAACAGTTATTTATCAAATTATTTAGCCAAAACATTACTTTACAAATTCAATGTATTTTATTTCATTTGAGTGTATTTCAATGTATATTATAAAAATAAGCTCTAAATTCACTTACATTTATTAGCTCTGGAGCTCTTAGATTTTTGCAAACTATGGCTGAAATTGTGGACCTTAAACCAACTCAGCAGGAAGCAAAGACTTGTTCCACTCCATCACTTGAATGAAAATCAAGTGCAATCGATCTTTATCTGCGCCGTCGTCACAGTCTTTGGCGCTAAATATTCTTTTTCGCACAAGAAACAGGCAACGTCGCAATGGCCACCAGGTGGATGCCACAACAGTGCTGGTAATTCAATTAAGCTGCACTAACTGTCTACGCATGTTACTTAGTGTGTGTGTGTGTGTGTGCGTATGTACGTGTGGTCTGTCTGTGCCATGTTTATTGTAAACGTGACTGAATATGCTTGGGTCTGCATTACGCACACCGCACACTGCCGATTGTCACATTGGCACTTTGGCAATTTTCTTTGTGCACCGAATCTTGCATTTTGTGGCAGTTGCGTCGCGAGTGCTGCATGTTGTTCCCCTGCCATGATTCACGCGAATTTCGTATTGTTTAATTATCGTTTAATTGTTGAAAAGTTTGTGATTTACGGCTTAATTGCAACGACAAGCAAATACAGCCACGGTGAAACCATTCACTTTCACGAGCCATAAAACTGACGCGTCATTTGCCGCACATCGCAGCTCCAACGAATCCACCCATGATTTATGGCCACCGCCAACATTGATGACTATGATGGAACGTGCAAAGACATCGCCGCCGTCATCTGCTCCAGCAATCCTGCCACCAACGAAAATCGTGCGCTTACTGAGCCGACCCAAACGATATCTCAGCTTTCCCGAGGGCTCTTCGTTTACCGTATGTGTCACTGTCATTGTATATCAGCGAAGGGAAGACAGAGCTGGTGAATAACTTCTCTGATTTCCTGGCCATTTTCAATGTTCAGGTTTCTGTATGCTTTACTGTGGGTGTCATTGGCAATCCCAACTATGCTCGCAATAGTTTCGGGCTCAATTGGGGCGTTGCATATGATCTGCCCAACAACACCTGGGTCCTACAAAGTTTACGTGGCTTCTCGCATTCGCTAAAGACAGCACTTTGGCGGCGTTGCACCCGTAGAGCTATCAATGAGGATATTGAAGTTATTGTTGATAGGTAATGTAAAATATTTTTACAATAAGTAGACCAACCGAACCCAAAGAAAATGCGTCGCATATATGTATATTCAATAAACCAGCGGCCGGGGTACTTTTTGAATCATTACCCCTAAATATTTTTGTGGAACTGACATTACCCACCAATTGGTAAAGGAGCTAAAAAAAAAAAAAGATCATCTCCTCCATTTCAAATTTCACTTTTATCCCCACCCCCACAAATTTAACTTTAACCCAAAGAGGTAATTTACCCATGTTCCTCGACCGCTCCAATAAACACTGGCCAGTAGTATTTGAGTTACACTTAATATTACGTATTTTAATGAACTTAACGGTCGTCTTTACTTTAAATTTTAATTAATTTAAATACTTCTGAAATTTGTTATATATTAAATGAAGGGACCTTAAAGTATGTTGTAGATTGTATTTATGAACTTAGTCCGATTTTAGATGTGTAATTACCATATGTACCACCACACAATACTCGAAAACATCTATCTACTTCCAGCATGGGTTACAATGGACGCGATTGCATTTTGCGTACACTCTGCGAGAGTCGTCAGTATTTCCAACGCACCAAGCTGAACATGATTGGTGAGATGATGCGCACAATCTTCAGGTAAGCCAAAATATCAAAAATTAAGGATTTGATTCCCGATCCTATTCTCTCTCTCTCTCGCTCTTGTAGTTTGCCGAAACAACGCATTTTTACACGAGAACTACACGAAAACTCAGATATTTTACATTATGATAATGCGTATCGGCATGCACATAATTTGGACTGTGCCCAGCAATACGATTGTAATTTTTCACTGCTAGAGTTGGCCTTTGGAAAGTATTCGACGCCGCCGAAAAATTATTATGCTCAATAAATATTTCAGTACTAAAATTGTCTTATCAATTGTTTAAATAGCCGCTTACCTATCAGTCCCCCTCAGCCCGCCTACTTGTTGCCAACAGGTTATAAATGGCAATTCATTTTTCTCTGCTGATGCCTCTACACCCATCCTCCGCGGTCTCACTCAGCTTGCGTGCACCCCATTGTGCCCAATCAGTGCCATGTCGAGAGGCGTTGTCTGGCTCTGAGAATGGAACTGGAGCCGCCGAACGGGGCTGAACGGGTCTGAACGGGGCTGAACGAGGCTGAATGAGACTGACTGTGGCTGACGGATGTGTGTCAGTATTCGTTGGCGTCTGGCGCCTCGAACCTGCACAAAAGCTCGAACGTTATTTAATGGAAAAAACACAGGATCAACAACAGAAAAAGCAACAACAACGTGCCATAAACCATTTGGCCAAGCTTTCCCAAATTTAATTCAATCAACAAGCTCGGGAAAATTGCTTGACATGACAGTTGAGTGAAAATTGAGTGGACCATTTAAGCGCTGCGAAACTTTCGTTCCACATAGACATGGGACAATTTTTGTAGAACACGGCCTTTCAGGGGTGGCAACAAAAAAAAAAGTATCCCAAAATGTGATAACACACACTTTAGATTAATAATAAAAATCTGAACAAAAGTACACAATCAATGTCAAAATAAATGCAATAAATATTTTTAATATAGGTATTTTTAAAATATTTTTGTTTATTTGTTTATATATTGAATCCCTGAAGTTGCAATGAACCAACATAAATCGTCTAATATACTCGGCAGCTGAGCCATGGCAATTTAATGATGCGTCGTTTTATTTTGCAATAATACAAACGTGTATTAAACATGTTACTTGTTAAATGATTTATCAATTTATTGATGTGGTTGTCAGCTATTCATTTTCAATGGATAATATATGTCCTTAAACTTATGTGTACAAACTTCTATAAATAGATACCTTTAATGTCTGAACGATTGAGATGACATATGATTAAAAAAGTATAATTATCTTCGATTTGTTAGTAAAAGCCCAAATATAAAAACTTGTTATAGTATAAATTTCAATGAAGCTAAGCTAATTTTGCGCACAATTGTTTTAACCGTAAGTGTTTAATTGCCAGCTAAATCATGAGATAAATCAACAAAGCTCTCAAATGTCGTCATCTGATTCGTGCAGATAATAATTATATGTGTATGGCTTGAATTAATTTAATGTCAGTAGACCTTACCTTAAGCTTTCGAAACAGTACAACTGGAAACACCATAATTAGAGAAATTGGTGATTTAAAGTTACGCCTTGCAAAGTTTCACCAGTTGCAAGTTTGATATAAACTTCACACTTCTACTACGACTCGCTTTGGTAAATTTTTCTTGTCAACAGAAATCAGCATTAAGAGAAGAAACAGCGTCGTGAAAGACAGAGAAAAAGTGTTAACAAGTGGACGTCGTGTCCGGCTCTGTACCAAAAGACAGCTGGCAAATGGCCGGCAGAAAGAAAGAAAAAAAATAGAAAGAAACAACATACACAAATGTACAAACATGAGCAGAAACAGAGACATGCGATGTCACAAAACCGCACACAAAGCGATAAATACGTAAATAAGCAACGACAAAAATAACAACAATACCAAACAAATAGTAGAGGACAACGACTTCTCAGTCAGTTGCTTTTGTTTGTTTGTTTGATTGTCTGTTTGGACATGACTGGGCTCGCGTCGAGTAGACTGGGGTGCTGGGGTATACCGGTATTTATGTGAAGCAGATTAAATATACCTGGCATATCAGTCAACGGGGAAAACTGGACGCAAGCACGTCGCACAAGCAAAGCAAAGAAACGGCGATAGGGCTGAAGATGCTGTTAACATAAACGTTGTGTGCAATTTGATAAGAAAAATACAGTAAAAAGTTGCGGAAAGTTTTTTTTATTACATTTTAATAATGTTGTCAGCGAAAACTGTATTAATTAGTGATAAACGCAAATGTTTAAGCAACCATTCAATGATTTTCTGCCTGTCGACACGCCCATCAGCATCAACATTGATGCGAGAGCTGCTGCTGATGCTACTTCTGTTTTGGATGTGCCCAACTGTCATTGAATGTGCTGACAACTTGGTTGCGGTATCTGACCCCAGATCCCACCGCAGCTTCCCTAGCAATCCTATGGACAGCCCCAGCAATAGCAACAACTTTGACATGCATTATGACAACTCCAGCCAGCTGACAGCTAACAATGATACGAGAATACTGCGACGAGGGAAACGCTACCTGGAATTTGCAAAGGGGTCGCGTATGTCGGTGAGTTGTGGCAAAGCCCATTGAGAATGTTGTTTAAAGGGGTTTTTACAGTTGTCCGGACATAGTAAATATATATATAAATATTTTACTCTGCTAAAAACTTGAATTAACAATTGAATTGTAATTTATACCTAGAAGTTCCTTATATTCTTCAACATGCTGGTTAAAATACTAACAACATTTAAAAAAAAAATTAAAGGAAAAATGTGGGTTAAGGGTATCTCCTAGTCGAGCTCTCTTGACTAGAAAGTTCTTACAGATTTTATATTTTTTAAATTTACCCTCCTACAGTGGCGTACCAATGGTAAAAACAATCTCATCAAAATCAACACACTATTCTCCTATGGTTATGGCTTTCGTGCAAATTATCCGTTTCCTGATCCGAAGGATCAGCGTAAGAAAAACCGCGTCTTTTTTAAGCGCGACGTGTTCTCTAAGCTGGAAACAGCTTTGAATGGGTAAGTCCTATAAAACTATGTAAATATAAATGGATTACTTAAATGTCATACGTTTTTTTTTAAGCCATGGCTTTGATGGACGTGCCTGTCTGTTAAAATCATTTTGCACGGCAATTCTGGATGTGGATAAGCCTCAGCAAAAGAGCGGAATGCTATTCAAGTTGCTCAAATTGATATTCAGGTAAGTCTGCAGGTAAAATAAAAGGTTTAAAATAACACAAAAAACATACACTCCAAAGAATGAGTAATGCCGTAGTTGATCTCTGACTTAACATGCTGTAAGTAATTTGCTGGGTTTCAACTACCTTAGAATTAGGTTGTAGAGCAATTAGCATAGCAATAGTAATTTGTGCTACAAAGGCAACCAGCTTCATTTCAACATGAATCCAATGCACTTCTCACATTTGCTTCTGGCAGCACACATGTCATTGCAGTTGGAGCTTAACATCTGAGATGCAACCGCAACAATGGGCTCTCTTCAGGTTTCCAAGTTGCGGTTGGTATCTGCTGCTGTGGTCAGCCTGTAGTCGACTTAAACGTGTTCTCGACATAATCGAGACAGCGAGCATGCTTAGGGGTAATAGTTGTGCAGCAAGAACTCCACTTGCCTCTGTCCAAACCTAGCTAAAATGGGCTAGCTTCGCGTAACCATGTTATAGCAAAGCTAACAATTTTGTGCAAAGGATTCGGTGCCGACGCTAGCCAGTGAATGAACAGTAGTTTCAATAGTCACATCCTTGTGTTAAACGCATATTGTACGTGTTTTGCTCATGATTTGTTCATTTGATCATGAACAGGCTTCCTTGTAAAAATTATTTCTTCTTTGCTTCTTCATTAACAGCCTCGAGGATCATGAGAAACATCATATACCCTACCTGCGAGAGGAGAATTGTCAACAGATTCTACACAGTCACTGTCCGCTGAGCTTTGACAGCATTTCACCATACACCGATGATATCTGACACTAAATGTGATTAAATATTAAATAAACAATAATAAAATTGCGTTGGCTAATAAGTTTGTAGTTAATGTATTTTATTTTGGCAGATAAAAACACAAAATTCAACACATAAACTAACAAAAACATTGAAGAATGTTTAGGTATAATATAAATATAAGTGCATAATATAATTATAACACAACCTAGTTTCTTGTCAATCCACATTTTCCCGATACATAAAAGCAACTTACTACAATAAAATGCACTTTGAAAGTTTAAATGTACGTTTTAAATTACTACATGCATGTGAACTATATGTGACAACAAATTGTTTGTTTTACTTTCAAAAAAGCACTGAATATATTAAAAAATATTTTAATTCGGTAAAAAAATATATATTGTTATTATACCCTGAACCCATTGAAAATTGGTAAAAATTGGTAAAATGGTTTTGTGCAAAAAGCATCTTCGTCCCCATAAAGTATATATATATATTCTTTATCAGCATCTACAGTCGAGTCGATATAGTCATGTCCGTCTGTCCGTCCGTCCGTCTGTCTGTATATGTGAACGCGTCGATCTCAGAGACTATAAGACCTAGAGATTTGGAACTCGCCTAATCCCTAGGCACTACAAGTTTATTTCAAAATTTCGATAACAACAAAATCTTGAATTTGAAAAACTTGATGATGCAGTTTGAAACATTAGATCAAATAATGACAATCTGTGAATTTTTATTGAAATCAGTTGAGAAACACTGGAGATATGGAGCATTGAAGTTAATTATGCACAATACGCGTACATACACACATACCATCGACTGTACGCGTAAAGCATAAGGTTCAGGGTATAGTCTAGTCGGAATTTCTCGACTAGAGCCGTCTTGCTTGTTTTATTTTAAAACTGTAATATGAGTAAGAAGCCTTGTTACAGCATTTCAACATCATGGACATTAAATTCCTAATTAATTATTGATAGTTTGTTGCTGTGTATAATTTGCAGCAGTTGCTGTTGTCAGTGTTTTGTTATTTATAATTAAATTCTGCCATTTTCACTTGACCTTTTTTTATTGCAACACGAGCAACATGCATTTAATTGGCATTTTTATTAAACAGCAGAGCAAAACGGAAATGAAGATGAGAGATAATTATAGCATATTTTTTTGCAAACGCTCAGTGCTGACCTCATTGCATGACAAAAGTTGCACTCGCTGTTACTGTAGTTTCTGCTGCTTCTGGCTCTGATTCTGATGCTGATGCTGTTTAATGTCACCAGCATGAAATGCCAAGTGTTGTTAAAATGTTTGCGAGCGCCTTTGAGGCAGTTGGAACACGCCCATGCCCGCAGACCTGTCGTCCACGCCCAGCATTAAAAATTAACTTTAATTAAGTTGAAAACATAAATTACACGCACGCACCCACCACGGCATTAAAATGCACACGCACTCGCCCACACACACATACACAAGCATATGCAGGCATTTTGTTGTAATTGCACAATTGCTGTTGAGGCTTCTGCTGTTGTTGTTATTGTTGCACGCTTCAAGTTTTTTACGTTTCTAGGGGGCACGACACAAATAACAATAAAAAACTTTAAGCGCTTGTTGTGTTGCTTGGTCCACACCCACACACCCACAGATTTGCACGCATATGCAACCTCAATCAAGTAAAAATTATGCTTGCTGTGTGAGAAATTACAGCATCTGCAGAGAGAAAAGCCAAACCCACATCCAATTCCAGTCGCATTTCCACTCACATTTTCATTCCTATGTTTCACCTTTTGCCCACAGCTGACAGCATAAACTTTTATGATATTTTGTTTTTGTATTTGTAGTTTGTTTTTTATTTTCGCGCCAAAAAATAGAATGATAAAAATTATAAACATGCCATAAAGGGTTTATTTGACTATTCAAAAATGATATATAATTAGATAAAAATGAGTAACGTTGGATTTTTTAAGAAATAATATAAAAATTTAGTTTATAATAGTTATTTATTAAAAATATATAATATTTGTTGTTGGTGTATTCCCAGCGTATCGAGAACTCTCGACTTACACAATTCGTATATGTTTTTAAGCTATTCATTTTTGTTAGTGCAATTAAAATTCTTTTAAAAGCATCCTAAATGTAAAAAAAAAAGAATTGTAAATTACCATATTTGTGGCATGTAAAAACAAATATTAGGATGTGCGCTTTTGGCTAATAATTGAATTTATTTTTTTTGTTATTCAAACTGTGAAGCTGTTATTCAAGTACACTTAACATGTAATTTATTGCAAAAACATAATTTGAAAGCAGATATGTTTTTGATAGGATATTTGTATTTATTTTTATATTAACCAGCTCAAACATTTTATGAGTCAAAACCACTTTCCAGTTCCACCATACATATACAGCTGCGAAAATACTTATAGCACAACCAAGCTATTTTTTCTGGAAGGCCAAAAAACAAACATCAAGTTTTGCAATCTCAAGTGAGTTTCCTTTGGGGCTTCTCGAAGGCTTATTTTACCAGTCATGCGAACCTTAATCACACCTGTCCACGAAATATTTTTCAGCTCATTTTTCCAAAGTTCTTGCGTTTGTAAATTATTAATTTAACGTGTGAAACTTAAAAGTGTAACTTTTCACAGGCTTCCAGTTTTTGCATTATGATATTTGAGATATCAGCAAACTATTTTCGCTTTGGCAATAATAGCTACGGCATTTCGTATCTGTGTTACAGTCCTGAAAGGACGCAAAACACTTTTTTTCAAAACATATTATATATAATATAAAATGTATTAAGCACATGCCTCTTTAAATGTAGATTTGTTAAAAATAACGATTTTTACAAGAAATGCATTATTGGTGCTATTCTTTCTTTAGAACTTTTCACTACTTTTACAAAAATAAAAAAATGTTCCAATAATCGTATTAATTAAAATTTGTACTCTTCGTTTAAGGGAAACTCCAACCATAATATAAAAATACAAACTTGAAAAATAGCAAAGCTTGATGTCTGTTTTTTTGCCTGTAAGAAAAGTAGCTTTGTGCTGCTATTATTGGCTCAGCTGTATTCTATGTCAGATTTGTCTGTGATTCATATTCTCCAAGGCGCAAAGAAATCTAGCTCTTGCGACACTTTGGCTACATTTAATTTATAAAACAATCGATTATGCTTGATAGAAAAAAGATTAAACATGGTGAAGTAAATAATTAAAATAAATTAAGAATTCGTTAAAATGTGCAAACTAGTTAACAATTAATCATTTTCGCTATTGTTGGTATTCTTGAGTTGCCAATGTAACGCATTCACACTGGACCGTGTAAGCGGTTATTTGGATTGCCCTGTGGGTCGGATTGGTGGCCCACCTCTGCTCCTGACATAATATGTGAGCTTAACGTTCCCGGACGCACACCTCGGATAATTTATTGGCATTGACGGGGCCCAGCAATGTTAAATGCTCAACCAGCTCAACAACACCTGCTGGGCAAGGGGCAAACAGCCCCTGATCTGGTTGCATTCATTCATTAATCGCCGTCTGGGATGCAAAATGATTTGATACGTTGTCAATTAAAATGTGCAATTAATTGAATTTAGTTTGCCTCACTCAATATCGAGCAATTGGAGCGAGCAAGCAAACAGATGACGGCCCAGAAAGACACAGCTAACTGCTAATGAGCTCAGTGAGCAAATTCAGTTTGCGGCCATGCTGTGCGTATACGTTATCTGCGTAAATATATAGCTAAATTATTGCTCTGAGTCTGTTCGCAATTAGTCAAATGATGATTCCCGCACCCACAATACTCGACATATTTATAGTGACAGAAAAAAATGTGTAGCATTGGAAATATGTATGAAAAGATTTTAATTTTGGACTAAATTCGAATTTTATGTTTTAATCCAAATTTTTTTAATTATTATATATATATTATAATAATATTTATATATAATAAATATATATATATATATATATCTAATATGTTATGTTTTCAAACTTTTTTCTCAATATAAATTATGCAAAATCGTTTATTTAATTTATTATTTGCTAAATCATTAGATTTTTGTGCTTTTCTAAGAAAAACAAACCAACAAAAAATTATAGTGATATGTTATTCTGTTGCATAAGCGTATATTATTATAAGGCTTCATTAGAATCCATTGAGAAGTTTTTTCGTTAAAGTGTAGCAAAAACCCACAGAAACTTTCACATTTATTAATTTAGTGGAATTTGCAGCAATCCCATTTGAATTGACAGCATTGTTAACACCAATATGCCAGAGATTCATTATAAAATGCAAAAATGAGAAGCTGCAAATGGTTGGTTCTCTAAATTAGTTCAAGGATTAGTGTAATAAACCTAACGTGCTACGGATTTGCACAGCCCCTTTGTTGACATTGTGTGTGGGCGGTCAGGGAGATGGTGCTGAAGGCATCTGAGGGGCCGGGTTGCTGGGCGCATGTCGCAATTTCCCAATTAGCTACTCATTGAGATAAATTTCTTATGCAAATGATGGCAAGGCCAAGCAGCAGCAGCAGCTGTAGCTTCGCCAGGCACTAAAGTGGCATCGACGTCTTCTGTCGCTGTCGTCATAGTCAGTCAACACATCCCTCGCGGGAGTTGGGGACCCTGGCAACCTGTACAACAGCAACAAAGACTATCCTCAAGCTGAATGACATTGAGTGACTTGTGCGACGCCGCTGGCTCACTCTCTCTAATTAGCTGCTGACATTTGCCTGCTGCCAACAACAACTGTACACGAACAACAACATGAAGAACAAGCATCGCGAATTTGACATAATTAAAACACTGGCGACTGGCACACCAAGCAAGCAGCAAAATGAAATGCGAGTCAAGTTTACAGTCACAGTTCCAATCTCAATGCCACAGACTGCGTCTCCATTTCAGTTACTCTTTAAGCTTCCTAATAATAATAATAACAACAACAAAATAACAAACAAAATGAGAATGGAATAAAACGAAAACATTTCTGCTAATTTCTTTTGAGTGCTTAACCCAAGGCGCTAATCCGTTTCGTCAACTGGGCCACATTTTTCTCAACAAAATTATGTTGATATACCGTTAGCTCAGTTCATTGAACGCCTTGACCGTTCGAGTACGAACTTACACCTAGGTGTAAACTAGAAACGCTTTCAAGTTTAACCCGGTTTATTGGACTTGAAAATGGGAGCTGCTAATTGGTGGCACATGTGTTAAGTGTAGTTCTTCAGCCTTAACAATAAGAATTAGTTCAGCTTTGCCTAGGTAACAAATTATTTACTCTTTGGGAGATGTACTTTTTGTATTGCAGCTCACATATTTATAAATTGAAAATAATTTATAAATAAGTTTCTGCTTAGTTTGTTATTTAGTGGAATTGTGATTCAATCAAATATAAACACAATTAAAACTGTGAAAAAAAAACTCTGGAATTACATTTTTAAGGCTGATTTTCAATTTATTTGCCTAAAAAAGCTATGGCTTAAATAACTAATTAAAATTGATAGCATTTATATTGGTTTAACATAGGACCTCATTATTTAGTTAACCACGAAAATCAGTGTGCTGGATACATATATATGTAAATGTAATTGGTATTTTATTTAATGGTATTTTACATGCCAATAATTATTATTTAAAATTCCAAATAATTCATTTTCAAACAATAAAAATCCCAAACATAAACTAAATTTTTGAAATATTTATAATTATGTTATATAATGAAATTGGATGGCGGAAAAGTATACGAGATCTAATATACAACATTTGTATTGATATATAAACAAGTTCTCTGTTTTTACGCAAAGCCTTAATCTTTAAAGAGGCCTTAATATGTGCAAATATTTCGAACCTTTATTCAATCAAGACTTCCACACAATTTATTCAATTAGGCACTGAGATTCTCTGGGGTAATGCATAGAAACAATGATTAGAAACTTTGCTGGCAAAAACTCGAAAATTAAACGTATTTCTTATCTGCGCGAGGAATGCGCTTGAGAGAGCACATATAACTTTTGTTGATACAACACAAATGTTCAACACACACACACACACACACGCATACATACAGACAGAGTCACAGCTGACACACGACATGTAAATTGCTCATACGCAATGAGGGCAGAAACAGCGGCAACAACAAATACAACAATTGGAAATGGTGCTTATTAAAGTTTGACTTGTACTTTTTGGATAGGGTGTGTCATGAGTTTGAGGTGTGGCATGTGGCATGTGCAAAAGTTGTTGCAACCCGAAAAACTAAACGTTGCTTTTGTATGTCGTGTGTGCGATAATTGGGAACAATAGAAGAAATAAGTTGCAGATGCAAAATGAGAATTGAAAACGGGAATGGGAATGGGGCATGTTTAGTGTTTCCGCATTTGCAACTGCAACATTGCGCCAGCATGTATTTGGCAAGTGTGTGTTTGTAATCACACACCCCCTTTTTGAGTCCACCCCATTTTACCTCTCTCCCCCTCTCTCTATCTCTCTTGCCTCCCTCTCCATCACCGATTGTTTGCCGGCGACATTCACGTCTCGGTGCGCTTTTTGCATGCCTGCCGCTGCCTGCGGGCATTAAGTGTGATTTTATGCGATTTGTTTTCCAGGCAAAGCCAGGCAGCACTCGCTGTGCAAAAGAACCGCAAACCAGCAGCCACTCACCCACTGCACCACCCCATTTACACACTCACACAGTCCGCATTGCTAATTTACATTTGACAAATGTTTTGCATGCTAGTATGAAAATTTTTGCACTGCCACGACTCCGAATGCTGTTCGTTAGGGTCTGAGGCACCAGCACAAGCAGCAGCAGAAACAAATACAAACATTTACAACACCCCCACCAAAACGACCATCCTTATCCCCCCATTACCGTCATACGACAAATGCAACCCGCAGCAGCGCAATGTGTTTTGTTTGCTGCATTTGTTTTCATTTGGTTGCAATGCTGACATTGTTTACAGTTCAACTTGCTAAAAATTAGCAAAAATCTCACATGAGCAACCAAAACGAGAGGCAAACAAAATGAAATGAACAAAAAAAAAAGCCAAAGGCACACCAAAAGCAACTGAAAATTTGCTTAAATTTAAATTTATGTGCAATTTGCGTGTGTGTTGAAAACTACATGAGAGAGGAGGAGGAGAGAAGTACATGTGCGATAATTGCTGAGGGTGGCACAAGTTGAACGTAGGTGTTGATTGTGTGCCAGCCACTGGGGAAACGAAAATTGCAGTTTGCATAGGTCTTCAAAAGGTTTCCTTTTGGCTCCACAAGCCAGTTGTATTCAAGAGTATACCTTAAGCTTTTTGGTAATTTTACACAGCAAGCGCAATATTTGTTCAAGACTCGGATTGCACATTCATTCGTAAGATTGCGATCCAATGAGCAGACAAAACTTGATTAAGTCCTAATTTGATTAGTTCTCAAAGAGAGTAATAGCAATTTGTAAACATAAATTTGAAATAAATAAAAGAATATTTTGAAATGAATGTAAGTTTGTAGCCTGTATTTAATTTTACATAAAAAAAAGTTAATGGTAATATTTTTTTTATAATTGTTATAGAATTAAGATCGAAAGTGACAAATATGCTGATTAAATTATTTAGTAAGCTGTAAAGTAACGTAATTGGCAACAAATGCCTGCTTTATCAGCCGCTAATTAAAGTTTGCATTCGAAAAAAATCAACAATTAGGGCAGATAAATTTAAATTAGTTTGTCATTTAAATTGACACTCTAACAAGTAGTAAATGGTAGAGCGAAATGTCAACAAGAAAGGTTTTTGGTAAAGTAAAATGACGCATTTAAGTAAATCGTAACTCTTTTTATTGACAACAAAACTATTTTGTTTTTTAATTTTCATACTTAAAGGCAATTTTGTTGATCTTTTTTTCTTATAATTAGATATTTTTGTAACATGTTTTCAACACATCCAATGTATGTTCTCATATTTTGAGTACCTTAAAATTGAAAATTCAATGTATGTAATTATGGTATAATAGATATATACAGTTCTATAACAGTAAATACAATTATAATTCGCATGTCTTGCAATGAATCATGTTAGAGCACATTTCCATTTGATCATAATCAAATTGTTGGTTGGCTTCCAGCGCATTTCGCACCTTTAAAGGCCTCTTTAACGACACAAAAACAAGTTAACGACACTCAATTGGGTGCTAATTGTACAATTAAATGTTGCTGACCACGGAACAGCCAACAACCAGAGAGTCGACAGAATGTCGGACACTATACGCGTACTATGTCCGTCGTATCAGTTCACCGCTGACAGCTAATGGCATCGATGTAAAAAGCAAAAAATAAATAAAATAATCGATATAAAAAAAGTTTAAAATTCGATCCCCGTACTGCTCATCGCCTCTAATGGTAATTATCTGCATCATAAATTTGTGTCCAATTTCGCTCGAGGCATTGAAAATGGACGCATTTTAATTGTGGACAGCGTTTTGTGCCCAACCAACTCAAAATTGTAATACTGCAGCATTTTAGCTGTTGAAAACTGCATTAATTTAACGCATGATTGGCATTGCCAGCAAATGGAACTGTCGCGTCGTTTCCAAAGTGAAATTATGTAAATTGTGTCACTGCATGTATGTGCGTGTGTGTGTGCGCGTGTAAGTGTGTGTAAAGGCAAGGCATTTACGTAAATGTGTGCAACCCAACTGCCCCTGAGTGCTTAAATACAATTGCTACCCAACTTCCTAATTACACAAATTAACAAATGAATTTGTTGATAACCAAAAATGTTTGTGTAGCTTTAAGTTTGCACATGAAATTTTTAATTCTCATTATTATTTTTAGTCTTTTTTTATTTTATTGATAAAAAACTAGTCTTTATCAAAAAAATTTGAAGGTGCATTTTTGTGATTATGTTCGTCATTATATTTATACTTTATTTATTTCTTTTGTACAAAAGAAACTGTTTTAAATTTAATTTGGTATGATTTTAAAAAATAGAACAAGATATAAGACTAAAAACAAATTTTTGAATCAAATAGACTTTTTATGTTACGGAAAATAATGTATTTACTTTGGCTTGATTTTATTAAAAATATTTTTGTTAAAAATAGCTTGTTAAGCAGTGCAACTGCAACTATTTGATTTCTCTATGTGACGGGCAGTAATGGCAAAAATAATTATAATTATCACTGTCTGTGCCATGGCTATAACGCTGCTACTGCTGCAAAGCCACAGTAGAAGGATTTTGAACACTAAAACAAACGTGAATGAAACAAATAAATTGAAGTCGACGACTGCTACTGAAAGTGCTCTAATTCCTCAAACAGAAAATACATCGCGTCAACAGCTTTTGTTGCTGCACCGTCAAAAGCGATATCTACTGTTCCCCGAGGGCAGCTCATTTCAGTTGGTCTTCGACTTAATCATACCCATTGTGGACTACACCAATTTTGCCATTCTTGGCATCACATGTGCCGTCGCCTGGGAGCTGCCCAGCAAACCACCCAGCGAGATTTTAGAGAACCTGCGTACCCGCCTTAACGATGGCACCCTTGGCACTGTGCGTCGCAATGGCAGTCTGCAGGACGGCATCGGGGACATCCCCATTCGAAGCGCTACTAATTGGCAGCCAATGCACGCGCAGCCGACATATGCATCGAATGTGCACAGTTACTATACAAATGTCCAGTATGGACCGACCACTTCCGTATATGCAAATTCGCCTAATGGGGAAGCGCATGCAGGGAGACCGATTAATTGGCATGCGCGACAGTCAATAGCTAAGTGGCGACAGTGGGCAGACCCACCTTCACCTACACCACCTCTACGTGCTGGTGCTTCATCAATCTCGCAGCCAATACGTGGCAACACTCGCAACTGGTCCGACCACTGGTGGCAGCGCAACAAGGAACGTGTCCAACAAAATTGGCGTGAAAAACAGCAACAGTGGTCCACCTATCAGCAGCAACCCGCAGATAGGTATTTATACAAAAATTAATAATATTATTCTAGAGGCAGTATGTTTTTTAAAGAATTTTATACTTGCTTACAATTTAAAACGAATCAATTAAATTTGAATGGGTAATTTACTCTAATTAAAATAAATAAATCTAAACTTAATTACATTTTTAATCTGAATTTTTTTCCATTTTTAACAATTTTGAGAAAATTTTCTTTTAATTTTATTTTATTTTTTAAAATCACTATAAAGAAAAATTAAACATTTTCAATTCTCATTTATAAAAAAATGTGTATTTAAATAATAAAATTAAATATTTTCAAGTAACGTTATGTACATATTATCTATTAAAAATAAAATGGTATTTAAAATTTAATTTATTTTTGTATAGCTTTACACAGAGACCACAACAACTGATGGCGGCACCACCTAAGCACCACATTTATCCGGTATTTGGCAAGCGGCGACGACGACGACGACGGGAGGTGGAAATGAATACGGATGATGACGTCATTGAGCGGATGCATTTGCGTCAGCATCTAAGCACTCGAGGGCTTCTCTTTGGCAAGATCGAACGTTTGTACAAATCGTAAGTGGAACTGCTGTGTTGTCCAACTTCTAGGAACAACATTGATCCACTGTTCTTATCTGCATCGCACAGGCGTGAGCTCAATGGCACTGCCTGTATTCAGCGGGCACTTTGCGAATCGGCGCAACGTCAAGAGTGGTTGGAGATGGGGAAGTCTGCTGCTGTGCCTCAGAGCTTTATTATGGAGCTGCTCTCGGCCATTTTCCAGTTGCCCAGTGCCGGCAATGGGGCCAGCGATGTGCTGGAGCACATCTCACCGCATTATCTTGAAGCGTATCAGGAGCGAGGCAACTGTCGAGAAATTTACAACGATTGCAGTCACACATTTTGGCTCGAATAAAAAACCATTATTTTTAATATTCACGTATACTTGCATTTTAATTGTGAGTTTGTATTTAGTTAATGCATGGACTAATAATACATCTGATGATATCATTTCAAACTCTTAATAACAACTTCAAATATCTAAGCATACAAAAGTATATTGATAATGTTAATTATATAGATATCCGAAAATCAACGATGTTAAAATAATTCTCTATTAATTATGTTTTGTTAATAATAACAAAATGTGTCGTCCAAATTCTCTGAGCATCAAAAGATGTATGAAAATATCCCGCATTTGACATAACCATGAGCTAAATAGAATATAAATAGCTGCATAGCCAATAAAATTTATTTTAAAATTAAGCTAGTTTTGAACAGCAAAGTTGGCGGCGTGAAAAAGTAATTGAGACTTTAAATAGATCAATAAACTCACAAAACAAAAGACAAAATAAAAGAAAAACTGCTTGTTCGCAAAAAATGAAGCAAAAAAATTAAGTGAACCAAGTAAGAAGGCTCTAGTCGAGAAATCACGACTAGACTATACCCTGAACCCGTATAGTGAATACTTTCTTAACTTCAATTCTTCATATCTCCGGTGTTTCTCAACCGATTCTAATTAAAATTTCACAGATTCTCAATATTTCGTCTAATGTTTCAAACTTTTTCCAAATTCAAGGTTTTGTTGTTCGGAAACGGGAAGAGTTATCGAATATTTGAAACAAGCTTGTACTTAATAGGGAGTCTAGCTCGTATAGTCTCTGAGATCGACGTTCATACATACAGACGGCCGGACATACGGACATGACAATTTAGCTATTGATGCTGAACAAGAATATATATATTTTATGGGGTCGGAGATGCTTCCTTCTGCCTGTTACATACTTTTGCACAAAACCATTATACTCTTTTTATCCATTTTCAATGGGTTCTGGATACAAAAAGCTGCTGTAGGGTATAACGGACTTAGCAATTACTCTGTGAAACTTGTATCGATGCTAAGATGAAATATATAGCTATAATATTTTAATACTTAAGATGACTTTAAAAACACAAAATATCACATAACCTATGTATCTATTATAGTCTGATATATAACAATAAATTAAATAATATTTCCCCTTTAATTTAAAGAGGAAAAAGCTATTTTATTTCTTTTAAATATTTTTGAAAATACAATAATTTAATAAAACCTCTTTTATTACTAAGGCAAAGGCGATAAGCCAAAGAAGAAAAGTGTGAAAACTAATGAAGAATGAAGAATGAAAATGAAGAAATGAAAAAAAAGAGAAAAGAAGAAAAAAGTAGCAAGCAAATGTTACACCAGCGAGGCCAAGACAAACTTCGAAGTTTTCAGCGTTGCGTAGATGGTTAAAATAAAGATGATGATGATGTTGCAGGGGGGCAGGGGTGGGGGGAGTCGCGCGGCTAACTAGAACTGACCACAATTAACAGCCTGGCCAAGAGAGCTAAGCGCAGCTTTTTGTTTCTGCCTTTTAGCGGCTTTGGTTTGACGCAACATTTTGGAGAACTCGAGCTGACAGTTTGCGTATGTACGACGTGTTGACCACAAGTGTAGGAAATGTGCATAAACAACAAAACAGGGCCCAAAGCTGCTTGTTTGCTGGCTTTTCTAGTCCCGCTGCTGTTAGATGTGTGCCAAGGAGATTTACTCCAGAAAACTGTAGAAGGCACTGAGCTGCCAAAGCTTAGGCCACTGTTGAATGTAGACAATAGTGCAATATCTGCTATTGCTGAGAGCGATGGCCGCTCGGATTTTGAGCAGCTCATCGAGGCGAAACTTAACGAATCGAGAAGCCAAACAATGCAGACAAGACAAGAGCTGCTGTCGAGGAAGCGACGCTATTTGGTATTTCCGGAGGGCAGCTCCTTTCAAATGGGTATAAATCTTTGAGTCTCCTAAACTAACGCAAATTACACGCCTCATTTATTTCTCGGCTATATAGTTTTCGATGAAATTATTTGCGTTGTGGACCACACAAATTATTTGGTGTTGGGCATTACTGTTGCCCTTGCCTGGGAGTTGCCAAGTCGGCCACCGAGCGAAGAGCTCGAGGCTCTATTGACCAAGCTGGAAGACGGTACCATCGATATTAGTCGCAATGACACCGTATCCAACATCACCTATGCGGATGGTGGCAGTAAGCAGCCATCGCAAACACAGAAAACCACCAACACCAATAACGGCTACAAGCCAAACTACATTAACTTATCAAGTGGTGGAGTTGGTGGCAGTGTTGTCTCCAATTCTTACTACAGCAGTTCACCAGTGTTTCGCACACCGATGCATCCAACGTATCAACATCCTGATAACTATTATCGACGACCCAGCGTTCCAGCCAGGCGCAAGGATTACAATTATTATAGCAGACCAACTGACAGCGTTCGGAACCCTTTTCAGAAATATTCGCAGCATTGGGGTCACGCTCAGAACACACGCTATCCCTATTGGGCCTTGACTTCACAGTAAGTATTAAAGACTCTACGCGTAAATTATAGTGTTCAATTCTAGTAGAAATTTTAATACAGTCGATTATTTACTAATTTTGCTAAAAATATCTAACTCTACATTGTATTCCATAGTTTAAAGGACTCACTGCGCCAGCGAAATAACTACTATACTAAGAATAACAACAATCGTCAACGCAATAGTTACTACAGGCCTAGTCCGCATATTTTAAACTCAAAACAACTGCGTCATCATAAAATCTATCCGGTATTTGGCAAACGCAGCATTCCAGATGCAGCGAATTCACATCATCGTCACAGACGCAGTGGCGTCGCCAGTGTTCCAGATGCAGAACTAACTAAGTTGGAGTGCCTACAGATCAAATATCATCGCAACAGTCGGCAAACGTTATACGAGAGAATAGAAAAGTATTTGGATAAGTAAGTTGAGATTCTCAATCATAAGTATTTTATTAGGAGTGAAAACAATTTTCAAAGAAACTGATAACTTTCTCATAAGTTTGTCAGAAGTATCCGTATCTATGTGAGAATTTCCATTCTACAGAATTTTTAAAAATTACATTTTTTAAAGAAATAATTCTATTAATAATCAAGTAAGAGAAATCCCGACTAGCAGATACCCTGAACTACTATAGGGTATTATTTAACGCGTACAGTCAGTGCTTGCAAGTATATGTGTGTGTGCAAGTACATGAGTGTGTGTGTGAACTGCATACTTAACTTCAATGTTCCATATCATCGGGGTTTCTCAACCGATTACAATAAAAATTGTACAGCTTTTCTTTAGTTCGTTGAATGTTTCAAATGCCGTCTCAAATTCAAGATTTTGTTGTTATCAATCCCATGTGTATATCGGAAACGGGAAAAGTTATCGAAAATTTGAAACAAAATTGTACTGCCTAGGGATTAGGCGAGGTTATGTTCCAATCTGAATTATCTAACACTTATACGGACGACGCACAGACTATATCACATGGACATGTCTATGTCGACTCGGCTGTAGCCGCTCATCAGAATATCTATACTTTAATCTTTAATCTCAGAAATATTGAATAAGTATTGAAAAAAATGTACAAATAATTGATGACATTTTATACAGATTTAAGGCGTATAAGATTATCTCCCAGTCGAAAATTGAAAATCGGAATATATCCATATTCACTTTTTTCATTTATTTCCATATCCTTAATAGTTTTTGTATCCTCTCCTTACAGACGTGGGCACAATGGTCATCAGTGTGTGCTTCGTACTCTATGCGAAACCGGACAAAAATCACATGAAAACGAACCCGGTAGTTTTGTTGGTGAACTCCTGCGAGCTGTATTTACAATACCCGAGGCACTGGACCACGAACCAGTTGGCTACAAAGTAACTCGTTACGACAAGGCCCATGCCCATAAAGATGATTGTGCAGCGCTCTATCCCGAGTGCAAACAGTCCATCTGGGATACACCGTTTATACAATAAAGTAATACCAGTTTGTTTTTATTTTTATTTTATTCAACGTCAACCCCAATTGCCACCCAGCAGCCAACCTATCAGATTTAATTTACATTTTTGCCGAAACTCCCGATCACAATCCTCTGAGCTCATGCGCATAATGCGACTATAGTCATCCTCCACTCCCGAAATAGTAGGTAGGCTAAAGGGAAGAAGAAAGAATAATAATTATACCAGATATGTTTTAAATGTGTCTCAGACTGCTTACGTAAAGATCAGACGCACTATATCCTGCAACATGGAGTAACCGGGTGGAAGAAGCAAACGCTTACTATCACAAATTGCTCGCAAAATACACGCCGTAGTATCGATTCCTAGGCTACAAAATGGATTACAAAAACATGTGATGTTATAAGGTATAAATATAAATTTTAGGTCACTCCTACAGTTTGCTAAAGCCTCCGAATTGGTCAAACAACTGCCGACGATCGCGATGTCCATGGTAATGACGCCAGTCTGTGACATGGTCGAGATCTGGATAGTTAAAAACTTCATAGGGGGCTATGTCGGGATCATAGGGCTCTGAGTCTTTCTCTTCAGGGTGTACGGATCTATGCCAACGTTTGCCATAATTCCGCCAGTTGGGCGATGGCGTAGTCCACTTAACCCACCTTCCGGGCTGCTTATACCTATTATAATATGGCCTCGCTGGTGTCCAATTCTCGTAACGCTGTCCATACTTTGACCATTGCTTCCACTTTTCCGGTTCAGCATAGTTCATCGGTTGTGGTATGTAGTCGATCCGTTGATGTAGTCTTATCGGGTTCGGTTTCTTAACGGGTGTTGCCTTAAACCGCCAATCGGTGCCAGCAATCCAAACAATAGGAGCCTCTGTTGACGTCAAGGGTTGGGGAGCAGTTGTCGTTTTAGGTCGGAATCGTTTTGGATAGACGTCCTCTCGACTTGATGGCACTGGATAGTAACAGGCCTGCTCCATGTTCATTGCTACGCCTTTTGGAAACTGAGAGAGTAGACCTTTACTTATGGAACCCGTAAATTTCAAATTCGCTCCTTTTGGAAACAGCACAAAGCGCTTTTGACGCGAGAAAACCCGCTCCACCACATAATTTAATTCGGTTTTTTTCGGCTCCCCAAAGGCTAACAGCAAAAGTGTCAGTTGCCCGAGCAACTGAATCCAGAGACCGTATCGCATGACTGATATAAACTGATTGAGATGTCCAAATAAAGTCAGCTAGAACTGATAAAATC
Organism: Scaptomyza reducta; assembly: GCA_035044485.1. Classification (NCBI taxonomy): domain Eukaryota; kingdom Metazoa; phylum Arthropoda; class Insecta; order Diptera; family Drosophilidae; genus Scaptomyza; species Scaptomyza reducta. Next base: position 4,576,708 of record JAWNNV010001315.1, on the reverse strand, counting down.
AACAAGTTTACTTAATAATTACTATTATCAATTGAGATTGGGTGTAAATTCTTGAACAAATAACGTTTAGTTCAAACAGCAAATAATAGAAAAACTATCATTACTGAGAGTAAGTAATATAATTTTCAACAGGGTCGACCTACTTTTGAATGTTTGAACGCATGAACATTGGGACATATTCGTTAAGCTTAACCAAGTAAGAAAGATCTATACGAATAAGCTCGATTAGGAGATACTCTGAACCCTAGACCTTACACGTACGGCCATGCCTGCTCTACTGCACCAATGCTTGATGACTAAACTTCAATATTTTATATCTCCGGTGTTTCTCAAGTATTCGAAAACAAATTAGTTCTATGCGGCCAAAAATCTCAGACAGAGCAGAGCTTCCAGGGAAAATACCGTGTTTTTGGTGTTATTATACAGTTTTTAATAAAAATATCTCTCTGTTTCCTATGGTGCCCACTGTTTTCAGCTCTATTTTCGGATCAGAACAGACACATATAAAAATTTAATCAAATTCAATTTGCAAAAACTTTAAACATTTGTGGTATCAAGTCTACCACTCAATAGCCAAATCAATAAGTTCATATTGCACTCAGTCTTTAGTTCCATAGCACAGGCATCAGGATCTTTGCTCATAACACGAGTGTAATCATCCTCCAAACCATCAAGTCGTTGCATTCTATTATTAAAAATAATAGTTAACGGTTATGTACACAAACTAAACAGTTGTTATACTAACTCAAAGACCAAACGCAGCATGTCTTGCAGCATAGAGTATCCCGGTGGCAATAGAAGACGCTTTGAGTCACAAATAGTCCGCAAAATGCATGCTTTGACATTGATTTTAAAGCTGTAAGTTAGGTATAAGATTATTGTTAACTGATGTATGGTAAATTATTTTCAATATACCCACCGCGAGCTGAGTCCGCTAAAAAACTCAAATAACTGTCGCCGATCGCGATGTCCATGATAATGTTTAGATTCCACACCTGTGTTTCTTGGTAATCTTTGCCATTTAGTTCTGGTCCAGTCAGCTGTCCACTGTGGAGCTGCTGTTGTCCATTTAAACCATTTGTTTTTGGTGTTAGTCACCGGCCAGTTTTGTTTTTTAGCACTGCTCTGCCATTTTTGGGCCTGATTGGAACCATACTTCTCCCAGTTCTGATTGGATCCATAATTAGACCAGTTCTGGTTTGAACCATACTTTGACCATTGCTGCCACTTGAGTGGATTAGCATAGCCTCCAACATCGATGCGGTGCGTCTTTGGTGGATAGGGCCTTGGTCTTGGCCTAGGTTTTGACAAAGCCTGCGCCTTGAAGCGCCAATCGGTGCCGGGTATATAAACATAAGTTTCTGTTGTTGTTGTCAGTGGTTTTGGTGTTGTTGTCTTCTTTGGCAGAAAACGCTTTGGGTATAGATCGTCGCGACTGCCGGGTATGGGAAAATAAACAGCTTCCTCTAAATTAAAAGTGATGCCACGAGGAAACTTCGAAACAAGTGATTTACCAAAATTCAATGTGAATTTAAAAAATGAACCAGCTGGAAATATTATTGCACGCTGCCTGCGACTAAAAACTCGCTCAAAAATTGGTCTCAGATGAGTCTTCTGTTGTGGTCTCATCTCTCCACGGCTACAACTGAGCAGCACCAACAATATAAATATCTTAGCTCGCAGCATTTTAAGCGAACGCACTGAACGAAATGATTTCAGAGATAAAGTTGCCTTTGGTGTAAGTACTTTCTGTGAACAGTTTAATTCAATATTTACACAGAGTTGATTGATTTCTTCATTTATTGACGATACTCATAACTGGAATCTCATTAGCCCAAAGACCCAGTTCGATCAAAACTATTGGACATTTGTATTAACAAGCCGATCAGTTGAAAAATCTGATTCAAACTGAGCAGTTCATTGGTTTTCTAAGATGAAAATCAGTGGGTTCTCCTACCAGGTGCTAGTTATACTTATAAGCTGCAAATACGGAAACTTCTTGATATGGCCAGCATCAAGTTCACTAGGTGTGAGTACAATCAAAAAAATCTATACATGCCTAGGGCATAGTCCAGTTTATGTTCCAAATCTGGAGTCCTAGCTATCGTAGTCTCTGAGATCGACGCGTTCATACATACAGGCAGACGGACGGACGAAAATGACTACAAGAATATATATTGCTTGCAAGCATATTAATTCATTTATTATATATACACAATTATATGATTATGATAGGCATTAAGCTATGACTTAATTTATACTAAGCTATAAACCTTAGATAATGTTTTCCGCTTCTCGGGCGGGAGTACCGTAGGGTATTGCGGTTCGGTGTCGCAGACACGTCGAGTTTGTACGCGTATACTGCATACTTCACTTAACTTCAATATTCCATATCAATGTGTTTCTCAACCGATTTATATAGAAATTGAACAAATTTTCTTTATTTCGTTTTTCAAACGCTGTCTCAAAGTTTACGAAATTCAAAATTTTTTGTTCTCGACAACATGTGTAATATACACAAATAATAAAAATAAATAAACAGTGAAAGTTATCAAATATTGAAACAAACTACCTAGGGATTAGGCGAGCTTATGTACCAAATCGAGAGTTTATAGCTCTTAAAGTCGCTGATAAAGAATATATGTATGTATATACTTTATGGGTTCGGAGATGCTTCTTTACATAATTTTCACATATATATATATATATATATATATATATATTTGTATATAAGAAATATTGATTCTACAGTAAATATGTCTTTATATGTACATTTGAGAAAAAATTGGTATTCTTTTGAAAATATATTTAAATTATATATTATATTGCTAATGTTTTCGAAAAACTCTTTGCATATCAAAATATGATACCTTATTTTGAAATTTTTATTTTTTAGCTCACATCCTCCATTTCAATGCCCGTTACTGAATTCTATCCAGAGCGTCGTATTCTGATCGATTGGTGTTTTGCCATAGCGTACGACTTTCCACACAACTTGACATCTTTTTATAGCATACCAATATGGCCAGGCTTTGCAAATTTTCAAAGCAAACGAGAACTGCCCCGTAACAATCATAATAATCTAGGATACTATGAGAAATATGGTTACAATGCATTGACGGAAACCCAGCATCCCAAGGACATTTCAGCTGGTGAACTTTATGCTGCCATTGAGGATGCATTTACTTCGTATGGATTTCACGATACCTGCTTATTAAGAAGTGTTTGTGAGCTGGCACAGCATCCATTTGACGATCAGCATCAGCATATATTAACTGATATACTGACATTTATCTTGAGGTAGGCTTTTGCTCCTAGTTACAAATTTGAAAATGCCTCATATGTTATTTTTTTTTGTAGTCCAACGCAGCATGATGGATTTTTGGATAGTGAGCACGTGTATAAGCAGGTGTACGAGCAGGCAGAACTAGATGGCTTTCTGGGCAAAGATTGCGTTAAGTTGTATGCCCATTGCAAACACGATATCTTAAGATTAATTAGCAATGTCATTTTTAAACATGATTAAAGACTTGAATAACAAACACGTGATGTAAACTGTAATCTGTCTGTGCGTTTCAAAGGCAACTGTTACTGGTTATTCTTGTTTTCAGATCACGCATGTTCTTCTTGAACATAGCTTTCATTTTCACTAACTAATCATCGTACACTTATTGTTGCCATGTCAAATGTTTTAGTGTTCCGAACACTTCATAAATGCCGACAACTTTCAAAATGCCATCAATTCCAACCGTAGCATTAGTTTCATTTAAATGAAAACTTGCATAAGTTATCGACTTTTGTTCTTTTTCCACCATAATGAATCCACAATTCAACCCAAACATTATTCCTAATGAACTTACCACCTCACTATAAGTGAAAATGGAAACAGATAAGTTGATGCGCGAGGGTAAATGCATTTGACTTAATGACCTGCAAATTTGCATGGATATTCAATTGGTTTGCATAGGTAAGTTGTGTAGAATGCTGCTCATGTACTATGCTCATGTGCAAAGGTAATAAAGATAATAAATTGTTGACAATGTTTCCTTTTGTATATGAGTAACAACTGTATACTATAAAACGAAAATGATATTCAACTATGTAGGAAAGACCGTTATATAAAGCACATAAGATCCGAAAGGGGCTATGGATAGCATAGTTAGAATAACAAGTTTGAAGAGATATAGGTAAAAAAATTATAATATTTCTGATCGGAACTGCAAAGCTAATTTGGTTTATTAATTCAGAGGAATCAATTTCGCCATTAATTACTTTGAGGAAAAAGGTTATTCCAAATTGTACATTGTTCTATGATCAGAAAGAGAAAGAAGATTTCTTAGTAAGAGTCTGCAGTTAGAATTTGATATCTATATCAATTTCTCCGCCCTATGCATACATTCAACCTGTGACCGTAAGTCTGAAAACCTCATTTAATATTTAATATAATATAATATATTTGGGGAACTAAAATACATTTTATTTCATCTAACAAGTGTAGTGACTATATTTAGCACATCCAACTGGCATTTTGGATACGCCTTATGGCACTCGGCTCCAATGAAACCCAAGTTTTCAGCACGCTCATAGCGATGTTGATATAACTTTTCGTGTGCACCAAAACCATCATGCTGAGAGGGCCTTTAGAATAAAATAATAAAAATGTGAGAACAATTTTATATTTGTGTGGTGGCACTTACGTGAGCAAAAAGCTAATCACCTGTACTAGTAGACTGTAACTGTGATTATCCGCTAGAGGATGCAAGGCCAACTCGCAGACGCTGCGCAGCAGACATGATTTGTGGAAACCGTAGTCCTGCAATATGTGTTCCATGCCTGCATAGAGCTCACCGGCTGTAAAATCTTTTGGATGGACACCACTTTCAGCATCCAGTAGTTCCTTGGCGTCACCCGTAAAATTAACTGATTCACGCTTGCGTCTACGCTCCCACGCGTTGGCCCAAATTGTCGGATTGTAGAATGAGGCAAGATCAAAGGGCAGATTATAGTTCATTTGGAAACCCACATCGATGAAAACTTTTCGCGCATCTGGTATATCAATTGGCACTGACATTGATGCCGTCAATTGCAGTATTGAACTAGCCGGAAAAAGCAGACCACCAGCTCCAGGGACAAGCAGCAAGCCGATGATCCCAACGAGGATGCCGTTAAAAAATTTGACGGTGTGCTTATTTGGCCGACGCATTTCGATGTGAGCCACTCGTTGCTCAAGGCCTGTAGCACATGTGATAAGTCATGTGTGTTCCGGTATTCCGCTTTGTTTATTTGGATCTTCAATTAACGGAACTGTTAATGAGTCGCAGCATTTGCTATGCGTGAGACCGAATTAGAACGGTTAAAACTGCAGAACTGGGGCACACTATAATATATTGGTTAGGTATACCAATCCGACAATACAATAGATGCGTCGGCATGCAGGTTAAAATACGCATACTAAACTTGTTATACCCTAAATAATAAATTATAAATATTGTAAAATAGTCCTACAAATATAATGGGAATAAAAAAAGAGAGAAATGAATAGGAAGTATTAAAAATACAAACAAATAAAATAAAAATGTTATTGAAATAAAAACCATATTTAATCATTTTTGTAACGTTTATTATGCAAATTTAATAAACCAATAACATTTACAATAATTTGGGAAAGACACATCATCCGCAAAACACAATAACTCAGCTTTTTCTGTATAGCTCAACTGCCAATTTCTTAAACAAATAAAAGTCGAGTGTTATGTGGTGCTGTTCCACTCCCAGCATCCCATGGGTTATTGGCCACAGTTGTACGCCACTCGCTCCAATGACAACAAGATGAGTCAAGCACAAGACAACAGAATTTTAATCGTGCTACTGCTGACGATAGTTTGTGGGACTGCTGCATATACCAATAGCCTAGTGCACATCAAGCCTAGCTTCAGAGTGGTTGGCGGTCAAGGCAATGAAAGTCGAGTTTCAGAACCGCTCAACATTAAACACCCAAATAAACTAAGTCGCTCTAAACGTTTGGCTATTTATAATGGCCAGGGCGTAGTCAAGGTGCGTATTTTGATATTCTGAACCCATTAAAAATGGGTAAAAAGGGTATAATGGTTTTGTGCAAAAAGTATATATATTCTTGATCAGCATCAACATCCGAGTCAATATAGCCATGTCCGTATGTCTGCCTGTACGTCCGTATGTATGAACGCGTCGATCTCAGAGACTATAAGAGATTTGGAACATAAGCTCGCCTAATCCCTAGGCAGTACAAGTTTGTTTCAAAATTTCGATAACTCGTTCCGTTTTCGACATACACATGTGATCGATAACAACAAAATCTTGAATTTAGAAGTTATACAGTTTGAAACATTAGACTAAATAATAATAATCTGTGAAAATTTTTTTTTGTTAAATCGGTTGAGAAACACCGGAGATATGGAGAATTGAAATTAAGAAAGTACGCACTATACGCGTACACAAACAGACTCACATATCCTTGCAAGCAGTGACTGTACGCGATAAGTATAGGGTTCAGGGTATAGTCTAGTCGGGATTTCTCGACTAGAGCCTTATTACTTGATTTATTCTAATCTGGACAAAAATTAAATCAAAGCTGATTTTTAATTAATAAAAACTTTTTTAGTATATACACTTTGTGTATTCAGTTTCAAAATGGTTCCAAACTTTTAATTTGACAACTTTTAACATATTATTTGAGGAACAAGTTTTAAAAATTATTTTATAACAAATATTACATTTTTAATTATTTGTTACTTTGAAGTGCATAATCAAATTGATAAATATTACAGTTTGTTGCTGGTGTTGCCCATCCCGTAAAGCAAGTGGATAAAGATCAATCCTTTTGGTTCTTTTATAACTTCCAAAACCAATACGTACCGACAACTATACCGATATATTGGTGGAGTTTTTGGAATACAACCACATTTGTGTCAACAGCTCGTCAGTTGCGCAAAGGTTTGCAGGCCACACTGTATCGGGATGATACCCGTTCTTGGCTCTATGATGGTATTGAAGCGGGCATGGAACAGTATGTTTAACTTTATTTGTAAATATAATATATAATAATAACAATGTCTCTTTACGTCGGCAGACTCGATGGCAGTGAAAGCGGTGCCAGCTGTCTTTTACGCAGCATATGTGAAATCTCTCAGCTGCCCTTTGAGAATAGCAACATTTTTAGCGAAATTCTTAACTCAGTGCTAATGTGAGTATTTCTTACAGTATTTTATATTTATATATATATATATATATATATATATATAAAAACTGAACTTCAAAGCTGTTTCCTTCAGTACAAAAGGATTTTAAAAAAAACCGAGTCGAAAAATTCGAAAGCGTCCAAAACTATTTTGAAACATCTACATATGTAGAAGGCCATACGAAACAGTTTGTTTAAAAAAATAAAAGCAACAAAAATAAACACATATGCCATATTATTATTACAACACATTTCTTGAAATAATTGAAAATAATATTAAGTCGAAACACAATAAAGATATACATAATTTTATTTTACAGACCTACTATGGATAACGTCGCTGAAAAATATCTGATTGCTAGAGATGCCGGTCGCGATGGAGCTGACTGTATGAAAACGTATAGAGACTGTAGTGGCATAGTTTGGGATTGGTTAACGCACGTGATCAAGCTGACATTTTAAATATGCTTTATAAAAACCAATGAATAGTAACAAGTGCAATGATGTTTTTAAAAACGTTCACAAAATTATGTGCAACTTAATTAGTCCACGTCATAAAATTATGATATTGCATATATTTTTAACGTTCTTATTGCCTCTTTTTCATCATGCTTCGTCGGCGATATTCCGCCCAGACCTCACAGATCATGGGTTTGTTCCAGCATATGCACTCGCTCAGTGGCAGTGCATTGGGCTTCAGTCGTGAGCACTCTGAGAATGCCGGATAGGGTGTCAGAGGCTTGGTGCAAATTAGTTTCCTCCTCACCTTCAAACAGTTGGGTGGAATTCGCCCACGGATGTGACAGCGTCGCTTAACTCTTATGCACTTGTGCGTTTTTTGGCATAATTCAGGCTTTGGACAAGCTGCTGTCTTGGGTTTCTTATGCTTGCGCCGCCTCAGTGGAGCAGCCCTGATTCTGGCATGGCAGCAAATTTTCTTTTTTTTGATCTGCACAGGTGGACAGGAAGCCCACGTTTGCCAATACTTGCGCTTTGCCTTATCCGACTCCACGTAGTAGATGTCATCGAAACGCGGATTAAATGGACAATGAACCTCGTCTTCGGAACAAAAGGGATTCAGCCACATAGATGGCGGTGGAGTCATCTTCTTCTCATTAATCTTGGGCTTCTTGATTAACATTATCTTCGGCTTGCCACAGGGGTAATCCTTAAATTTAGTTGGACACTTCTCAGAGCCACATTTTCCAGATTTCATTCGGCAGCCATTTACTAACAACTTTAGGATGCCTGACCTACACCCAAGACTGCGTCTTAATGTCGAACTCAGTCCAATCATTTTTCAAATTTTTTAATTTTGATTGCCGAATCTGTTCAATAAAATTTTGAAAATATAAGTTCCTAAAAGTTCCCGCTGACGGGAATCATATATGTTGACTAAAAAAATATTCCACGTATTTGCTTTTGACACGAAGTAAACTGAACTTTAATGCAATGTTTACTATTTTGACAAATTTCTGTGAACTAATTTCAATACATATAGAACAGAAACAAAATTTCGGTTCGACTTACCATTAAGCATACTCAACGACTGTTCCAACGACTTCCCCCGTATTAGGCTGTAAAAAAAAAGTTCCCAAGTTGTATTACCTGTCTATAGCTCCTAGTGAACAATTAATAATTATTAATATAGTTGTTTATTGCAAAACCTCTTTACCACAACCTTCACAGAACAAAATTATAGAAAAATTAGATCTAGTCTTCCTTGATATACAAATCTACGTTTATGTGTACTTAAAACTGTTGTGTTATTTTTTTGTTATAGTATTTCATATTTTATCAATTTTACACTTGACAACGTATTTAAATAAAGAAACCCATAGCAAAATTCCAAAATTCAAGTGAAACTTACAGAGATTGTACTCACAATGGTAAACTTCAATAGATCGACAAAGATGATGGTAAATCGTTGCATGGATCTGCTAAATGCGAAAATAGCTGGCGCACAGAGCCGACACGTTGCCAAGCGATTATGCGTCCGGTGTCCCACGCCTAGACCGCATGACATAAAGGCAATGCTACGGGAGCGTCAAAAGACTGAAAGATATGAAGCTACAAAACTACTTTCTATGTGGGAACAGGAACGTAATGAAATGCCAGTAAACTCACGTATGGATGACATACACTACAAACATCTTGGAGATAAAAATCGCTCATATGATTGCACATGGGTTAATTTTCGAGATGAACCCAAGCCCAAAATACGACCAGAGCGTTTCTTAGTCGGAAATCGCTTGGCAATAAGACGCCGCAAAACTGGACATATCCCTCACACTGCCGAACCGTGGAACGCTGAGGCAAAGGATTTTATAAGACAATTGCACAACAACACTATAACGATTCACCGCAAAAATTTGTTTAATCTATCGAATATATCATCAACGTTTAGGGTGAATAATCAGATTGGGAACCCACTCAGAAAGAAAACATTCTATTGCTGACTGGCTGACAATGAGATAACCAGAAGAAGACAATAAAATCAAACATATTTGCGAATATTTGTATTATATCATTAAAAAAATTTGAGTCGCGCAGAAATCGTTATAATACTCTGACAATCATATAACCGGAAGAACAGGATAAAATCGAACACGTGCTGGAATAATTGTACTACATCATTAAAAATTCAAACAATTCGTATATCGTTTTACTACTCAGATACCGAAGGATGAAGGTTGGGCCTATAATATCGATAAGACCAATAACTAAATATCAATTTTTTACGCTACAGTCACCAAAATTTGTGTCATTATATCTGATGACGTCTGCTTAAAAAATCATTTGTTGGCCAAGCCCCTTTCTGTCACCCCCATTTACAAGATAACCATTCTTTGCGATTATACTGGTATTAGAGTATTTTTCATTCCATAGTACTTTTCATACGGGCACAAGATTTTATTTAAACTAAAAATTGTTTGTTCAGTCTCAAATTTAATTCCCCATAAACTCAAAATAATTAAAATTTGACATGTTTTAGTGTCAATATTTAAAAATTATTTGATTTTGACGATCAAAATTTTTGAAGAGAATCTAAATTACTTGCTGCCGCCAATTAACACAAGAAATGTTCGTTTCTGCTAACAGCATGATGCTGGCGCTAGTCGGGAAAGACTTGATGCACACATCTGTACGTTGCCTGGCCAGTCGAAAGAAGGGCGCGTTCCGGAAGCCACCAACGGTACCCCATTTACCTATTAAAGGACCAAGGGATTATGAATATTATCGCGGCCTGAGACGCAAACCTAAAAATCCAAAAGTAAAAATAAATGAACATTTGCTTGAACGGAGACCGGCTATTTACAAGCCCAAAAAAAAGCGTGACTCTTCCTGCGAGCCAGACGAAGAATAATTATAAATTTCTTAACTTTAAAACAAGTAAATAAAATCATTTAAGTTATCTCTAAAAAGTGTGGCAACTCTGACATCCACAGCTGTGAGGCTATGTACTCGTGTACTCGATGCCGCTTTTAGTATCGGTTTTGCAAAAATCATCTGGCATTTGTTTTTCTATGTTTGCTGCGTTCGGCATTCGTACGTATTGTGTGAAATGGCGCTGCTAAGAGGCATTTCAAAAGATTTCTGTAGCGTTTTTCGACGCTTTGCTAGTTCGAGTGGATGCACCATATACAGTCTCAGTTCGGGTAACGTCAAGTGCGGAGTTTCCGTTATCCGCGTCTCAGGTCCACAGACAAAGCAAGCTCTACGTGCAATTGTCAACAATGGAGAATATGAGCCGAAACAGCGCCAAGCATATCTAAAATCATTTTATCACACCAGCAGCAAAGAGATTATCGACAGGGGTTTGTTGCTTTGGTTTCCCGGTCCTGCGTCCTTTACCGGCGAAGATGCATGCGAATTTCAAGTGCATGGATCATTAGCTGTAATAGCAGCCATGCTAGATGCACTGGGTCAATTACCAGGTCTGAGACCTGCTGAACCGGGTGAATTCACCAAGCGCGCCTTCTTTGGCGGCAAAATTGATTTGACCGAGGTGGAGGGCTTGGCCGACTTGATACATGCCGAAACGGAGGCACAACGAAAACAGGTAATTAATTTCTTATTAAAACTTTATTCTATGTTTATTTAATGGAACCATTGTTTCTAGGCTTTGCTGCAAAGCACTGGTGCCCTGGCACGTCTCTATGATACCTGGCGCAAAAGACTCATTCGTTGTGCTGCGCATCTGGAGGCATATATTGACTTTGCCGAAGAGGACCAAATAGAAGGTGGCGTATTATTACAATTAACCAAGGAGCTCAACGCAGTGAAGCGTGAGATTCGCTTGCACTTGAATGACCAGCGGCAGGGTGAACTGTTGCGAGATGGTGTACGTACAGTCATCATGGGAGCACCCAATGTGGGCAAGAGTAGCCTACTAAATCTATTGTGCCAGCGTTCTGTATCCATTGTAGCCGAGAGGGCAGGAACCACAAGGGACATAATTGAGACAACACACAACTTTGGCGGCTACCCAGTGGTGTTTGCGGATACAGCTGGCCTGCGCCGGGACACGACAGACTCCATTGAAGTGGAAGGCATGGCACGAGCCAAGCGATGCTTAGCCCAATCTGATCTGATATTGTTGCTCACAGACGCCAAATCACTGCACGGAGTGGACAACAACGAGACGCTCGCTAGGCACATCGAAAACTATTTGCAAGAACTGGATATACCACTTGAAATGTGTCATGGCAAACGCTTGCAATTGGTGGCAAATAAAACGGACATGCTATCAGCAGAAGAGTACCAAAGACTTGGCAAGATAACCAAAGTGTTGGCTTTATCCTGCCACAAGCAAGATAATCTTCCAGAGTTTTTAAGCTCATTGGAGCAACTGTTGCAGCAGCTATGTGGCACACCACAGGCGGAGCATCCACGCATTACGCACATGCGGTACAGGCAGCAACTGGAACGTTGCATTGAGTACATTGAAATCTTTCTGAGAGATTACAAGCCTGATGTTTACCCAGACATGGCCATAGCAGCGCAGAAGCTGCGAAAATCTGTACGCTGCATCGAACGTATCACTGGGCACGTCAGTTGCGAAGACATACTCGATGTGATCTTTAAAGACTTTTGCATCGGAAAATAGGCTGAATTCTTATTTTAGAATTTAAGTAAAATGTTTGCAATGTACACATATAGACTGTCAATAAAAAAAAAGACGCTATCAGTGAGTTGAATGCTCTTTCATAAGTTAATTAAGCCTTGTTAACTAATAAACAGATTCTCAACCTTGAAATATTCACTACAGAAAAAAAAATACTGTATTGAACACTAAATCATTTATATTAAATATTTGATACTTCTGCTAAATAATAATTTTTTCTTTTAGAAATAAATATACATATATTATTAAGAGAATATTGTTTTGTATATATTTATAATATATTCTAATATTATTTATTCCAAACAAAATAAAACGGAATACCCTTATCGATTTGTAAAATTAAATACAGTATTAATCGAGTTTGTAAAGAAAAAAATCGATACATCGATGACCCAATAGTAGCATCACTAGATAAAATGAAAAACATTGATTACAATAATAGAAAATAACGTGCAAATTGGCATATTGGACGACAAATTGGTCGAATAGGACGTAACACGCATTGTGTGTGCTGGTTGTGAGGGGCAGTCTTTAAGGTTTGTGAGCGGTTGTGACAGCAGGCAACAAAATGCCAGGCAAGGTGGGGGTCAAAATAAAGGCTGCGCGTAATCTGCCAGTAATGGACAAAAGTAGCGAGACAACCGACGCCTTCGTGGAAATCAAGCTGGCCAACAAAGAACACAAAACGGAAGTGTTTCGGAAAAGTCTTAATCCAACGTGGAACACAGATTGGTAAGTAAACACAATTAGTTCGTCTATCACTTCAGGTACATGATCTATGACATGTGCAGGTTTCGCTTTGAGGTTGATGACGCTGAGTTGCAGGATGAACCTTTGCAAATACGCCTAATGGACTATGATACGTACTCGGCGAACGATGCCATTGGCAAAGTGAACATTAGTCTAAATCCGTTGTGCCTGGAGAGCCTTAGTCAGGCTGCCCACGGCAAGGGCACCGTGCTATCTGGTTGGATACCCGTCTTCGATACAATGCATGGAATACGCGGTGAAATAAATGTGATTGTCAAAGTGGATCTGTTCTCCGATGTCAATAAGTTCCGACAGAGCTCCTGCGGCATACCCTTCTTTCACTGTGCGTACACTTTTTGAATTGTGACAGAAAATCATACCAAATAACTCTTTCTGCTGCTTAGCGCAATGTGTGCCCTTTGGCTATCGTGCGCAAATCATTCACGGCTTTGTCGAAGAACTGGTGGTCAACGATGATCCCGAGTATCAATGGATCGACAAGATACGCACACCACGCGCCTCAAATGAAGCGCGTCAGGTCGTCTTCCTCAAACTGTCGGGGCAGGTGCAGCGCAGGATGGGCCTAAAGGCCATAAACATGGGCGCAAATGCAGTCATCGGCTACATGCAATGCTTTGATTTGGAGGGCGATGTAGGCGTCGTAGCTCGCGGCGTTGGCACAGCAGTCACACTAATCAAGGACACCAGCACTAGCAGTCAGCCAGCCAGCGCAGATGTAGCCCTCATCGAAGAGTGAGTATGCAGAATGTTAATGTATTATAAGTACTTGCTTTATCATGGATTTGTCTAACGGATAAGGAGTTCATTATATAGAGCTATTCTACTTCTTTTTTTTAAACTGTAGGAACGTCAGCAAAGTTCTAAAGGCTGGCTTTAAATTGATAAGAAGGAGGTATAGAAACAATAATAATAATGATAATAATACATTGAAATGAATATACAAAAAGATGCTAGTGAGTTAATATGCTAATTATCTTAAGAAATGTTTGAATTATATTGTAAGATAGAATAGTAAAAAATTAGGCTTTATCAGAAAATCGACTATTAAAAATAGAATTGCATAGAAATTGTTTAATTGATTTATATAAATATATTTGTAAGTTCTTTCGGCACTTCCATGATAAAAAGATCCATGCTATTACAATTTTGTAGATAATACCCGTAAGTAGTATTTGATCTCTACTTGGAAGACCGCGACTCTCAAACTTAATATGTTCTAAAGCGTTTTATTCTTTTCTCTTGAATGTTTTTCCTTCTGTCAATCCACCATTCACAAAATCAAATTCAAAAAACGCAATCGACGTGTAACGCTATATATATATATATATATATGTTTAAAAACTTGTACTTTCCTTGTATCCTTGTCGTATTTTCGTTTTAATAATGCACGCCTCCCCAATCAATCGTTGTTGTTTTCGTGTCGTATAAATCTATAACACACACATAAAACCCAAAACTGAAATCGTTTAGAGCTCAAAAATATTTAGATTTTCTAAATTTAGCAGGCAGCGGCAGCAACTCCAGTTTGCCGCTGTCGGGACGCTCACCCCAGCAGTACCGTCTCAATATCTATAGGCAACCCAGTGTTAGTGCCAGTTCGGCGGCAGCAAAAGCAGCGGAGGCAGCAACGTTGTTCTACTTGGAGAGCGGTAGCAGTGATACCGAGGATGCAGATGTCATGCAAAATCTTCTCAGGCAGGAGGATGAACGAGGCGAACGAGTGCGCGAGAAGAAACTGCGACATCGCATGACTTCATCCTCCCGGAATGTATTTATCGAGAAATATGCAACATTGTTACGACGCATGGAGCCGCGAATACCGGAGAATGCCACACAATCGTTGAGCAATCTGATAGGCGTGGCACGTGGAGCGAGTGGAAAACGACGACGTAAATCGCGATCGCGTGGCAAGCGATCAACGATGGCCATAACGCGTTCCATTAGTGATGATACGGGCCGGAAAGAACCAATAATGAGTCAACTGAATGTGCCTCGACTCTCGGACTATGATGAGAATGCACACTCTGCTCCGGATCTGGATGCCTTTGCGCGTAAGTCACTCACATACTCGACGGACTCATCAGAGTCGTTGCCAATAATCGAAACGATTGCCGTAATAGGGCTGGACAATGCAGCTGCTTTGGCAACGTCCAGCGACAGTGACGAAGGGGTGCATCAACAGCATCTGCAGGAGGAGAAAGAGCAGCTCCAGGATAACTGGATAAAGCCTGGAGAGACGCGCAGCTGTGACAGCTTAGACCTTACACCCAAACGCCATACACTGCTCGAGGATCTAAAAAGTTTCTCGCGCCGATTGCAGCAAATAATGCACTTGACACACAAACAGAAAAAACAGAAAAGTTCACTGCTCTATGCCAAGGCTGCTCTGGCGCCCTCTATGGAACGCAAATCATACTATAGCTCACAGCCGGAGCTGGCCACTAGCAGTACAAATTATTGGCCCAGAACTAATCCAAATGTTTTCGCATCCATGCTGCAATTAAACCGCTTGCCCAGCTATGAGACCACTCACAGTCATTTCGCCAGCATTAGTTGCTTAGATAATACCGATAATGCCGATTCCTGTATAGCACAACCCTCTCAATCTGAACCAGCGAATCATGAACTGGACGCGTTGCTGCCAGTTGCTCCTGTGCTGCGCTTTTGCCCATCGACACCCACGCCCACTGAATCTGAAAATAGCTCACAATTATCGCCCCATGAGACGTCTACTTTTGAATATTGTGATCCTCCCGAATTCAGATTAGACCATTTTGTATATATATCTAATACTAGTACTAACCATAGTAAGAACAATAATGAATCATCATTGCTTGCTCCATGCTATTCTGTTTCGCCATTTGCCATACAACAACGCTCAACTAGGTCCACCAGCGAACTTCAACAACAGCAGCTACAGCACCAGCAGCAACTGGTTCAACCGAATCAGCAACAACAACAACATCAGCAGCAGCAATCACCGGCACAGGGTGTCTTGATTCCCACAACGGTGGCTGGCATTGAGAACAATGCAAATGTGAAAAGATTTACATCACCAGTAAGCAGCAATCGTTTGAAGCTAACGCCCAGTCCGTCAAAGAGTGGCGCTTCGGGTGGTGCCAATGCGGATAGTGCATCAACATCGACAACATCGACGGCCACCACTATGGTGCCGTCCAAGGAGCAGGGTGATATTTGTCGTCGCTCCTCGGACTCCGATTTAAGTGTGACACCAAAAGGTATGTAGTTCATTATACTATCATCTAATTTTGTAGGATCTAAACATAGGTTAAGTAAGTTATAGCTCTCTTCTCCCGCGTTTTGTGTGCGTGTGTGTGTCTCTCTCATGAGTTAACTCACAAAAAAACTCTTCTAACATTCTTTCTTTGCGCCCGCTGCTGCATCAAAAATACGCCAAAGCAGGCATAGCCTACAATTTATTCCGCAAGCGTAAGTAGTTGTCGTCTCTCTTTGCCTGTCTCTCATGCTCTCTCTCTCTCTCTCTCTCTCTTTCACACACTATTGATGTCCATTATTGATGTATTTTGTTGTGTGTCAAACTGCCTCTTTGGGCTGGTGGCTGGTTGTTTCATTGACAGCTTTATATCCTTGCGCTCTCTTTTAATACATACATATGTCGTAAAACATTCCGATCTATCTCTCTCTTCTCTCAATACCTACCTACACCTGACCATATTCTCGGAATGCCAATAAATGTCTGTTTAATACATATACATATATCTTATCTATGTATAATTTAAATACAAATGAAACATCATTATTTTCTCTGTCTATTAACCTGTGTATGTGCATAGCAACTATATGTCTATCTATAATCTAAAACAAAAATATATATAATAAGACTTTTCAATATTCAATGGAGTTTTCAAATCGTCATGCGAACATCTTCATACGATTCCTTTTATTACAAATCTACATTTAATAACTCAAACAACGACATTCTTAATTTCAATTGTTGGTTTAACACTTCTCAATAAATATATATAGATATATGTCTTTTGGCTTCAAATTATGGGAAAACAAGCAATTTTTTAATTACTAAGACGCTTCTATTTTGTTTTAAAAATAAGCCATTATTATTAAACTCATTAATCATTTACATAAAAGTTGAAAATAACAGATTTATTTATTGATTTAAATAATAGTTTTGGTTTTTTAAATGGAGTAAATAACCCATGGAACACTTGGGTTTTGAGAATTAATCCTTCAAGAAGACTTTCTTTCATTTAAACGAATTTACAATCTGAAGCGTTCACACATAATATCTATCCTTAGCCTTTGTTTAAACGTTGTAACCATGTGGACCCCAATAACTTTATTGAAGCATAGTATTATATTGAGCTTCAAAATCCATTGACAGGTAATTCGATTTGCGTGGCAAGCGAACGTCTGGTGGCTGCCACAGCTATGATGCGCCTAACGACACCCACAGTGGGCAGCAAGGCAGCCGACAATCTGGACATGCTAGAATATCCATTTTTAACGATGACCAAATATCCAACGGGTTTCATACTTCATCTGGGCGCTACAGTTGCGGCACGTTCCGTAAAGCTGCTGGAACGTGTGCCTAATCCTGATGAACCCGAGGTACGAGACAGCTGGTGGACGGAGCTGCGCATGGAAATACGCTCCCATGCTCGATCCTTGGGCTGTAATGTAGTACTAGGCTATGCCGAATCCACGACTATTTCGTAAGCCGTAAACATTCCATTCTATGGTCAGACATTATAAACGTAATATTTCTTCCAGGGATGATGTGTGTGTTTTGTCAGCCACAGGCACCGCAGCAGTCATCAACATGGTCTTCAATCGCTCCGTCTCGCAAACTGATATCTTTGCTATGTCCAAGGCAAGCAATAATGCGGCGGCCATGTCAAATTCGATGGAGGAGCGTGAAGGTAATGGCAGTGTTGGGGAGACAGCTACGTCTAGCAAAGACGGCGGTTCGTTGGGCACAGCAAATGGATCGGCGAGCAAGCGTTATGGTCTTCCAGCACCGAATGCATCACGCAACACCTGTGCCATCTGTCATGTGCCATACAACCTTAGCTCGGTGCCGTTCAATGTAAAAATGAAGAAGTGTGCGATCTGCCGTAAGGGTCGTGTGCCCGATGTGTTGCTGGCCACGTTGGAAGTGCCCGAGTACTTACAGGTGACGGGACGCGGATGTTTTATGCAAGCACAAGTTGTTCGCGCCAAGAGAGATTTACGCGCCGAACTGAATGCCAAAGAAATTTCTGATGGTCTGCCCTTTCTGGAATACGAGCTGCATCGTGTGCTCATCAACAAGCTAAAAGCGAAGGGCATGAATGCCATATTCGGATTGCGCACCCAGGTGGCAATTGGGGAGCGTATGATAGCACTGATTGCCACGGGTACAGCGCTATTTCTGAGTGCTTTGCCCGTGCCGCAGGTGCCGAAAATTGTTGCTGGCAACTCATGGACGGACAAGCAAAAGCTCAACGAGCTGCAGAAAAAACTGCAGGAGACCTTTGAACGCAATCAAGAGATTTATCAGCTTAAAAGCATGGACCCCGATTTGGCCAGCATAAGTGGCGCCGCTGGCGACAAGCAGTCAGATACCGATGATTCAGATGATGAGGAAATGAATGAAATCGATTTGAATTGTGGCAACAAAGAATTATGTGTGCTGGAAGTTGATGATATTGAGGATTTGGAAATAATTTCACTGCTCATGGAGCCATATCCGCCTGAGGGCTTCCACGTGGTCAACACACAGCAGGTGCCTGGCATGCAGGAGTTAGATGCTGTTAAAAATCTACAAATGTTTACGCAAGTATTTCGTGCACGTCTCGAGGTCGGACAAAGTATTAATGGATTCCCCAAACACTTTCAGCGGTAAGCTTTAATTTATCTGTGCTATGCATAAGCAATATGTCTTTTAAATATCTGGTTGTTTTAGCTATTAAGCTTAAATTTATACATCTTGTATTTATATTTGATGATAAAATCTGTTGGGAAACGTTTTTTGTCATTTTCGGAGCACAAATAAATAATCTTGTAGACCTGTATTATTTATGTGAATAGGTTTTAAGAGCTATTAACTGGAAATAAATTCATAGTTCGTTAACATTTTCTTTTGTATTTGAAATTTGTAGTTACTAACTTGTATATCCGTTTTTTCCACAGACTCCTTCAGACCGTTTATTTTAAGCTTCGCACAATGATACCCTGTGCCATTTGTGATCTGCGCTTTAGACTGGATTTGCCAGAAACGGTAAGTAATTAAATATTGTCTCGTAGTTACTACATTTAATTATGCTTGCATAGGATCAAATCCAATTACTTGTCACTGGCATGGCCATGGGTCTAAGCGATGCCAACAAAATTAAATATCGTCGTAGAAGAGCGCCGACAACCCAGCCGAATGGATTTAATGATGCAACAACACAAGCGTCCGCTGTGCATGCAGCCCAATCACAGCCAGAGTTGAACGGGAAGCGAATGCTTCAGGAGGAAGACTATATTTTCCCGCTGGACGAGGACCAAATGGTTGATACGCCTACTCCGACCAGCTCAGCAATACCGCCGTTTGGCATGAGCTCTTTTAAATTACGCAAAACTTCACCATCCCGACTGGGTAATCTTACGACAGCATTACCCGCGGCTAAGCCGCTCAATATGGCACCGGCACCACGTAGTCGCTACGTAAGTTAATGATATGTGTATTTTGTACATAACTAATCTCTGATGGATGCTTCCTCCAACAGTTTCCGCTACGGGATCACTACGGTGTCGATTTAACGCCACTTAGCTTTATACCTGGTGGACGCATTGAAAAGTATTTGGGCAATCTAAACTTCTTCTTCATTAGAGAAAGCACTTCCATACGTGAAAATGGTGGCATTAGCGGATTTGTGCATGGCTTCATCACTGAGTTGTTGGCTGTTGTTCGCGCCCATATTGCCTCACTTGGCGGAAATGCAATGGTGTCCTTTTACATCACTGAACTCATATTGTTTGATAATCAGCATAAGAATCAAGTAAGCGATTATAAAAGAAAAATATTCGGTATTTATAAACCTAACCATTTGTATTTGCTCGTTGCAGGGCCAATGCTTGATTAGCATCGGCGGCGATGCTGTCTATGTGAGCTACTATGCCGATGACTGATATACACGTTTGCGGGGAATATAGCGCTTATTTTATGCAAATCGTCCCAAAAGTCTCTATTACTGATAGCAAAACGACTTTCTTCCATATGCTCTCTGTCTTCGTCTCTCTGAATGCCAACTCCTTTTAGGCTCTCTGACCTTGCCTGACCCGAGCAGGGCACGCCCAACTTATACCAATGCCTCTTAAGCGTACTTTAATATGTAATACCTATAGTAGTTATCGGTACTTACGGCTGTATTTCGCCTATACAGTTAAAAACAATATGCAATATTCTAACTGTGACTAGACGTTTTACATGTAGAATGAATTTTTTCTTGTCGTGTTATTTGTTTGCTTAATGTTTAGAGTTTAGATACTTCCAATTGTTGTGGCCATAGTTTGTACATAATTAAGATGTTTATTGGATTTACAATTTAATAGTTAATTGGTTTTCTTCTTAGCTATGAGCAGCTAGCTCTAAAAATATACAATATACACAAACTATGTGTACTTAATTTTGGCAACACAAAAGTCAACCTGTATCTTATGTATGTAACCTATACAATACTAAACATTATATACAATCATTGAATATAGATTCCAAATAATATCCAACCTGCGTTTGTTTCTATTTAATTTGGTGATGTGGAGAGCAGCACAAACATAACCCACAGATGCAGCAATGCCACGTAAAGAATTATACAAATACGCATCATTGGATAACGTCGCAGGAACGCACCCATACGCATGCCCACAGAGTCTGCTTGGCGTAGAGCGCGCTTGAAGCGTCGCGCAACACGATTGTCAAATGGACTGGGATGCATAAGGAGCGGAAACTGCGCCTTCACTGTAATACAAATTAAAGAATGAATTAAACTTTACATTGTATTAAGCTTAAGCTTTGCGTACCATCATCTGTACTGTTTGACAGCAGTGTATTGCGTGAGCTGGAGTTGCCCCGTTGATGGCCCATCTCCACAGTGTGCATGCTTTGTTGCAGCTGCGCCTGCATGTTCTCGTGCTGCAATCGCAACGCATTGCGCTCTGCTGTGACGCGTTCCAGCAGACCCTGTCGCTCAACTAAAGATTCCGTGAGGGCCTTTAGACGCTTTTCATAGTCTTGCTTGGCACTTGTAAAGCCCGTTTCGCTAACTAGCTGGCGTTGTTGTTGCAATTGTTTTTCCTTTTCTTGCAAGCGGGTTGCGGCAGCGGCCATCTGATTGCTCATCTGTTGACGCAGAGAAGACAGCTCTTGTGTGAGCATACGCTGCTCCGTTTCAATGGCCATGTTGTGCTCACGTTCTGTACGCAGCTCCTTGACGAGAGTTTGCTCACGTTCACGGGCAACGTTGAGTTCCAGCTCGTGTTGGCGCTCATGCGCCATGTAGCCATCCAGCTGAATTCGGAGTTTCTGCTGTTCCTCGCTGGCATGATGTAGCTCCTGCTTTAAGGCATCAAATTCTATTTGTTGGAATCGTGTTTCACTGTCCTTGGCAGCCAGAACCCCATCCGTCCCTTCTGTACTTGGGTTTTGCTTAAGCTCGGCAATTAACGCATCTTTAGCTTGCAAGTTACGCTGCGCTTTGATCCGATACTCTTGCAGCTCCAGGCGCTGTTGATTAGTTTCCTTTGTCTGCATTTGGAGCTTGTGCGCTGTGCTTAGGTACTCCTGTTGTAGCTTGGCGAGATTCGATTCCAGTTCAGAGATGGAGTACACGTAAGCTAAATGAGCTGTTTGCGCTTCGTTTAACTCGTTTGTTGCCTTATCGCGCTCCTCGGAAAGTGTGATGATTAAAGTTTCCAGCTCTTCTGCCCGCTGCCTTAGGGCAAAGTTTTCGCTGACATGGTTGTGTTCATCCAGGCGCAAACGCAACTCATCTCGTTCAATTGTGATTTCGTTAAGAGCAATTTTAAATGCTGCCAGTTCATGTGAGTCAACGGCAGTCCCATCATCTGGATTAAACGAGAAACTCGCCGAACTAGGCAACTTCTGGCGCAGCTCTGCGGTCAGCACATGGGAGCCCTCGCTTTTTATACTGGAAGCACCATTGGCGACCATAGACAGCGACATGGGACTGCTATTGTTGCTACTGGAACGCTTGATCGGAGAGAGTGTCGTCTTTAAGGACTGTGTACTGCTGGTCAAGCTGCTCTTCATAACGTCCAACGCTGGTCCACCGTCTATGTGCAAGGCAGTAGCTGCATTCTGATCTATTTTATTCAGTATATTTTCTGCTTTATCTGCCAGCCCAGTTATCCACGACGACATTGTCAAACCAAAACCCTGAAAGGAAGCACGCAATTAATGCAAAGAAAATGCTGAATACGTGGAAAACTTGTTTGTTTATGTCAGCACCAGTGCTGTTAACTCAATAAAAGCATTGCATTGTGCAGCACTGCATATATCGATAGACAAATGTTCTCTAACAACTTTATCGATAAGATCTAACAGCACACACAAAAATCAATAGTCGCCGCCATATTTTTTCACTTGTGCTCGGACGCGATTTTATGTTTAGGTAATTGCTGAAAACATTACACAAATATCAATAACTAAACAGTGAATAAAGAGCGCCATATAATACAATAAAGGCGTTGCTGCATTGCATGATATTAAAACCGTTAGTACCAGAAACGGCAAACGTGTGTGCGCGTCCGAGTAGCCGAGTGCGTGTGTATTTGTGCGTGTCTCATTGTTAGGGGTTGTGTAAAATAACTAAGAAAAAAAGCATTGATATCGTTGTTGCTAGTAAAAACTAAGCAAAAATATGGAAGGAGCTGCACAAGTAGCATCCCCATCGGTAGGTGGGCCACGTGGCGGTGGTTACAGAGGCCGTGGCGGCGGACTATTAATGCGCGGCGGTTTCGAGCGTGGTCGCGGCCGGGGCATGGGTCGCGGGCATTACATGGGTGGCATGCGTGGTGGGGGAATGGGCGGCGGCGGTCCTCTAATGCAGGGTATGATGCAGGGACCTCCACGCGGCATGCGTCCTCGAGGCGGAATGGGCTATCAAGGACGGGGTGGCGGCGGTGGTTTTCAGCCAAGAGGTGCTCCCATGGGCATACGAGGTGGACGCCCGCCACTGTATCAGCAGCGTAAGTGAAAATAGATATGAATTAATCAGTACCCTTGCAGACGTATGAGATAGAAAAATAAATTTGTTTTTCTTTAACACAACCACAAATCCGCTTGCTTGAAGTTTACTTAATTTTAAAAAAGTTTCTGATATTCATTTTGAATTTGTATCATAATAAAACACGAACTTTTTGTTATACACAAAAATTATTATTTATTCAATTTAATCATTTGTGACAAAGCTGCAAGGGTATATCCAATGTAGTTTCTTGAAATACACACACTAACACAATCAATACAGCGCCTAAGCAGCATACAGGCGCCGAAAATAACAAGACGGTATCGCCAGTACCCACAGCAACAACAACTGGTGAACAGCAGACTACCGAGGCAGCTGCCGATGATGGCACCGATGCGACAGCAGCTGTAGCCGGAACAGCAACGACAACAGTTAACTCACATGTGGCCACAGGAGCACAGGGCAGCAGCAGCAACAACAATGGAGGGGGTCCTGCGCCATACATTAGTCGGGGACGGGGACGTGGCGGCCCGTTTAGCGGACGCGGACGAGGTGGCGGCTACAATCCACACATGAATGGCAGCAGTGGCAACGGAATGTACCCACATTCTCATCATAGCAACTCAATGGGCGGCCCTGGAGGCGAGCACGGAGGAATGCCTAGACGTGGCTCGATGCGCGGACGTGGCGGTGGCTACAATCAAGGTATGAGTCGGCCACCCATGCACCATCACCAACAGGCGCATAATGTCAATACCCAAATTGCACCGGTACCAGCTCTCAAACGTGGCGCACCCGGAGGTCCAGGACCCAAGCGAGGACGTTACGAAGGCGGACCCTATAGCCAGCGGCCCATGACACCAAAGTATCATACTTCATCACAGCATATGTCCCAGACCACATATGGCTCACCGCCCAGCCACCATGCTCCATTATCGAGGTAAGACCAATAACATTAAAAAAAAAACATCACAATTGTAAAAATATTTGTTTAAAAATTATAACATAAAAGTTTTCAATATTTTTATCTCTAAGTAACTTAGGAATATCCAAAATCCATAATTGCATCACAAAAATGATAGTGATCTCTTAAGAATAATATATAATAAAAAATCAAAATAGAGCTTACGTTAATATAACATAATATTAATGCCATCGTTCACTGCAGCCATCATGGTGGCTATCAGACGCATGACCAGACGCAGCAGGTCGATCCTTACTCACAAAGCGGATACAGTACACCGGCGGCCGCTCAGCAGGGCTACAATGGCTATGGGCAGAGCAGCGGCTATGCAACACACGCAACACAAGCGAGTACGCCGGCCAGCAGCAGCTATGCATCGCATCATGGCAACGAATACGATCAAAGCCAATATCAGGGCTACAAGTGAGAAACAGAAGACATTGAAGTGAAATTGTTATATCATCTATATTTTTTTTGACAGCTCTGCGGGATACGCAACCCAACAGGATACACGCTATCAGTCGTATAGCCAAGATTATAGCCAGCATTACGGCTCGGCTGCCGTTGATTATAATGCCGCTGGGCAAGCAGACTACAGTCAGCAGAGCGCCGGCTATGATGAACGCGCCTATGCCGGCTATGGTAAGTGAATGTTGACCTTTTATTTTTGATTTGCACATATGCATCGTCGATTTTTGCCATATCCTCCCTTTTAGATTCGCAGGCTTATTCGCAGAACTATTCGAATGCAGCTGCCTATTACTAAACAACAGCCTGCCGCATCCTTCATCCCTGGCGATACACATAATTGAAGAACGCTGCGCGTGCTCCAACACGTATGCCAAATACAAAAACAAGGGATTTTAGGGCCAACGAGCATAACAAAAAAACAAATAATAATAATAATTTGATGTTTAACGCAAAAGTTTGCTTGCTATATATAATACATACACGTAGACACATATACCTACCCACACACACACATACACATACACCCAAACAAACAGTTAGTCTTAAGCATAAAGTTCTCTTTTCCTAGAGTTTAAGTTGACCCGTGTTGCTACGTCTTGATTTTCACCTCCCTATCCCCAACTTACAAACTCTCCGAAACCTTTATGTTGTTTGTCTTTGAATTACAATACCTTAATATGTGACTGGCAAGAAGATTGTATTGCCTGTTGTTATATGTTTTGTTTAAGGACAAATGGAGCCTTGCTGAGTGCTCCAGCCTACAAAAAAAAAAAAAAAACAGATTAAGAAATTTCTTTATTACCCTACAATTTACTTTCAATTTATCTAGTTAATGAATGCGATCCAAATATTAAATCAATACTGTGAATATACAAAAATTGCAATGTATAATTTTTATTTGATAAGCAAAACGTAATTTTGCATAACATTTCTCATCAAATGCAACTTTTTCTACCTACTTATAATTTTTTTTATTAGAAAATCTAAACAAAAAAGTTATTGATTTTCCAACATTTACTTGTATATTTAATCTATTGACCTGAAAAATAACGCAATTATAATTTCTTTTCCCAATAATAGCAACAATATAAGCGAAAAAATCTTAATTATGTAACTTCTATTCATTAAGCTGAGCAAAACAAAAAATAAAAAAGAAATCATAATAATAATAACAGAAAGAAAAACACAAAAATTTATCAGCAAAACAAATCAAAAATTATCAATTTATCAAAGTCAATAAAATAATGTTTCAAAATGTGTGTAATGCATTAAACTTATTTAAACGTAAACATTATTATTTCAATTGTTTTGTTTAAACTAAAAAAAAAATCCAAAGAGTACAAATGCAACTAATTAAGCGAATGAAAATAAGTGCAACACGAACTAGAACCTTAATAATTGAATTGAACTGTTTATATGAAGAAGCAGCATACTACATTCTCAAACAAATCAAGACCAATATAATTCAAAATGAAGCAACCAAAAAATTATGTGCAATATACCCAAAAGCAATGAAAAAATCGATATATATATCTATATATATATTTTAAAAACAAATCTAAGTGCATCTGAAGAACAAGACGAATCTGTCGCATTTAAAACATTCAGAAAAGATCATCGAAACAAATGTTTCACAAGATTAAGAAATATCTTCGCGTACATAATATTTCAGAGAAACTTATTTTTCAAAAATATACAAATTTAAGAAAACTACAGCCAAAACAGAGAAAGAACAAAATATTCCAAACGAAGCCACATAAAAGGTTTAAAAGCACTTTTGAAAGAAAAATCATTATTACAAAAACACATATTTGGTAAGTTAGGTTGCAAGCCGTTGAAAGGCTAAAAACCAAAAAAAAAAAGTAAATAAAAATATATATATTTTATATATAAGATGATAACTCAACACTTAATATTTAAGTAATTAGTAAACCTTTCTTTAAAAGCGTATAATACTTTAAAAAAAAAAAACTAGTCATTAAATTACATTAAAACCATTTCCGTTCCTAATTTTGTTTTTGTCCGTTTTAAAGAGAAGTCTGTCGTGTTCTTTTGGATGCTTTAATGGGCTAATGAAAAACCTATCTCTAAGTAAATTTGAGTTGTTGAGTCTTATAACGATAAATGCGGCCTTTTGTCGTGTTTCTATAAAATTCATGTAGCAATTAGTTTTCTTTTTACAGGAATGAGAAAACTAAATTAACTAAATAAAAGGCGTTGTAAAACGTTTTTGAAGTGTGAAGGAAATCAACTTAAAGGATTATGAAAAAGGTGATAATAGCAAAACAAACATAACATAAAATATTTCTGAAAAAAACTAATGATATTAAATGATAAACTTTGATTTAATTATTGCACTTTTATGTTATTTACACCTTTGTTTATGTCAATACAAATATTGTTTGCTTATATTTTATATATACAAAATTTGAAATGTTGCTTTTAAAGTTGAAAAGCATTAAATTCAAAAAGGTGATAAATTAAAATAAAAAGACTGATCAAAAGAAGACAAAAAAAAAAACGATTCTTAGCAATACCGACAAAGAAACAAAAAATATTATATAAGAAATATGATATACTGAAAGACAAAACTTAACAGTATCTTAAAGTGATAACGTAATTTGAAAAAAGAGAAATAATCAATAGGTCGTACAATCATATTTGTTTTTGGTAAAAATCCACAGATTGTTTCAGGTTTTCGTATTTTATATGAATCTCCATTTTATATATCAAAACAAACTTAAGAAAAACTGAAAGAAAAGCAATTTTTATGAATGACAACGATAGTATAATTGAATTTGTCTATGCAATCTGTGCAACTATACATTCCATAAGTAAACTCGCTCAACAAAACAAATATTATCAGTAAAAAAAGTGCATTATAAAGAAACCAAAATGCAAATACTATATTAAAAAATTAACAATTCAAGCAAGATAATACAAAGCCAAAATAATTTGTTATTCTTTTTTTCGTTTACAATTTTATACAAAAATTAAAAATAAATAAAACACATGTCTCACATGTTTTAATGTGAAATGCTTTATTTATGTATTGTTTATTATTTGTTTAACTTTTATTTATTTAAAAAAAATTTATTAATAAAAGCGTATAAAAAAGCAACAACAAAATGAATTTATAAACCATGTGACATATATATGCAGTATTTTTAATACATTTTTATTACAGCAGTCAATAAATATTTGAATTACTGAACAGCTATCGCAAAAAATCCTTTGGAGCGTATGAATAATATACAGAAATTATTGATCTTCGGAACCATCAAAAATCTCTATAAGTACTAGTGAAATTTTACTCATCAAAGTCAATATAATGACAAAAAATATGCCAAATTGTTGGAGCACCCTTTAAAATTCATCAGTGACATATTAACTTTGATAATTAATTTAATTATATTGTGCAGTTGCGGATTTCACAAACAACATTTTCTAAATTAATCAATAAAACTATTAATTTTTCTGTCTGAATATTGTATGTATTCAGAACACACAAGACACATAAAGATGGAAAATCAGGTGTTTGGTTTTAAATAGACAAGAAACGATATAAGAAAACTAAAAAGCGCATCTCGAAGAAATAAAGAAAATAAAAAGTGTCAGTTATAAAATTTTTAAATATAATTGCCTTAATTTCAATTTAAATAAAATTGAAAACAAAAAATTCTTTTTATTGTCCGTTCTGAATATAATATAAAAATGGATAGGCTTAAAAGAGTCTGTGATATTTATAGTTTATCAAAATTACTTTTGGTATCTCTGTCTTAATATTCTAAGAAATGAAAAAATATTAAATACTTGGGGGTCCAACTTTACAAAAGAGAAAATGTCTGAGTATTAAAATCGCAAAATTAAATTAAATACTTTAATATTTAAAGTTAATGTTCTTAAAAAATTAAAACTCAGTACTTAATAAAAGACTAATTTCTGGCATTTTGTTTCTAAAAATGTAAAACAATTTAAATTGCATTGCTCATGCATTCAATTTGAGAAGAAGTTAAGACTTTATTTAAAAAACGAATACAATGAAATATAACATTTTTAAACTTTAGAACAATTTAATTACATATAGTATTGGTTATTTTCGCAAGTGCTTCATGTAAGGGAAATATACACTGTTAATTATTATTATTGAATATTATGTGTTAGAAAATATGTTTTTCCAATTTTTTTTTTACGTTTTGAATTAGTAAAATAAGACAATAAAAAAAAAATAGATCAACATGTAGAATTAGTTGTTTCGGGGGTCCTTGAATATGTGCGAATATATACAAATATGAGATAATAACAAGTATATAATGCAAACATCCTTTTGTGTCATTTTTATTATTATTATTTAACTAGAGAGCTTCCAAGTTGATTAATTAACATGTTAAACGCCAATGTGCCGAGAATACAATATGATTATAATGTGAAGACGCCATTTTGCTGGGCTTTAACCAATATCGTGATTATACCGGTAATTAGCCAGTGTCGTGTCGTAAATCGGTGTTGAAGTTCTTGAAGGTGCGCTTAACGACGCTTGCCGAAACGCAGGAAAACATGATCAACATCCGTGCGTTTGTTGTAGTTCTTCATCAAATCATCAGAGTTGGAAACCAGAGCTATAAAAATAATTAAACTTTGTTTCATTATGAGGGCTTAGGATTATTCAATGATACTCACCCGATGCCTCATTGTTGATGTACGAACTGAGTGCCGATGTCAATTGACTAGAATTCTCCAGTGCCATGCACACCTTTTTGATATGCTGGGGCATCTCCTCGATAATACCGGGTTGGCAAAGAGGAGGCTGTGGGGCAGCTTGTGCACTGTAAACGCCTACAGCCAGGACAACAATGGCGAAACAGCAAATAGCAGAGAACTGTGAGTGAGACATTCTGCAAAAAGCAAAAAAAGAGCAACAGATACACGATGATGATTTCAAGATTGTGCAAAAAATATATGGCCAACAGCTTACAGGAGTAGCAGCATGTTTACCGTTAAGAGCAATCTCCTGAAGCTAAGAGCTGAACTAATTTTGATTAAGTGTAATAATAAGAATATTACGTGCCTGATTATCGTTGCCACGGTTATGTCGTATTATGCTCAAAAGGCGTTATGCTTGCAGCACACGGCACTTTTTCAATCTGCATGCTTTTTTCTTTTTGCTTATATTTTTTTTTAGTCGAAGCGTGATGATAGCAGCAAGAAGATGGCTCTAACGCTAACGTGTTTACGTGACAATCAATTTGTTTCTATTAAGCCCCATGCGAGAACAGGTTTCCCCAGTATATTTGCCTACTCTGCCTTGATGTTGATATATCTATAAGCCGAACGCACTCATACGCCCCGTGTAACATACAGTTGGTCATGTTTATGTATATGTGTGTGTGTGCCGTTACTAAACACTGCTGTGGTCTTCTGGCATGCATCTAATGTCATGTACGTGTTGCGCTTGCATCTGCTTGGGAGCAAACAGTTTGTGTGTTTTTAAGTCTCTGTAAATTCATCGTCCGTGCACATTGCATAGTCAAATAAACTAGAAATGATGTGACAGTCCATGAACGCAATGCATCGTAATAATATGTGTAGCATAGTTTACGAAGTTTTAGAAGCAGTCTTACCATGTTAATCGAATTCAAAAGCACAATCATAAGTCTAAAACAAATTGAACTCTGCCGAACCGTTAATTAAATATAAATCAATGGAGTTTTGCATATGAAAATAAACTATTATGTTTCGTTAAAAATTTTAAAAATCTTTCGCATTGGAACAAAATTGTTGTGTATTACATATCAAATTCAAAATGTGTATATATTTTAATTTCTGATTAGTTTGAAATAGCCGATTAGCCAAATTATTTTTATCCATTTGAGAGTGTTTTTAAATACATGCTTCCTTTGATTTTATTATTTTATAAAAAAAACTATTTTGAATATCTGTAACGTTAATTTTCGTTAAGTGGTTATGTATAGCATTAAATTTAATCATTACAAATATAATTATTTTAGCTCATTAAAAGAGTTCAACACTCTTGCAGACTAAGATATGAAATTAAAATACGAATTCATTATTTTATTCAAACTCAAATTTTTACTTGTTAATGAAATTCTTATAGAACGTGTGAAAAATATTGAATAATAATTAAACTGGAAGAACAAAACTTTTAATGGTTTTGTGCACTTCGAAATCACTGTACATACAAATTAAACTGGAAGAACAAAACTTTTAATGGTTTTATGCACTTTGAAATCACTGTACATACCTGTTTATAATTTTTTTTATTATTATTATTCAAACGAGAAGACGTGGAGATCAGCACGTGTTAGAACTACTGTTCCTTGAAACGAACTTGTTGAACGCAGGCACTCGAATGATGGTCTGCCTTGCCAGGACATCAGCTTTTATTTACTTCCGCTGGGCACGAACACAGACATGATGCAAGCATGTGATTGGCTGGGTACACTCAAACACAAACACACACACACAGATAGAGCCACATGCCAAAGGACCACATGTTAAGCTTAAAAAGACAGTGGGCGTGCTCAAATATTAAGCATACGTCACCAAAACCGAAACAATGACAGAAGCGGCAACTTTTAGACAAAAGCAAGCGCTGTGTTGCTCAACATGTTGATCTATTATATAAGTTTTATCAGCTCTTAATTATGTTATAAAAGCGCACTTTTTTATGTGCCAGTAGCCGGGCTAACGCACATTTATATGTAGTTATGACCATAAATATTGCACTTATGAGCCATCGAACTTTATTGTCACTTTTAAAGCATTCGTCGCACCCTGCCATGAGCCAATTGTTTCTAAATATGTATGTATGCACGAATGCATGTGTGTGTGTACACCTTTGCTGCAGTTTACTTCCAAACTTACTGTTGTACGTCAGTAAGTAAGTAAAATAATCTTCAGTTTATGAGTGCGGGATTTGCGGTAGAAACGTTGCAATTAATTTGCCATTGCGCGTGCTTTGCATGCCAAAGTTTTGTCTCCAGCTTCGTTCGTATAGAACTTACAATTGGGGCCAACAATCCTTAGACTGAATATATATGTATGTTCGAGAAACGAAATGCTTAACTTAGTTTTGCCAATGGAACATCAGCAAATCAAATTCCAAAGATGCAACGCTGTGTAAATATATATCACTCTTCATACGGAATTTAAATGAATTTAAATTGCAGCACTCGATGCTACTGCTTTTGGTGAGACTTCCAAAGAACAAACCACACCAGAATCAAGTATGAAAATAGTTAATTTTACTATGCTGTAATTAACTATACAAAATAATGTTGACTCAGCAAAACAAACGTGAAATATAATCATCAAAGGGATGCAGCTTAAATCAAAATGCGTGCACTTTAAATTGACATGCTATGTTATTATTTTAACGTTGAATCATATTTATATCAACTCATAGTGTTAGTAGTAGTAGTTAAAATTAAAATTTAAAAAAAAATTTTGCTTTTAAAACCTCCATAGTTTATTCTGACAACAATCATTTTAAGACTTAGCGTGATCAGTATAGTTTCGCTCTTAATCTTTTTCGTTTTACATCCGATCTAACTGCATACGAAATATGTTTGGCTACAGCGAAATGGCTAAGATATCCGCTTAGTAACTACTAACTACTAAGCTACTAATAAGCCTTAGTTGATGAGGCTTTGTAGATTCAAATCGAGTCGATGGCCACATAATTTACTTTTTATACGCTGAACTCATTTAAAATGGGTAAACAGGTTTTAATGGTTTTGTGCAAAAGTATGTAACACGCAGAAGGAAGCATCTCTGGCCCATAAAGTATATATATTCAACAGCCGAGTCGATATAGCCATGTCCGTCTGTCCGGCCGTCTGTATGTATGACTGCGTCGATCTCAGAGACTATAAGAACTAGAGACTACAGATTTGGAACATAAGCTACAAGTTTGTTCTAAATTTTCAATAACAAAATCTTCAATGTAGACAACTTTGAAACAGCGTTTGAAACGTTAGACGAAATATTGACAAGCTGTGAAATTTTTATTGAAATAGGTTGAGAAACACCGGAGATAAAAGTATTAAGATAGTATGCGCTATAGGCGTATATACACTTCTTACTTGTTAATTCTAGCATTTTCATTAATTTAAATGTGTTCATGGGTATTTCGTTTTTCTGTGGGTGTAGTAACTTGTTCAGTTTTTTTTTCATTATGTTACGTTTTCACTGCTGAGCGAAAAGACAACAAAATTCTAGCAAAAATTATATAATTTAACTTAAAGTTAAAAGTTGTATTATTAAAATAACATAACTTGTTTAATTCTCTATGTTCTAGGTTTTGTTAGCTCTTTACAGTTAATTTTTTTAATAATGGGTTTATATATTTATTTTTGCTTATTTTTATGTATTAATAACATTTTTAATAATAATAATAAATATATTGTCGTTGCAAATTGGATAATATCCAATTTTCTATAGTACACACTATTTCAAATAATTAAATTAATAGGTGAGCAAGAACAAAAAAAAAACATATTAAAGACAACGACTAGAAAGGATATCTTCGGTATGCATACTTAAAAACCCTTCTTGTTTTTAGAGTAAAATCTATTTAATGATCTTGCATTTTTATGGCAGCTATATTATATATTGGTGCAATCAATCCGATTTTAACAAATAATCCAACTGCAGCAAAAAGAAGACCTTGACTAAGGTTCAGCTGGATAGCTCAAAAACTGAGGACTAGTTTGAATAGAAACAGACGACATCAAGAATGTATACTATTCATGCCGTCGGATAAGCCTTTACACATTTCATTACAAAATGAATATACACTTGTCAAGTGTATAATAATGTTTGTTCAAAAAACTTGTATGACAAGTAAATAAATCCTTATTAATATAATTTATATTAATATTAAATAAAAATACCAGAAATCAAAACAATTTTACATAATAGGTCTACTGATAAAAGAATTTAATTCCATTCCATTATATAATATTTTATTCTCTAATGCATCAACAAAATTTGATATTTTACAATAACTAAAAAAATGATTTAAGTAAATAAGCATTAATCCATTGTAAACTCAGTTTTCAGCATAGTGTAGTGTATTCAGTGTCATTGTATTCGTATTTACCAGGGATAAGTATGATCCTAATTGCGTTACAAGTCCACACATTTGCGGTCTTTGATGCTGAGTGCAGAAATCAGGCCAAATAACATTCTGGTGGCCATATGTGCGCCTAATGCGGCATACGAATAACGGAAATGGGAAGTGAATGTATAGTGGGTATGAGAATGGTAATGGGAATGGGAATGACAATGTTACATGCGCGGTCGCCCTCAACCATCTATGGGAATGGATAGACAACATTGTCGCACAAAATTTGCACAAAATTTGAATAAACTGATTGAGTTTTAGTTGTTGCACGCATATTATACGAATAGTTCGAACGGTTGACGTTTGGAGGCCATAGTTCTTCAACAGTGGCATTAACATTTAAATTATTTTCGCAATTACGCACATGTATGCATATTAGATGGTATAAGTATGTGCGTTGAAAGTGCTACTGTACTATTAAGTTAAACAAAATTCTATTTAGCATGGAACATTGAAAGTAACAGACATGTTTAATTTATTACATAAGCCACGCTTTGTTTTAGTTCATGGATTACATTTAAGACTAAGTACATTGCACAGAGAGGTAGATAAACTGTTCTCAGTCCAGCAGCGTGGCAACTATTGGATCTGGCGCAGACATCGCATAGCCCAAATGCTGGAGAGCGCGTCGAATGTCAGTAAAGACACTGGCATCATCGATGGTCGCCGGCAGAACGACACGTTCGTTCCGGGCAAAGTCAGCCATTGCCTTGCGCATAGTTTTACCAGATCGGGTGCGAGGCAAGTTGTTGACAGCGGTTATTAACCTGAAGGCGGCAATGGGGCCAACCACATCGCGTATTAGTTTTATTATTTCTGTGGAGAGCTTGGCATCCGTTTTCTTGCAGCTGTCAACTGGAATATAGAGGCAGAGTGGCACTTGGCCCTTGGTTGCTTCTGGAACGCCAAAAACGGCAACATCAACTACATCGGGATGACGGAGCACGGCATCTTCCAAGCTGGAGGTGGACAAACGATGGCCAGCAACATTTATAACATCATCATCACGGGCTGTGACAAAAATGTATCCACGTTCATCTTTGTAACCAGCGTCCATTGTGTCATAATAGCCCTGAACAAAATATAAAAGGAATTTGTTAAAGACTTAAAAAAAAATCTACGAATAAAAGTTTAATTAGACAAAAAAAAAACATTTTGAACTGAGTAGCTTGGTTTAGTTTTAAAAATAAATGTTTATTGTGCTGGTAAACAGACAATTATAGATATTTTGGTTATGTTGAAAAAAAAGACTAAATATAACTTACCGGAAACTTTTGAAAGTAGAGTTTACGGAAAAGTTCATCGTTTCTATACAAACTAGCCATGTTACCAGGAGGCAGAGGAAGCTTTAACACAATGCGTCCCAACTCCAAAGGCTGAGCCTCAGTGCCATCCTTATTAAGAATTTTGACTGTTTAAATAAAACATAATTGATCAAATACGATAATTGAATTAAATATTCCCAAATGACAAAAACACTCACTATCGTAGCCCACCAAGGGCAGGCCAGTGGAGTACATGGGAGGATTGAGACTCTGTTGAAAGCCCAGACACGTTGCTGTCACAGCTGATCCAGTTTCCGTTTGCCACCAGTGATTCAACACTGGAACTTTGAATGTTTTCTCAATCCATGCCTTTGTCTCGTAGTCACAGTGCTCGCCAGCTATAAAGAGGGCTCGAAGGGACTTAGTGCAATACTGACGCCCATAGCTAATCTCCGGATCTGCTCGACGTATCACACGAAAGGAAGTAGGTACAGAGAAGATGCCGCACACTTTGTGCTGATCGATAATTCTGGGGAATTAAAAATGATTTGCAGCCGAAATATACAATTTAAAAGTTGGTCGTATAAACTAAATTCAAATTGGTATAATTAAAAATAAAACATTTAAGCTTGTAAATCAATTCGATAAAAAAAAAACTAGTAAGGCTCTAGTCGTGAAATCCCGACTAGACTATACCCTTAACCCGATACTTTACGCATACAGTCAGTTCTTGCAAGTATGTGTGAGTGTGTGTATGTATACGCGTATAGTGCATACCTTCTTAATTTCAATACTCCATATCTCCAGTGTTTCTCAACCGATTTAAATAAAGATTAAAGATACAGATTGGCATTATTTAATCTAATCTTTCAAACTGCATCAAAAAGTTTTCCAAATTGAAGATTTTGTTGTTATCGATTACATGTGTATATCGGAAACGGGAAGAGTTATCGAAAATCTAAAACAAACTTGTACTGCCTAGGGATTAGGCGAGCTTATATACCAAATCTGGAGTCTCTAGCTCTTATAGTCTCTGAGATCGACGCGTTCATACATACGGACGGACAGACGGACGGACGGACGGACATGGCTATATCGACTCGGCTGTTGATGCTGATCAAGAATATATATACTTTATGGGGTCGGAGATGCTTCCTTCTGCCTGTTACATACTTTACCCATTTTCAATGGGTTAAGGGTATAAAAATCAAAAACTATTTAATTACTTTTCATTTGTCTAGTCAACAATAGTAAGATATTTTGAAAAACATTACAGGAACTCCCTTAGTACTCACCGAAAGTACTGTCCAGGGTCTGGTGTGCGATCCGGTTTGCCCTCGTACATAACGCTCGTGGCGCCCAAGCAGAGAGGACCGTAGCATATATAAGAGTGTCCCACGACCCAACCCATGTCGGAAGCAGCCCACCAAGTATCGCCTGGCTGAATGCCATAAATCATTTTCAGAGTGTACATCAGGGACACCAAATGGCCGCCAATTGTGCGAAGCACTCCCTTAGGTTTGTCCGTGGTGCCAGATGTGTAGAGTATATAAAGCGGATCATTTGCTTCGATGGGTACACAGGCAACTGGCCGATTGGCATCGGCCATCTGCAGTACTTTGGACCAGAGCACATCCGTTTTATCATCCAGAATATCCGTAGCAACATTTTTACGCATAAAAATAATACTTCGTTGAGGCGGCTTCCAGCGCGACATATCGATAGCCGCGTGCAGGATGTCCAGATAGGGCACAACCTTCCCCGGTTCCACTCCGGCGTTGGCAGCAATTACAAGCTTTGGCTCCACGTGCTCAATTCGGGAAGAGAGCTCACGTGCAGCAAAGCCACCGAAGACCACCGAGTGCACGGCACCAATGCGAACAATAGCCAACATGGCGACAATGGTCTCGGGTATCAATGGCATATATATTACAACGCGATCACCCTTAGTCACGCCTAGCTTGGCTAATCCACCGGCAAGCAGTACAACCTCATCGTATAGCTCCTGGTAAGTGACTTTGCGCACCGTTTCCGTTAGCGGACTATCATGGATCAGTGCCACATGATCGCCCCTGCCTGCTAGTATGTGCCTATCGATGGCATTGTAACAAGCATTCAAATATCCACCCACATACCATTTGGTAAATGGTGGATTGCTATTATCCAACACTTGCTGCCATGGCCTGTCCCAGTCCAGCAAGTGTCCCAACTCCTCCCAGAAGGCAACTGGATTTTGCACAGACTTTCGATATGCCTCCAAGTACAACGGGCTGTGAGCATCAATTGGCATGCCATATAGAGAAGAAGCACCTAAACACACATACATAATATATATATATTGTCCATATCGATCAATCGTAAATAGTTTTTTGCTATTGAGTTCATTGCTCTATCGCAGTGGCCGGGGAACTTTTTTAATCATTACCCCTAAATATTCTTGTGGAACTGACATTACCCACCCATTGGTTAAGGAG
This sequence comes from Scaptomyza reducta, assembly GCA_035044485.1. Lineage (NCBI taxonomy): Eukaryota > Metazoa > Arthropoda > Insecta > Diptera > Drosophilidae > Scaptomyza > Scaptomyza reducta. The sequence continues at coordinate 4,539,039 of JAWNNV010001315.1, read as the reverse complement.
CAAAAAAAAAAAAAGGTCATCTCCTCCATTTCAAGCTTTACTTTTACCCTCCGAAATTTCACTTTTACTCAAAAAGAGGTAATTTACCCCTGTTCCCCGACCGCTGCTCTATCGTAATGGTATGTTCAGTGTCTCATTAAATGCTGCATAAATGTAGGCGCTAAATAGACCTCTAAATCGGCCAAAAAATAAAAACAAAACTAATTTACACTTCTGCGACGTATGACTTTGCTTAATTAAATTTTTATATTCCTCTACGTCGAATTCACACATTGTATACAAATGTATATATAAGCATGTATTTATGTATAAGAATCGTTTCTACCAGACAGCTCAGCATAATAAAGGCGCCATTGACATGATAATACAGTTTCTTTAGTTTCTAGTACACTTTCGAATGAACTTTAAAACTTGTATACGCTTGCTAAGGGAATGTATATATTGGAGGAGACGATCTTTTGTGCCAAATCTGGAGTGCCTAGGTCTCATAGTCTCTGATATCGGCATACAAACGGACATACGGACATGGACATCGACTCGGCTGTTGATGCTGATCAAGAAGATATATACTGAATTGGGTCGGATATGTTTGCTTCCGTCTGTTACATACTTTTGCACAAAACATCCTTTTTACCCATGTTCAATGGGTTGTTTTAAAATGTAGACTGTTCATATAAATCGGCCGGCTAATTAACAAATATTGATAATAAAAAGCTTTTACTATTTCGTTTGAGTTAAGTAAATATATTGTAGTAATTTTAAGATTAAATCCTTTATAATTGTTAATCTTTAATGTTCAACCTCTAATTATAAAATAACAAGTGAGAGCGAATGTGGTAATCAAGTTAAAGGAGTTTGCTTGCAAATGGATGAATTTGGGGCGGTAATGGTTGAAAGTGTCTACAAAAACCTCCAATATATGTGATATTTCGAATTTGCATAGATGGCGTGACTGCCAAATATTTTACATTTCGATTTTGACTCGAACATTGTTGGATATAGGCATATTCGATAAAAGTCTTAATTTGCAGTTTGTCTGCATCACTGTTGTAATTACGTATGGTAAGTGAAAAAAAGCTTAAAGCAGTCTTTGTTCAGATTTGATTAAAATAAATAATTGCACCATACATTTTATAAGGTTCGAATGATTAAGCAAGTTTAAATTACATACAAAATACTTTACTATTCACACTTTATTCACTGTTAAGGCTCAATTTAGCTTTAAAAAAAACCCTCTTTACTTTGAATTTATTAACTCAATATTTCCGTTGTTAGTTGTTAAAACTTACAGCCGTCTAAATTTGGTTTAATCACTGCGCCTTTAACCAGCTCCATTATTGTAGCGTCAGTATAACTATAAGTTTTTTAATTTATAAATATATAAATATATTTTGTACACTATATATATAAAAACGTATATGTAAATCCTCTGTTATTTCGGAAAATGTAGCTTAGCTTGAACACGACCGTCACTTTAAAGGCGAAACGTAGCAATGAAATTAAAATGCTCGCTAAGCAATTGAAAATCAGAACTCACAAACAATAGATCAAAGGTGTTTTAAGACTCTCACTAAATGAGTATTCTGAGACGTTTTGCAAACTCAGTGATACTCTCACAATTAAAAACAAAGCAAGTAAGAAGGCTCTAGTCGATAAATCCCGACTACGAAATACCCTGAACCCTATACTTTACGCGTACAATCAGTGCTTACAAGTATGTGTGTGTGTGTACTTGTGCTTACTCTCTTAACTTCAATGCTCCACATCTCAACCGATTTCAATCAAAATTTCACAGATTTTCATTATTTTGTTTAATGTTTCAAACGCCGTCTAAAAGTTTTCCAAATTTAAGATTTTGTTGTTATCGGTCACATGTGTACACCGGAAACGAAAAGAGTTATCGAAAATTTGAAACAAAATTATACTGCCTAGGGATTAGGCGAGCTTGTGTTCCAAATCTGGAGTCTCTAGCTCTTAAAGTCTCTGAGATCGACGCGTTCATACATACGGACAGATGGACATGGCTATATCGACTCGGCTGTTGATGCTGATCAAGAATATATATACTTAATGGGATCGGAGATGCTTCCTTCTGCCTGTTACATACTTTTGCATAAAACCATTATTGCTTTTTGCTTATTTTATGAAAATTCTAATAAACTATTTTTAATTGCTCAGAGTATATGTATTCTAAAAATTTTATCGATGACTTATTAGGCTAAAGTATATCTTTCGCAAAGCTTTTCATGCTTTTTGAGCAAGGTTAATATACCTTTGCTGAGACGCAGGTAAAATACTACATGTTTTCAATCAATAATTTACCATTGTTATATATGAAGTTATTTAAAGGCATTAACTTTATTTGTATCAAACTATGCTGAAGCTATAATAGTATGGTAGTTTTAAAAAAGTTTATTATTTTTTTATTTCTTCTTTTTATCCTTCTTGCTCTTTTTGGATGGTGGCTGTGCAACCGCCTCCGTTGTTGCGTCAGTCCCCTTTGTTGTTGGCTCCACACTAAATCCTTTGATATAGGGCTTGACCAATCTAAACACCAATTTCTCGTGCTGCACATTGGTTGAGTCTAGACTCAGTCTTACTGTGACTGGATCAAAGGAATGAAAAATAACATTGCCACAACGTTGTGTGTGATCTTCCTCGTTGAATGTGAATATGATTTGACTCTTGCTACGCTCCAAACCATCATGGCCATCCTTTTCACCTTTAAGGTAAAGTGTGCCCTCCAGACCGTACTTGGGTATAAGGACCTGCAGGGCATTCTTGCGCACAAACAATACATATCTGTAAACAGTAATAGATTAGTTATGGAACAAAAATCGAAGTCTTATTAGTATTTACCCCTCCTCTTCCTGCTCTTTGCCACGGAAGAACAGATGCGTATTGAGTGCCACAGATGCGCGACCAGCGTATTGCGCCATCTTATGGCGATAATTCAAATTGCTGCAGATTTCCTCATTTGACTTGCGCTCTAGGAGCTGAGCGTAGGTGCTGTCGGCCCCAATTGAGGCTGCCAGTAGGCGATGAACCATAATATCCGAGTACCGACGAATAGGTGAGGTGAAGTGCGTATAAATATCCGCTGCCAGGCCATAATGGAAGTACTCCTCCTTTTGTATGCTGCCGCTGATAAAGTACACTGCCTGCATCATGCAGCGTGTGGTTAAAATACGAATCATCGTATTAAAGTACGGGTTATCTTCCTTAACACATTTATCAAGCGAATGCGCCAACTCCAATCCTGAATCCGTGACCACTTCGAAGCCCTGGTAGCGTGCAGCCTTCACCAGCGGATCAAAGTTGGTCGCCGGTGGTTTGGGATGACGACGCAACACAGCGCATTCAGTAAACTCGGCAGAAATGTGCTGTGCCACAGTAATATTGGCCAGCAACATGAACTCCTCAACCATTGAGTTGGTATCTCGCATTTGCTTGGCTTCCACTTCGAGCGGTTCATGTGTCTCACTGTCCACCTGGAAGCGTATCTCCGGCGATGCTAACACCAATGCACTAAAAAGAATACAGTTCGTAACAGATGTTGTAAGAAAAGTGTGACACACACTTACCCATTGTCCATGCGACGCTTCTTGAGTATCTTAGCCAGGCGATTAAGGTGACGCAACGATTTGGCGATTTCACCCATTTGGGAGGGATCATCGATAAGCGCTTGTGCCTCCTCATACGTCATAGCACGCTTGGACTTAATCACACTCTTGTGAAAACGTTTATTTAAAATATTCGCCTCTCTATCCACTTCCCATATGCAGGAGAAGGCAAATCGCTCAACACCACCAACCAACGAGCAGAGATTCGAGCTGAGGAGCTCAGGAACCATATCAATTCGCTTGCCTACTAGATAAACAGTTGTGCCACGAGCAGCAGCTTCCTTGTCCATCGCATTCCCGGGACGTATAAAATGGCTGACATCGGCAATGTGGACACCAACTTCCAGATTTCCATTAGTCAATTCACGGCAATGGAGCGCATCGTCAATGTCCGTGCATCCGGGTGGATCCACAGAGCAAATAAATAAGTCACGCAAGTCCACACGCTTAGCATAATCCTCTTCTGTAATGCTCCACGGCATTTTCGGCAAAAAACTAAGCACTTCTTCAGAGAACTTGCAGTGCGGTACATCGTGCTCCAATAAGATCACCTCATTCTCAGTGGCCATATTGCCCAAGGGTCCCAACGAACGCACAAAATGTCCATGCGGATAACGTGAGTTCCTCGGCCAACTGTCAATGGTCACAATGATACGCTGGTTCTGCAGCTTTGCCGCCTGGCGCGTCTCAATGCGTATGCGTGGAATCTTGCGATCGGCGGGCACAAAAATATGCCGAGTAGTATCCTCGATCAAGCTGGGCTGTAAGATGCCGCAATACTGACGCCACTTGCGACGCACAATGCCCACAACACGACCCGTGGGTTTACGCTCGGCAACTGATGCCGTCTGCACCTGCTGCAGCATCTCTTTCTCCTCCTCGACACGTTCCTCGCTAGGTACATCATCGGCATAGACATTCTTCTCATCAAGCACAATCTCACTGGGTGCTGACCAATCGCTTTCGGGTAAGAGTTCTATAGCAACAAGATCTCCTTCAACGGCGCGATTAAGTGATTCTCGTCCTTGGATTAATATCTGAAAATTATAAAAGGATAAGTCGAAGCCAGTGATTTCTATTAAATGATCTTTAAACGAAATATGTTAAACTAAGTTCATATTTTGCATAAAACTTACACCTGTTTCATAGCCCTCGACAGTAACACTGCCTTCGAGATAGTTCTCCCTGGATGCATGAAAAGAACCCTGCAAAAATTTCTTGAGACGCAGACCGTCGAGTAGCTCTTTCATGCTCAAGTGCGGCGGATATTGAGGAAGTGCTTGCTTCTCATTTTCGAATGTCTTATGCGACAACTTGTCAACTAGCAAAGGGAAATCTTCAAGCGACTTAACATACTCTGCTGCACTGGCTACCAAAATTCCCTCGGACTCTGCTTTGGCGCGATTGCCAGCATCATCGGTGAGCAGGATCACACGGGTGACACTGCGTCCGCTGCGCTGAAAAGTCTTGGATTCCTGCGAGGTTTGCAGATGGGAGTCGTACCATTTGGCGGCCATGCGTATGGCGCGATCATTGCGATCATTGGCACTCTCATCGGGCTCCCGATCGGCATAAGTGTCCCTGGTAAGTGTAAATTGGATATTAGTTGCTCAGAAATAAAGCCAATTTTACTTACTTGTGGTGCTCGTTGACAAAAACATAAAAATTGCGCGTGCGATCGTGGATAAGCTCATTGATACGCTTGTAAATGGATGAACTCTTATGTTTCACTTCACTCAGCACAGTGGTGAGCACAATCACATTGTGGAACACATCCTCTTCAAGTACATCGATTTGATCTAATACCACATTGGTGTCCAAAACAATGTAGTGTGGAAATTTGAAAAGGCTGCACTTGATGTCGTGCTGGGATGTCAATTGGTATACCTCGTTTTGAAAGCAATACTGACACAGATCTGAGCCACAGCCAATATCATCTCGTAGGTAATGCTCTCGAACAATCTTTAATATATTGCCGCGTTTTGTTTTACGCGTAAATTCGCGTAAAGTTTGCATTTTCTTTACTAAATTAAATTTATACCAACACAATTCACATGCGTGCCGGAACAAGGGTCATGTACACGTTCAGTCCAACTTTGACACATCATGCACTGTAAAAAAAACATAGTCAAGTGTTCATTGCAAAAATATATGCTGAGTCAACGCACCAACCAAACTTTAAAAAACAGCAATTTTTAGTAAGAATCACAAGTTTTTGAAATATTTAAATGAAAATTTAAGCATTTAAAAGTAATATTTGTTTTAAAGTGTTCTATACATGTTGCGCTTTTAGTGTTTTGCAGCACTGTTTTTTTAGCCGTTGTGAAGCACTTCAACAGCATTTGTGTTTAAAGTCTCCAGCACGTGTACAGCGCACGTTGCGGTGTTTTTTTGATTAAAAAAATAATATTTTCGGTATGGTTTCGAATGAAAAAAGCTTTCCGCGAGGCGGAATAGCTAACCTACAAGCAAATTCCGAAATAAGCACATCAAATATCGTAAGTTATTAAGATTTAAGCAACTCCTGTTCAGCTGATTATTTGTGTTTTTTTCGTGCAGGTTTTTGGTGCTACACAGAAAAAGATTAAGAAGGTGGTTAAACCAAAAGATAAAGATATCGACAATGAAACCACCGAGCAATTACAAGCATTCTCTGCCGAATCGTTAACGTTTGACACACTCCAGGAGCATATGCTGGTAATGGGCGTTGTAAAGTCGGCAGACGCCACCTCATTGCAAATCGCACTTCCTGGACGATTGACGGCACGCGCAATTGTGGCTGATATATCGGATGCTTACGCTCGCGTGGTTCAGTCCTGCATGTCCGGCGACGACAGCGAGTACCAAGATTTGTCGGAACTGTTTTCTGTGGGCCGCATTGTCTATGGGCGTGCTATCAAAGCAGAGCGACAGGAAAGGAATCGCATGTTGCTCTCACTAACACTCAAGCCTGCCAATGTAAACAGCAACTTGCACCATGCCAGCATCAAGAAGGGCTTTATATTTTCGGGAGCCATTGATGAAATTCAGGAACATGGCTGTGTGATTGAAACTGGCATTGAGGGGCTGCAGGCTTTTTTACCCAATGAAGACGCCGCAAAGCAGCATCACACCGGAGAGTTGATATTTTTGAAAGTCAAGAATGTTCAGCATAATGCTGAGCAGAGCACCTGTCAGTGCGTACAGCTGGACCAAGACAAACTGAAAATCAAAAGTAAGAATGAAACAAATCTGGACTATATCCTGCCTGGCAGCATTGTCAAGTTTAAAGTGAACAAGCATCTGAAAAACGGACTGGAAGGCAGTATTATGAACGAATCGTTTAGGGGCTACGTAAATGAGCATCATTTATCTGAAGCTCTTCACACACCACAGGACTATGAAATCAATGAGGAGTACATGGCTCGAGTGCTCTACATAATGCCACTGACCAAACTGGTCTACTTAACATTTAATTTGGACATCAGTGTCGCTTCTGAACAAGATATCGATGAGGAGCAGCTGCCGAAAAAGGGCACAATTGTGGAAAAAGCACGCGTTCTGCGTCATGGCACTGGCGGCATCGTGCTCCTGCTGAACCACAAACTCAAGGGACTCATTTCGTACAGCTCCATTAAATCAAACTTTAAAGCCAACTACGATCAGGATGTGGTACTGGCCAGGTACAGTAGCAAAAGCAAACACAAGGTGCGTGTTCTAGGCTATGATGTCATTGAGTCGCTCTTCTACTGCACCGACGATCCCAATGTGCTCAACGAGAAGCTGTATACGCTGGAGGATATTCATGCTGCCGACATTGTTGAAGCCCGCATTGTTAAGCCGGATCCGAAGATTGGCGGCTACTGCGTAAAGATTGGCAAAGTAAATGGCATCATTGAGCAACTGCAGCTAGCGCCCAATGTACGCTACGAGGCGGGACAGCGTCTGCGCTGTCGTGTCCTGGACAGCAACATTGAACGCAAGATTTGTTATCTGAGCAATCGCACCGAATATTTGAGCAAAAGTGCCAACCTGCTTACCACACTGGAGTCGGCACAGTCAGGAAAACTCTTCACCGGCACTGTTGTCAAATGTGAGCCCAGCTATGTGCTGGTTAAGTTTTGTAACGGGCTAAAGGGTGTGCTGCACAAACAGCGGCTAAACGGTTTGATGGAGAGCTCCTTTTTCGAGGGCCAAACCACCAAATTTCGCATTGCAGGGCGTAATATGGAACAGGTTCTACTAACATTACCCGAAGAGAAGTTCCAGTTGGGCGAAATATGTCCCATTGAGGTTACCAACGCTTTGGATGCTGGTCTGGAAATTAAAATCATCATCGCTAGCGATGATCAGGACGAGCCAATGGAAGATGATCAGGAAGTGGAGCATAATACTGAAGAGTTTGTTGGTCTAATGCCACTTCGATTGCTTTCGGATTATGTGGATTTGCAGGACGCGCAGAAACGCATCCATCCTGTCGGCACACACACCCATGCCGCCTGCATTCAGCAAAACATTTTTAGTCTGCGCGATGTGCCGTATTTCAGTGAGAATATAACAAAAGATTGGCACACCGTCCAAGTGGGCGATGTGCTGCGCGCCCATGTTAAACATGCCACCGAGCAGGTGCTGGAGCTGCTGTTGCCCGTGCGTAACTACAACAAAGTGGTCAAGCTGCACGTGAAGATGCTTTGCCTGAAAACCATACGCGATGCGCCCATCATGCTGGCACCCGATCAGCTGCTGTATGTCAAGGTGCTCAGCAAAGAGTCGGAGACCAAAACGCTCACCGTATCCGCCAAACTGACTGATGTATGGAGTGGCCAACTTTCGGACACAGCACTTCTAGTAGAAGGGTAAGTTAATTAGTTCATCTTTCAAGTTGGTTTAATTATTTATTTAAAATCCTTGCAGTTATTTGGAGGAAGTGTCGCATATAAGGAAATCATTAAAATTGTTGGATGCACCCATTGCAAAGCACACAGTTGGCGACAAAGTAGATGTCATCTTCAAGGGCATCGATCCGGCCACAAACAACTGGGTATATAATGTCAATGGAACCAAAGCAATCACAGCACTTATGGTTGCAAGTTTGGTGGGAACAGCGGCCAAAACGCCTGAAGTTGGCAGCAAACAGCAAGCCGTCATCTTATGGATTGACTATGCCAGCGATATATTGCTGATAAGCAACAAGAAGCTCGATATCGAGCACATCAGTAGCAGCAAGGAGTTGCCTCAAAATCTGATTGCAAAGTCAGGTATGAAGGCTAAGGTATTGCTTAAGCTTGACAGCATTGTCGTTTGCTCGCTTAAGAAGGGTACAAGTAATCCCTTGGTGATCTGTCCGTTGCGTTTGCACACCAACGATGTGGAGAACTCTGCTAGTGCTTGTCTGCGGCAGGGTGATTTTTGTAATTTGGCGTTTATACACGACAGTCTGCCAATTGCTGTGCCGGAGACCGTGTGGAAGCTGTGGAAGGGAGTAAAACGGGCTTCAACTGTCGAGAAGGACGAAGCTCCCGCCGTCAAGCCCAAGAAAGCTAAGCTGGAAGCCAAGTCAAAAACAGAAAAGTTAAGTAGCAATAAAGAGGATAAATCTGTGCTGCAGCAAAATGGCAAGAAAAAGAATGGGCAGTTATTCTTTGAGGACAAAAAACCAGCCAAAAACGATAATTTGAAACACAAAGCAGTGAAAGATTCCGCTGATAAGGTGCGACTTCCTGGTGTTTCCAGTTTTTGGGAGTCGGATCTGAACACTTTGAATGGTAAAACAGAAGAAGACACATCCAGCGACGAGGAGGAGGATGTGGATAAAACAGCAGCAGAGGCCGAGGCTAACTCCAGCAAAAAGAAGCGCCTTAGCTCTAAGGCAAAGGCCAAGGCTGAAGTCAAGGAGGAGCAGCGATTACGTGAGATCGAAGAGCGAAATGCAGATCCCAGTATGAGACCAGAAACTATAGATCAGTTTGAACGCCTTGTGATTGCCGAGCCAAATAGCAGCAAATCATGGATACAGTACATGTCCTTCCTGCTGTCAAATACAGAGATTGACAAAGCGCGTGAAATTGCTAGACGTGCCATAAAAACGATTGCGTTCCGCGAGACCAAGGAGCTGCGAAACATTTGGACAGCTCTTCTCAATCTGGAACTTAGGTATAATTCATCCAATTTTGATGATGTTCTCAAGGAGGCTCTCAGCAATAATGATCCGCTTGAGACGTACCTAAATCTTGTCGATGTGCTTAAATCACACAATCTAAAGGAGCGTCTCATGAACACATTAAATATTATGACGCGCAAATTCAGAACGGAGCTACAGGTCTGGAAAGTGGCTGCCGATGCTTTCTTCTGGCTAGGAATGGTGGATCGTGTGCAGCCAACGTTGCAGCGGGCGCTTGGCGTTTTACCCAAAAGCGAACGTAAGTACAAAAACGCAACTATAAATAAAAAAATACGATATTATAAATTGGTTTTTCTATCTTATCCACAGACATCAATTGCATTGTTGCCTTTGCGAAATTGTATGCCAACAACGATGATAATGCGATGGCGCAAACATTGTTAGATGATATTGTAACCTCTTATCCCAAACGCATTGATATCTGGGTGCTATACGTAGACATGTTAATAAAATGTAGACTAATTGAATCAGCAAGGTATGTAAAATTAATTGAATTCAATACATTTCGTTAATAACACAGTTCGATATCTCTTTTAGAAATGTACTGGAACGTGCTGTGTTGCAAAAGCTGCAGCCGGACAAGATGCTTGTCATCTACAAAAAATATCTTGACTTTGAGCAGAAGCACGGCACGGAGGTAAATGCAGCCAGAGTTAAGCAGCTAGCCGAACAATATGTCCAGAGTCAAAATAAGTCGCTCAAATAGGCAAAGCAATTGTTGGAATATATCTGCACTGGATACGGCTAATAGCAATGTGTATCAAGTTATTGGAAGCGTCCTCTTCGCCCTCGCATTGACAAAACAAGTAGATCTGTTTTTGTTGATACTTTATTCTAACATCTATTATAAATGTGTGATTCTTCGACGCCTACTTTTGTTTTAAATATATGTATATTATATATATAGAAAATACATAAAAAATGTTTTATTGACACTCCCAGAGAGGTGCAGCTCACATGGAAAAATGTAGCAGCAAAGTCTGAAGAGCTTGCAACAGAATATAATTTAAACTGCACTATTAATGAAGGATATGGATCTGTGTTGTTACATAGTGAATATGGTTACAAATGAGAACAACATTTGTTTAAGAATAGTTTTGTGTGGGCATGGGGCTGTATTATTGGGCGTTGATGGTGGTTCACTAGGACACCTGACGTTTTACAATGACAATGAATTACTCTTACACATTAATCAATAATATGAAGCAAATGATAGAAAATGTTATTTGCTCATGTGATTATAATTAATTTATACATAAAACAGTCTTGAGCGCAGCGCTTCCGGGCGCCCATTTTTATTTAATCCTTAAATATGCCGCGCGCCTTTGCTGATATTTTGCGCACTCGTCCACGACTGCTGACGCTGACCAGTTGCTCATCACTGTCCGCCTCGCTGCTCTGGCCTTCCTCCGCTACGTGGGGCTGCTCTTCACGCTCTTGTGAGCTGTTGTTGTTGCTGGTTGGCGCATGACCATCCCAGTTGCGAACACGCTTGCGCAGATTGCTCTGAGGCAGCTGGTGATCTTCCTCATCGGATTGCTCATTGTAACGCGGGCGTTTCTGATTACGACCGCTGCGGTGATTGCTACGCAACCGATTGTTTCTACTGCGCGGAGCCTCAGAATCCTCGGCATCGGATGGATCTGGTGGCGCTCTATTTAAACGAGGCTGGCGATGTTCGCGTCCTTGTGTTGCGGATGGAATTTTAGTTTTACGGCGTGTACGTCCATTGCTGGGCGCCACATAGCTCGTTAGGGGCTGATTGTCTTCAGAGTCTGTGGCAGTTCCGTCCGCATCGTCATCCACATCGTCAGTGTTGCTGGCCTGTGGACTGGAACCTCCATCAGTGCCCTCATCCGAGGCGGCGCCTTCTTCCTCATCCGCTTGTTCCGCCGCCTGTTCTTCTTCCTCTTCTTCCTCACCCTGTGACTGCTCCTGACTGTTGCGAGCACGCAATCTGCTCGTTGTAACATTGTTTGTTGTGGAGGTGGGACGTCTGGGATACAAAACAGACATAAGACGAGGGGTGTTCAGTGGATCAAGGCTGGTGTCCAGTTCATCAGCATTGCGCTGATGACGCGACAAATTGCGACGTGCAGCACGCGATGCCGCTGCCGACTCACTGCCTAGATAGTTGTGATCATGCGCGGCCATAGCTGGCTCCTGTTGGCTGGAGCTGCTCGTTGTGGACGTTGCATGCGAGCGCGTCATATGCGTGCTCCGTGGCACCGAAGGCTGACGGCGACGTAACGCCAGTGGGTGAGGAGCTGCTGTACTAGTTTTTGCAACAACAGCAGTGGCAGTTTCTGCGACAAGATATACAAATAAATTAATGAACTTGTGATTTGAGTTAAAAAACTAGTTTTTACTCACTTTGCTGGTTGTTGGCTAACGGCTCATTGTCACTGTCATCGTCATCGTCCTCGGTGTCCTCAGTAGGTTGGACAACGATGCAACGATTGGTTCTTAGCTGTCGAGCTGGGACTGCAGCACTGACCGCTTGATTTAAAGCAGCGCGACTAGTCGAGGGCATATCGTCCTTGGTGGGCGTGGGTAGAATCTAGTAATTGTTTATATATATATTTGTAACAAACATTTAAGTGCTTCATTACTGATAACTCACCTCTTCGGCTTCTTCGCTTTCATCATCATCCTCTTCAATATCACTGCCACGTGCCCAATCGATGATCGCGCGTTTGGCACTCTGCCTTGTTGGTCGACCAACTGGTCCATTCGAATCATTGTCCGACTCAACGATGCGACCATTGCGAACGGGCAAATGATAGCTATGATCATTTTCGGCTGCATTCTGCGATCGTCCGCCATTAGCCCGTGTATTCCGTGAAGGACTCCCTACGCTGGAGCCAGCAGATGCAGCAGCCGCACTAGTACTTGGTCCATTGCCAATGGCTGTTGAGCTCTTGGCCCTGGTTGGTCGGCCGACTTTTTTACGTGGCGTCTGACTGTCCTGCGTGCTATCATCTGGCGGGGAATGGGACGCTTCCGCAATATGTTCTTCTTCGGAGCTGCCCAGCAAACGGCGTGTGCGACGAGTGGGTGCTACAGCTGCAGTACGACTTGTACCAGGCTGGGCAGTTGGATCACCTCGATGTCTTTTAGTGCCATGGCCTTGCTGGCTGTTGGCCTTGCGCTTGTTGCCGCCACCTGTGGCACGTCCGCGTCGTCGCTCGTTGGGATTGTAACTCTCTTCGGAGTCTTCATCACTGACATTCTGGCGCGCTGTTCGACCACGACGTGCACGACGTGTCTGCTGGGGCGAACTGTCATTGGAGTGGGCTTCCTCATCTTCGTTCTCATCGCTACTACCATCCGATGTAGTTTCATCTTCCTCTTCCTCTTCCTCGCTGTCCGAATTGCTGCTTGTTTCATGGCGTCCGTGCTGTACATTTGCAGAGGAGGAGGTCACACGATTGGAGCTCGAATTGATGGCACTAACGGCAACGCCATTACGACGTCTGCCACCACGCTGAGTGCCGCGCGCCGCCTGTTGCTGCCGCGCCACATCGTCATCATCATCTTCGTCATCGTCCTCCTCCTCGTCGCTGGTATGCGCTGGTAATCTTCTGGTAGCTGCAGGCTTTTGAGTGCGCCGTGTTGCACGTTCCGTAGGCGTTCGCTTGTTGGGGCTACTGGAGCCACGCCCACTGCTTCCAGACTTATTTTTGTTAGCGCGTCTGCGTGCCGCCTTCCAGTTAGTGACCACCGTCTTAATGTGAGACTCGAAGAGTGCGCTTAAACGCAGTGTCATTGCATAGATCTGCAAAATATGTTGATCAGAATAATAAGTTAATTGAGTTCGAGAGTGATTATAATTTGAGAGTTGAGTTGTGAGTAGTAGTAGTAGTCGCCCAAGAGCAAGCAAACCTTACCGCTAGGTTATCCTATTTAAGTTGATCGTCATTCATTTGGTTAGTTCGAAATATTTGATGGGTTTTGATTGATTCGATTGATGGTTTATGAGTTGGGTGGTGGTTAATTTGAAGTTTGAAGGCATGTTAACAAAATGCAAAAGAAACGTTAAGACATGAGCTAGTGGTGTGCGAGCTTGTGTTTGGTGTCAGCGGGGTGTGTCAAATGGGATACAAAACTTTTATTCTCTAAACAAAATAAACATAACATACATAATATTTCAAATACAAGAAATTTCTTCGCGTGCCCGATTTTTTATATGTACGATCACAATTTTTATTTATAAATAAAAGTATAGGTCAGATAATGATAAAAATTTCAAAGAAATTGTCGTGCCAATGAAATAACTATAATATTAAAATCGAGAGAAGACAATTATATTATGATACAAAAAAAGTAATGTTTCCCACTTTACTTAAGCGCAATAAAAATAAATTATATTATATATTTAAAATTTAAATAATTGCGCCAATATGTTTTGTACTGGATATAACAATTAAAAAATAAAAAATAAAACTGATGCTCCGCCTATATAAAGATTTGTAGGCCGATTATAGTTCTGTTTTTCAATATAAAATTTAGAAAGTTGATGTTGCTATTAGGATTAAAATAACTCATTTTCCATTTTGAAGCAGATGCAAGTACAAAGCAATTTAATCACATAAAGCTCAAATGCAATGACAATGGTGAACAGAGCACATTTTGCATTGGATTGGAATAAATGACGATCTGCACCAGTACTCAGATCTGGCCAAGGGACTCACCCGTGAGCGTTTGTTGGTATTATAGTTCTTCGAATTAAGGAAAATGAGGCGCACATCCTTGGCGAAATCTAGTGGATCATCATAATTGCCGCCAAGCAGATCCTCTTTCACTGTGCGCAGATCCATCGGTGTGGCAATTATTTCCAAATAATCTGGAAAATCAATCGTATCAACTGGCTCACGAAACGGCAGCGAATCCGGTCGCTGCCACATTAAATCCAACAGTTGTCGGCATTCAGAGCGCCAGTCACCATCTGAACGTATGCGATTCGAGCTGCAAGCAATTTATATTCATTATAAATTGTAAACAATGTTTCTTTAGTGTTGCTCACCGTCGAGTTGTTGAAACGCGCTGACGAGCTGCAGCCGCTGAGGTGGTTGGTCCGGTGCTAGTTGATGGTACAACATCTGAATCAGCTTCATTCTCTGACGTCGATGAGTGATAAATGTCCACAAGCTGATGATAAACGGCTGCCACGTCTATCTCATCCGCTTCCCTACTTTAAAAGTCCAATTGGTGATTCTCGATTGCTTGATAATATCAATGTGAAAGTAATACCTGATTATTCGCAAACAAAGATCTGTAACAATGCGCGCATGCTTCACAATGTTGGTGTGCCGACGATTGTACTGCTCCGCATTGGTGGCCAGATAGCGCACATCAAATTGTGCCGAGGTGATGCGTCGATAAAAATGATTCTCAAATCGCGACTTGACCGTTGTTAAATCGATGGGATACTCAATTAAGTATGCATAGTCTGGATATATATTAAGGTCGACGGGTGCAAGAAAATGTTCAGCTATTGACAAACGCATGACCTGAAGAGAGCGAAAATATTGTTATGCGAAAGTGCACAATGGCTTTATTTAAAGTGAATTGCTCGTTACTACCTGCTCGAGTCCATTGATAATGCGTCGACAGGTTCCATCGCGGTCGCCACGATGCCATTCCTCAGACTTGGGCTGATAAAGTGTGGCGCGTATCTCTTCCGGCAACACGGGTACAGCACCGCCCACTTCATCTGGCAGGCGCTGCTCGTCAATGGGCTCCATGTCCCAGGGACTCATGTACTCGTATTCGCCGTTATCCCAGCGCACGCGGAAACACATGAAAAATGAATCGGGAAAATCGGCACTGAGCGCATGACGGGATTCAATCTGCCCCATCCACCAACCGTCGCCAATCATACAGCGAAATCGATCGCCAATGCTCCAGTTGCGCTGCACTGCCAAATCAAAGGTCTGCCGTAATACCAGAAAGTCGAGGACATCGGGCATGTCATGGTATTTAATCTTGAACGTGGTTCCCGTCATGTTACCGTCATCATCGATGATAGCTAGCTTGAGGCAGCATAGCCGCGGAGGACGAATCTCGTATTTGATACCAATCACACGCACTAACTCATGATCGCGCAACGTGCGAAAATTCCAGGGTTCTGAGCTATGCGACAACTTGTAGACCTTTTTGAGACGCACTGCCTCCAGATACCGATGATGCCCCTGACGAAAGTATACTATCTCATCGCCCATTTGTGGATAGTAGGGCGCCTTACGTGGTATCACCTCCGACAGCCATTCCGCAGGGCGATAAATCTCTGGGATTTCGCCATTGGCTGCCGTTGGTGGAATATGAACACGTTTGCGTCCACGTTTTCTACTTGTTGCTGTTGCCTGGCCTGGCGCCCCATCGTCACTACTGTCGTCGCTTATGGTGCGGCTGCGTGCCAGTGGCTTGCGCTTCGAGCGCTTCGGTGGCTCAAGATTTGGTCCGGGCGTATCTGCCACCCAATCCGAATAGTCTGAGCTATCTGTTTCCGATTCATCGCTGCTATCCTCCAGGTTCTCCTCGACATTTGAATAGCTGGTGTCGCCCGAGGTATTGCTACTATCATCGTCCTCCTCGTCAGGTATTGGGGCAGCTACATCATCATAGTGCACCTCCTGATCGCGCACGGCACGTGTCCGATAGGCAGGCTGTTGCCCACCAGGCTGCTGTTGTCCTGCCTGTACGCCACGACGGCGTCCCGGTCGTCCACCACCGTTTGAGCGTGTATTGCGCGGTCGACCCACTCCTGCCATCTGTGCCGAGGCAGCACTTGCAGTGTTTATCATAATGGGTCGACGGCGCATCTCACGTTTGTATTCCTGCATCTCGTACTGGCCAGCTGAATAGATAGTCTGCTTTAGATTCTGAAGCTGAGCATATCTCATGGGACGCACATAAATACGCCGCACGAATTTTAAAGGCAACGCCTGCTGGGCAGGTAGCGCCAGGAACGGTTGCTCTCCTTGTACCGGCGCCGCGTCACCCGCTTCTGGCAGTGAAGCTGCTAAACCCTGACGTGGTGTGCTCTCTGCCAGAGATCGTCGTCCGCCCAACACATTGCCACGTTGTGGCGTATTTCGCGTGGTATTTGAATCGGGCAAAGGATCCTGGCCTTGGCGCATCACTAAGCGCTCAAACGCCTGATTGGAATTGTTGGCATCGTTGGCATTGGAATTGTTGGCATTGTTACCTTGACGATTGGCAAGTGCAGCAATCATGCGATCAATATGCGAATAATTGCCCGCTGCTGCACCTGAAGCGGCTGCAGCACCTCCACCTGCGGCTCCTACGACAGCAGCTCCTGGAGCAGCTGCAGCATTCGGCGGTGCATTTACATTATTATCTTCGATCACAATGCCATCGATGCCCACCGTTAAGTTGGGTATTAGCTGATCCATGCTACAGGTTTCGCGACCGGGCACAAAGCGTTGATACTTGCTCGGATGAGGATTGCCGTCAGCGTCAACTAGAAATGGCGGTGGCATCAAATGCGGCATTATCTGTGTCTGTTCATCTATTACTTGATAGTGAGCATCTCGCAACAGAGGTCGAAAATCCGTATGAAAGAACAGCTCCGTGGGCAGCTAAAATTATTAACACAGGAAAATTAAAGTCACTATTTAAGATGAATTGACAATTAAATGTATATCAACAGATAGTTTTTCAAATCTGAATTCAAACTGCCAGTACTAAGATATAATAGTTTTAATTTTGTTATTACATACTTGTTTGTACTTTTCGGTGCCAATGCCAAGACCAAAAATTAGTAGGTGGCCGTGTGAATCAGTTGCTGCTATCATTGTGCCATCGGGAGACCATTTGGCATCAAAAACGCTACCATGTCCTTGGCCATCGATGTCATTAAAAAATTGAGCAACGAACACGCCTTGCTCGATATCCCAGAGAAACACCTGGCCATCGTGACCGGCAGAAAGCAACACATGTTCATCCCTAGGATTCGATTCCAGTACATACAGCTCATCCTTGTGGCCACGCAATACGCGATGCAACTTGGCCGATTTCGAATCCCAGATTTTTATCTGTCAAAACAAACATATTTTAATTATTAACGTAATTTCCAAGCAGACATTTTTGTTGTGTTGCATTTACGCACAGTGAAATCGTTAACTGCAGTAATGACATAACGATCGGAAGCATCCCAGGCGACCATTGTAACTTTTAGCTTCTTGCCCTCCTCTGGCTCGGGACAGCTATTTTAAGTCAACAAATATATATATTAGCTTTGGACACTTATGAAGAGATACGAATATTTACCTTGGCATGCGTTCAGTCATACATAATTTGAGGCTTTTCCACTGTTGTGACTCAAATGTCCAAATATGTGCTGTGCCATCTTTGCTACCCGATATAAAACGCAGACCGCGATGTGACCACTGCACTGAATCTACGGCATCTGTGTAGGCCTCGGTTTCCAGTATGCGCTTCGGTCCATCTTCAGCCATCATGTATACGCGCACATGATGATCCGCCGAACCGGCAGCCAGGAACACGCCACCTGGCGAGAACGTAGTACACATCATTTGTGCCTGTCCTGGGCGCAGCTTCTCGTGATATTGTGTGGGACGTGGTGCGAATGTTATCTTTTGTCCGCGTGGCGTAGAGTATTGCCAGAAGGCAATAGAGCCATCCGTGCTGGTCGTCACCAAATATTTAAGATCGCTTCGCGGTGATGGGCAAAAGTTAACCGATGTAATCATGCCCGTGTGCGCGGAAAGAACGGCAATTGGTGAAGTGGTCTGCATGTCCCAGACGCGTAAAATACGATCAACTGAGCCGGCGGCCAACATTGTGTTATCCAAATTGATGGCAATATCGGTTATTTCTGATGAGGCTCCGCGCAGCGTAGCCAATAGACGTCCATCCGCAGCGGACCAAATCTTGATAAGCAAGTCATCGGCACCAGTAATAATATAGCGACCAGTGCGATCAAATAGCACACAATAAACCGATGATAAATGACCAACAGTGCGACGCAGCAGCTTAGTTTTGCGGTAAAGATTTGTGGGTACCAGCAGCTTGCGACGCACCAAGCCACCATGTTCCCGGCCAGTAAGTACCTTGGCTAAAAGAAGTAATAATATAAGTCGTTTTTTTTTACCAACAATTTGCTGCAACTTACTAAGATTGTGTGTGGGCTTGGTGAGCGTTGAATCTGGCAGTGAGATGCCATGTAAAGTTGTGCAGTAATCCCGCAGTGTACGATGCCGGTAGACGGTGTCTTTTGTGCGCAGCAAGTTTTGACGCCCCGTGCCAAGAAGTGAATTTATGCCTGGCACACTTGGCGCTAAGTCCTTGTCGACCAACGGACCGAGACGACTGCATATTTCTAGCAGATGATATGGGCCGATGTGCGCGTATTTTCGTTCCTACAACATTTCAAAAACATTAACAGTGTGTTGATATCGATAACAATTCGCAAATATCTTGCGCAGCGTGCGCTGCGCATCTGGTAAGTTTATATGACCGTCTCGCTCATACGCGCAATGTTGGTCCCTTATTGAAAGCATATACTTTCAATGCATACACACACACACACACACACATACTCAGCCAAGCGCTTGTGTGTATGTATTGTAATCAAGATGTCGGCTGCCAGTAGCAAATTGTTGTGTAAATTAGTAAGCAATTGTAATTAATTTTACTAATTTTTCAAAATTTATCAAAATACACTATGATATGCAATATTTTCAGCAAGATCACACAAAACAATTATTATTTTGATTTTTCCATATTTTTATGTTTAAATAATTTGTTAATTTTATTATATTTAGTAATCTACTTTTGCACTTAACTAATTTTCATTCATTGAAAAAAAAAATTAATTATACAACATACAAGTGTCTGTTCAATCAATCGATGGCCATGTGACGTCACAAAAGCGCACACGCATGCACAAACACGCAAAATTAAACGTTCGAAATTTGCACACTCAAATGTCAATTATGCAAGCAAAAAACACTTAGCAAATAAGCACAAAATATATCATAACAATAACTCACCAATTCGGCAAACGTCTGGTCATGCTCATTTCCCAACCAGTCGGTGCGTCGCGGCAGTACCTGTGGGCGAAGGAAGAAGAGGCAAACAGAAATTGTTATCGCTTGCACTTGCGGGGCATCCAAAATAATGACGTCGCAGGGAGTCTCTATTTTTGTTTTACCTACTCTTATTAAGCAGACAGACGGTAAACGGAACAATGCGGAAAGACACACGGACTTCTACACTGTCGCAGCGTTATACGATTCAGTTCAATTTCAGTATAGCTTTGAACTCTGAAATAAGCAGACGGTTTAGGCTGCTGCCGGTTGTGCAACAACAACAAGACAGCGATGACGAGAAACCAAAACAAAATATATAAACAAACGCTGTTTATGCATTAAAAATTGCAAACCAAAGAAAAGTCCTAATACAAAAAATTAAGTGTCAATTTCAATGCGTCACCCCACAATACGGACACACAGACAACCAAATTGATAGCTTACCTTCTTTTGCTCCAATTCTTGTACCAGTACCTGAAAATTGAATATTTGGGAATCGGGTTAGTAAAATGTTTGTAAACAAAAGCGAAATTCAAACGAAATTGCGCTCTTTTTATAGGGCGGTGTTGAATAAAGAGGCCTGATCACCGACCTTTGCAGTCTCTTCCAGTGGCCCCGCGGTCAGAAATTTAGATATAAGGAAGTACAATTCTGAAATATAAATAATGCGGTTCATATTAAATGCAACAAGTTGCTTGCCAATTTCACATAATTATCATAAAATTGCATTTATTCGGCTCGGCCAATCGCGCAGATTTTGCACTCACACGGGCCCAGGGCTTTGAGGCTGAGGCCAGCCAGCTAGTCAGAGGCAGCGTACCTCTTGGGCTCGAGCCAAATGGACGCCATATTTGTGCAGTCTGATAAATTTTGTCAATATTACGCACCTGCGACTATCACATCATTTGAACTGGGCTGCCTGTTTTCCATTATTACACATTTTATTACGAAATTACAAAATTGTCGCACTGAAATTCGCCTGAAATACTTTTTTCAGCTTCTTCTTTTGTGTCACAGCGAGTTGCTATTCAGCCTGCTACGTTAGAATTGTCACTGTGAATGCAGGCTGTTACAGGGATGGTCGGTCTGTTAACTAACATGTATGCAATATTTTGGTATTTTTCACGTGTTTTATTTTGGTCACTTCGACTTTCTCTGCCGTTGGTAAAAAAAAATATTATTTTTTGTGCGTTTAATTACTACTTCATGCTGTAATAATACGGCAAAAATCCAGACTACGCTACAGTTAATGAGCTTACTATATAATCCGCAACATGGATTGCAATCTAGGCAGCGAAATTGGTCAGAAAATGCGCGTAAGTATATCCTCATTTGTCACCTCGCGAAAAATCAATGAACTCGTAATCAACCCATCTTTTGCAAAATATTAAAATTCATAATAGAGCGCTGTAAAGGCGAAACTGCTTGAGTTGGGCACTGGCGGCTCTGCCGGATTCATTGACGACGAGCTGCCCGACTACGTGATGGTCATGGTGGCTAACAAGCGCACCAAACAGCAAATGAACGCCGAACTTAATCTCTTCCTGGGAGATCAGACAGATCTGTTTGTCACCTGGCTGCACGAGGTGCTGCAGAAGCTGCAGGAAGTCACTCTGCCAACCACAGGTGGTGAGTTTTTTGATTTTATTTGTCTTGAAATAATATTAACAATGTTTGAATAACTTTATTAGCTGGCAGCAAGAAACGCAAATCCCGTCAAGCCGAGCTCCCCAAGTCAAAAGACAAAGACAAGGACAAAAAGGGTAGGGACAAAAAGGATAAAAGGACGCACAGAAAATCTGGGGATAGTGAACAGTTTAATTCATCTGCAGATCAGGCTATGCCGGCAATTAGCTCCATCACTGATGTCTTTGCCGAGGAGCTGCTGGAAAAAGCAAAAAAGTCGCTCGAAGTGGATGATGAGCTGGTAATTAAGAAAAAGAAACGAAAAGCAACCGAGGAGGATGAGCCACCGTACCCAACAACACAGGAGACGACAAGTGAATGTACAACGAACGATGTACCAAACATGTCGGAGATTAGCTCCACCACGATTACCAGTGGCAACCGGGAGAAGGATATAGCCGAATTGGCTGAAATACAGCGTAAAATCTACGCAACCAAGCTGCATCTGCGTCAGCTCGGCGAACTGGATGACGAAAGCGACGAGGAGGAGCAACAGTTTCCCGACGATGTGCTTATTGTTACCGATCCAAACGAATCCCTTGACAAGGACTCCACGTCAGTGTCACCAGTACCAGCAGCAACAGCGGAAACAAACTCAAGCTCTAGCACACGCAGAGCTAAAAGTCCAATTGTTTTTAATAGGACAACGGAGCCGGCGCCAGCTAAAGATAAACCAAAGCCTCAAACTGAACCAGCAGTCCAATTGCAAAATCGCTCAGTGCACGAACGTTTAGGATGTAAGACGAGCCAACCAGCAACAGCATCTGCACAGCAACAACAACAACAGCCAGTAACAACTGCGGAGCGTTCGCAACGCTCACAAAAGGAAATGGAGCTCTATGTACCAGCTCATCGGCGCCGCAACGATCAGCAGCAGGAAGAGAGTAAAAAAATGGAGCGTGGCCGGGAACGAAGCCAACGAAACGACAGTCAGCCAAGTCGCCGTAGGGAGCGGGAATCATTGCGTGCTCGACGCTCGCCAAGTCGTAGTCGAAGTCCGGATGCCAGTTACAAGCATCGGATTGGATCACGTGTCATTGTGGCGGTGAACAACCCGCCGGAGCCATCTGATGATGAGGATATAGTTGAGAAGCCTATCAATTCGGTGATCAAAATCAAACCACGACCAACGGTATCGCCACGTCGCATGGCCTGTAAGAATCTGCTGCTACGCGCCGTTGCTGATGCACAGCGATCAATTATTCTGGCCAAGCCCACGGCGACGGCAGCAACCTCCAAGTCGCGTGGCAGCGGAGATGAGCCGGAGCTTATAAGCTCCACGGTTGGAAAAAAGCGTGTGAATATTTCACTTGGCAGTGGTGTTGGCAAGGAGCGGTTCAGACGCAGTAGAAATGAACTGGTCGTCAATGTTCTTCATCGGGAAAGCAAACGAATGCGTCACTCGATTGAGCCACAGACTGAACTCAAGCTAGTGCACAAGGATCTAGAGGATGAGGAGGAGGAAGAGGAGTATGTGCCAAGTTTGAGTGTGGGCGAATATGAGGAATATGTACCTCAAATTGTAGAGAATCTGGATATGGGCATGAATATTGATATGCATGTAGAGAAATCTGTCAGCAACTCGAGCGCCACCTCGGCAGTTTTGTCTAAGACACAGTTTGTGGTCACCCTAAATGGCGATCATGCGCTGAGTAAATCTTCAGTTGCAGCTGCTGCTGCTTCCTATCGCAAGCGTTCCCGGAAACGGACGCCATCTCCCCAGGTCTCGTCGACAAGTTCGACAAACATTCAGGGGCTCAACGCTGACCCAACCTCAACTTCATGCGCTTCCGTCTCAACGAATAGCAACAGTAGGGACAGTCGGGACAGGAGAAGTAACAACAACAAATCAAATCGTGGTCGGAGCTCCTCCCGATCATCACCATCGACTTCGTGCAACACGCCACCGCAGAAGCCGTCGCGTAGTCTTCATCGGAGCGAAGTGTTGCGACAGACGCAGGAAATAAAGAAGATCATTATCAAGAACGATGCCGATGCCGATGACGATGAAGAGGAGGAGCACCATCAGCAGCTGAAAGCCTTGCCGCGTAAACATTTACAAAAGAAACGTTCAAGTAGCAGCTCCAATTTAGCTGCCTCTTCATCTACTTCCAATGAACTCAAGGCTAACTTAAAGCCACAGCCAGAGGAAAGCAATCGATCGACAACGCCACCACTACCACCAAAACGATCACAGAAACGCGATATTAGCAACGATAAATCAACATCAACAGTTGCAGTCACAACAGCAGCATCAGCAACAGTTGTGCCAGCCAAGGTAAAGCACACACCCATACGCTTTAAGCCTAAGCCGGAGGAGGAACACGCGCAGAAGAGCCGTCGCTCTGACAGCAATGATCGCGGTTCGTCCTTGGAGCGCCGTCGAATCTCTATACGTAATGCGGAGGATCGAAAGTACGACAATCTGCCCGCACGTAAGTACTTGATTTCTAAATTGTAGTGTATGCTTTCTTCAAGTTAAAACGAAGATGTTAACATGCATTATTGGATGTTTCATTTCTTCTTTGAACAATAGTTAATTGGGTATTTCGGTGTACTTAGATCAGCCTTTCCGGACTAGAAAACCCTTTCCGAAAAAGAATAAAAAATATTATTAAAGCAAAATGATAAAAAGTTAATTCGCTATCAATTCAAGCACACCTTTAATTTGTCAAGCATACGTTCAGGTATTAGCATTTCGCACATTTATTTACTGTCTCTAATCATACACTTAAATATTCAGTTGGTATCGTTAAATAATTATGTTAACTTCTATTTTGCAGTTAGTGCCGTTAGTGTTGATTCAACAGTTTTGAAGGTGACGAAGCCGAAGGAACGCTGCAAATACCATCCCACTTGCGGCAAACAATTTTGCGAATTTTATCATCCATCGGCGCCATGCAAATCGTTTCCCAATTGCAAATTCGCCGACAAGTGCATGTACTCGCATCCCAAATGCAAATTTGATTTAGCCTGTATGAGCATCGATTGCAACTTTGCGCACAGTGGCGGACGCGATCTCAGCCACGTGCAGCTTGCAGCGCCACCTCTATGTAAGTGCGGTTATCTTTTTTTTTATATTTAAGTGTCATTTTAATAATATTATATCTCTCCATTTGCAGCCTCGCATGTGATAGCTGTGCAGAACTACAAGTCAATATCCGCACCGGCAGCGGCGTCAACAGGAACGATCATGTGCAAATTTTATCCAAACTGCATTAAGGTTGGCTGCACCTTCTATCATCCGAAGCCGTGTCGTTTTGGCAAGAACTGCATTAATAAACTCGAGTGCATATTTTATCATCCCGAAATGCAAAGCAAATTCAAATGGATCGCTTCACTGGACTAAGGAAAAGCCTACTTTCTTTATCATTTATTATGTAGCGAATTATTAATGACTATTCTCCTCCTACTATTCATGAATCCAATAATGTAAAAATAATGGAATCTATTCACAAATATGCGCAAAGTTTTTAACTACCATACGAATTATCTTTCGTATCATGCTTTTTTATTTATGAATTTTATAACCTACTCATTGCGTATCTAATATTATATACTTTCTAGGCATAAACTCATGAAAAACAAAAAACAAAAAGAACAGAAAAAAAAGTTAACAAAGCTGTTGATAAATTTGTTGCATTATGTTACAAGGCATATTTGTCTACATCTGAACTTTAGCCGTCATATACAAGTCGGTGAATAAAATTTTGCAATGTACTTGCTACAATTGGACATTACAATTTGTTTAATTTCCTCTGCACGACATCTTAGTGAGCGGTTTAAATCACTTTGTGAAAATCATTTTATATAAGAATAAATAAAGCTTATTATTAAAATTATTCAAAATATTAATATATCTTCACATTTTTTAAAGTATCTATTAATTTAACGTACATTTAATTTTAATCAAAAGATCATTCTATATTTTTTATATATTTTATTAATTATCTTTTCTTTCTTTTTTTTTTTTGAATAAAGTCAAATTATATATATATACATATGTGTGTATATAAATAGTACAGTCTCTTAAGTTTACGCTTAACAATTGTAGAGCAAAATATTTGATTTACTTCAAAAACTAGATACAATTAGTTCTCATGCTTTTTGTATAAGGCCACAATAACTGATATAAATACACTTATTTGCATATATAAATAAAGATATATATGTATATGTGTATATGTACTTTATAGGATTTTATTTAGCTCAGCTAATTTAGTTTAAAAAGGGCATGCAAATCTATTTACAAAAATTTACTTTAACATTTAAATATTTAAGGGTTTCCACTTGGAATGTGTCGAATTCTATTTGCTATTACTATTTTCAATTGCATTTTGTGTTTCGTATTTTGAAATTCTGTTATTCTGTGTGCAGCACAACTTTGTTCGCAGCTCTCGATAATTTTGTTGAATGATACCGAATACTGAATATAAACTGTAACTATGTAACGCCTATAAAGTGATTGCCATACAAACTAGTTATTATAATAAATAGAAAACTGAATTATTAACTAACTAAAGCGTAGGCATCATTAAGTCCAAGCCTGTGTTTGGATATTGGTGCAGAGTTGCTCTGTGGAAGCCTGGCTGGTTGCTTTTCGAGCACCTTACAAAGACGATCTTAACATTAATAAGACATACTTAGTACAAAATTTACTTATATGGGCGGATTTAAAAATATCTTTCTGTTTATATATTGAGGCGAGCTTAGTGTAACTAAATAAGTCGTTCCTCTGGCGGTGGCTTGAGCACATTGTCCATTTCTAACCGTGGATTGCAGTACTCCTGTGCACTAGGGCTGTAAGTGCCTCGCGTTGCACGCTTATTCCTAGCCATAACCAAAAATGTACCAAGCAGAGCGCCAGCAATAAGCAACAACACGACAACAACAGGTATTACAATGATGGCAATGTCTGTTGTCGATGGACCGTCATCCTTAGCAGTGATCTACGAAAACGAAAATGTTATTTTAGAGTTTCTGTAGTTACAACTACACGTTTGACTTACCGGTGCCGTGCAATTCTTGCCCATGAAACCTTCGGTGCAGTTGCAAGTGTAATCCGCCACTCCGCCACAGTTCTCCATACACTGACCACCATTGGCGCAAATATTGGGTGTATTGCAGGGATCAGTAAAGTTGCAGAAGGCACCGCAATACGGTTTTTGGCAGATGCACTTAAAGCTGCCAGGCATATTCAAGCAACGTCCGAGTCCACCACAGTACTCCACTCCCTGAATGCACTCATCAATGTCATTTTCGCAGTGTCCACCCTCAAAGCCTGTGTTATCACAGATGCACTGATAGCCACCCACAAGATCGAGACACTGGCCACCATTCTGGCACGGATTGGACGCACACTCATCGATTTCCTCTTCGCAAAAGCGACCCATGTAGCCCAGGCTACATTTACAATTGGGTATCTGTCGAAAAATATGTTCTTGAGAATATTGCATTTTAAGAAGAAACCAGTTGCATTCTTACCGTATTTGTGTATAGACAGAGACCTCCATTAGCGCAGGGCGCTGACTCGCAGAAGGGCGTGTCACAAAGCGCACCCTCATAGCCCGTAGAGCACGTACAGGTAAAGTTATTGCCAGTTTGAGCATCTATAAAAGAGAATACAAAAAATTTGTAGGCTTCGGCAGAAATGTTTAAAGTAGGTTGTAATGTCATTTTAAAAATATCTAGAAGATCTGGCTGAGGAAAGAGATGGGGCTACAAATTGTAAGTAAACCCAAATTTTTTAAAGTTATACAAATTTGTAAGAAATATCCAAAACCTTTTCATTTGAAAACATAATATAATACTTCTACGATTTATGTGATCTGTTCGTAATTGAAATTTTAAAAATCAGTATTATAACGTTTCCTATTTTAAAAATATTGTACTTGGAATTGTATTGGAAAACGTACTAAATCCATTCTCGCAGGAGGAGCCGTTGCGACAGGGTTCGTTCTCGCAGGTCATTTGCTTGAGGGCATTGCACTGTGGTCCTGTGTATTCCTCCGGACACTCGCAGTGATAGGTAGCGATAAGATCAGTGCAATTGCCACCATTCAGACATGGGTGATCGGCACATTCATCGATATTTAGTTCACAGAAGCGACCCTCAAAGCCAGGCTGGCATTCGCATAAGAAGTTGGCCACCTGATTGATGCATGTGCCGTTGTTCTGGCAATCCGTATTGAGGCACTCATCAATGTCTGTGGCACAGTCGTCACCTTCATAGCCCGGTTGGCAGGTACACGCGTATTCCTCGGTCGGAGCATTGCAGTATCCGGCATTCTTACAGTCCGCTTGGAAGCACAAAATGCAACCTTCTTCGGGCCGAGTCGAGTTCAAACGGAACTGTGCCTGCAGCTGCACGGAAACGTTCTCAGTGTGGGGATAGAGTTCGGCATTGGAGAAGTAGGGAAGGACTAGATCACCGACGCGTGCTTCACCCACGCAGCCTTTGAACTGTGAGCCCTGCTGGGAGGATTGCGTAGAGCCTCGTGATTGCCTCGACTCTGGCATGCCGCCCAAGTAGACCTGCGTGCTGGTGGAGAGCAGCTCCTGGAAGGCTGCCTGGTCAATGTCGGTGGAAAAGCCGGGCGTGGGATCTACCATGGATTCCCAACCCTTCCAGCCGCCCTCTAATTTGCCACCATGCGCACGCAAATAAATGCGACTCCATTCACCATCCGTGTTCTCCTTCTCAAAGCGTCCGGACTCGCCAATGTGCAGCTGGGTCAGCTTCCAGGTGACAGTGACACGGCCATGATTTACACCAATCTCAAAGAAGCTATCGTGCTTGTCAATGAAGAGCAAAGTGCCGCCAGCACGAGTGCGGTAGGCAATCTCAATGATGGGTTTAAGCAGTGGTTGTTTCGTCACGCCAATCTCATCGGGCAGCTGCTGTTCCTTGAAGTAGGAGAACGCCAGGGGAGAATGCTCCTGCCCAGTGAATGTTATATTGGTGAGACACTCATAGCCATCGTCCAGATTCTGGCAGACACTGCTTCCGGGACATGTGACAAGTTGACAGAACTCAATCTCCTGACAATCCTTGCCCTTGTAGCCATTAGGACACTTGCAGCTGTAGTCGTTCCAGGTATTCCGACACTCGGCATTGTGCTTGCAGGGATTCTTACGACACAAATCATCGGACACTTCACCAGGCAACACGGAGGCACGATCAATGCTTACAGCTCCGAAGGGTTTGGCGTTAACATTTACATCGGTCACATTCAGTGGATACATCTCCACGATCATGTTAAGCGAACCATTGCTCACTTTAACATCTTGTATGATGCCCTTGAAGTAGTCCTTGCTATCGTCCATTTCCTTGGCTGCTGGACTGCTGCTTGGCGATACAATGTTGTCGTCTAGACCTGGCTCAGTGCTGGCAGGGAGCAGAGATTCACGAGATGGCGCTGGACCTCCCAAGTAGAGCACCTGTGCATCTAACAGGCCCGTCGTCGACAGCGTCTTGCGGAAGTACTCGGTACCATTGAGCTTAACCTGGACCAAAGTCTGATTGCGCACCACCTCGATCAGATGATTATAACCATTGTCCAGCTTTTGTCCACCAACTGTATATGCCTCCGGAGTGCCATTAAATTGCATCTTTACAAGCAATTCACCGCCATGTAACTTAGCTGCCACATAGGAGTCACCAACGTCTGCAAAAGTTGTTTTAGTTTAATTTTTGTTATATTTATAATTTTGATAACATACTCTTTGTGGGCATCTTGCGTGGATCACTGCCCAAGTAAAAGACCTGACCCGTTGGCTCCCGCGTGCGTATAAACATTGATATGTCCAAAATGGAACGTATGGCACGTCTGGCCACATCTGTCGTCTCCACAATTACAGCGGAATGGGTGGTGTTCTCATGTCCAAAAGTCGCTGCGGTCATATCTGCAAAAAAAATGGTTGTTATAAGAGTTTTATTTTTAAATTGAATAAAAGACAACGTTGTAAAACGGGTTACTCTAAGACCAATCGTACACATAGTTATTATCTAACAAGTAAGAAGGGTCTAGACAAGAAATTTCGACTAGAAGATACACTGAACCCTATGTCCCATTTCTCCGGTGTTTCTCAACCGATTTCAATCAATTTCTTACAGATTTATATGAGTCTTAAAGTGAATTCAGCTATAAAATGAACAAAGTAAATTGGAAAAAAAGCTGATCTTAAAATCAATATATACATTACCATCAATGTTGTTTTTAACATTACCACACAACCAAGGAAACTTCAACAACATATAAAGTCCTTGAACACAAATACAAATCTAACGTAAATTGAATCAATATAAAAATTGTTATATCGACATATTATTATTTAAAATTGAATTCTTTCCTCAATTCTTCACATCTTTAAAAATACTACATTTATAATTTATAAGAACCATTCCAAATAAACTTACTGTGCTGACACGTATGTCCAAAGAATGGCCTGGGACAATGACAGGCAAATGTGTGCCAGAGATCTGTACACTCCCCATTGGAGTGACAGGGATTTGGTTTGCATTGCTCGGTGCGTGGGCAGCCACTCTGCACATACGATAGCTTGGTGTTCTCATCGTGCTCGTTGTGTTCATCGGGGAAGATCCATTTGCCGTTGACAACCACGTCCTGCATGCAGCCTACAAAGCTCGATGGCTGATGCGTCAGATGGCGTAGATACGACTTCAAATTGGGTATGGTTCCGCCCAGATAGGTCAGTGGGAATGAGGGCTGACTGTTGTTGGCTGTCTCATAGGAGCCAACTGGGAAAATGGCCTGTTCATCGTTGGCGGAGAGCACCAAATGCGACGTATTAATTGCCACAAATACTTTATGCCAATTGCTGTCATTCAGCTTGGAGCCAATGAAAACACCCTCCCATTTGTTCAGCAAGGATGAGTGAAGATTTAATCGTCCATTGATCAACTCTAGTATATAGCTTACTGGTTCATTCTGTCCTCCGGATGTGCCAAAAGCCAAGACGCCGTTGGGCAACGTTGTCTTGAACTGCAAATTAATGTCGTAGCCCTCGTCTCGTTGTGTTTTAACCGTTATCAAACTGCTCACAACCATAGATAGTGTTGTGGTCTTCTCGCAAGTGTCACCCTGGAAGCCATGCTCACACGAGCAGTTGAACAAATGAATCGTCTCGTTGACCAAAAAGGGGCGACAAGTGCCGTTATTCAAGCAGGGTCCTGTGGTGCAGCCTATCAATGGCACGGAACAGTTCTTGCCACCAAAGTTGGCATCACAATCACAATCGTAGTCATTAATCTGATCAATGCACGTGCCATTGTGGCAGGGATTATAGCGATCACATTCATCAATATTGATCTCACAATGTGTGCCCTCAAAACCAGGATCACATTCACAGGTATACGTGCCAATCTGTAAATGATGAAACATTGAGTTTATGTTCCTAAATGATTAATAGAGCTGCACTTACTCCATCATTACAGGTGCCATGCTTGGTACAGGGATTACTTTCACACTCATTGATATTTATCTCACAGTTTTTGCCAATGATGCCCGGCACACAGACACACTCATAACTAAAAGGAAAAAATGTTCTGATTAACTTGTTTAATTTGTGGAGCAATCCCAACTTACCCGCTTGCATTCTCATAGCTGAAAGGCTGACTAAACACTTTTGGCAAATCCATAACACGGCTCAGTTGATACAGCGTGGAATTCGAGCGTTCCAAGCAGGTGCTATTGTATTGACAAGGATTGCTCTCGCACTCATTAACATCCTGATCGCAGTTCTTGCCCTTGTAGCCTCCATGGCACTCACAGAAATAGTCTTTCACCTGATCAATGCACTTGGCGCCATTTGTGCAGGGATTCGATATGCACTCATCAATATTTAGTTCACAGTTCGGGCCCTCGTATCCAGTTCCACTGCAATCACAATGGAAGCCACCCAACTCATCTATGCATAGACCATTGTTGAGGCATGGCGCCGAGACACAATCATCGATATCAATATCACATATACGACCCGTCATCCCGGGTATGCAGTTGCATGTAAAATTGTTAATCATGTCAATGCAAGTTGAGCCATTGGAGCATGGATTACTAACGCACTCATCGATATCGATCTCGCAGTTTTCTCCCTGGTAGCCAGGTTTACAGTCGCATTCGTAGGCATTGATCTGAATGCGTACAAAAGGATTGAAATATTATTAAATGAATGGAAAGAAGTCAACAATAGTTACAGTTGACTAAAAACTCTATTCAAAGCGACTACTTTAAAGGAGTTTCCAAATAAGTTTGTTTTCGAAGAATGCTTAGTGTTTCTACCAAAGGCAATACTTTAAAATTGAATTTTTTCTTCAAGTTAATTGCAAGCCTTTTGAAAAACATTTAAGTTAGGGATATATTTTTAAAGAACTTAATAAAACTAATGTACTTTACTACAGGGAAAAAGAGATAAATATTTTTAAAAAACTTTATAATACTTTAATAATTTTGTAAGCATTTTGATATTGAATCACAAGATAAAAAGAAAGAACAATTTATCAGATTACATTTTTAGAGGAAGTTAAAAGTTTACTTTAGGCAACAGGAATGATCAAATATGAGATTAATCATCAGATTCATTCGCATTGGAGGAAGGGTGAATCAACTATAAACATGAAACATCTTTTATATGTATCACTGTTTAAAAAGCTTAACGGTTTAGGTTGGATGAATAAAGTAGCTAAAACGAAGATTACACAGCGATCACATCACACATATGTACGTATGTATGTATGCAGAGACTGTTAGGGCCAACTCACTTGTCGCAAAATCCGATGCTTTCCGTATTTAAAGAAAAACAGCTAATTACATTTTTAGTAACTAGAGAGACTCTCAATTAAGATGCTTTAGAGCTAAGCGACTTACCTTATTGTGGCATATGGCACCATGCAAGCACGGATGACTAAGGCACTCATCCACATCCGAGTCGCAATGGATGCCAGTGAATCCAGGCGTACAATAGCACTTGTAGGAGCCCTTCTCATTCTTGCAGATGCCATTGCCACATATTTTTGGCTGTAGGACGCACTCGTCGACATCATTGGCACAATTGCGACCCATCCAGCCACGCTTGCACTTGCACTCGTAATCACCATTGGGCAGATCGAGACACTCGCCACCATTCTGGCAGGGCTGTGTGGCACATTGATTGCACACTTTGTTCTCCGGACAGATGCACTGATTCTGCGCACAGATCATTGGCTCCAGGCAGTTGAGCGGGGAACAGTTCTCAGCCTTCTCACAACGATCGCCAGAGTAGCCGACGGCACAGTAACAATGGGTTCCATTCATTGAGCAGGTGCCGCCATTAAGGCATTTACCATTCGTAGCATTGCAGTTAATGGGCGTTAAGGCCAATGAAGTGGCGCCATCTACCGTGCTCTGTTGACAGTTGTAACCTAAATGTTAAATGTGATTTGTTATTAGTTTTTATTCTAAGTTTAGCCATTCCAACTGTACTTAATAGTCTATTGTATAAAATATTTGCTATATGCATTTACCTTGTAATCAAAGTGTAATCAATAAATAAATAAATAGGTAAAAAATACTACTAGTCTACGTATTTACAGTTAATATTATATTCACAAGGGTTGCATTACAAGTTTACAGAGCAGAGTTGCACACGAAAATGGATAATAGTAGTTCTACGATAAATATAGTTTTATTTTTTCTACAATTATTTTGTGTATACTAATTACGTGTTAATATTTTGTACAGTAGTTTATATCATAAAATATTATTTTGTTATCTTCTTTTATATAAACAATTATAAATTTAATTTAATTTATTGTATTATGTTTAAAGTGGTTCGTTAGCGTATCAAAAATTAAAGCTTTCGGTAGGTAATAAGAATCAAACCGAAATTTCGAACTTTTAAACAATCTCAAGCGATCGTAAAAGTTTTGTGAAATCTCTGTGGACTTGGAGTGCAACCCTTTTCGCGTAAATTGTTGTTGTTGCCAAACCTGTGTATCCACTAGCACATATACAGGTAAAATTGTTACTATTTCCCAGGCAGGTGCCACCGTTCAAGCAATTTTCTTGGGGACATGCATTCAGTGAGGCCGAGCGTTGTGTTGGTGCTTGTTGTTGTTGCTGTTTGTATTGTTTATCTGTTGTTGTTTTTGTTGTTGTGGTTGCTGTTCTTATTGTTGTCGTGTTGTTAATTATTGGAGGTTTAGTTGTTGATGTAGCAATTGTTGTAGGAATAGCTGGGATTGTGTTTAGCATTGCTGTTGTTCTTGTTGTGGTTTGTTGTTGTTGTTGTTGTTCTGGTGTCGGTGTATTTGTTGTTGGCAGGCAATGACCAATCGGGCCTATTCGTATTCATAAATTGTTTGCATTGCCATACATATATATAAATATGTATATATTTATGGTATATAGATACATTTACCAGCCAATGTATGTGTTTATATTATGTGTGTGTGTGTGTGTTTGTATGTATATACATATTTAAAAATATATTATGTATTAGTTGAAAGCGATTTTATTATGGGGCTTTTAAATATTTAAAAAAGCTTAATGCTTAAATGTCAACCAAGCAATATATGGGAAAAGCCAAGAAAAACGTTATTCTTCATCAAAATAATAGCTCTATCCAAAATTGAATATGATATTTAGTTTTACCAAAAATGACGTACTATGGAAATTTTAGTCCCACAGGTGAAGTTTGTAGGATATTAATCTTGTATAGTTCCACAAAAAAAAAACCTACTGAGGAAAAGCGCTTAATGATATTGAGTTTACCAACTTTAATTCCTCTAATCGAAGGACTCCAATTTGTATAGTTATAGATAATGGTGGGGGTTTGGCTAGCTATAAATGATTTTCACTGAATTCCTAAGAATAAATTTAGTACATAGTATTTAATTAGCGATAATTTTAAATTTTTTTCTTAACAATTTTTGAAATTATTTCGACACCTACTCAATTTTAATTCACAACGCTTGCGTTTGAGCCATTCGGGTGAAATGTAGCGCTTCTTCTTGCCACCAGGGCAGAGTGTGCTTGATTTTCCTTCGCTTCCACCCTCACCCTCACCGAGGCCTATGCCCACCCCTTCTAAAACCATGTCCGATTCAAGCGGAGTTGGCAGCTCCCAATCAGAAGCTTTTGATAGATAGACAGATAATAAACATTAAAGATATTCCCTTACGTAAGCATACCCAAATCGAGCAAATAGCATGCACCACACACCAGATGAACCAGATGGAACCACCAAAATATGACCATGAAGTAGATTGATTTACTCACCCGATGTGCCTGGCTTACACATACAAACGCCGCCCACACACTCCGAATCGATGGGACACTGCTGAGCACAACTGGGACCCAGTTGGCACAGTTCGCCACTATATTCCGGTCCACAGATGCACTGGAATCCGATGGCCTTGTCCACGCAGGTGCCACCATTGAGGCACTGCTGCGTCTGACAACTGATGGGCTTCTCACAGATCTCTCCATGCCAGCCATCCTCGCACTGGCAGGTATATCCACCATAGGTGTCATAGCAACGTCCACCATTCAAGCACGGATTATTCTCGCACTCATCAATGTTCGTTTGGCAGAAGGCACCCATGTAGCCTGTGCCGCTGCAATCGCAGCTGAAGCCATTGATGCTATCGATGCAGCTGCCATTGTTCTGGCATGGCTGGGAGGCACACTCATCCATATCAATCTCGCAGCGTGCTCCTGTGTAACCCTTGGGACACTCGCACGTCGGATTGGAGCTGCCGGCGAGCACAACGCAAGCGCCATTATTCATGCAGGGATTCGATTGGCACAGTGGATGAATATTGACCTCCGTTTCACAGTGTTCGCCACTGTGATTCGCATGGCACACGCACTGATAATCTCCGCGTGAGTTTTCGCGACAGGTTCCGCCATTGTTGCAGGGATTCTTGGCACAGGGTGAGCCATTATCCTTCTGGCAATTTTTGCCCGAGTAACGCGCCGTGCAGCGACATTCATAACCATCCGCATTTGAGGTGCAGGTGCCATGTCCCATGCAAGGATCATTTAAACAATAGTTATCCTGCAGCCGGGTAAACGATTCATGCTCACTACACGGTCCATAAGCCAATGGGCACACTCCGAAGACAGCATTCTGTTTGGATGCATTCACAAACTGTAGTCCCGGTCCATCCAACAGGCAGCCGGAGAAAGAGTTCCCCAGGATCAGTATGGCTAGCTCATTGCCAATGTCCTGATTGGTCAAAAACTGGCTGTTGTACGTTGAGTTGGCTACAAAGAAATAACATTAAAATGTTAGTTATGAGTCAAGTTCATCAAGTCACGTATATCATACATAAGTAAGCAAACCCTCACGTTCTCCTGTACAGTTATAATTGTTCTTTAAAGCAAAGTTTTTATTTATTTTTTTATTTTATGTACGCATAGCTACATTTGTAACATTAAAACTCAAACAAAGTAGAGCAACAACAATATAAAACAAGTAAGAAGGCTCTAGTCGAGAAATCCCGACTACACTATACCCTGAACCCCATTCTTTAAGTGTACAGTCAGTGCTTGCAAGAATGTGTGTGTGCATACTTTCTTAATTTCAATGCCCCATATCTCCGGTGTTTCTCAGCCGATTTCAATAAAATTTCGTCTAATGTTTGCATCATAAAGTTTTCAAAGTTCAAGATTTTGTTGTTATCGATCACATGTTTATATCGAAAACGGAAAAAGTTATCGAAATTTAAAAAACAAACTTTTCCTGCATAGGGATTAGGCGAGCTTATGTTCCAAATCTGGAGTCTTTAGCTCTTGTAGTCTTTGAGATCGACGCGTTCATACATACAGACAGACGGACATGGCTATATCGACTCGGCTGTTGATGCTGATCAAGAATATATATACTTTAGGTGGTCGGAGATGCTGCCTTCTGCCTGTTACATACTTTTGCACAAAACCATTATACCCTTATTACCCATTTTCAATGGGTTAAGGGTATAAAAAGGGATGTTTGGTTAACGTCCATACCAGGGTATAAAAATGTAATAATATACTTATTGAAAATGTTATCTGTGCAACTATAAATATAGTTAATTCAGTTAATTGGCAGGCAACACGCAATAATTACTAAATAATTTTTGGATTAAAGCAAACGTGCGCCAAATTTGCTATTTAGTTTCAATATAACATTTTAAAGCCCAATTAATATATAAAGGCATTCCGCATGGAAGTAAAAAGCGTGTGGGATGTTTTATGTTATGCATGAGTTCAAGACAAACATTTTTGAAATTAAGTTTCCTGTGAATTTTAATTAATGAATTTGCATTCATGTCAGTAAAGGGAAATTTGAACGGAACTAAACAGCTTAACAAGTTAATAATTTAAATAAACTAATTTGGTAATCAAATTTGCCAAATTCGAATAACTTGCCTCAAATACATAACATCAAGCATTGAAACCAAATGATTCTTTACAATTCCAAATGACTTTTTGTTTCGATCATTTTTATAACCTAATTGTTAAAGATAAGGAGAGTCTAGACTTTTTATTTAAGCTTAATTTTGTTTTTCAATTTTACATGATCCATTCGAAAATTGGTAAATGATTACTCACCGAATATAATTGCCTCACGATCCACATGCAAATAGAGATTACCGTACTCGTATTTGAACTGTAGCGTATGCCAGCGATTGTCCAACAGTTGGTAAGGCAATCGGACGTCTAGGCGATTATTCAGACCAATGACGGCCGGCCCAGCAAGGGAAACTTGCAGGAAATCGTTGAGTACTGAGATTACAATTGAGTTTTTGTTATATTGCTGGGCGAGTATTTCGCCGCCACGGCACGAGCGGAAACTGATCGCTGAGTGATCCCAGGTGGGCATTGGTGTCTGTAGTCGCAAATAAGCTGAGCCATTGAAATATGCCTCCTTCGTTTGTACTTCCACTGCAGCGACATCTGCAAGACAAGACAAAATGCAAAGAAAATGAGGTGAGTAAATTGAGTAAAGTTCAAAAAAAAAAAAAAAAATAAGAAACTTGGACAAGGCCAGCAGCCGTTAATCGCATTTGATTACAGGTCAAGTAAAAAGCTAAAGAGCTAAAAAACAAGACATTGCTATTGTAGTTGTTGCCTGCATTTGTAATCATAGACTTCCTCGTTTGTCGCGTCTTTTTCGTATTATTGTCTTATGTGGCACATACATCTAAAAATGGCCAATTTAGTTACTGACAGACACTTTTCGCCAGGAAAGTGCTTTAATGTCAAACTATCGTTGACCACATTAAAAAAAGGCCACCTTAATGTTAATCACTTACTCTCAACATCGCACACACAACTTTCATTTGCGCTGGCGGCGCAGAATCAATTCACCTTTCCTTTTCTCTAGCGCCCAGTTTGCCGCACTAGAGTCGTATTATGTGCGTGTTTGGGCGCACCACCAACAGCAGCCAACATCCAACCACACGCTTCACTCATTTCAAGTGTTTTTCTTACTTCAAAGCATAAGCGAAGAGTTTTTCTCTTTCTTTTCTTTTGCTCTTCTGTTGAAAAAGTTGTATTTACCAGAAAGAAAGTTGTACTTAGGAAGCGATAATGCAAATATTTAGCAAAATGAAAATGTATTTCTTTCGATTTTCAACGAACACGAACAAAATGCACTTCTCGTGAATAACATAATCCTCAATAATAAGATATGATACATTTTATTGCTTTTTGTTGTTTAATTGTGAATTTATAGCGGTGAGAATTTTAGTTTCAAACAATTTGAAAGTTGATTTCATTTAAAATTTCGAAGATTTATTTGTGAATAAAAAACATAAAAATAAAATGATGTAGAGATTTTTTCAATGTAGACCTCAGATTTAGCCCATTTTCATATGTTTTTTCAATGAAATCAACATTGATTTCATCAGAATTCGCCTATCTTAATCCTTAAAAAATATGGAAGTATTCATAACCCAAATCTAGTTATGATTTAAGACGCTTGTTAAATATTTTTTATTGGTAGTAACAGATTTAAATAGTTACACTATTAATTGAATAATTTCTTATTTGTTTGGATCAAAGATCGCAGAAGAAGGTTATAAATGCAATATACTGAATATTTTTCTTATAACTAAACATTTAAGTTCATAAAACGTGACTTTGTGTTTCTCAAAGCATCGTTAATATTAGCGTTTCTAAAGGCTTTTATAAGTAAAATTATTTACTTTGATAATTTTTATACCCTTAACCCATTGAAAATGAGTAAAAAGCGTATAATGGTTTTGTGCAAAAGTATGTAACAGGCAGAAGGAAGCATCTCCGACCCCATAAAGTATATATATTCTTGATCAGCATCAACAGCCGAGTCGATATAGCCATGTCCGTCTATCCGTCTGTCTGTCCGTCCGTCCGTCCGTCCGTCCGTATGTATGAACGCGTCGATCTCAGAGACTATAAGAGCTAGAGACTCCAGATTTGGTACATAAGCTCGCCTAATCCCTAGGCAGTACAAGTTTGTTTTAAATTTTCGATAACTTTTCCCGTTTCCGATATACACATGTAATCGATAACAACAAAATCTTGAATTTAGAAAACTTTTTGATGCAGTTTGAAAGATTAGACTAAATAATGACAATCTGTGAAAATTTTATTGAAATCGGTTGAGAACGACTGGAGATATGGAGTATTGAAATTAAGAAGGTATGCACTATACGCGTATACATACACACACTCACACATACTTGCAAGCACTGACGGTATGCGTAAAATATCGGGTTAAGGGTATAGTCTAGTCGGGATTTCTCGACTAGAGCCTTCTTACTTGTTTATATTTTCTTAAGAAACTTTTGCAGCTTTCCTTTTTATCTGTTCTTTTGCCAAGATTGCCAAGCCAAACAAACCGTGCTTATCTTTTAATAATAAATAGTATATATTTAATCACTCAGCAACCAAAAAATGAATATAGAATATTTATAAGTACAAAGTACATGTACATATGTATGTTTGGTCTTCTATACATATAAGTTTTTTAAGCTAGTTTCAATGCCATTGGCGAAGTGACAGTAGCTGTTTATTAACAACAACAATAGAAACAAAACAAAAAAAAAGATAGTACAACAAAGTTGGCAGTTTAGAATTTGTGTTAAGTGGCTGACATTTGCAATTTTTGTCATAAATCTAAAATTGGCATGTGCGAACAAAAACGTTTTTTTGTTATTATTAAGTTTTTAGCTAAGACAAAGCGGCTTTAAAAACAAAACTCTGACTGGCCGCATGACTCTGAACCTTTTTAGCTACGCTTTGGCCTGCCCTGGCCCTAAGTTAGCTTAGAAACTGTTTAAATAAAAAAAAAAAACAATGCACGTTGACCAGACCTCGAACTGGCCCCAGTACGCATCAACCTCACCTTAACGCCACCCTCCGCCAGCCCATTGCAGAGACACCCTCGCAAGTGGAAAACATTATGAGGCCATCGATTTTGTTGCGCCGCTTTTAAAAACAATTTTATTCGTTAGTTAAAGGCGATTTAGTTTAACATGCATTTGCTGGCAACTGGAGGAAGCGGTTCTGTTTGGAGCTGAAACGTTTTGTATTCATTTGGTTTAGGTTTTGGTATTTTTACACAACCATAGTCGTATTATTTCTGTGTCAACGCTTTGAGAGCTTCGTAAGTAAATGGAGCCAGTAAGTAAGCTGGTTGGTAAAGTAGCTCATAATTATATTATACTTACGTACGTAACTGTGCTGATGTACGAATGCTTTGTAGTCATAAACATTTTACACCTCACATACCCTATTTTTGAAATTAGCAATGACTAACAAATGAATAACAAAAACACACTTTAAATTGATGAGCAAGAAATGAATTTCTGCGATTCTCAAATGAGTGTTTTATCTGTCTTTTCAGAAGATCTTAAGAGTGTTATATATATAGTATATTCAAATGGTTTCAC
Source organism: Scaptomyza reducta (assembly GCA_035044485.1). Taxonomy (NCBI): domain Eukaryota; kingdom Metazoa; phylum Arthropoda; class Insecta; order Diptera; family Drosophilidae; genus Scaptomyza; species Scaptomyza reducta. The sequence continues at coordinate 4,498,569 of JAWNNV010001315.1, read as the reverse complement.
AACAAACAATTTTTGTGATCCAGTTTAATAACTAACTGTTCGATTCGACTTTCAATAAATACTAAATGCATATATATAATAGAAATGTGCTTTTATTTGCAAATTTAATTATAAGTTTATGACAAAATCAAACCAATATATAGTTAACAAACTAATCGATAAGTCTTATCCAATTATTTGTATTAGTTGTTTATACCTGTTCTCCAACTTCTAAATGTACAGGGTATTGAAACGGCATATTAAAAAATTAACGCGTTCGAAGAAGAATTATTACTTATTGTATATGCTATATGTGTAGACATGCGCTTTTGTATAACAGCGTTGGCCTTTTGTGTTTGGGCGTTCACGAGCGAAACGGAAATTTCATAATCATAAACGTACGAAATGCGAAATAGCAAAGCAAAGAATTCGCATTTTCGACAACGGTTTTCATGTGTCTCTTCTCTTTTCATTGTGTGAATGAATGAATCGACACTATGACGATTTAGACGACTTTGATGGCAACTTGGAACGAGATCTTGAGCTGATAGAACGAGCGAACTTTAAGTTTAGCGGTACCATAAAAGTTAATAGTTCTTTGGTTGGGAGCGTTAAGCTTTTGGTCATCCATTCAAAGTTAAGGCTTAATGGTGTCTTAATCTATTTGTGCTCTAAGTTGGGCGTGTCAAATGGTTGTCACAAAGAAAATTTGAATACGAGTTGCTTAATGAGCACACAGAATTTCTAAGCAAATATACAAACATTCACATAAAAGTTAAAAATTTTCATAATAGCTCGCTTATGTTTGCTCAATACAATTTATAGCACAAAAACTATGCCAAAAAATTAAAACGTTAACAGCACTTGGCTATTCAGATCGTCTGATAATACGTTTTATTAATATTTTAAAATATTTTGGACATACGTTAAAATAAAAAGTTTCCAGAACTCAGAAATGAAACAGGGATTGAAGCCAAGTTCAACATTCATTAAGAAGTAAGAGAATTATATTTATTAGTATTACAGTATATAAATATCAGTGAGAAATATATATCTCAGTATTACAGTGTATAATATCAGTTAAACTCTTATCGATAAATTAATTAAATTACTCATTGGCCAGTTTATATAAAATTCTACTTAGCATTAATTTATTATTATTTAAGTTTTGTATTTGTATTAAATAACTTTTAGAACGTTTAACTTCTTATTATTAAAGGAACAACTCTTTAAAGTAAATTAAACTAGCCTTATCAAATGTATCAACTTTTATTTATGGATCATAAAAAAAAAACCTCAGATACATGTGGAACTTAAATAGATACAAACTATGCATTTATATCATTACTCATTTCCCATAAGCCCAGCGTATTTTTTACAAATCATTAAACACTCCGCAATAAAACAAATAAGAAGACTCTAGTCGAGAAATCCCGACTAGACTATACCCTGAACCATATACTTAACGCGTACAGTCAGTGCTTGCAAGTATGTGTCAAACTTGACTTAACTTCAATGTTCCATATCTCCAGTGTTTCTCAACCGATTTCAATAAAATTTTACAGACTGTCATTATTTCGTCTAATGTTTTAAATTGCATCACAAAGTTTTCCAAATTCAATATTTTGTTGTTATCGATCACGCGAAGAGTTATCGAGAATTTGAAACAAACTTGCACTGCGTAGTGATTAGGCGAGTTTATGTTCCAAATCTGGAGTCCCTAGATCTTATAGTCTCTGAGATCCACGCGTTCATACATACGGACAGACAGACGGACATGGCTATATCGACTCGGCTGTTGACGCTGATCAAGAATATATATACTTTATGTGGTCGGAGATGCTTCCTTCTGCCTTGTACATACTTTTGTACAAAAACATTATACACTTTTTACACATTTTCAATGGGTTCAGGGTATAAAAAGAAGCGATTTATGCAAATGCAATGTCGAAAGCTGTGCCATATATATGCTGCATGTGTTTGTTTTTCTCTTAGATGCAAAAGTAACAACAAATTTTAGCTTAGACTCCTGACGCGCCCAATTTATTTGCTGTTAAGACGAAAGACCCAGTTAACGAACACACACACATACGAATGAAAAAATCTGCATAGGTATGCAGCATGCATGTAAATTAGCTTAGCGTTGGCCTCCGCATTTGCATTTGCATTGCTTTGCATTCTGTAGTATGACTAATCAGCACAAACATATATAAGAAACAAAAACAACTTGGATCACACAAATACACAGATAAACTAGCATATGTCGGCATTGCATGTTTGACGCGTTTTACTCGCTGTTTTTGTCGTTTTTGTTAGCCTGCTCGCGATTTGTTGGCTGTTTGGGCTTTGGCTTGTATTCATTTCTGCAGCTGCAATAAGCTAATTATTCATTTTGTTTCTTTTCTCTTTGCTCTCCCAACTTTCTAAGCCACGTTAGCTACCTTCATGTTGTTGGTGCAACTGCAAGCTCCAAGTAGCCATCATCTATACCCTCCTTCCTCTCTGGGAAATCCACCGACCGTCTCGCTAGCTAAAATACCTTAAGCGTTGCTCAGCTGCGTTTGGGCTCTGAATTTTTTGGTCATACTTAAATTGTTTTGCCATTGGTTGCCCCACAGACAACCCACACACATATAGAAACACACACACAGAGAGACACACATTACATTATTATTATTTTGGCCGTTGTTGTTATTGCTTTTAATTTTTGCTGTAAATACTTTTTGTTATTGTGTTTTTTTTTTCTATTTTTTGTGTAACGAACGCCTACGAATTATTTTCATTTTTCACTTTGGTTTTTATGTTTGCTGTTGCTTTTTTTTTTGCTGATTTTCTAGAGTTGCATAAATTATATTTGCTGTTTTTTGCTCGGCTCTCACTTTTCAGACATTTAAATTTGTTAACCGTCTTATAACACTATTGGCTCAAACAACAACAACAAATATATCATTTGTAATTTTTCAAAAATATTTAATTGCGTTTTAATTGTTGCGTTTTCAGTTTTCGTTATTGTTCGAGTTAATTTGTTTCCATTCATGAAAAAGTGAAAACGTGTCGCGATTAAAAAATTTAATTACAGTTTGGCGATCAAAACAATATACAATAATTTTAAGGTCGTAAATAAGCAAAGAGATCATAAGAGAGAAAGAAAAAGAAAGAAACTTATAGCGATAAGTTGGATTTGTGATACACTAAAAGAACTATTTATGGAATCTATAGATTTTCCTAGTTATTATTATTATTGTTCAGTATTGTTAATAAATATGTTTATTCCAGCATTAAACATATATTATTATTATTATATTCCAGAATAGACTGGCCAGGAATCTGGCAGATACAGTAATAACCTAACTGTCTATATATATTAATCGTATAATTGATATTGTACTTTTTATAAATTGAATATATATCCTAAGTCGGAGCAGAAACAGTCATAAGTTGTAAATAGACTAACGACATATTAACAAAGCCCAGATATAAAAGAAATACAAGTTTATTTCATTGAAAATAAGTATGGTAATACTAGCATTACATATTTATTGTCTTAGAGATATATTTGCGTTCAATTATATTTAGCAATTTTATTTTTTATTCTTATATTTTATATTGAATAATTTTAGTAGAAACGTTTCATTTCATTGTTCAATCCTTTTCCAACTTTCAATGAAGTACAAGAAAAATACGTTATAAATGTTTTTCTTTTGCCATAGCATTGCATTCCTCTTGAAGTTATGTCAAAAAGTTCTTAGACAAGTGTGTAAACTTTGCAATAGAAATTCTTCCAAATGTGTAATCTACCTTTCTGGCATTTCTCTGCAGTTCAGTTCCACTAAATATATTATCTGTTGAATACATTGTTGCATTTATCACAACAGTTCACTTTAGTGCCTTGAAAAGAATCTGTTGTTTGAACTGTTTTCCAACAAGCCACGTTCCCATTCGACGGCAAACACATTGAGATGTTTCATGTCTGAGTGAGTTTTATTTACCGACTTGGTAATCATTTGGCAGACACCTTTTGAGAGCAAATACACTCACAAACGCAACATCAACAACAACAAACGTGCATATAATAATAAAACTCGAGACCCTCAACCAAATTAGTTCCCACACAAATTTCCGCCTGCGTTTCTAAGAATGCCAAGTAAAGTTGTTTAAAATATTTAAATAAATACGGTGGCTGTTTTATGTTGTTGTCGTACTATACAATAGAACGTACGATTATAACAATAGCAATTCACACACATGCGATGGAAAGCTAATTAATTTTCATAAATAAACGCGTCACATGAACTGAAGAAGCGTTAAAAACCGCACACAAAACGCCTGGGAAACGCGCGCACTTGAATTGGGGGCTGTGGTAACCTTAAAGTCAACGGAACTCCACTCCGATTTTGTTTCTAGGAATATAAAGCACACCCAAAATTTTTAGAATTAGGCACAAAGTGTGGAGTCACTGGTGGCGCCGACTCAGTTGCTGCTTTTAACCAGGGGAACCAGTTTTTTGTTTCGTATTCTTGTGGCAGCAACAACAATTGGGCGCAGACGCAGTCAACAGAGGCAAGAGCAACAGATACAGCGCAGACAACAACAGCCCTTGCCAGAAGACCCGTTTCGGCAAAGTAGCACAAAGCAATGAACTGTTGAAGAAGAAACAAAAACACAAAAAAAAAATGCCTGAGAATCTTTTCCGGTGCCCCGGAACAGTCTGAGCAAACACAGACTAAACAGTCAAAAATGGTTTAAAGAACTGGCTTGCAGCAGCTTAGTGGGCGTTGCACCGTGGCATGGAAAGCTAAAGCAAAATTACAAAACAATCAAAAGCAAGATATGATAACCGTATGCAATTGGCTTGAACCTGCTGATGCCCCTTGACGTCTTTTTAAGGGGAACCTACTTTCCAACTGCATCGTCGAGTTAAAAATATGAAATATGATAATCAAGAAAAGTTGGTTTTTGATATACCTTTTCATTTATTTTTATTATTTTATAAAATTTGTTTGTAAATCCGGATTAAAATCATTATATATTAAGGCAGCGGCCGGGGAACTTTTTTAATCATTACCCCTAAATATTTTTGTGCAACTGACATTACTCACCCATTGGTGAAGGAGAGAAAAAAGAAGTCATCTCCTTCATTTATTGTTCATTGTTCACTTAAGCTTCTCTTAATGCATTCTGTATCAAGTAACGCATTTCAAACGTCATTAATCAGAAAGTTTTTTTTGAATGCAGTAAAGAAAAAAGGTTGAAAATATTATTTAATATTCTTGATTAATGGCCGTTGTTATCTTTTTTGACAGGAGCCAATAACAACAAAATAGTAATCTTAATGACTAAATCAACTTTCCCATCATTCTTTAGATACTATATAGGCAATATTGAAACCAATGTACGATATCGAATTTACATTTTGAGTTTCATAGTGCGGATGCGACTATTTCAACTACTCCATCCCGATAAATCAAACTCAATGTTAGCTTTTGCGGTCGACGTTCGCTGCGTATGCAAATAGCTGGAGATAAAACGCAGCTACGTGATGCCTCTGATAACGAACAATGACAACAACAAAAACTATTTAACAACGCCCACAATTTTAACATTTGTTTGCAACTAAAAACGAAAGCAGCTGGGTTACGTTGTTTTCCCATTTTTTTATTTTTTTTTTGCTATTATGTACGCGTATTTTATATTATTTTTTCGTTTTTTGTGCTTTGTGTTTGTGGTTCTCTCAAGGCGCTTGAAAATCGATGCAGCCACTAAATATCGATAAACTGAAAACTGGCAACGCTGCAAGCGTAAAACTACCCTTTAGTATTTTACCGTAAACTTTGTTAAATGTGATTAGCTAGGGAATACCATGTGGCCAAACCATCTGTATTTCTAAAAATTACTTCAGGTATAGTGAAATAACCATAACAAAAGCAAACAAGTAATACGTATATAATTGATCAGATTTGCTAACTATTAATTAATTTATTAAAACGTATTTGACTTATTCGTCTGAAAACTTGAATCTTTGGTGTTTATAAGCGAAATTGGTTAGATCATACAAAAATATACAGGAAAAACTTATTTTTGATGGAATCTCCCACTAATTGTAGAAATTCGATACTATACTCTATATTTTCTACCTGTTTTCTTACGTCTAATTGGAAAAACTCTATTTATATTATAAGAAATAAGAAACTCTGGGGTTGGAGTTGGGCTCCAATCATAAATCTATGTAAGTGCATGATATTAAGGCAAAAACTAGCTAACGACTTGCACTAATGGACAGCGTCATGCAATAAATAGCTATCGGGTGCGTGAGTTCGTTCAGTGGATGATGATGATGATGATGAATGCGACACAAGTTACGGCCGATTGCACTTTAACACTTGACCAGACCAGACCAGACCCGACCCGACCCGACCAAACCAGAAACCAGAACCGTCGACCAGGGACAGGAACAGAGACTGTGACAGGGGCGGGGGTGACACACCCGCTGAATGTACGCGGCGGTTTCCGCGGGGTCACGTGTTGTTAACGTTAACAACAAAAACGCAGGTAGCACAGGTACTTTTATGGTCTGGTCTATGTGTGTGTGAGAGATTTTTACCTGGGCTGCGATTTTTTCTTTTGAAAGTATAAAGTATATTTTCACTTTGGGTTGCATTTCAATGGAAATCCGACTTGGATGATCGACGAGACGACATTAGCTGTTACTTTTATAATGAGGCTGGAAAACCAGTTAGTGCTGTTTCTTCCCTCCTCATACTACCGCTCTCTTCTCATAGTGAGGGCTTTTCCCAAGTGCAACTGTTACAACAACAACAACAACAACACGAATAGACAAAGTTTGGCCTCCAACGTTAGTTGGTTTATCAAATTACCCAACGTTGTAGTTGTTGTAGCTGACGTTGCCTTTGTTGGCCAAGAGTACTTTACTTTCCGGCCCGATAAGATACAATTGATGTATGTACAAATACCTATACAATTATGTATACATTATTGTAAATAAATAAACGAATTTTTTATTTTGACGTCGCTTTATTGCTCAATCGACAACACCAACAGCGATGATGAGCAAACACAGTTAAGATAGGGGGAGCTGTCAAAAAATGCAAACAATTTATTACACCAGCCGACTTTAAACACATGAATGGTAGATGGGTAGCTTAAGTAGAGGTACTACTACTAATCTCCCAATGATAGACTGAAGAGTGAGGATGCAAGGCCATTAAAGAACCAATTTCAAAGTGACAGCTGTCTGTTTGGAGTTTGTGTGACAGATAAGCATTGGAATTCTTAACAAATATTTCAAATATCAATGCGTCAGTTTTGAAAGATTTATTAACTAGAACTTCAAAGATTCGATAGCGACGATTGGTACTTAAAATTGAATTTTGTAATGTTTGTTTGGTTAGGAAAACCACTTATGAAAATGTGTTGCTGACTTTTTCAAAAAGTAGGTGTTAATTATTACAAAAACTTGCATCAGTAATTGTAATTTCATATTTCAGATCAATGGCAAACGTTTAAATCAATTTTATTTACAGCTTGTGTAGTTTTACAAACATTCCGACGCGATAAGAACATTTCTTTGTTTCAAACAAACTTATTTTAATGGCATATGACTTTCACAGAGATTTGTGACTGTAAACAAGATTCAAATACTTCGATTGAGACGATTATGAAATTATTTTGTAATCGGCATTTTATGTATTGAACACACAGAAGAGAACCAAAAGTTATTACTTACAAGATATTTATGCTTTAACTGAATCATCGATATGTTGCCATTCAGCGACCTCTTTTAACATAATGGCACATGTCGATTTGTAAACATGCAACAAGCAACAATTAAGTCAACGAAACTGAAAATAACAAACGCTCTCGACAACTTTAACGTACTCGAAAAAAAGTAAGTGGCTCAGCAGAAAATTGGAGCTCACATTGGAGTCGTATATGTACATATGTCATATCTCATCTCTCTTTCTAGCGAACAAGTTTCCGCTCTCCATCAAACAAACACATTCTCTTATGTCCTGAGCATTAAATTTGTCATACAATTTGTATGTGAGCTTCAACTGGGCCGTCCTCTTGTTTTTCATCACATACAAACATATATCGTTGACAGTCAACTATCCCTCTCTTAGGACCTAGCGCGCACACACACACTCACCTGTTGCTAAATAAATTAATATGAAGAGAAATATCCATTGCGGTGTTGAAATGGCGCGCTTGAGCAGCGGCGTAAACGTCGACGTCATTTGAGCTGCGCTTTTCGTGCGCGCACGGCTCAGTCGCTGTTGTTGTCTTTGCTGATTTGTTGTTTGCTGTTGTTGTTGTTGTAGTGCGACGTGCGCGTTATTGTTGGCGGTTGCTGACGCATAAGCAATAACAGTCATAGCCATGATCGTTTTAGTCGTATTGAAGTTTTTTTTTTGTCGGCGGTGATGGGTTCTGTTATTCTCTTTTTTAACTGTGCTTCAGATAAATCGCAGTGCACATTGAGCATTAGTTTTCTTTCGTTGGGTTTTTTGTTTAGTGCCTTGCTCTCTTTTCTTATATATGTGTGTGTTTACTGGTACAACTACATAAATATGTGTATAACTTGCACTTGGCGTTAAGAACAGGTTTTAGTTTTTAGCTAAATAAAAAATAATTGCGCGGTTGTTACTGCTGCTGTTGCTGCTTTTATTTCAACACTTTCGCACCCGACACTTTCTAAATTGAATATGAATTTGAATATTGAGCACACGGCAAATTCTCACAACATTATTTGATTTGTTTGCATATGTGTAAGAACAAGCACATACACGCGTACACTATTTCATACTAACTTACACACACATAAACACATTCAGGCATGAGCGAGTTGGCTCAAATGCTTGCTGGTTATTGTTGTGCTTTTGCTTTAGGTGCTGCTTCTGCTTGTCTGCCCTTTTGAACTGCAAGCAGCATTGGCTGCTCCACCACCAATACACGGGCGCTGGCTTGCATTGGCCAACACTAACAGACACTAATACCTGAGCAGCCCTAGCATAGAATGACAATACAAAAACAATTTCCGGCGTCCGTTGCAACAGCTTAAAACGTCCAACACGGCCGAGAACAAAATGCGAACTAAATTGCGCGCTCTCCGTCATGTTGAAGGCAGACTTTCAGTCAGCCATGCTCGAGCGCTCACATGCAGACCTAGATGTTAGTGTGTGTGAGCGAGACAAATGCTGTTCATAAGCGCGCAGGTGGGATGGGTGTGTGTGAACACAACAGGTTGCCATGGGAAATATAAGTTGATCGATAAATAATCTCAGCAAACAATCGAAATGTTGCAATTTTTGAAACTCTGGTAAATAATAAGTAAACTCGAGGTGTAATTTACCTTATTAATAAAATTTGGTTGATCTATTTGTTTAGCAATAACATACTATTCTCCGCAACCATTATTTTATGTTTCACATACTAATAGAATGGCGCCAAGACATTGTGATATCGTTATCGATGAGACAAAAGTCTGTTAGAAGGTATATGAAATATTAAGAATGTATCGAATGCAATTACAATTTTAATCCATTATAAATATATTAAAATAAAATACATGTATGCTCATCTCGATAAATACCAATAAATGCAAATGATATTTTGCAGCACTGGTTTAGTTGATCAAAACAAAGATTCAAAGCTGCTACAAACACACATGCAAAACTTGAATTCGATTCGATTTGGTGATACATTTAACACGAATATGCATATTACCATAAAACGTTCTACATAAATTGGGCTATAAATCACGTTGTACACGAATATGCAGCCGTAAGCAATGCAAATTAATGCCGGTGATAAAATGCGCGCAAAACGACGTCACCCAATTATGCTTATCAGTATACACAAAAAACAAAAGTAACGCCGCCAGGTCGGCAAACGTTATTTGAAGGTCTCGGTAAGAGGAGCAGTGAGCGGTGAGCAGTGAATATATCTATAAATAGTCGTCTGCTCAATTATAACTACAACAGTCTTTGAACATCGTAAAAATGGCAAAGTTACAAGTTTTAACAGTTTGTTTGCTTCTAGTTACCATTCGATCCCTGGTAGCCGATCGGGAAAAGGATGACTTGATTGATCTGTCCGAAATGGGCGATGCAATTTTTGGTTCACCTGACATTGAAACAACTGGCTCACTGGTAGAAGCACTTGACACCGAATCCGAACAGAATCCTGAGGAACTGGGCACCTACCATGAGGGAGATATACTTATACCGCTTAGTTATCGTTGGTCTCGCACAGATGATACACAAAATGGACTGCTGGCATTGAGCACACGCTGGGCCGGCGGTGTGGTGCCGTACGAGATTAAAGGACAGTTCGCAGCCCAGGAGCTAGATGTGATTCGGCATGCCTTTAAGGAGTACCACGAGAAGACCTGTATTCGTTTCAAGCCAAGAGCCAGCGAAAAGGATTATATTTCCATTGTGAATGACAAATCGGGTTGCTGGAGCTCCGTTGGACGTTTAGGTGGTCGTCAGGAAGTCAATCTTCAATCACCAAACTGTCTACGTACCTATGGAACACCCATCCATGAGCTGATGCATGCGCTGGGCTTCCTCCACGAGCAGAATCGTCACGAACGAGATAGCTATGTCAAGGTGCTCAGTGAGAATGTGAAGCCCACAATGATCATCAACTTTGACAAGGCCAGCGCGAAGACACACTCTGGACTTGGCGTTGAGTATGATTATGCCAGTGTTATGCACTATTCCCCGACCAGCTTCACCAAGAATGGACAACCCACATTGAAGGCATTGCGCAACCATCCCGATGCACGCCAGATGGGACAACGTCGTGGCTTCTCATCGGGTGATCTGCGCAAGATCAATGCCATGTATAAGTGTAAAGTGTAAATTGATTTTATTTATTGACAAAAATACAGTTCAATAACAATCGCAATGCTACTACTACGTGCTCCTCAGTGGTGTGGCGAATTCTTGTTCGTCTCGAAGAAGACATTGCCCCTCATGTGCAGCTCCTTGCAGAGCATTGAGAAACGCCGGATGACATTGGAGTTGCCGTTGCCGCTATCCTCATCTTGCCATGCACAAAAACATATATATATATATATATATATATAGAGATACATAGGCTCTACAGTTTGCAATATTTAAATTTCAATGTCTAACAGCATGCAGGATTAGGTTAAGATTTTCTAGTTGGATATTCTCTTTGTGTGGTAATATATCTTTTGGATTAACTGTTATTGCTCCATCGTTGCAGCAGCTGCGTTGTTATTGTTAGTGGGGACGCGCTTTGTGTTGTAGCTTCACCTTACCTGCGCCAATGGCGGCGCCATCTGCTGCTCTGCCTCCACACACGTCCATATTCATATAAAGCGCCACATTGCTTGTCGAGCCGTTGTACGATCGATTGTTAAGAAAATCACGAATATGCTGCACAATCAAATCGATAGCCACTGCAAAAGATTTAAATCCCTTTGATTGTTATCGAGTTATTTGCTTAGGTCTTTATCGAAATAACTGTTATTTAAAATTATATTCAACGTTGCAACTCAACAAATGAAGCGTTTAAATGTGTTTGTGTCGCGTCAACTTACCTTTTTGCACAGCTGCTTATGGAACCCTTTGAAACTTTAATTTACTCACATGACATTTTTCCTATATATGTATATTAAATTCTCTCTTGTGGCTGGTAACTGAAGTTTTGGGCGGCCTTTGCTGATTTCTCTTTGGGCTATCTACGTATGTGCATTTTGATATATTTACTATTGTTACATATAATATATTTGAATTGTTACGAATCTTACAGGTAGTTCTATTCATTAATAGCTTAGAGGCAAATTCATATGAGTTAAGAAAATTATGTTTCGAAAACGACGATGTCTTCTTAACCATATAGTTATGAATTAAAAATAGATAATTTTTATGAATAAATATTGCAGTACTCGAAAGATGAATTTTTTTTTCAAAATTTAATAGTCTGCCAAAAAGTTCGAGTGACTACTGAACTAAATTGAAACAGATATTAATTGGAGTATTTCTATAGCATGTGTAATTATGAAGTCTAAAATTTAGTATTATATCTAAAAAGAACCAGCACAACAACTTGAATGTTCTCTATTAGAATAATTCATGTTAGAAACTGATTGCAATAATCAGATATTAACAATTTAATTTTTCAATGCTATTTTCAATATTCGTGTAGCTTATTAAAAAGATTGAATCAGATTATATTCTTAACAATTCTATATTGTTTGTTTTTTTTAAATAAGCGTTTAAGTAATGTTTGTAAGTAGGTTAAGGTGGATGATAAATTACAATACATACAATTAGTTGGGCGTGTGAGTTTTTGAGTGATTTTATTTGTGTATTCGAGCACTTAGTGCTTAAACAATATTTTGTAAGTCATAATCTTATATTCTTTCATAATAGCTACTTCAGTGTAAAGTTAAGTTTATTTATTAAATCCCAAGGAGTTAGACTGGAAACGCAATTAGAAAGCGTACACTAAGTTGGTTAAGTAAGTAAATTAATATATTTATATATATATTAATGATGAACAAGAATACAAGCTTAAAATACACGCTTATATACATATCCAAATGTATGCAGTAAGAAACATACTTTTCCATCTTAATACTACGTTAATCGGTTTTTGGGTGTGCGAGGAATATATATGTGAACGGACGAGGCTTCAAATATTCACCTGCGACCTAATATATTTTTCTTTCTTTTGCAATTAGTGCAAGCTTGACAGCGTCGATTTTTGGTTAGGAACAGAAGAAAAACATTTTTTTTTGGTTTAATACGTTCCGCTTAAACATAAAGAATTTTGGGAAATATAAACATAGAGGTGTTTTTTTAGTGATCGCGCTTCATGCTGGAGGCCGCAGGTCTACCTGTGTTGTTGTGCTGTGCGATGTTGGTGGCCGCGAGTATTTCTCCGATATGGTGTACAATGAGATCAATGGCAACTGCAAGAAATACATTGTAACAACAGAAACGAAAAACAACCAAATACGGAAAATAAGGAAAAAATTGTGGAAAAAGGTAAAAACATCATCAGGCAAACTATTTTATAAAGTTAATTTAGTTGAGATTAATTGAACAGAAACAGTAAAAAAAACCAGGAACATAAAAAGGTCTTAAATATCTTGTAACATAAACTATATATACGTACGAATATACAGGAATATATTTGATAAAGATGAAAAACTAAACACTACAAACGCTATGTAAGTGTGTTCTGTGTGGATAGCAAATAAAGGTTTGCAACTTAAGCAAAAAGCACATGTTCTCTGTTTGTGTATGTTATTATATATCTTACCTGTATTATCTGCACCGCGCGGTATAATGACATCAGCAAACTTTTTAGTCTGCAATTGCGAGAAACGAATTGATAAGCTTTATAAACAAAACTTAAATATATATATATATATCGCATGTGCTTACCGGCGAACAAAACTCTTCGAAAGCGGGCTTCACAAAAGTCATGTATTGGGTGAGCACAGCATCCAAATCCCGGCCACGTTCATTGATATCGCGTGGCACTGCAACCAGAAGATAGTTAGATAAGTTTTAAGGGTAACAATAGTTCTATTCGGATATTAATACGTACCACGTCGTGCCAAACGCGTATCCGAATCGGTGTCGACAAACAGCTTCATATGAAAAAGATCGCGTATCTTGGGGAAATAAAAAACAAGAATACCCTCGAAGAGCACCACATCGGCTGGATAAATATTAAGTGTGTTTTCATAATCTCTGCGAAGAAAAGCATTTAACATTGACAAACACAAACTGCGATCATTAAAAACTTACAGCGAATTTGTGCGATAATCATAGCTGGGAATCTTAACTTTGTGACCCTTTAGGATGCGCTGCAGTGTATCGAACATGAGCTCCTCATTGAATGCATCCGGATGGTCAAAGTTGAATTTGCCCTTCTGTGCTTTTTGCTTTTCGGCTGGTGTTAGTTCGCGATAGAAACTGTCTTGGCTGATGGACACCACCTGACGCTGTGTGTGATCCATTTCCGCTTGTCCCAACTGTTCCATAATTTTTTTGCACACCGTCGATTTACCGCTGGCTGTGCCACCAGCAACGCCGATAAGAAAAGGTGATTTGACCTCATCACTAGTAACCGCATCGCCGTTGTGTAAGCGCACAGTTTTTTCCTTCTTTATTTCTTCCATTACAAATTTGAACTGCAGCAAATAGTTTTCAAAGAACAAAAAAATAGAGTACAGAACACTATTTCTCCGTCATCACATTGTTAGCGCACAGCTGGTTTAACAGCATGCTACGGCAGCAATAACATAGGTGAAAAATGTTATTAACAGCATAATAGTGACATTACCATTTTACTTGTACGCAATAAGTATGTTTTAAAAAATGCAATATTTTTGGGAATTATCAAATGCGAGCCCAAAACAGATATTCTCTATAATTGATTCCATCTACTATTTCGTTTTTGGAAAACATGTGCAAATATTAGATCAAATTACAGTTGATTGATAGCTATCGTTCGCAGAAATATTATTTTTATAACCAACTGTTTTAATTCGAGGCATGAAAAACAGATATTCAGCAAAACAAGTTCTCATAATAACTTCTTTTAAAAGTTCTACACTATAAATATGGAATATTCCATGGTTTTTAACACAATTCACAGCGACTGTTACACGATTCATCAACATGAAAATATTGATCCTATTGTCAGCTCTGGCAGGAATCGTTTCCTCCATTGATTACTGTGCCTTGCCCACCTGTCTGGACAAGCACATTGCCTGCAACAACAAGGGAGTAAGTACTAAAATATAGACCTTAGATCCAACCTTCAATACAATTCCTTCCAGAAATTTGGCGAAGATTGTCCCAAGGATGTGCGTGAAGTAAAGATTGACTTGTATCAGAAATTGATTCTGTCCCTGTTCAATGAGCTGCGCAACAAGGTTGCTGGCGGTGCCATTGAGGGTCTGCCCAAGGCAGCACGCATGGCCAAGATGTCCTGGTGCGACGAGCTTACCCATTTGGCCACGTTCAATGTAAAGACCTGCCAATCCTTGCCAGACAAGTGCCGCAGCACGGAACGCTTTGCCTATGCCGGACAGAACAATGCCATTTTCAGCTACAGCGGTGCCGAATCGGAATACACTGATGCCGAGATCATCAAGGAGCAAATTGAGAATTGGTTCAGCGAACGCTCGAACGCAAGTCCCGAAATTCTTGGCAGCTTCCCTGAAGAGTTACCTAACAAGAATGTGGCCAAGTTCATCATTGCCATATCCGAGAAGAACACCCATGTGGGCTGTGCCGCTGTAAGATTCTCCCGTGACTACTACAATCACTTTGTGCTTACCTGCAACTTTGCCACAAGAAATGTTATTGGTCAACCTGTCTACACTCCTGGCGATAAGGCTGCTGCCGGTTGCAAGAATCGCTATGGTGCCGCCTTTGATTATCCCAATCTGTGCTACGCCAAGGAAATCTATGATAATGACAAAATTATCTCGGATATCAAACTGTTCTAATATTCTAATCTTTCTATTATCTAAGCAATTTACTAAATCTTCATTAAATAAATTGCTGCTGATCTGAATAAGAGATCTTAATTTCGTGGTTAATCCTAAATGGTTGAATGTTGAAATCCTTTCTTGTTTACATATCCGAAATGGTTAAATCTGGAAAACTTTTTTTTATGAGCTAGAGCTATGGGATCAATTCCCTATACTAAGTATACAAATACAAACTATAGCATATTAGTGTTAGAAGAATCGGATGATTCATGGAAAAGTTTTGGGGACAAGTACAAAGTATCTTTTAGTCCGAATATTTTTCACAACGGAAATATATATATACCATTATTTAACACATGTGCTAAATTTAACAATCAGTTGCAAAAGTTTCTAGACAAGATAAACAAAAACAAGCATATTTTCAATTTAACTTAATTATTTGATTTTAATTAGATATCAATTACAAACGAGGTATTTTCTTTATCGCTCAGACTGTACTGACAATTCACATTTCATCATATTGTTTCTGCGTTTTTAGTTTTTACAGACAGGTATACAAAACATTGGCTTAGCAATTAGTTTGACTCAAGAACTTTGTGACAATTATGATTTTGTTTCACAATCTTTGTATAATATCGTATGTGCTATATGTAATAAATATATTTTTGTATGTAAATTTGTTTGGATTTCAAGTGTCGTCGAAGCCTCTGGCAATGTTTATTGTTTGGATAGATGGTGTCAAGGTATTTTGTCAGGCCAAATCAATCAAAGTGTGCTCATTGATTAGTCAAAGACTTCAAACTAAAATACAAAATTAAAATTGTTTAAACAGAAAATAAAGAGCGAATAAGAAATATCGTGAGACGTATATGATTTAACAACAATTTACACTAAGTACACAAATACACATAAATTGAACTATATAAGTTAGAGTAAGTGACGAGCATTACTTTTCCTCGGGCGCCTTGTCGAACAGGTACTCCTTGGCCATCTGGTATCCCAGACCAACTGTTAGGCAACCCACAACGGTTCCTTGCGCGGCTACACGCAGTTGCATGAGGAATACACTGGTGCTCATTGTGCCACGATTTCTGTATTTGTAGGCACCAATTAGACCAGCCGCTACGAAGCCAGCAATGCCTATAAAAAACAAATAAAAATAGTTTAAAACTAATTCGCAGTGCACAGTGTAGCAAACGAATAAATAAAAATAATTAATAACTTAATTTTTTTAAGTACCAATCTATTACTAGTCAGCGAAAGTTTTGAGATATTTCGGTTCACTGTGCACCGTTGTTGTTGCTAGCAAGTGGTTCGCTGATAATCACCAGACAGAGGCCGCAGCTGACGCACCAAAACCAACGCAATACACACGCGCCATGGACATCATGGATGTGCTAACAATACATACGTGCATAACATATTTTTTCGAATTAACTGTTCTAACGTTTTCCACGATCAAGTAATTACATCACAGCATCACGCACGTATACAATGACACGAACATAGCTTTATGATGAAATTACAATGTTATTAAACGTTATGTCACTACTTGCTTGCATATATACACCAACGTAAATTTTTAAATTCACTGCGAAGGTCAAGGCGGCATTGCCATCCTTGCACACATACATACATAAGTATGTGACAAACTTTTCCATGACGTCACATTGGAATACACGAAATGTTTGCACGTAATCCAGTTAACATATAATCTCAGCCAGCATTTGGTGACTTACCAACCAACATGAATGGAGACTCCTTGGCCTTCTTCGCGAATTTGTTGGCCTGCGCTGCATCTGCTTCGCTTTCAAATAGAGATTTTGAGCTCATGGTTTATGTTGATAGGAATAATAAGTTCAATAGCAACAATGCGTTATAAGGTTGTTCGCAAGCGAGTGAACGAAAGTTACTGAACTTGAACCTTTAATGTTTCGCGAATTGTATCGATAACAAATCACCTGTTTCATGCAAAAACAAAAAAAAGAATCGGTGCGATGCGTTTAAAATTTGCAAAGCATTAAAAAGTAGTATAAATTTCGATTAATTATAATTTGAATAATTGCTTTAAAAGCATTTAAACTTCAAGTAAATTTTTTTTACAAAATTAAACATTCTAATGTAAAATATTTTTTGTTTTTTTTTGTTTTATTCAATTGCCATAATTATTTGCCCAACACTGACAACAGTGTGACCGCAACATGAAAGACAAATTACCCTAACAGCTGAAAATTCTGTCATGACATAAGAAGCGAACGTTCGTCAAGAGGGGAAAAAGACGTCGAATGGCCGTAGCCCCAACACAATTTTGGATATAGTTTAAAAATTTCTGAATCAAAGTGCTAACACACAACAATCGCAGCAGCAGCGAATACGAGACGACACCACAGAAATGACGGGCATTATTTCAATATTAACAAGGCAATTGCCGCGCAACGTGCAAAATGTTGGTTTAAGGGCAGTGCGGAATCATGAAGTAAGTGTAGGCAGGAGACCTCTAAATCTCTGCATGTGAACACAGTCATGTACATAAATGTATAGGTAATCCGAAGCTGTAAAAAATCCCAGGGATTTGCGTCTACATTTCTCATCAATTTGGATGATTTGCGTTTGCTGCCTGTTTTAGCAGTCCGCAATGCGATTATGTAATAGCGAAAATGTTTGCAATACATTCATAATATTCGTGGCATTGCCAGGCCTCCTTTTTACAAGTCACGAGACTTTCAAATAAAAACAACTTGTTGCTTTATCGATTGTGCAATCATTTACTTTGCCTTACTAACACTAACTTTTCTGCTTCTTCTTATTTTCAGCTTCAGCTCAGCGCCCGTCAGTATTCTCAGCTGGCTGCTGTTGCGGCCATTCAGCAGCAGCAACAGTTGTTGCGTCGGGAGACGAATCCTTCTCTATACTGCCAAGATTCTATGCGGTAAGCAGATTATAACCAACATACGGGAATATATAAACCTAACATTCTATTTTTTATGTTTATGCAGAGCCTTGGGCTGGCAAAGCTTTCACACTACCAGCAGCATGTGGTCCGACCAGGTGGTGAAAGTGCCGCCGTTCGCCGACTCCATTACCGAGGGTGACGTTAAGTATGTTTACACTATAGAAAAAGAATCCACTTAGTAGGGGGCCTGTTGTATATTCTGCTGATAGCTTATCGGACGAAATCTTAATCTGTATTTTGTTATAAATTATTGTTTAGATTCACCTGCAAAGTTGGCGATTCGTTTGGCGCCGATGAGTCGGTCATGGAGATTGAAACGGATAAGACTACGATGCCGGTGCCGGCACCGTTTGCTGGTGCCATCACGGAAATTCTTGTCAAGGATGGGGACACGGTCAAGCCTGGCCAGGAGCTGTTCAAAATGAAGGCTGGAGCCGCACCAGCTAAAGCAGCAAGTGCGCCAGCCCCAGAAGCACCTAAAGCTGCGCCCGCTTCACCACCACCACCAAAGCCAGCTGCGGCAGCAAGTGCACCAGCACCAGCTGCGGTAAAAGCACCACCACCGCCACCACCAGCAGCGCGTCCGCCGCCAGCGGCTCCTCGTGCTGCTGCACCAGCGCCGGCTGCCATCAGGCCTGCCGTGGCTCAGGTGAAAGTGCCGCCAGCCGATGGCACTCGGCAGATCTTGGGCACACGCTCCGAGCAGCGTGTCAAGATGAATCGCATGCGTCAAAAGATCGCTGCCCGCCTGAAGGATGCTCAGAACACGACTGCTATGTTGACCACTTTTAATGAGATCGATATGAGGTAAGTTTGATTTACTTACCTGTTTTGCCTTCTATTGGTAATGCCTTCTTTTATTTACCCTGACAGCTACGCGATGGACTTCCGAAAGGCTAACCTCGATGCATTCGTTAAGAAGTACGGCATCAAGCTCGGCTTCATGTCCATCTTCTCGAAAGCCAGTGCGTATGCTCTGCAGGACCAGCCCGTTGTCAATGCCGTCATCGATGGTCAGGTAAGCCACTTTTACCTTTGTGTCGCTCGTTACACGTTTGTTTGTTCCCTTATCAGACTACTACTAACTAAGATAAGTATATTGTTTATTCAATTTCCCGTCGCTATGACCTATCGGATAATCAACTGATAAGGCAACGCCACTATAGCGACACAGATAAATGATATGAAATTGTTTTCGTAGATACTTGCTTCAATTGCGTAATAAGATATAAAGTGTAGACAATTTAATGTTGTTATTTTGATCTGCATATTTTCTGAAATGGCATATTTATATAAAATATTTCAACTTTCTACTTTGTTTAAATTTCATTTGGCAATTTAGCTTTCGTGTCAATGACATATTTTTAAAATATTTCTTTTAGTTGTATTTGCGCAAAATAATATACTTTAACAACCGGTTTCAATCAAATATAAAACCAAGCTCTAACCAGGTTTTACTCTGTTCATCAATGTACCGTGGTTTCTCACAAATTTTAATATTTAAAAATTGAATTTGCACAGATATTGAATTCATTCGAGATGTTACTGTACTACGATAAAATAATTACCTGAAATAATTCCAATTATTTATGTTTCAGCTACGTGATAAATACGCATAAATCGAACTTCATCCTAAATATCATTTAAACCAGTTCGCTAACATATTTAAATGTTTAAATTTATATGTATTGGGGACCATTTTTTCTCATTTATCAAATCACAAACTACAAATTAACCAGAAATAAGTACAAGGCATCTCTTTAATACCTATTAAGAATTAAGTATATAGTTATTTTTAAAACAACTAATTGTAATGGCTTTTTGCAGGACATGGTGTACCGTGACTATGTGGATATCTCAGTGGCTGTTGCCACACCCCGTGGCCTTGTTGTGCCTGTCATTCGCAATGTGGAGAGTATGAACTATGCAGATATTGAGATAGCGCTAGCCGGTCTAGCCGACAAGGCGAAGCGTGATGCCATCACCGTGGAGGATATGGACGGTGGCACCTTTACCATCAGCAACGGTGGCGTCTTTGGATCCCTGATGGGCACACCCATTATTAATCCACCACAGAGTGCTATTCTTGGTATGCATGGTATCTTTGATCGCCCCATTGCTGTCAAGGGAGAAGTAAGCGAATTATTTACTTGTGTTATAATAAAAATCTTAATAAACTTATTTATTGCTTGTAGGTCAAGATCCGACCCATGATGTATGTGGCCCTGACATACGATCACCGAATCATTGATGGTCGTGAGGCCGTTATGTTCCTGCGTAAAGTGAAGGCTGCCGTTGAGAATCCAGCCATCATTGTTGCTGGTCTATAAAGCCAGTCAAGATTGTTGTGCGTCCACGTTGTTCTATTGATATTATCGAATCGGCAACCTAAAAGTAATGAAGCACAGTTAAATTTTCTGTATAAGTTGGAACTTTTCTTTTTATGTATTTATTATAAAAATTAACGAGTGTCACAAATCAAATCGACCATAAATTCCGTTTAACGAAGTATATAGAGTAAAGTACTTACTCGACATCTAATAAAATTACAATACGACGTGGAATTGTATTCAAAACCTACCCATACTAGACTTATTTTCTGCACATTAATAAATTATGTAAACAGCACTTGCTGCAAAATCAGTATCGTAAATAAATACGATTTCGTTTTAAATACCAAGACTAACCTTTAGGTTGATGTTTTCTAATTTGGTTGGGTGAGTAAGAACTTTTCAAAGATCACATGATTTTTAATGAGCATTTCTAATTTTTACTTGACGAAATAATCATGAGTGTCTCAAGGTATGTCTTATTTGAAAAGCATGTTAATTGGCCACAAGTATAAAGCAAAAGTAAAATGACTTTAATTTGGTGGGTCCAATTTTTTTTTAACCAATTAAATTGGAATTGAACATTAATTGGCTATAATATGTTAAGTTTAAATTAAGTTGCTAAATAAATGATTTGAAAATAACTTCCTAAAGAATAAACACAAATTAAGCATAAAATTAGGCTTTCTTCGAGGAATATGTTGGATTCTTTAAAAGTTAAAGGTATTTTTAATTATTTTTTCATTTTTATCTTACCCAGAAATAAAGTTATTTTATTACTTTATATTAAAGTTAGCATGCTGCATCGGCAGACTAAAGCTGCTCAATAATTATATATATATATAGAATTATATGCTACAAACATCATGTTTTGCAATTTCCCAGGTGAGTTTTTTTTTCTGTAATGTTTATTGTTTTTCCTAAACATAGAATATAAGTTTTTATTGATATATATATATATATATATTTTATTATTTTGGTGTTTTGGGAAAATATAACAGAAATAAATAAAAACACCAATAATGCGTACTTTGTAAATCGTTTAGAAAATATTTTTTACGCATTTTTGATATGGAGAACAAAAACACTATAATCATAAAATCAAGTTTGCATTGCTAAAGCTTTAATACAATTTAAAATAAAATTTATGATTTTTTAATACCGGATAGCAATATATCGAAGATGAGTTGCTTTTTAATCCTCCGAAGACCTATTCGGCGTTGCGTCCAATATTTTGATGCCAAAGTCTTGCGGATTCGAAACGTAAGGAAAAACAGTTATGATTTAAGTTAAGTCTGCTTAATCAACACTTACTTTTCTCTTTGTTCAGCTTCAGCTCACCGCCCGTCGGTATTCCTTACTGGCTGCTGTTGTGCCCGCTCAAAAGCAACAACTGTGGGGTAGGGAGACAGATTCTACTCGTCACCGTCAAGATGCGTTGCGGTAAGAAATTTAAAGACAATTTGAAGAACATGTTAATCCTTAAACAAATTTTAGCTGCAGCTTACAAAGCTTTCACACAACCAACATCATGTGGTCAGAGCAGGTTGTAAAGGTGCCCGCATTTGCAGATTCCATCTCTGAGGGTGATGTTAAGTAAGTGCCACTACACTTCACTTATTTCATATGTTGTTCATTGCGTGGAAACTTTTTTAGATTCACTTGCAAAGTGGGCGACTCATTTAATGCCGACGATGCCGTCATGGAGATTGAAACGGATAAGACAACGATGCCGGTGCCGGCACCATTTGCTGGTTCGATAACGGCGATTCTAGTAAAGGATGGTGACACCGTAAAATCTGGCCAGGAACTGTTTAAAATGAAGCCTGGCGCATCACCAGCTGGAGGTGCAGCTCCAGCACCATCACCACCACCAGCAGCACCAGCAGCAGCACCAGCTCCTCCACCACCTCCTCCACCACCAGCGCCAGCAGTGGCTCGAGCTGCACCACCACCACCACCACCACCACCACCACCACCACCTGCTGCCCCACAAGCAGCAGCAGCACCAAAGCCCGCTACTGGCCAAGTGCCCCCAATTCTGGGCACCCGCTCCGAGCAAAGGGTCAAGATGAGTCGCATGCGTCAAAAGATTGCAGCCCGTTTGAAGGAAGCACAGAATACGACTGCCATGTTGACCACATTCAATGAGATCGATATGAGGTAAGTCGGGTATTATGTTTTCTCATTTTTCATTTCAATTTCTGTTTTGTTAGCTTTGCAATGGACTTCCGAAAGTCTAATCTCGATGCATTTATCAAAAAGCATAATGTCAAGCTTGGTTTTATGTCAATTTTCTCAAGAGCGTGCGCAACTGCTTTGCAGGATCAGCCCGTTGTCAACGCTGTAATCGATGGCCAGGTAAATTTTATGACAATCTTTTGCAACTTACACTAGGAAATCACAGTAAAACGAAAATATTATTAGTTTTGCATATGTACAGATTTATTTCAATAATTTAAAATATCGTTAAATTTGTTGAACGATTAATAACAAAAAATTAAGAAGAAAATATTGAATATTTAAGAATATTATTTTATTGTACGTATTTATTGGACGTAGATGTACTAACGGATACTAAGTATAGGGTTCAGGGTATCTTCTGGTCGGTATTTCTCGGCAAGAGCCAACTTGTTTGATAATGTATTACACAAAATCACTTTAAAGCAGATTTTTTGATACAACAAAACAAAATTACATTAACTTTCCAGGAAATTGTGTACCGCGACTACATAGACATCTCAGTGGCTGTTGCCTCACCTCGTGGTCTACTCGTTCCTGTTATACGCGGCGTGGAGGCTATGAAGTTTGCTGATGTTGAGAAAAGTCTGGGTGATTTGGCTGCCAGGGCGCAGCGCGATGCCATCACCGTACAGGACATGGAGGGTGGCACTTTCACAATCAGCAACGGTGGCGTCTTTGGCTCATTGATGGGTACACCCATTATAAATCCACCTCAGAGTGCCATACTTGGCATGCATGGCATCGTTCAGCGACCCATTGCGGTCAACGGGAAGGTGAATCTTGAATCGCAGCTACTTTTAAAATTTTATTAAATTCCTGTATGTGTACCAGGTCGAGATACGACCCATGATGTATGTGGCCCTCTCTTATGATCATCGAATTATTGATGGACGTGAGGCAGTTATGTTCTTGCGCAAGATCAAGGAAGGTGTTGAGACACCTGCTGAGCTAGCTAAGGGTCTCTAAAAATATTATTTAAATGACAATCAGAAAACGCAAGCCGAGCTAAATTTATTGTAAGTGAATATGAAACTGCAGTTACTTTGTATGTCAACCCTATTAAAATATAATGGTTTGCAAAACGTAAATTAAGTATAAATAATTTGTTTTAAACTCTCGTAAATCATAAGTAAGCCATATTAGTTCCTGAAAGCTTTGATGGTTAAATATAACAGAAGTTTCAACTATTTTACATTCTTTAAATAAATACATTTTATCACTCACACCTAAGACTTAATGCTTTTTACTTTAGACAAAAATAAGGTAAGAAAATAATTTTATAACAGCTGAAAAACATATTTTGTAATTTCCTGAAAAAGTTTCGTGTTGAATAAAAGTCGAGTTATATTTTTGTTATTTGAGCAAATTGGCTTGTACAATTTTATTGATTTTGTTTTTGTTTGCTTTCGTATAAATATCAACTATTTCTAATGTTTACAAATTGAGTGTGTTTACAAAAGGATATTTTTAAAACAATACAGTTTTTAAATTAAATAGATTATACGAATTTTGTCTTCGTTTCCTTTTTTTTTTAATGATATTTGAGAAAAATCTTGATATTTTTGGATTACTTAGTGGAGAAGAATATTTGTTTTTAGATCCATCAAAGAGATTGATTAACACAGTTATTTTTCATTATGCTTTTTTGCTAACTTTTGCTTATCACATATTTATGTAAGTGTATATATATATATTTAAAAATGTAAACCGAAAGAACTGAGAATATTTTACCTATTTGAATGTAAAATAATGATTTGGGTTAAGTCGAAAATAATATGAAATCATTAATCATTAGTAATGTATGTTTGTTTGTATATGTATATAAAAAATGCGGCAATCGTTTCGTCTAAAACATTTCACAGAAGAATGTGCAAAATTAGAAGAATTGCTATTTTAGACAAAAGGATTGGCATTATCTACATTTTAATCCCATTGTTCTGTTTTTTCTTTTATTTTGTTTTTGAAATTTTTTTTAAAAGATTTTAGCTTAACTAAGGGGATACAGAGTGTAGTTACATAATTTAATTTTCAGTTAATCATAAGAGATATTCCTTCCAAAGATTATGAAAGTGGCCTATGCTGTATGCTTGATAAAGCTTATACTTTGATTTTTATACTTAGTGTTTTATACTTGGTTTACTTTGGATTTCTTTTGAGCTATCAAAACTAACTTGGCTAACTATGTTGCCCTGGTTTGGGTAATGCACTTGTCTTCCTGCAAGTACAAAACTCTAAGTCTAAGCAATTACACTAGGTATCCCCAACCTTGTGTCCGAAATAAATTGTTGCCTTTTTTGTATTTCTGAATTTCTTTTTTTTTCCTTTGCTTGCTATTTGAATCTTTTTGTACTTTTTTCTTTTTGCTGTTTCTATCTCTCTGTATAGATCCTATGCTTTTCTTTTACTTTTTTTTGGAATGATTTTCAATAGAACTATTGTACAAGATTCCATTTGCTACAATTTGTTGTTTGTGCTTGTTTCTCTCGATGATTTTGCAGATTTCCAAAATGCATAAAACGTGTCCTTTTTGCTGTGCGTGTGCCAATAAACTAAATAGTTGTCAAGTGTTGTGTTGTGTCTTGTGGTGTGTGTGTGTAAATAAAATTCATAAGGAAATTTTCAGTCAACACGTGAATGGTAAATATAAATTGGAATTTACTTGGCCTAGCTGACTCTGCCATTTTCTTGGTTGTAATTTTCATAGATGATTTTGCTTTTTACTGCTGCTCTTGCTGCTTTTTTGGCTTCGCCTTCAATGTTGTCGTCGTTGTACAAGTCGGAAATGTGTAATTTCATAAAGAAAGACGGTTTTTGCTCATGTTTTTGCTGCTGTGTTTGCTGTTGTTGGTGTTGTTGCCAAGTCTCTAGGTGGTGGTTGTGTTTGTTAGTCTGATGATGCTTATGCTGCCGCTTGGCCAGGCAACTTTTGCAATGAATTTATAAATCAAAATTTTGCTGTCTCTAGTGGTCGTTGGAGCTTTTTTTGGGAGGTTGTTGCTGGATGGTTGGCTTGAAGTTGGGTGAAATAGCTGCTGCTTGACTGCCACCCGACTGACAGCCATATTTTATTTATTGATAGCAATTATGCCTCGACCTCGTCTATTGCCAGTAGTTTATATAAATTTACAGTTTTGTTTGATGTGCTTTCAACTGCATGATAGTATGACTGTGAGTATGTTGCTACCGTGTCTGATGGTTTCGAACTTTTGCAAAAGAAAATATAGCCTAACCACAATTTGAAGGGGTCTCTGGAGTGGACTGGGAATATTGATGGGTGTGCCTTGATATGTGTCTTTTTCAATCTATGCTGTGCAGTGTGCTTAAAGTTCTATTCTGCTGGTTCTGTTGTTTTTCTCATTTGTTGCTTTTGATTTGGATGATTTGGATTTCATGTATTAGATTTTGGTTAACTGGCTGTGTTTTTGTTTGTTTGTGTTTTGTCTTCGATTTTGTCAGGCGCAGATAATGCGTCTCTTAAAAAACGTTTTCATTCTGTTTCAAAGTTTTATACAATTTTCGAGCTATTCAAAAATCTTTTGCTTTTGTGGCTTTTCGATGTGTGTGAGTATGCTTGTGCGTGTGTTTGTTTGCTTGTGTGTGTGTGAGGGATTTGGCTTATGAATTTGGCTGCTAAACTTATTTTCAATTTCAACCCCTTCTATGCGAAAGTTTTTACTATAATCGTGTGCCAGTTGTTATTGTTGCTTTTGGTTCTGAATTGTTTTGTTCGCGTTGATTTATCTGACTTGTTCTATTTATATTGTGCCTGTGAGTAGGCCGCCATTTGTAAGATTTTTGCCAGAAAATTGCCAGGACAATTGCATCCTTGTCGTCTTGCCAGCGCCTGCTTTTGTGGTGCCCTTGTTTTATTATTATTGTTATTGTTGCGAGGATTTGGTTCTTTCTTTTTTTGTTTTATTCTGCTCTTGACTTTTGCCGCATTAAAACTTCCGTTGCTTCTTGTAATTTATAATGCTGCTGCTTTTTAGGAATCTCGTTGTAATTTGTCATCTTAATGTGTAATAATTATGCGCCAAAGGGCTTTCCGAATGTTGCGACTTTTCAGTTAATTTGAGTTGTTATTTGGAATTTGGTAATATTTGTTGGCGGTTTCTAGCAATTATTGTTTGTCTTTTCGTGCTACTTTCTCTCAAAAAGCTAAGAATTTAATTGAGTTGTTTCGTAGACATATTATATTGAATGGGTTTTTGTGGATTTTGAATTTCGCTTCATTTAGAATTTTACTAAATTTGGTGCAGATTTTGATGGCTTGATTTACCTATAGAAATGTAATATTCGTGTACTTGAATTTAGAGATTATTGATTTTGAATTTTGAGTTCCAGTTTGCGTTGAAATTTTGTTGGATTTTGATGTTTGCCAGAGTAGTCGAAAGTTGCAAATTTTGATTAATTTTTTTTCGAGTTCTAAAATAAAGTAATTTTGATAAATTATATGAAATTCAGTTATTAAATGTTAATTAATTATATGTTTTTATGGTATTTACAATGTTAACTATTTTTGGATTTTGTTTTAATTTTTTTTTAACATAATTGTTTTATTGTTTTGAGTTGAATCAAATTGCAATCGGCGTTAAAATTTTTTTTTAGTTTCAAGCTTTTCAAAATTTAATATATCAATTTGTGAAGTTTTCTTAGTTTAATTTGGATTGCTAAAGGTTTAAATAAGCATTTTTAATTTCCAATGAATTGGATTATTTAGTTTTTAATTTTAATATGAGAATTAAGCTGACTTGGGTTAAATTCCGATACCGTAAAAGTAAAAATTTTAAAATGCCACATTATTTGTGCTCAGTCAAAAATAATATTTTAAAGAAGAAAGTATCAATTTTAAGTTTAATATGTACTTTTTTTGTGGCCAAATTGCCTTTAATTTAATTTTTGTATTGA
The DNA here is from genome assembly GCA_035044485.1 of Scaptomyza reducta. Classification (NCBI taxonomy): domain Eukaryota; kingdom Metazoa; phylum Arthropoda; class Insecta; order Diptera; family Drosophilidae; genus Scaptomyza; species Scaptomyza reducta. The sequence goes on along the minus strand of JAWNNV010001315.1, from coordinate 4,470,641 downwards.
GTTTGCAAACTTTGAATTGTTTTCAAATGTGATATGTTTTAGTTTATGTTTGATTAATTTTTTACCGTTTGCGTTTTAAAATGTTTTGAACATTCGAAAGATCAATTGAAATGCCATAATTCTTGGATGACTTGTTAATACGATTTTGATTTATGAAAAGACACTAGTGTGAAAATTGAATTTAAAAATTTTATAGCAATAAAATGGTTAAATCCGTTTTAAGGCCAAATTGAATATCAAATATAAAATTTGGAAAATTTTTAGTAAACAATAAATTCTTAGAACATTTTAAAATTTTTGCAATTTTTTTAAAAATGGTTGGAAATCTTTCTGAATTTGTTTTGCAACACAAAGGAATTTTTAAGAAATTTTTAAAAATTTTACGCATTAAATTTTTTAATACTAAATTTTTAGAAATTTAGATAAATATGTATAAAAAAATAAGTTGGATACAAATTATTTTAGTTTTGACTTTGAATCAAATATGTTTAGGAATTTGGTTAAAGTATTTCAAAAGGTCTAAAAGAATAAAATAGTTTTTATGATTATTACTATAGATTTTAGTTTAGTTCAGAAAAATGGTTCTAAAACACATATTATTGTAGGGCTTTGTAGGTTTGAATTTGTTTGGAAATAAGAGTGAAGATGAAAGCTATATTTTGATAGACATTTTTGTTTATACAAATGAGTTTTTTGTATATGTTTTAGAATAAATCATGTTGTGAAATGTGGAGAATTTTAAAGAATTTCATAGTCTAGAATGCTTTTTAAAATTGCACAGAATAATTATTTTGTTTGCGGTCTGAAAGTTTTTTTCTTAATTGCTTTGGTTTGATTTTGGTACTGCCTTAATTTAACAATTTAGATATTTCACTTTGATTTTGATTTTAATATAACATGAGAAAAAAAATTTAAAAGTTGTTAAAAAATTTAATTTTGTAAACGATTTGTTTGTTTAATTTTCAGTCTTACGGTTCATTGTTAATGTTCAATTTTCAGAATTGTAAAGTTCCTATCCTATTTTGAAAAATGTTTTCCTATTTTTAAAATGTTTTCAAAATGAGTTTTAAAAGTTGTTGATTGCGTAGACAATTTTGGTACTTTTAAATATTTTTTGCTTTAATTTTAAGATTTGATTTTAAATTATAAAATAAGTTGTTACGGTTATAACTTAACTTCATGAGGTTATTATTTTTTGTGAATTCGAGATTTGATTTTGAGCTCTAATGAATTTTAGTTTCTGCGAATGTTTAATAACTTCACCTGGATTTTAAAGATTTATTTTAGAACATATGAGATGGAATTTTTTAGTTTAATATTTGCAATGCGAGTAAAATAATTCTAATCTGTTTTTGAAATTCTGATGTGAATTTTCGGAAGGTTTGCGTTTTGATCTAAAATTACGTTTAAAATTTGCCTCTTTACCTAATAACCTAATTTAATATTATCAGAAAGAAAAAAATATAGCTTGCTCTAAATATTGTCTTATATTTCTTTACCAACGACCAGAAGAAGATTGTGTTGTGTTTCTTGCCAGAATGTTTGTTTAATATTGGCAACGATTTTCTGCTACCTACGAGTGTGTACAGTTTTGAATTAAAATTTTTCTGTTAAGCATTTTTGCGCATTAAATATTTTTTTTAAACTTTCAAAAATATCAATGTAAAAGTTGCGGCAAAGTCATTGCTGTTTTCTATCTATTGAAAATGCGAAAAAAAATATTGAAAGCGCGAGAAATGCCGAAAGTTATATTTTGTTTTGAGTTTAAAAATGTTTCTTTTCTAAATTCGCTATCGAAATTCGATTTGGGGTCGGGCTATTTCTTTTCTTCTTGGGTATCGTAGAAGCAGCTTCCTTTGCAGCCATTTTATTATCAAAGTGGTGTGGGTTTGTGAGTGTATGTATGTGTGTGTGAGTGGGTATGTATTTGTGTGTGAGCCCCTGTGTATGTGTGTTCAAAAGTATGTGTGTGGTGTGTGTGTGTGTGTAAGTTGTGTGCCAAATTGGTGGTTGGTTTATGCCTGATGCTCTTGATATGCGAACCTTGTTTTGCTTGTTGGGTTTTGGTTAAAAAATTCTGGGTTTTGTGAAAACTAAAGATTAATAAAAACGAAACGATATTTTGAAATTTGGTCATTATTCGATTTGCGTTTTGATACACAAAATGAAAAACTATTGCATTGTGTGTGTGGATTTTGTTTGTGAACAGGGGCTTGGGGTACGGGTTGGAAATGAAGGCTTCTGCGATGCCGTGGAAGAATAGTGTTTTCTTTTTGTTGTTGTTTTTGGCTCGCAGTAGTACTATGATATGGGATTTTGTAAAGCTTTTTTTTTTTTTTGAAATTTTTCTTATTTGGCTGATAATGGAAAATCGCTGCTTAAATGTACATTGTTTTGAAAACATTTTTTGTTTGTTATTTTTTTTTAGGAATTTTGTTGTGTGTTTGCTGCCCGCAATACAAGCTCACCTTTTATGCTGTTTTTGGTTTGTTACGGTGTTTTTTTGCAATATTTTGTAGATATTTTTGATTATTTTTGCTGGCTTTATGAGGAGCGGGCCACGAAATCGAAAGGTTTAAAAAGTGCAACTGAAAAACGTTAAGCTAAACAAAAATGTCAAAACATACTTGCGAAATTTTGTTTCGTTGCCTGCTTTATTTTGGATGCCAAAGGTGCTCTCGTGTTGCGCTTGCTCTCGCTCTTTTCAGCTTGCTCTATACTCTCGCTCTCTGTGTTTCTCTTGCTGGTAGCTGTGTATGTGTTGAATTCGCCGCAGTTACTTTTCTTGGGTGTTGGGGTGTTGTGTGTGTTTGAGTGTGTGTGTGTGTGTGTGTGTGTGTGTGTGTGTGTGTATTTGATTTGTTTCCTGTCGAGGGGTTGCTGCTGCTGCTTTGTGTGGGGCGGCCACCCCTGCTTAGATATTCAGCTAAATATCTGCGGCGGGGCGACTGTCACCCCGTTTTAGCTGCTGCTTTAGATAACTGCCGATGTTAACGTCGCTGCTTCTGCCGCTGCCGCTGCTGCTTTTGCTGCCTGCTCCTTTCGCCGTCAAACGCTCGATCCTCTCTCTTAACCATCATCATCATCAGCGAAGTTGGCGCAGCTGCCGTTGCATTTGTGCATCTATTTACGAATATTACTTTTGGCTTGTTAGTGGACTTGAATTTTGGTTTCCTTCCTTGCAGTTTTTGTCGGAACTCTGTATGATTTGCTGGCCTGGTCTCCTTTTTGGGACACAATGCTTCTCGGCTGGGCAGCGGGCAATTGCATTGCAGTTTCGAATATAGTTGTTGTTGATTTTGCTGTTTTTGAATTTGTGGCGTTTTGTTGCTTAATATGCTGATTTGTCGATTTGCATTACAGTAGAGAGAGATGAGCAATAAATATTTTAGAATTTGTTTGAGTTTCATAACAATTTTCTCGGAATTATTTGGAAATGATTGTGTGAGCTTCTTGCTGTCTGATCCATGCTCGTTTAGCTAGACGTCTGCTTAGCTTTAGTGGGAGTCCTACAAAAATCACATTTAATTTAAAATTAAAAATTAAAATCTAGTTTTTCACTTTTATCACTTTGACAAAAAAAATATTTAAATTTTTATAGCTTACCTGTAAAATATAAAAAATAATATTATTATATGTTCGATATTTCCATTTTCGTCCTTTATCGGTTTTGCTTTGAAAACTTTCCAATTGATATCGAGCTGTCTGCACTTTTTTTCTAGATGTTTTCAAATCTTATAATTCGCGTATGTTTTTCTGATGTTGAATTTGTTTCGATTGGTTTACGGTTACGGAATTTTGTTGTGCGTAGAATATATAATTTGTAACTTTTTGTATATTTTTAACGTTGTGTGTAAACTTTATCGCAAAAATATTTGCAGATATTTTTTGCAATGTGTTTTTTTTTTTTGTGTTGTATGTTTTTAGTTTGTGTATAAGAAATAATCTGACTTTAGGTGTTGTATTTAGTTTTTTTTAGTTTTTTTTTTAACTTTGTTGAATTTGTTGATTTGTGTTTAGATTTTTGTTGGTTTGTTTTTTTCGGAACAGTTGAAATAAAACTTGAAAGGTTTTTTTTGATGCCGCGTGCAACAGCCTCCTTAGCGCTGACTTGGCATGGCGCTGCAGGCTGGAGGAGCTGTGGCTGATCCGCAAAGTCCTTTGACGGCTCCTTGTTGCCTGTGCTGCTGCTCCTTGCTGCTGTTGATCCTCAGCGGTTGAAGATTGAAATGAAACTGATTGATTCTGCGCAGCAGCCGTAGCTTATATACTCGCCACCAGGGGGTTGACAGGATCAGGATCAGGATCGGGAGGCTGCAAAGCTTTGTGCATTGTCTGGCCGGATATGGACAAAAGGCGAGCCAGGACAACAATGCCAATGTTCAGTGAAACCCGTTAGGCTAGTTTATTGTAGAAAAACCGTTGCTCGGATGTGCGTAAAAAAACGTTCGTTGTATTATTTTTTTTTGATTTGTATTCATGGTGGTGGGTCTGAGGATCTGAGGCCTGATGCTCGCAGCATCATCATTAGAATCGGGATCATTGCACACCTGGCTACTGAAAGCTGCAACGGCTTGCTGGACCGCGAAAACTAGTTTGAAAATTTAACCAACGTACGGATGTGTTCAACATCCTTGAATATCCTTGACCATTTGAACTGCAATTGTCTGGCTGGCTCTGATGGGAAAAAAAATCACAAATTTTTAACAGAGTTTTTTTTGTTATTTTCCTTCGATCAATTCAGGCAAGTTTCTGCCTAGCTAAGCATCACAATCAGATCGTTTCGAAACAAGTTTTCGAGAAAAACTTGTGTGTACTTTAATTTGTCGCTGCTGGATTTATGGTCAGCACAGGTCCAGCGCAAGGCATCCAACCCATCATTCTCAATACAAGTAAAAGTACAGAACCCCCTAAAATATATACTTTATCTTACTTATGGGTCATGCAACCCTTTATCTTGGTCGCCAAAAACGGTCATTTGCCCGGTCGCTGACTTTTTCTTTTTCTTTTGCAGTGCTTTTATCGTTAGTTTTATTTCGGAGTTTTCATTTTGTTCCGTCGCTTCTCAGGGCATATCAACAAGTTAAGGGTTGGCTTCGCTGCATTCCTTCCTTTATTTTTTTTGTTTTCTAGTTGTTGCTACGCAGTTTGATTATTCAAATTGTCGCTAACCCTCGCTGCTTGGCCCCGGGTTGGGCAATGGGTTAGAGGTGGGGTCATGACATTTGCAACCGCGTTTCTATTTGTCTGTATGTGCGGTATGATGCGTGTGTGAGTGTGGCCTATTCCGATCTGGGACATTTTGAGAGCGAACTTTTTAGCGTGAGAGAATGTCTGTCCATTGTGAATGCTTCCTCAATTAATATGTGACCAAAGTATTGAGAGTTTAAAAGAAACGATAGTTTATATTGTGTGAAGGTTGTCAAATGCGTTCAATATAATTATTGTTTTTTTTTTTGTGCTTTTAACTAAAAAAATGTGTTGAGTCATTGCTGAGAACAATAACAATAACTTTTTGTATCTATAATAGACAATAATTATTAATAGTGGTATTTGGATTGCTTGATTTATGCAGAAGTTGATAAATATAAAAAAAAAATTTTATATTTCTAAGAAATAATATTTTATAGTTATTTGGATTGCTTGATTTTAATAAAAAAAATACCGCTGTGTAAATTTTAACCACATAAATCATCATTAAAGTATGTATTTTAAGAGAAATGTTGTTTCTTAAACGTATATAAAAATATTAATATTATATATAGACTTTTTCTTAAGTTGAACAATAATTTGAATTGACGGCCAGAAATAAGATAATAAGCAAATGATAGTAATGTGACAAAGTAGTAAAGTTTTTAACAGTTGGCATTTCAACATATAAAATGTTAATTTATTTATGTTCATATACAGTGTGTGTTTTTTAAGGTTTTTTTTTAAGTTCTAATTTTAATCCAAGTTAACTAACGTTAACTAAAGCAATGTTGAAAGTTATGTGAAAAAACTAATATAAGACACCTTATTTATCTCTCTAGCACAACTTGATGAAAGGCAATTGCCTTGAATAAGTTAGGTTAACAGCAGTTAACTTGCTACTCAAATATTTTCAAACGAGGGATTTAATTAAATTTTATTTCATTATTTTTGCATTTGTTTCATGTGCTTTGAAACATTCGAACATCCCTACTGTTCCGAAACTTAATCTTTATTCCAAGCATATGAAAAGTAATGCATTCAGTTGCAAGCTACTCAATTAGCTAGCGTAGCAATTTAATAAATTCCGAATGGCGGCAAACTTTGGGGAGAATGCCCAGTTGATTGTCTGAACTCATGTATAACTTCAATGGGTGCCTCTTTCTAGGAGAACAGTCTACATTGAGATGGACAGTGGAGATATATGTACATATATGCAGATGCTGGGAGAAAGGGAATGTAACATTTCTGGCCAAGTCGTTTATGGTCTAACAAATTTTGATTGTGCAAATACTCTGTGTGTGGTACAGTTGTCTACAAAATATGAGTTGGTCCCGAACTGTTGAAGGCTTTCGCTTAGGCTCTTTGGCAGCCTTGTCATAATTTTGAATTCAACTGTGAACGTCGTGTTGGTTGGCCTTAACGAATATAGAGAATTTACATATTTCTGTTAATTTTACATTGAAGTTGGGTTCATAACGGAGAGGAAACACTTGAAATTTGCATATATTTGCTTAACACACACACACATAAGCACACGCACGAACTCACACGCAGAGAAAAACGACTTCTACATATGCAAATGTGTGTGCTGCAAAGTTTTCATATAAAATACAAGTGAAAACAGACAGAGAGAAAATAGCTTTAGATTGGATGAAGAGGAGAAAAAGGAGGACGAATGCGGCATTGGTAAATACAACAAGGACAAGGAGGACAACAAGCAATGGCTGTGGCGGCCATTGCCAAGCCAGGCACCCCTCACCCCCTACCACCCACAACCAACTCACACACACACTTACATAAACAGTGCCTAAACAAAAGAGAGAAAGCCGCTTTTCAAGGAAACGGATTGTGCGTACCAATGTATCCAGCTTTGTGTGTAGTGTCTGTGTGTGTGTGTGCTTTGTGTAAAAGTCAGCAAAAGATACACACACTAAATAAAATTTCAACAAAAGGCTTTTTCCCAGCTATGTGTACATGTGTATATATGAATATATGTAGGTTTTTGAGATTGCCCAAGTGTGGGAAGCTCGAATGCTTGGTCTGAAAAGGCGCCTAAAAATACTCAAACAAGTTCCTATCTCTTCTGCAAGCCTTACCGACGACCCTCATTTTCGGTTGGCCAGACAATTTTTGTTGCTCTTCTGTTCAATTCGGTTGTTGTTGTTGTTGGTTTTGCTATTGATGTTGCTGGTGTTGCCGATGCTAATGTGGCTGCTGCCGCCCACATTTATGTTACCATAATTTGACTTAAGAAGAAAAAAAAATGGGTATAAATAAAAGGAAAGAAAAGTTTTCATAAAATATCCGAAAGCAATATACTCTCCAAAAGGTACAGTTGTATTTATATCCAGTCAAATTTAATTTTAAAATCTGTCGTCTTATATTTCGCTTTCAATGCCTGTAAAATAGTTGAATAAGCAGCACATTATTTTATTCCGTTGTAAATTTAGTTTCTGAGCTTTATTTTACATTATTTATAAGCTTGTCACAGTATTCTAGTTTAAGTATTCGTAACTCTTTGTGTTATGGTGTATTCATTACCGTTATGAATGATCAATGTGTTTTAAAGAATTCGAATTTCCACATCAAAGTTCGATTTTCAAAATCGTCGTTTTAGATTATTATGTACTGAATTAGCTTCAAAATTTTAACAAGATATAAGGCTAAGTAGTTTGTGTATATATTTTAGTCTTTCGGCATTCAAAGTTTCACTTTTCGTTGTAACCGCAAAGAATTTCTCTCAGTTAAAAAAATTATATTGAATTTTAAATAGAAAATATTTAATTTGATTTTAATATTGCATAAGCGATTTCAATAAGCAGCGAAATAAACTCATAAAATGCGTAACAAAACTTATACAAAGTTGTTTTGTCATTTTGATAGTGTATATGAACAAGGATACATTACACACACATGGTCACAGGCAGACACACACACAAACACCCTCGAATACAGCCATATATAGAAAATTGGGAGCCAACACTTGCTAACCGAATTTCCTGCTGTAGTTTTTCGGCCATGATGGGTTCATTTTTCAGCACATACACACACCCGTAGGGGAAGACAAGAGGCGACCGCTTATGAAGCGAAAGTTGGCAATGTGAGTGTGTGTATTACACAAGGAGTGTTTGTGTGGGTGTTGCGTTCTTTTGCGGATTTTGCAGTCAACTTGGAAGCCAACTGGCAAAACTATACGGCCAATGTGTGAGACCAAGTGGGCGTCTGTGTGTGTGTCTGTGGGTGTGTGCATAATGTGTGATTGTGTGGAAATTTTTGGGCAGTTTCATTTCAGTCATATTTATTAGTTGGCACATACACTGACACAGATCAAAACAGGACAACAAGATGCCTCAACAACAACAATAAATACAACAACAGGAGCTAAAGGAAACATCTTTTTTACCCTCATCAGAGCAAGTTTAAATAATGTGCTGGTATTAGTTTTTTGGTGTAATTGTGTGTGTGTGTATGGAAACTATTCTGAGGCACATCCTGCTACATGTGTAGTTTAAGTTAACCCATACAAAAATTCCCCATTGGAATATATACTTATATATTGTATATATATATTTTTTGGGCGCATGTTCATGTTGAGCCAAGAGACTCAAGGATATGTTGGGCTGTACAAGAAACTGTGCCTGCTGGAGCTGGGTTGGGTGTTGCTATACACTCAAATAAAAAGTGAACATTCAATTAAGAAAGTGGTCTCGAAAAAATATATTTATCTTAAAAAAGTTTTTCTGCTTTCTTTCCCATAAATAAAAAAAATATTCTTAGTAAATTTAAATCAAAACATATTTTCTTTAAGAAATTATCTGTTTTATTATATTATGAAATTTACACAAACATAAAATATCATTCTTGTTTTATGTTATTAGTCAAAATTTCAAAATTAAGAAATAATACATTTTTCTTGTTGAAGACGCAAACATATATTTGAAATATTCATTCTAAAGCGGCCATTTCTAAGTGTAGTTTAAGGGTTTTCCGTTATATATTGTGTATGAAGAGCTGAGTTTTATAGGAGGGAAGGGGCTGTTTGAAGTGGGTCCACAGCGTGTATATATGTAGACGTATGCATACTCCGGCGTACATTTCCTGAATAGTTAACAAGCAGCAAAGTTCCCAATAACTATTTACAACTATGAGGCTTTTTACTCCACCGATGTCTCGTCGCAAATGCAATCAATTTTTATGCCATTATTGATGCTTCACTTGGCAATTTATTTGACATTTGTATGGGTGATTTAAGGGGGGGGGAACTGTTGCTTTATTTACGTGCAAGTTTTGTGATGCGCAAATTAATTGAAAATTTTTCGTTGTTGATTTACGAGCAGACGACATTTGGATTGGGTTCCGGTCAAATAAGATAAAGAGTCTGGGAAAGAGGAGCACAGCGGTGTCTGCCTTTAAATGGGGGCGTATGTCGTTTGAGGTCTAGGCGCGTCCTGGTGGCTCATCTACAAAAAAAAAAAAAAAAAACAACCTGCCAGGAGCAGAACCAGAATCCCATACCAGCTATAACTAGTGGCAGCTTTTGCCTTTAAGAAAAATCTGAGTTTGTCTGTGTAGGTGTGTATCTGTGTGTCCTTTTTCGTCCTTTAGCCAAACGGTGCGTGCTGCTGCTACATTTAGCATTATATGTCACACATTTATACAATTGTGTTCTGTTTTTATACTTTGTCATTATATAAAAAGAAAAGTCCTTTTGTTTTAAGTTGTGCGCGTGTGCTGTGAAAGTCCTGTGTTCTGTATGAATATGACTGTGTGCGTGGCACATTTGTTTCCTTTTCATAATTATGTCAAACACAAGGATTCTTTTATGTTTCGCATACGCATTAAAAGAGTTTATCGCAGCTTTGCGCTACTTTGCATCAGACCAGATTCAGCTCCAGCACCAGCCCTGTTCCCAGTCCCATAAAGCGCCAAGCTGAGCAGGATGATGCCTTTTAGTAACATGTGTTGGGGGAGAAGCACAAGGTTCATTGTGCCACTTTCTGAGTGCGTAGTTAAATGTCCTAAAATGTTTAGCAAAAACTTGAAAATACTAAAGGAACCAACTTAACCCGTGTCATGTAATAATACAAAGAAGTTATTTATTTTTAGCTAATAATTTCGAAATAAGAAAGGAAAAATGTTGTAAAGCATATTTTTTCTTTGTTTCCAATCTCAATCAAATATGAAATATTTAATTAGTATTTCCTAAATGCAAGGGTTTTAGGTAAATGTGACTTTTCGCATTGAAGTACACATGCTTCTTTAGTAGATATATTAAACTTTTAATAAAAATAAATAATAACAAAGTCATTCTTAAGTTGCTTTTAATTGATTCAAATATTGAAGTTTATATTCATGTCCATTTCATCATTATTTAAAATAAGTATTACGCTAAGAGCAATAATGAGGAAGGCTAACCTCGGCATGCCGAATATTATATACACTTGAAAAGCCTAACATGATAATCAACCATGTTAAAGGTATTACATTTTTATGAAAGCTATATGATAAAGGGTCCGATCTGGTCGATTTTAACAAATGATCATCAAAGAGAAAACCTCGACAAAAGCATCAGCTCGAATTACTGAGGGACATGCCTGTATCGACCCAGCTCAAGAAGCTGATCAATACTTAATGGGGTCGGCTATGCATCCTTCTAAGCGTTACACATTTTATGACATGTATAATATAAAGTCTTTAATGCAAAATTAATATATCATTATGAAGCGTTCGCTCATATATCAAAAGTGATTGCTATTTACTATATTTAAAATATTAAATTCTCTATAAAAAGGGTATATAATTGTCGACATGCCTTAGTTAAATCTTCGTTTTTTTGTTGCTTACTGTCATATTATTTCTTTTCGGCTCATGTTTGTTGAACATGTTAATTTTGGCAGCCATTAAAACATTTCAGTGCCTGTCCGCCATCTGTAGCAATTAATGCACATACATATTTATATTTGGATGAAGTTCATGAAAGAGACCCGCAGTATTTTCTTATCAGATGCGACGTCTTTATGCCTAAATCCTCCGGGACACACACACAGGCATACACATGTATACATGCAGCAACCGACACGTACATAAATTCCATTAGCATAAAAATGTCATAAATAAGAAACATGCTGCTTGCCCTGATGCTGATACTTCTTCCTGCTGCCGATGCTGATGCTGCCGCAGCCCGGGCAGGGGTTGCTCACAAATTCAAAATGGCGTCAGTTTCTTATTAGAAACAGGCGGGTATATGAGTAAGTGAACGTTAGAACGACAGCATCGTCTTCATACATATCTCGGGGGTGAGTTTTCGCAAGCATAAAACGAAAACCAGTTTCAGAGTGTGTACGTCTGTGTATGTGTGTGTTAACAACCACGCCTTTTCTTATCGCCGCAAGGACTTTACTCTGTGTGCATTTGTGTGTGTGTTTATGTGTACGTACTGTACCTTTCCTTTGTCTAAACGCATTTGCAAAGGCGTTCAAGATGATGTGTGCTCTAATTGATGTCGCCATGGCTCGACAAAATGAGTTGGGACCGGAATGGGTTAAAGGAATGAGTTTAAATATTGATTTTCTTTGTTGTCGGTCCCTGGGTTTAGTTTTTGAATCTCCGCTGAGTGCTTACATTAATTAAGTTGACTTTGATGAGGGATTTGGCCCAAAGGCTGGAGTGTGGAAAGCCCAAAAAAGTTTTCATAAGTTTATGCCTTAAGCTGCTTCAGGAAGAAAAACTATAAATAAATTATTCAGACACTCAGAAAAACGCTTTAAATATTTTTAAATATTTGTGGTTGGTAGAAAAACTGTTCTTACACACGAAAATAATTATCGCTTGATAACATTAAAAAAAATCTCTATCAATGAATTCATTGAAAAAAATCAAGATTCAACAATTTTTTTTAGTATCAACAAATAAAATATTTGATTTTATTATATATATATATTTTTTTTTTATTATAAATACATTATAATTACATTTCACTATTTAAGTAGACTGCTCGTCAAAAGTATTGAGATTTTCCAAATTTAAGGCAATATTTTGTTTGTGTAATTTCTGAGTGTAGTTTTTGCCTTAGCTTGGTTGTGTCCAGTTCAGTTTACTTCTGGGCCTGGTCTGTTCCGTGTAGTGTGTGTAATGTATTGTAAATGGCATGTCAATAGCACAAGATAACCCTATGACGTGGCCCCAGCTCTATTTATCAATATATTATGCGTGTGGTCAACATCAAAAGTAAAACATTAAAAGCATTCAGCCATGAAATGTTTTGTACCAATGCACAAGCATTATGCAAATATGTGTGTGTGTGTGCTGACATTAAGCCCACTCCTGTTTATCTCAGCCTCTCTTTTTTGTATAGTTTTCCACTTAAATGGCGACGACGATGCTTGCTTTTGCCGAGATCTTCTTGGAGTGCCTCTCGAGTGCTATAAATCATAAGCAAAAGGCACACAAAAACGACATGTACATGAAAAGCATTTAGAAGCCATGTTTAGTCAATCTCCACCCTCCCACTACGCTTGCCCCACTTCTTGGAATTTCCTGGCATTGTGGCAAATAGTTGAATGCTGCCTAGTCCTAGGACTGGACAGTCCTCGTTTCCCAGCTCCCATCGCCTTGTCCTCGGGCAGTGCTGGTGCAAATTTATAAATGAAAATTCCGACAAGAACATTTTCTATTAAATTTCGACTCAGTTTTCTAACCATCGCTCGGTTTTGTTCCAGCACGAGAAAGTTTTCTTTCCCTTGCCACCCTCTATAACCCAAACTTGATCGCTGGCTTGCCGGCTCAGATGGGTGCCAGGCCAACAATTTTCAAATACACTTGCCCCTTTATATTCTACTCAGAGTCCAGAGAAATTGGAAGGACCTTTTAATTATTCGGCTGTATGTGTAAAATATATGAACATATTTTTTTCTTCTTTTAAAAACTAAAATTAGATATTTAATTTGTCGAATAAGCATTATAACATTTTATTTTAAAACATTTTGTAGTTAAAAAAACTTAAAAGCATTTTATTAAATTTGTATAGTTTCTATGCTGACTATCGGCACAAAGTCGATTAATAGACTTTTACTAAAAGTATCAAGATTCAATTTCAATTTACTTTAGGTGCAAGAGTATTGCAACATCGTTGGGATGATAACTTACTTTCTTTCTTGTTTTATTTCATTATATAGCCAGTAAACTTATACATATTTGTGTGTTTATTTCTTTTTGGTGCACAAACTTTTTGCTTTGCTAAAAGTTCGTTCGGTTGGCTGCCATTTTGGAGAATGGGGTCCTGTTACTTTTCAGCTGCAAAGTAAAAGTTCTTAGCTTCAGACCCCTGCAGTCTCTTCACCCGACCCAACTGCCATCCATTCCCAACTGCCAACTACTTTTTCTCAAGTACCACTGCGGGACATTAAATCCTGTACGTGCTGGGTCCTCATCCTTGCCTGGGCCATTGGATTGTTCGAGGTATTATGCCATGACCGAAAGTTTGAATAGTTCTTGTGCACTAGCACGAGATGGAAAAGTGTAAGGAGGAGACAAAGTGTGGCGGGGCAAGGACGCACTGAAATTGTTGCTGACCAAATTTGGCTCTTTTTGTTAGAGTAAAAGTTTGGGAACCAGCTTCTTTATGCGCCTGGCCAAAATTTTTGGCAATTTATTTCGTAGCCCTGAGCTTAAACTATAAGATAAGGTCCTAACCAGGATTGCTTGCTTGAGTATGCTGCTCCCATTATTTATGGCTTGTCTTGGAGGCCTGATTAATGTTAGTATTTAGAATTTGATTGTGGCTTACTTTTTGCCGACGCTTGTTATGCACTTTCCCACACGAAGACGATTCCACAACTGGACAACGTCTTTTCCCACAGCATACCAAACAGCCATCAGGCCACTGGTTTGTGTGGTCCAGCTCGTTCAAACTCGCTTGACCTGTTGTCTTGAAAAAAGAGTTGAAAAGCTGCCCAAAACTGTGTGAGAAAAATTCACGAAACTGACCCCTGACCGGAGAACGTCCAGCGTCCAGTGCCCGTTAAAGATGTTCAGACCATCGAAGGGGTTGAATAACAGTGGAAGATGCTAGAACCTGAAGTGCATGTCCCAAGAAACTTAGGGATTCTTCTATAATAATTTTTATTGTTCGTTGTGCATTCTTATAAAATTAAATTTAATACAAGAAGGACTTGAAATGTGATGTAAAAATACAAAAATATTTGTTTATGGCTTAGATACATTTAATATTTTTTTTTGTTAATGATAAATTTTTGAAAATGTGCTCATAAAACAAACCCAAAAATACATCAATAAAGACCTATTATTCTATGCTGATGCTGTTAAGTTAATTAAGCCACAACAGACGATTATATATGGATAATAATCAACTTATCAAATTATTGTTTCATAATTAAAAAGATTTATAATACATTTTATTAAAATGAGGGTAAATTTTTTTTTATTAAATTTATTTAATTCAGCATGGAAGCAAATGAAAAGAATCTTATACAATGTATTTAATTTCAATGAACATTTTTTTAAATTGTTTTAATATGAAAATTTGTATCTTGTTTTCTATCACACAAGCTTAAGCTGAAATCGCAACTAATATATATAAAATAAATAAAAGAAAATAAAGAAACTAATAAAAGAAACAAAAAAAGCAACTGCCAATTTAAAATCTTATTAAAAAGTTAAAGTTAAAATTAGAACCCTGTTTACGCGACTTAATAAAGGCAAAAAAGCCACACAATGGAACATCATTAATATTAATAATGTTGTATAAAACAGTTTCGCAATGAGACAGCTTTCATGAATCAATGCGAATTAGTGGGACAAGAGTAACATTAGCCCGGCCAGGATTTCGATGGGTCTGTTGATGTTATTGTTGGTTGTTTATATACTAAACAGGCAGGAGCTGTCATTAATTAGCGGCACATTCATCAATTTTAATAACATTTCAAAATGTTAAATGGCTCCTTTCATCTGATTTCTGCTGAAAGGTAAATGTGATATGTGTATGAATGTTAGTTATACTTTCCACATGACTAAACTGTCAGTGGGTGGTGTAGGCTGAAAAGGGGGTAATGGGGCTGGGGGCAGTGGCTGAGTTATGATAACATTCATTTGCCTGTAAATTTCCCAAAAGGCATGTAACGAAAACTTTGGGAGGCTGCTAAAACTATGGTCAAAGGGGCCAAACAAATACATACACATACACACACACACAAAAACTTTCCAGCACACACACTTGAACACACACCCGCATGGTCACACATAAGATGTGTTCTTTGGTTTGGCAGAGTGTTGGGCAGGGTGTTATTTTTGTACAAAGGATTATTTCGTCTCGACCAAACATGCAATTAATTATAAGCTTAAGGCCTTGGGTCCCTTTACGGCTCGGCCAATGTTGTTGTGCCTGGTTGCGTGTAAAGAGAAACATGGCAGAGACAACAACAACAACAACAAACAACAACAGCAGCAGCAGGCCAGCAAAACTTGAAAGATAATAACCTTAGCTTACAGGCAGACAGCAACTGAAACAGTCAAGAGACAAGCATTAAAAGATGGAGTGAGAGAAATGAGAATTGCTATGTTTGAAGGAAAGCAAAAAATAAACAAACTACAACTATTATTTATTCGCAAAGTTTAAAGCAACATCATTATCTTTTATGCACACACTCATCCAAAAAGAAACCCATCAGCCACTCCTCCATCCAACCAAGCAGCAGCAAGTCTCTGACAATGCCTGTCTTTGGACAAGCTTTCAAGGCACACATTCGCTCTTTCATTATAATATACACAATCCAACACACACACCCGCACGAAAGTTGTGCGGCCATGTTCCTTTTTAGCAATCCACCCTTTTGAGAGGGTGTGTGGAAGAATTGTTGTTGCTTTTGTTGTTAGTGTATGCGTTTAGTTTCACAAAAACTTTTCTACGCCATCAGCTCAAGACATAAAAACTTATCGCCTGCATAGATTTTGCACCCACAAAATACCCCTCGCCTCTACTCATTTCTGATTGCTTAAATCCACCCTCAATTTGAAATTTCTGAGCATTGTTCCGGGGGTTGAGCTAAGGCTTTTGGAGTTCTTCGTTCCCTGCCGGCTAGATGGGTCGTTGTTGCTTGAGTAGTTTTGGGGCAGCCGGCGTGACGAGGGTTGGGCTACTTGGGGGAAAGCAAAACTTGCACAGAAATATCGACCATCCTACGAGCTACGTTTTCATACTCGTACTATATAATCTTTACACTTTAAATATGAGATATGTATGTATTTTCTCATAGTTATAGCTCTTTTTGTTTAAAGTTCAAATTCAATTTCCTTTTTCAGCTACTTTTTTATATTTTGAGTGGAGTATCTTTGTCTGTCTTTGTTTTTGTTTCCTATGGTTGTATTCATTTCCTTCGGTTATGTCATTTGCACACCGCTCTACTTATAAACAAAACTCAAGATGGCTTACATTTCTAAGCCTATTGACACATTAAAAATAACAAGTTGAACTTTCAGATTTTCTTCTTTTCGTTTCAAAGTAAATCTTATATAAATAATTCTTGTTTTTTTTTCCATGAATTAATACACGAAGACAATACAAATACTTTTTTATTGTTAGAAAAAAAGATCTTCAAATGATAAAATAATTTTTACATTAAGTGATTAAATATATAAAATTTGTCAGATTAACTGTTAGTCAATTATATTGCAAACCATTCCCCTTTTACTTGTTGAGACGATTTGTAATGCCATCATTTTAAAATAATTAATTATTGCGTATTGATTTACACATTTAAAGCAACATTATATTTTATTATTTTACTTCTGGGAAATAAAGAGGGTTAGAAATGAGGATTTTATTTCATTCAAACTATTTTTTTTTTACTTATTCTTACAACTAAATGACACGCGGTCGTCTATTTCTCACGCCCTTCTACTCTAGCCTTAACCGGCGACAAACAGACGGAATTCCCAACGACAACAATGGATACATTTTAATTGAAAACTTTAATTTGGCAACAACGTTGACGTTGCTTTTGATGGGCAGCAGCTCAGACTCCTCCGGTTGCAGCATAGTCTGCGTCTTGGTCGAGGTTGTCATTGCCCCTTGGCAACGGACACTTTAGCGCATCTTCCGCAAGGAGTCGAGCCTTGAACCGGAGGCAGGGAAGGAATTTGCCAACAATAAAATGTCGAAATAAAACAAGAAATTTGGCAATATATATACAAATGTGTGTATGTGTATGTTTGCGAGTGTGTTCATATATATATTTGCTTATGGCTAGACAGCATCACTCCTTCTAGCAGTGCTCAAAACGTTGTCCTTCGCACTCTTAGCTGACATCCTTGCTGGCTGCTGTACAACATTGTACATACTGTGAGTATGTTTGCCTGCTTGCCTGCCTTTGCCGGAATTTCTTGCTCTTAATATCTTGTTTCTTTTACTTTTTGTATTGTTTAAATATTCACATATTAGCCTGCTTCGGAGTTGCTGTCTTTGCCTCTGCCTTTGAATTTATTCCGACTGCTTTTACTTATTTATAGAGCTTAGGCAGTCGCATTCTGTAAATGCTTCTTGTTCTGTGCTGCCATTCTGCCATGTAGCTGCCATGTCCATTTTTCCATACACAATTGTCTAGCGTTCTCGGATTTCGAATTGTCCTTGCTCCTTTATTCGTATGTGTGCTTCTTGTCTGTGGGCCATTTGAAATTGATTTCTGAATTATTCACAAAATTCGCCATCGCATTTGTTTTTCGCTTTTGCCTCAATTGGGAGCCTTGCTTGCATTAGCCAATAAGTTTGTTTGGCTTGGATTGCTCATCGTCTATTCCAGCCATAAGTCATCTGATGAGACTACTCGTGCTCCCACTGCTTATTCTTCTTCTTCTTCTTCTGATCATCCTTGGCATCCTTTGGCAGTTGATTGCAACACCCGCTACCCTCGTCTTCTCCCTGCTAGCTCAACAGCCAACAGTTCATCAACTCAAATTTTATGCATTTTAGATGAGTTTTCCTCACAGTTTGTTTTCATCACATATATATTTTTTATTTTCGTTGTTGCTTTTCTGTAGAAAAAAAATAGTTTGTTTTTCGGTGTTATTTTTATGCAACTTGATGAAAAATTTCAACATCAACATCAAGTTTGGCAAAATGTCAATGGGTTGCCTGCAAGCAAGAAGTGGGCGGCATTTTGTGACGATGTGGTAAACAGGAGCGCTTACACAGGCCCAGTTGTCACAGTTATATAACAGTTTGTGTTTAAAATCAAACAAAATATAACTACTTCTTTTGTTGTTTTATAATTCATTGGAGTTTAATAAATCCTTTAGTGATAGTAACAAATTCTTTATTTTAAGTTTATGTATTGAAAGATATAGTAAGTCAGTATTATTATAATTTTTATTCTCCAATAAAAGTGTTATTTCACTCAAAGCAACAAAAGTCTACAAATAACTTATTTTTTATATTTAAATATCTCTCTTATAAATTTTGTCGATAAGTTCTAAATACACATATATCTATAAATATAACTGGGTTCTTTTGACTCCCAGTAAAAAATTCATATACTCCATCCAGCCACTCGAGATCAGATCTCAATAATAAAAACAAAGCATTTTGAGATATAAGATTTTTTTACACCCACTTTTATAGATGATGTATCTTAATGCCATTACTTTTATTTGAAGCGCCCCAAAGTCCAGGGCCCATCCTCATTCATTGTTAGTCCGCTACTCGCTGCTTTGCAAATTCATCAACTTTTCAGCACTTTTACTAATTTCAGCAGTTAACTTCCTTTGGTTTTCATAGTTAACTTTTACCAGCATGGAAAAATGTTGTGCCTTGGCAACATTTGCAGCGCCTGCCGTTGCCGATGTGGGTAATACTTTCGAAGGGGCTTGGGGGTTTTTTGTTTGGCCACACAAGCTGCAAAATGTTCTACTCCCAAGTTCAATAAAAGTTTTCCTCAACGTTGGCGTCGTTGCAATTTTATTTGCATGCAGCCAAAAATGCAATTGCCACACATTTGTTGTTGCTGTTGCTTTTGTTATTGTTGTTGTTGTTAGGACTTGGACGATAGCAAGTGGAGGAGCTAGCCCAGCAGCTAGCAAAAAACTTTGAATTTTTCTTAATTTATTTTGCGCACGAGTTTGGCGAATTATAATTACCAAAAAACAAACAACAACTGCTTACAACGAGGAGCAGCCGTTGCCGTCCTGTTTTTCTGCCTTGGCAACGTTCACAGGTTGCGCCAGCTCAATTTATTGGCTTGGCTGGCATACATATATATAGTATGTACCATATAAAAGTCGATATTAGTGGTCGCCATTAGCCGCTCTAAGCAGAGTTTACATTTTAGTAGTGGGAAGTAGTTTGCGCATTTGCGTCGCCATAAATATTAAATATGATACTTTATGTGCAAGAGCAGCTACACCTCAGCCTTAGCCGTGGCTGGGTTTTGCTGGCTTGCTGCTGTTCTGTTTTTGGCCTGCAACTTATCAAATATTCCTCGCTGGCAATTGGCCATCCAACGTCGGCAACGTTGCTCGCTGCCTCGGCCACATCCTTGCCGCATTTGGTTAGCGTTGAATGAGCTTCATTTGCTTGCCAGCAAGCGCGCCGTATTTTGCATAATAAACTTTACTGATGCTCTCAGGCCCTGATATGATGACGATAATCAAGTGAACACTGTGCTTTGGGGGGGCGGGAGATGTTACTGCAGTAGATTGGAAATGCCAGTAGGTAAAAGGCTCCCAAAACTAATTAGTCGCGTCGCTTGGCCCAAGACACGTGAGTAGAAAACAGCGTCGTAACCTGGTGAAACCTGATAGGAGCTTAGGTGAGCCGTGTAACGTGTAACTCATATTAATATTAATGCCTAATTGCCAACAACTTGTCTTTGAGGTTAGCTCAGCTCCAGAAATTTCGGCAACATGACAAACAGGAAACTTTCTTAAACAGCAAATCCACTTGAACATTTATTCTATTTGACAGTGAAAAACGCAGAGAGAGAGAGAGAAGGAGAGATATAACCATGAACAATGCGATACACTAGTCTACACAGGAAGTAAGGCCGTTTCACTCACTCCAATTCTCTGAGTTAGAAAGTTTGTAGCTCATTACAATATTTTCTGCAGAACTTTTGTAACCAAGGCCCAAAAACTTTTGCACATTTAAATAAAGCGAAGTGCAAAGGAGACAGCAAGTGTGCGAGCTAGAGCGAGGCGTGCATTTATTTACAACGTGCAAAATAAAATACATCAAAATACAACAACAGTCCAAACTCAACAGTAAAATATTCTTTGTTTGCAATTCTATTTAATTGGTCTACAACTTGTTCCTGTCGAAAGTCTCGGCATCTCAAAAACTTTCCCAGGCTAGCATCTCGCAACTGGTTACTGATTGCTCCAAACGAGTCCTTCAAGCTGATGCTGCTTGGTCACTAACCTTTGAACTACGTGCAAGTCGAGCTGGCAATCATAAAAAACGAGTAAAATCAACTCAAGATGCTGCATGAAATTTTAACATTTTCTCATGATTTTCGCAGCTTAAAACTGGTCAACGGCATTGGGTCCAGTCTTGGGTCAAGGGATTGCCGGCATCGCATCTTGTCTAAGTGCGTGCATTTGAAAAAGGGGTTATAAACCATAAACAAAAAAATAAAATTCTAACGCAAAACCCGTTTCATAAGTTGGATGCTGTTTTGTGTGTGCTTTTAGGGGTGGCTGTTGTTTCGGATAAGTTGCACTGGAAACAAGCAGTGTACTCTTTCGTTGTCACCACCGGCACATAGGTGGCGTAGCTATCGTTCTGAACAAGCAGTGAGCATGGATAATCAGTCAAGCAGTGCAAAATTCTCTCTTAATTTCGTTCTCAGCAAAGACAAAGCAGTCTATTTATTTGCTTTAGATAAAACAATACGCTCTTGACTGATATGTCTTTTTGATTTCGTGCGGCGGATATTAGGTGTGTTTTTGATGTTTTTCGTGGTTTCCCAAGCAGATATGTTATATTTTTGTTTTTTGATTTGTTCTTTGTTCTCATGAGTCGCTCCTGCCTTTGGGGAAATTAGCCAAAGCCCATATAGTTTTTACTATGGACAAAATGGGTATATTGCTTATGTGGAAATGTATGCAACTGGCAGAATGAAGAAAAGTCTGTATGTTATATTTCGAACTTTCTCTAACCTAACCTAACCTTTTGGTGAAGTCGATACGGATCCGAACGTAAAACTTTCTTACAAAGAATTTTTTACCTTATATGTTTCCGTCAAAAGAATTGAAAATTTATTTTGTGGGTTATGGCATAAGGTCGGTCTAAAAAAATAAATAAAGTGCGATAAATGTGAGCATATAATGATAACCTATGACAGCTTAAAGCTACAATAAAACCAAAACTACAAAACCAATTTATTAAATTTAAAAATTATAAAGAAAATGAACTGATACAATCAAAGAAGCATTTTTTATACCCTCAACTCATTGAAAATGCGTAAAAAGGCTATAATGGTTTTGTGCAAAAGTATGTAACAGGCAGATGGAAGCATCTCCGACCATATATATATATATATATATATATATAAATATATATTTTATTGAAATTGGTTGAGAAACACGGCAGATATGGAACATTGAATTTAAGTCAAGTATGCAGGATACGCGTACACACACACTTGCAAGCACTGAAAGTTTTGGGTTCAGGGTATTGTCTAATAGGAATTTATCGACTTAAGCCTTCTTACTAGATTTTAATTTAATTTTCGGCCGTCAACAGCTAACAAATGACCAGCGCTCGGCCAGCAGGCACAAAGGTTCGCAATGAAATCAAAATGTACTTAGATTTGTCGTTCCCATATGTTTTATTATGGGTTGGAGCATTTGTATAGAAATTTTTTTTTCAATTTTACCACTTCGCATTTAGTTCTCTTAGAGTGAATTGTTTATAAATAGTCTACGGTTATATTATATATCATATATTATTAACATACGTAACTATGTTTTTTGAATTCCTACAAGAAGATAACAAGGCGATATGAGCCTTTATTCAAGCCTCAAATAAACAATAAAGGAAATAAATAAATAAACAATAAAGGAAAGTTTTTTAGACTTTAACATATTTTATTTAAAATGTGACCCAAAATTTATACTATTTGCAGCACAATTTTCATTAAAGTCAGTTGCATTTGCAAATTGTTAAAATAATAATAAAAATAATAAATAATAAATAACTTGTTACCAAGAAAGTTCTGGCAACCAAATTTTGTGCATCCTCGGGAATATCTTATCTTCTGTCTCCTATATTAATATATTTTTACCTTAGTAAACAAGTATTTCTATAGCATTTGATTGGAACGCTTACACAAAGTATAAAAAATGCACTGTTATTAGTGTTTGGCTTATTCGCATTTATTAATAAGTAAAAATATATAATAGAAAATGGTATTTAAATAAAAATGAGACCAACATTTTATTTAAAATAAAATAAATATATTTTGAAATATTGTAGTAAGTACATAAAAATATAAAACATTAAAAATTAATCGGAGATATACTAAAAATTGCTTATAATTTATAATTATAATAATATGATTGTTTAACAGTGATTTAAGCTCGTATCACTAAATTTTAATATTTTATTTAATAATTTTATAAAATTGAAAAATATCTATTTACAAAACCAAGTTGATTAAATGTCTTATATTTGACAAACTCTTACAGACTCTGCTCGTTATTTGGGTTTAACGGCCGCTGCTTAAATAGCTTCAAGAGTATTTGTCAGCCTGTGTGCCCATTTATATTCCATTTTCTAAATTGCATAGGAACTTTCAATTAAAAGCCAATGTACATGGCCATTAGAGCAGCATGTGCAACCCAACTCCAGTTCCAATCCCATTCCAGCAACAGCTGCTGCAGTCGCATCGGAAATCTTATTGGCAGGAAGCTCTTGCTGTTTCAAGGAGCCTTGACGACGACTGCGACGATGGTGATGCGGTGCGCGACCTCAAGCCGGGCAGAAGTTGAGTATTTGCAGCTATGGCGACAGCATGCCGCTACATCTGTCGCGTACAGGACAAGGAGGCAGCGATAGTATAAAATGAATTAAAAGAAAGAGTAAACAGCAGAGCAAAAACGAAGTCCTGCAAAAGGGAGGCAAGGCAAAAGAAAATGCTTTACATTTTTTAAATAGAAAAGGGGCGGAGCACATTTAAATGCGGCGAGCATCCTTTTTCTGAACTTGTTTTTTGTACGACCCTTTTTTTTTATATTTCTTGCAGTCCAATACGAAGACGAAGCGGCCAAAGGAAGTGCTGAGTACGAGCGACAGAGACAGCAAGTGAATGCTGTAGGAAACGAACGAAACTAACCAGTGCTAACGGTTGTTTGCGGCACGGCGGGGTTTGAGGCACTTGTTGGGTAGGAGCAAGGGTTAGGACCTGAGCTGGTTGCTATGTGCACTTAAAAGTATAAAAGGAAGCAAAGGAAAATTATCAAACGAAAACAAATATTAATGCTTACAGACAAAAAAAAATGGAAAACGAGAAAGGAAAATAAGAAGAAAATGCAAATGACAGGCAAATGAAGTGGGAACAGCAAGAGATAAGAGAGGGGGTGGTGGTAATGGAAGGAGGGTGTTGGGTAGTGGGATAGCTGGAGCAGCCAGCAGTGACAAAATGGCACTTTGAGGGCATGTAACGATGGTTGAAAAGGATATGAAAGAATTTCTGCAAACGTTGTTAGTTTTGCTAACGGCCGAAAGAGGTGGCATGAAGATTGGTTTGATACTTCAGGAGGGATATTTAACAACGGCTTGTCTGTTTGAAGCAATGGCAGACACCCAAGCAAATTCATTTGTAAATATTGCTGCCTGCAGGATACGTATGCAAATAACATTAAGAGCATGGCATAGAAAAATGTAATTTCACTTGATTTGCTCAAAAATGCAAACAGTAAGAAGAGCAGAACACAAAGATAACGAGCATAACGTGGTAGAAAGTTAAATGAAGATAAGAGTGGAACGAGAGAAAGAGAGAGATGAAGCTTTTACAGGATATGAGGCAGAAGCTGGCGAAAACAGTTTCGACTGCTAAAGCTGGAAGGCATGTCAGGGCATTGAGATCAAGAGAATACTTCAATATACATATATCAGGTGACATACATACATATATGTACGTGCAGCGACAGCGGTAAGGTAAAATAATGAAAATCTAGAATATAGTAGGGTGGTACATGTTGTCATTGTTAGAAATGTTATGCAAAGGATTTGACAACTAAAGTTGATAAGGCTAACAAGGAGTAAAAGTAAGGTAAGAATGGGTAAATTGTTTGTGAGAACATAATAAAATAAGTTCAAAAGCGTAAAAGTATTTTTTTTATTTCATTTTTGTAGATAACCTTTAAGAAAATTTATTAACATTTAACATATAGTTTTAGCAGCAAAGCTCTTAATATATTTATAAAGGCTGTTAAATACAAAATATTAAATTGAATTCGTTTATTCAAGTTTAATAAGATTATTGAAAAAAATGCACTCCCTAACATTATTAATAAAGTAATAATTAGTAAAAATCTATATAGTTTTTAATTGTAAATAAATAATATAATAAATTTATAATAATAATAAAAATATATTATATATATTTATATATATATTATACAAAGTTATTTAAGCTTTGGAGTTCATATATTATATTAAATTATGTTGTTTGTTTTTGCTCATATTTTTATTTATGCATCTGCTTTATTTGTAAGCTTTTTGTCTCTTTTGCTTACTGAGTCACCCTATTGGCAAGAATTTGTGGTTCTTTGCATAAATGTGGGACAGACAGATAGACTTATACAGCCTTGCCGCTTGCCTATCGTCGGGACAACAGTTGTATGCAAAGGCTCAGCAGGCTGGCCGAGCAACTCAATCGCTGCTGCTGGGCGCTGAGGCGTGGGTCTTACAGCTGACAGCTATGAACACCAGGCAGACAAATATACACACATAGACATGCATACAGGCAGAAGAGGAGGGGTGTCCTTTGGTTTACATTTTAAGTGTCTGAGGCCTCAATTGCTTTACTGGCTTTTCGACTAGCAACGAGCTTGATGCCGATACCGATGACGATGATGACGACGACGTTGGCGATGACCGTTTGGGGCGGGTTTTGCTGTTTTGGGGGGCCGGAAGGCCGGCACACTTAACTGCTTGGGCCCAAACGAGATTGCGAGTCAACATACTTGGTTCGTCCTTTTGTTGCACATTTTTATCTGCGCTTTTACGTTCAATTCAATATAATGACTCCCCTATGCATAAAACGGTCGATGGCGGCACAAGAAAGGGGTCCGGTTGGGTTGAGTTGGGTTCGGTTCGGTGGCTTTTGAATGAGTTCGGACTGCACTGAACTCAACTGGACGGGATGTGGACTGAACTGGATCGTCTGGCTGACCAAAAGGCTGGCCATACTTTTTATGGCGCCATCCAGGCAACTTAAGGGGACGATTTTAATTTGCATTCGTTTGCTTTCATTTCAGGTCCATGTTGGGTTTCAAAGGATTCTCCTCTGATGCTGCTTCTGCTGCGCTGCTGCTGCTGCTGCTTGCCTATATTTAATCGTTTTTGCAATTTTTCGAGATTTCTCCTGTAGTTTTTGTTTGGGTTTGTTTTTGGGTCTGAGTCTGGCGCCTGCAAAGTTGTGCAAATTGTTAAGTCGGCTATAAATTTGACTTGTACTCGGGTCGAGCTCGCCTTCTTTCCAACCATCCTTTCTTTTTTGTGGGGACAGCCTGTGAAGCTATTTGCATAATGGTTTATAGAAAAGACAAAGCCTGACAAGCAACCAAGCAGGCAACCAGGAAAATAGGATAAAGTTGGTTGCACGTTTGCATTCTGTGGTCGGCCTTTTTCTCCATCTAACGGCCAACTCTTTTCTTCTGGAAACTAAGCTTTTTAAAGGCATTTTCTTATGCGAGTGCTGCAAGTTAAAACCATCAACCACTTAAAATAAATTAAGGCGACGCCATTTTATTTTTGCCATAGCAGCAAACAACCCCTCAGACAAAGTAACGAGCCAACGAGCAAGTAACAACAATCACACACATATACATATATACCTGCAAAACACCCAGATGGACAGACAAGGACAAACCCTTTGGTCTGGCCAAGAAGCTGCTTGCTGTATGGTATTGTTGGCCATTACTTTTTGCGCTTGCTCGGGGACTTTGTGTTCTTTTTATTATACTATATACATATATATATGTGTATGCTGGGTATATGTATAAAAAGTATTTTTGGTATTAGTTTAGCCGAGCAGTTGGCGCACGAGCTGGAGCTGTTGTAGCTTGTGTCCTGGTCTCTTGCTGTCAAGTACAGTTTCGTATTCTTCTGCTTAAGCATAACGAATGTCCTTTTTCCATTTGCCAACCATTACCCCAGCTAGCTGCCGTGCAATTCCCTTGGAAACATGCTTTTGGTCCTGACTGCCGTTTTATTCTTTTTTGTTTTGGTTTAGCCAGGCAAAAGTAATTTTTTACTGTTAGTTAAATAAATGCGAATGTCGGGCTGCAGCTGCAGCTGCTGCTTCCACCACCAACATCACCATCGAGTAAAGGACGAGGGCGTTAAAAGTTTTTGCCATTTTACTTGGCATCATTCTCTGCTTTCTCGCAGTCATTTTTCTATACTACTAAAAACTACTGGAGTATGTATTAAGGTACGTTTGTGCAGTGGCATTTCTTCGGGGACCAGTGACTGCCACTGCCACATCATACATACGAGATAAGCACCATACATGTATACAAATATATATATATACATATATATATATATATATATAACTCCTTGTCACATTGCTTGAAAGACGCGTCGACAAAAAGGGAGTATATCCTCCCCTGGGGCTGGCATCCTTGCACCACTGCTTCTGCTCCTGCTGTGGCTGGCAAGATAAAAAATTAGTTTGGCAAACAAGATGAATGCCTTTTGCTGATTAAAACTGTACAGCAAAAAGAAAACAGAAACGCAGATAACAGAAACGCTGGCCAGCTTCTTTTTCCTCGGTCTCTCTTTCGTCCACCCTCTCCTGTCCCCACTAATGAAATAATTTACGCCATTTTGTAAACGTTTTTTCTATATATATTTTTTTTTATAAAGATATACGTTTTTATCCATCCGTATGTGTATGTTTTTTTAATTGATATGGAACTTAAAGTTGGTTTTGATTAATGATTGTTGGGAAATTTCTGAAAAGAGTAAGAAAATGAATTTGTTAAAAACAAATTTTAATACTTATAGGAATTTCAAATATTCTTCGACTACACAACAAACAAATCATTTATTTAGCTGGAAGTTTATATTTTCAAAACTAAAAAAATTATGTAAGTACGTTTTAATATCTTAATACTTAACCTAACTGAAATTTGAACTATTTAATTAATGCAATAAACAATTAAAATTAACAATTATCTAAATTTATTGTCAAAATTAAGCATAGAAGAAATCGTTCTTTATCATAAATTATTTTTGCACATACGAATATTACATGATGTCTCGATTAGGAATTTGAAGGCGATAAAAATGATCAGATATTATTATTATGAAAACTACCAAATGCAAATGGAAACAAAACAATTAACACGAAACTTCTAAAGATTTTTAATTCATTTTAATGTTAAAGATTAAAACACATTTTAGGCAATGTTGTCAATATCGCATATCAAATAAAACTTACTATTTACTAAATCCATTTTCATTAAGCTATAATCTGAAGTTCACACACATTAACTTTATTAAATTTATGTTTAAAGCAGAATTAAATACAACAATTGTGCATTGCTGAATTATAGATTATTAAATTAGACTGCAGACTGTTTGTTGACCCTGTCTGGAATGTTATTTTGGGAAAATTGAAAACAATTATATTCATACCTATATGTGCACATCTGTATTATTGTGTGTGTGTGAGTGTGTTTTTGGGCAGGTGACCCAATAAATTGGTGCGCTATTGTGGGCCTCCGACATTAGCCATGAACTTTAGAGAGGTGGCCAATTTTGATGTGCCATAAATAACATTTCATTGAGTTATTGATCAGGCAGTCCCAGCACAAAGCAACTGTTGCTTTCACCAATAGCAGCAGCAGAAACACCAAAAGACATAAGCGGCAGCCACAGTGCAACCTCAGGCCTGGCGCCGGCAACGGCCATCATAATTGCAGACCAATCCAAACAGAGACGGCCACTTGTCGGACCAGCGGTGTGCATTTAAATATGAATTAAACCAATTTCGAGTCGATTAATGTCGACGACATTTCGTTTTCGTTTTCATTTTCGTTTTCGGTCGTTCCATTCGGACTCATCGCTCCTTTTTTGTTTTTTGGCTGCAATTATATTTACTTTTTGGGCAGAGAACGTTGCATTTTATTTTTATTTTTTGTATTATTTTTTTTGGCATTCGCCGCGCACTTTCACTCTCGTCAGGCATCAGGATTGGCATTGGCACCCGGGCCCAGACCCAGACCCAGACACCAAACTCGGCATCAACGTGGGCACCCGGCGCCCAGATGCCAGTTGCATGCCGGCAATGGGCGGCTTATTAATGCGTGCATTGATGAAATACGCACTTATACTGATACACATACGCACACGAACACACACTGACACATGCGTAATGCATGGCGCTGACTTTGTTTTGCTTGCCTTTTTTTTGGCAACCAAATGAAAATTGCATATTATGTAACGAGCTGGCAGCAAAAAGCAAAAAATAAACTCACAAAAATAATTCTAGGTGAAGGACGAGGACATTGGGCGATGTCGGGTGCATTGTCCAACACAGCGTATGCGCGATGTTTCGTTTTATTTTTTTTTTGCATTGTGTTTTAAGCGTGGCCTTTAGTTGTTACAAGTAAAGAGAAAGCGTGAGGGTTGTGGGGTTATCAGCCCGCGTTGTCATTGCGGCATCCACGTCCACATACATCATCACATCTGGTAGACAGTCCTGAGACAGGACAAACGACCCGTTAACGCCACCCACCAAGCCATCAAGCCAACAGTTCGCCTGCTGCTCTCATGTTCCATTAAGTGCAATAAACTGTGCATGTAAAAAAGATTAAATTAAGTTCCTACCATTCCTAGGGATGGGAAGTATATCGCATTGTACTAATTAATATCAACCGCAATTTGTTTTGCATGTGAGTTCTGTGAATCGATTAAGAAGCTACATATGTCCTTAACAACAATTTCAGAGCTATGAAATATAATGCGATAATAAGTATTTAATTCTGACACAATCAAGTTTTTTAATCATATTTAATTAAAAATTTGCAAAATATTTAGCAAATTCAACAAGGATTCAATTTTGTTTACAATAAAAAATAAATTAAAACTTTCTGTTGTGAAAAAATTTTTAATTTTAAATATATAAAAATATATATATATGTATATAATGGTTAATGGAACATTATATATCTGAATTATTATATAATTTTTATTTTTTGAAAATATAAAATCTGAATAATTATCACATTATTTTATTATTTGAAAATATAAAATAATATCTGAATTATTTTTATATCTTAGTCGGCTGGATTCTATCTACTTTTTTTAACCTATAAATTTCTTACACTATTACAATTATATATTATTGTCATTTAATTTGTCATGATGCATCGCCATTTTTACCATAACTATATTTACGCGCGTTCTTGAAATTACCATTGCATACTTTTTTGGATGACGCTGAATTTACTACGCTAGCCATTTTTTTTGTATATTTTTTTGTCGACAAAGAGCGCAGGCGAAAGTGTTTGTTTGTATGTAGGTGTGTGTGTTTGTGTAAGGGGGTGTGTGCAAGCTGGTTAATGCGGCTCATACACGTAATTGGCATTAAATAAAATGCCATGCCCTTCACCTCATCACGGCAACAAAAACAACAACCACAACCGGCGAGGTGTGCGAAAAAATGACCAGCACAGAGTCTGGGGGAAGCCCCGGAAACACTCGCATGCAGTCCGACTTTTTTTTAGTTTATTCTTTTTTCGGCTGTCACACACACACACAGACATGCATGGATTACACGTGTAGTTGTGTGTGTGTGTGTACTGACTGTTGCTGCTTATGATAATTGCCGGTTGCAGTGCGTCTCATGGCTCGTATGTTGCGGCACGTGGCAATCGCCTCGTTTTTGGCCGATTGTGGTTGTTGTTGGTTCTCTCATTTACTCCATTTTTTTTTTGATTTTTTTTTTCGTTTTTCGTTCGTTTTTTTGGCCGTTCATTGACATTGTCAATGTCATTGTTGCCATTGAAGTTGATTTTTATTTTGTTGTTTTTCATTTTTTATTTAATTGCAATTTGCTTTATTTGGCGCGTGTCATTTTCACTCCTGTTTAAGTGTTTACGGATTTTTGTTATGTTTTTTGTTTGGGAGTTTGTTTTTTATTTAATTTTTCGGCATTGTTATGATGTTTACATTATGACGTCATACTGGAAACTCAGAGAGTGTATACCAGTTTGTTTGGGAAATGTCTAATTGTTGTCGTTGGTCATGTGTCAAAAATCAGCTGATTGACCGATTTAATTAACATATAATCGATGAGCATTGCATACTTATTTTAACAGCTGGTCCAGATGGATTTTTGATTATTTATTTGGAAGTGAATAATGTTAGTGAGGTAAAAAGTTTCTAGAGACATAGTTAAGTATATTTTGATTTTGGTCCTTATTAACATATAAACAAATTAATTGAATACATTAAAGAATATAATATTTATATATATATGCAGAATAATCTCAAAATAATAATGGTTTTTCATATAACGTTATTTTCCTTAAGTTATGTAATTGCCGATAAATATTTTTATATATTTTTATGTAATATCTGCACAATAGTTGAATTGCAGTTTTAGTTGTTTGACTTGTTGTTCTTTGGAACTTAATTTGCATACAAAAAATGAACTAATTGAATATCAAGCACGAAAAACATTTTGTTTTCCAGCTAAAATTTAAATTGAAAAACATTTTAAAAGCTTTAGCAGTTGAGTTCTAGTTACCTTTGCAGCAACGCTCCCATCCCAACCCACGCATAAACCTACGCAAACCCTTTTAGTTGGTAAATGGGAAAAATATAGTCAAACTCTTTATATGTTTTTGTGTGTGCTTTTATCCAGAGCGGGGATGTTTGGAGTCGCGTTGGCGTCAGGCGCATACATCAAGCGGAAAAATTATTTGACGTTCGGGAAAATTGCGAAAATTTAACCAGGCTGACGGGGCGAAAGCCCCAAAATGCCCCGTACTTTGAAAAATGTTGAATTTCATTTTTCATTTTAATGAATTTTTGTTTTTGTTGGCGCGTGTTGATGTTGACGTTATTTGTTGCTATTCGTTGTTGTTGGTGTTGTTGGCAAGCGTTGGCTGGTGTACACACAAATTACCTTATTTAGTACACACTTGGCCGCATATAATATAATTTACTGTACATAGACCTTTTTATATGGAAATATCCCTATATATGTGTGCTTGTGACTTTGTGTGTGTGTGTGTGAGTGTGCGTGTGTATGAGCTGCTGCCTCTTGTGGCTGTTGTTGGTGTATATAATTTACTCAACTGTTTTTGGTTTTTGTGGGCTGGATCTTTTTTTCAATGCGGCGTTTATATTCTCTTATCCAACATGTGGCCCCTTTGGCTCTAACCGGTATGTGTGTGTGTGTGGCACTTGTTTTTTCATGTTGCGGCTCATGTATGTAAGTGTGTGTGTGTGTGTGTTTGTTAGTGTGCGGCTGCTTTGTCCGTTGTTGGACTTGTTTTTTGAACTTACACCCTACGCAAAAAAAAAAACATCTTTAGGCCAGATTCAAAGATTATTCTTTTTGGGATTATGCAAGATCGTTAATATTGTTTATTTCCTATGAACATACGTAAAAGCTGCATAATACAAACATCGAAATAAGTTTTATTTTTTTTAAATCACTTATTTTGTATTTTTTGACATTCTAGGTGATAATTAAATATATATTTGCAGCAAGTTCAATAAGCTACAGCAGCTATGGAAAAGTTGTTGTTCATATATATAAAAAATATACTGAAGTTGAAAAAATCATGCCAAAATGTAACAACTCTAAACATGTTTTGTTAAAAATGCAAATAAAATTAAATAAAACTCACAAATGATACAATATAATATTATTGACTTTATACAATATTATATGTTTTTTTTTTTATATTTTTAAGTTAACCCAAAACAAATATTTACGATGAGGAATTTTACTTGATCGTTTCTTATAAGGCTGTAGCATGTTTGAGATTCGTTTAGACTGTTGTTTCTTTTTTTTTTCGTTTTACCCAACATTTGAGTTGAGCTTAAACTAAAAATTGCAAAATTTTAAATTAACGACACGTTCCCGCATTCCAACCCAAAGCACACACACATACAATCAGTCCAAACTGTGCGTGTGTGTGGGCATTTTATGTAATGTTGTCTGTAATTTGAGGTTGGCGAACGCAGTGTGCATTTAAAATGAATACGCAGATAAGTATATATATTCGAATTTACATATATATATACATATATGTGTTTGTATATAAACAGTAGCAGGAGGCTGGTATTTTTACATTGTACACATACATATATAACCGGCTCATCTACTTATTTACTATATCTAACGGATTACTGTCGCTGTCACTGTCACTGTCGCATGTACGCAATTATATGCAAAATGTCGCTCTTCAAGAGCTCTCATTATGTGCATTTTACTATAGATCAAATGCTAAGCAATACAACACACCTGGCTCTGGAGTTAAAAGATGCCTTTAAAAAAGTAGAACCCTGAAGCAAAGATATTTTTTTTTTTGCGAGCAGCTGCTGCCTCTGCTGGCCTTATTAGAAAAACCCACCCCGCCGACAGGGGATAAACAAACCCTTAACGTTTCGCACCCAAAATGAGGGTATTTTTTTTGTTCGGCCATTTTGAATTTGTTATATTGTATTTTTGAGTAATGTTGGTCGTCCAGCACACGCACCGTTTTAAACCGTTTTTATTCAATTCATTTATTTTTTTGCTAACAAACTTTTTTAGCTGTTGATAACCATGCACAAATACACAGACATAAGATTTATAAAAAGCCGCAAATTGTTACATTTAGCAGCCGCAGCTGCTGCATTTGCAAGCATTTCAGTTAGGTGCAAAATAACAAAAGCCTCGACATCGGCTCTGTCTCCCTATGAAAACAAAAACCTGCTTTAATGTCAGCTCCCTACCCAACGGGGCAGGCAGGATAACGAATGCACCGTTTCGATGTGGGTTCTAATGGTGTCTGCTGATGGGCTCTGATATGGTTGGCTAATGTTGCCTGCTGCTTTTTGGAGTTATAGTTAATGGTTTTTCCATTTTCTCAATACCAGAATGAACTCAGTTCTGGTCTGGCCAGGATTGGTTGCAAACTCTGCAGGCGAATTTCGCATTTCACTTTGGAAGGATTATTAATTTGAATTTACAGATTTTAATTACAGAAATCTAGAATAACCAATTACATAAAAACCTTTAACAGTTATCTTGGGCGTAAATTGAGAAAAAAGGCAAAGCCATTAAATAAATGATGGAATATTTTGCAGTGCTCACAATTCAAAAAATAAAATAAAAACAATAAAAATATATACCTTTAAAATGTTGAAAAAAAGAATTTGCTTTTGACAACATATTGTGTGGGGCTTAAATATATATCTTAACGATTTGACAAGCTGTTAAACTCAACATGCCTTTAAAGATAAACATAAATAACCAAAACCTACTAATATTAAAAATGTAAAAGATTGAAATTGTTTTATTGTCCAAACAGCAGGCGTCGAAGTAAATGTCGTACGATCGTTTCTTGAATATGCATCTTGTATATGGTATCTCAAATACAGGATTAATCAGGATAGAATAGAATCGGTGCAAAAACAATTTCTGCTTCTCTCTTCGGGGCCTTAACTGGGATAATAACATTAAGTTAACTTATTATTGTAGACTTTGACTAATAAATCTTCCTACTCTTCCTGATCGTGAACAATGCTTGGAATAACCTTTTTCTACAAACTAATTAATGGGGAAATCGATTCCTCTGAATTAATAAACCAAATTACCTTTTCAGTTCCGATCAGAAATACTAGAAATTTTTGTACCTATATCTCTTCAAGCTTGTTATTCTAACTATGCTATCCATAACCAATTTCGGATCTTATATGTTTTCCTACATAGAACATAGTACCAGTCCTACTTGCTCTCTAAAAAACAAGTCTTGTATCATCTTTCTACCTGTTCGGTCGGTCGGGCGGGAGGTGGGTCGCTTTAAGCTTGGGTTCGCGAGATAACAAGCCGGTGCTTGGTATCGTTGGTCCACTTAAAGATACTGTCCCTTAGTACATCTACGTTCAATAATAAGGCAGAGACTGAAATGAGGACATTTTTTTGAATAATGTACAGACAAAGACTTTTTATGGGAAATCATTTTGCACGCGGGCAAATTAAATATTTTCTAAATATATAGTTAATATGAAATCTTTAACTGTTTATTCGATTGCTTTTGAAACGGAAAAGCTCCCGCATTCCTTTATTTATAAAATTTAATTTGAACAATATTCCATTATCGTTGCACATCTGCAAGATGCTGAACAAGAAACGGAGTCAAGTTAAGGCGGCGAAAATAAGGAAAATATATTAATGCAATTAATTAAATACAAACAGGTTTAATTGAAAGACAAAGAGGAATTGGAAACTTCTGCGGTAACACAGAAGGCTGCCCCCAATGATGAGACGACAATTAAAGAAGGATGTGTGTTTGTCCTACAACCGACTACCGTCTACCGTCTACCGTCTGCAAGCGACACGCATCAAAAGCAGCTACAGTGACTTCCAGACACAGATGCACACTTGCATACTCTCGCGCACACTCGCACATATACTCATGTACAAATGTACGCCCACAGAGAAAGCGATGCCGGAGAAGGCCAGACAGGAGGACAACAACAGGACGTGGACTCTCGGTCTTCACACCGTGCGCACAGAATTTAAATCATAAATCATGAGCTTTTCCTCCTCGGCATTCATCATGCTTTTGTTGCGCCCATCAACCCTCCACTCCCTCCACCCCCTCCTTAACGGACCCCTTTTATGCGCGATTTTGGTTTCTCTCAGTGTTTTTCGTTTTTCGCTCTTTTTTGTTTATTTGTGTTTTTGCGCTGTTCTGCTGCATTTTATTTTTCGCATTTTTCTTCGCCTGGGCAGCTGCCGTCTCATTTCGTTGTCGTTGTCGTCGTCGTCGTTGCTTCTGGGGCGCTTTTTAGTACGCACAAAAAGAGAAAATCAGCCGCCATTTTGTTTTTTTCTTATTTTCTCATTTTCGCTCGTTTCGTATATAGAAAATAAAATGCCGCAACATTCACAACAACAACTATGCGACAACATTGCTGCATACAGAAAATGCGATGACGACGTCTCCCAGCTCATTTATTCTGACCAGAATGGGTGGGCTCCAAGTTCCGCGTAGCAGCATCTAAAGCTTCCTTCTCCTCCTCCCCCTACCTGTCCAAACTTAAGCTCTATTGGGCATTAAGGGTTTTTTGGGCTTTTTGTTGAGCTCTGTTTTTTTTTTTTGTATTTGGTTGCGTTGTTTTGGGCATTTGCCAAAGTTGTTGGTCCTTAAATTATTCACGCGCTGCCATTGAAAGTAACGTCCTTTCCTCTTTCCCGCCTCCCGCAGCAGGGCCGCTGGCACAAAGCATTTCCTTTTTGTATGCGCCAGCAAGGGGTCTGACATGAAAAATTTCGTAATTCAAAATTAACATTTAAGGATGACTTGGAGTTGCCGCCACCGAAATATCGGCCGGCGAGTCGGAGTCGAGAGAAAAGGATGCCAGAGTATATAAATGTGTGTGAATGTGTGTGTACAAAATTAACGAAAAAAGAGAAAAACAGCAAAACGAAGCAAATGAAATAAGTACAGCCACGACAAAATGTGTAATGTACTTTACTTGGCGCTCGTTAAAACTTTGCAATTTACGCAGCATTTGGAGTTTGTTTGCTGACTCAATGGAATAAGACTTTTTCTTTGATGCACATACATACAATATTGACATATGTATGTGGGTGTGTGTAAAATTGAGTTAAGAACAGCGACTGAAACAAGAAAGCGTCATAATTGAATGATGCTTGAAGCTGATTGCAATGTAATCGCACAATTAAACTTAAGGTAAAATCGATTAAAAACGACGAAGAATAAAGTTACTTTAACAAAAATTTCAAAATGTTTAAGGACATTAGCACAAAAATAAATCCAACCAATTTTGTAAGCAAATATATTTATATATTTAATTTTTATTCGCATGAAGCAAAGAAATCTTTAAAATCTGAAACAATTTGAGAAAGCAATCTTTTATTTTTGATAATTTTTTATTTTAGTAATGCGCTGTAAAATCTGAAAAATATATAAGTTTGCGTTAAAATGAGTTATTGCAAATCTTTATGATGTAATTGTTGGTGAATAGCTTTCTCTTTTTTTTAAACCCTGAACCCATAATAAATTGGTAAAAAGGTGCAAAAGTATGTAACACGCAGAAGGGAGCATCAACAGCCGAGTCGATATATCCATGTCCGTCTGTATGTATTAAAGCGCCGATCTCAGTGACTATAAGAGCTAGAGATTCCAGATTTGGAACATGAGCTCGCCTAATACCTAGACAGTACAAGTTTATTTCAAATTTTCGATAACTCTTCCCGTTTCCGATATACACATGTGATCTATAACAACATTATTTTGAATTTAGAAAACTTTAAAATGGCGTTTGAAACATTAAACGAAATAATGACAATCTGTGAATTTTTTATTGAAATCCGTTGAGAAACACCGGAGATATGGAACATTGAAGTTAAGCCAAGTATGCAGTATGCTTACGCTGAGGGTATCTTCAAGTCGTGATTTCTCGACTAAAGCCTTCTTACTGGGTTTTAGTAATTTAGTAACTTGCTTTTTAAGTGATGATTTTTATGTTTTGAGCTTATAATTATATCAATATCGAGAAAGAATACGACAGCAAAGGAATGTTCTACATAAATTAATATACATTTATTTTTCACATATTAAAAATCTTGAATAGTGTTGCTTAAACTCTTCTTAAAGTTCTCGCTTAGCCAAATATGTGGCGAACGATTTCTATTGCAAGTTTATCGATTGGAAATCTTTTCAGTTCTTGGCCTAATCAATAACCATATACACATCAATAACTTTACTCTCATATTTTTTTTTCCATTTTTTCTTTATTTCGTTTGCTTTTCTTCTCTTTCTTTATGCTGTTTTTGCTGTTGCTTTTCTGTGGGTGCATTTTGAACCGCCACATGGCCAGGAAGTAAACAATTTACGCAATCTGCCAGTGCAAAGTCGCCCACTGCACGAGAAATTTCTCTCTGTTTTCCCTCCCCCGCATAGCAACATCGACAAACTAAACGCACAAAAGCGACAGAGAGAAAACGAGCAACGAAAAAGGCAAACAAAAAAAAACTTGCAATAAAATAAAAACAAAATCAAATCAAATAAAATGCGCGGCTCAAAAGCAAAACAAGAAAAGCTTCTCGCTACTCTGAGTTTCTGCCCAACATCCATAGCGACGGGACATGCATATGACGGTCACGGAGATGGAGATGATGGCGATGACGACGTTGCTCTCACGAACATAAGCAAACAAAGCAACACACAAACACGCACACACACACACCTAAAGAGCTACTGTCTCTGGGGATCGGCGTGTTTTCAGTATAGAAAAACGTTGCAAAAAGTTGCTGCAGCCCACCCAGCATGCAAAATTTTATATATATATATATATATATATATATTTATATATTTTTTGCTCGTTTTTTCCACATTGAATTTCTGCATTTTTTGTCTTTTTTTAAGCTCCACCTACTTGCTGGGCTCGGATTGGTTGCTGCTGCTATGTCGGCAACGTTGCTCGTCGGCGTCGCAGCAGCAGCCGAGCCAGCAGCAGCAACAACAACATACAAAACAGCAACAGCAGCCATCAAAAATAAGCTAAAAGGGGGAAAAAATGCTAACTCGGAACAAAAAATAACTCGCACACACACGAATAATAAATGTGTGTTTGTGTGTGTGCGAGTCTGTTTTTTGCTGTCTTTGATTTTGTGTTGTTTGCTTTTTCACATTTTATTTTTAACATTTATATTTGGTGTGCGTGTTTCGTGACGTTATACTGTGCACATACTCGCATTAAACACACAAAAACCAAGACCAACACCAACACCAACACATACACATGCACATTATAGTTAACAGCATTATGAAAAATGAAAACGTTCGCTTGTTCGCCCAGTCCTCCGCCACCTCCTACTCCTCCTTCTCCTCATCTCATCATGTCTGCCCATAGACGCGTCTGCGGTTCTAGCCAAAGTCTCTTTCTCCCTCTCTCTTCATTCTACATCTTTTCCGATTTCGTTGTTGAATCCCTGCTTGCCGACGTGTGTTAGATTGCCAGCTATTGCACTTTTTCTAAATTTTGTTCGTTTTTATTGTTTTTTGTTTTTGTTTTGCGTTGAACCCCACCAACTTTTGTCTGCAACACTTGGTCACGTATACTGTTGACTAGTGTGTCCTGTTGCAAAAGCAACAACAATAAAAACAACAACAACCAGAGAGACTATGTGACTCGTCGTGGCAGTTGTTGAGTGTTTAGTAAGTGGTTTAGTAAACACATTTAGTTATTTGCCAACCGCCGACCACACACACACATCAACACACACACGCCCATTCTTATTTCGACACCCGCTCTCATACTCATGCACATTTAGAGTGTTGAAAGAATCCTTTTGCTACGCACTATATGGCGTCGAGTGGCTGTGGAGCCTCTCTCGTTTCATTTCGTCTCAGTTCGATTCCTTTGTGCATTTGCTTAAAGACCAACGAAGGCCACACTACCGTGCATCAGGAAGCGGAGCACTTAATGGCACTTAGTGATACTTAATTATCACAGCAACTCTTTGCTTAATTACTTAATGTACTCCTTCACACTAGAAGAAAATGCGGTACCGTCATTAGTTTTGACTAAATACTTTTTGGTTTAAAGACTATTGTTGGTATCTACGATAATGTGCAAATCTTTTTATTAGTTGAATAATTGACAAAAGTCTTGTAAGCATACATACACAAACGTTTCAGAACTAATCAGACGATACTTTTTGTGTAAAAAAATAAAAAAATTTAAAATAACCACTTTCTATAGTCAGTAATTAAACCATTTTCTTCAATTCAGTGTAATAATGTATACTCACATACATAGCTGTATGTAATAATACTTTTAAAATCTTTTTCAACTTATTTATCCTTTGTTATAACCGATACCTTAATCCTTATCCATCTCTCAAGCAGAGAATGATAAGTTATTAATTTGCACAATCAGTAGAAGTAGTTAGTTATCTATCAAACTTTAGGTCCTCTAATGCATCCTCTAAGCAAGAATGATATTTTATTAATTTGCATTATCTAACCACCTTTGGGTCCTCTAATGCGTTTAAATAATATTTAATATTTTTTGTTTAAGAAATATGTACATGTATATTATTTTTTTAAATCTCGCGCTTTTCTCCAAGTGTGGCTACAAATTAGTGAATTAAATATTTCTACATCTCTGGCCGTTTTCGTAGCTGAAATTTGAGTGGCCTTCGCAATATAATTTGGAAAGTTTTGCTTGCCACAGCAAATATATTTTCTAGTTTATCCGACTAGACACGATAAAAGCGGTGTCTAACCAAGAGTTGTGTCTCCTACTCTCAACTGAAAGGGCAGACACGGAACTCCCACTATATGAGCTGGCTTGCAGTTTTTAGCTAACTTTTATTAGCTTTTCTACTAATTGCTTCTAATTTAATTAAATTAAAACAAAAACTTTTGCGCGTTTTTAGTTGAAATATATGGTACCATTGGGGGACCTGAATTCGACTCCAGGCGCTGAGTTGGCACAAAACTGTGTGTGTGTGTGAGTGTCGCATAATAGTTCAGCTATAAATTTTATATGTTTGCTTGCATTTTGCAGTAAAATATATTTTATAATTAAATATATGTTTAATTAGTCCGATTGGCCGCAGTACTGTCGGCAGCATCATCAGCTGCATTTTGTGGTTCCACAGTTACCCCAAAATGCTCTCTTACATACAAGTTTTGCATTGAGCTTATTAGAAAGTGGCTATAGTTAAAACAATGTACTGCGAGGAATTGAAATGCATTAAGAATTTAAAATTGGCCCCTGTATATATGCTGCAAAAATATTGCATCACAGATAATTCCAGCATTTATTTCGTTGCATACCCAAAAGGGTTGTTTGTCGATGACACTTAAGCTTGTTCTCGGTCCGATTTCAATAAAATATTTGTGTGTGCTTGTACAATCTGAACAAAAAACTAGGAATTGGAAATTAAATAATTCTGGTTTCTTGCTTCAGATTCTATTTCTTAAAATTCAAATGAACATATATTTAATTAACTTCTATGCAACATAGAAGGGCTCCCAGGTGTAGAATAACAAATAAGGATTTATTTAATGCAATGTTCTTTTATAAACATGACAAAGCCTTGCAAAGGAGTAAGATTTCTTATTAAATGAAACCAAATCAATGTAGAAAAAATATAAAAGTTTTTTAAAGTAGTCAAAGTTGAGTGTTTTAAAATCGTTATTTAATTATATTTTTATAAAATACGATGAACTCTCAAAGGCGATAATTTGTACTTAGGTTGTCAATTCAGACAATTTCTTATTTAAATTCTACTTATAGATACATGGTTGTCTAGATATTTCAGTTACTTATTCCATTTAATTTCGAGTCTATTCTCTGCGTTTCATTATCCTTTGACTAATTGTTCTAATGCCAATAATTGCATAGCCATTGATCGTCTACGCGCAGCTCAAGGATAATTAATAGGTGCCTTCCCACGTCCACCCATTTGTCATTTATCAGTTGCCTGTCTAGCGGATGTGGAAAATACGCTAGAAACCATTTTGGTCTTCAAAAACAAATTTGTTGTGCTGTAGGAATAACAATGAGTAAAATTAATGAGCCAAAATGTAATTTTATAAATTGTAAAAAGCTTCCGGCGCATTAATTATGAAAAGGCAGGAACAAAAAAAGAAAAAAACAGTTTTGACATGAGGCGGTTAACAAAAAGGATGCAACAGAGAAAAGTGAGTGAATAGCAGTGACATGGGTGGGGGGACTTATTCAAAAAAGGAGTTGGAAAACAACATAGCGAAAGTGAATCGCATGAAAGACAACAAAGGATGTCGGGAAAAACTCACAACTGATAAACGCTGAATGAAAAGAATGAAAGGCTAAACAAAAAATACAGCAGCCATTTTGCAAAAGGCAAAAGCGCAAAACATATAGAAAGTACGACATGGAAGCTAAGCGAAATAAGGGTGAAAGTGGAATTACTTTCGTCTACGTGACACTAAGCCATCCTGAACTCCAGTCCAGCCTGCGGTTGCTCCTGCTGCTGGCGATGTTTCTCCTGTTGATGATGAGCCCAAAATCTGCAAGGAGTCGCCCTTTGCATGCATTTACAGATTCAACTCCACTTCACTCTCCACACACTTTTCAAATCAAACTAAGCTAGTCACGAGAGACACGCATGAGGCGTCTGCAAGGGGATTAATGTGCACGGTCACAGAATCCACATTCACATCCACACGTCTTTGTCCATATCATCGTTGCGTCCTTGCTCCCCTTAAAACAACTCATGAAACACCAATAACAACAGCAACAACAACAACACCAACATGGCGGCACCCTTGGCGGCGGCCATGATTTTCAAAATTAATTCAACTTGATTTTACTTTCTTGCTTGTTGTGTTTTAGTGCCAAGGCAAGTGGGTGGTGCTTGTGGGAAGGACATGTGTTGGATCTGTGCGGTTTTTAGCAGACAAGAAATTAAAATTCATTTCAGACACCGGGGGCACATTACACACACACTCTCACACACAAACTCACTCAAAATCCGACAGTCGCATTGTATATTAGAATATTTAAGGCGCAAGCCTAAAAGTATGCAATGCTAAAATGTGGCCAACCCTTTTCCTGGCCAAACAACCCTCTTAGCTCTGGCCAAGCAACCCTCGTACCCCAGAGTAAAGCGAAGGCTAAAGCGGAATAACTGAGTGGCTGATTTTTGTTTTTTCCAGAATGGCTGCCATCGTCGTTTGCAGTTTTCTCGATGTCATTTGCCTTTTCCTTTTGTTTGCAGTCGAAAAGTTTTCTATTGTTTTTTAGCTGTCAGTTGAACTTGCCGCCTTTTGTTGTCGCATACTTTTGGCAACAAATTTGTATACCCTTTCATCCTACCTTTCGACCCAGTCGACCCTAAACCTGGCCGTACATATTTTATTCTAGTCGACTTAATCGTTGCTTTGTTCTTGTTTCATGTCTGCCAGCTGTCGTCTTTATTGCACATGTCCACTAATATGTGCTGCCTCAGGTGCATTTGCCTCGGTTTGTACCATTTTTTCTCTTGCTTTCTATTGTTTGAGATGCTTTCGTATACAAACTGCCAGTTGGCTGCCTACAAAATTGAGCCGTTAAATCGCTGAGGCAAATCTGGGAAACTGTGTTACAAATCATGGCCACTGTCTGGCCTAAAAGTAAGCAACGAAGCACTAGCTGTTGGGGCCCCTCCACCAAAAGATAGTCTTCTTTTGCATTTTTGCAAAAAATGTGCTTTCATTTTATTTTATTTGAGTCTTCTCCCTTTTTATGCTCAAAAGTTTTTAACCCTGCCGAGTCATAAAATTAAAACCATCATGGACTCTTAGGGTGCGACTGATGTCTGGCCTGTGTTTGGTCTCCATGCCTCGATCTGCTCTTGGTTACAGTGCCTTTGAAAGCGGCCCCACCTAGCCACACACAACGGGGAGTTGTTTGGCTTCACATTCCCCCATCTGCAGAATCGTCTGCAAGTGAAATCTGAATGCAAGCCTAACGACCTGGCATTGTCGTTGATAAGGTCCAAAAACGCCAGTCTACCTTTTTCGTGTGTGGACGTCTGTCTGTTAGTAAAATTGTCTTTGCTTTACGGTGGTTGAAAATTGTTAATGTTTATGCAAAAGGTAGCATGAATATGTGAGATTTTACCTTTTGTTATGCACTTGTTATGATGTTTGCTGTGCCTTAGTCAGGTGAATGGAAAAATTTCAACGTTTGTTTCCTTAATCAGCTCAAAAATTTCTAAGAGCAATTACCAAATAGAATATCTTCACTTCATCGACCTTAAAGCAAGCAGAACAATGAGGATAACTTTGGAAAAAAACCTCATGAACTATACATTTATTTTTTTAATGGTTTGCGCAATATAAAATGAACCAAAAAGCATTAGTTTTTAAAAATATTTATCAGCAGAAGTATATTTAATTTACTGTCACAATTTAAGTCTCCGAAAAAAACGCATTTAAAGTTATCAGAAAGTGTCTATATTCTACCTTATAAAGGTTAAGTACACATACAAACTAATAATAAATAGTTGGCTAAGCACTTGACTAGATCTTTTTTTTCTTTATGTTTCAGCCACAACATTAAAATTTATGGATTTCTTGGCTATCTCAAAAATATCAAGTATATGTAAAAAATTGTCTATTATTACATCCCTTCATAATATATCTTTATTTAATTTTTGTACAAATAATAAATAATAATTCCAGCTAAATTCTAACTGGCCATCTGACATGCATTCAAATATGACATGCTTTAAAAAAGTTCAAAGCTCTATGCAGAGCTTTTTGATTTGAAATGTTAGAAAGCATTTGTCAGATGCCCGTGTTTAGGTGAGGGTTGTTTTGAGCTTAGTGTATCCAACAGCCGACAGATGGCGCTCGTGGTTGGCTGCTGCAAGCCTTCGTGACTACATATAAAATACAAAAGTTTTAAGAATATACCCTTATGGTGTTTAGGTACATGACATTTTTGGAAACCAACCTTTTTATTTTGACTATTGTAGCTCCATTTGTTTTGTTGTCCTTCGATGCAGATAGTTGTAGTGCAAAACAAATGTATTAAAATATTTTAAGCATTTTTATTTTAAGCATTATTAAACAAGAAAAATAAGCATTTCTTAAGGCAACTACGAAAGCCAAACAAACTACAATTATCAACTGGGAATACAAATTAAAGCATTTCTTAAAAACTATTTGGTTAGTGAGCGTCAATTTAAGCGAGTATCAACTAAATGCTGCGTTCACGTTGAGCTCCGGGGAAATATCTGTAAAGAAAAGAGCACAAAAAATAATGTTCAGAAAATATATAATTTTGTTTTGCTTACAACAATGAAGTCTGATAATGGGAAAAGGGAACACGGCAAACTGCACAGGGCACAACATGGACATTCTCTGCCTTTGCTTGTTTTCCTTTGGAATATAAAAGTTTACAACAAATTAAACTTGCTTGTGGGCAAGCCGACATAACAACAATTACGGCAACATTGGCAAAGTTTTCATTTTGTTCAAATACCCTGTAAGTGAAAGCCATCAAAGGTTTCTTGGAATTCAATATAATTTCATTGCAAAATTCGTTAAGTTAAGCAAAAAATTAAGATCATATCTTAATATCTTATATATAAGTTTGAAGAAATTCTTGAAATAAATATTTTATTTGACAATGATGACAAAATTTATAGAATTTAAAACTACAAGTT
The DNA here is from genome assembly GCA_035044485.1 of Scaptomyza reducta. Classification (NCBI taxonomy): domain Eukaryota; kingdom Metazoa; phylum Arthropoda; class Insecta; order Diptera; family Drosophilidae; genus Scaptomyza; species Scaptomyza reducta. The sequence continues at coordinate 4,425,795 of JAWNNV010001315.1, read as the reverse complement.
ATTATTAATTCTTTGTTTTTAAACAAACCGTTCACTATGATATATAGCTTCGAATCTAACTTCAAAATAGTTACAGAATAATCAACTCAAAAGAAATATTTTGATCAAAAACTATGTTTTTTTTAACTTACATAGATTAAGTTGTTAACTTAAGCTGCTTTAGATCAAATTTAATATATTTTTATTATTTTTTCTGCATACAGAGTTACTCTTAGTTTAATACTTAAACCTTTAGCAACCATCTTTCTCTTGTCGTTTGGTGCCATTGGTTGTAAAAAGTTTTAATAGAAAATTGTAGTTAATAGTTTTTAACTTTGGCTGAGGCCGCTGCTGCTGTTGCTGCTGCTGCTGCGGTGGATTTGATAAGGGACCTCAGAACGCAGAACATGCAAAAAGTTTAATTTTTGGGCAAACGAGCGGAGTGTGGCAACTAAGCTTAACTGAGCTATAGCTGAAGCTGGACCTAAAGCTTTCTCGTAGCCCTGGCCGAGCCTGTCTAATTAATTAAAATCGCTTTAGTGACGTCGCCTCGCACATACATCAAATTCTAGCTAAGCGCCAAGATAAGCAAAAAAAAGTGTCTTTTTAATTTCCTGTTTGCTGATAAATAATGTGCCACACACACACACACATACATACATGCATAGAGATAGGGATAAAGAGTAAAGGTGAGAGGGAGAGAGTGCTGGCTGGTTGCATACATGATGTTATGTAACTTTAAAGCACCTAAAATATTAAAACCACCCACAACACTCAGACAGAGACCACCCTTCTTCAACCCACATAGGGAACCAACTGAAGGAGCAGCCACAGATAAGGCAATAGCAGTAACGGTAGCATCACGTACCGGTCAGTATATGCGCAGGACACGTTGCCAAAGAGCTTAAAATGTGTGGCCCTAAAATAACTTTGTCTGCCCTTCCAGATCCTGCCAGAAGCCCTTCGCACACAAACATCCAGCAACCAGCGAGAAAGAAAGAGATAGAATGAGCTTTAGAAGGGGGAGGATGTTGAGAGGGGGAGGTAGAAAGCTGCTCCTAGGATTTGAAATCCGTTCGCCAGGCAACATTTTTAACTGCTTGGGGGCATACATCAAAACTTTGGCTTACGCTTAGGATTTATTTATTTTCATATTTACAGAGGCCACACACACACACACAAAAAAACAAATATATACACACACACACACACGCTGGCGCCATAATGTGTTGCTGGACTGGGAGGGCTGACAAGGATCTCAAGGATTTGTAGCATTTGGAAGGCAGTTGTTAGATATGTTTATATATGTGTGTTTGTAAGTGTGTTTGTATGTATGTAAATTTAACCACCTACATCTAATGCAGGCTACAGCAACCCGCTCACGGCACCAGCAGTCATAAAATGGCGCACACACAAGGTAGAGCAGTCACATGTCCTTCGCGTGTGTGCTTACGTGGATACTTCGTGTGTATTCTTCAACGAGGGTAGCCTAAACATAGCATATTAATACTACATAAACGAATACTTATTTGCTTCGTAACTGTAAAGTCAATAGAAACAATAATCCATTCGCATTCCTATTTAATTGTATCGGGAAATCCCGACTAGAAGATACCCTGAACCCTAGAATTATGCAAGTATGTGTGTTCCATATCTCATTATTTCGTGTTATGTTTCAAAGGCCAATTTTTTCATATTCAATTTGTTATCGATTCCATGTGTATATCGGAAACGAGAAGAGTTATCGAGTATGTGAAACAAACTTATTCTGCCTGGGGCTTCTGAGATCGACGTGTTCAGAGACACGAACATGACTCGGGTGTTGATGGTGATCATGAATCTATATATTCTATATATACGGTCGGAGATGCTTCCTTCTATCTATTTAGCCATTTTCAATCGGTCCACGATATAAAAATTGGTATATTTATCCAAGCAATTACAATTATAAATTTTTGGTTTTACATTTGTTTATAGCAATAATAAACATCGGTGAACCGGTTCACTTAGATAATAAGAGCAACCCTAAAAACACCCATGTTGTGAAAACCACACTTTTACTTGCTTAATTTTAAATTAAGGACCAACAAATTCTGACCTTAGCCTTCGATTCTGCCTTCTGTACAATATTTTTTGAAAATTGTAAATTAACATACGAATTTCATAATGTGGATGGTTTGATTTTATTTATTTATTTTTTTACTGTGTCGCACAAACTTTTCAATAAATTATCTCAAGTTCCGTTATATTCATTTGGAAGCATTTCGAGCTCTGTTCTGTTTTGAACTCTTATGTCACCCCTCGTTTAGGCATGTGCGTTATTTTAATGACTAGGGGACCGTTCTGGCCACCCGCCACGTGCGCCGTGTTCAGCCTTGGCTTGGTCAGCTTACGCGGCGTATGAGCATTTATCTGCCGAAGCGCATCTTTTGCTCAGCAACCATTCTCTGCGACGTTGCCTCCACCTCGTCCTCCGCCTGCCGTGCTGCCCCATCGCGATTTTGTATTTGTAGCTATTAAGAAATGACATTAAAAAGAGAATAAAAACGACAACCCACAAAAACCCTCTGCTATGGCAGGAAACCCCGTTTCCGCGCTGTATTTAAATGCGCCATTTGCATATTTATTAGATGTCCTTGCTTCGTCGTCACTCGCCTTTGACTGCTTATGCCATTTAGAGACCCTGCACATCGTTGAAAATTATGAATACAGGTTTAAGACAGCGCAGTACATAATTATGTGCCCCAACCCACAAATATTTATGTAATGCAAACAAAAGTTAATTTAGACCCTGCTTTCATTTTACAAGCAATTTACTTTTACACACACACAATCACAACCATTTATTGTATCTCTCGAAAATGTAATATTTTTTTTTTCGGTTTTATTTTTATTTTCGTTTCATCCTTTCCATCCTTTTCACAAACAAATTTGCACTTCTATGCATTAATTAACTTGCTTATTAAATAAAATGAAAAAATTCTTTCAATGAGTTGGTAATAAAGTTCAAAGTTGAAGGACTTTAAAATACGTCATCTAACAAAAATAGAAAAAAGAATATCTGCAATGGCTAAGCTGGGGTAGAAACTTATGCAAAGTGCTACAGTAAATGCATATGACAGCATATCCTTTCCCTGACAAGAAGATCTTTTCTGCCAAGCCAAACCCCAGGAACAGCTTATGCATAATAGAAGCAGCAGTTGTTGTTGTTCAAGTTGTAGTATTTGTTGTAGTTGTTGCAGTTGCACATGTCAAGTCAGTACAGGGAGAAAGAAAAGAGTCGAAAGTTGGGATGTTCTTAAAATTGTATTCTCGGGAAGAGCGAACATTATAAAAACATAAACTAAAGTACAAAATATATTTATAAATTTTTTCCAATTTAAATGTCAACAAGCGCAGAAGTATTAAATGTTGATTTGAATAACCTAATTTAATTAAATTATTTTTAAATATTTTATCTATAACCTATCATTAAAATATTTCGAATCTTAGGCAAACAAAAACGAATTTGTTAACTCCTTTAAAATATATAAATTTCCTCACTACTGTGAATAATTTAATTATTTTAAAACGTTGAATTTATATATTAAAGAAAAGCTAGTTACAGTCAAGTTTTCGTTAATATAGTTAATATAGTAAATATTTTGGCAACTACATTTTGTTAAAACTTGGCGAAATTCTAGTGAAAGAGATTTATAAGCTTCATAAATACATGAACGCATAAAATTGCTATTCACGTATGTATAAATGTTGGGAAAGTTTAAAACTAAAGCAGCAGCGAAACTTACGCGCTGTGGCAAGCTAGTTGGAAAGGGGCAATGAAAGGCTAGAGGGCAAGGAGGGGGCAGTGAGGTTGGTTTGACGCAAGGCCAGTCGCCGGGATGCAGCAATTACAAAAGCTTAGGAATGGTACAAAAAGTGGACGAGGAGATGCAAAAGTCTGGCCACATAGAAACTTGCGAATATAAAATTGCACAATTTAAAACACAGACAAGAGGTTGGGGCTTGAAGGGCGTGTGGCAGGAAGCCAGTTACGTGCAAGAGGCTGGCCGTCCAAGAGTAAAGTGTGGCATGTCCTTTTTGTTGGGTGTGTGTGTGTGTGTGTGTAAGGGAGCGGGTGTGTTCTGTACGCCATTTACAATTCACATTTCTAGTTTTCAGTTCAGTTGAGTCATTATTTTATTGCCATGATACGAGAACGAGAACTGCGTCGACTCCAGATGACAATATTGAAGGACACAAAGGCAAAAGAAGCACAAATGCTTAACAACGCAATGGAAGGGGAGGCAGCAACAACACTTTTGCTTTTCCATTTAGTCGCAATGGGTGCAAATGGGACACGAGCATGGGGTACATGGACATAAAAGACACAGGACACAGTACACTGGACACTGTGCACTGAGGCAAGGAACATCGTCACATCTGTGGGTGGCGTCTTTCGTTTTCGTCTCTTTTTGTCATTCCTGCGGTCTTTGTCGTATATTGCTTATGTCCCTCTCTCTTTCTAGTGTATGTGTTATTAGATTGTTTCAGCTGAAATGTTATTAGAACATTTTTGAATTCAAATTCAAATGACTTTATACTTGGCCATTGCCCGTAAACCCCCTACCACCACATTCTGCTGTCGTCCTGCAACCCTTTCTTGTGCAAAACATCCATTGCACTTCTTCTTTGTGCATATATGGAAATTTGTCCGAATGTCTGTCCATCTGACTGTCTCTCTGTCTCCGTTGTCTCCCGACCCTCGTCCATTAAATTTAAAATGTTTGGAGTGCAATTTGCGTTGTGGCAATGCGCCACCTCAATTGGGAAAGGGTATGCAATTGGCAAGTCCTTGGCCAGGGCATATTGTAGACTAATTTAAGGGTTGCTTTCGGCATTTTAGTTGGTCTGGAAAGGTTTCTTAATATTAATGGAGTTTTGAGGAATAACATTCACTGAAAGATCATAAGTTTTAAAGTATTTAGAGCTTCACATCATGATAATTAAAAAAAGAAAAAAATAATTATCAATAGGTTATTAGTAAACCATTAAGATTTTTAGACACATACTTGGGTTATTGAGAAGCCTTTGCCATGCAATATTAATATCGCACACACCATAATATGTTATAGCTTTTCAACACGTCTTTTAGACAACAACATTTGAAGACAAGAAACTATAAACTTCCGACTATTATATTATAAAAAGTTCATGTGTACATTATTGTAGAATACAGAAACATAAAAAGCCTTTTGAGAGTCATTTCAAAGCGGAAAAGAAAATAAGAAAAGTTAAATTAAAAAATATGATTAGTTTCAAAACAAATTTTTCAGTTTTATAGTAATCATCTCAACAAACCAATTTCAGCATTTATTTCTTAAACTTAAAAACGTTCTCAAAACATTTTTAGAGATCAAACGTGTTATTGAGATAGCTGCAAAATGTTCTCGGAACCGATATAGTTAACTAGCTTCAAATGTATATTGTCTAACCTCAGCCGCATCATACAATTTGGTACTCGGCTTCCAGCCCCTGCCCACTTAGACGTCGGCCAACTCCCATGCCTGAAGCTGGCACTGAAAAACAAATAGGAAAATCCCAAAAATTCCTTGCAACGCTCATGGCAAACAAAAGTTTCAATAAAAACCCAAGCATATAACCAAGCTAAGCACAAGCTGACCAACTCATTCTAGCCTTATCCCAGCCCCATCTCAAATTTCAGTTACTGGTTCAGGTTATTGCTAGTGCAAAAACACCCACAGCAACCGCATTCGTTAGATGGGAACGGGGTCAGCAGGGGGTAGGCAGCAGTTAGAGGAGACAACCTGCAACATTTACCAACTATCTAAACTGAGTTTGAGTTCAGTTGAGGAACTGCGGTAAAGTTTCCAACGTAATCATACAAAACCTTGTTCTGGTTAGGCAGCTGTGGGTGGTCTTTCAGAGAGTGTGAGATATTCCCTCCCTCACCCTACTATATATGTATATGCATATGCATATGGATGTGTATATGGATTTCTGTGTGTGTGTGTGTGTATGTGTAGTGTGGGTTCCTTGCCAGAGCAGACAAAAGACGACTTTGTGCAGTTTCTGACATAAGATGGAGAATATGCCCGGAATGGGCATTGTAGTGGTTAGTTGTGAGCTTTGGGTATAAGGAAGGGACTTGAAAGAGAAGGGAAGTTGGACTTGTGAGGAGAGGATTGCGACTGCTGGCCTGGCTATTTTATATTCAAATAAAATGAAATTACATTGTTTTCAGCTGGCAAACAATTTGAATAGAATTTTAACTTTTTACTATTATTTTATTTGAATGCATACAATGGAAGTCCACATGCAGGACTCACAGGACCACAAGATGTGTCCTGATTGTATATATTGGACTATGTGTGTGAGTGTATATATATTCTAAGGGTTCAAGCAGCTGCTGCTCTTTGCTATGTGCACACAGTTAAAAATGAAGCCAGGGCAAATGGCGGTCAACAGAGCTTAGAAGAGCATATATTTCTTAATTAGAAAGATTCGAATTATGTTAAGGGTTGCACACAAACTCAACAGCGCTACCCACCCCGTTGTAGCGTTTCTTAAACATCATTAATTTAACTTGCAACAATTTACCATTTGCCTTGGGCCGTAACTTTTTGAGTTTTTTTTGTGTACTTCTCGCTTCGCCTTCGGCATGATTTTGAGCTCAGTTTTAATGCTGCCAAATTTTTGGCGAGACCTTTTTTGACCATTTGCGTGTTGGGTACGTGACAAAGCTGGGATCGGGTAATTTATTATATGCCGCAAATGAAAATTTCACAATTTTTAGTTTTATGAAATTGTTCCGGTCAATTAATTGAAGGAATTGTCACTTGGCCTTTTTTTGGGGGTTGCTCTGTTCTTATGGAAAAAAGTGTCTGATTGGGATGGATTTTTGTGATCCCTTAGACCCCAAACACTATAGATTTTGATGACTTGACATAGCCTAAAGTACCAAGGCTCCCCGCTTTTGCCCACTCTGCCTCTGCAATGACGCAGCTGACAATCCATGTAGCAAAGAGGCATGCATTCAGTCACGAACAGAATGCATTTTGCGTAGTGAAATTTTCAGGCTTTGAAATTGCAATGCACAAAATTTTGCTATTCTCGTTTTTCGACGCGATGGACAAAAAAATGCACATGCACATGTACAACACACACGCACATATAAACAGCTAAACATGTAGAATGCGTCACCATGTTGTACCCTATAATAAGTCCATTCAAATGTAAAACATCTTGTTTTTTGACTCATTCAAAATTGAATTGTAATATACAGAACAAATAATTATGCATTAATTTGGAGTCCAGATAGTGTATTTGACATCAACTGATTTATATATAATATTTTGCTTATTGTGAAAAAAGAACAGTAAAGGAGAACCCAAAGTTATTAATTATTTTGTTTATTTATTTTTAGTTCTTTTTTACCAAATAACTTAAAAAAATAAAAAAAATTATTGGCCAAAGAACCAGAAGTGACAGAATTCATTTTTGCTAATAAAAGAGTTATGTATTGTATTTTATGAAAACAAATTTCTAAGGCGACATTTAGATTCATAAAACCCAAAAATACTGCATGCGTTTATGTTTACACACACACACACATATATATATATATATATTTATATAGGCACTCACATCGATTTGGATCAGACAAAGCGCTGCTGCTGCTGCGAATATATACACCCAGCTCTTTGCCTTTGTATTGCATTTATGCCTAGATTGCAATTTTTTGCAGCACAATCCAAACTGGAAAAACCCGGAGCTCGAAAAACACTACCACTAAAAATATTGTACATCAAATGTGGGCAACTGCCAGTTTGGTGTCGGATTTGGGTTTCGGTGTGGTTGTTGCTTGCTGGCCTCTCGATGCAAACACACAGCCAGCCGGCCAATGCATTTGCCAGCCAACTGTCGCTGCATGGGGAGCACAGTGCCTAAAATGCATTTTTTGGACATGCAATAGGAATGGCGACGAAGGGCGTAGAAAGGGTCGGACTGGGTAGACTGTATAGTTTGAGTTGCAGAAGAAGTTGTGAAAAAAATTTTGAAATTGCATTTCAAATGAATAGACGGGCGACGGAGGGAGGCAGGACACCATGATCCATTGCCAGAGACCAGACCCAGAGCCATAAGCTGCAGCAGGAGCTGAAACTGCAACCCATCATGGTAGTAGGTTCGTATGTGCTTGTGCCCAAAAAATCACATTGAACAACGGATGTTGCGACGATATATGACGTTGCCAGGACAATCTTTGAAGCTGTGTGTGTATGTAGACATGCATGACCAGTAGTGCGAAACGAGAGCTTCAATGCCATCCATGCCGGTCATTTGCCTGGTCTGCCATTTTCATGCAAATGCATTTGAAAGTCATGTTTGGGGGGTAGCTGCCTCAATATGAGTCGGAATGGGTTGCTTTCAGACTAAATGTCATGCAAATTACTTGAATCTGATTTTTGACCAAAACCGAACGAAGGAATATTTTTGCACTATGAAGCCGTCAAAAATTGTGCATTAGTCTTAAAGTGCAAAAATCAGAAAAAAACACAAGCAGAGAAATAAACACCACTCACCAACCCAGAAATCTTATGACAGGCGATCATTTTTCACTATGAATCATCATCAACTCTAGCAAACACCGTTGGTTGCATTAGAATTCAGAATCGCTTTTCCTCTGCACTTTTTCTATTCTAAGGCGATTGACAAAAGGGTAAGAGTAATTTTTTGAAGTTATGCAAAACTATATATAAAGGTATAAACTACTAGATTTGCATTAGCCGCCAATTCGATCAGCCATGGTTGTATATCTGTCTGACTTTACAATATTGTAGTTTTTTTTATTCATGCGAATTTTCTAAACAAAAATAAGTGTTATTTTCTATGTGTTGGTTTCATTGATGGGAAATGGCTTGGGTTAAGGGTATCTTCAATACGAAGTTTCTCGATGAATGCATTTTTGTTTATTTTCGTTGCTGCTCACTTTGGTTTTGTTGCATTTTCCATTTTTGTTTAATTTTATTTATTTTTTTTTGCCGTTGTGCTGCAGCCATTTTCTAAACTGCATTGTCAGCTGCAGTTGTGCTGCAAACTGTGCATTGGGTGTTGGCAAAAAACTGCATATATGTATGTTTATGTTCGATACATACATGTACATGGAAACGAGCACAGTCATGCATGTTGGCCATCTCTCTCTCGTTTGCAATGCATCTTCACCTGTCACTGTCTTTCATTTTATTTTATGGCCCTACCCTATGAAGGCCCTACCGTAACTAAAGCCTCTTAAAACTATTGCGAAGTGCATGTATTTGTTTTCTCTCAATTTACATGTACTCGTTGCTAATTAAAAATGCATATCATTATAATATATTAGCATTACACTTTGAAAGCTGCCTATTTATATATACATAAATATATATATATTTTGTTTCAAGCCTGCAGTTTTTTCTTGTTTTTGTATTGTTTGTGCCGACACTTCTATTTACTTTACGCTTTACAATTGTTCGCCATTGCGGCGTTTTTCGTTTTTCACTTTTTGCTCTGTTTATTTTCATTGCAATGCGGCCTACGATTTCCATTCATTCATTTCTATTAGTTATTTGTTTTCTGTACGTTTTTGTAATTATTTGCGCGCCTGCCGCATGCTAAATTGCCTATGTAAATATTTGACAATTTTGCATTTGGCCAAAAGAGAATCCTCTCACTGCATCCGACTCCATCCCTTTTCGCTGGGTGCACGCCTAATGACCAGATCAAAACCAGGAGTGAGGTTCTTGTCGAAAAATCTCGACTAGAAAATACCCTGAACACCTCACTTAGCGCGTACAGTCATTTGCCTAGGGTGCATACAGAAAATTCCACTATTTCTGCGCTTCAGCATAATGACTTAATTTTAATTTTCGATGTCTTCGGTATTTTTTTAACCGCTTTTGTTGAAACCAACTTTCATAATTTTGCTAATAATTTTTTAAACAATTTTTACAATTTCCAAATTCAAGATTTTCTTGTTATTGATTCAATGTGTATATCGAAAACAAGAAGAAATGGATAATTTAAACTTGTATTGCGCGGGGTAAACGATAAATTATATTCAGCTTTTATAATCTGTGAGCTTGAGCTTCTCACAGACAAACGTACGGACAGACGTTTGATGCTGATCTGTCTGTTACATTTATTTGCAGAAAACACATTACACTTTTTGGGTATAATGAACGCAACCCAAACTAGACCATCTCACATCCTGTGTATCTTCTGGTGGAGTTTTACCGGTGCAGTCCATGCATTTTGCATTCGCTTGTGTACTTTACAGTTAGTTCGATTAACCGAACATTTAAGTTGTGTCAAATTAAAGTTTCTTCCCTGCAGCAGCAACAGTAGCAATTATTTGATTCTATTCTGCCCTCGGTGTGTTTTAATTTAATTGATTAATTTATTTGTAGTGGGGTAAAATAGTTTAAATTGTTTCTTACAATTTTAAACAAAGGCTTCTTTGGTATGATTCGACTTAATGTTAGCTGTTTTATTTGGTTATAATAGGTTTGTGTGTTTTTACGTGGGTAAAGATTAATTGACAAGACTTCAGTTACTACACATTTAAATTGTCGTTTAATTGATTTCGCTTTATTGAAATGTTTAAGATATTTGCATTCGCAAAATTCCACAAAATGAAATTTGAATTTCTATAAAACAATTTATCTAATACTCACCAGCAAAAGGGTCGATCCGGGGCAGATGGGGAAGGCATCTGGCTGCAAGCTCTGAAATAATTTAAAAAAAAAAAAACCAAAGCAAACATATTGCATTAAAATAATTGAATAACTTGCAGTTGCATATAAGGGCTTAAGTCAATCCCCGGCAAGGGCCGAGTTACAAAACAGAGACAGTAACGGACAACACAGTGGATAAAGAAGGGAGAGAAGGAGATTGTGAGAAAGGGTAAGGTAAAGTTTTGCGAAACCTAAAACACATATTTATACGAATTTGCCTTATACGCGCTTCGCATAACTTTTGTTTTGTTGCAGTTTCGGTGATTGAGTGAGCATAATGGCAATTTGCCATGTCTACCCAATCCACTTCTGATCCACCTTTGCAGCCCGTCCACCTAAAAAACAATTCAAACCGTGTGTCTGCCTCTGCAGAGTGCATCCATTCAGATTAGTCAGCTCAGTCAGCTTAACAAAAGACATGCCGTGTCGTACATCCCAAAGCACTCAAAACCTAAAGCGAATTGCGAATACTTATAGCCGTTAGAAAAAACCCTGCATCGCTTTTTCTACACAGGCCTCCCTTCTTCCTGTTTCACTCGCGACGTCTCAACAGCCTGTCGACTACATCAAAATGCATTTTGGCCAAAAAATAGTTTCGCGTTTCGTTTATTTTTTCGGTTTCGACTGCACCATCTCTATCTCCATCCATATCTCCCACCTCATCTCCATCTCTCTAGTTTCTTTTTGCACTTTCTAGCCAAGTCCCGCGGAAACCAATCTGAAACAAAGCAATGGCGCAGCACTCGACAAAAATTGCAAATTTACAATGGACACCGAATGGTCATCGAAGGGTATCCAACGCATGACGATTTCGCGATGCCCACAAAACAAAACCCAATCTCTCCCTATTCCCCGTAGCAACGAAATATTCATAATTTGCATTCGGGGCATAGATTCCCACCTCAACATACGCGCCCTTTCCACTCCTCGTTCCCTTCCTTGAATTCCTTTTTTGGTCGGCCAAATCAGTGCAACGGCCGTTGAAGTTCTTTCCTTCTGTGTCCGCGTCCAAATTAAAATGAAGAAAAATTGCATTGCCTTTGGGGGGCTAGGGGGGCTTAGATGGCTTAGGACATTTGCACAGCTAGTTCGAAATCCCCCTCAAGGCAAAAGTCTGAGCGTCGTGCTTTTTTGCATTTGTTACTCGGCTAGACATCGGCACGTTAGCAGACGTTGTCCTGACCACGTCCTGCGAAATGTTCATCAAATCAACGTTGCAGCAGCTGCGTTACCTCAGTCTCTAGTATTTTCCTACTGCTACTTCCTACTCCTGCTTCATGTCCAGTGCGTCACTTTTGTTGCAACGTTTTATGCATTTTTTCAGCGTCTGCGTTTTCGAATGCGACTGCGACGACGTCTGTTGTTTCAGTTCCAAGACAAATGCCACACAGTATTAAGCCTAGCCAACAACCCACAATACAACACTGCACCACACCACACCATAAACAAACTACACCACTCCACACTGCACCGCACCGTACCGCCAGACGTTGCAAAAAATTGCCAAGCTTAACATTTGGCGTGTTTTTTTTTATCTGTACGTGCCCAAGTCGCCGTATTGTGTACAGTCTGAACTAGCCAACAAATGCAGCCAACCCAAAACCCACTCCATCTTCCTCTGGCCACCCATCATACCATTCAACTGCAATAAATACAAAATGCAGAATTTTCTGCCGCGCACATCTTCAAGTTGCCCGCTTGGGACGCCGCCCTCTTGTCGCAGTTTCTATTTTTACTTTCTTTTCTTTTCTATTTGTACTTGTTTTTTGTTTCGTTCGCGACTCTTCCCCGCATCCTTGAGTGCCCAGCGAGTGTGGCCCCATAAGGCGTCTCGACGACGACACTGTTGATTTGGTGTCCCCTTCTCCTCGCACTTTAACAGCAGCATAGCTGCAACGTCCAATCCAATTCCTCGGCATGTACCCTAACAATGTGCATCCGGATATGGAGCTCTTTTTGTACAGTGCTCACTGTACGCTGTACACTGTACACTGCAACGTGGTAAACGTGATTCGTCGTCCTTGGCCACCACCTTCATTCTCGTTCCGCTTGAATGCGAAATCCCCTTTTTGCAGTTTTGCAGTGTTTTGCGCTTTTGTTTTGCATTTGAGTTGATGTTTCTTTTTATTTCGTTGTTTTGTGCCATTTTTACTGCAGCCTTTGGCTTGCATTTTTTCTTGCTGCCTTTCACTTGGAAACTGAAGTAGATGGCACCGCATCAGCATCAGCACATACCCACTCCACTTGCCTCCCATCCACTTCCTCCTTGCGCAACGCAGTTGCAGTTTTTGATTTCACTTTTTTTCTGCCAGCTGCCTTCGACGGCTGCACTGTTTTTCATTTAGCTGAGTGAAGAGAGTTCGGTCTGGTTGCAAATGCAAGTGTAGAAGGGGTTGGAAGAAAGGTGTATACAGAGGGCTTACTTGATCCGTGCAACATGCTCGCTTGTGTTGCATACTTTTTGGCGCTTTGCAACTGCAGGTAAATATTGTTTTTTTTTATTCTTTCCCTCTATTTATTCAAGACTTGAGCGAAATGCGCATTCTTTCAAAAGATAAACATTCACATTCATAACATCGAATCTAAAGATCGAATATTGCCTATACTCATTATCAAGGAAATTTCCCAATAATCATATGAAAAGAAATCTGAAGAAGAACAAATTAAAACAAACTTCGAGCTAATTGCATTTGCTTTGCCTGTTTTACCAACTTCACACCAAAGTTCCAGTTTTACTTCGCCTCGTTCTATGTGCAACAAACTTGATGTTTACGTATGTGGTCCAACTAGCTCATCAGCCTATGGGGAGATAGGAAGTTTTTTTTCCAATCCACCTTCGCCTGGTCGGTTGTATTGCTGCTGCTGTGTGCAGTCTTATGACGCTGGCCGTTGTCGCAATAGCTGCTGTATTTGGTTCCACCCTCTATACACACACACAGATATACCAAACCCAACCCACTCCAGTGTTGGAGTTTTGCAAATGCATGCAGGACATTTCATTTCTGAAGAATTGCTTTGTCGGTGTGCCAGCCTCTCATCCAAAATAAAAGCAACAACACCAGCAGCAGGAGCAGCCGTAGCAACAACAAATAGATACTGCAGACATTGCCAGTTCCAATGCATTTGTCCCTGGCTGTAGTATCCGGGTTTGAGTTGCAACCAACGTTCTGAAGGGTTTGAGTCATTCAGCACGTTGGGCGCCAAGCGGCGCTGCACAAATGAAATTTTGCATTTTCAATTTTTTGAAATAGGCTTCTCCTATGCCCAACACATGCACACCAATACCCCCACATACACGGACACACATACAAAGGCACATCAGCTGCAGCTTTGCTGTTATCCTTGTTCGTACTGTTCGCAGCAAAGTCGCCAAGTGTGGAAAAAATGGGCCTTGTCTTCGTTTTTTCGCTTTTGTTGTGCATGGAATTTTATTTCTCGGCATTTGATTTTGTCGCTTTTCGCTGGGCGCAAAAAGTGGCGTATATACTACATTCACATATCCTGTGCACAATGCACAACTGCAGTTAGTCAAGGGTTGGCCAGGATGGGGTGTTGGGGTTGTACTCTTGTTGCTTTGTTACTGAGGAGGCTGCAGCAGGAAGCCGTTGGCTGCATTTTTTCTTGCAATGCACTCGCAATGCATTTTTCTACAGAATCTTCTTTACTGCTTTCTTTTTGGGCGCAGGCCTTGGCATTTCAAATGGACTCAGTGAGTGGGAGGGGGGATGGTTAGAGGGGTGCTGGTGCTTTTGGATCTGCGCACTTGTTATTCAAAATGGTTGCCATGCATTTTGATTTTTTCTTATTTTTCAGTGTGTTGCCATGGCTGCTAGCGCTATTTGCTCTTAGTTTGTTGTTTTGGAAGAATTGCAGTAGCAGCCAGGGGAAAGACTGTAGGATGGTGTTTCGCAGTCATATATACAATTATACAATTTGCACTCACACACATACTTACATACATATAACTGATGTGATGTAATGGGCGGTGGGTTGGGCGGTAGGTAATAACGACATTTAATGTCGGCAGCTACCACAGCAACATTGTCAAAGGAATGCGCAATGTACAGTCGACTTTCGTAATCTTTTGGTTAAATGTATTATCAAAAATATATGTATTAGGGTTCTTAACATATTATATCTTTTGAGTTGATTCATGCTCAATAAATTGAACTGTAGTTCTTTAAAAATCAATAAAGATGCATTTAAATGGTTAGACTCATAAAAGTAAGAAAACGGCTACCTTGAAAAGTTCGCAAATATGTGGAGGTATGGGATCGATTTAACGACGAATGAATGAAAATAAAGATTCCTCTTTACTTAATAAGCAATTTATCTTGTAATTTTTGTTTTTTCTCCTCATAAGAACTAATACGTATGCGCGTTCGATCTGAACCACTTCTCTACTACCACTAATGGACTCGACCATACGGATCGCAATCTGGTTCGTTACCAGAGTAAAAACCAAAGCCATACATAAAGCCCAATGCCAATGTGATGGCAATGCCCAGTACCATCAGCTTTGCACCGCCCCTTTTTGCTGCTGTTGGCTCTTATTAATTTTTCGCTGAAAAGTGCATTGCGTTCGCGGGCTTTGTGAAAAAATTTAGACTGCATCTGGTGCCTTCATTTGCTGGCTCTTCGATTCTTCGGCTCCCTGGCTGCTGGCATTGCATCCTTTTTTCCAGGATTTGCAGCAACATGTTCGACTTTTTTGTTTATGATGTCGCAGGATTTTTCCATATTGATTTTTTAATGCAAGTGAGATGTGACTGCGTTTGATTTTTAGTTTTGCACATCATTTAAATATTTTTTACGAAAATCAATTTTGATATTAACAGTTCCTTAGGTTAAGAAAAAACTGTGAACTTTTTCTACAAAATATAAAATATCAATATAGAATATGTGATAAGATAATTAATAAAATATAGCCATAATCTGTCTACAATCCAGATTGCTGTTAAGTATTAAGATTTCAATGTTTTTAAGGAAGTGTGTTAAAGAGGTTTTTCAAGCACGATGTATTTGAGTTTGAAATAACATATGTATTTCACTGCCATGCAATTTAAAAATGTTGGGCTTAAAATAATCGATGAAATGGTAGGCAGGAAATGCGCTTAGATAAATATATATGTATGTATGTATGTGCATGAACATATAACTGTCAATTAAGTGCGGCCACATGACGGCAATCAGAGCCGGAAATACATCAATTAAACTTAAAGCCATCGCCCTTCATCATCACTGCCTGCTCGGCCCTCTGTATCTCTCACTATCTTTTGTTATCCCACTCTCCCTCTGGTTTGATTAGATAGATAAAAGTGCATTGCACTGCACATAGAGCATCCATGTACTAGATGCATTCACATATGACCAGGCGCTGGAGCTGCAGCTAGAGCTTGGTATTGGGATTGGGGCACCATATACACAGGGAGCTCCCGCATGCATGCACAATGTACATGGGCGACCGGCTTACGTGGCGTATGAAAATGCATTTTGGCAAAAACATGATTTTGCCCAGGACCTGGATGGAACTCAATGCCGATGCACAACAAAAACAGAAAGGGTAAACATTTCAGAACTGCCTCTGTCGACGTCGACGCCTTTGGTCGACAATGCAAATAGAAGAGCTCGAAAAACACAATACACACACATACGCACAATATAAACACAAAATGAAGAACACAAAAGCATAATCATAACAAAGTTTGTATACACTTTAAAAATCTCAAAGGAAATAAAAGATATTCGGTTCAACTAATAATATGATTTATTTCTTGTACATATTTAAAAGAATTTCGTAAAAATCAACAAAAAATTCTTTGAAGGAATATATAGAACAAGTATTATTGAAAATAAGCGAAAAAAAGTTTGTAAAATAAGTTTGAACAGGAAAGTCCAAACCGATTGGTTAACTAAAATAACCCATGGACAAGTCTTTGCAAGTTGCTGGAAGCGAGGCCTATAAATTGGCTGGAAAAAAGGCTGTAAGCGGGCGGACAGCAATCTGAATTTTGTGTGTGTTTGGATGAGTTGGTTGTGTTTAGGTTTTGGTATGGATCTGGGTTTGGGTATGAAACACAATGGATTCAAACGCAGCACAGATGACGTGCATAAATTGCATATCAAAGGTGCATCAGGAGCAGCAGCAACAACAGCATCAGCATCAGCGGCGGAGGATGCAGCATGGAATGGAAGCCATATCCAGGCAGCCGTTGCAATCTATAGATTTATGCAGCTCAGCTCCTCGCCGCGTACACTATACCCATAGTTATGATGCATAACCCAATGCTAAACTCTGCCCGATGGCTATGTCCAGGCCAAATGTGTTTTGTTTGTTTGACCCCCCTCTAAACCCGCTCGCTCGCTTTGATGAAAAATGATGCACTTGCCGGCGACTGCTGTTGTTGCTGTCCTCCGCTTCGCACTCCTCTCTCTAACTGCACTCAGCGTTGCACTGTTTTGTTTTGCGAAAATTTTCAATTTGCCGGACGCCCAACGGAGCTTCAAATTGCAAAAACGCCACAGCCAGCTGCCGAACTCGTACCCCGAATGCCTTTAAACTAAGAACAGAACACATCCAAACAGAGAACATCCTAAAACCGAAACAGGCTGAATAATTTTAATGAAAATCAATACATAAATTTTCGCCATATTTAGATTGTTTCGCCTATGTGTTTATTTTGTATTATAGTTACGTTTATTATGAGACCATGTCCATGTGGCTCTTGCCCAAAAACAATGCCAACCATAACAAGCTGCATGTGTTTGTGTGTGTGTGTTGGATTATTAATCTGACCATATAAAATAGTCTTTAATTTATATGAAATTTTATTGAATGCCATGCATTTTTTCACATTTTGCTTTTGAGATGTGCTTCTACGTTGTCAAAAAATAAATTATATTTTAGTTACTGATAAGATTCAACTTCAGTGAATAAAGCAATATATTTTTACTGGAATGTGCCTACTGTTTTTTTCTTGTTAGTTTTTTGAGCACTTTAAATATACTGAAACATTAAACACATAAATATCAACTTAAATTTGATTTTTTTTTTTGTTCAGTCTTACTGGTTTAACATTTTTAATTTGATGTTTATTATTTGACTGGTTGAGAATATTTTTTTTGTGTAAAAAGTAGTCAAATGCTCTTTGATTTTCTTACTTTTCGTTATATTTTATTTGGTATTAAAAATTTAATGAGGTTCTTAAAACATGTTCTTAATTTAAGAACCTTTTGTTCATTTTGTTTTATTAAAAGAACTTTGATTTATGATTATTAATTGCAAGTTTCACAAATTTATTTCTATTTGCACCAAATTAACCAAAATATTCATAAAATAAGAACAGATTCACCACCCTAAGCTAAGCCGAAATATGTCCGTTTAAAAATTTCAATAAAACATATAAGCAATATGATGTGGATTTGTTCTAATTATAACAAATAATTTATAATAAATATAATCAAAGTTTAAATTGCATAAATTGTTAATTTAGGGAGTCTGAAATTTAACACGAAGGCAATTTTTCGTAGTTTTTATGTAAGGATGTTGTATTGTTGTAAACCTTATTCAGTCAATTAGAAATGATATCCTACAATTTGAACCTTGTCACAACAAGGAAAGAATGGATAAAATTTCCATATTTTGTGCATACCAAACGAATGCAATAAAACTTAACTTAAAAAACTTATTCAAACAAACAATAACATTTCAGATTTTATACGCCAAAGAACATCAAAGATAGTTAAAATTTGCTAAGGAAATAACGTTTTATATGGCAATGTATATAAATAAATTTGTTCTTTCTTAAGATTATCAGCAACAAATCCCAAATAAAGACCAATACATACATATATTATATGGACGAGAACACATTTTATACAAGCGTACATATGTAAATCTACGCATAACGTATATATATATATATATATATAAAACACGAACAACCAAAAGGAGAGAAAAAACGATTCAGGACTTTTTTGTATAGCTAATGTGAAGCTCGAGTCGGAATCCCGTTGCTCGTTGTCCTCGTCCTCGTCCTTGTCCAGGTCCCTTTTAGTAAACCAAACGGCAAAAAAAGAGAGCTACGCATAGAAAAACGTCACAGAGATAAGGGAAACGGTAAGAGATAGTGTGAAGGACAAGAATAGATTCCTGGCTCAAGAAATTGTGGTTAGACAAAAATCTATTGAGCTACTCAAGAAATTGCCGTCACGATCCATTGAACAGCTACAGCTTCAAGCACTTTTGCATTTCAGTTCTTGCCTAGCTTGCATTTCTCCTGTTTTTGTTCTCTCTCTCTCTCTCCCTCTGTTCGGATGCTGCGCTCTCAGCCGCCCACGCGAACAACTCAGCTACCAAAAACTACTTCTACACACTACGTCTATGCTCTGGTCGACGGCCTGCCTGCTTCCCTGCCACCCATAATAACAACAACTACAGCAACAAGCTTCGTCTGCTGCTCTCTTGCTCTCGCTCTCGTCATCTCTGTCACGCTCGCTCTTTCTAACGCCGCCGCTCTCTCTTACTTGTGCTAGTATATGCGCAACAATGCCAAAACGGAACTCGCTCACCAATACACACGAGACGATGATTTTCGTTTTCTAATGTCTGTTTCTCTTTCTCGCGCATTAGTTTTAGTGTTTTGCATCTCACTTTTTTGTTTCCTTTTTTCGCCATTCACATATACGCACATACGCACACACACACATGACGACACAGACGACTGTGGCTGCGCATGTAAAAGGCGCCTCTCGACTTGTACATAAAACATGGGCGTGTTTGTGCTGTCAACGTCGCTGCTCGCTGCCAGTGTTGACAGCGCTGCTTGCGCACCAAAATTTTGTGTACTTTTTTAGGATATCAAATAGGGATACAAAACACAGACGCACACATATGCACACCCAAAGGGGCAGGGCCCTATATACTCACTGACAAGGAAAAAAGGGAGTGAAAAATGCATTTGAGCTTTGTTGTTACTTTTGTTGTGTTGCTTGCACTAACTAAAAATATCCTCCACAGTTCCTACACTCTGCCCTAAAGGCTGCTGCATATTGCTATGTACACACACATCCATGCCTCTGGTTCTGTACGTATATGTGTATGTGTGCTTGAAACTGCATTTGCATTTGTGCTCTCGCTCTCCACACACAAGGCACAACTACAAACGAACTTTCGAGCAGCCATTTTGGCTTGCAAGGCTTTGGGGTTCCGAGCTAGGCTCAGGCTCAGAATCTAATGCAAATGCATTGCGTTGCTGTTGACGTCGCTGTTGGCGCTGACGTTGGAGTCGCTGCTATGTGAATATGATGCTGCCACACCCAGAAAAGTGCATTTTTCCACAAGCGTTTTTGGATTTTTCGTTTTTGTCTTTTTTGTTTTGTTTGTTTATTTTTTTGCTTTTGTTTCTTTTTACTTTTCGCCTATGTACAACAAATATTCACTTGCTACTCTTTTTTAACAGCTCTGCGTTTTTAGTGTTGCATACACATGTATGTGTGTGTGTGTGTGTGTACATGAAACTGCATTCGGTTGGTGCTAAATGTTGCACTCTATATGCACATTTTGTGTGCGTGGCAAAAGCCAATCGGGTGCCTGCTGCAAAAACTTCTGCTTCTTTTTTCATCAGTCCCAAGCTCGGATTTGGCTAGCAGCTGGCCCCAACTCAACCTCTAACCCACTATCCTCTACCCACCACCCACTTGCATTCCCAAAAAGAAAAGACTGCAGCCTAAGCTCGTGCAACGATTTTTGTTTCTGCATCAGATAATTTCATTAATTTTAAATCTGACTTTTCCATTGTCTTAAAACATTGTAAGGAATGTATAAATCCATTGTATGTATTGATCAGGTAAACATCATAACGAAACATATTGTACAAATTAAAAATATGGTATTAGGAGACAAATTTCAAATACATAACCAAATAAAGTGGTTAAATTGCAATATTAGCAGCTTTGATTCAATTAATATAGCTATGTTATTGCAAATTTAATGAACTCAAAATTGGAATATTTATTATTATTGCGAGACCTTCCTTTTAATTGATAGTTAAAATAATTTATTGTGGTTCTCAAACAATTTGAATTAATTTCGAAGCTTAATATAATTATATAACTAATTCCTTTGGATGTCGATAATGCAATTAAGTTATCTGCTTTTATCAACTGAAACTATCTATATAAAACTGTCTTGAAAAGTATATTAAACTAAATTTTTTATTTTCTTAAACGTAACAAAATTTAGTATTTAAGTATTTTAGATTTATTAAAACTAATTTTTTTTTAATAAATAATTATTTAAAATAAAAAAAAACCTTTATTCAATTTATGAAAATTTCTACGCAAAACAAATCACTTATCTTTTTCATTTGGCCCAATTCGCTGGAACTCCGTAAATCAAATAAAACAATATGTGTTGAATATTCATGATAGCAAATAGCAAATAACACAAAAAAAAGTTCGGATTGCTATTAATACCAAATTAAAAGTGCTTTACGTCTGTTTTTAATCAAACCAAACGAGAGCGGAGGTCAGAGGCCAAAGGCGGATGAGAATATTCGACCCCCCACCTGCCAGAAAGCAAGCAAGCAAGCAACAAGCAAAGCAACTCATTCACGTTTAATATTTTTTTCTATAACATATAGTAAGCACCCACATATAACAAAACACACACTAAAAAACACATACACACACACACATGGGTAGATGATGATTTTTTCGCGTGACTTTGTTGAGTCTGGCTGGGATTTGATATATTTTTTTGCCGTTTGTTTGTTTGGGTTGTTAGAAAAATTTATTTTTTGTTAAATTTGCTGGGTGGGAATGCTAAAAAAATAAAGGAAACAGCGCCAAACGAAAAGGAAAAGCGGAAAAATATGTGAAATGTGTGCGCAAGTAAAAGAAAAGTGGCAACAATTTTTTTTTTGTTTTGTTTTGTGATGTACTTTGTGAGTTTCCTATCCTGCCTTTTGTGTTTTGCTATGGTCGTCTGTTGGCTTTTATTTTTTTTAGTGTGCCCTTTTAGACGAAGGCGAAGGACGTTTGAATAACCTTGTAACCTTTTTTTCAAGTCGCTGCTGTGTTTTGTTTTTGTTTTTTTTTTCATTTTTACAGCTGCGGTCCGCCACAAGTGCGCCCTTGAAACTTGACAAGGCAGTCAAGTTGACCCAAAACCAAAGTATTTAATATTGCATAGTTGTAAGCCTTACCGATCAGCATCTCCTTTCGTTTCCCAGTTCAATTCAGTTAGTTTGTCAGTTAGTCACATTATCAGATCGAGAATTTTGCGCGTTTCGATTGCGAGATCACGACGCGATCGCTGGCAAAGTAAAACTGATCGTCTCGCAAGCTAAAACCTTTGGAGGCTGCTAGCTTGCTTTTTTGGTGCAACAACTAGTTTTCTCTCAACGAAATCGATTTTTCTAACTCAAAAACTTCTTTTGTTTGGTTTTGACAAATACTATAAAGAAGATCTTGGGTAGCCTTTTCATGTCTTCAAACTTGTTTCTGACCATTGAAAAACACCTCACCTTTTTCACCCTTTTTCATACTTTTTCACAAGTTTTGTTGGTCACAAAGGTTCACACAACACATTTTCAAATAATAATTGTGACAGGGGTGCTTATGGTGATTAGGCAAAGCAGTATATTTGAGGATCATCAGCTGCTGTTGCCTACACTGTTGTCTGGGAACCGAAAGGCTGTCAAACTAGTTTTGTACACTACAAGGATAATGATGCTAGCGAACTCTTTACTCATTAACTAGAAACTATTCTGTTAGAGGAAGTAAACTAAACTTCTTCATAGATAGTATAACTATACCATATTTAGTTTCTTGGGATTATCAAACTGTGATCTTTAACCCTTTCGATTCTTATACATTAAACGTTCATCAAGTTAATTGGGGTGGTTTTTTATGTGTTTGTTGTGTCCCGTTTTGGGACGCGTGTTAAAAGTCAAGGGTTAATTTATCCAACCCATTTGGGCATAGGCATTCATTCAAGCTCATTGTTATCTGCTTTTGGGATACGCCACTCAGTCAACCCTCAAGTGTGAGCAGCACGCGTGCGTCAAGGTTCGGGGTTATTCCAAAATGGGACCTGTTCTAAGGGTCACAGGTTGAGGTAACTTAAATATACTGTGAAGCTCTTGATTTGTTTGTTAACTTGTATTTTAATGTGCAAGCTTTTTATATATTTGTTTATTATACTTAATTTCAATATATTTAGCTTAACGCAATAGCATTTGAAAACTCAGTGCACAAAATCCTCCCGGCAAGCTTTTGGCAAAATGCTTTTCAAATTTGTTGTAGCAGCTCGTTCGTTCCAAAGTGGTTTCTAAAATGCTGCAGCAACTTTGCGGATAAACTTCGTGCACTCAGCTCGGTGGAGTGGGTTTGTGGGGGGTTAGCCCCAGGGGGTTAGGGGATGAAGCACAAAGTTAAAGGACTGAGAGCCGCGTCGTTTGGCTTGCCGCAAAGGCAACTTTTAGTTTTTCGCTTGTGCTAAAATAATAATTATGAATATGATTTTTAGAAATTAGAGGAGCCAACAGAGTTGTTATTGCTGTAGCCGAAGTTGCTTCATGGAGCTGCTTGGCGCCCTCTGGCGTCCGTTCCTATCATATATATAAATTTAATGCACTGAGCTCGCAGCTTCGTTTATTTTTGCAGGTTATGAAAATTCTAAATATATAATTTGAGCTACGCGTTCTGCTTCTTGTCATGTATGCTCTGGCCCCTAGCATGTCCTTTTGATAAAAGGTAATCTACTAGAAAATTTGCTTTTCAATTAGTGCAATTAAACTGTATGTGCGCTCAAAAACTAACCGAACTGTACTCCTTTAGCACCAATGGGGATTTAATTTGATGGCACTTTAAAGAAGGGATTGCTTTAAGAAGTGATTAAGTAAACGGCTCAAATATCGTTGCTTCTCGTCATCATCGAAAGAATTAAATTTTAATGCCGGCACGCACTTAACAAAGTTAAACAAAGGCTATTAATAAGAAATGCCCCCCAAAATGAAATTGAAAATGTAAAATGAAATGTAAATTTCTAGTTTGCACAGCAATTTGATCCTGCCAAACGCGCCCCAAGGACTTTTTGCTTTGCCCTTCCGAGTGCTGCTGTCAGCTTCTTGATGTCATTAATTTTTTAAGCTTACTTGGAATTTTTGGCAGGCCGAGACAGGCCCAAATGAAATGGCCGAGACCAGCAAAGGAAAGCAACAGCAAATGGGAGGCAAAGGGTTTTAATTGTTTTGGGTGTTTTCAGCTGCGTCTGGTTCTCGGTTTTCCCTGTGTGTGGGGAAGAGAGTATTGGTTTAGTTTCCAAATACACTTGAGCCTACCCATAATTAAAGGTCCCTCTCCTGCACAGTCTCGCTGTTGTTCTCACACTCAATCTTTCTGTACTCTTACTCTCCAGTCCTGATGATTTATTGTTTGACAGACAAAAGTTTTCGAAGCTCACGCACCACTCGGCGTTGTCGACCAACAAAATTAGAAAGGGTTCTTAAAATGTCTAATGAATGGTTGCTAAAGGTTAGGAAGGTTGCTTGCTTGTCTCTTCTTACCTTAGATCCGTGCGTTTCCTCTCTTGCACCATTTGCCGTCACGGTGTCTAGCTATTTATTTAAATTGTATGTATGTTTAGTGTTATGTTTAATTTAGTAATGGATTAGTGCAGTGCCAGTTCCTGTCCCCCATTCACAATGCCCCAAGCCTATCGTTCATTATGTTAAGTCACGTAGCCTGGCTTAGGTTTGGTTGCGCCCCCAAAGGTTCCGAGTGTGTGCGTGTGTTGTTGTGATACAAAATTGAAGATTTATTGTGACATTTTCTTGAAATACACAAATGCTGCTGACAGTTTGTAGATGGGTCCAAGTACAATCGCCATTTTGGGACACACGCAAAGCTATATTCATTTTGTTAATGCTTACCATAGCTAGAGTTAACGTTGTTGGGTTTGGTGGGTTTAGGTCGAGGGGAGCAAAATGGAAACTGAAATTTAATGAAGCAACAACACCCCATTGCCAAAAACCAAGCACAGGAGGACAAGGTGGTCAGGGTAAGGTTTGGGTTACTCTCGCTGGCAGCCAGCGAAAATGTTGTTTGTATCCTGTGTGACGCCAACAACTAGCACAATAACAACAGAGCGGCCCCTGCTGCATAGATTGGTTATTATCTTTTAGTTCAGTGCATAACTTTTTCACTATGCATGTAAATTTTGTTGCGAGAGTTGCCACCCCGTTACGTTGCGCTTGCACCTTTTCGTTCTTTTCACAGCGAAATTATTTTATAATGAATGTTCGTATTTAGCTAAAGTTTTATGAATGGTGTTCATTATGACCACCACACTGAATTTGTGAGTATGTGTGTGTGTATTTTTGTGCGTTTGAGTGTGTGTTTTGTTGTACTTTTGGCACTAGAAACTATAGCCTTGAAGCTCTGTACACTGAAGTGAACCACAAAAATATGAAAACCACATTTATATTGCACATCGGGCAGCTGTTTTCAAACTTTGTCTGTCTGTCGATTTGTCCTCCGGTCCGTTTCTGTGTGTAGTTACCTCATATGCTAGTTCGCGGTGTCGGTTGTGCCCGCCAGCAGTCTTTTTGGGCCAGGATTTGAGTCCGACTACCAAAAATGGTAAACTTGTCAAAAATGCGTGCTCTGATGTTGGTTTAGAACTTTTGGGGTAAGGCAGCTGCATAAAATTTGCTGCGGGCTAACCCCAGTACAGAAAGTACCAATGGAATTCACAAAAGTGTTTACAAATAGTAAAGAGTTTAATATTTTTTTAGCTATTGCATTTAATTACTGTACATCAATATTAATTTTACCATTATTCAATGTTGATAGAAACTTTTTTTACCTTAAAATACAATACAAACGTTTACCACAAATATACAAAATATCTCTTAATTTAAGTAAAATCAATTATAATTTAAATGTACAACTTAAAAATTTATGACTAACTTATAACGTTTTAATATTTATATATATATACTATTTTCTTTTCTTATAAATAAAATATTAAAAAAAAAAACAATAAAATATGTTTATATATATAAATGGTATATAGTTCTTAATATGCTTTTATATTTAGATTTTTGTTGGCTGGATTTTCACAGCCTAACCCGATCTGAACCGATCTGATCAGCATCAATAGCCGAGTCGATATTGCCATGTCTGTGTGTCCGTATGTATGAACGCGTCGATCTCAGGGACTTTAAAAGCTAGAGACTCCAGATTTTTAACAAAAGCTCGCCCAATCCCTAGGTAACATTTCCTCTGCCCGTTTCCGATATACAGATGTGATCGATACCAACAAAATTTTTCATTTGGAAAACTTTTAGACGAAATAATGACAATGTGTGAATTTTTATTGAAATCGTTTGAAAATCACCGGAGATATGGAACATTAAAATTAAGCCAAATATGCCGTATACACACACATACTTGCAAGCACTGACTGTACGCGTAAGGTATAGGGTTCAGGGTATAATCTAGTCGTGATTTATCGACTAGAGCCTTCTTACCTGCTTTTAAATATATCTGTTATATGATGTATATGAATTTATTTTCAAGCACTTTTAGTAATCATACGCTATTTTGAATGAGAAGTGTTTTGTATTGTATTTTACTTGTGGTAACACCAATTTTAATTCTCCAAAATTTGATAAACCAACTTATTTCTCATTAGCTTTAACTGCACCAGAACTATAATAAGAAAAGTTTTCTTCTACAACAGACTTTGATACTTGAACATGAAATCATAATTTATTTTATATACAGGTACAGTGTTTTGGAAAACATTAGTTACTTAAAGCTTGTAATTTACAAGCGAGTGCGCTGCTCACTTGACTCACTCCTTAGTTATCCTTGCCATACTCCTTGGTGTGCTTCTGACAAACCAACGACGCAGCGAAGCAAAAGCGTAACGAAATTTGCATGGTGCATGGTGGAACGGGTTGGCAGAGAAAGGGGAGCAACGCTGACAACCCTTTCAAAATTCAAACTTGACAATTAAGTGAAATAAATGAGAAGCTTTCGGCGCCGACTACATACGTGACGTGACCAGCACCAAAAGATGCGAGCTCAGAGACCAGAGAGTGAAAGAGATGATGGAGATGCGAGCACGAGATGTGACATGCGAAGAGGAAAGTTGGTTGCCCCCAAACATGGCCCGCAACTTTGACACCCCGAAACATCGACTCGCCATGAGTTGGCTGGGTGTTTGAGTGGGTGGTTTACTTGCTTGTTGTTGTGCTTGTGGCAGATTGTACCCCAAGGTACAAGCAAAGTACTCCCATTCCATCTTCCCTTGCTGCTACTGCTGGTGTTGGCAGCCATTATGGCAAACTTGTACTTGTGCTGGAGCCACACAACAAAGCATCACTCGTCCTCGAATACCTTCCCCCTCCCCACCCCTCACACACAGACACACATGTGATTACCCAATCCCCTCGCCTAGCTAAAGCTCCAGGTCCAGCCATACTGCCGCATGTTTTTGTGCGCAGTTGCTGAGGTCACTAATGTCGTAAGATGAATCCTTTCGGCAAATGCCTTCAGGGTGCAAAAATAAAACAACAAGCAACGGCAGCTACAGAGTCTACACCCACACATTAATCCAAAGTTGCCTCGCGTAATGCACTTAAAAAAATTGGACGCTTCAAACAAAACGAATAATCATAATAATTTAGTTTGCCTTACTTTTTCACAAACTGAGTATCTAATATAGAATAAAATGAATATAACAATATATAAATATATGTTAACAAATATTAATATGAATATCTCAGTAATTAATTTTAAGTGTTTCTTTAACTAAATATTAATTGAAAACTTCGAATATATATTACATGATTGATTGATTTTATATGACACGTTATTCATTTTACGTAAAATTAAAAATTATTCGAAATATTAATATTTATTAAATTACGAAAAGAGTTTTTGATTTTTTAGATTTATTTACTTATTAAAATGTATGTCTAATGCTTTTCTGAGTGTTCTTCAAATGTAGATTAGTTGTTTGGATTTTGCTGCCAGCTGAGCAGGAATGGCGTTGCTCCGGCAGTTCGCGCAAGAAAATAATGAAAACAGCAACTTTAATAATGAAGGTCCTTGGTGTGGTGTGGTGTGTTGTGTTGTGCATTGCCGCCAGTGTGTCCCGTGTTCCCATTCCACTTTGTCGTGCTTTCCCTTTGCTCGTCTCTTTTGAAATTATAATCTGCGCCATGGCGTCGCCGTCGTCAACATTTTCGTTCTGCCTTGGTTCCCCACCCGTTGACAACTTCTCATGCCTGGCTTGTTGAAGGACCTCAGCTCCGCTCGGCTTACACGCTTAGCAGCAGAGGCACTTGGATCCCAACTCGGGTACTTTGTTACTTGTGTAACATGCGTGTTTTTGGCTTCTCTTCTACGTAGGGCGTTGCTGGAAATTTAAATTTATTTAACAAATGACCTCAGCCGACTAATAATGAACATAAAAACAGCTAACAAAAGCTTAATGCTGGAAATGAGAGAAAGTCCTTCAGAGTTTTTACTAATTACTTTGATGAACAAAGGCGGACAAAAGTTTGAGTGACGCAAATAAAAGCATAGAAAATCAACATAAACGAGGAAATTGAAATATGCTTTTCTCTTGTTTTTGATGGCGTGTTTTCTACATTTTTGATGCACAAGCTGTTTGTGGGCTTGACTGAGAACAAGAAAACAATTCATTTGGGAAGCAAATTATTTGCCAACTAACAACTAACACTATTCAATTTCCTGCTCAGCATTCAGACATTCAACAAATTCAATTTACAAAACAGACACAAACATATGCACTCAGATACCCTTAAAGAGCTCGATGCAAAACGATTGGGACTTTACCCAAAGGAAATAAGTTTTATTGCACCCACACCCTTAAGTGAAAGGAGGGATGCGAACCCAATGCTACCCCTGTCCAGGCACCGGCCATGTAGCACTCACACTCCCCTTATTTTGGCAAAAGCCAAGCCCACATTCTCATTCGCAGTGCGCAGACAAAAGTCACAACTATCCCAAGTTGGCATGCGGGTTTCAGTTTTTGGGTGCGGATCTCTCATTTGACCCACCCAACCACCGGTCAGCAGTTTTGCGACTTTTTGGCCATGACTGAAAACTGAAGACGCCATGTTAGATTGGGAGATTTTATATGTACGTATGTGTATGTAAGTGTGTGTGTGTGTGTGTGGGGGAAGGGAAGATGAATTCAATTTGCATTTGCATGCTAGCTACAAATATTTGCACTGGCCCAGGATATAAAATTATTGAATTTGTCAAGCGTTTGCATCAAGGATTTTGCATTTAAAGTTTGTATTATTCTCATGTATGGATACTGTAAGAGATGCGAACTCTGTTGGCTAAACTGTAAAATTTATATGGGTCTAAGTCAATTTGCATTTAATTAAAGCAAGAACTAAAGAAAATATCTTTGGACAAAAACTGGGTTTCAGTTTCCTTTTGCGGCTTCTTGTGTATGCATTGGCCAACCCTTTCAATTTACTTGGTTTTCCCGTTCTCATTCCTCTGAGTTGACCTAATGTATGCGGCGTACAAATATTGTCTCAGACAGCTGAATGAACTCACAAGAAAAAGGGAATCAGCTAAGCCAGACAAACATAGATAGACATTTAGACGAATCTCACCGACTAGACAGAGCGCCAGGCTAGCAAAAAACCCATACGAAAGAAACTGTAGAAGATGGAAGAGGGTTGAGATTGTGTCTGGTTTTTGGTGTTTCTCTTTCTTACTTGCTTTTTGTAAAAC
The DNA here is from genome assembly GCA_035044485.1 of Scaptomyza reducta. Lineage (NCBI taxonomy): Eukaryota > Metazoa > Arthropoda > Insecta > Diptera > Drosophilidae > Scaptomyza > Scaptomyza reducta. The sequence goes on along the minus strand of JAWNNV010001315.1, from coordinate 4,396,246 downwards.
GTTTTTTTTTTATGTCATTCTTGTTTTGCTCACACTCCTCTATGGGCAAGTTGACTTAGTGTTGAGTTTGACTCCGGAGTTCTTTCAGCATCGAAGTGCAGCAGTAACGTTCAATTCAAAATTAAATAAATAGTTAAACTTTTAATTTGGGGTTATTTTTCGGTTTTTAACATAAATGGTAAGAAATATTCTTGCCCATTATTGACTGCATAAATAATTAAAGTAAAGTAAAGACTCGGTGAATGGAAAAAAATCTGTCATAAGTTAATATTTATCGACACATTTGACTGGTTTTATGAAAAAAATAAATACTGAGAATCAGATCAGATGAGTTTGCGTTCTTTCGTTGAGTTCTTCTTAGGGAGTACAATTCCTTGCAAAATTTACTTCTTTTGCAAAAAATAAATAGTGTTTCCCTAAAATATTATTCAACCTACATCAAGGATAAATTATATGGCTTTGCATATAAACTTATCACGAATAAATCAATTAGAAAAAATTACAAAGTTGTTTAGATGTTTGCTTTATTGGAGGAATGATAGTTGGGGCTTAACTGATTTTAATTTTAATTTTAGATTATTTGTAATTGAATATAATTTGTGAATCTTTCATGTCCTTAATTAAAAATTGAGTTAATTTCTCTTGTGATTTAATACTTTTAATTGTTATATGCTATTATTATTATTTTTAAATATTTATTGCGATTGTTATTTTTATGCTTATGGTTTTAGTGGCTAGCGGAAATATAAAAGTATAAAATATTCTGGTTAACCTAAGATTTATAGAGTGATACGTTAAAGGAATATTTTTTCTAGAAACAACTGCGAGGGTATCTCAGACTCGAAAAAACATTAACACATTTTTGTCGTTTATGGCTTTGGGATTTTTTTCTGATTCTGGTTTTGTTACCCCGTTTATGGCCTATCGTCGACATAGTCGCCTGATTGTTTTTTTTTCTATTCCTTTTCTCCTTTTGAGGTCCCATTTTGAGAACGTTTAGCGCGTGTTTGGCTTGTGGCAGAAATACAAGAACGGGTTGACTGGCAATTGACGTGCGTAGCGACATCATTTATAAATCAAATACAGCTGGTCATGGCGCAAGCAAAATTCCATAAATTCCACTAATCCGTGCTCTAAAACAAATCGCCAACAATTTACAATTTAAATTTGAAAATGAGGCTGCGTTAGGCAAACATCATACAAAGCACATTCAAATCCATTAATAATCCATAAAAATTATTAATTACTGCAAACCTGTGTGGGTGATGTGCTTTGTCTGCTGTCTATCAATGCAGCCGCAACCCAAACCAAACCGCACAATTTATGTACATATATATCCTCTCGCCTCCCATGCCCCCGTGTGAACCAATCGAATGTTAGGCAAAAGTGTTTGTTGCATTGGAAATTTTCCAATTTATGCTTATAGCTCTATATCTACTACTACTACTTCTATATAAAGCAAGGTCCAGTGCAAACAACTGCTCTGCCGTCGGCAACTCCTGCTCCTTATTTTGCTGCTGGTGTTGGTAATGTTTCGCCAACGGACATGCGCAAACTAGCTACATGCATATAGTCTATGTGTGTGTGTGTATGTAGCAGCTAAACAATGAAAATCCGACACTGCGCCGTCGGCCATTCCGTAGCCACGTTTCCATTTTGCCATCGTCGGCCATGGCGTTTAGTCGTCCTCTGTTGCGCTGCTGCCCACGCCTAATGCTGCATGCCTCTTGCCACATTCTGCTGTGCGTTGGAATTGCAATAGGTTGGCAGCTCTACTAAAAGGGGAAGGCGCCTCTTTGTTTGGTTTTGCCATCCCCTGGGTTGCTGGCTAAGAGCTGCATTTGTCATATTTTTGCGTAGTTTTCTCTTAAATTATCCGAAAACAGAAACTACTTTACCGACCTTTATTCTAAATCATCTAACTGACAATAGATGGCGCTGGTAATGCGGGTTTTTAAACGAAAATGAGATAAGACAAAAAAATTTATCTATGAGGGTTGATTTTAAGGAAACTTTGTCCCTGGCGCCTCTTAAAATAATGAGGTAAATTTTGACAGGGAAATAGTGTGTTAATAGGTACTGAATAGAAATATAAACTTCCAACATATTAAGTTAAAATCAACTGGTTTTGAAAGTAAGTTATTTACAGTAAAATTTAAAAACAATATGTATCTGGCTTTTATGAAATGCAATGTAAAGTATTTAAATACACTTGGCGGGTTTCATTTTTTTATTTGGCGTAAAGTTAGTACACGTGTTTTCAAATGTTTTGTGCGGCAGATCAGCTTATTAATTCACAGAACTAATATTCCATTTTATATTTATGCATAAACATAATTTCAATTAAGACTATTAATTATTCATTCCTTATATAATGCGGATAAGTTAGCAGTTCATTACGAAGCAAAATGCTTAAAAAGAAGTTACTTCTATAAAAAAAACTTTTAAGTGCAGCAACGTTTGTTTTAAAGTTTATTTGAATATATTTAATTTAGTTTTTGTCTCGTTTCTTACACAACTTCTGTCTTGTGAATATCAATATCTCTTAATTCTTGATTTCGCAACTGCTCATTAAATATTGCACATACATATAAATTTTTCCATTAAAAACCTAAGCTCATAACTGACAAAAATGTATTGAAATCTTTATAGAAAAGATTTGTATCCCTTAATGTCTTGTCTACAAATAAAGCTTACGCACAAGTTTTCGGTCACAATTAAACGGAGATTGTTGGCGGCTCGAGGCCCAATAAAATAGCAAATGTTCGTCATTAACTTGTAAGAACACAAGGCGAAACAAATACGAACAAAGTTAAATTGGGCAATTGTCCATCATCTTTGGCATAAAAAATATGAGTTTCGAAATTGGTTTTCGTGTTTATGTGGGGCACAAGTGTCGCCTTAAGCTGCGACATGTCCAAAAGATGAACAATTTACAATTGAGAGACAATTAACTGACGGACCGCGGACCAGCCATAAAACTGAGGTGTTAAAAAAGATGAGACGAGTCTGTTTGGAGTAGAAAAGCAGCATAAAAAAGTGAAACACATGTTTCGTAGATGCAAGGTTTCTTTCTTTTTTTTTTGGGTGGTTGGTTTCCGGTCGCCGGATGGAATGAAGACGGGTGGGTGGCTCGTGTGGGTGTCAAACTTTTGTGGTCTGTGCGTGCCGCAAGTTTTGAACTTGTTGCGCAGGTCAGAACAGTAGAATTTTGACAGTACACACCACACATCTCCAATACTGCGCCCCAGCGGGAGTTGTACGCCAAAAAATAAATGTGCCACATACGTTCCGAAATGCAGCCATGAAAATCCGATTATTACATTTTTTATTCGTAATAAACCAACGTTGCTGCCGTTGCCGATTCTGATGCCAATGCCGATGACAACGTTCCAATCCGCCCTCCTCTCTCCCTTCTATAATCAATTAATTCTGGCAATTTGTGCACCCGAACGTAACCTCAATTATGTGCGCCAAAGTGGCTGCCATTGCCGAGGATTAATCGCAAACAAAATACAACAAATATACTCCAACAATTTGGCGAGCAGCGAAAAACGATAAAAAACAATAACATGAACAACAACATGAACAACAGAAATGTTCTCATGGAAGTCGAACTGGTTTGACATTAAGCGATCCAGACAACAACGTTGTGAATTATAACAAAAACAAACATTTAGCAGGGGGCTAATCGAAAAAAATGTCAAAAGTCAAACCCAAACACAATGACAATGTCAACAGTAACGAGTCAAAAACGAAAATTACCAAAAAAAGAAGCTAATTGTTGGCGTAACCGTTCGTGCCAAATACTACAGCTGCGTTGAAATTATTAAACCAAATGGACTCCAAATTGTTAAATTCAGCAATGGATCAGCTAATAACAGAATTTAATACATTAACTATATATGTATCCATGTTTATAAAGTTTATTTATTTATTTATATGAATAATGTAATTTACTTGCCCTTATACGATTATACTTAGTAATATAACTTCAAAGTTACATTAAACACTGCAACTATATGTCACTTGAACAGACATCGTTTGGATTAAAGTAAACGAAAGTATAAAATTGATAAACACAAATAAAAACATATAATGTATCTTTTTTAACGAATCCGCCTATAGATTGAGGTTTGTTTTCATTAATTATCGATAGTTTTTCCCGTTTCCAAAATTTATTTATTATCGACATCTTGAAAATTTAATATATTTTAAGGTTTGTCAATGTCTTTAGAATTGCTTACATAAAATTTTATTAAGATCCGTGTATTCGACTTTTGATGCGTAAACTAAAAATAAAGAAAGTTTCGTTAGATCCGTTTGCATAATTTTTATTATAATTGATTGGCACTGATTTGTTGTGTATCAAACAAGCCACAAAGTCTCTAACCACATTTATTTTAAAACATTTTTTAGTGAATACTTACATTACTTTAGACCATAGATCAATGCGATATTAAAACAAGTAAGAAGGCTCTAGTCGAGAAATCCCGACTAGACTATACCCTAACCCTATAATTTACGCATACAGTCAGTGCTTGCCAGTATGTGTGAGTGTCTGTATGTATACGCGTATAGGGCATACCTTCTTAATTTCTATATGGAGTATATCTCCAGTGTTTCTCAACCGATTTCAATAAAATTTTCACAGATTGTCTTTATTTAGTCTAATCTTTCAAACTTTCTTCTAAATTGAAGATTTTGTTGTTATCGATCACATGTCTATATCGGAAACGGGAAGAGTTATCGAAAATCTAAAACAAACTTGTACTGCCTATGGATTAGGCGAGCTTATATACCAAATCTGGAGTCTCTAGCTCTTATAGTCTCTGAGATCGACGCGTTCATACATACGGACGGACAGACGGACATGGCTATATCGACTTGGCTATTGATGCTGATCAAGAATATATATACTTTATGGGGTCGGAGATGCTTCCTTCTGCCTGTTACATACTTTTGCACAAAACCATTATACCCTTTTTACCCATTTTCAATGGGTTCAGGGTATAAAACCTGAGTTATCTTGAAAAATTGTATAAAGACATATTTGGAAAAATAATTGTTTATTTTATAATATATTACATTATACATATATACATTATACATATTATATATATTACAGTTTGAATTTTCTGTATAACCAGCATTAACCTAGGACCTTTAGCGGTTATTGTACTCTAAGTGTAACTAAGGAAGTAGTACAAATAAGCACATTCACGGCGAATCCAACTATTTTCTTGTTCGCATTAATTATGAATATTCTAAACTTGACATGAGCACTTGTTTAATCAATCAATAGTAAAATCGAAATTTGAAGTGTCAACGTATTAGTATTGATGCCAATATTTTTCATACCGGATTTTAAGTTGAAAATTTGTATCGTAATATCTTAATACCTTGCATGGTCTACTAAACGTAAGATATAGAATTTCAAGTGCAAAAAATATTAATGAAGTTCATTAAATAAAACTTAACGAATATGAAATATTATTTTGTTTTAGCCATTGTGCTGTTGCCGAAGATATTTAGTTTTCAGTTAGTTCTGTAAAAGGTCGGAAAATGAACTATTCATTATCAGGGGGAAGCATTTTTATAGATACGCACCCAGCTCTTGCCTCTTGCGTCATGGAAGCCCTTACAGCAACCCTATGCCAAATCGTTGCATACTAAAAGAGGCATCGGTCAAGCGTTGCGTTGACTATTTGACTGCGAGCTTTGTTAGCAACTCCGAAACGCACAAATTGCATGTTGATTTTGGAGTTGCAGCTGGCATCTCAACAAAAAGAAAAAAAAATTTGCTAAGCCAGAGCCTTGACGTAACGCGTACTCTTCTGCTAGCTGTTATGCGGAGTGTGAGTGCATTTTCAATCAAAATCGCTCAACAGCAGCAACTGCAGCTGCAGAAGCTTCATTCGATGCAACTACACCATGCTGCAAGGGGGAAGCAAAAAAAAATAAATCAAGCAACTTCAGCCGAAATTGCAGCATTTTGGGCAAAGCTCGCCGCGCACATGAGCGCGGGTATGTGTGTGGCACACACTCTTTATCTTTTTGCATATAAACGTCGCTTGTACCATCACCTGCCTCTATCCAACCACTTCACTGCCACGCCCGCTCCGAACTGAAGCGATATCCGCCTTGGGCACGCAGTGCATTTTTGTTCTGTTGCAGCTGGCCAGGCGACTGGCATTTTTTCTCGTTGCACTTTAAGTGCAGTTTACCTCTTTGCCATATTTGGTTAGCTCTGTCCCCCCAGCTCCTAGCTCCCATTACCCCTTGCCTGTCTGCCGCCAACCCCTGCTACTACTCTGCTGGCTCTTTGGCGACTTTGAGTGTGCGGCGTTAGAAATTTCGAAAAAAAAGTTTCGCGTTTGCAAATGAATTCTTACAAAGGACATGAGCTATACCCACCGTCCAGTTGCCTGCATTTACACACACATGAGTGTGTGTGTTTGTTGGCAGGGAGTGAGGGGTTTCAGTTTAGGTCCGTTGCATTTTGGTGCGGCCTTTGGTTCGTTGACGACCAAGAGCCAATTCGCTGGCATGTCGGCGCTGGAGTGGCGCTTAAGTGCTATGTGGCTCCAGCCTATGGGCCAGCGGAGGCACCCTCACGCCCAACACCACAAAGGGTATCCCTCCGTTGCGCTTCTTTTTCATTTAATTAAAATTATTTGCCTTTGCCACGGCGAGTCCACTCGGAACTTAGCCGGATTTGGGCACCGCACCGCGTATTTCTTGCGTTGCGATGCCAAAAAAAAGAAAGGAAAAACCCGGTTTTGTAAGTGCGTGTGGCTTATTGTTAATTAGTGGTGCTACAGACATGCCTCTGCCCCCTCTCTGTGTCCCGCCAACTGCATACAGAGGCCAAATGCTGTGATGCATTCATGCATCAGCAATCAGAACAGAACCGTGCTTTCGATTTGTGTGTTTTGTTTCATATCAAATATATATAAAATGTATAAAAGCGTTGAATTAAATGCAGTTGCAAATGTTTTACATGTTGCCAATTACAGAAAACGCACCGAAACAAAAAATAAATTGCACAAATAAAATATATCTGTGTAGATATATTTTCACAAATTCGCATTTGAATGAGATCCTTGTGCCCTGAAACGCGCAAAGGAATTTCAAATATATTCAAATTGTGTGTGAGTGCATTTGAGGTATGCGTTTTTCCATTGTATGCACTTTGACAGCACGTTTTTTTTTTTCATTTTTGTAGCGTTTATAAAAAATAAATATTTAAAATAATAAAAAAAAAATGCTTTCAAAGTATTTTGTAGCTTTAGACCCACTTAATGGTTTTTTATGTATATGTTTTTATTTTATTTTATTGCACTTCAAATAAGCCAAAGGAAATGTATCCTCTTACAAATGTATGTCTGTACAGGTGTTTCTTTTTTGTGCTTCACCAAAAAGAATAATCTTAGAAGTATCACTCGCAAATACTAATTGTTTCTTTAAAAGCTTATTTTTTAATTAAAAAACAAGTAAGAAGGCTCTAGTCGAGAAATTCCGACTATACTATACCCTGAACCCCATACTTTAAGCATACAGTCAGTGCTTGCAAGTGTGTGTGAGTGGGTGTATGCACGCGTATATTGCAAACTTTCTTTATTTCAATGATCCATATCTCCGGTGTTTCTCAATCGGTTTCAATAACATTTTCGTATATTGTCATTCTTTCGTCTAATGTTTTAAACTGCATCACAAAGTTTTGTTAAGTTTCCTATGGCGTTTGTTTTTGTTATTATTATTTTTCTCTCAACTAATAAAATATTTCAACTAAGATTTGTAAGTTATTCCGTTGTGAAGTAGGCTAAACCTTGTTTTATAAGGCAAAACAATGTGAAATCAAGAACGAAGGTTTAAGCCACCTCTTTGGGCTCGCGTTTAGGAGCGAGACTCCCACGTACCACGCATGCATACACAGGTTCGCTCAATCTCGTGCAATCTCAATGACGATGAACCTTATACATAAATCACGTGATACAAAATAAAAAAATAATAATAATTTACTTTATAGTCATCATATAGTAGAAAAAGTTCAAATGAAACAAGATATTAATCTAAAACAGAAAAATAGTTGTCATATGACGCAAAGATAAAATAAAATATGGCTTTTTTGCATTTTTTTAATTTAAAGTTTATACCTGTAATAATTGGTTGTTCTAATGATTAATGAATTTTTGGTCAAAATGCATAAAAAATTAATTAACTGACTCTTGTTGTCAGCGTAGCATAATATGAATCTAAAATACAAAAATGCATTTAAGCAAATTGACAAGTTTTATGCTGTAATTAGAATATAACGTTTGATAGTTTAATTTGGTCAAGCCAATTATAATGAACACATGAAACATTGCAATTACTCATTTACCTATATTTGCCTAATGAGCCGTCACGTTCGTATCTTTTCCTAGTCAGACAGACCAATGGAGAGGAGGGCAGAGCATAAGGATGTGTGCCATGTGCGCTCCTATTAATAATTCCAAGATGCGTAATTATTGATTTTCCATTAACACTTTGAGGTTGCAAATGTTAAAAAAAAAAGCAAAGCAGGAAAAAAAGAAACGAGCCCACGTGTGTGTGGGCACTTTGAACTTAGGCCTGGACGTCAACGGGGTCTCCTGTGCGTTGTCGTCGTCTCACGGCTGGAAAAACTCTTTGAGGCAACGGCGCTTACAATGCGAGCAACGGAGACGACTCTCATTGTTAGTGTCACATGGTTCGCCTTTGTAGCAATTAGTAGGCGTGTGTGTTTATTTATTAATACATATTTTACACTTCAACGCCTAGGGTTAATTGCATACACACATATATGCATTTAAGGGGTTGCAACTGAAACTGAAACGAAAGGTTCTTAAAGAGCTGATAAGATTTAAATACATACATCATACATACTTTTACCAATAATTACGCTGCTGCTGCTGCTGCTGTCTATCATTATTTTGTAATTAAAATGTGAGTGCTCGGCCTTAGATGGACTCCTGACTGTCTTTGTTATTGAACTTGGCTGCAAATTAAAAGTCAAACTGTTTAAGACAATGTACAAACAAGACTTAAAGCAGCGCATTTGACAAGGGTAACAAAAATTGGGTGGAAGGTAGAAGTCGCACGCTGCGCTGAATTTGAATATCCCATGGAAGGACACGCGGAAGAACTTTACGAATGGTCAGTCCAGCAACCCTTCTTCTGGACACTGCCCAGAGCCAGAGCTGAGTTAAACTCAACTCAACCATCCATCCACACTCGCCACGGGCTGTTGCACGCAACGTGGCGCTAATTTCTTTGATTACAACATGTGCGCTGCGCGATGTCGACTTCTGAGAGAGACGGCTAAGTTAATCCTTTGTGCCGTGCTTTGCCTTTCCTTGTCTTTGGACATACACGTAAACAAGCGGAAACGAGCTGTTTTTTCAATGACCAACTGAACTTCAAAACTTTGACTTGGCTGTTGACCAGGAGGAATCGAGACTCGTGTCAGTCAGCAGCCACCCTAAGGCATTTTTGATTCATTTTCCTTAATTATTAAGCAACGGGCGATATTTTAATTTTGGATGTCCCTGCCGAGGGCATTTTTTCTTTTGACTTTAAATTTTGCCATATATAAATTTTTTAAAGTAATTTTAAATGTTCTTTTAACACAAAATTAAATATATATTCCACTCAAACGGAGTCACGCCAATCATAAAATGTAAAATATGAAGTATTTATTTATTATTTATTTCATTAGCCTTTTCATTACTCTTTTCATTTCTGTTTATTATTGACTAATCATTACCCCTGTCCGAAACGCATCCTGCGTTTTTATGGTTGTGTTGCCTTCAAGGAAGCGTGAAGAATTCCGCGCATCTGACGTGTGTGATGTGCCAAATGAAATTTGGGTGTTGCAGGAGTCGTATGTATAGTGACCAACAGAAGCTATTCAAAAGCGAAGTCAGTCCTCGACTTCCTCAGATTGGAACGTATGAACGATGAGTGTTGAGAATTTGAAAGTATTTGTGTACGTGTCATATAAAGAAACATAATGTGTATATAATTCTAACGAAAATCAAAATGTGATTGAAACTGAACTAGAACGAAGTATTTTTTTAAATATTATAACTCAAATAAAATCATTTTTAGTATCAAAAGAATATACTGAATGTTGGACAAAAGATTTCATTTTTTTTCTGTGTCTCATTTAATTTCTTGTTATAACCGTTTATTTATGACTGTTTAACAATATTAACTTAACTTAAAACATATAATGTTATGAACATTAATGCATATTTAAGTCACTGACAAACAAATATAAACTAATAACTTCTGCGGCTTTCTTAACTCTGAATAAATTATTAGTTCATTCCAAATCATTTACTTTTTTGGCTTAATTTATTTTACGAACATATTTAAAAAATTGGGAAATGCCTTTCAAATTGATATGTTTTTTTACATCTTAATTTAAATTGCCCGTTCAGCAGCAATTGACATCAGTCCATCCTTATTTACCCTCTCAATATCTCACACTCTCTGTTTTTTTTTTTCGTTCGTCTAAAATAAATATAGAAATGCTCGTTAAACATTTGGCATTCAATGCAAACGAACGAAGAAACAGACGGACAAAAAGGCAAGCAGCAGTCAATGAGGATAGAATTGTGTGGACTGAACGCTAACTGAACTGCTAATGATTGATGCTGATGGAGATGGCCTCTACTACTACTATAAGCATTACGAATTTCATATACACATATGCATCTGTTTGTATGCTCGCCAAAAAGGAACTTTGCACGCATGCACTTGTCGACTTTGGCATAATGCAGAATGAATGACTCGTGGACGGCTGAAACGGGCTCGTCGAGGTAACAGCAAGGCTGAGCTACTTTTCGCTCTTTGTGCGAATCGCTGGGAGGATGCGAAACCGAATTGGACTGGGTCTGCCTGAGGCTGGTCTGTGCACATATGGAAATGGGAATTCTTTGATTTGATTTTTATTTGGCTGTTTGTGTGATGCAAAGCGCCACTAAAAAGTTAATTGCACGAAAAATAAGTATGTACTCTCCGCCGCTCCGACACATGTGCCACGGTGCTCCGTAGTTTACCGTCCGCTTCAGTCCGCTCCAGTCGCTGTTTAATTTAATTAGTCGTCGTCGTTCCTCTGTGTGAGTTCCCAGTCCTCCGTCAGTTCGTCAGGTCGTCAGTCTGCCTGTCACATGTGTCCATGCCCGTATCGCGATACGGACTCGCTTCTCTTTGGGATTTTTTTGTGCTGCTGCTGCCCACTGTTTGCCAATCCGTTGACGTGAAGCTGAAGCCTCTTGTCGCAGCGGCGCTCAAGTCAATTAGCAAGTATTTTTAATTGCTTTAAATTTGCATAATTTCTGTCAACAAGAAGCTCTGATGGAATTTTTACTATTAAACACAAGCCTCGCTAGGATTTAATGGCCGACTTGCAACTAAAGATTTTGAGCATTAGTCTCAATTAGCCATAACATTGTCTGGTCAGTAAGTTCGCCTGAGCCGTGTCAAAAGTAAGAAAGTCATCTAATGCCTGACTAATCTAAATTTGAGTGCTCCAACTGCGGCAGGCATTTCAATTAACCCGACGCACCTCAAAAAGAGGCCATAAACTTTGGAAAGACAAATCCAGGGCACACGCCAAGGAATGAAAATGTCCCTAGCCGACGGATTTGACCTCAATTCGCAGCTGGTGAAGACGCACAACTAATTAGACACATGCCAGCCAGGAGAATATATGTGAACAGGACACACACACATACAGACATGGTTTGATATGTTTGGCTTTGAAAGTTAATTTGTATTTGTATCTGCAACTGTGTTCGTGGTTGAAAGGTTGTGCGCTTGACCGTATGCAAATTACTTGTGTCATAAATATACCTAACAACCAACAGCCAACAACAAGCGACAAGAAAAGTCAAGCGACCCAAATGACACCCGAGGCTTACAAGTGGGTCGAAGAACACAACCAGTTAACCTGTCAGTCAGCAAGTCAGCAACACTAAGACAAAAACTCGTCAACTCAAAATTGTATTCATCTTTTTCATGATATTTAAAATAATACATTTTGTAAATTAAGTCGATAGTTAAAATTAAAAAAAAATCTTTTATTGCTTAACTTTTAAATTCAAAATGCAAGCTTACTTGGCCGATTTATTAATAGATTGACAAAAGTAAAAGTTATATTTTCTAGAAAAATGTTTTTACATTCAATTTTTAAAAAAGATTGTATTTTGTGTAGTAAGTTTTAATTTACATAAACTCTATCCGTATCTATTCTATCTATAAAGAATCTTGCCGGTTTTAAATCGGATATATAAAATTAAATCCATATTTATTTATTTTTTTTTTAGTGCATCCTACCATTTAAACAGTCAGTCAAGCAACCCGAACGAATAAGAAGCGGCACAAGGACACACGCTTGGTCACAATTCGAATGTGAGACGCAGATTGCTTTTGGCTTGTATTTGGGATTCGGGTAAAAGGTAACTATCACGTATCTTTAGCTTACACATTAAGCTTGCCACGTTTCACGATCCTTACAGCAAGCATTCAATAGGTAGCGACCTTTATAAAGATTTCTATCTTAACGATGACAGTGGAAAAGTTACATTTTCTGTTACACACATTCTCGCCTCAAGATTTTGGCTGGCATTCTCTTTGATTTAAGCGCCAGAAAAGATGACTAAAAAGCACCCAAAAACTAGCCCAAATGTTAGTCGATAACTCGCTCCTGCGAGCTCAACTCGTTTGCTTATCGAAGCCTTTTCAATGGAGCCGCACAAAAGGACGAGATGCAAGTGCGTCGATAAGCCTTAAGTGCGTTTTCCTCAACAAAACTGCTCATTAGGTTCGAATGCCCGACGGGCAAGTATAACCGGTTGCCAACACATACATGGCTATAATTACGGGTCTACTGCCGAGCCGGGCAGTAAATTCATAAACACTTTGCATAGTTTTCAAACAAGCCAACCCTTGAACGGCATACCGAATGGTTAACGTGACAAACAAAAGGACAAGCGACATGCCAAAAGCCTCCACCTGAGTTCCTTCATCCTTACACTGATATTTCCTAATTTTAGCTACGTGACATACTCACACACATACTCTCACAGAAGAAGCAATTGTGTCATGCAAAGTTTAGTGGAAAAAGTTGCACTATTGCCGGACGGGCCCATGGGGCTTTCCTATTGTTCTTTAGAAAGTTGGCCGTCTGGGTGCGTTTATTGTTTCTTGAAGATTAACATCTTCTTGGCTAGCCATAGAGTTAGGCCAAAGTTTCGGCCCAGTCAATGAACTATTTGCATGCCCTTAAAGCAGCTCAAAATGATAGTAATAAAACCGAACCAATAAAATTGTAAACAAACACAATGCAATGAAATCATTTCGAAATCATGCATGAAATTGCGTAAAAGTTGGTTACCAAGACAAAAAAAAGAAGGAATAAAAAAGACGAGCAACGTAAAAAGCAAAAAAAAAAAAACGTGTGAAAATAATATCATGCATGAAAATAAACAAAGAAAGAAAAGAGACCGTGAAAACGAGTAAATAATTTTCGGATATTGAGTAATCAATTAAAATTAACCGAAAAAAGGAAAAATAAAATAAAATACTCTACGCATGTCAAACAAACTACTCACATACATGCCATTCAACATATATCCTCTTCCGTACGCATCCTACAGGACAATGTTATGGCGTTGACCGTAGCCAGTTTCGTGTAAGCCCTGACCCCATTCCAATGGGGTGCGTAATGGTTGCTTCATTAACCGGCACACACAACACACACACATGAACAGTTTCAATTCATTCGCCGGACATGGAGCCGGCATTTTTATATTTTCTTTTTTTTGCTTACTCACACCATTACAATGCAATATATAATAACAGAATCACCACCAACAACAGCGAAACCACAACAAGTGTGTCCCAATGCCTCTCAAGGTCAAACCATAATCGTTGATAATGAAAATTATTTCACACTCCCATCCTGTTTTTTTGCTCCATTTTGGGTTCGCTCACATTTTAATGGTTTCGTTCAGCGCCTCATTTTTATTTTTGTCACTTGTTTTTCTTCAATATCCAGTTAATGCAATTTCAGCTGACTCTCGGCCTCCACACCTCCACTCATTGTGTAAATTATTGCCGAAAAAAAGAGAGCAAAAAATAGTGTGCGCCCCAAAGTATGCAACATAATTAAAAATCAATGGCACACAATCTGATAAGGGCGCGGGGCGTGGCAATAACCAGATTTCCCCATTAACTGCCCACGCAGCAGCCCACGCAGCAGCCCACGCTTAATTTTCGTTTGGTTTATTTTTTATTTCGCTGTTGTTTTGTTTTAATTTTTTTTATTGTTGCTTGCAATTTATTTTTAATTGTTTTTTAATTTATTTTTTATTCGCACAAAAAGCGCAACAAAACATTATGAAAAAAGCACGCGAATGTGAAACACACAGCAGAAATCAACAAAATAAAAATAATAAAAAAAAAACAACAAAAAAAACACACAAAAATAAATATAAATAAAAAATGATACAAAAAAAGCCGGCCGAAAAACGCCGGTCAGCAGACGAGCTCGCGATTCCCATTGCCTGCTCTATAAGTGAATGAATGAGATAGAGTGTACGTGTGTGTGAGTGTATATTTTGGTGGCTCTGTTTGTTTGTGTATTGGTGTAACCACCAATGAGCAGTAAAACTGTTGCTGGGGTGTTGCAGCGTAAAAAAATGAAATAACAAAAAAATCACCAAAGTGTCGAAAATGTAAAAAAGTATATTGCAACAAACAAACAGAAGCATCACCAACTGAGAGAGTAGCAGTAGCAAAGGCAGCAGAGGTTTGCACAGAAAATTTCGGCCTTTACAAGGCATTTAAATTAAACCTCACTCATCAGGAGTGAATGAAAACAAAAAACTCAAAGGATAGTCGAGTTTTCCGCAACTTTAACGTATAAGGTCATCAAGAAACGATAGTCTTAAATAAAATTGTGTAAAAAAAATCACAATAAGGTCTGATAAATATGAAAACATTTATTTTTATTATTAAATTTAACTTATAAATAAATTTTTGGCAGAATATTAATATGGGATAAAAACAATCAATTTTCGTATTCTACTTTTATATTTATTTTTATCTCAATAAGGCTAAACTGGCCATGGGTATGCATTCCAGCTTTTTTTATTTCGGTAGCTGTAAGCGGCAGCTGTTTGCTTGACTTGGTTGTTGCAATCACCTCTCATGGAACCCACTCGGCAACCATGTGTTGCTTCAGCACTTACAAAAAGTAAAAGCACACACCCAAAAAAAATAAAATATAAACATTTGCCGCCAATTTTCGCGCGTATATTTCATTTTATTTTTGCTCATTTTCCTATATTGTTTTTTTTTTTGTATGTTTGTTTAATGCTTTTTTGGGTGCTCCGTGCACAGAGTTTGAACAGGACTCGCACTGGTCGGTATCCTGTGTGCGCTCTCACACTGCTGCCGAGCGTTAAACGCGATTCTCACTCGGCCCGACTCATCTCGTCGCTCGACTCTCCTTCCCGGAACCTGCAGTTGCTGCTCATCTGCGGTGCGTTTTTTGTGTTTTCGTTGTGTGCCTTTTTTGCCGACTTGTAAAAATCACGTGAAATTTTTAAAATTGCAAAATAATGCCGGTCAAACTCATTATATATATATATATATATATATATGTATATAATATATGCAGGATGCATTTAAGCCACCCGCTCTGGTTTGTTTCGTACTCTCTATCATTTGATCCCATTCTGTGATTGTGTAAATGTGTGTTGGAAAGGCAACACGTCATGCAACAGCTGGCTGATGCCACCACAACAATAATACGAAATAAAATCAGAAAAAAACCGTCATACAAAGACCGGTTATAGTAATGACAGGTCCTGTGGCAAAAAGAAACTTTTACAGAATTCTTTCTTAAAACTTTCACACCATTGAGCTCAGTCAGCCTCAGATTGTTTAAATTGGTTAGGATTTTTAAAATTGTCATAAATTCTGTCCGTTAGTACATCTACGGCCAATAATAATAAAAGTCGAATAGGAAGTAGCTAGATACTATGTATACAGTAAGTAGATAGATACTTGTAGGTACTATCTATCTACTAAAAATGGGTAAAAAAGGTATGATGGTTTTGTGCAAAAGTATGTAACAGGGAGAAGGAAGCATCTCCGACCCCATAAAGTATATATATTCTTGATCAGCATCAACAGCCGAGTCGATATAGCCATGTCCGTATGTCCGTCCGTCCGTCTGTCCGTCTGTCCGTCCGTATGTATGAACGCGTCGATCTCAGAGACTATAAGAGCTAGAGACTCCAGATTTGGTACATATCTAGCTCGCTTAATCCTTAGGCAGTACAAGTTTGTTTTAAATTTTCGATAACTCTTCCCGTATACACATGTAATCGATAACAACAAAATCTTCCATTTGGAAAACTTTTTGATGCAGTTTGAAAGATTAGACTAAATAATGACAATCTGTGAAAATTTTATTGAAATCGGTTGAGAAACACCGGAGATATGGAGCATTGAAATTAAGAAAGCATGCACTATACGCGTACACACACACACACACATACTTGCAAGCACTGACTGTATGCGTAAAGTATCGGGTTAAGGGTATAGTCTAGTCGGGATTTCTCGACTAGAGCCTTCTTACTTGTTTTACATAATTTATTAAATATACATTTTTTGAAGATATATACTACGTTGTAAGTTGGCACCGACTTCAAAAAAAAGTGAGTGGAAAGTGCTTAAAATAACTACATTCATTTATTTTTCGTTTTTGAGTGCTTATTTGTGGTATTGATGTCAGTGTCATTCTTTTCCACGTAATTTATAACATATCTGTTTAGGTTGATATGTTTATCGGATGCTTATGGTATGCATATAATATATTTATAAGCATTTTTCATACTACACCCAATAAAATTATGTATTTATATATTTATTCGAAGGTATTTTGACCTATTAAACTTATCTGTGGAAAACTAATAGAAATATATATTCAAATGCTCATTCGATCGATAAGATAAGATAATATACAAAGTATTTTTCAGAAAGTTATCAAAGAACAAAAAAAAATATTTTATATTATATTTAGTAAGCCTCTTAAGCAAATAAAGCTTTTGGGTTTTTTGAACAGGATATGCCTTATTATTATTTCTAAATCATTATTAATTTACAGAAATATTGTTGCATCGTAGCGACGTAAGAAATCAGCAAACCGTTCTTCCACCAATACTTCATTAATTTGTATTTTTTACTTTTTAGTATACCGCAATCTTTACAATATTTGC
The DNA here is from genome assembly GCA_035044485.1 of Scaptomyza reducta. Lineage (NCBI taxonomy): Eukaryota > Metazoa > Arthropoda > Insecta > Diptera > Drosophilidae > Scaptomyza > Scaptomyza reducta. The sequence goes on along the minus strand of JAWNNV010001315.1, from coordinate 4,378,922 downwards.
TTACATTTTCATTGTCTTTCTCCGTGCAACAAAAACAAATAAATTTTTAACTTTTACATTCTTACGAAACTTGACTTGCTTTATAAATCCAGCTGCAGTGAACAACCCTAATTGTTATCAGCTGGTTGTTAAACCCAAACTTCCAGCTATAAATCAACAAAATTACGACAAAGAATCGACGACGAGGTAGCCAGTCTGTGCATTGTTTGTTTGCCGTCAATGGAAGTTTTTAATTTGGTGCCCTGCAATCAGCGCTCATCCTACTTGCTGCACTCTCCCCGTATCTGTTGCCGTTCCTGTCGAATTGCAGTTTTGGTCTGCATAATATGCACTTTGGCTTGACTTCAGCCCGAAGGGGTTGTTGGTTAAAGGTTTTGCAACTTGTTTTCTATCTGGCAGACGCATGGCTCAAAACGCAATTACCCGAAACGAAATCGTCGACTTGCCTGCCAGTGCAGTCAACGGACTTTAGTACTACGTCCTTGCTCCTTGCTCCTGAGTAGCTGAGGGTGCCACTTTTGAGGCAGTTCAGATCCTGTACATGTGTGCTCAATTGCATACCATTTTTGGGTGCAAAAGTTTCCTAAATTGCATTTCAGCGCAGCAAGAAATGCAAAATTGGCTTTAAGATTAAATTGGAAAGCGACCGAAAGTATGCAATTAGTTTGGCGCCAACTAAAGTTGTTATAGAGGGGAGATGGAAATGTCCTAGCTGCATAATTGTTATATCGCTCAATCTACCAGGCGTCTCCACAATTACTCTTCCATTTCCTTGACCTCAAAAAATTTCGCATGATGTCAAATGAAAGAGGCGCACCCATCTAAATTGTTGTTGATGACTTAAGAGTTTTTTGCACACACACACACACGAACGCACACTGACACACATAAGTACAAGTGTGTACACTTAGAAAAAATTTTGAAACAAGCAATATTTTTGGGAACTCATCTCAAGAATTGATTTTGTAAATTAAAAACTTACTTCTCGTAACTAGAAAATATTTAATTATTTTTTATAAGAATTGTATTTAAGAAAAAGCTCTCAATTTTCGACTGTTTTATTTCAAAGTGTATGTGTTACAACACTTGCGGCCAAATTGATACTAAAACGTACAAGATTATGCAGCGGCCAGTTGCCCCAAAGGATTCAAATACGATGACGGCGACGACGACAAAACAACTTTGGCCACACCTGCACTTACCTACACGTGGCCACACACACATACACAAACAAGCAAAAGGGAACATGTAAATAGTGGCAAGGCAAATATTTTCAGAGCCAAGGATTTCATTATCCTTATCACATGACAAGCGGAATTTTTCGTTCAGCACAACAAAAGCGCAAAATGCGAAAGATGTCGTCGACGGTTTTTGGTCGTCCGACGTCCGCCTGGCGGTCGCCACCAGTCAAGCAAACTTACGACTTAACAGTTGCTATGTGTGTGTGTCCTTGTCCTCTCCATGTCCTTTAAGCAGTTCTACTTTAATTACAATATGCCGTTGTTGTCGTCTGCTGCTGCTGTTGTTGTTGTAACTGTGTGGCTTATACGCTGTCTCCTGAGATATTTCATGCCGGCCACAGTCCCGCCAGAGTGTGAGTGTATGCAAGCAGTGTGTTTGCTTTGCCTGTTTGTGTGTCTATGTGTGAATAAGCGCTGTGTGCGGCACTCCTCAAGCGCGATTGTGATTATCCTTAACGGCGGTTTAGCACTTAACTATTTGCATGTTTGTTTCGTGATGTCGTCGTTGTCGCCTTGCTTAACTTTTATACTCTCACTGAGCATAACACTAACTTTGTTACGTATACAACTGTTGAACAATATTAACGCAGTCTTTTTACTTATACGCACATTGCTCTCGTAAAATATGTTCTCCTTTTTTTTAGATGTAACCAAGGTAAGCCTTTTCATTTATGGCAATAAGTAAATTAAGTATAAGTCGGTTAAGTATACACAGTCTGTTCTGAATTTACAAATCTTTTTTGCTTTGCAGAGTATATAAGATTTCGTGTTGTTTATGGTATTTTATATTAAACAGCTTTCTTGTGATGAAGATGACGTAGTCTTGTTCTCTTCTTTTTGTCCTTTAAAGTTAATTACTGTGGCGGTCGACACGACAACAAAAGTCTCGTGTGAGTTTAAATGAAATAATCATACATCTTTTCTCTGATGCACGCTAAATAATGTCTTCATTAAAGGGTCCTTACACAGAGTTTCCTGTTAATCGAAATTCTTATTTACTAAACAATTTTTTTCAAAATATACAATTTGTCCATTCGGTTTTTTTAATTTTAACACTGTTTCCCATCATCGATAGCTTAGTCTAATGCAATGTTGTTTTGGCATTGTTTATGGGTTTTTGATCTGAGTGGGGTTTGGAACAAAAATAAAGTTGGCTTGCAAATTGGGGGCAGCGTGGGTGGCGGTTAAAAGCGACTGTCGCAACATCACATACAAAGCATTGCAACTGGTGCAACTGCGACGACAACAACAAAGGCACAATGCCAACAAACAACAAATTGATATATATGAACGGGTCCGCGGATTGACAAAGCAGCTGCAGCGTAAAAGCCCTACCATGTTGTCTGTCTGTCTATCTATCTGCCCATGCCGTGGTCCAAATTCCCACAACCCCATATTGCTGAAATTGTGCAACGGTCGCAACTCTAATAAAATGCACCAGCAGCAGCAGGAAGAACACATCAACAACAACATTTGATGTTGCTGTTGCTATTGCTATTGTTGTTGCCGCGAAAGTGCATTCTGCGTATGTTAACGCCGGTTCACATGGCGGATGAGTAATACACGCAGACGCAGCCAGACCAACCCAGCAGCAGTACAGCCGCCCACAAGCAGCGCACACTTAAAAAAAAAACTCGATCTTAAATCAGTTCAAACTAAATTTACAAATGAGTTCGTAAGTATAAAATGAAGCAAAAAAGCAAAGCTAGGCGATGTCCTCAACCTTTGACCTTACGCTTTCGAGGCTGACTAAAATTGGATCTTCGATATCACCGATGTTTCTCCCTTGTTTTCGATGAACATTTTACGGATTTTCATAATTTTGTATCTAAAAAAAAAAAATTGCGATTGAATGTGTATATCGATAACTAAAAGAGTTATCGAAACATGTTTTGCCAGTATATTTAGCGATTTAACATATTCAAAAATATATTAGAAATATTTAACTTGAAAATTTTTTTTCTTAAAAAATTAAGCAAAAAAAACATTAAAAGCTATTTAATTTTATTACGACATCTAAATTAAATATCTATATACATTTAACTTTAGACCAAAGTTTTTTGCTAACTGCCATTGCATTGAATTTTAGACGTTTCAACGATGGCGGACAGACTAAAACCCCATACCCTCCACTTTCCCGCTGGTAGGTGGGACATTTTTGTATTATTTGTGTTGGGTTTCAAACGCAAGCGTGCATTTTTAATGCAACAGCAACAACAACAACCAGAACGGTTGCCTGCCAATCTTCCACGCCCCCCAAAACATACCACATAGGGGGCTTAGCATTTTGCTTTGCTGTTGGTGTTGCTGCACCTGCAGCTTCCTGCATGCATTGTCTATGGAATAACAGAGTTTTAACAAAAAAATATACCATATCGAAAGTTGAAAGTTCGTTTGTAGGGCATCCGTTTTGTTGGTTGCTCGCATGTGCTCTGAGGGAGTCGATGCAGGTTTCATTCGCTTGATTAATTAAAAGCGAAATATGTTTATAGCCAAAGTCATCTTCGGGGAGTGCAAAAAATGAGCCTAATGAATTATGCAGCTCCCGCAGGAGTAGGAGTTAAAGCTGATGCTAATTTGCATTCAAGTGTGACGGAGTCAGGCAATTGTCGACGAGAGTGACCTCCACGATTGACATTTGACCCGTCTCTCACTACCCTTAGCGTCTTGCCAACAAACAATCAGGAACTCAAACTCAAAACACTGCAAAACTTCCCTTATTGCACTTGCTGCATTTTTGTTTTCGTTGTTTTTGTTTTGTTGAAAGGACTGCTGCAACTGCAGAGCTGCTTTGGTGCAATGGGCAAAAACTCGAATGTTGTTGCTGGCAAATGTTGCAGCTGTCGCTGCTGAGCCCTAACCCTCCCCACTCTCATTTAGAGTGCCCCCACTGCGCCTGTCGCATGTTTAGTTTTTCGCGCAATTTTCCGCGCTGTCTTTGTCAATTTTGTTGCTACTGCTGCCTGCAGCCTGGCGATATTTACGCTATATGCCACTGACCCTCAACAGCCCCCTCTCCATTGCAGGCACGAACACGAATTTGGGGCCGTGCTTGATGCTTTTAGGCAACGAATTGCAACTGCAATGCATTGCGCTTTGGGGAATATGCAAATCAGCCATCAGACAACACAGCCATCAGCCATCACCAGCTGCAGTTGCAGTCGCAGCAACAAAGACTGCATCAGCGGCATGCATCAGCGTCATCTCCATTCGGGCATCGTATCTGCAGAGTGCACAGAATCAACATCATCAAACTAAACATGATTTTTTATATTTTTTTGTGGTTTTGGCCAAGAGTCAGTTGGAGCCAGTCTCTACGGAATTTTCGAACTGCATTTGATTGATGTATTTTTAGGCCGCTTTCAATTAAATGCCATTGCGATCATTATTTTTTCAGCACACTAATTACCACATGCTTTGGTGCGATTTCAATAGACAATACTATTTTTCGTAAGTTTTATATTTTTTTGTTTTAAAACTCCGTTTTGTTTCGAATATATGTGGTGTTTTTTAAAATAGTTTATTGATTTTTAAATTAGTAATTTAATACTTGAAAATTTTTCATGGTAAGTAAACATATCAAGAGTGATATAAAAAGGCTGTTAAGATGAATAATAAAATTTATTACGTGTCGAAAAGGCGGAGGAGGATGAAAATTCGTGAGAATTTTTTAATATGTGTTTCCTATGCTGCTCCTTATTTTTGGTGAAGGTAACCCAGACCCAACTAATGTGTTTTTACGAGTAATGTTTAATGCAGCTTAATAAAAAATTGTACTTCGATATTGAAAAGTTCTTAGTTAACCGTTAATCTTGTTTAAATGATTAGCAATGATGCGTATTCGTAATGTATGTGCAATTGTTTAAAATTTTGAAAAATATTTTTTCCATAGTGTCTGAAGTTGTATAAAAGTTTATATGTTAATGAGCAATCGTCGATTCTGTAAATTGTAATATATGCTATATATTCACAAGTTAATCAAATTAAAACAAAACATTCGATTTAGAACCGTTTTTTACATTCCTTTTGCTAAAGCCATAAAAACATTGACGAAAAGTAAACATCAATTTTTATTTGCAAATATTAAAATTTTTTTTGTGTCTGTTTAAGCATTATTAAGAACCATGAGCATTGTTGAAATTTCTTATCGATGAACCCTTTTTTATTTACTTGCCATTCCTTTCACTTATTTGAATATCGATGCAAATTTTCTATCGTATTTCAGCGCGATTTCACAATTTATGCGCCGTACTCTCCCGCTAGCTCATTAATTAATAATCAGCCAACGGCCGAACAAAAAAAAATAAAAATGATGGTGTGGCCTGCTGGTGGGTGAGTCGTTGAGAACACAATACTCGGCAGTCGGATGATAATCGTTGAAAATAGTACCTGTGTGTGGTCGACAGAAATGAGGAAGGGTTGATGCTGTATTCGTATTTGATGTACCTTTGTCATTTGTGTGTAGCGCAACTTATTAATCCATAAGGCTATCTGGTAACTCTTTTATGTGTGCATGAAATGACTGAAGGACGTCCCACCTCTCGCCCACATCACTCTTGTTAGCTGCGCTGTGCTAAACTCAAAACCTTCTGCACGAGAAAAGCAAAACCAAAATCAAAGTCAATAACCAATGCTTTCGATAGCGCCATAAATGTCCATATCCCGATATAGATATATATATATATACATATATATACTATATATAGTGTTTATGGGCGAAGCACCAATATATATATATATATATATGAAAATCTGTGTATCTGTGAGGGACGTCTGGTGGGCAGGCGGAAGGTCCTGAAAGTTGTGCTATATGCAGGCCTAAGTTGACCAGCCACCCACGCGGCGTATGAGTAATATGCGAAATGCGTGAGCCTCTCCCAGGATCAAATGCATTTACTGTTTTAGTTCGCCATACATACATATGTATGCAAGTGTGCATATGTTTCTGTGTGTGTGTGTATTTGCGAGGATGTGTATACACACATCCCCCACCTCCCACTTCTATACACCACCATGTATACATATATACACTACTGCAAATGCAACAAGGGGCTGCGTTTTGGGGCCCATCACAATTTTTCTCCGCTTTTTTGATGCGCTTTCTCGCAAGTGTGCGTTTGTGATCCCTGTATGTAAGTAATTTTTGCAATTTGTTTTATTTTGTTTATGTCTATGGTTGCTACTGCTGGTTTATAGGTATATATACTTTTTAACATTAAAGTCTGCTGCAGCTTGCATTTTATTGCAAAGTTTTTCTTTAGGGCTGAGCAATTTGCCTCATGTCTGTTGGCAACTCTGAACCAAAGCGCAGGCAAGAATCCCGCAATTCTAAAAAATGTTGCATATGCGCAGGGGCAAAGCGCAAGAGTTTCATCACTTGTGCTATGTTTTGCTTTGCTGTACTAGATGTTATTGTAATTGTTGTTGCTCTGGCAAATGAAAACGAAAAAATTGCATTTGCCATGCATGTGTAAGTGAGTGAGCGTGTTGGAAACAAAAAGGAAAGGAACAAAAGCACAAAATCATAACAAAAACTGCCACATGGCACACAGACTCGATTGTGGGGACAGGAATGTGAAGGTATGGGTAAAGGGAGCTGCTGTCGCTGGCGGGGCAATCGAATTGAGCACAAAAACGATGGCAGCAACAGTGCGCAACTAGAGGAGCAACAGCGCGAGCCACAGACATGCATGTCTCTCCGTATACATTTGTGTATGTGTGTGTGTGAGCGGGTGGGTGGGTGTTTGTGTGGTCAAGTGTGTGAGTTTTTAGGTACAATTTTAGGCTGCATTTGTGAAGCTACCCAAACGCAACTGCGTCGTAGGCAGCGCTGCAACGTCGTCGACTACACCCACGACTCCATAGGGCTGCATTTTCTGTTGCATATTTTTTGGCGCTGTTTGATTTTTAGGCACAGCAAAAAAGCAAAATGCGTTTCGTCGCTTGATTGGGGATAGCTGTACGTATGTGTGTGTCTATGTGATGCATGGTGCATGGCTCTGTCTATTTATGTGTATGTATGTGTGAGATTGCTGCTGCCGCCATCTCGTTGTCGTCGCGCTTTGTTTTGATTTTTGCGCGACTGAGCGCGCGTTTACCGTCCATATAACCCACCCTACCCCCGCACACCCACCAACCCATTGCCATGTCCCTATGTGTTTCTGTGTGCTTTGGATTTATAAAAACAATGTGCATGTGTGTACGTGAGCTGCTGCACATGTGTGTCTGTACATTAGCAAAGCGACGCGGCAGCAAAAACATTTTTTCTGTTGCGCCAAGCACCAAAACCAAAAAACGACGAGAAAATTCGGTGCCGCTGTATTCGCTGCTGGCCTTTTCGAATCTTCTTTTCTTCCCTCGCTAAATTCACGCCCGCCACATCAACGCGCACGGCAGCCATCGTCCAGCGTCCACTTTCACATCCAAAGCTAAAGCCAAATACTTTAGAGCGGAGATATTCAGTGCACTATACAGTACTGTAGTATAGCATACAATCAAATCGCGAACGCAGCGACGTCATCGAAGGCAGCGACAGCGGCGTCGAGCGACAGCGAGTACGACAACGCCTGGACCCGTCATCGTTAACAATTTTTGCACAACATTGCAACAGAAAAGCGCTACCCGCGAAACAAGTTGCGGCGCATTTTTTCTGCTCCTCGGGTCCTGCTGGCTTAGTACACATAGGCAGGCAGGCAAGCAGGCAGGCAGGCAGGCAAGCAAAGCTGGCTGGCCGACAGACAAGACAGACAAAAACCTTCAAGCAAATTATTAGGCAGGCAGGCAGTCGGCAGCCACATCGACCGACAGTCGTCCAGTATCGGAGTCTTTGCAGCGCATAAATCATACAAGCCGAGACAGACTCAAACTCAACTCAACTCAACTAAAACTCGGACTCGCATCAAGAAAGTGAAACAAAGTAAAAGAAAACGAGGAAAAAAAACACCACGAGTGTGCGTGCTTGAGTGTGTGACTGTGTGTTAGTGTATGTGTTTTCGGGCAAAAAAGTGAAAGTGCACAAAAATGACTTAAAGTGCAAGTGCAGGAAATAGACTTATACACATAGAAAGCAACCACCACCCTAACACCCACTTAGACTTGAAACAGTTTTTTCTCCTTTGGGTGGCGCTCTGAAAATATGTGCCTCGAAATGCCAACGCCATCGTCTCGCAACACCGAGGATGCTCCAAGGCCAAGGTGCTGTGCCGCTTTGTTGCAGGTGTTGCCGGCGCCATTTCTGAGCGCCGCGACGCCATCTTGAATGGGAATGTGAAGTGAACGCCCTCCGAGACACGCTGCCATCCATGCACAATCCACCAAAGACAATGTAAACGCCGGCGTTTAGCATGTAGGCAGTTTTTTCTTCATTTCCACAACAAACCACAAACCAAGCCAGCCAACAACAAATAATCAAATAGACAAAGTAACATTTTTACCAATACGATAAGCAGCCGCAGCAACAACAACAAAACGCAACGCAATTTTGTTCGTCAACAAATAACAACAACAACAACAACTAAACAAAACCAACAAATCAAGCTTAAATAATAAATAGTATTTAGTACTTATTACTAATACACATAATAATTAAATACTACTAAGCAGGCAGTCAGTCAATCAGTCAGAAGTAACTTCAAGTTTTAGTTTACGCACCGGATTCCGATTTGAAGCAAAATTCAAGCGTCTGAATTTGATCTCGTCTAGAGTTGAGTTATCCAAGTTTTTCGGTCAAGCAAATTTATCGTCTCGGTCCAAACGTAACGGCAAATTTTGATTTTCTACAAATTCAGACGTAACTCTTTAGTTGATTAACCTTTTCTATTGTGCATTTTGGCGTCGAACTTTTGGGCGAAAAGAAGCAAAAACTAAACAAAAAAAATAAATAAATCACAAAAAAAGTACGAAATTTTAAGAGAAATTTAAATCAAAACCTACGAAATTACCTGAAAATTTTTGAAACAACTGAAAAGTCTACGAACTGGGAGAGAAAAAAGGAGCAGAAAATTAGAAGCAAAATTTTACAAGTGCGAAAAATTTATTATAATTATTTACAAAAAAACATACGCGATAAAATTATATAGAAGAAATTAACAAAAAATACTGAACTCAAAAATTGCTTAGTAAAAATTTTAGGAACTCAAGAAAATTTAAAATCAAATCAATTTCAAAACAAATTGTTGTGATGTGATATTTTTTCGATATATTTTGAATGTTCTGGTAAGTAAAAATCTTCAACTAACTCTTTTAAAAAATACTTTTTTTAAGTAAGTTATGATAAAGTATAAAGGAAATATATATAAGCTGCTTAAGATCATATTTAATATCGTTAAACTGAACCTTTTATTATTATTATTATTCATATTAATGACAATATAAACATTTTTCCTACATATTTATTTTGCATACATATAAAACGAAAAATCATAAAGATATCTTTATATACTCGTCAATCCAGATTTTACTTAAATAGACATATCGAAAATTATATTTAAACTAATTATGAATGAATAAATTAATTTAAAACACAAAAGAAAGGTTTGATAAGTAATAAATAATATAATTTTGGGTTATATCATCTTATTTAATATTTGTGTTAGGTTTAAATTATGTCAATCTAACGAGTTTTGCAAAATGTCTCTTAGATTTTAAAACTTTTTAATGTGTATGAAATAAATTTGTTTTAAAAATTAATAAAATATATAAATTTCATTCAATATGCTCCAGTTTTCTTTCGATCTTGTTGCGCTCTTGTCTTTCATGCTAAAACCTCTTAAAAGAATTTTTATTTGCATGTCAGTTATACGAAAAAGTGTTCCGATCTAGACGATTTTGGCAAATGATCTTACAAAAAGAAGACCTTGAAGCAAAGCTTCAGCTCGATAACTGAAAACTAAGGGACACGTTTGCATAGAAACAGACTTTATCGACTAAGCTGTATATGCGTTACACATTTTATGACAAAATTACTATACACCTTTTAAGTTTATGAAAAACACACAGAAGATTTTCCCCTAAAATGTGATCTAGCAATCGTAAATAGTCATCTCTAGTAAACAAAGATCATTTGCTTGGCTACCAAACACCTTTCCATCTGTTGGCCGAGTCGAGCTGAGCTTCTTGTCGGATTCGTTGTCGTTCTCAGAGTTTCGGCACTCTTCGGCTTTTTTGATGATGGCGGCGCTCAGCTGCAGCAGCAACATGCAGCAGGCTCTTGCTGTATGCCTATGTCAATATACATATATACAAGAGACTCCCTCTCGAGCAAAAGGTTTAGTTGTAGTAGTAGACTTTTTGCTTTTCTACATTCTCACACACACACGCATAATGCACATGCAACGGTCGCCAAGTTTGGTGGGAGGATGAGGAGCCGGGTGCAGGCATATAATGTAAACAAGGACATGCGCAATGCAAGCGTAACGCATCGGCATTTTGCACTTTCCCCAACTGGAGAAATATGTTGCAATGCATTCAATTGCAATTGCCTGCCAACTAGAAGATACTGGGGACGAGAACGGGGGGGTCTGTTGCGGCTATTGCATTTACCAACTGCTGCTGTTAAAGTACATGACAGCGCAGTTGGTTTCGCAGTTGCCGTCAACTTTCCACAAATTTAGATGACCAAAAAGGAGCTGCAACAAAAACCAAACTTCGTCTGTGTGAGAGTGTCAGCGACACAGAGAGACAGACAGAGAGAGAGAGAGAGAGCACAGAGAGTGGGGCTAAGAGAGAGTGAGAGAGAGAGTGTGTATGTGTGAGTGAAAGAGAGCGACTGTTGGATGCAAGTGCAGCCCGCAGCCCAGCACCAACGACAAAAACAAACAAGTCGCATGCAACATGCAAAAATGCACTTGAAATGCGAGGCAGGCACAAGGAGGCAGACACGCACACACACGTACAAACACACACATACAAACACACACAAACACGCACACACACGCACACAAAAAAGTAGTCGTTGCTTCTTTTTTGTTTTGTTGTCTCTTTTCGGCTTATTTTTAGAAGTTATGCCTACAACTACCCCCAATCCCTACCCACAAGCCCTGCCGTTTATTTACTTGACCAGGCTCGTAACTTTTACATGGCTGCTGCTGATGCACGAGGAGGATTCGGAGCAGGAGCTACAGTAGTAGCAGCAGCTGTTCGTGGAGGCTCAGCACGTGCAGCAAGCAACTGACCAAAAAGGAAGGCAGACACAGCTTTATGCGTTGCAATGCATTGACGATGATGATGTTGACGATGATGATGATGTTGATGAGAAGGCTGCCTGAGCCTGGGTTTGGGTGACTGCAGCAGCTGCACGTCTTTATCAACAATATCTTCATCCTCGTCATCATCATCGTCGAAGTCGTCGTTGATGTCGTTTTCGTATCCTCCTCGTTGGTTGGTCAGTTGCAAATTTGTTTGGGTATGTGGGAGCGTGGGTGAGGAGTGGTTTGAGTGGCTGACCCCAAACGGAAGTGTGGTCGCGTAGAGTCATTGTGCGTAGAGAAGAGTCCAAGCGTCAACTTTTTTCTATTTCTTGATGGGCCTGCGTTTTTGAACTCAACCACCCACCCAACCACTCGTTGTTCAATGTGCGTTCAATGCAGTCGTATATAGGATGCTACTATATAGACCGAGCCACTCTCCCAACAACGCTGTATATGTGCGTGTATGTGAGTTTCGCGCGCGCGAACTTTGTGCAAGGAAAAAAACTTATCACAGATACTTTTACATAGGACTAGGTATGGGTTTGTAGATTGGGTGATAGGGGGTTGGTTATTTTTTGGGATTGGTAAGCCTGAGAATTCGCTGCATTTTGCGCGACTGCTGTCCTTTTTTTGGTGGTCTCTCCCTGGACAGGAGGAACAGGGGCAGCAAGCCATGTACGCGTCGTGTTGTGTTTTGTGTGTGCTTCGCTGGTCGTTGATGGTAACTGGTACCTTGGTTAGCTACTGGTCGCTAGTTGATGGAACGCCCAACGCATCGCCAAACAGATCTATCGGCATCGGGCGTGCGTGTAGTTGGCATTACCTACCGCATACTGCATACGGCCTTTTTGGACGTCTTTTGAGTGCCAACATTTTGCCTGGCGTTGGTGTTTTTTTTGTATTCTACTCTATGTTTGTGTATATTCTCGGCTCGACGCACCGAGCAAAAGGACACATACGCAGCAGCATCAGCAGCATTTGCCGAGTGGCTAACGGTAAATCGGGCAACGTCAGCGCGCTCGAAACTTTCCCGTGGAGAAGTCCTGACAGAGACAGAGCTGGTCCAAGTCGTCGACGGTTCGGTTCATTTTCGGACTTGCTTATTTTCTAAAATACTTATACACACGCTCGCTATTCTCACATACAGAAAAACCCATATTATTATATATATAATATATACAATATATATATATATATATATATATATATGGATGTAAAGTGCGCGCGCGTTTAACGCCCCCAAAGCCAACGTCAACGCGGGCATTGAGCATTTGAGTGCCATCAAATACTATTCATATACAATAAATGAAATAAAATATATACACAAATATATATGAATATATTTGTATATAATATCACAAGTGTGCGCGAGTGTGAGTGCTTGTGAATTACAACAAATACAACAAAACAAACAGCAACAACGGCCAAATTCTAATGCACTCACTTGGAATGCAAATATGCATGCGAAAAAATAACAAATAAAATTCATGTCATCAAATTGATTTTTAATATTTAATTGCCATCAATGAAAACTAATAAAAACAACAACCAATAACAACACTCAAATCTCAACGACTAACAGAAAAATCAATTAATTTTAAATATTTAAATCCCAATCAATAACTAAATTGAAACAAGTTTATTTCACAAATTACTAGGATCAATCGAACTTTCGTGTGTCTCTTTTAACGTCTGCGTCGTCGTCTGCTAACCGTTTAAGTTAAACCCCCTCCAAAATGGCTGACTCCAAATCAAAACCTAACCCAATCCCAACTAACAAATACAAACTTCAAGAATTTTAGCTCACAAAAAAAAAAAAAAAAAAAAAAAAACAATCATAAAAATATCACAAATAAAAAGTCAAAGATATTTGAAATCTTTCTTTTCGTTCTCATGAACGCATACAAATTGAAGCTGATTCAATTCGACAGATACTTTGATACACTGCAATTGCATTTGCAAAGTTGGGATCGCTCGGATCTTGTGGATCGTTCGCATCGCATTTTGTTAACGGCGACGGCGACGCAGACAAAGATGCCAAAATTGGCAACGCGCTGCGCCCCGCTATCTACAAACTGCCGCTTCAGACTGCCAGCATTACCTGTGGACACGAGAGAGAACAACAACATTGCCATGGATAAATAACATCAGTAAATTGTCCTGTAGGTGTCAATCAATTACAGATTAAAACCTTATGTTCATTTGGCTTAGATTCAGTTTTCTAGGAATAATGTCTGCTCTAGAGGACTAAAAATGAAGGAGAACTAGAAAATTCTTATTTTCCTTATCAAATACCTATGGTCGCTTTAACTATATAACCAAGATTATTTTTTAGTCAATTGATCAAATCAATTTAGCATTTGAGTATTTAAAGTTGAATATGAAATAAATAAATAAAATAAATTAAATACATTCTTGTAGCATTAAAATATAGAGTCTGAAATCTGAAAACGAAATCTATTCATTTTTCTATATAACGTGCATTGGATATTATTCAAGTTTAATACTTTTTTTGCTTTTTTGTGCTCATTATTATTTTCACATGTTTCCTTGCGAATCCAAAAACTACTTGTTAGCTTCCTCACCTTGCTGATTCTGAACACGTGCTCACGCTGCCAACCAGAAAGGTTGTAAAATTGAGAAGCAACATGCATATTTATATACTCTCTAAAACAAATTCCAGTTGATTTTTGTGCATAGAAAAAAGAAATGTAGCTTATATGAGAGTTTTCCCCAATGCCAACATTCGCCGCAATTTTATCAGCTGCCGACGGCAAAAATGATAAGAAAGCACACACAAACACTAATACTTTGGGTAGTATCTGCAAAATGTATCTCAACTAATACAGCTGCATTACCAGAGCATTTTATTTGCCTTTCTTTTTGTTCCATCTTAAGAATTAGGCAGCTGCCAAAAAAAAGCGAGAAACAAAAAACATAACTGCTGCCTATCTGAAGGGGTTGCTTGATTTGCCCCCCCAAGCAATACACGCACACAAACACCCACACACACTCACTTGCACACATACACATTCGCTCATACTCCATTTTGTTCTATTACCCCAACACGCAGTCGCTGTCGACGTCGCCGCCGGCTGTTCAGCTGGCGTCGCTGCTTCGTTGCTGCTGCCCCTCCATGTATTTGAAATGCGCACTAACTCTAGCTCAAAGAGAGAATATTTTTTATTTGTATAAGCCCCCCTTTTTTGTGTGTATGTGTGTGTATTCTGTTTTTGCATTGGTTTTTTTTTGCCGGTGGGGAAACGGTAGCGCTGCCAACGATTTTATTTGCAAAAACACACACACAGTGTAGGGTTGGTTTGAAGATTGTATTTGCTTTTGCTGTTGCTGGCTTTGCAAATTCACACAGCTGCTACCCGATGTCCTGCCAATGTCCTGCGCTCGCGTATTTTATCGCGGCTGCAGCGGGAAAAATACAATTTTTTGCAATCGTTGTTGGGTCTGCCTGCCAATACATGTATGCTCACTCACACACACACAAACAGAGTGTGATGTGGCGACGCGGTAAACGGCGCGTCGTCCACGGCCTATTCGCGGCGAAATAATTTTTCGCATTTTTAGTACAAAGCTTCACATCAACGTCGTCGTACAAACAAATTTTTATTTTCGGATTTTTCAATTACGTTTTCATTTATTTTTAAGTATTAATTTTGCGTGCACTCAAAAATAACAAAATACAATACAAAAACAACAACAAAATCATACAAAAATTATTCGTATATGTGTATATATATACTATTGTACATGCATATCGAAACTCTATCCTTGAACAAAAATCAAACAACAGCAAAAACCAACAAAACCAAAAAAAAAAGACTTTTCAGTAAACAACAAAAACATAGAAAATTATAGCAAACAAATTTTTGCCGGTTTTGAAAAGCGAAGTCAAAAACAAAAAACTAATCTAGTCGGAACAATTTTAAAAAGTTCAATTTCGATCATGACATTCGACAATCTCTGAAACTCGATCTCGACAAGCAACTGGAAAAAACTCTCAAACTGTTCCCAAGTATATTTAGTTCCGACTCTTTGCATTTATGTTAAACACTTAAAAAAAAACAGAATCATATATATTTAAGTTTGTACCAAAAAAAAACAACAAAAAAAACACTCGAGCAAAAAAAGAAAACACAAATAAGAAAACTACAAAATACGAAATTCAAATGTAAAATCAAAAGTACAAAGTAAAAAGATTGTTGGCAACATTTTTTATCTATATACACGTATTATTATTATTTGTATATATCAATATATGTATTTTTTATACGACAACATCGCGAACAACAACACGAAAAACAATAACACCATTTAAAACACGTGATGCTCTGAGACTCCACGAACTGGTAAGCATAAAAGGTGTGTGTGTGTGCGTGTGTTCAAATCAAAGGGACATTAGGAGAAATCAGCCAGAACAGAACAAGAAACTCCCGCACTGAACAGTCAAGTCAAACTTCTCAGTGTCAGACAACTCACACTTTCTAACTCTCTGACTAACAGCGCTCTCTCTCTCTCAATCTACTAAGGCAGCACGAAGACTGCACTGCCTTCGTGTTTGCCAATTTTTCGGCTACTTCGTGCACTGCTTTCTAATTGTGTCCTCTCTCTGTCTGTGTGTGTGTGTGCGTGTGTATGTGAGTGCATTACATTAGCTTGCAACAGCAACAGAAGCAGCAGCAGCAGCAGCAGCTACACATCGTCGCTATCATCGTTATCGCCATCCTTCGCGCTTCGGCTTGTGTGGGTGTCTCTCTGTGTGAGTGCGTCTCTCTGTTGGCAGGCCTCCTGCTTGCTGGCTGCCTGCTTCTTCTAGTTCATCTTAAGCTACGCGCGCGTACGGTTCGCCTCGCCGTGCTCGTCGTGCTTCAGTCGGTTCAGTTGTCGCCCCGACTCGTGAGTGCGCTTCGTCAATTCGGCTCTTTTACTTGCTGTATTTCTTCGTATAGGTATGTTTGTGTGTGTGAGCAAGCGCACACTTACTTGCACTTACTGCCGCCTGCGTATAGGAAATTATCTGCTGCTGCTTCTCTGCTGCTGCCTCGACGACGTCGTCTAATACATATATAAATAATATATATTATTATATAGATATATATACATATATTTAAATGCGCTCTTCGTGGCCAGTGTATGTCTCTCTCCGTGTATATAGAAAAAACAAGCAAGCAGGCAAGTCAGGCATCGGCGTCGTTAGGTAGGAGCAAGCAAGCCAGCCAACGACGACATTGCTGCCTTGCTTGCAAGAAAGTGTTGCATACTTATGTGGGCAAAGCGTTGACGTCGCAGCAGCAGCGCCGTACAAACAGCAGCAGCGCCTTGGTCTTTAGGTTTTCGGCATTTGGCCAAGCCAAGCACTTTACTTTTATATTGTAGAATACAAAATTCAGTACGTTTCTAGTCACGCGCGCTGGCAGAAGTTTTGCTTTGGCGTAACTGTCTTCAAAAGACGACGTTGACGGACGCCGCCTCTCGACTTGTGTAAAAAAATGCATACAATTTATTAAAATCAACGTATCAAAAAAATCGATTGACTAAAAAATTTTAATAAAAAAAATAAATTCATTACAACAATTTTATGAAAGTATATAAGCAAATGTTAAGTTAAAATATTTAAAATAAATCAAATACAAATAAAATCCTCTTAAAAATAATCAAACAATATTAAAATATTACAAATTAAAAAAAATAACAAAATAAAAAGTAAAAAGAAAAATATGTTCCGCTGCTGTTTGTGGTATGTGAGAGCTAAAAGTCGTTGTTTGCAAATTGTAGTTTGAAATCGAGTAGACCTTTGTTGCTACTTCAAGGCGGTCGGCAGTTAGGCGCTCGATTAGCCAACCAACGCGGCAACCACACGCAAATAAACATAAACACGCACCCACTCCACACACAATACACTCACACAAACTGTCAAACATTTGCGGCTGTTGCTGGCATTGGTGGTAGCCAACATTGCGCATACGACAAGTTGTCACTTGGTTTGGCTCGTTGCGCATTGGCAGCAACTGCTACGTCTTGCCTTTGTTGGGGTAAAAACTTGGCCGGAAATTATCTAAAAACTCTGAAGGCAAGTTTTACAGACACAGACAAAATAACAAAGTGGAACATCTTTGATTCGCCGCAGCGCTTCTCAACATTGTCAGCAACTAGCTATGGTTTGGACTAACACACACACACATATCCACATACTTACTTATATAATTGAGATACACACACATACTTTCAGAGATGCCTAATTTTATATAAATACTCTCAAACACACATACACTGAGAGACAAACACAAATTGGGTTTCACAAAATGAATATAAAAGGAGTTGCCCTTCGTTTCTTGTGAGACATTCGATCGTCTTGGCTCGCATCGTCAGCGTCGTGGCCTCTCAGGCCAGAGCAAGAGCAAATCAGCAGCACGCAGCCAGTTAGAAAGGCAGCCAGAAAGCCTTTGGTCAGTTGGTCAGTCAGGTAGTCAGTTGTAGTTCGGCTAACGCATCTTTCACTTGGAGGGTACGTGCAAGGATATTGTCTAAGGCGACTTGTCCTCTAGACGTATTTTGTACGCTACGTATTTTATAGCTTAAATAGGTTTATATGCAAATATTTTAACTGTTAATCAAATTATATATATAATATTCTTTATTGATAAACTGTTAACAATGTGCTTAAGTGTTCCATACAAAAAAAAAAATCAGTGTCGAAAAATTAATTATTGAATTTTGAATAAATAATATTAAACAAAATAGTGTGATGGAAAACTACGTCTTAAACATCAAAGACTGTGTCAACAAAAAAAAATGCTAAAAACAAAAAATATTAATAACAAAAAATAAAAAACAATAAAAAAAATTTTAGTTAAAAAATTAAAAAAAAGAAAATAGCAATATAAAATGCATGGAATTTGTGTTTCATCTAAATTTTTCAATTATATATTTAATTTTCGAAAATGTCTTTAGTTGCCCTCAATTAATACTTACAATTTAAAACAAAAATAAAAAAAAATGCATTTAATAATTGGCAAAATAATTAACACAGTTTAAAATGTCTTCCATCATTTTACAAAAAAATACTTTATAAATTGTTTTAGGTGTTCCCTATTTAGAAAGATAACTATCAAAAGCATGGATAAATTAAAAAAGAAAAAAAATCAAATCCACATTAATATAAAACTCAAAAAGCGCTGCGGCAAATAAACGAAATTTCCATAAAATTACTGTGTTCAAGAATGAAATTCACAATTCTTAACCAAAAAAAATAATAACAAATGACAAAACAAAATGTTTAATTAAAGTTTACCCAAAAAGTGAAGTCCAACTTTCGGCAGTGAATGAATCAAAAGCAACAAGCAAAACCTTAAATATATATAAAATGTAGCATTCAACTCGGCTGTGCCTTAAATGTAATTTTTATGTTGCTACTTATTGAAAATGAAATTAATATAATTTGTATGAAACAAAACCATAAACGTGTTTAGTGATGTTCGCTCTTGGCCCTTTAGTTGCCCGCAGCGCTTATAATAACTTTTGTGTCTGTCCCCTTTCGCCCTGTCCAATGTGCCCTTAAAAATGTGTGTCCCAAGAAAAAAAAGAAAAATCAATTTGCAAGTTTTGTGCTGTAACGAGCCGGCTATAAAAATGTGCCACAAACAACGTCAGAAAGCCGAGCCTCAACAGACGACAGAGGCAGGGGCATGCCACAAGCAATTGTGCCACTGCCTTTGCGACTGCCACTGACAATGACGCTGGTCAGTGTCCAGTCAATTATGGAGGCGCCACGGTGGCAACCAAGCAGCGCCGCTAGGTCCGCCGCCAGCTGTCAACGCTGAAGCGGATCGCAGTTTTCACTGCTTCACGAAATGGCCAATGGCTATGTAAACTTAAATTAAGGGTAAAATATCGCAAATGGTATTGGTGCAAAAAACAAAAAGCAAACCAAAAATAAAAACACTGAAAAACCAAAATGAACACTATTTAAATGCAGTTGAATGATATGAGCTTTGTTTTCCTTAGACCATTTATAATGACAGCCAGAAACAATGAATTATTCAAAAGTTTGCAATTGCAATACAACTAAATAAAATAGAAAAGCAGCAAGAGTTGATTGTTTGTTTAATTTTCTTACCTTATTTCATTTCGCATAGTTAAATTATAGTCAAAAACTGTTGTTGTTAATTGAGCAAAGCATAAATCAAATACTTTTTAGTGAGAAAATTTTATTTTGTTATCAAAACTGGATTTATTTACATTAAATATTTTTTATTTACAAACCGTAAAATATTAGTACGACGGATTTATATTATTAAGCATGAAATGAAATATATTAACAAAATAGTGGAAATAATTTATATTGTCCAAATTATAATAAAATCATAGCAAATAAAATTTTAATTGTTCCCTAAGTCTTCGTACATGAAGTTCATTTTAACTTTGAATACTTCCAATTAAAGCAATTAAATAAATTGTATTTATATGCTTGATTATTTATTTACATATTTGAATATGACTTGACATTAAATTAGTTTTTAATTCGCACACTTGCAGCTTAAAATAATTGCAACATAAATGGAAATGCCAATTGGCATATAAATATTAATTCTATAAATTCTTATAGATGTAAAACAATAAAAAAAATAAATTTTGGAAAATGTTGCTTAGAACAGAGTATAGTTTTTGATCTCAAGCTTAAATCGATTAGGTTTCCATTGCCTCAACACACAAAGATTATTATTTGTTTCAGCTTTAAAATCGCCAACTGAAAGATCAAATTACTAATCACAAAATTATTTTTGCGCTATGTGCAATTGTTTGCTTTCTGCTTGCAGGTTACACCATATCGAGAAGTTATCCAATGAGAAAGCCGCTTAAATTTTGGTAAGTACTATCTCCAAAGCAATCCTGTCTACATTAAGACTGACCAGAGACTTGAAAGTCTTCACTCCATCTCTTCCAAATGAAACGCTTTTATGCCTGAGTGGACTTCATTTTTTAATTAGAAAGTCAACACACTCGCTCACACTCACACAAAGCGGATGAGGCGTTTAGCTGCAATCTGGCATATATGAAGAAAGAGAAGAGAGCTTCGCCTTTGTGTGTCTCTCACTTCTGCCCAGTTTTGTTTACTCTTATTTGTGTGCTACTTAAGATGAAATGGCAAAGAAAAGTGACGTTGATGCAAAGAGCACAGCAGGCAATAGATGAGAGAAAGAATTGGTTGAGTTCACACATTGTCCGGAGGAAGAAGGGAGCATATATATATATATATATATATATATATAAATTTTATGTAGTATATGCATGGTTGGAATAGCACTAGCCGGTGTCCATTTTAATTTAAGGTACTCTTAACGCAACGTTGACGTCCATTTCTTTTCATTTATCTTTTCCACTTCCATCCCACTTCTATTGCAATGTGTGTTGCACACAAACATACATGTATTCAAATTGAAGACGAGGCAGTGTTTGAGTGGGGGTTGCCTCTTGAGGCAGACGCAACAGCAACAGCAGCGGAAGCGGAAATTGCTGAAGTTGCAACTGTATTCGTGTGTCTCGTACGTGAGTGTGTGTAATGATGCGCCATGTTATCCCTCTGCTGCGTGTAGACGCAGTTTAGTTGTTGTTGCTGTTGCTCTGTTATTGCTGCCGCCGTGCAACATTTACAAGCAGTTGCAATTATTTTCAGCTTAAATGACAAAATACAAGGAAACAAGTCTTAAGCATTTTGCACCCATCTATCCACGTATCCAAAGCCAGCCCAAACCAACAGAGCCTCGTTATTATTATTATTCTTGTTGCTTGTTGTTGTATTGTTTTGCCTATTCTTTTTTTTTTGCTTTTTGCTGGCAGTCAGGTCCTTCACGCAAGTTGGCGACGTGTAAATGAGTTTTTTTTCTTCGTACGTTAGAAATACCGTTTGTTAGCAGTTAATGTGAGGTATATTCAAGTAGAGAGAGTATATGTTAGTTTAAAAAAATAATATATAATATATTCTTATACTGTAACCCATTTTTATTAGCTATTACATAAGCTTATATTAAGCAAAAAACTTAATAATCATGTCTGAACATTTTAATTAGTTCTTGTTATTCTAGAGTAGCTTTTACATATTTTACATACATCGTACTACATTATTACTACTTCATACTTAAAAATTGAACACTTATTTATACAAAAGATTTTTTGTTCTAGTTCAATTAAGTATAAAATGAATATATCCAAACAAGAGTAAATGTATCAAGACCAAAAAAAAAAAAAAAATTGCGCAATGCATTTACTCAAAATTTATTTACATTTAAAATTCAAAACACCTTAATCAACATTATTTAAAATATTATACCGGCTATCTAAAAATGATTTGGAATAATAACTCTATAGATAATATTTTGATCTTCACCTAAATGGTATCTTATAGTCGTTCAATTGTATAACTCTTCGTTATTACTATATGTTTGTCTGTATGTGTGTTTTTTGTTTAATTTTGAACAGCATGCTCCCAACTTTGGTGCGGCTTGCTTGAGTCATGAATCCCTTTCGTCCTAGTCCTACCCCTGCTCCTGTGACTGTTACTTTAGCTGCCACATGTTTGGGCCACATGTGAATGTGTGCCGCCACTTCTCGACCCCAGTCAGCGACTTTTGCTGCTACTTTGCCAGTTTTCTTTTCATATTTGCCATTTGCAACAGCAGCAGCAGAAACAACAACTTCTCATTTAGATGCAGTGCCTCCTCAGCACTGCTCTTATGTAGGCCTAAGTAAGTGCACCTAAGGCTACTTATGAAAAATGCAAATTAAAGTTGACTTTTAGGCGCAGTCAGCCACAATACCCAAGTCCTCTTTATGTTCGCAAAGTGTTAAGAAAGTTTTGTTGCACATTGAATATTTAGAACAGCGACCACTCCTCAGTTCATTTCCTAGCCCCTCTCCATTCCTTCTCCCGCTTATTGTCGTGTGGAAAGTTTTCGCCATGCACTGACAACTCTGAAATAGCTAAAGCTCTCACGGCCGGAAATCGTTTTAAGAACGGAAGTGAATATTCTGGCATTAACATCGGCAACAGCAGCAGCTGAGCGCAACCATCTAAATACACATCTAACATCGTCCATCTGGTGACCGGCGTAATCTTCTATTCAAAACTAAACAACAATACAAAAAAAAAATCGAGCTCGCGACTACAACACAAATTCATTCAATTGCAAAAAGAAAATTACCCTAAAAAATAGACAAACAGTCAAATAGACAGAGGTATCTACATGCTACAGCCAAACTACAGCAACAAGTCGTTATGATTATCTAGAATTAAATAAAGCACACGCATACACATAGACAGAGACAAGTTGACATAAGTTTGGGTCCAACTGGACAAAAATAGCCAATGGCAATCGTTGAGCGTTGTTGGACCAAGTTGCACGCCTCGCTGCACAGAAAGCCGCGACCCGAACCATTCTGATCTCTCAGTTTCCCCACCTTTCGCCCTGCCACCAAACCTAAATGATCGCTCGTGCTTTTCGCTTTTGGAAATTAAGTCAGCAAATGACTTGTAGAATATCAACACATGCCCAGACCAGCGACTAATTCTCTTCTCTATGTATCTGTGAGATTGCTTTTTTGCTGTTGTTGTTATGTTTTGGACATGAGCTGGCGACAATAACAACAACGCAGCCGAGCAACAAGACAATCAAGTATAATTTATTTCGTATTTGGTGCGCGCTATGCATGAGTAAAACAACGCCAGATGACTACGACTAAGTACGAGTGTGAGTACGAGTACGAATATACGAGTCTGATTACGATTACGACTATAACTACTATAACAATGAATACGAACATCCATCTGACTATACTATCGGGTTGTATCTAGACTCTAAAATGCAAGCTGAGATAAACACAACTGCAGTCGCACACAATACAGAACTAGCTATAACAAAATCCAGCAATGGAAGCGACAAGATATATAGATTTAGCTAAATGGGTAGCGACGACATATCTATATTCTTCAAAAGTGCATCATTTATGTACGATAGATCTGAAATTAATTTATATTTATTTAAGTAGAAAGGCCGCCAACAACATTATTTAACTTTGAAATACTCCTAAGAATACAAAATAGACCTATGAAAAGTATATGTATAATTGAGTTATATTTCATTTTATTTTTATAATAAAATTACTTTTTTAAAACAAAAAACAAAAACATTTTCGTAAACCAATTAGAGAAATTCACATAAATAATATTATTCTAAAGCTCCTGAAACTTTACTGTTGTACATAATTATTTATATTGGTTTTCTTGATGTATTTACTATTTAAAATTTAAGACTTAACTTGGAAAAAATCAGAAATCATTACTCACACCTAAATGAATTCGACTAGTGTTTATCTTTGATTGTAATTAAAAGCCTCTTTATGTTTAAATTGTAGATAGTATAAACTATATAGAAAAAACACCACAGTGCTCATAAACAAACTTAATACCCATGAGCATTTTCAATGAATACACCCAATCCCCGACGATCTCGACCGGATGCACGAGCACTTGTCGTGCCGCGTTTGCCCGTTTGTCGTTTGTCGATTGTTGATTGTCAATGCCCGATTCTGTAGATCTCCAGTGGCCATGTTCGCGTTTCGAAGTGTCTCATATGGCGAAATCATTGAAGCATCGCATTACACAGTTCTGGTACAGTTTGGCTATAACTTGTTAGAGGTTCTCTCAGTTCTATACTTGTTTGGAAATGTATGTGGCACTTGTCATTGTTGCATACGCAAGGCGGAAGCCTAATGCTATCTATCATATATATTATATAATATATATGTGGCTGACTGCAATAAGTCGCAGTGTTTCCCACGTGCGGTGCAACAACAAGTGGCACACCCTTCAAGCATAATCACACCCTTTAACGGGGCAACAAGTCGTAAAAGCAACTTGCCATATAGCACGCACCAAGCCCGAATACCAACCATAAACAATAAAGGGGGAACGCGACATAAATAAGTACATATTGAAAAAAAGCAGAGAGACGGAAAGAGAGAAAAAAGAACAACACCGACCAAGTTAATAATATGAGAAAAAGCAAAAAAGCAAAAAAAAAAAAAAAAAAAAAAAGTTCCGACTGCTGCTGTTGCACCTTTCCCATTCCCAATTGCACTTGGGTTGTCGATGCTGCTGCCAGACAAAGTGACAGCGAAGGTGCCACCGAAATGGCCAACGCCAAATCTTTCAAGAGTAGTTCCGCTTTTTTGTTGCGGCCAGCACATCCGCTTTGCCTTTCGCTCTGTCACGAAGAGTTCTGTCGGCAACTGTCCCACCTGTGATTTTTAACTGTTGATTATCTTTGCGCACATAGTTATTAACATTAAAAGAACTCGTGTGAGCGTAACACTAGGCGTTAAATGTGCGGCACAGACCAAGTATTCGAGATGAAGGGGAAAACACATCTGATTATTGTAATTACTTGATCATAGGACCGGATGTAGTCGACATTTTGTGTATTTCCAATATATGAGATGGTATAGTTGTTCGATCTGACCGACTTATATAGCTCAACGACTTAGCTTACGATGCTGCTCAGATTATATATACTTTATGGGGTCAGATAAGCTTCCTTCTATGCGTTTCATAGTGTATTCGAAAGATAAGGAAACCTTTTTAAAAAATAATAGTTAATAGTTAATAATTAAATAGTTAATATTTGTGTGCCATAAGTTGTGTTTAATCATATTTATAAGTAAGATTCAAATAATGAACATTTTAAACAAAAACAACTGTTGTCGTTGCCACGTGTGCTTAACTGTTACGTTGATTAGCTTTGAATATTTACTAATTACTATAAACAGAACATGTGTGGGCGTGGCAACTTATAAAATTGAAAGGGGGAAGTACACCTGATTATTTTAACCACTTTTATTTACTTGATCGCTGCCCCGGAAATTGATGCCATTTTGTTAGTTCCAAACGCAACTGAGTTGTTTTTCTTGTTGTGCATTGGCCAGCAAAAGATATTGCGATTCAAATTATAATAATAGTTAACTTGTAATGTGTTTCAGTTTCGTTACACTTTATGAGCAAACTGCGGCTGTATTTTATCGTTGTCTCGATGTGTGCGTGTGTGTGTTTGTGTGTTGTGGGTGTATTTCTTTGCGCTTCCATAAGCAGCGCGCCTCAGCGAATCATCAGCGAAACGAGCCAAAAGTGAAAAACCGTAACATAGCATGCCCCTACACCCACACTCTCTCACACACACACACACACCATTGCCTCCTCCACCTTCTACTCATACGCCTACACTTATGCGTCCCCCTTCGTTATCGCTTCTTCTTTGGCCACACAATTGATTTCGCCGCGTTTTGTATTTGCTGCTTGTCGCTTGCTTTTTCTCTTTGATTTAGTTACACTTGCCGCTCGCCTCTTACACTTTCATTCTATCTTTCTTTCTCTGTCTGTCACTTATCTTTCATTAAGTGCATTGGCCGCCGTTCGCCGTTTGCCGTTCGCTGATTAACTTGAAAGTCGACTCGAAATTCCATTGGCTGTTCAGTTTTTGGGGGCCCTGCCCGCAAACTTTTCTTTAGTTTAGGCAACTTGTGTAAGCTAATCAATAAATCACTTCAAGGTTTTCTTAATTAAAAGTTTTTTAGCTAACAACAAACCACAGACTCTCGCTACTCTAATAAACTTTTCTGCATACAAAAGACGAAAAAAAAGAAGAACGAAAAATTGATTAACTGCCAGAAGACCACAAAAACAAAAAAGTGGAATGTAGCATCAACTTCAGCTGAGGACGCAGCAAAGTTTCAAACCCTTTCCAATAAGAAAAAACTTGTTAAAACTTAAGGCAAGAAAACGGGGCATGCCACCCCAACTGGGAGGCACGTAAAACTATCAAAGACCAGGCAAAAACTGTAAGCTGTAAACTGAAAACTATTAAACGCTTAAGTCAGGCGGAAAATGAAACAAAATAGTTGCAAACTAAGGCACAACCAAAAGAAGTTCAAATATGCTCAGCCTTAATTAAGGGTAGCTTGAGGAAGGTATTATATTATACAACAACCAAAAGAACAAGATGGCCAAATCGAATTTGGCTAATTGGCTGGTGAGAAACAGAACAAAAATTAAAAAACACAATGCCAAATGCGACCCAAGGGGCAAACGCTGGAAAAATGATTCTTAAACGACCGCAAAAGGACACCGAAAAAAATCAAAAGAAATCAAAAGGAAACTCAACATCAACATCAGCCATCGACCCCACTTGACA
Organism: Scaptomyza reducta; assembly: GCA_035044485.1. NCBI lineage: Eukaryota > Metazoa > Arthropoda > Insecta > Diptera > Drosophilidae > Scaptomyza > Scaptomyza reducta. Next base: position 4,352,240 of record JAWNNV010001315.1, on the reverse strand, counting down.
TTAACCGTTAACCGCTTAAGCTGGCCACACTTATTTATGCTTTCTTCGAGCATTTTCTTGTAATATTTACCCAAGCCAAACAATAGCAAGTGCCAAGACAAAAAAGTAAGCTCTGGCGACAGTTGAGAGTTTGGACCCAACACACACACACTCACACACACACACACAAAGAATGCACACTACAAATTTGAAACAGTGAGAAAAGTTCTGCTTTTTGCTGGGGCTATTGACATAATTTTGGTGGGCGAGTCACACTCAAGGCGTTGGCCATACACTTGAGGGCCAACTTCTAAAGACACAAATCCACCCTCAATTAGTTGCTTGAGTATCCTGTCCGAAAGACGTTGTCCTTTTCCGCAAATTCCCTTGTAAGCCGCAATGTTCTTTTGTTAATATTTGTTTTCTTTATTTGTACGACTGTTTGGGTTTCAGTTACAGTTTATGGTTCTGGTTGGGTTTCTGTTTCTGTTTCAGTTCCATTTACATGCTCGTTATGCCAGTTTTGCCGCAAATTAGCTTTTGTTTCTCTGATAAAGACATTGCTGATTAGCCTTGAGACGGATTCTTATTGGCACTTCCGCTTCGAGTTTTATGTAGCATATCTCACAGGCAAAGGATGGGACTTTATGTACATATTTATATCGATAGTTTAAGTGTAAATATAGAAGGGACTGGATGCGCTTGTCGTTTTAGCTATATCTTATCGCTGTCGGGGACTGATTACCTGCGACCATTTGTCAATTCTTGTACACACTTCAAATCCTTGATAAACCCCGTTTACGGGTTTACACATATCTATTTCAATATACAGCTGTGGCCAAAATTATAGAAATGCAAGCACTTGTCAAATAATTTGGAAAACATATCGTAAAAGTGTTATTTAACATTTGTATAAAGATTTGCAACGTTGTCCAGTCATATTTTATTAAGTTTACTTAAACTATTAGCAATTATAATTGTATTGTGTGATCAGAGATTCATCCTCTCATCTGAAATTGTATATTTTTCCCTTATAAAGTAAACTGTTACTTATCGATTAAATTCTTAAAAATATTTGTTGAAAACATTAAACAAATATATAATAATATAATTATAGATATATAAGAATGGGAATAGTTTCGTAAGTTTTTTAAAATATAATCAGTTTTGGGATACACAAATTTAGATCAATCTCTTATACTTCTATGATTTTTTGCCACCAATAGAAATATATTTTCGAGATGTTCTAGCACAAAATATGTGCTAAGAGAAAGTTAAGTGAATATAATACATATATTAGCATCACTATTATTTTGACCACAAGGGTTGTATACTCATATCTAATCAACAGTCGCGCGCTTCGCCAGTTGAATTATTGAGTCGATTATGTTTGCATACTCACTTTTGTTATTTGCTTATTGGCTTCAAGTATTATTTCGGATTCGATTTGGGTGTTTTTTTATCACAGTTCCCTTTCACAAATGGAAACCGACTCTGTTTGTATTTTGGTTTCGAGCAAATCTTATCGGATAAAGCACTGTTGGGAATGCATTTTAATGCTGATTTTTTTACTTTATTCTCGTACTGCTAATATGCATAATTTATGTGCGACCTGTTACCTGTTGTTACCTGTTCCGGCCAACAGTTCCGTCAGCGGCGGCCAACTAACAAATTAAACTCTCTACTTCCGCTTTCAATGAACAGTCCAATAAGCTTCATGTCCTTAATGCCACCCTTAGTTTATTTCAGGCGTTTAAGTTAGTTCCCACCATAAAAGTCCGCGCCCTTTCTTCGGAATTTCCCGGATATTGTTATGGTTCCGGCGATTGGAATATGCATATAGATGCATATAGTATTTGTATTTGTAGTTTGTGTTGTATGTATGTTAATGGCAATGTGAACGCCTTTTCCTTCCGCCGCTCAACGCCTACGCCCAAGTTGTTTACCTCGTGTTCCAGTCATTTTTGTTGCATTCTTGTTGCTGTTGGTGTTATTGTTGTTGTTATTACAAATTTCAAAAAGTGCAAAATGATTGCGGTTTCGTGTTCTGCCAGTTCTTGTTGGTAAGCCCCTTTAGCCATTTCACACCCCTCCCATCCTTACCATCCATTACCAGTGCATTTTAATGGGTGGGCAACATGCGAGTTCAAATTGCTGTGCGAAAAAAAACACAGTTGCAAAAGCGCTGTGCAGTTTGCGAGTCATTGCCATTATAATCCAATTGGAACGTTGTTTTGTTTCTTGGACAATTGAAGGCCTCTCAAACTGTAATGGTTTTTTAACAATTAATTTATGCTTTTTCAATTTCATTTGATTACAGAATATAGAATGTTTCGTAGTAAATTCGATGACGACGATAGAAATTGAAAAAGGAGAATCTATTTTATATTAATTAACTCATTTAACTTAATTAAATTAGTTAATTCCTTTAATATTTGGTAATTTCAACTTTTGCATAAATATCAAATTTAAAAGAAGATTCTTTCTTTCTTTCAAAAAAATAATTTCCTTTTAAATTAAATAACAGCTGAAAAAAAATTATGTGTACTAAATTTATATATCAACTACCTATATTAAAAAAAATATTAATTTAAAATCGAGCAAGTAAAAGTTTCCAAAAAAAATGAAGAAAATATGATGCACAAATATCAATTTTACTGAGGTATTATCAAAAATTATTTTGAAAGAATATTAATGACCAACTAAAAAATATTTATTTAATATTATTATATTTGCTTTCAGTGCTATTATTATTTGTAAACAAAATATTATTTTATTTTGTAGACTAACTTTTTTATTGAATCTTTTTCTTCTTTAAGACAAAACTAAACATTTTTTATGACTGCCAAGTTGAAATGGCTAACTGTATGCTGTACTTTGTCATTTGTGCCGGATATAATGATTTACAGTTTAGGAAGCATTCACAGCCTGTTTTAATGTGTATACCCATCTGAAACATTTTAAGATCAACTCTAACTAATTTGAACATTTATTGCAAATTATTTTATTATATTTTTTTTGTGTATACTTAAAAAATATAATATACTCTACTATCACTTAATGTTCTAAAGAATAATTAAAAATTAATTCATAATTTTAAACGCTAATTTTTCGCTCGAATGTTGCCTTCCACACATTGTGCATAACAACAGCTTGGTGGCGATTTCTTTGTGGCAGTCTAGCGAAGAGAAATTTTCATTTGGGTGGGGTGGGGTAGACGATGTTTCTTTATATAGATATTAATACTACTTGGTCAGATTTTTACGCTGCTCGGATACATCCTTCTCATTCAGATGGATCACGCGACGTCCGAAGCGAGCCGTCAGCTTAGAGAAGAAACCCACACGGGAGGCTGGCTTTGTGTCGTCCGCTGAGAGCGGCGGGGCCTGATAGTTGCCCTCCACCTCCTCGCCGCTGTTGGTGGAGCTGCCGCGTCCATTCTTGCCACTGCGTCCCTGACCAAAGTGAAACGTTGCACGTGCGGCATTGCTGCGCGTAAAGGGTTTATTGTCGGAGGAGGAAGATGAGGAAGAAGGTGTGGGCGTACCATAGGACCCTTTTGAGGTAGTCGGAACCTGTAGACGCTCCAGCAGACGTCCATCCTTGGGTGACTTGGGCGCAGGCATTACAGTCGTTGTTGCTGTTGTTGTTGTTGCTGTTACTGTTGTCGTCGTTGTTGGATCAGCCTTCTCATAGAGCGTTGTGGGTCGTCGGCCAGAGCCCTGATAGTGAAAGCGTTGCGGACTACTTGTCTTTTTTTGGGCTTGGACCAGTTGACGTTGAGCGCTGAGCAGAGTTGGCTTTACATCCGTTGCTTTCTTGTGCTGCGGCGTATGCGGTGAACGATTTCGACCGGGAGTTGTCGAGGTGGAGGAAGTCGCGCTGGAAGTGGTTGATGCCTTGCGTGCGGGTGTACGACGTGTAGGTTTGGCTGGTGGTGCTGTCGGCGTGGCAAGGGCGTTAACGACACGAGGCGGCAGTGGACGATTTGTAGAAGAAAGACTGTTCTCGAGGGGCATCGTTACCTGAGCAGAACTTGCAACAGGAGGTGGCACGGATGGGATATGGTTCTCCAGCGAGCTAGTCTGGGTGCTAAACGGTCGGGAAACGCCCAGGAGCATGTATGTACAATAGATGTCGTCGAATGATTGATTCTTAAGGGATGCCTCAACATCACGTCGCTTGTAGCCCATGCTGACAAGGCGATCAATACGATGAGGATCTTGCAGCTCCATCGGCTTTTCGCGATAGGGTCGCAAACGATCCGCTTCGTCATTGATGCCCATATTAATCCACTTGTCATTCATGACACTGTTAAGGGTGGTCCTCTTAGCCGGATTTAGGACAAGAAACTTGCGCATTAGATTCTCGCAGTCCATGGAGATGTAGTAGGGCACCCGATACTTCCCGCGTAGCACACGCTCCCTGAGTTCCTTGAGCGTACCACCATCAAAAGGCAATGAGCTGCTGACTAAAGTATATAGAACTACGCCGAGTGACCAAGCATCCACTTCTGGTCCGGCATACTTGCGACCCATGAACAACTCGGGTGCTGCATACGGTGGACTACCGCAGAAGGTCTCCAGCTGTTGATTTGGGTCAAAAGTGTTTCCGAACCCAAAGTCTGCAATCTTGATGTTCATATGCTCATCGAGAAGTAGATTTTCCGCCTTTAGGTCGCGATGAACGACAAACTTGCTATGGCAGTACTGAATAGCCGAGACTAACTGTCGGAAGATAACCCGTGCATCTCTTTCGTACATGCGTCCGTTCTTCACCAGATGATCGAAGAGTTCGCCACGGCTAGCATACTCCATGATGAGGTAGAGCGTGCGTTCTGATTCAATCACCTGGAAGAGGCGTACGATGTTCGGATGGTTTAGTAACTGCATTATGCGCACCTCCCGATACAGCTTCTGTCTAGCGCTTGTATTTAGTTGCGTTTTGTCTATAACCTTGATGGCCACCTCACGTCCGGTTGGCACGTGGAGTGCCAGCTTCACCTTGGCAAAGTTCCCCTTGCCCAGCGTCTTGATGATCTTGTAGACTCCATTGCCATTGCCGTTCACATAGGATTGAAACTTGAGCTCCGATCCATCTGTGACATCCTGGCCGCCAGGCTTACTGCTTAGACGCACCGTTGCGCTGCTTGGTGTGGCGGGTTCCGCCTTTGCTGTACCAGAAGTTATGCCCGTTGCAATTCCACTTGTGGATTGATTGTCGCAGTTTTCTTTTTCTGATTTCTTAAATGTTTTTGGGGCTTTTTCGTCAACGGCTGCCGTTGCTGCTTTTATTTTCGCCGCACTCTCATCTACCAAGCTAAATTCAACAATTTCTAAATATTTTTCAGTCGACATTATTAACTAGGAAAATTTTGTAGGGCATAAAAAAAAAACTATACATTTAACTGAAAGCTAATATGATCGCTACACTAACCACTTAAGTAGTTACAGACTTCTATAATTTTGTTTAAGTGTATGCGCATGGCAGGCACGCGTCCCTTAACTGTCGGGAGTATGCACCTCTTTGCCGCAAGGCGTAATTGTTGACTCGTCAGCACAATAATATGTTTTCCACATAGCACATCTGCTCTTTTTTCCAGGCACCCTCCTGGGTCGTAAGCTTTAAGATAAGAACTCGCTCGGTGCAGGCGCGTGTGTATTTTTGTATGTCTCAACCCTTAGGGTTTTTACCATTCTCCGTTCAGCTGGCGTTCATGGCTGATAAGCAGCGCTCGTTCTCGTTCTCGTCCTCGTTCTTGTCCTCGACAGGATCGCTTTGTCTACCCCCTCGACCGACCGCATGAGCTGCAAGTTTCTTTGTATTGTAATTGAACAACCCCTCGACAGACAGAATTACTATCGGAGTCGCTGTCGCAGTCGCAGTCGGTTTGGGAGGCAATGCTTCATATGGTACAAGCAAGTAACACATAGAGCATTTTATGGTGCTTGTCCGTCCTCGTCTGTCCTTCTGTCTTTTGATGACGTTGCTGATTCGATCGTGTGTGCGGCTCAAGCTTGCTTTTGGTGTCACATTAATATCCACTCCGTTTATCGTTGACAACATTTGAATGTGTCAGCTGCCTGTAAAGGAAAACAGCAAAGGATTTTATTGCAGGTAACTGTTACAATACGGTAATTCGATCAGCTATCGTGTTTACAGCATAATAACTTTTTGGAAATATTCGCTAGACTAAAAACTTATGATGCCAAACGATGATCATTAACATATTTTTTGCAATTGATAGTATGTGTTTGCACCACTGTGCGCTAGCTCTCTCAGTGCTCTCGCAATGTCATTAACTACCTTTCGGTTTTCCTTCTTTCGCTTCTTTCTCAATTCACTCTTGTTTTGCACTTACATTTTCGCTTGCATATCCTGCGATCCGCAGCTACCTAGCCAAATTACCCTGAAAGTTGGTACCTACCAATCCACACACACACATACACAGTCACAAAGAATTTAACTCATACAACAACTACTACAAATGACAAACATACACCGTACTATGTACAACAAAGGAATTGAAACTGGTCCTTAATCTGGCTTTTCTCTTTGCCTCAGCATTCGTTCGCTCGCTCAGTTCGCCCAGTGTAACAATTTCTCACACACACACAAACAAGCCACGCCAGCTTGTGTCCTTGATCCTGCTTACTTGTTTTCGTTGTTGCTGTTGCTATGTTGTGCCTTTGTTGCATTTTCTCAAAATTTTAGCCATCGTCATTCTCATTCCCCTAATTCTTTTGCAACCCCGACTGCCTTGCTATGCCTTCGTTTCTGTCTGCCGGCCTGCCTGCCTGACTTGTCCGCTTTTGTCATCTCCTTGTTTTGTTGTTGTTGATGTTGCGCTTCCTCTTCTTACTCTACCGGGCTGTGTGCTCCTTTCTTTAACTGTGTGCGTGTTTCGTTTATTCGTAATTCAATTGCAGCTGCTTCTTTTATGCTTTGTTTATATGAATTTTCGCATTTTTTTTTTTTTGGGCTACACTCATTTTCTCTTTGTTTCTCTTTTTCTGCTGCTGCTGCGTTTCGCAATGTCAGCAAAAAAATAAAACCAAAAAACCAAAAACCCAAAAACAACAATCGAAGAAGCGACACTTGTTTGTTAATTCCCAGAATTGGCAACACTAACAAGTAGTTAAATTGATTGTGTAATCAATTTGGATTTGGATAGAACCCCCCTTATGCAATACACATGATAGCTGACATATTTATTAGACAAGGATGATTCTTTTAGTTTTTAATATATTTCTACTAGAAAAAAAAAAAACTATGCTCAAATGAAGTTTTTTGATATTACTGATTTCAGCATCATTAGTAAGAAATGATGTGGCATTTGTTTACTTATATTTACCAAATACTTGACTTTTCTCTCTGTGTATAAGATATTGCTACATATCCTATGGGTCTTAAGAACGTACGACTTGACTGCATGTGGTTAGTCAGTTATTAACACACTAACACAACTTGGCTTCCCCCTACGAAGATGGTTTTTGTTTCGATCCGGGTGGGAAAAAAGGGGAGCCTCACGAAAGGGAGGAGCAGCAAGTGGGACAACGCTTTAAGACATTCAAGTGTCGTCTTTGTGTTTTAGTGTTCTTGTGGTGGCACTTTAGCGCCTTCTTTTCTTTTTCGTCTTGTGCCCCATTCTATTTTGATTCTCAGATCTTGGCAGCCACAACAACAACAACCACTCTCTTCCAACACACTCGAACTGGCTGCGCTTTCCTCTCTTCTCCTCCTTCATTTTCTTCAACTTCTTCATGATGTTTATCATGTGCTGCGTTAGGTTAGACAACAGCAAACAACAAGAACAACTCTTTCCACTGAGTCATCAGGCCAGGAAACTGCCCGCAGCTCACAACAAAATCAACGGAGTCTTCGTCTTTATATTTACCACTTCATCAGTGAGTTCTCTCCGCTCTCTCTCTCTCTCTATCTGCCGCTTACGCTCTCTTTGTTGGTCTTCTTGTGTTTCTTGTGCGTCTGCCTAGTTTTCCATCGATCTTTTGCCCTTGGTTACGCATACAGATACACATATACACACTATTTCATACTTACGCTTCATTAGTGGCCGGGCAACACTTAATTGTTTTATTGTCTCTACTTTGACACTATTTCTTAAGAGGTTTATATATTTTTTTCGTTTTTGCTGGCTCAGCGTTAAGTCTAAAGCACTTGAAATCACATGAATTCCCCCGCGTCGCTTTTCGATTGCTTCATTTATTAATAAAACAAAAGAACAACGCCTCTTTAATTGCAAAAGAAGTACGCCCACTTGCCACAGCAACAGCAACAACAACAGCAGCAGCAGATGGCAAGCAGAGACACAAGACAGACCACTAACTGAGAGAAGCCAAAGCGGCGATAAGGCAACCAACTCGTGGTCCCCATGGAGCAACAAGCTTATCTTGTACGGGTACGGGTACTAGCCGATATCGAACCATAAAAACCAGAAATCGAAAAAGAGACCAAAGCAAAGCGCCTAAGATAAGTGCACAGTTTACTTACGTTCCATTCCATTCCGTGCCCGTTCCCCCTGGGGTCAGCAATCAAAAACAAATTAGCGTTAATCCAAAATCCAAAAATTTCGTATCTGCGAGTCTGCGCGACGAACTACAAGATACAAAGCGCGTCGTTGTACTGAACGCACAACTCAAGTGAAGCCCAGTTCCAGATCCATATGCACACACACATACCGATGCACAAACACTTCTGAGACGGCAGAGAGTGAGAGAATCTTAAGGAAGTGCACAGAAAAAGAGCGGCGAGAATAAGTGAGCACGTCAGTGAGTAAGAAACTCACTCTATTCGTGCACATTGTTGCTTCTGGCACATTACACGCTCATTCTGTGCGGCTTATTTTCGTTTCTTTTCGGCTCGAGCGTTGAAGGTCGTTGCGTTTCTTTGAGCGTTTCTTGAGGCGTGACGTCACAGGTAGACAACACTGTCGACGTCACTGTTGATGAGGGGAAACGTTGGCTGCCATGCTGGCTGGCCTGGCCACAACAATGCATTACTTCGGCTTCTGCAACGACTTCGACTTCGTTTCTGCGGCGAATTTGGTCGTCAAGTTGCCTTTGTAGTGGTTGAATACATCTTCTCCTTAAGCTTTAATGGTGTGAGTTTTCTTAGTGTAGTTTATTGCTGTCGTGATGGTGGTGGTAGTTCACCTCTGTGTTGCCGACTCTTTCTAATTGTGCTTGTGTGCGTGTGCGTTGAAGTTTTCTTATTCGCTGTTCGTTCGTGTGTTCGCTTTGTTTGTAACTGGTATCTTATCGTTCAATCAAGTGTTTTTGCTGTAGGTGTGAGTGTGGGTGCCAGTAAATTGGGACCAATAAGAAGGCGGCAGACAATCTTATATATATATATAGTACCACTGCCAACAACTGTTTCTCATTTTAGTCGTCACAGACAATCGGCAACGAGCAACAAAAAACCAAAGCAGTTTGATTACAAAAAATACACCCAAGCAAAACTTTGCCATAACGACTAAATAATAAAATGCATTTGGTTTTACCCATTTTAATTTTTTTCTCATTTAAATGAAAAGAAAAATTATAATGACAAAGTAGGCGACAAGAGATGAAAAGTGGTCGTTGGAGCGGGAACGGGAGGGAAGGGGGTTGTTCCCTACTCGGACGTTGCAGAAAACAGATGCAGATTCAGATGCTAAAGCTGCTGATTGTAATAACAGTTTCTCTGTATTTCTTTTTTCGTTATTTTTTTCTTTTTTTTTGTGAGTTTTGCTTGATTCTTGTTCCATTTTGTCGCTTGACGGTTTTCTTTGGCCGCGGCGACTTTGAGGCGCTTGATTAAAAAGCTTTTGCATTTTCCCCACCCCATTTTGACCATTCCCTACAAAAGTTTTTCTTTTGATTGAAATTACTTTGAGTGTAACTTGTACTTGGTCTCTCTCTTAGTTTCTTTTTGTTTTCAATGTGGGTCCAATTCACATAACTCCAATTGAAATTCAGATCATCGCATTTGCATATGAAAACAAGTATCGAGATACTTTCCTCTATGTGAGACGAAGAAGCAACTGACTTGGATTCGAATGTGGGCCAAAGTAACATGTTAACAATTAAGCGGGTAATTTTATATGCCATGGCCTGTTGAGCCCACCAGACGAAAAACAACTAAACAACAAAAATGCAAAATATGTTAAGAAATGGTAGGTGGCTAAGAGATACCTTGTAATTTGCTCACAAACAGTTTTGTTGCACATAAAAAACAACTTTCATGTGCACCCAGGGAAAAAGGTAGCATATTCTATTTGAACTGTCGACGTATTAGTATTGATGCACAAAAATTTTTCTTTCCAATATAATTCATACTTCATTTTAATATGATAGAAACATTAGGAAACTAATTTAAATTATTGAAAAAGTTGAATTAATGCGCACGCTTATGATTTATGGTACACGCACTTTGATTTGAATACATTTCATAATCGTATTGCTGTTCTACTTTGTTTTTAGTTGAGTCAACATGTTTTATAGTTGAATTAACTACGTTTTATAGTTAAAAAACCGCATAGAAAAAGTAACTAAATAGTTAATTTTTAAGCTATGTCTTATAAGTTTCATTTATTTCTTAATTTTTGTATAATTCATAAAAAAAAATAATAATTCTTACTATGTGAAGAAAAAAAAACACATCCATTCATATATTGGTCTTAAGGCAATGTACACGGTAATACATTTAGTTATAAATACAATTGAAAGTTGGGCTAGATAAACATGCACGTAGAGAGGAGAGACAGAGATCTTGTGACTAACATAATATAATTGGGTCAGGCACACGTGCCACATGGCACACCACAGCTGACGCCTCAGAATTGGCTCTATATGCGCATACGGACAGACAATAGCGCAGTCGGCAAATCACAGTTGGCCACAAATAGACACGCGCTGAATATAGCAGCAGGATCGGGAGCAGGAGCAGGAAGAACAACACCTGATATCGATGCAAAGTCTTTTTGAGTGTGCTGCATTTGGCAATGTTTAATCATTGAGGATGATGCGGAAAAACAGATTGCAGCACCAGATGACGACAACGACGATGCAAGCAAACAAAAGACAAAAAGGTTAAAAGGGACCGTTCAAAGCAAGTCAGATGCTGTCGCATCTTTCAATTTTTGGCAAACAAAGGACGTTCGCTTGCAGGATATGCGATACATGCACTTTTGCACATTGCCATGAGTTATGGGCATCTTAGGGATGCGGGCGCATATCGATTACGATAACAGAAAGAAGACATTCGGCTTGGTTATTTTTTGTTTTATTTGGTTTTTCGTGTATGATTGGCGTTTTCCTTTTGACTGCCAAAAGGTGCAAGCAAAATTGAACGTGCCACAAATTGTCTGCGGCGACTTAACGATTAATTGGATTTATGTTTCAATGCTGGCAGACACAGCCACAAGCGCACTGCATCAATATTCGATAATGCTGCTGCATGCAAATGTAAATGACAAAAAACAATATTACCACACTTGAAGAAAATATTGGCCTTAAATGAGAATTGCACTTAAATAAACATTGTTTAGATTTTTTTCATTTTTATACATTACTAAAAAGTCATATTTGTGTCATTTTGTAGGAAGTAATTTCCATTGATCAAATTGATTTTTTAAGAAGTCTCTTGACCTACCAGGTGAGATTGTGGTCCTTATCGAAGACAGCTGCTGTTCGAGGGGGGGAAGAGAGAGAAAAGTCAACCACCGGAACAAACCAGCTAAATATACAAATTAACCAATTCAAACAAAAGGGCTGCGGTGCACATTCTTGAAATGTGTCAAAAGGTGGCATTGCCAAGAGCCAAAGAACAATCAAAGCCAAATGAGCTGAATGCGTATATCAATAAAATCACAGCAGCCGCTGAAGACAATAATTTTTCAGCTGGCAGAAAAGGATTCACACACACACACGAAAATAATTGTAGAAAGTAAAAGTCTGCATTTTGATCAAGAAATTGTCGGAAAAACTGCACAGATATTATTTTCTCACACACATTCAAATGGGGCGTTTTGTGTCAATCATTTGTCATTCGAGTGCATCGCAAAAATAGCCAAAATGTTGTCCTTTGTTTATCCTTCTGCGCTTATTTTGCATTACAACCGAATGCGAATCCTTTGCCATTCATTGAACACAATTCAACTATTTTGTACGTTCTTGATGCGATGTTTTCCTTCGCCTACCTGCTTTTGTCAACGAGTTTTCCAACCGACTTTATTCTTTCCCGTTTTTGTTACATTTTTGCATAGTTCTTGTAGTTTTTGCATTGTATTGTTTTGTGTGTGTGTGTGTGTGTGTTTGGCGTAGAGGCTACTTAAATACTGTCTATGTGTATACCTCATGAATACAAAAAGTTTAATGCAATTTGCAATGCTGATGCGTTGAGGATTTTTCTTAAGCAAATGGATTTTCCACGAACCGATACTTAGATGCCCTTCAGCTACTATGCAGAGAAAGTGTATTTTAAAGTGTGTATAGAAATGTTCATACATTACATCATAAAGTCAGATGTGCTTATAGCTTAAAAAACTTTGATAAAAGTATTGTAAACTTATCCTGTTCTTAAGGATAAACTTTTTTTGTTCCAAAAAGCTTTCAAAATGTTACACACCTTGCACAATATTTTAGACTTGCCACGTTAACGTTGAGACCCAACTATGGTTAGGGCATTGCAATAGTAATTTCGCTTATATTTTCGTATAAGTTCTCTTGAGCAGGCAACATAATCCAAACCTTTTGTAGCGAGACCAAAAAAGGATTGTTGGCAATATTTTGTCTATGCTTCAGTCTCTGTAGTGCCTCGAATGACACTTTTATGTGTTTATCTCCTTCCCATATGCATAGCGGAGGATAGATAGATAATCGGGGAAAACTAATCCGTCGTGTTAAGCAGAGCAACGACGGCTTGTCCTAATTGAAATGCGGCATCCTAAGCATTTTGGCGTGAATTGCACTTACATTTGTGTATGTGTAGCCAACAAAATGCATTTTGGCAGAGCCAAGCACAAATGCTGAATGCCAAATGCGGAATATCGTTGACTGTTTCGTTATATAATGCAAGTGCATGTAAAAGAGAGATCATCAGGAGGGTGGGGGGTGTGTGTGGCAGGCAGCTTATTAGCAAAGATTGTCTATGCAACAACAGTCGAGTCGACACAGACAACAACTGAAATTGATTACCAAATGTGCTACGAGGCTTTTTTGAGTGTTGGTGTGAGGGGGGAAGTGGGGGGCAGCCTAATGAGCACAAAAATCCACATAGAGAGCAGCAATTCCTTTTAATTGAAAATCTCTCGGCTTGGCTTGTATGTTGCATGGCCCCGCCCCCCTCCCTACTCTTTGCCATATTACTAAAATGCACGTTTTTTTGTTTTTCTGTTTTCGCAATTTCTTTGCGGTTGCAGTTCTGTGCGTTTAGTTGGTTGAAAGAGGGGGGAAAGTTGCGGGATGAAGCTTTGCTTTGGGTGGCATCCAAATGCATTCGATATTGCATTTTTGCATTTTGTTCGTTGCCAGCCAAACATACAAGGATAATAAGTACTTTAGCCGCAAGAGTAGAATGAAAGGAGGAAAGCGAGGGAGAGGCAGGACTCGTCGCTTGGCTTTTGCGACTTTTTGGACTGATTGACTTGCGCTGCCAAAAAAAAAAAAACCCAAGCCACCAAACCAACGTTGATTGCAGCAAAAGGACTTGCGTCTATATTGCGCTCCGAAATACAATATAAAAAAAAACAAAAAATTGCATCGGATGCATTTGGCTTGGCAAACAAACCGAGCCGACTCGACCGACCCAACTCTTCTCCAGTTGCAAACAACCGCCCAAACAGTCATGAAAAAAGTTTCATTGCCCTTCTCACACTTTTGCCGCCCATACTTTTGCTTGCACTTCTTCAACTGGATGCATGTGCAATGCATATTAGCTGGGCTCATGTGTCCTGTTCCATACACATGTGTGTGTGTGTGTGTGTGCGAGTGTGTGTGTGTGTATGTGTGTGTAGCTTCGCCTGTGCATTGTCCTTTTGGACAGAGCAGCAAGCGCTGCTTCCAGTCATTCTTCTGCATTTTGTGGCGCCCGTTTTTTCTCTTCTCCTCCTGCTTTCCTCTCAAAAGGTTTTTTTATTTTTGTTTATTTTTATACCCTTAACCCATTGAAAATGGGTAAAAAGGGTATAATGGATTTGTGCAAAAGTATGTAACAGGCAGAAGGAAGCATCTCCGACCCCATAAAGTATATATATTCTTGATCAGCATCAACAGCCGAGTCGATATAGCCATGTCCGTCTGTCCGTCCGTCCGTCCGTCCGTCTGTCCGTCTGTCCGTCTGTCCGTCTGTCCGTCTGTCCGTCCGTATGTATGAACGCGTCGATCTCAGAGACTATAAGAGCTAGAGACTCCAGATTTGGTATATAAGCTTGCCTAATCCCTAGGCAGTACAAGTTTGTTTTAGATTTTCGATAACTCTTCCCGTTTCCGATATACACATGTAATCGATAACAACAAAATCTTCTATTTAGAATACTTTTTGATGCAGTTTGAAAGATTATACTAAATAAAGACAACATGTGAAAATTTTATTGAAATCGGATGAGAAACACTGGAGATATGGAGAATTTAAGTTTAGAAAGTATGCACTATACGCGTATACATACAGCCACTCACACATACTTGCAAGCACTGACTGTATGCGTAAATTATAGGGTTAAGGGTATAGTCTAGTCGTGATTTCTCGACTAGAGCCTTCTTACTTGTTTCTGCTGCTTGCTGGCTTTTGTTTGATTTGTAAAATTGCAATATGCTAGCTGACTGCTCAAACCTCATTCCCACAGGACGTGTCTGCCAACCCCCCGTTAACTCCTACTGCATTTTATACGCATTATTTGGTGCTTGCTGCAGTTAGACTGCAGTGGCCAAGTTTAGACCCAAATTTGAGTTGGCAAACCAAATAATGCTGAGGCAAGCTATTTTTTGCTGGTAAGCCGCAATCAGTTTGGCAGAAACTTTAAGCCTTTGGCAATAAGCCCGCTTCTTTGGCTAATTCGATTTTACATTTATAATTTTATTGCTATTTGATTTTGATTTAAATTGAAAAATATTACAAGTCATTATCATTTCTGCTAAAACTTAGAAGTGAGAGACGAAAGAAAAGAGGGAAAAAACATTAATTAAACTTTGTGTTCTATAGTTTCTTCCTTTTTAGAAATCTTCAAATATTTTAAATAAATAATACATATAAATATAATTTATTATTTTCGAACTGTACAATTATTTTGTAACTGTTCTGTAAGCGGACAATTGCTTATTTATTTTTGGTATTATTTCAAAGGAATTATATTTTTATTTATTCTTTATTTAATAATTTTTTGTTATTTTTAGTTAAAATAAAGGAATTCTTGCATTTTATTCCAAATTATTGTCATTGGAAATATTTTAATTAAACAATTAACTTAATTTTCAAGTCTTGGCCCCCCTTACCCGTTTTATTACCTCATCTCAAACGCAATGTAAATATTGGCTTGGACACAGGGTTGCTACATACAGTTAGCCACCCCTGCTGCCAAATGTTGCCCTCCTGCTTCGCCAAAACGCACTTCATGCCACACAAGTTGGACTGAGTCTGAGTCCAGTGTTGTTGCCCCCATATCTCTACCCACCCCGCCCACTGCAACTCTCCTCACGTTTTAATTCGAGTGCGTTTTTTATCAACGACGTCGTTCCAAAGCCCACCGCACACTTCCGTTTAGCTTGGACAGGGGGCGAAAGTCTTGAGGCTATGCTGGAGACTCTTGACTGACCAACAGGCGACTGCGCCAAAATGCAATGCCATCGCCTCCAACTCCGACGCTGAGATTCTGACTCAGCCTCAGACGTCAAGTGAGAGGGGAGAGTGAAGCAAAAATCAAACAATCAACAAAATAAAATCGCCGACTGCCTCCCCCATCCCTTCGAGCTACAGCCTAGTCCTGTCCAGCTTGGCCTCCCTCTTGCCGCGAGTTTTTGTTGCCTTTGTTCTGCTGGCTGCTGGCTGCTGCTGGGCACCGGCTTAATGCTTTTATGCGAACGCCACTCCTACGCTCCCCCCGCCCCCGCGCCAAAAAGTCCAGTTTTTGCAGTCATCAAGTTTTTGAGTCGCACCCCATTCCTGGCACTTCCGCAGTCGGCCCATGCTTCTTTGCCATGTCTTCGCATCCGTTGCATTCACTTTGGCTGCCTTTCTCCCCACCCTGAACTCGTCTTGTGTTCTGCTCCTTCGTCTGACTGCAGTGCCACCCTTTATTTATATATAGAATATATATATATATTTTTATTTTTACTTGTTTTTTTTTTTTGGTTTTTTTTTTGCATGCGGCAGCAGGCGTACTCTCTATATTTTATTTTTAATTAATTAATGCGAATGCAAAGTACATTTTCTACAAGTAAAACTTGTTTTGCAACTGGCAACGGGCAACCCTTTGGGCACCAACCCGAACCCAACCCCTCCAAAACAAAAATGTAGAGCTCTCGGGGCGCACAGCAGCCAGCCCAGGTAGTTAAGCAATATTTTTATTTTTGTTTGCCACGTTGAGCCTCCAAATATGCGCCGCGAGGTGCACCACTAAAGAAATGCAGTTAATTTACTCAGAAGTAGCGGTTGTAGCCTACGGAGCACCTACGTACAGGAGGGGGTGGGTGGCAGACTGAAGAAGCAGTGCGACCGGCAAGAAAAATGTTTCTGGCTGCAGAAAGTTGCCCTGCAGTTTTCTTTTGTTTTTGTGTGCACGCCGTAATGTATGCAACATAATTTTTTTTGCGCTCTTAGCTGCCGTTATATGCATGTGTGTGAGTATTTTGTTGCACCTTGCCTACCTTCATCATTAGGGTTTGGGCACCTCGGGAAGCTGGAGCCTAGTTCTGTATAGTTCTGTATACGGTATGAATCGTATGCGATTGCTTCTTTTCAGATGTGCGAGTGTGTGTTGTATGTGTGTGTGGCAGTTAAAACTTGTACTTTAATAGTGCTCTTCCTTCTCCTTCTACTAATTCAACGCCAGGTTCTGTGCCTCCTCGACCCTTTTGCAGCATTCGTTTGGCTGACTTCTCTATTTCCTTTATTTGTTTTTTTTTATTTCTTTTTTGGAAGGCCTCGGAAAATGTAGCAAAAGTTATTTCTTCACGGGTTAGCGCTGCACTTAATGCAAGTATGTGTATGAAAGAGTGTACGAATAGTAGTAGCAGTAAACTACTTAACTAGTCTCCAGTTTGCTTAATCTGGAGCTCACTGCACTGGGGTTGCTTCACTGGAAAAGAGCAAACAAATGTTCAATAAAATTACTTTGAACAGAAAAATGGAATAACCTTTAAAAGTGTTATTAAATTAATCAGGTGCAACAAGTTCAGAAGCATCTTCAGAAATTCCTACTAGAAAATACCCTGAACCCCAAACAGTCAGTGCTTGCATGTATGTGTGTGTGCTGCACACAATTTCAATGTTCTATATATGCTTCCATTTTGAATGGGTTCAGGGTATAAAAATCCAATTTAAGGTTTAGATTCTAATCAAGATGCTTTAAAACAAATCCAGTTGATACAATATAGAACCCCCATTGCTTGAGGCTCTTCACACATAAACATCAAACAAGCTAATCCTTAATTTCAAAGATTTTAATTAAAGATATTTTGTGTGTAGTCTTTGCACTCACTAAAACTTGTACTTGCCAATATGCAATACAAGTTCCCAAAAGCAAACAAACCAGTGTCCTGCAATCGTCTTTCTGTCCCAAGCTCTCTGGCACCGGTTCACCGACACGCAGCTCAAAAGGCTTCACGTGCGTCTTTCAATTCAGTGACAGTATCCCACACCACCCACAAATGATGCGCAGTTATACAACTGCATTTACTGTCCCATATGCAAATACTGAGGCCACAACTCGATGATGCACCTTGAGCAATGTATATGTAGGATAAAAAGAAAATGCAGCCGTGCTCGGCTCTGGGAGGGTAAGGGAAGTCAACAGACACATTTTAATGATGCATGCAACAGTAAACTGCAATCAGATATGCGCACATCGTTAGTCTTCAGCATCAGCCGCCGTTTGTTGATTATCTTAGAATGAAGAGCACGAAGCAAGAAAGATAACTCATACGCTCCGTTGCCGACGACATATAGAAATTTATTTGCTCAGCAAATAAACTGCATTCGTGTGTAATATGTGTGTGTGTGTACCTTTACAGGAAGGCTTCGTCGTTCTCGTTGTGCTCGCCCTTCTTGGTCTTAGGGCTGGTCTTGCTAAAGTAGGAAACCCCTAACGGAGGCACTTTTTTATGCAACTTCTTCAGCACGAGTGGTTGCCCAAGTTGACGTTTCAAATGTCAATTGTGTGCTTAACTGCATTCTTTCAACCGTCATCGTCGTCGTCGTTGGCTTTTCTTATTTGGATTCCTGTGCTTGCGTAGTGTGTATGTGTGTGTGTGTGTGTGTGTGTGTGTGTGAGTGTATGTTTGTGTATGTGAGTAGAGCAACCCGCCTTGGCAGCGTTCTCGTTCTTTGCTCGAGGTCCTTTCCTGCCAGGCGCAGTCTTTGTCTTCATTTTTGGTTTCTTTTTTAAAGCAAAATTTCGACTTGAAGTGGTTTAAAAAGCAACTAATTTCATTTTTAAATGAGTTAATTTTTTGTTTTTTTTTTTTAATATTAAATTAAAATTTTACTTATTTGTATAATATGAATTTACTAATTTAATATTAATAAATTTAATTGAAAATTATTTTATAATTAAGAAATCAAAAACAATGTTTGAAATAGAATATTTGATTTTTTCGTAATAATTTGAGGTAAGAATATTTTTCTTTAAAAATGATTTAATTGTTATAAAAAATGTTGTATGGCTTACAACGTATTTGAAAAATATTTTTTTTTTATTTAATTCACATGAAAAATATATTAAATTCTATATTTTTAACAGAAAAATAACAATTTTTCATATTTCACATTATTGCTATAATTTTTGCTTTGTGAACATTTTTTTTTGCTCTTTTCATCTTTCTTCTATTTTTCAAATTATATATGAGCGGTTATTAGATGCAACTTTGCAATAATAAGTATTAAGGACTTGTGGTTAAAGACCTTTTATGAACCCATTTTGCCTCAGTGTACTTTGAGGTATAAATAATTTCTTTTCTTTGGCTTTCACTTTGTTTGAGCGACGCGACGTTGCAGTTACTTTTACCAAGTCGTCAGGAAAATATGCCGCATTCACACAAACACACACACAGTTACAACCATGCAAAGCAAGCAAGATAGGCACAGAAAGACAGAGGGAGAGAAACAGAGTGGGAGAGTGGGGAAATAAAACCGAGTCAGACTGCAATCTTGCCTTCAATTAAGCTTTGACAAGTGCATTGCACACAGGAACTGGAAACAGAAGCTGAGGCTGAGGCTGAAGCAGAAGAAGACGCCACCGAGAAAGAAAAAAAACTCACTAAAGCCCATAAATATGAATGACGATGAGGATTGCAGCCGAAGCATCAAAAGTAGACTGAGTTAAGCCTGACTCCTTGGCCGAACGGATTTGCCGGCCAAAAGGAACTAAAAATAAAACAAAAGAGAAGAAAAATACCCACTGTGAAAAAGTAGACAAAAACTGAAGAAGGAAATGCAAATAAATGAATTGCACTCTTTCTTTGGCTAAAAATTTTCTTGTGCTTCTTCTCTCTGCCTGGGCATTTCAATGAACTTAAAAGCTCAATGGGTGCAAATAAAAGCAAAAAGAGAGAAAACTTTTGCATATTGTGTTTATTCTATGCCCACAGATATGGCAAACAGGTATGCTTAAAAGTAAAAAAATAACCCATCTAGATCCAAGTCGTAGCCTCTCTTTTAATTAAGCGGGCGCAAGTCGCAGGTCCATTATGCTTAGATAATGGCAAGACCGACGCTTGGCTTATCTACACTTTGTTCGAGGGAGGGCAAGTTGAATGCGAATGCAAATTATGCGGCGAATTGTGTGCTCATTAATTAAAATTGAACCAAATTGACAGCAGCACCGTCAACAGCTGCAGCAGTCAGGTGTGTGGCCAGAAGAGCCAACTCTTTTCCAAACAGCAAAAAAAAAAAAAAATATGGAAAAAAGATATTGCAAGAGAAGAAACTTGAATCGCCGCTGGAGTACCATCAAAGAGCACATCATTACGATGCTGCCCAGTTGCCCAGCTAAATCTGAAGCTGTCGCTAAGCCAGTAGGTGTTCTGCAGCCACGCCCCCTTAAGCGCCCACGCAAGTTCTCAATGTCCATGCCAGTGCACTTTGAGGTGAGCACTCAAAAGTTTGCCTGGGCGCGAAAGAAGGGGGGGTGAAACACCAAAAAAAGCAATATAAAAAAATTATATACATATATTACTTTTAGGCTACGGCTCGTGCTTGGAGGTCGGTGGGGTTGGTTGTGTATTCGTCTGGGGCAAAATGCAAATCTTGCAGATTTTTAATTTCTTTTCAACGAAAATTTTATTTTCTGTTTGCATTTCTTGTTGTTCGCTATATAATTTAAAAAACGAAAAAAACGGCCAGAAGCCAGGCAACCCTTTTTTCCTATATATGTTCTTAGCAGCTCTCTCTCTCTCAAGCAGGCTGATGAGGAGGCTGCTCCTGGTGATTAAGATGATGATGATGATAATGACGTTGCTCTTAAGCTTTATTATTATGTATTATAGATTCATTTTATGCACTTTTTAATTTCTTTTGTCTCAAGCATAAGCCTCAATCTTTTCATAGTAATGTGCTCGTGACACGAAGCACGAAACAACAAATATATCGGTATTACTCACTGCGATATTAGTACAAAAATTTATTTTCTTTTATTAATAGGTAGACTTTAATTTTTAAATGAAGAATAAGAAATGAAATTATTTTATTTTCTCAGGCTGTTTTTTTTTTATATTTTACTCTTTTAACTTGAAATCTTATAAGTATTGCGGAACATATAATTTTCTTACCCTTTGTTGAAATGAAATAAATACAATGTAAACTTTAAAACGTATATTTTTATTAAATCCTTTATATGAGTCACATTTTATTAATGCTAATATTAAATTATTAAAATTTGTACATCAATATTTTTTTTTTCTTTTTATTTCCAAGTTCAGTGTTTAGATCACGCGACCATCACTACTCAAAACTCACGAGCAAAAATCGCAGCCATATTCGTTGCTGTTGTATAGAAGAAATGCGTTTTTGCTTGCCCCTTCCATAAATATTTGGAAAATTAAAAAAAAATTCCGCTTGCTGCTAGGCCTCAAGTGGACTGCAGTACGGCCCGAATGTCCTTAACAGTCAGCTACCCTTCGTTTTGTAATATGTTGCTCCTTGCTCGTTGACTTGTTATATTGCATGGTGTGGGTTGTCTTCTGGCTGTTGCATTGCCAGCAAGTTGTTGCTTGTGAGCTGTTTGTGCAATTTTTTAAGACTTTTTTTTCATCTTCTTGGGATGACATATTTTTCGGGGTGTTTGAGCGCACCACTTTGGGGTTGCACATTGTCTACATTTAGGCGCATATACGCTACAAATATGGAAAGTAATGAATTGTGCCCGAGGGTGCTAGTGAGGCGGCAATGAACTTGCATTTCGAGCAACCCACAATCAAAAAGAAAATAACCAGCCTGGGATATAAGGAAACCTAAAGTAACGACTCCTAAGTTAGCCGACCAATGACTTGAATGAACCCTTTGTCAAAAGACTTCACGCTTTGCTTGCCTCAACGAATGTTTTCTCACACAGGATCTCTTCTTGGCCAGCTGGTAACTTGCCGCCCAAATAGAAATTTCTTATATCATGTAAAACCATTTTGCGTGCTGACCCATAGCGCACCTTGAACGGAATAAAAAGCGCCTTGAAGCAGAACCAACTAACCACCGATAATAACTTCAATAAACAGCACTCTGAGAAAGGAAGTAGTTTGGCCATTTGCATGCAGCGACTTTAGAGATCTTTACACACTCTCTCAAGCGAGGGTGCACTTTTCACACGGTGCATTATGAGTTTACCCGCCCGCCTGAGTCGAGCAGCCCCTAGACCCTTGGGTCGGCAATAATTTTTAATAATTTCCTTTGTTTAAATGGTTTTTCCTTTGACTTGATCGCAACAATTGCCTTCGTGTACTGAACAAATTCCCACAAAGTGACCAGAGTCAGCAGCAATTGAAGTGTTAGATGCAAAGATACAATTGCCAGCAAGTGAGTCAAACAGTTGCAGTTGCGCAGATAAGCAGATACAAGATAACTTGATTGCACTAATTTGAATGCAGCAAACAGTAGTTGCAGCAGCAACAGCAGCCTCAATATAAACAGTTCCCATTCCCACTGCTATTTAGAGCGACAACTGCTTGGGAAGTGCTGGGTAGGGGTTGGGGGACACCCAAACACCCAAAGTTGGTCCAACAACCATGCTAATGCTAAAGAAAATGAAAAACTATCTATGCAATGGTAAGCCGTCCTATGCTCTATAAACAAAATGTTTTAAAACATCGGACATTATTCGAAAACTTTATTTCCTAAATGTTATTATTAATGATTTTAATGCTTATATTTGAAATCTTAACTTTATGAATATTAAACTTAAGTACTTACATATTTAGAAAAAATATAGCTAATTTAGGATGGGTAAATTTCTCAGAAAAAAAAAAGTTCTTTTTTTATGCATAGTGAGGAATTAAATTGTATTCGATATTACACCAATATAATAAATACAATACATATATATATATATATTTCTATTTTAAACCTTTATTTAATTTTATTCATTTCTAAAATTTTGAATATTATTTTACATATTTTACCTCTATATAATATAATTTTTGCCAAGTGCAACACATAGTCATGAGCTTCCTTGCTTCAGTCAGGGTATTTATTGTAAGTAGCAAAAGTCTAGTTCCGCATGTGACAATTGCTTGTTCCTTCTTCTGCAGCACCATATGATGCTGCTACTGTACAGAGACAGACCGTCCGACAAGCAGACAGATCCAAAACACTGAGAGCTCAACTGCTATGCTAGGGGTTACTTCAATCAATTTCTGACAAGAAGTGTTAAATCTGCACATCAGTTTAGCTGTTGCTGCTGCTGCTGCTGCTGCTGCATCGCTTGCTTTATTAGAATATCCGGCAGCTTAGAGGCAGCCGAGAGCAGACAGCATGTCTGCAAATGGGTTGGTGGACTAAACTGACTGGGCTGGACTGAGCTGTGTGCTCCACATTGTCATAATTCATAAATCAACTAATTTTCTGAAGTCGTTTGTGTGCTGGCAGAAATGCGACTAAAATAACAAATAGCTTCGAAGGCGCGCACCACTTCATTGACACCGCACAACAACACAAACGACGAAACATAAAAAATCAAATACACCAAACAAAAGTTCAGTCAACTCGACAAAAGGTTCCCATCAGGCAGACCGAAAGGGTTTTAAGTTGCCTTAATGAACCGCAACCAGCAAACAAAAGGTCAAGTCTAAGAAGTGAAAGAGAAGCCGCCCCAATTACAACTCAAGTAAACCAAAAGTAAAGACAAAGCCTAGGATCGACCAAAAGGCAAACAAAGAATAAAAGCGGTGCAAAGGAAATGTCACGGCGGTTGCTCCCACTTCCTGCGACGAAGAAGCAGGCAAAATAGCACCTGAAGAATAAGTTTGTGTTTCAATTAAGCACCGTACAAGATTTTTGGAACTTCGCAAGAAGCTGATGGTGATGATGATGATAATGAAGGCACTCTCTTTAATTGAGCGTGAAGCGTTGCAATGTCCAATGACACCTAAGTGAGAATATATATATATATATGGTATAGGGATGACCTGTCGATCGACAAACTGGACACATACCCCTAAAAATAGCTCAAATGCAGACTAATGAACATTAATGTTTGTGTATTGTGTAATGTCGCGACTTTAATGTAAAGTGCAATGAAGCAATGCAAGGCCAACATATGAGAGGGTGAGACGAGCTACACTTAGAAAAAAATAAGTGTACTAAGATTTGGAAACTTGACAAATGCTAAAAATTATTATGAAATATGGATTGACTCATGAAAATAATTTTCAAGTGAAAGCTAAAACACGTATTTCTCTAGAAATATTTTTCAAATTTACCAATTAAGCTTTAAAAATATTTTAAAACAATATTAGTGTTTTATTTTAAGTTAAATAATTTATTATAGTATTTATTTTATTTTTATTTATTTTTTTTTATTTTTATTCTCTTATAGTAATCGATTTTTAGTTTATAAAATAATTTCTGACAACCTTTCCTTAAGAACTTGACTTACTTTAAAAATTAGACTTGCCCATTTTCTATGATTTTTTGGGCTTGTTTTTTTCTGAGTGTAGGGCGTAAGGGGGTGAGAGGGAGGCACCGGATGCACTCATTAAGTGCAGCCTTTTGAATTGGGACTGGAACTCGTTTCGTTCATATGAGTTATGATGCCAGCTGACGAGCTGTCAGAGTTGACTAAGTCACTCAGGCAAGTGGTTGTTGTTAAAGTTAATTCATAGCTTGCAACAAACAAAAATAAAGAGGAGACAAGCATAGAGAGAAAAAATCTGCCCCCATATTGCAGTTTAAGTCGTTTATAGCACGTGTTAAACTGTTACTTTTAACTGCTGCTGCTGCTGTCCAGTGCTCGAAATGCAAAAACCATTTTCCAACAAATTTAATTTCATTAATGTTCGCTTCAATCTTTTCTTTTTCTCCACTGTTCGTTGCTGCTGCTCTTCAAAAGTTCTTGAAATGTCAATGCATTCGCGAAACTCTCTCATCATCAACTTTTGTTGGGCTGGAGCAACTAAATTATCATAATGAATCCGACTGGACGAATTTGCTCTTTCAACTACTTGAGTTATGAAACCAACCTAACCCCCCGGTTGCCCCTCGTGCCTATCCACACACTTCTTGTGGCCGCTGCGATTATATTTACAGCTAAGCGCCCTTGTGCATCCATTCCTATCCATTTAGTCCCCTTCGCCGTTCCCTTTCACAAGCTGACAGTTTTTCTTTTTAATGAAAATGTCACTTATAGCCGCCGAGAGTTTTTCAAGCCGCAGGCCGAGTACAAGTTTTGTTAATGTCCCAACCTTGCCTGGACACTCTACTGAAATGCCATTGATTTTCTGCAACAGCGCTGACCAGAACCAAAACGATGATTTCTTCATTCATTATTTTTTGTAATCAAGCATCATTTTTATACCCTGAACCCATTGAAAATGGGAGCATAAGCTCGCCTAATACCTAGGCAGTACAATTTTGTTTCAAATTTTCGATAACTGTTCCCGTTTCCGACATACACATGTGATCGATAACAACAATATCTAAAATTTGGAAAACTTTTAGATGCAGTTTGAAACATTAGACTAAATAATGACAATCTGTGAAACTTTAATTGAATAAGGTTGAGAAACATCTGAGCTATGGATCATTGAAGCTAAGAAACTATGCACTATGCGCGTACACACACACATACTTGCAAGCAGTGACTGTATGCGTTAAGTATAGGGTACAGCGTATAGTCTAGTCGGGTTTCTCACCTAGAGCCTTCTTACTTGTTAATACTAATGCAGCGAATATAATGAACCAGCAGGAGGTGTAGATTTAAACTGTTTCTGTTTATTAGCATATTTAAACATTTTCCTAAGCATTTTGTGCTCCAATGCATAAATCAACAATCGAACAAAGCTGTACAAATAGCCCAGATGACAGTGGAGAACAGTTCCACTGTTTGAACAAGAAAATCTTTTCATTTAGTGCAAAGATAACAAGAGAGGAGCAGAAGTAAAAGGAGTTGAATAGAAATCTTTGGATCAACAATTGAAGTTGAATTTGATGCGACTTTTTGACTTGCTCTGTTTATACCCTGAACCCATTCAAAATGGGTAAAAAAAGGTATAATGGTTTTGTGCAAAAGTATGTAACAGGCGGAAGGAAGCATCTCCGACCCCATAAAGAATATATATTCTTGATCAGCATCAACAGCCGAGTCGATATAGCCATGTCTGTCCGTCCGTCCGTCTGTATGTATGAACGCGTCAATCTCAGAGACTAAAAGAGCTAGAGACTCCAGATTTGGTACATAAGCTCGCCTAATCTCTAGGCAGTACAAGTTTGTTTTAAATTTTCGATAACTTCTCCCGTTTCCGATATACACATGTGATCGATAACAACAAAATCTTGAATTTGGAAAACTTTTTGATGCAGTTTGAAAGATTAACCAAATAATGACAATCTGTGAAATTTTATTGAAATCGGTTGAGAAAAACTGGAGATATGGAGTATTGAAGTTAAGAAAGTATACGTGTATACATACACACACTCACACATACTTGCAAGCACTGACTGTATGCGTAAAGTATAGGGTTCAGGGTATAGTCTAGTCGGGATTTCTCGACTAGAGTTTTCTTACTTGTTTAAAACTGAATTAGTTATGGAAACAAGTTTGCATCTTTGTCCTCTGGCTTTATTAGCTGTCAATTGAATTTCATTCGCATTCACATTTTCAGTATTCAGTTATCAAGTCAAGCTGTCCGCACTTGAATTAAATTAAATTAAATGCAATCAATTTGTTTATACGCAGTTACGTTTAAATAAATTTACATTTAGTTCTCACAAAGAGAGCTCAGGCCACGTCTCACAATTTCACAATTCAATTGAACATCGTTGGCCCCTAGCCCCCTCTTACACACGCCCGTTAACACCCCTTGACACGCCCCATCTGCGATGAGTCAACGCTTTTTGCAGCACTTGCTGCCTGTGGATGGCCTTAGTCATTGTGCATTGGACTTAATGACACCAAAGTGTGATGATATGTAGACAGTCATGGCCCTGCAAATATAGCCCATATAAAACACAATCAGAAATGATCCACAAAAACAGAGAGTTAAAGTTTAGATAACCACAAGCCTGAGGGTGAAGACCGAAGTGGAAGAAATAATTGAATACCTATTGATATATTTACTAAAACCCAATTCTAAATCATTTTGAAAGTACAACATTTTCATACTTCATATACCCCAAACACATTGAAAAGCCTTAACGACTAAGAGGTCTCAACTCCTAAACCTGAAGATATCGGTTTATAAACATTAGCAGGTATATTATATACAAATTATCTTCTTTCAATCACGATATAGATTAAAAAACTTTTCAAGATATTTCCAAATCAACATCTCTTCGCTTAAACATTCTTATATGTTTCTGTTGTGCTATTTGTATGACCATAGCTATGGAAATTTCGTGTCCACGTTGCACACAAACTCCATCGATATGTGGCAATGCTCCTTCGTCTGGACATGCAATCGCCAGCATTACCCTTTGGGCACACTTTTTATTCTACGCAAATGGAACGCTTTTGCATTTGCAGTAATACTACTGTAGTGTATAGCAACTGATTTGTGCTGAACGATAAGAATGGGGAGTAAGTAAGTACTAAGAGCGTACTTTCCCCTCAGCAAACCTCTAATTATTTCAAGGCATGACATGAAGTCATTTCTCTGCAGCGGTTACTATATATCTATTAATGCGCGCTCACATGAAATTGAAACTTCAAATATTTGTTCGAGCTAAGAGTCCAAGGACTCGTCTGTATATAATGTATGTATGTATGTACCTACACATTTCTGACCAGACAGTTGTTGTAGGTAATTTCCTTAATAACCCGCAGCCTATCACATTAACATATCTCACATTTGTCATAGAAATAAGTCAAACCTTAACGCAACCGACCCCACCAAACCCAACCAATGCCCCATGGAGCAAACGCTGCTTACGCAACCAGCCAGGTGTACTCCCAGTTGTAGTACACCCACTTCCCCCTCTCCCCTTTTCCCATCCCATTCCACAAGTTGGAGGCGTTTTGTTAAGGAAATTCGTGCCTGGTCAGGCTAAAGGAAATGTTTATGCATATTAAACGTCGGTCATATGCGTTCGTAATTATACTAAATGAACATATTACACACATAGACATACATATTACGGCCAGCACACACGAAAATTGAATTATTATTCCTTCCGTCCCACAGGCGTTGGTCGCAACGGACTTAAGTTAACAAATGGTGTTGCGTGAGCAACTTTCAAGAAATTTTCTTTAACAGAACTTTACGAACTTTTTGCCTTCTGGCGTCGTCAAAAGTTGAATTCCTTTAATAATATTATAAAAATTCAATAGCTACGAGTCTGTTATTAAATAGGATTTTTAATGTTATGTCTATTTTATCCAAAAACAAGCAATAACATTAAGCATTTTTTAATTTACCAAACGTAATCCAGATTGAAAAAAAAAATATATAGAATATATAAAAAATATTACATTTATATATATATTTTATATTATTATTTTAATTCACAGTTTAAGTTCCATACTTGCTGGTATTTTTATTACAAATTTGTATTTCTCAATAATATTCTCTGGTAGTTTTTTTTCATTGTTTTTTTTTCACCAAAACGTATTTATTGTTTATCTCAATGATCAGTGCTTATCTCTCGAAGTTAGGCAGTACTTGTTGATATTGTACTTTAGTATATATCAATTGTTTTCATAATTATTTCCGTTGCGAAATCAGTTTACTAAAATTATTTACTGTATCAACACTATTGTTGACATAGTTAGTAAATGTATTTTAATTCTTAAATTAAAAAAAAAAAACTTCAAATCATTATTATTGTACGAATAGGCATACCAAGTTTTCTCAATAAGAAATATATATATATATTTACTTTTATACTAAAGGTACTTGGCACACATTGTGTTTAAGTTAAGTACACAGTATGCTTGTAATAACCACATCAAGGGTTTCGAAAAAATACGTTACAAAAGCGAGCATAAGGCATATGTACATGCATGTTTTTTGAAAAGGTGGCGATAAGTTACTACAGCATTGGATGGTATGATTCTATGGTGGTGTGTGCCTTACAGTTCCATTGAGTGCGCCTCGCAATGAGTTTTCCTTTACGCTTCGTGCTTATAATATGTTCGTATTTCGTATTCTTACACAGCACGTGGCGGTAAGGTAACGGCTGAAGTCGAAGTCGACGACAATGGCAACGGCAACGGCAACGACAGTTGTTTTCCCAGAGCGTCTTTAAGACGCTTGCCAAGTGGGGTGACTTACTTACTGAAGCGGCATCTGGCAGCTGGCTGTAGTGGAAGTAGAGGTCGGGTAGGGACGGGGGTAGGGCTACCTTTGATTGTCAGTTAATTGAGGGAAGCAAGCTGCCACGCACCAAAACGGATGTTTTAAAGGAAATCACTGAGTCAGTCGGACTGTACCTGGTTTCTAGAATATACAGAAATTTGAATGCAAAAGGTGCAATAGATACAAGCTAAATGGGGCAGGTAGGTGGGATAGCGCTGGAGGTTGGCAGCGTTGGAGTTTGAGTGTTTCTCTATCATTTGGTTGGTGTGCTTGAAATTGGCTTCGTGACGCTTATCGCGATCAATAAATAATATATGAGCAGCAGCAGCAGCAGCTAAATAAAAAACAAAAAGCTAGTGAGCTGCACACGACACGAGTAGAAAATAAAAAGTATCTGGCAGATACATTTGAGTAATTTGCGTCGTTAGCATTAGACAGAGAGGCAAATAATAATAATAAAAGAAAGTACGCTTGATTACAATGAAAATGTTTTTAATGCCGCACAAACAATCCTAGGCAGGCTGGCGGGCAGAGAAAGATATCTGCATAGATAAAGGCAACCAACTACTGGGACCCTGCCTCCCTTCCCCTGGCTACACCTGAGTAGCATGAGAGGCCATGAGAGACCTGCAACTCTATACGATATAGTACATACACGTTAGGCGTGCACTTTTTTCATTTTTTTGTGATATTAAAAGCGCGATAAGCAACAGACACGAAACACCAGACGAACGGACATTGACGGACATCAGGTAATAGACAAAAGCCTCGCTACGGCGCCTGCCGCTATGCAACAAAAGCAACAAAAACAAAATTCAGGCAAGACTTTGCCGGACTTTTGCCGTCCCTCTTTGCAAACAAATACACAATGCCGAACAACTTGGCCACATATGGCCAGTTTTAGAGGCGCACACATCCTATTGCGTGTGTGAGTCAGTGACTGTGTGAGTGTGTGTGTGTGTGAGTGCTGGTACAGCTATCTAATCAAGCACT
The DNA here is from genome assembly GCA_035044485.1 of Scaptomyza reducta. NCBI lineage: Eukaryota > Metazoa > Arthropoda > Insecta > Diptera > Drosophilidae > Scaptomyza > Scaptomyza reducta. Next base: position 4,322,121 of record JAWNNV010001315.1, on the reverse strand, counting down.
GAAAGACAATAAAAGCCAACAACACACACACACTTAGCCACGACAAACAGCGACCACAAAAAGTGCTCATGTCTAAAACAATAAAAACAGCAACAACAACAACAGCAACTAGAAAAACCTCGTAGATATTGATAGTCGTATGCAGAGTTAAGAGAGACGTGAGAGATGGAGTAGGAGGCTAAAACTAGAGCCAGCAAAATTTCGCTGGCTAAGTGCAATGACTACACAAAGAGAAATTACTAGTGCATTTAAGCTAAAAATTGGAGTTCTGAGAAAAAATATAATCCAATAAATGCTTAAAACAAGAATATTTTTTTAATAAAAAATGCTCAAAAGAAATCCAAACAAAATTTTTGATTATATTTAAAATTAAGTATTTCTCAACTATTATTTCAATTATTAACTTGTGATACAACATTTATTAACACATAAGAATTAAACAAACAACTGACAATTATATAAAAAACATAATAAATATGTCATATAAAAACTACTATAAAAATACGTTTATTAAAATTATTTCATATTTAATTTTTGTACCGGAAAAGTTGACATAATGGTTTTAACTGCAATTTAAATAAAATTTAAAAATATGTATGATTTACCTATTTTTTATAACACTTTGTAATTTATTCATATATAGTCTAAAAGTTTTTATTTTAAAAGTGAATATAGTATTTCTCTTAGTTCATTTAGCTATCACTGGCAATGTACTAAATATTTATCTGCTGCTGGTGTTGCTCCACTTGAAAGTAGTTGGAAATTATTGATATCTGTAGAGCTGCCATATGGCGACTAAATCGGTATCGCCATAAAAGTATTTCCATGTAGGCAATGCTATCAACATATATACCATACTAATAGTATCTTATCAGTCTTATTGAAGCTAAGCAAGTCAAGCAAATAGTTTTATTAGCAGATGCAAAAACAGTATATATATATATATCATGCAAAGGTATCCTTTCTAAGAACACACATTACGTAAGATACTTTTAAAAGTTATAGTTGCATTTTATAGCGCAGCCCTTTGCCCAATTTCACTCTAAAACTTTTCACATAAAAATTAAAATCTTTGCCGTTGTCTTCACACACACACGCACAGAGACAAAGTCGACCCGACTATAAAGGACATTTTCTTTTAGCATAATTTTCGCTTGAATTGTGCTCACAAAGTTGCGTCTTTAGCTATTGTTGTTGCTTGCCAATTCTGCTGGAAACAACTGCCAGAAAAGTTTTGGCCGCATTATGAGCATACTTCTAATGTGTTTTTGCTTGGCAGAACTACCAAATGCAGATGAACGGAGCTTTTAGTGGGGATTTGGGTTGCTTTTGTTGTGCAATAACGAATAAAAATTTAAAAAAAAAAAAACAAGTTGAAAGGTGTTTCTGTCAAACTTGTTGACGATCAAGCATCGCAAAGAATATTTAAACATAAGCAACAGAATTTCATTCAGGTAAAAAAATAAAATCGGAACTCGGACTTTTCTCTTTTCCTTCTCCCTTTATGTCAACCACCAGAACAGAAGCCAAAACGCCCCTTTTTGGGTTTGTTGCTGCTGGTTTCCTTTGCCTCGCTTCCTTCCTTCCTCCGTTCCTCGATCGTCAGCTTGTGCGCACGCTCATTGAGGCATATAGTACTAAAAACATAGCCCGAGTTTGAGTTCGAGTTCGGAGTTTCAGCTTCGAGTCTCATTTTGTGTCCAGGTGTGCACTGGGCTCGTGGCTGCAAGTTATGGCACGTACTTTAGTCTCTCGTAGCTGTTGTTGTTGCATGCGATCGCGATTGTGATCATCATTAGCAGCACAGCACTGCAGCACACACAAATAAGGGGGTTGAGATCACACAAGCTCTCTCTTTCCCTCTCTCTCGATGCTGCTGTCTGAGATGAATGTTGTGATTTTTGCCCTATGCATGTTAATAGTTTTAGTAGCTAGTGAGCCACTCTCAATAAGTATCTAAAATCAAATACTTATCTCAACTAGTCATAATGCCTAAATGGTGTTTTAGGTTTAGTCGTGTGTTTTAGGCCATCAAAGGCCTTGCACAATTTTTAACGGATTTCAAAGTCACTTGACCATAACACAATTGTGCCCAAGTGTCGCCAGCTAGCCGGCCAGTCCGACAGACAGCTAGCCAGCCGGCCCAACTTGAGCTAAAGCATATTTTAATGATGACACCCGGCTAAAAAACAGCAACAACAAAACCAACAACTAGCAGTGAGGGAGGAGTGGCAGGAGGGGTTACACATGTGCCATGCCACACTTTACATATATATTTATGATGGCAGTAGGCAGAAGATGGGATGGGTACATTACCGTGTGCCGCGATCTGTGAAGGCACATACCAAAGCACACTTTCACAGATACATTCGACCTGTGCACAAACACACACACTTGTATAAATGTTCGTATGTGTGCATGCAAAGTACGTGCGCATTTTATAGAACCTAAGTTTTGGATAGCGAACCTAAATTCCAATTTGTATGATGATAACAGCTGCGACATGAATATGCCTTTAAACATGTTTATAAAAATTATGTGTTGTGTTATTGAAAAGTTTGATAATACTTAAAATTACAAAAAAGCTAGTTAAGATGTTAATTCTTTTATTTCTGATTTTTTTTCTTGTATACACTTTAGAATAAGATTTATCGATTTAAAAAAATGTATCCATGTTTTATATTTTTTTTATTTTATTTAATTTATGTTCCTTTTTTAATTATTTATCAAAATATAGATAAATTAAAACAAAATATACTTATATATATATATATATATATATAATCGCTCCATTTATCGATTTACATATCAAACCCCATTGACAAAAATAAAACTTCTTATATCCTGAACCGAAACCCTGTCTTTAGAAGTGTTTTAAGGCCGTAATTATGTGCGCTGTTGTTGCCTATTGTTTGTAGGTGGAAAGTGGTACTAGTAAGGCAACTTTCTTTGATCCTTACTGGGCCATTTCTAAACTATAAAATAGGCCATATGTTACTTTTCGGTTCGCACTCAAGAGGGTTGCTAGACTCATAGATGATTCGGCAAGACTTAGAAAGAACCGTTTCAATCTACGTGCAATGAACTCTCTTATATATTTTAAGATACTTCATTGAAATTGCTTTTAAAACTGCATTCTTGCTAACATTAGTATTAATTTTCTAACGTTTTCTTCTTCTCTTGCAGGAGGATCTATGATGAACGACGGAGAAAAATAACGCTTTGTTTGTGGTAAATTTTATGGATACAATTTCCCAATATTGAACGATCTGCGACTGCAGTGGCATTTCTGTTTATTTCCTTTCGAATACCATATACATGTTTGATCCTTGATATGAATATGTGGACATATTGTACATATGCATATATATAGGGGTGGCACTCTTATAGCATTGCCTTGCAAGCTGCATTCCGGCCAAGTACAGTCCTTTTACAGGGGAACCTGGGACAGAGGCACAGGCAGAGAAACAACTAGGAACAGGACATTCATACGTAGGGGTGGGGGTTGCAACGAAGTTTTGTGTTGACATTGACTTGGGCCAACGGGCGGGTTGGTTGGTTGGTTGCCTCGAGAACAGCATTCCAATGCAATTAGATGGCAAATGCGATTTGTTGTCATGGCAATGCTTTAGAAAATGTGTTGCCTCCGCGTAGGGTAGGATTCGGTTCTTGGAAAACTGCATATGGCATTTGTAGTGTTTAACAAATGCAACGACGAGTTCCCTGAATAAAATCCGCTTTTCACCCATCGACTGCAAGATAAGTTCTGAGCTCATAGACAGCAGGCAGGATTTTTTAATTGTAAAATTAATTATCTCAAGAGCTTGACAAACGAAAAAAGTATGTGAATTTATTAAATTAAATAGTTAAGGGCTGTAGTTTCTTGATTTAAATAATTAAATTGGGAAATGAATTGACTAACCATTATAATAATAATGCTTTATTTACTTTAATTGAAAGTAATGTTAACAAATTTATGTCATTTATCTGCTTCAGTTTAAGGTCTGTTCAAGTATAAAGATTTACATAAATACTCTTAATAAATAATAATATTCATACTATTTGTATACCCTGAACCCATTGAATATGGATAAAAAGGGTATAATGGTTTCGTCCAAAAGTATGTAACTGGCAGAAGGAAACATCTCCGACCCCATAAAGTATATATATTCATGATCAGCATTCATGATCAGGCGAGTCGATATAGCCATGTCCGTCTGTCTGTCTATCTGTATGTATGAACGATATGATCTCAGAGACTATTAGAGCTAGAGACTCCAGATTTGGAACATAAGCTCGCCTAATCCCTAGGCAGTAAAAGTTTCGATAACTTTTCCCGTTTCCGACATACACATGTGATCGATAACAACAAAATCTTACATTTGGGAGACTTTGAAATGGGGTGCAGGATATCGTCTAGTCGGGATTTCTCGACTAGAGGTTTCTTACTTATTTTCATTATTTTTGATAAGATACAAAGGCTTTAGAATATTACATTACTAATGTGTATGTTAATATATTTATTTTAATGTTATATGGCTTAGTATAACTGAGAAATACAAGCCAAATCTGATGATAGATACAAAAGTTGAGAGACTTAGTAGAAACGCCCCTCAATGTCAATATGAATTTGAGGCATTGTGTGCTTGCCGAAATATTTCCCAGTTCCAAAGTTCCCTTATTGATTATTTCGAATGCGTTGGGCATATGCAAAAGTATCTCTGTATCTGAGTATCTACACCACACACACAAGTATCTGTGACTATGCCGAAAGTAAGTCAAAGTTTTTTATCAGCCCGAAAATATAACACACACGTTATCTCTATTTATTTATTACTACACATATGAGGTAAATGATATTTTGTACACAGAGAAGGGGTTTTTTTTTTGGGGGGGGGGTTCGTTAATGTGGATGCAAGGAACAGAAAAGAAGATTTAGTTGCCAGCTAAATTAGCTCAAGTGGAGAAATTAGATAAAAACCTGTCGCCAAAGGGTTGGCTTTAGCTGAATTAAGGACTATACACACTCACACACACAACGCCAGCTTTCCTCCCACTACCCACCGTGATGAAGAGAGAGCAGGGACAAAGGTCAGACGAACATAGTCAACCCCCAACGATGGCAGCAACAGTAGCTGTAACCGAGCACCAACCAATCAAGTGGCCACCCAAACCAAAAGCTTCTGGCTCGCCACTTTTACTTTCCATTTAAACACCCTCATCCTCCTATCCCCATGCAGCATCCACAACCCGCTCTACAAGCTACCCACCAAACCATCCCTTGGCAGCTGCGTCGCTTTTGGCTTTTTGCAATTAAATTGCTCGTTTATGTACAAATAATTCGGTATTTATATTTAGCCAAAGTCTTGTGACTTTATATCTTCTACTTTATTCACAGAAACACTTTTTGAGCGCAAGCAAGGATTATTCCAGACAAAAAAAAACTAAACTAAACAAAACGAAAGCCAAAACAAAAACAAAAAATATAAACAAAAACCAAACACGAAAACAAATAAATTTCAACGCAAATTCTCGACAAAAGGAGGAAGAAAATATATAAAACACTTTTAGAGAATTATATATCAAAGCAAAACTTATCGACAAACAAGTACGAAGAAAAAGGAATTAAACGAAGACCATTTTAACCAAAGGCAAAGAGAAGAAAAAAAAAATCAAAACAAATTGAAATAACATTAAATGCAAAGGACATTCGCATGTGTGTGGTGGTGGAAAGAAAATTCAAAACAAAATTCACAATTAGAAAACGCAGAAAAAAACGTAGACGCAAAATCGACGACGATAACAACAACAGCTACAAACTGTCAGCAACTAAAACAACAAAGGCAACAACAACGTGTACAATTTTAAATTGTAACATTTCGACAAACAAGTTGAGCGAAAGCAAAATTTCAACGTTTGGCGTAACAAAACGAGGACAGCGAAAGCGAAACAGAGAGAGACAGAGAGAGAGAGAGTAAGGTAGGGCAGAAGGAGCAAGAGCAAGTCCAACGCAAGGATAAGTAACAAGAATCCAAAGTTCGGGCCAGCTAAAAAATAAGTTTTGAAACATAGCATAAAAGCACACGAGACACACACATACACTCACAGCGACAACTCGGACCTAGAACAAGCAACCAGCTGAAGGATAAAGACAGAAAAGATAAAACAGATCGAGATCTAAACTTCAAATTACGCATACGCATACGCCGCCTGAGCGCAATATAGGCGAATTCGATTACTCAGAGCCAAAATAGAATAACAATAATAAAAAGAGGGGAGCCAGGAGAAAGCGGCAACGACAAACGCCGACGGCAACGACATCAACGACGATAGCCAATAGCAAGCCAAGGCGAAGTAAACGCGAGCTCTCTCTTTCTCATCTAATCGCAAGCAGGAGAAGTGGCCTGCATGTTTGTGCCTGACTGTGCTGTGAGAGCGCAAACGAAAGTGCAAGAGCAAGAGCAAAAGAGGAGAGCAGCGGCAAGGGCATCAGAGGAGAGGCAACGTGGAGAGACGAGCGCGCGCTGCTGCTGCTGTTTGGCATCATCTTATGATGTCATCAGAGGAGTACGACGCGGACTGTTTTGGTTTGTACAGCGATGAGAACGATGTGCTGCTAAAGGCAACAACATTAGCAACAACAACAACAACAATATCGGCATCCGAGATAGAGGCAGAGTCCAAGCAACAACAACCCCCACATCTAGTAAAGAGCGTTACAATTGCGCTGCCACCACCAGCAGCACCGCAGCCGCTGCAGGCAAGCAACGGACATACACCAACAACGCTATTAGTACAAACAAACGGCAGCGACGACGCGGCGAATTGCGGCGAAAACGTTAGCGAAGCGGAGAAGCATTGCAAAGGCAGAGGCAGCGACTCGGACGACGACGACGACAACGACAACGAGGGCGACTCAGACTCGGACGACGTCGTCGTTATCGAAGCAAGCAACAACAAGGTAACCACGACGGCGACGGCGGCAGCAGCAGCAGCAGCAACGCCAACAGCCAACAGTAACTCTCGAAGTCGCAGTCGTAGTCGTAGTCGTAGTACCCGCCGAAACGCACACAAACGGCATATCAGTCAGTCAGCGGCCGTCGGTAAGACAACAACGTGCGCGGCTAAAAAACCAATAGCGACAACACCAGCAACAAACAAAGTTGCTAGCAATTCAAACTCGAACGCGAACTTAGTGAGAAATCGTCGCACGCGTACGCGATCCTTGAGCAAAGACTTGAGTAATATTAACGGTAACAACAGTGTCAGTAATAGTGTTAACAATAACAGCTGCAACAACGGCAGCGCAACGGCAAACGCTGCCTTCATGAGTAGCGCTGCTGCGGCTGCTGCGGGTGCCGCTGGTGGTGCACTACACTACCCAACAACCAACAACAACAACACTAGCAACATCACAAATCTAAGTCCCACAACAATTGCAACAACAGGAGCAGCAACATCAACATCGGCAACAGCAGCAGCTCTATCCGGCTGTAGTTCGCCGGGTTCCGTAAATTCCGCCTCATCGCTCTTAACAGCTGCCTTTGGCAATCTCTTTGGCGGTAGCTCGGCAAAAATGTTAAACGAGCTTTTTGGGCGACAAATGAAGCAGGCGCAGGATGCGACCAGTGGCCTGCCACAGAGTCTAGACAATGCGATGCTAGCAGCAGCCATGGAGACAGCAACCAGTGCAGAACTTCTTAGTGCTGCTGGCCTCGTCAACAGCCTCAACAACAGCAACAACAGCAAATTGCTCAATAACCATAATAATAACAACAATAACAATACGACTCTAAGCAATGGCAACAACAACAATAATAATGCCTCAGTATCGCCAGCATCGGCGCATTCCTCATCCACGCCCAAAGGTGGCAACAGTCGTCGGGTGTCCAACAGCAGTGATCGCTCCCTCGATGCCACTGCAGCAGCAGCAGCAGTTTCCGTTGTTTCTGCTGCAACAGATGCTGCTGCTGGTTCGCCACCGCGTGCAGCTTCAGTTAGTTCTTTAAGTGGTAGCGCCAACAACGAGCAACAGCAACTGCAACACGATTTGGTTGCACATCACATGCTGCGTAATATTCTCCAAGGCAAGAAGGAGCTAATGCAGCTCGACCAAGAGCTGCGCACAGCAATGCAACAACAACAACAGCAGCAACAGCAACATCAGGAGAAACAGCAGCAACAGGAATTGCATTCAAAGCTCAACAACAATACGACCACCAACAACAACAACAATGTTGTTACTGAGAGCATCAATTTGATAGAGGACTGTGAAATATCCGAAATAAAGATCAAAAGTGAACCCGAACTGCTGACAGCAGCAACACAGGCGCCCCGCTCACCGCACAGCAGTCACAGTCATAGAAGCAGCAGCAGCAGCAGCAGTAGCAACAACAGTCACAGCAACAACAGTCACAACAGCAGCAGCAACAGCATTGCCAGCAATGATAGTCTGCGACGCAAATCCTCCGATTCGTTGGACGATGAGCGTGCGACTCCCACGACAGCAACAATAGGAGCAACTGTTGCTGGCGAGGCAGGTGAACAGCAAATGCCCACCAAAAAGGAAGTTGTTGATGATTTGCTGGACGAGGTGGAACTGTTGGGTTTGGCTGGACACTCGGGCAGACATTCGCACAACTCGGACCTGGAATCGCTGGCCTCGCCTAGTCACTCGGACATGTTGTTGCTGGACAACAACAGCAAGGACGAGGTACTGGACAACGATGACATCATTGAGGACGATGATGACGATGAGGATGACGATGATGATTGCATTGAAACGAAACGTGAATCAAACAGCAGCGCCAATTGCCTCAAGAAACCAGGCATGGAGCTAAAACGCGCCCGCGTTGAGCACATTGTATCCAGTATGCGATGCAGTCCCTCCTCCGTCCATGCACAGGCGGGTCAGCTCCAGGTGAACGGTTGCAAAAAGCGTAAGCTCTATCAACCCCAGCAGCATGCAATGGAACGATATGTTGCTGCTGCAGCTGGTCTAAATTTTGGCCTAAATCTGCAAAGCATGATGCTCGACCAGGAGGACAGCGAATCCAATGAGCTGGAGTCCCCTCAAATCCAACAGAAGCGTGTGGAGAAGAATGCGTTGAAATCACAGTTACGCTCCATGCAGGAACAGCTAGCTGAGATGCAGCAAAAATATGTCCAGCTGTGCACACGAATGGAACAGGAATCCGAGTGCCAGGAGCTGGACAATGATCAAGAACAGGACATGGACAGCATGGAACAAGAGCAGGAGCCGGAACAGGAGCCAGAGCTATCACATTCACCAACACTTAGTGAATCTACGCCAAAGGATGCAGTAGAGCGTTCGGGTTCCAGTTCTCCCCCATTGAAACCTCCTAGTAACAGCAGCAACAAGAGCAGCACCGAAACCACACCTAACATGCTCACCCAAATGATGAGCAAAATGATGTCTAGCAAGCTGCAACAACAACAACAGCATAATCCTCTTGTGGGCGTGGCACATCCTGCCCTGCCGCAAGGATTCCCTCCTCTTCTGCAGCATATGGGCGATATGTCGCATGCAGCTGCCATGTATCAGCAATTCTTCTTCGAGCAGGAGGCACGCATGGCCAAAGAAGCTGCTGAACAGCAGCAGCAGCAGCAACAGCAGCAACAACAACAACAACAGCAGCAGCAGCAGCAGCAACAACAGGAGCAACAACGTCGCTTTGAGCAGGAACAGGAGCAGCACCGTCGCAAGGAAGAGCAACAGCAGCAGCTGCAACGTCAGCAGCAACACCTGCAACAGCTGCAGCAACAGCAGCAACTGGAGCAACATGTTGCCGCTGCAGTTGCAGCACCTCGCGTTCAACTTCATCCACCCGCCAGATTGCCAACAAGAATGGGTGGAGCTGCTGCACATACTGCTCTAAAATCCGAGCTCTCGGAGAAGTTCCAAATGCTGCGACAACAAAACAGCAATAATAATACAGGCAGCAATAACAGCAGCAACAACAACAACAGCAACAATAACAGTTCAATGATGCGCATGTCCGGAACGGATCTAGAGGGTCTAGCTGATGTCTTGAAGTCGGAGATTACAACCTCACTCTCGGCACTGGTGGACACAATTGTGACCCGGTTTGTGCATCAGCGACGTCTCTTTAGCAAGCAGGCGGATTCTGTGACAGCAGCCGCAGAGCAGCTCAACAAGGATCTGATGTTGGCCTCACAGATACTCGATAGGAAGTCGCCGCGTACGAAGGTCGTTGCGGATCGGGGAACGGGCGCCCAGAATGGTCCGACGCCAGCAACACAATCAGGTAATAATGGTTCACTTCTACTAGCTAATAGTCAAATGCCCGCGAGTCAGAGTCAAAGTCAGAACAGTAACAATAAAAGCAACAGCAGCAGTAATGTTGTCAATGTAGCACAGCAACAACAACAGCAGCAGCAGCAGCAACAGCAGCAACTTGCACAGCAGCAGCAGCAAAGCGCACAACAGCAACTTGCACAGCAACAACAGCAGCAGCAACAACAGCCGCAACTTATGTCTGCAATCTCTGCTGCACAACAGCAAATGCCAAATTGCCAGCAACTAATTGCTGCCCCACGCTTAAATGGCAATCAGCTGTCGTTTGCTTCACCCGCCGCAGCTGCTGCCGCCGCGATGGGTCTGCAAATGCATCATGCTGCCGCCGCAGCAGCAATGCAACAGCAGCAGCAGCAGCAACAGCAGCAACATGCTAGCGAGGCAGCTGTTGCTGGCGTGAACGCGTCCAATAACGTTAGCCAAACAAATGCCACTAACAATAGCTTAAGTTCACTTAATATACCACCACCTCACATACGTCCCTCGCCCACAGCGGCGGCCATGTTTCAGGCGCCCAAAACGCCACAGGGCATGAATCCCGTTGCCGCAGCAGCTCTCTACAATTCGATGACCAGTCCCTTCTGCCTGCCACCAGATCAACAACAACAGCAGCAACAACAGCAGCAGCACCAACAACAACAGGCCGCCCAGCAGCAGCAGCAACAGAGCGCACAGCAGACACAACAGCAATTGGAGCAGAATGAGGCTTTGAGCCTGGTTGTGACGCCCAAGAAGAAGCGTCATAAGGTGACCGATACGCGTATAACGCCACGTACCGTTAGTCGCATATTGGCTCAAGATGGCGTTGTGCCGTCCAGTGGACAGGCAGCCGCAGCAGCAGTTGCTGCCGCACAGCAACAACAACAACAGCAACAGCAACAACAACAGCAGCAACAACAACAGCTGCAACAGCAACAACAAAGCAATAACAACAACAACACCAATGTAGCGCCAGCACAAAGCCCAACGGGTCGCGGTCAATCAACAGGCACATATCACCCGCCACCACCACCACCACCACCCATGATGCCGGTGTCCTTGCCCACCTCGGTGGCCATACCAAATCCATCGCTGCACGAATCAAAGGTCTTCTCCCCGTACAGTCCATTCTTTAATCCGCATGCGGCGCCGGGTCCACACGGTCCGCCACATGGTGGGCAGCCCAGTGCTGCCCAGTTGCACCACCAACACCACCATCCCATGCAGTTGTCATCGAGTCCGCCGGGCAGTTTGGGCGCCCTGATGGATTCACGTGACTCACCGCCACTGCCACATCCGCCAACAATGCTGCATCCCGCTCTCCTGGCTGCCGCTCATCATGCTGGATCGCCGGATTATAAGACCTGCCTCCGTGCAGTCATGGACGCCCAGGATCGTCAGTCCGAGTGCAACTCGGCCGATATGTCATTCGATGGCATGCAGCCTACTATATCCTTTTTAAAACAACAACAACAACAGCAATCTGGAGAGCATGCAATGCTTATGGTCAAGTGAGTTTTAACCCCACAGCTATATAGTCCATGTTGTTTGTGCCCAAGGGGACGAGCCCAGGGCAAATTAAGTACATTTACCTTGCTTACAAAACGAAACCAATCAAGTGTCTTCTTCAGTTTTATTTATTTCCCCATTTCAACTAAATTCTTCTTTATAAAATGTAATCAAAACCTTATTTATTGCAAACGCCCCCAAACACCCCTAACCCTAACCCAGCCCATTCCGACCCAGCTACCTCAAGTCATCATCATCGTCGTCGTCGTCGTCGTCACCGTCACCGTCTCGGTCTCGAACGCGCCTCTTGGCTTAAGTTGCATTTGCAATCGCAGCAAACATGGAAAAAATCAATGCCCAATCGGCGCAGCCAATTGCAATGAGCTCCAAGTGTAACAAACCCCTCCCAAAATACCCCTCTTTCCCTAAGAAGCGTATACAACTACCTGTATACTTCATTCTCAATACACTTTATTTAGTATTGACCATAACAATTATGGCAGAAAGTTAAGAATTGACTTTCAACTTTTTCTAAATGCATTTTTTGGATACAGTATTATACAAATCCTAAGAAGTTTAACCAAAATTAATATATTTATTCATAACAAATAAAAAATGTAACCTTTAGAAAAAGCATTCCGAATGTAAGTTTACTATCATCCTTAAAAATCTTAGAATTTCGTAAACTTCTTAAAAACTAATTAGATTCTTGCATTTAAAGACGAATCCCATACCCTTAGAACTAGTATATTCTTGCGTTTCTTATAAAGAAAGTGTATACAAATGGCGTTATTGTTAACTAACTTGTCATTCATTCTCGCTGTTGTGTTTTCAATCAGCCAAAGCCAAGTGGCAAGCTCAGCAACTCACACCCCTTTCCCTGCCCCTACCCCGACCCAAACCCTTTCACTACTCGTCGCCCTTAGACGTTCATTATCGGCATTTATTGCCTGCCTTTTGCTACACTCGAAAGTGCAACAGCAAACGTTAGACATGCCCCATCTTGAAGTCGAAAGCCGTTCATTTTTTTTTGTAATGCCCCTTACCCATAACCACACCCACACCCATATTGGCCCCTTGCGCACAAACATGGCAATTTCTTTGGGAATAAAACCGAACATTGGCTTTATATTAATACCAAATATACCCTATCAATAACCAATGATATATCAATTCAAACAAATGTAGCAATCATTGCGAATCCTTGACTCCTCTGCACTCTTCAACATTGACACCGATGCACCTGCGCAAGGCGAAGCTGATGTTCTTCTGGGTGCGCTATCCCAGCTCAGCGGTGCTCAAGATGTACTTCCCGGACATCAAGTTCAACAAAAACAATACAGCACAATTGGTGAAATGGTTCTCCAACTTTCGGTAAGTAATGCACACGCCTCCAAATAGATACAACAAACCCACTAACTGAGTATTTAAAACTATGAGTAACTCAATTATGTAACTTCTTCAAGCAGCATTCATTTTTATGATTTCATTTATGTTTTTTGGTTGGCATTATATACAGCTATAGCTATAGACAACTACAATGACAACGAAAATGAGCATTTCTGTCAGACACTTCAATACGATTCCAATTCAACTGTCGAAACACTTTTTGACTTGCACTCCAAGAAATCCGCACAACTGACGCCCAGCACATGCAATGCCTCCCCCCAAACCTCTTTCGAAAACAAAGTATATCTGTTATTTGGCAGTTGTATTTGCCTGACAGCGTTGAGCAATAAGTTGCAAAAAAAAAATAATAATATTAAGTAATATACACTCAGAAAAATCGCTATAACAAACCAAGTTTTTCAAGTTCCGGGTGGATCGATCTTAAATAATATGATTAATTCCTTAAAACTTTATTTGTTGTGGTATTTTAATTATTTAATTTATATTCAGCCAAAAGAAATTACATATCATTTTAGAAACATAAAAATAGTTGCCAAATCAATTTCCCTTTAGAGGCGAACTAATTTCTCAGTGCATATCAGACAAAAAATAAACGACAGCTGGCAAAGCGACAGCTCTTAGTGTTCGATGCGGGTTTCTGTTTAGTTCAGGAGCTCAGTTCGGCAGCAGTTAAGAACTGCGCTTCGATTTTCGCGCCCAAAATGCAAGGCACATCTGCAAAACTCTATCCACGCGACAAAAACACAATAGTTCACCTGGATTTTGATTTGCAGCCCCTAACAAAACACACACACACAAATGCACACAGGCTTAGCAGCTGTCCCTTCTCGTGCTTAAGTTACTACTCTGCTCTGCCCTGCCCTGCCCTGGATTGCCCTACCCTACCATACCATAGCCTGCCCTGCTATATCCATTTTTGTCTCAAGACATGCGCAACGTCTTAAGAAATATTCGCTATTAAGATTGTTACCTGCGCAGACACACATCGCAGCACGTTCTGGGTATTTCCATTCGGTGTTTGTCAGAATTTCCGAAATTGTATTTCTTGCACCTATTGTTGTTGGTGCTGCGTCTTAAGGGTTGTTGCTTATGCTTCAAAAGGGGTTGTGCCTTATGTTTCTTATGAATGAAAATGCGACTTTTGCATGGGAATTTCTTTTGCTTATCTTTTTTTTTTATTTGCGACTTCAACTTTCGACTGCTGAGGTTAAAATGGGTGGGAATATTTTTGTTGATTTCGTTTTTTGTTTTTGTTTTGTTCTTATTTTCACAGACCTTTAAACTTAGGGGTAGGTCACTTCGTAACGGATTTCTTATATTTCAAATAACTTGAAGCTCGACTTGTTTGCAGTTTTTATCTCATGTAATTTTGTTTTACTTATCTTTTTATATTGCAACCCAAGTATTGCATAATGAGTTTTACACACACACACATACACCGAGAAACGTTGGACTGCTTTCTACTAATAACATGTTGCATGGCGCTTCTAGTGGCCACTTAAGAAAATGCAAAAGGGGCAGCCTCGAGTTGAGTTTGAGTTCAGTTGAGGATTTCAAGGATGTTGGCCACTTTTCATATGCTTCAAGTGTGAAAGAAAGTTGCAACTGCTGCTGCATATTATTAAAAAGAATACATACATATATATAATGAAGGCAAGAAGTTGGGTGTGGAATACGGAATTCAAGCCATTTTCTTGCCACTCTTTGGTCTTTGTGTTGGCTAATTAGTAAAAGTGCTTTTTGTGTTTGTATGGCACTTATATAATTGCATTATCTGTCTGTTACTCTTATGGCAAATGCAAATAATGAAAAGAAAGCAGATCCTTTGGATCCATGCATGTCCTTTACACACACACACTCTCAGCTTGGGGGCAGGCTAATTAGTTTGTTTGACTGACTGCCAGTTAGGATCCAACTCGTTTCTTTGGCTGCCACGTTTTGTTGCATGGGGCAGCAAGCTACTTGAGAGTCGCGCCTGGAGAGACGCGCATAATGGCGCCCCACCTCATGTTGCCCCTTTCTCAACTGGCAAAAGGCGCTCAAGGATATGCAAGGCTCTCACCAACACACACATACACCATATGACTTTTCACCTATGCGCTGTGTTTTCTTTTTTTTCGTATTTCTTTTTTGCGTTTGTTTTTTTCCCATCAAGCATTTTTGAGGTTAAGTGTCCTTTTGGCGCTTAGAGCAGTTGCCCCTTTCCCCTTCTACCCTCCCAAACTGCCAGCCAGCCGCGTGAAAAGATCTTGCTGAATTACAAAAACAACAAAAAAAAGAAATGGAAATATCATGGAATATGAACAGCAACAACAACAACAGCACACTAAATACATTATATATATGTAAAAAAAAAAGATACACATACAAACACCCACACACAAACACACATATTTCAGTATATATATGTGTAACATATATGTATATGTATGTATATATATTAAGTGTTGCCAATTACTTCATTAATGTATGAGGTAGAGATGTCTGCATATGTGTGGGTGAGTATGTGTGAGCTTATTAATGTACTTATTTTCTCTATTCATAACCATAAGTGAATGGCACTTCTAAAGAAAGGAAAAGAAGTAGCAAAAGAAGCAGAATTGACACACACAGTAACCACAACATACCATACACCTGCATACATAAACTGATACTCAAACACGCTTGCCTGCCCGTAAAGCAGCAGCATTGCCAGGCCAAAAAATAAAAAAAAAAGCGCATACAAATTTATATGAATTGTAAATAGGCTACGAAAATTATATAAAACTAATTAGTTATAGCACCGAATGCACATCCGTTGAGGCCATTTTTGTAAGCGAGTATGTGTGAGAAGGTATGTGTATTTTTAGTTGTGTATTATCTAAATTAAGTGGCGCAACGCTTTCACAAACACACACACTCTTGTGGGAGGCAGTTAGCTAAAACTTCCGTTTTCCTGGCCCCACATTTTTTTAGCACTTGATGTGTGAATGCCAGCCTCAAGCCAAACAACAACAACAAAAGCGAGAAAACCAAAAGCTAATTGCATAAAAAAAAAAAACAAAAAACAAAAGAGAAAAGTGTATATGAATATTATGCTGTTTCCAAGTAGGCAAATCGTATTGTTGCCAAACGCCTAATAACTATGGACACACAAACGTTCCCCTCAGTCCGTTTCAGATATTGTTGCAAGCTTCAACAAAGCCACACAAACGCACACACACACTCACATTTATACACTCGCACAGAAACTGTCACAATTTGTACTGTCTTGTGTTGCATGCCCCATGCGTGTGCTCATTATATGGGCACTAGATGGCTCCCTGCCTGCCCATTGTAGGGACTCTTGTGCTGTTCAAGTGCGCGTGCCAGTTGCCTCCGGGGAGCTCCTCGCTTGACAGGTCCTCGTTCTCGTTCTCGTTTCTCAAAGATTTTGCCGGTCGTGCTTTCAATTCTGTTCTATTTGCGCGCAATATTCGCGCTTATTGTTTGGAAAAATCAACACTCGAGCGAGATGAGCAAGAAAAAAATAGAGAACAAAAAAAAAAAGAAATGCATTTTTGCCAGCCTACTGCTGGGAAATCTTGAAATTAGCGCGATTATCGGAGCGCGATTGTCAAGTGGGCGGCAAGCAACACAGCAGACTACTGACAGTTGGGGCGAAGCAACGTTCATTAGAAAAAGACAAGCAATCACTTATACACAAACCGAACTGAACTGAACCCAAACCAACACCACCCTGCACCATGCACAAATCACTTGACTAAACAAGGCGGCGACACAGCAGCCAACACGAGGAGCATAACCAGGCACCACAGTGGCACCAACTGCACTTGCTAATTAAGTCCCCAACCACAAGGCAATTGGTAGGCAACAACAGTCAGTCAGCAAAGAAGGGTAGGTGGGTGGGAGGTGTTCGGTTTGGTTTAAAACCGCATCCAAGAAGACGCTGCCCGTTGACTTGCAATTGTTAAAAGCTAGGACAAATATATATATGTATGTATATCTATGTTGCATGTACCCCATCCCAGCGCTGTCGTTGCACATTTGAGATTTATTAAAAATTCTTTACAAAAAAGAAGCACAAGAATTACATCCACACAGCCATACACACCCATACCTCCCCCCCCCCCACACACACACACACACACAGAGTCTTTTAGGGGTAGAACACAAAGGCGCGCCTAAGAGTATGCTGCAAATTTATTAATAATGTCATATTGCAAAGTCGATCCAATATAATACATTTTAAGCCCATAGACGCAAAAAGCAGTCAAAGTAGGCTTAGCATACAGTAAAGAGTGAAAGAGAGTGAGAGAATATAGCAAATCTCCTTTTGGGATGTATGCCTGTGAGATCTTTTTACTTTTGAATTCGAATTCAGTTGTCTAATTTAGCTGTATAAAGAAATATTTTATGTTCTTTGTGTTTTCATTTCTTCATTTTGTTATTGTTTTATTATTATTTTTGTATGTATTTAATTTTGATTTCGTAAATTTGAATGCTGTCCAAAAAATAACAAATCAAAAACCCAAAAAAAAACAAAAAAAACTAAAAAACAAAAAAAAAATACAAACAAGCATAGTATTTAGAGTATACTGACCAATCCAAACATATTCCTCATCTACGCATCTGCAGAGAATTCTACTACATACAAATGGAGAAATATGCACGACAAGCTGTCACTGAAGGCATCAAGACACCCGATGATCTGTTGATTGCTGGAGATAGTGAATTATATCGCGTGCTCAATTTGCACTACAATCGCAATAATCACATTGAGGTATGCAACATTCACACTATCAACATGAGATGTAAATACTTTCAATTACCAAAAGTAATTCAAATGCAATAGATAACAATACTCAATTACAATCACATTCAATCATTACTTATACACAAGTGTTGATTAAAACAAATACTTTTTGTTAGTTGTAATGGTTCCAATGGACTTTACTCGAAGTAGTTGTAATTGGGAATTGTTTGCGAATGGTAATTACAAGTAATTATAGATCTGTTAACAACAACATTAACAGAGTGTCGTGTGCTTGTGAGTGGAGGAAGAGTGGGATATGAACTTTAACTGATACTTCAAAAAATTTCAAATAAAAAAAACACACTCACACGCACACACAGACACCATCAAAAAACACACACACACTAACACATCCAGTTTCGTTGCTCAGACCTTTTTTGCTAATTTTTTTTTTATCGTACTTTGCCTTCGACTTGGCCTACACATTCAACAGGTACCCCAAAATTTTCGCTTTGTGGTCGAACAGACACTGCGTGAATTTTTCCGTGCAATACAGGGTGGCAAAGACACCGAGCAATCGTGGAAGAAATCCATATACAAAATCATTTCACGCATGGACGATCCCGTGCCCGAGTACTTCAAGTCGCCGAATTTTTTAGAGCAGCTGGAATAAGTGGAGGAGTTGGCTATGCCAACGATGCCACCGCCCTTGACTCATCCTACGAACCCTGCTATGACTACAATACCAAAAACAACAACAGCTACTGCAGCAACATCAAGAGCAGCAACTACAACTACAACAATGCCGAAAGCGAAAAGAAAAAAAAAGTTAAAAAGTTAAATCTACGTAAGAAATATATAAACTGGATATAATTCACAATAACTTTGTATTATAGACACAACTCCAAAACTCGATTCCATAAACAAACATTTCTGTAGAGCCGTAAAATATTTTTTCAAAAATTTTGAGTAATACCGTCGAAGCTCTGAGGAGCTACATATTCATATATAGCCGCATTTCGCATTTGGTTTGATGCAAAAAGAACAATAACAACAATTCATACAAAAACACACACACATACTACATAAACAACAAGCCTCAAACCACAATTTAATTATGCGCTGAAAAGTATGCAGCGCATTTGATCTACCACAAATTGTTAACCCAACAGAAGAGAACAAGAAACATAGTGCAAATTAATAAGAAACCTGAGCCGGTAATAAGCCCAATAAACAAACTCTAACACTCACACACAAAGACATACGAACAAATACAGAGTGTAAACTGTACTCTGACCGTTGGTTTGCTAGTTAAAATTTTTTAAAAAATATTTTTACAATACGTATATATTTAAAATACATACATAGTTGAGCCATCTAATAATCTACCGAAAGTTGACACACATTTACACACACACACACACAAACATTACAAATACAAACACAAACATACACTCTAATACACACACATCGGTACAGTTTTCGCAGAAATTTAAAGTGTGTTTTTTTAGCCGATCGAAAAGTGCTTTGCAGCTGGAGAACTTTTAAATGAAACTCCAATTGCAGACCAACTTTTCTGTACGTCTTTGAAAGACAGTATTGCACAAACTTTTAAAAAGTGTTGTGCAATTCTGTAGAATCACAAGAATATATAAATTAAATAAGCCAAGTTCAGGTTGCTTTTATCCCTTTAACATTAAGAATATAATCGATGTCTATTAAGAAAAAAGGTAAAAAAAAAAAAATATAAAAAAAAATTATCACAAAAAAGTGTAAACATTTTGAGCGTAGTATTTTTAAAACGAAAAGAAAAAATTAAAAAAAATTTGTAATAGCAGCGGGCGTTAGGGTAGCTAAATTTTATTTAATGTTATGAAAACATATGACCAAAGTTTATTGTTAAAGAGCTAAATTTGAATGCGAATTATTTTTTAAATTCATTAAAATGCACTAAGTTGTGCACGCACATTAATTTTTCAAACAACACACATGCACACACACACACACTAGTCTGTTATTTATGTACATATTTATAAGTTTAATAGCATTCGGTTTAAGTTTATGTTTAGTTTAAATTACTTGGCCTTAAGTTGCAACAAAGAAAAACAAACAAAATACAAAAATATATATACAAACAAAAAAAACACAACCCTGTTTAATAAAATATATTTTTAAGTTTCTTTTCTTTATCAGTTGACGATTATATAATCATATACTTATCTTTTAATATTTGATGCCTGGCCGGCTATATATCTTCTCAAAATGCACCTTCATTTCATACCAAGCATGGAAAGTGGGCGGGTTAAGAGGGATATGTTTGCCTGCTCTACTCGTCAAGGGCGGGCAAACCAAAGCTGCATTAACAACAACAAATGCGGCAACACTAACATCAACATCAACAAACATCATTCACCAACAAAGCATGCAACACACACACACATAACTACATTGCTAAAATATCAAAAATATAATTAAAGTATTACAAAAACAAATATATTCCTCAACAACTTTGCGGCAAGCATTCGAAACACACAGCAATTTCGGCCCATCATGTGCATTGAGGAGTTCATAACCGGTTAGATGTCCCACAGACCCCCTACAGCCTCCCTAACGCTCCCTAACTAACAACTATTAGCATTTTTTGGCTTCAATAAAAATATACATATATATAGCGATTAGAGTCGGAAGTACACCGCTTTATATAGGCGTACAATATGAGCTGATACTTGGTATGCACACATATTTGTACAACAACACAATGCAAACATTTTCGGCAAACCCAATGAATATGCAAAATTTTCACAATAGTCAAATTTTAGCTAAAGCAAAATTGAAACGAACTAACAAATTTTAGGCCTAACCACATACATACATACAAACCATATGTATGTATGATAAACTAAACAAAATTGTATGCAATTCGGCGTAATTATAACAAAATCAAACAAGTATAAACGGTGAGTTTCCTAATCTAATTCAAAGAACTTTGAAGATTTAAATTCGAAAACGAAATTCAAACCAACAAAATTTAAACTTATTTATAAAAAATAAGAAAAACTATCAATATAATTGCAAACAAAAATGCATTTTTAGATTAACAAAGCGTACAAACTTAAAATTATTTATCTTGGCTTAATACAAATTAAAAGCAATCATTTTTAGTTTTGATATTTTCAGTTGATTTATTTATTTCGTTTTCATTTCCTACTTGCAACAGACAGAAATCGAAATTGAAAACTCAAAATTGAAAGCTTGTTGATTGTTAATGCCTTTACAAAATTTATTAAACGAAATCGAAACTTAAACAAAAAACTTTTGGCACTGAAGTGGACGAAAAACTTATTTAAATACAATTGTAACTGATTTTGTGATAAAACAAACAAAAAAAAAACCAAAAAGACAAAAAAAAATCTTAAGAAACGTAAAAAGAACTACATTACTGTTTCGGAAAATACCAATATGGTGGCGACGAAGTGGGCGGTGGTCATGCCCACTGTCCATCCGAGCCGCTATACGAAATTATTGATAAAAATAGTTAATTGAAAGCGATGAAAAAATTAATCGAAATTAAAAAAAAAACTCTTTAGGCAATTTAAGGCGTATTAACAATAAACAAATGCTACAAAATGTTTGGTTACCAAAATAAAAAACTTTAGGCAAAATTTTATAAATTAAGCAAGTCAAAATTCAAGATATATTTGATATACTCGTAAGAGATGAGATAGAAACAAAGACAAAAAAAAACCGTCGAAATCAACTAAGAAAAAACAAAATTGCAAAATTCAAATTCTGTTCTGTTTCAGTTTCAGTTTGTCAATTTATTTCCTTGTGTAGATAAGAAAACACACCCATACAAAAAAAAGAATCATATTGTCATAGCTCATATTATTGACGATATTTTATTTAGAATGAGATAATTGAGAAGTTTTACATTTACTTGCGTACCAAAACAAAAAAAAACTAATTCAATACACAACTACAAATACTATAAATTGACATACATACGTACATATTTCATACATTTATACTTACATACATAATTATACTATAAGTGAACAAACACAAAACAAAAAAGGCATATTAATAATTGGTTAATAAACTAAATTCATTAAAAAAAAGAAAAACAAACAAAAAAAAACATAACGGCGCTTGCTTTTTCTTTACAAAATTGCTTCCAACTATTTTTTTTGGCATTATTTTTTATCAACATTTTCGGTTACTTGATTTGATTACAAAATGAAAATTCGATCGAGCGTCACAACTTTCGGCATTTATCAGATACAATTGGATTGATTGACCTTCAACTACACTACAACACAATAAAAACCAAATGCAACCAAATCACAAGTACAACTAAACGGTAAGCGAATCTATGTGCTTTTTTTTTTATATGGTCAACATGGGGTCTACAAAAAGCAACGGCAATCCTTAAACTATATTCACACTCTTTGGCACTTAATTTTGATGCGGTGAAATTGCGTTTTGTTATCCAAACACACACACACAAATGAACGGAAAATGTCTGGTGTTGATAAATTTAAAAATACATATCCAATAACGCCATAGCCTGAAGACTAGTTTAAAACATTTTTTAAACTCTTGCCAACTGCGTTTGTGGCCCCCAAACGGGCCATGTCACATGCCAAATGAGGCCAAATAGTACAGTTTACATCCTGGGCCAGGACATTAGCATAAGCATCAAAATACTTGTAAGCAAAGCCTGCAAGCAATCCAACCAGCCAAGCGATCTACAACAGACGTCAACAATAGGCAACCAAGAAAACCCGATCAGAACGCAGTGACAGCAGCCAAAGCAGCCGCATCCAAAACACCCAACCAGACAAGAAAACAGGTAAACCGTAAACAAGCAAAAACAACCCAAAAACCCCACAAAAATATAAGCGACGCACATGTTGCAGTGTTGGTAAACGCAATATGCGACAAGTGCTGTGCTGAAAAGCAGCAGCCAACATTTGACAGACCGAAAAACTAAAGCGAAATAATTTCATTTACTGATTAACTGATTGTGAGCATAAGCACAGCAAATTATACTTAATGCATAATGAAAAAAAACTACACGTAATCTAAATAAAAACCAAAACCAAAATATATACTACACATAAACATAAAACAAAAATAACAAATATAAATGCAGATGCAGCCATATGCAATTTTAACTAGATTTTAATGCATTATTACCGCAAAATACCAAAATACCGATTACCGCATATACTGAACGAAAAAGATTTAAATGAGAAACAATTGGTCAAATTTGTACATAAACTCACATTTAAATACAACTACATACACATGATTAAAAATATTACTACAATTTAAGCAAATCAAAAAAAAAAAAAACAAAAAACGAAACTAACCTTAAAGCTAGACCTTAACATCATAGTAAAAACCCCACATAAATCCCCCAAAAAAAACTCAGCCAAGGGCATAGGCAATCCTTAGACACAGAGCTTTAATGCATTGAAAATGCGCGCAAATGATATTCGAGTTTCTAGAACATGTGCCAAGAAACAAACAAAAAACATAAACTAAGGTACAGATACACGAAGATACAGATACAAATTGTATCTCATATAGACATAGTATTTGTATATCAAATAAAACAACGATTTTGGCAAAACTTAAAATGGAAGACAGGATAAAATTTCAAATCATAAACTAATAAATAATAAATTAAGCATCCTTATTTTGGAAAACATCTGATCACAAAAAATAAACGAAAATCTATCGAAAATGAGCACAAAAATTTGCAGTTTAGGTAAAGTAAAAAAAAAAAACAAAAAACGAAAATGAAGAAGAAAAACAACTAACAAAACTAAACACGAAAACGAATTCTTAAAATGATTGCGTTTTTTTAGTAGCGAACGCGATTCACAAAATTCCAACAATTTTTGGCCTGAGATGACAAAAACAAACAAAATGTTTCGAAAACAAAATGTATAAATTTTTATCACTTATTTGGCGTAGAGTATCAGAGAATACCAATTTTTCGGCACATCCTTTTAAAGATGTGCCAACTATTAAGTTCCCAACTGCAATAGAGCAGCACAGGCGTGCATACTTTTGGCGTACACTGTGCTGCGAAACAAACGGATTAAGTTAAAACATATGAAATTTTTGTAATTAATGAACAATTTTTCAGTTACCAACAAACAACAATATTAAAGCATCCTTAGTTCTCAAGTTAATAAAAAATGATGTTAAAAATTTTGGCTTATCATAAAATAAAAACAAAAAAGAAAGAAAGGGATGAAAATCCACAGCAACAAAATGAAAATTCCAAATTCAATAAATATACTTATATAAATAACGCACACACACACATACACACCGCACACATACTGCACATGTTTGTGAAGCAAGAAAATATATAAAATACAGTTGCATAACATTTAACGTATTAATAACAATAATAAAAAAGAAACAAACTAAATAATATATAAAAAAAATAAAACAAAACAAAGTTAAATAACTAAGAATTCGTGAATTTAGTTTTAACAGCCAACAATAGCCAGGGAAACATACTTACCTCGTATGTGATATTTTTGAGTTAATCTCTCATTTATTTTTACTGAAACGTATATACAGCAAATACAACAACAATGTAACAACAAGCCCAATTCAATGTGACAATATAAGAAACAAAAAAAAAACGAACAAGAACAACAACCAAATATTATAATATTAACAGAAACAGCAACAACAAGCACACATCGCACTTCCAGCAGCAACTTTTTTTGGGTTGTCTACACATATCAACAAAAAAACAACCAAACCAACCATAACAGTAAAGACCCAATAAGTACGACGCGACGTACGAAACGTGTTTTTCGGTTGACTCTTTAAGCCATCCTAAGTTCAAATTTTAAACGTGAATAATAATGAAATATAAATATATATATTTACTCAAAATATATATATAGCATATAACATAACATAAAATATATAAATATTATAAGTGTTTATACATCTAGTTGAATTTTCAATGACAAAAGAATTTTATGCCACAGTTTCATTTGTAATAGTCAAATCGTGCCAAAAAGCGCGTACCGGGATAATTTATAGTACAATGCAACAAACAAACAAACCAAAACCAAACCAAACAAATCAAACATATACAAACATATAACATTTTTATAAAACTATTTATATTTTTATACAAAGCAAATGAAAGATTGATTATGAATTAACCATAACAACAACAATAGCCAATTAGCCAAATAAGCCAAAACTTTTAGTTCACATTCACAACAAACTCTCTTGTGTTCACAATTTTACAACAGCAACATTTATGTTTTAAGTTTAAAGAAAACAAATACCAAGCTGACTGCCAGCTGATTAGGCAATGTTAAGATGGAAACCAACAAAGCCACGCCTACAATTGAGAGAGGCACACCAGCACATGCCATATATGAAATTCACAATAGATAAACCCAACAAGAAAAGCTACATAGGTATAAATATGTAGACTCGAAGACTGAAAGACTGGATGACCCCCCAAGAAGAGCCTGCCTGTAACAAACAAAAAACTATTCGCCCAGCCCGTGTGTTTTTGTGTGTCTGTCCGCCTCTTGACTTTTGCCTAAGCCAGCATTCAGAATGAAATAATATCAAGAAAAAATATCTCAGCAGCAGAAATAGACAACAACAGCAACAAAAATAAGTGATAAAAAGAATAAACAAACAAACCTTTTGTTTCACAATTCTCTTACGAAAAACTCAATCAATTGATATGA
Organism: Scaptomyza reducta; assembly: GCA_035044485.1. Taxonomy (NCBI): domain Eukaryota; kingdom Metazoa; phylum Arthropoda; class Insecta; order Diptera; family Drosophilidae; genus Scaptomyza; species Scaptomyza reducta. The sequence continues at coordinate 4,296,395 of JAWNNV010001315.1, read as the reverse complement.
ACCACAAGCTTTGCGTGCGTTGAACTGAAGCAATTTCTGGCAAGAACGTTTACCGTCGCGCCCCTAGCGTATGCAACAGAAAATAACATTTTGAAGATGATGAAAATGAATACTGCAAACAATTTTGGTTTACTCTCACAAATACAAATAATACAACAGCAACAAGCAAACAATAAACAAGCGAAAAATTGAACAAAGCAATTCGAAATGTGCGCCTTGAATGTGCCACAGACAATAGCCCAGAAATATTATTCTTATTTTCCCATAGACGCCTCTTTGTAATTCTTCGAGAATTAAAGAGGTGCCAAAACCGCCGTAAAACAGAAGTACAACCAAACAAGAAAAAACAAACATTGGCACCACAAATCGATCATATGATGATGTTAAGCAAATATATATATATATACAGATATATAGTTATGTTGCAATCCACCTACGTTAGAGGCCGTCATCTGCTGGAATCTGTAGAAGTATCTAAAAAAAAAAATAGATGCCGATGTATGTCAAAAGTTAGCGCCACTTGTCAGAAATCGCATCAGACGTTTGTCAAAATTCTACAAGCATTTTTTGTAAAAAACTGTAGGAGCAAACGAAAAACGCAATTTTATCAAATGATATAAAAAAAACGATATTTATATAGTTTTCAGTTTCCTAATTTGAGTTCATTCTCAGTTTTGTTGTTCTTTTCGCTTTTAATTAAGAAGAAAAGCGAAACCGACACAAGACGTAGTTGACACGCTCCCCTTTGGGCGTGTGTAAAATATGTATAAAAGAAAATGCAACAAGCAAAAAACAAAACCAAACAATTAAATAATAATAATACATACAAAAAACAAAAGAACAACAATTAATGAAGCAACAACAATATATATACAGAGACTGCAAACAAATGTGATCAGATATTTTATAATAATATAAGTTTACAAGAAACCGCTATAACAAGTAATAAGAAAGCCAAAAACAAAAACAACAAAAAAAAAACAAAACCAAAATCTCTAGTATTTATTGCAATAGCGAAACGAATCAAAAATTAAGAACATCCACAACAAACAACAACCGCAACCTTGTAAGCAAAATGTAAGTCAATATTTAAAACGTAAGCAAAACAAAAAGAAAAAACAAAAAAAATATTTATAATAATATTTTTTACAATAGCATATACAAAAAACAATCTCTACATATAGCAAACGACAAACAAACCGAGCGGAAGCTGTAGTCCAGCATTAAATCCTTTCAAGGAGCCGGCTGCAGCTTCTTGCGCAACAGTTGCCTTTCACAAAAACAATTTACCATTTAAGTTACAAATAGTGAAATAGACAAAACCCAAATGGTGGCAATTCATCTGTTCAACGAGAATTGCCGCCACAGTTTCCAACCAGTTTTCAGTTGACAAATTCCTTAGTTCATTATATACAACAACAACAAAAGCAACAGTGAAAAACTGTTGCAATTTTAGTTCAAGGTTCATACAAAGATTATATTTAGTTTCAGTAGGAGAGTGAAGTAGGAGTAGGAGATGAGCAAAGCAAGCGAACTCAAATACAGCAACGAAAAACAAAACAGAAAAAAAATTGTAAATGAAAGAATATCAAAAAACAAAAATATACAAAACTTAAAACGTTTTAAATACCTTTTGAAATATTATATGATTTTATTATTATTTTTGAGAAGAATATAGAGGAAGTTTATACAACAACAACAAACATTTTGGCTACATTTTGCTATAATTTTGCGCGTTTTCAAATTGAAAAAACTTTTAGTTCTGAACAATAGTGCCGGTAATATTAATTATATAAGTAACTATATAGATAAATACATATATATAAAGTATATATATATATATATTTCAGCATAGCTAACTAACGTTTTAAATGTACCCTGAAGAAGGCAACACCAAACCCTAAATCAAATGGTATGCAACACAAAAAATAGATAAAGAACTTATTTGCGCGATCAATTTTCTCTGTGTTCGATTGGTGTGCCCCTAATGATTGCCTCTCGCCCAGAAACTGGTCACAAGCCCCGAACGACCCAAGACCCTAAGCACCAGAAAACACGTATCCCCCCATCCCCCCATACATATATGCATCATGCCACATGCCCTATAAATATATATAACTTATTAACTATACAAGATGCATTAAATCGAAACAAAACGAAAGCATAAGAAAAATAATAAGATTAATAATAATAATAATAATAGTAGTTGCTATTTTAAATTATGTATTACAAGAAATAAAACAATATAAACAAACGATCATCAAACATGCAACAAAGTATGCAATAAATCTTAAGCAGGAACCAGATACCAAGCAGACCCAAAACAACAGCAACAACAATAACAACAGCAGATAATAGCAACAACAGCAACAGTCAAATATGTTCCAAAACCATAAAACAAAACTCAATACGAAAAACAAAAAAATAAACACGTATCATATTTGTATGCTTTTTTACTAAACACGTATTAACGAAAACAAAAAAAACTTATACAAGAAAATATATGAAATAGCTCTCGTCAAATTGAAGAGGCGCCGCCTTTAGGTTTAATTTTGTGCACATACATAAACATAACACACACTTACACACACACATTCACACACCAACAGCCAGAAAACAAAAGTCGATGTCATAAGTATGAATACTATATGTACTTACAAAAATAAATAACATACTAACAAGACGCAAAAAAAAATATATAAATATAAAGAAGAAAAAAACGAAACCAAAAATCAAACATCAATTTCTACTCATAGTTTAGCAATCGTAATTGATTTATTTTTCAATTAACTAAGCAAATGGACACAAAACAAATCGCATATAGGAAATAACTTACATACTAGTTCGCAAAACCGACTAACTAACTACATAAAAAACTAACAAATAGAAATTTTCCGCCAGCCAACAACACAACAGCTAAACAACAACAAAAAGAACAACTTAATGCCGTTCAATTAACAAAAATAACAACAGCTAACAACTACAACTACTTAAATGCCAATAAATGATCAATTAGCTAACTTTTTATTTTGTCAGTTACTTTGTTCATACTCATACGTACAACAAAACCAATTACCAGTAACAAAAAACATAAAATTTCTCGACACTTAAAAATAAATCGATTTAAAAGGCATACTTTTAACGGGTATAGACGTAATATTGTAGAAACTACTTACATACTATATTTTACGACTTGTGTCGATTTCCAACTCCGCGATTATTTCTACAAATTTAACATAGCATACTTTTTAGCGCAGACTTCGAAATTATTTAAGTTAAGTATTATGAAGTATGTTACAGTGTCGGAATTCGATTTCTAAATCAATGACAGAAAATTATTTCGATGGGGAGGAGCTTTTCGGCAGCATGCTCAAGTGGTATCGCATTTGATTAATCTCTTCTAGGAAAAAGTTTCGAGCAAGAATATTTCGGCTTAGACAGTAAAAGAAGACAGAAACCAAAAAACGAAAAGAACAAGAAAAAATACGACTTTCGGCGTTAGTGCAAAAATATATATATATATATATTCACAAATGTATATATATAATTGGTTTACAGGACCAAAACTCTCGGCAAAGACTTTGGCGTACATTTCGGAACAACAGAAGACGCAAACAACTCTAAAAAGACAATGACAAAATACGCGCTGCGAGTGTTTCGAGTGCCTGCCAAATACAACTAAGTTTTCAAAGCAAAAAAAAAAATATGCTCTAGGTATAAGTGTAAAATTAAATATAAACATATTTCGGTAATGTTCCTATATATACATACTTATATATGTATATATGCATATATATGTATATATAAACAAGGTATATAACAAACAAAAAATTACAACTTTGGACACACGAAAATTTAGCATTTAGCTTTTTGGGAAAAAAAAAAAAAAAAAATGTCTAACAAAATAAAAATTCGGCATTTGGAAAACAATGGTATTTGGCAAGCACTTTAAACACTGGCAATATAATGATCTGAATTATAAAAATACATATATATATAATAATCTACAGGCAGAATTTAAAAAAAAAATACATAAATAAATCTTATTAGTTTAAAGTTTTAAACTATGTTCAATAATTATTAATTTCAAAACTTGATCAAATTGAAAATTGTACTTTTCAATGACAACAACAGCAAAACAATGAAAAACGCGTGAAACCCCAAAAATTATGACAAAAAAAAAACAAACGAACAAAATTGAAAACTCTCGGCCATGTTTGGATAATTCTCTCTCGGTGTAAAGTTCAGGACAACAAATTTACAACAACAACAAAAAAACAAAAAACAAAGGAAAAAACAAATAAACTTAATTTAAAAATCATTAGACTTTAGGCAATGGAAAAGAACTCAAAATCCAAAAATTAAATGCAAAATTACAAAATTTTGGAAAACAAAATTTCGTAAAGCTAATTTAAATCGTAGTAAACTAGCAAACGTAGTCAAAATTGGGAAAACACGTGTGTATTCACTTTGCAGGATTCACCCTCTGCTCAAGGCTAAAAACAAAAAACAAATTGGAAAAAAAAGAAAGAAATTTTGAAATCGTGTTGGAAAAATATCAAGAAAAAAGTACAAGCTTATTTTAAGCACCTTCGCGCCTTATCTTTAAGAACATAAATAAAAATAAAACAAAATGCAACCTTAATGACATAAACTAACATTTAAATACATTAAAAAACAAAAAAGAAAAAATTTAAAAAAAAAAAGGTGTACATTTTATATGGCAACAAGGAAATGCAACTTTCGAAAAAAATCTCCTGGTAGTTATTGCATGAATTAATTTAAGTCTGACATCAAGAAGAAATTGCACAAAAGCAACTCTTTATTTATATTTTAAACCCATTTTGATTTTGTGGAAAATTTGCCTTAAATTATATAAATAAACATGACAAGTCAACAGATTCGAGGACATCACAAAATTTGGGTGGTACACTGCCCGAAAATGTGCTTGGCCTTGAAACGAACAGCAAAAAATTGAAAATAAAAATACTAATAAAACAATAATACATGAAAAAGTAAGTCAAAATCGACGTCAAATGGCGCTGCAGATTTCAAAATTCAAAAATATATAAATATAAATCTAAAATTCAACAAAATTAAGAATTGAAAACTTGCGGTTTGAAGCTCAGCACGACAGTAGCAACAAACAATTGCAGAATCAAAACCACGAAAATATCAAAATGTTTTCTCTATTTTATTATGCCCAAAAAAAAAAAATAAAAAAAAAATATTTAAACTAAATTGTAAAATGGTAAAAAAAAAATTTGAGTTAAATAAAAAACTTTGTAAATGTTTAGATGTATAATAAAGAATCATGGAAAGTTTACTTAAGTTAGATATTGGTGAGGCAAAAATTGATATGAAATTAAGAAGTGTATGTAAAAATTGTAGACAAGAAAATGATAAAATCGAAAATCGAAATTCAGTCCCTAATAATTAGTTTTAATAACGCGTATGAATATCCCCTAGACATATGTAATATATGTCGAATGAAATGAATATAAAAGTGAACCCAAAATATCACCAATTAAGTTGAACCACTTTGTGGTGACCTAAGATTTGCGCTTTACGATCTCCTGTTCAATTTATCGATTATTTTATTGAACCGGTTTTCAGTTGGTATAGACTTTTTATCGGCAATTTCCTAGGTTATTTCCGTTACAGCATGGCAATAAGAACTTAAGCAATGAATAAATATTTTCTCACACATTTTCCACAAACAAGCAGAGACAACAAACAATCAATTAATTGTGTGACGTGCCAAAAGTGTTGGACAGTTCTCAAGCCTAAAATAAAACCAAACTGCATGGCAGTAGCCCGATTAGGAAGCAATGGGTTAGACTGCCTGCATATCTGGACATCCATGACCGTTTTGTAACCAATAGCACTGAAGGCAATACAAACTTCAAATACCAATGGTAAAAGGCAACAGAATATATTCACGAAAAAAACCATATATATATACATATATATATATATATTGTAGATGCAGATGCAGAAGCAGAGCAAAAGACAAGGGTAAAGTTAAAGTTTCGAATCAAAGAGTTTTCGGTAACATTTCGAACGTGTATCTTTCGGCGAGTTTCGAACAACTTTGGATTACTTAATGCTTTTGTTGTTAATTTGTTTATTTGCGACTACGTCTCCACGCACATGCACCAACACACAAAATGATCAAGAACAGAAACTAAAGTGATAACGAGTTAAGCAAAAGTTAAAATCAATTTTTGAAATGGGGCCACAACGTCCGATCTAAAGTGCCTTCACGTAACAAAAAGTAAAACCAAAAAAAAAACTGTTAATTTTTTATGTAACTTAAAACAAACGAAAAACGAACGAACAAAAAAAAACAAACTAAAATTATTAATAAAATTGTATAAAAAAAATTAAAAATTGTAAAAAAATATAACAAATTTAAAAAAATAAGCAAAAAACTATGAAAAAGGGCTCCAAATAGACCAGCATTCAAGCAAATACCAAAACTGCTCAACATTTTGGCCACGCCGTTTTGTTTGTCTCTATAGGGATCACGATCACCCAACTGTTATATTTTTAGTTTACGCAACAAACAAATTGATTATCCAAGGATAATGAACTGAGGACGAGCGCAAATCTTGAAGATCACTTACCCGAATCCCACAATTAAACACAATGTTGTCAAAGTTGACTACCTAAGTAAGCGATATAACATATACGTGTATTTAGTTATAGTATGTAAACAACCAAAAAAAAACAAACGAAAAAAAAGAAGACACAAATTATGAAATTAATGATTTAGAATTGAGGAACGAAAAAGGTTTGGATATACACTGACTACTGAGGCATATACTACCTACCATATAGCGCTGAGTTGCTCATTAATAAATGCATTACTTTCTATCCCACACACACACACATTACACTATACTACATTTAGTTTAGATCTTAGGTGGAAAAAACACTCATACTTAACTCGAAAGTTAAGCTAAACGATTGCAGAAGGACTAGGAACGGCATACATAAGAGGCGGCAAAAAGCTAATAATGCAAACTAAATTTAAGCTCAACTCGACTACCGATATATAAAAAAAAACATATATATGATGAAATAATATGTGTAAAAATTGAATATTTCCATACGAGGCATCTACTAAAATATATAGTATAGGAGATAGAGGCTATAGCGTACATTGTGAATATCGTGAGCAGTTCACAGTGAACGGAGGCGTATACAAAACTAAAAGACTAAAAGGAAACCAAGTAAATACGAGTGTCCCTTTTGTGCTTCTTTCCCCCCTTTCACACAGAAACACACACACATCTACTTACACACTGACACTAAAAAAAAAAACAAACAAACCGTTAAAAAAGAAAATATTAAAAAGAACATTATTCAGTTTAGAGTATTGAGTTGTGAGTTTTACAAACTTCGAAACACATTTTGAAGAAAAAACAACTAGCGAAAATTAGCAAAATTTAAAATTTACCATTTACGAACATTAACATTAATTTATGAATATGCATTCATTTAAAAGAACGTGTTTCGAGGCAGACACTATGTATATAAGTATTTATGAATATTCATTTATCGATTACGAATTACGATTTCGGAGCTGAATACAAATACAAAAAAAAAAAAGAACGATCATTAAATTATTCTTTTCATCAATATGTTTTCCGTATGCAACGGAAGCAGAGAGCAGGAATAAATGTGCAAGTGCTTTGCTTAGAACCTTTTAAATGTATAGACCATTTCGGCAACATTGAAATTTACGATATTTTGGGCCAAGCAACAAAAATCGCATCGTTTTCGACCAATTGATGCGAGAATGAAAAAATTCTAAATCCTCCAGGGTCAAGTCAAACAAACTCGGGCTACTAAAATTCATTTGAGTTCATTTCACAGAAAAATAAAAGAAAATAAAAAAGAAATAAAATAAAATCAAATACTTTGAGTTATGCAACAATAGACCGGAATTATTTCCAAGAAATAGTACAAACAACTTTAGAAATAACTTTTATAATGTAATTATAAAATAAGCGGCTTAAACGGCGCTCTAAAAAAAAATGCTTACCAATAAAAAGCTATGATCTGAGGGCTTCAAAAAGTCACCATTATTAAAAATCTGAGAACAAACAGACAGAATTTTCGAAAAAGAAAGTAGAGCGCCGTTAAGACATGTAATTAAAGTCCCTCAAATGCATATACGATTTAATTATAATTTAACATTAAACACACAATTATTTTTATATATTTTGATTACTAAGCAAAATTAAAAGCCAAAAAGCAAAACAAAGCCCGGCACTAATCATATTTTCGAAATTGCAATTTGAACGAACTTATGACATAATATTTGTAATCATTTCTATTTTCGATTCAACACTTAATTCCAAACGAATTCAGTTACTCAAGTAATGAGAACTAATTTAACGTGCATACACATATGTAAAACTATACTTTGAACACTACATGGAAAGAAAGACAGCAGTCAGAGAACTGAAAAGATGCCATACAATTTAAATTATAAGTATATGTAATAACAATAGACGAACATAACCCATTACGAGAACCCCCAAAGAGCAGAAATACACACATTACTATTTACCACATTAAACATATAAACCCATACTATATGAATGTAATACGCAAAATGCAAAACATAAACACAGAAATCGAAAGTTTCACAATCTACGATGATTGCGTATTAAGCATAATATACTAACTTTATATGATTAATTCATTTCAAAAGCAAAAAAAAAAAACCAAATCTGAAATAATAAGTGAACCAAGCATACAAATGTATGTATCGCAGCAAAATAGACATACATGACATAAATACTTACACACATACTATTGGTACGTTTCGGTTTCGGTATCGGTTCCGTTTTAAAATTACTTTACATTTGGTGTACATTTTGGAATTTTGAAATTTTCGAAAACGTTTGTCTAGACCGTATGGCAACAGAAAACATGCATACTTGCACAAAATTTGAAATTTTCTCGTAAAACACAAAATTTTTAACATATGATTTGCATTTTGAGACAGCATCTAAAGAAACAAAAAAAAAAAAAAAAAAAAATTACATAACACCATAGAACGTAACGCAGCATTATTAAAAAATGTAAAAGAAAAATTAAATATTTGGGATATAAGCAAATATGATTACATAAATTTATATTTATGCAGCAACTGTAAGAAAAGAAAAAACAAAACGACAAAAAAAAAATGCGTAAAGGGAAGAAAATGGTAAAAACAACAACAAAACACTCAACTATAATAATAACATTTTTAATCGAAAACCCAAAAAAAACTACTTATTTTATTGAAAATTATGTAAAATTTACTAAAACAAGAAACACATAATAAAAGTATATTGTTTATTTTCATCTTTAAAAATAAAGTTTTAAAATCGTATAAAAATAGTAAACATTTCAAGTTGTTTTATTTGTGAATTGGGTGGGGGAAAACTGACGCAAGCGAAGCATTCCAAAAATAAAGTTGATGGAGCAATTGAAGCTATGTCTGCTAATACAAATATGAATGTGGGCCACGACACCCAAAAGTGACAAACCCAAATGACTTACTTCGCTAAAAAGAGGCTTAAAAGGCACAGTAGGTTATGCACCGTTATTGTATGTTTTTGAAAAAGAAAAAATGTCTTGCAACCCTAGAGCACTGTCCGTCCGGTGCAGCCCTGACCATATGTTTAAATATCGATAGACAAGCGAACACACACAATAGTATCGAATCGATACCACCATCTGTGTAAAGAAGCAGCACATTACGCAAACGGTGTTTCGTTTTTTAGCCCAATTGTTTACTTAAAAATGTCACTTCTCCGCGCACTTTCCAGGTAATCATTGGTTCACGACCCATTTAAAATTTACATATGGTAATAAAGATACGGCTTTCATTCACAATAAGGTTGAGCATACAGAGCAGCGGAGTTGCCACACGTTTCCTCCACACAACGCCAGTGCTATGCGCTGAGCCGCTTAAGAAAAAGAAGAAGCTTGATCCACAGGTCGTTAAACAGAGAGAGGACCGGAAGAAAAAGAAAATCGAGAAGCAGATAAGAAGGCTAGAGAAGAATGCGCGTCAGTTAAAGCCGGTGGAGGAGCTGGAAGTGCCTTTGGATCTAATTGACAACAAGGAGTATGTAACTCACTTTAGTCTCAAATGCTCCATATTGATTTGTACATTATTTTTTCTCTAGCAAACGGGAACGCAAGCTAACGCCTCTTGGCACCGCAGAACTGGAGCAGCGTGCACTACTTAAAAAAGAATGGGCGCGTTACAAACATGACGAAAAAGTGGCAGATTTCCAAATAATTGATCGCTTAGTTCAGTCGCAAAACAAAGCTCTAGAAGAACTTCGCCGTGAATCCGAGGAGCTGTATCAGGCGGCCATAGAACTGGACATGACACTGTTGCCGGTATCTGTTAAAGGACCTGTTGCAACGCCCCCTATCAAAAACTATGTGAGCCCAGATGGTGATTACATACACCAGACGAATAAATGGGAATAGGCGTTGGGTCCAATCACTTATTTGATTAGGTGGAAAAGTTTGTTACTTGGTTAAAATTCAATTAAAAAATGTAAAAATTAATCATTTGTGCATTTTGTTTTGCTAATCAATAGAAAATAGCGTCGACAAGTGTATGGGATTATTATTATGATTGAATTTTAACTTGCACTATAATCAGCTAAGATGCAAGAAATGCCATTCGCTGATTCTCTGAAATCCGCTGAATTCTCTTTTCTACCGAGAATTTCACAAAAGCAGGTCAGTGATTACCTATAAGTTCATCGTTGCAGTCGACAGTAGTTTAACATCTGTCAGGAAAATAAATGAGGAAACCGCACAAATATTTCGATTGCCTGATTTAGGTAACACTTCGTATAAAGTTGAAACTTAACTTTACAGTAAACTAGAAATAATGCTTAAATGCTCAAGTACTGCGTTGTATGTATTGTAATATTTATTATAATTAAGAACAAGAATAAAAGTGAAAAATGCAATTGTCGATCTTTTCGTTTTCGTTTGATAATTTTAATTTTGAAAGCACTGCAAATTATTTTTAAATGTGTATTTGTCTGTTGATCGGGCATCAATAACAAAAATCAAAATATTTTTTCTCTGCAAATAAATAATATTTATGTAAAACAAAACACGCCCGATTTACCTCGTATGTATGTTATTCGTGCTTAGTTTTTAACTATGAACAAGCTATCTAGGAGGGTGTACTACTAGGATTAGTAGCTTTTAATGCGGCTTGCCGTTTCTTAACACCCCAATTGTAAACTCGTGCCATGTTCACTTCAGTTGTTGTAATTTGATCTCTGTGGAAGTGAAAGATATGATATATGATATGAAAGATATATATATAATATCAAAAAGAGAGAGTTTATCACACAGTGCAACAATGCAAATATACGCACCTGAGAAAGTCTTGATCATGCTCTACACACTTAAGATTGCCCACAGCAGATGTAACATTCTGTCTTAACAACGCCTCTGCCTCATCCAGTGGATATTCGAGCATTACGTTGGCGCCCAGCCAAAGGTAAACGGTTTTTGTGGGCGCCACCAGCGTCTTGATGAAAACCTGGTCGCTAAGAAGAAATTGCGTTTCACGCTCCTCATCCTCCTTGCGAAGCACATTCACCATTTCCAGGGAACGCTCCAGATCGGGTATCTGAGATTTTAACTTGCGACGGCGACCCTCCAAATTTTGGGCCATAAAACGATACTTGGCATGCTGTTCGTCCAGACGTTGCAGCACCTTTTCACAATTATCATTCTCAGATTGTGTCATAAACATATTAATTTCCTCCTGCAAAAACAACACGAGTGGTGATTAATATTGAATATTTTCTACAGCTGTTTTTTTTTTCGCTGTAGGACGTCTAGGTTAGAATTGGACGCTTGCCATTTGAAACTCACTATAAATATTGCTTCTGGTATGCCGGCGAAGGTTTTTTGATTTTCCGCTAATTTTGGCATTTCTACTGTGTCCATGATGCCAGTCATTCTGATTTTATTTCCTATTTATTCCTATAAATTGTAATGAATTTACAGCAGGTCTAGGGCGGCAGCACCAGAGCACAAGCGATGGCAATAAAAGTAGTGTTGATCAACGACTGTAAAAATCTACCCATTTTGTGTAGAAAGTATTTATAAGTTACTGTCACAATAGTATGTTATATATATAAATATGAATATATCTAAAATAAAGTTTACCGCCTTATTAAATATAATAAAGTTTGTCTTATTTATCTGCACACGGTTTAAAAAAAAATTGCCTGATTTTAAAAAAAATCATCAATCGTAATATTATGAAACTTCAACAATATGCTGATGTTGTTTAAATCAAAAATAAATGTAATTTAAAAAGAAACTACCCGGCACTGCGACTTTAAAAATAGTGCTGCCGAACAGTGTTGCTTAACAGCTTCTAATAAGTTTGAACAGAACGAGCAGCAGTTCACATGTGCTACGACGTGCTGCGACAATCGCATCTCGAAATTTTAGTTTTATTTATTATTAATATCTTTGATTTTAACATTTTGTCATGTCGAACGGTGAAAGTTGCGTCGGAGTTGGACGCGGTGGCAATGATGCGGTGAAGCAAGCAATCATCGAGGAGCTGCAAAATCTGCTCAGCTCGGACACAAGTGCTTTGCAACAGGCGGAAAAGCGTATCAAGCAGCTTCAATTCACTGAAGGTAAATTGACGGGCAGTGTCAGGCGTTATCAACTCATAACTAAAACTGCTCCGAATTGCAGGGTATGGCGTCTACTTGTCCGAGATTATTATGAATCAGTCGCACGAGTTGCCAATGCGTCAAATTGCCATAATAATGCTCACGCGATATGTGGAAAATCACTGGACGGATGGCGATGAGACAAACAACAAGGCGATTAGTGGCGGAATGGCTACCGAACAGGCAAAACGAACAATACGCAACATATTGCCGAACGGACTGTACGATCCCAACTCAAAGATTCGCTCCTCGGTGGCGCACACCATTTCTACCATAGCTACCTATGATTATCCAGAATGCTGGTCAGAGCTCTTTGATATTATTGTGAAGTGTTTGGGTGGCAATGAGGATTCAATACATGGTGCTATGCAAGTACTGCAGGATTTCACGTACGACGTAGAGCAAATCAAGGAACTGGGCCCGGTGGTCATACCCGAGGTGTACCGCATATTTGACTCGGATCAGAATTACTCAATTAAGACGCGCGTCTCAGCCATACGTACACTGAAGCAGCTGTTCATGTCCATATCGACGCTCATCACTGACAAGCAGGAGCAGAGCTCAATGATGAGTTCCATACTATCCAACTTTATGGACAAGCTTATGCACTATCTAAGCATGAATTGCGGCGCTGGCTCTAGCTTTCTACTACGCTCTGAAATTATTAAGGGTGCGTTATATATAATAATAATAAATAAAATACTGGCATTGTTTTTTATGTTTTTTATAAATTGCAGTTTTCACCTATTTGGTTACCGATATGCCAAAGTACATAGATCCTTTCATGGAACGTATTTTGCCAATTATCTGGCAGCTGCTCACACAAATTGCTGAAACCTACGTTAAGGTATCGGTTAATCAGACCGAAGCAAATCCTCTGGCAAGTGGCGACAATGAGGAGGACGATGAACAGACCAACTTCATAACGCTGATCATACAGATCCTTGAGTTTATTAACTGCATTGTCACCTGCGGCAAACTGCGCGGCAACATTAAGAATGTCCTCGCCGATTTAATTTACATAACAATTGTCTACATACAGCTTAGTGAAGAACAGCTGGAGGATTGGGAAGACGATCCGGAAAAGTTCGTCGATGATGAAGATGATGGCGGCGTCGAGTTAACCGTGCGCATGTGTGGCCGTGATGTGCTGCTGGTATGTTTTATTTAAAATTATAAGTTTTGCATATTTTACGTAAATCATATCCATGGCAGGCCATCAATGACGAGTTTAAGGTGAAGGCAATCCAACCGTTACAGGAGGCATTGGGCCGACATTTTAGCGTTGCGGAGGCTGAAAAGGCGGCCAACAATCCAAATTGGTGGAAGATTCAAGAGGCGTGCATGGATGCTGTTCATGGTTTTCGCGACATCATAGTGGAGGGTGACTCGAAGTTTGACTTGCTTAACTACCTGACAATTGTGCGCAACCTGTTGGTTCATCAGGAATCGCCGCATCTCGTGGGCCGTGCACTCTGGACTCTCAGCACATACTCAAAATCTGATTTGTACAATCCGCAGATGTTAGTCGAGATTTTAGATGTAACACTGTGCAGCCTATCTCCAGACAAATCACACATTCTACGCATCAGTGCCGTTCGGAGCCTACACGGTTTTCTACAGGCCAACGAGAACGTGGAGGGTGAAAAGCGTACGCTGCTTGTCGCAAAACTGCCTGGCTTCCTCGATGGGATCATGACCCTCGTGCCGGGATGCAAGGCCACTGTGCTCGCTTTGATAATGGAGGCCCTCTCAATGATGGTTAAATTCGATGCAGACTTTGCTTATGCGGCTCACACAAAGATCACGCCACTCACTATTGCCGCATTCCTTAAGTACGCTGAGGATCCATATGTACTGCTGAACGTACAGGATCTGATCAAGGCGCTGTGCCAGCGCAAACAGTGTCTAGGTCCGCTGCAGGAAAAATTCGTACCCACTATTGTTAGCATCCTTGCGCTACAGGGTGAGCAATGTAGTGAGAAGCAGGATATAGCCCTGGACATTCTCAATACAATAGTCCGGTACACAGAGCCGCCTCTCCCGAATGCACTGCTGGAAACAGCATTTCCCGCTTTGATAAACTGCGTCCTGCACACAGACGATCATACCGTTATGGTCGCCGGTGGCGAGTGCCTTCGCAGCTTCATTAACGTTTCGCCAGAACAGATTTGCAACTATAAAAATGGCGAGGGAGTCAACTATGTCATGCAAGTGGCTACAGTGCTGCTAAATCCCATGAATTCCGAAATGTCGGCGGGTGGCCAAATTGGACGACTTGTCATCACTATCATCACCAAAATGGGCAATATGTTGGGCCAAACTGTTGATATGTTGCTGAAGGCCGTAATTAGCAAAATGCAAAACCTCGAGTGCCTGAAGGTTATCATGAATTTGGTGCTGATCTTTGCCCATCTATTCCTCACCCAAATGGACGCTGTGCTCAACTTTCTATCGACGGTGCCCGGACCCAATGGTGAGCCAGCATTACAATTCGTGCTTACCAATTGGCTGTCGCGTCAAAACTCCTTCTTCGGTGCCTATGAGCGCAAGGTAAGTTCTATTGTTGGGCTAGCTGCTTATTATTATTTAATAACTTACCTCCCACTACAGGTTACAACGATGGCCCTGTGCAAGCTCTTCGAGTATGGTGTGGCCACACAGGATAATCGTCTTACATCCATTACGTACAAAGAGTTGGTGGATGAGCCCAGCGGCGATCGCGTCCGCACGCGTTCAGTTGCTGCAACGTATGAGAAGTGGGTGACCATTCCCGCACTTGTGAAGATCTTTAAAGTGCTGATCTCCGAATATCAGCACTTTCAAGAGAGCAAAATAGATGAACCACTGACAGATTCTGAGGAAGAGGTCACAGAAGAGGATGATGCTGCTGGCACTGCGTCCAAGCCACACTATATTTCTGATTTGTTGTACGATAACGACGAAGACAATGTCGAGGATGAGCAAGTATTGCAGGTGCTGTTAAAGGAGTCCAACTACACGGGCGACATTGGTGAGAATTTGCAAAAGTTCTTGGCTAACTTTGTTCAAAACGAACATTTCGCAACTTTCTACGAACATCTCAGTGCGTCCGAGCGTGTCGTCCTGCTAACGAAGGCGATAAAAAAATAATAATTAACGGCGCATTCACATAAAATCACAGAGTTCATTTAAACATGTTTTGCAGCCCATTGTGTTAACCGTATTTATTT
The DNA here is from genome assembly GCA_035044485.1 of Scaptomyza reducta. Lineage (NCBI taxonomy): Eukaryota > Metazoa > Arthropoda > Insecta > Diptera > Drosophilidae > Scaptomyza > Scaptomyza reducta. Next base: position 4,280,434 of record JAWNNV010001315.1, on the reverse strand, counting down.
AAGTGTTATAAAGCATTTAATAAATGAAAACCTATATATTTGTAACGAATGTCGAATTATTTGCCAATTTGTCTTGTTTTTTTCGATATACTTACAGTTATTGGTTTATCAATATTATTGCATATTTAAATAAATATCGCTGATTTTGTAGAAGATTATAGATTGCAACGGATTTATTGATTTTTTAGTTGAAATCTAAATCTTTTTATTTTACAACTTATTTGGAGCAAGCCTTCACCAGACCAACTTAATTCAATCCAAATGCTTATAAGCAAATAGTTGAATATAAATAAAGTTATCGAACTTATTATGTGCGCAATATACATTATGTGATATATAAAACGCTACTTTAATTATTATTATTTATTTTATTTTATTAGCTTTAATTTGTGAAAAGCATACGTACGTTTGATTTTGTAGTACATTATTTTAGCACGGGTTTAACATTTCACTTTAAACGCTGAAATAAACTCAATTTAATTCGAAAATTAACTTTTTAAAGAGCCACCTCATCGCAGCGCAACTTATGCTGCGTCGGAATATCAACTTTGTAAGCGTCCTAAAAAAAGTAAAAGCATTTGTATATATAGTACTAAGCAATTATATTCTACTCACCATTGGCTTGTGAGAGTCAAATTTGAAAAACTTGCGAATACAGGGTGTAAGGAGCACCGGATCAACTTTGTTGGGATTGTTAGTGCCAAAGACAAAAGTGCTGATCAGTGCAACAATTATAGTAACCGATGCACCCAATGTCGTGTACCACATGTAGGAGATGCGGTACAATGGAAATATATCCCTGAAAACAGTCGCATTACAAAAAGATTTAAGCTTTCATGCAAAATGGATGAGTTTTCTTATACATAACAAACAAGGTTTAAGATCTCATGATAAAACATTATATTTATAGTTCAATAAACAATTATAATCCAATATACAACATATAGCTAAATTTTCGTTATCAAAAAATATTAAGCTTTTAGATTAGTTTGTAATCATTTAAGACAAATTTTAAAAACAATCACTGAACGATATATGTTCATCTATGTTTTCTTTTGTAGCAAATCCTTACTCATCCCTGATGCAAATGAAATATGTGCAGTGTGCCAATATAAATAATATTAAAATATGTAGATATTCGAAAAAACTAAGGTAATAACGGATCGAATGAATGACAAAATATTGAGTTTTGGGCTGCGCATTACTCTTACCTGTCAGTCAATTCTTCACTTAATTAGTTCAATAGATAGTTATAAGAACAATTACTTGGCTTTACTTACTCCGCTTGTGGTCCACCTAGATGAGTAGCATTGGCGGCACTGGTAACTAAAGCTGATGCATCCCAGCTGTAGGTGCATTGCTCAACGTTTAATGGTTTGGTCTGGTAACGAATGGCACCAGATGCAATTGCCCACTGTGCATTCAGGCTGACCCAGGACATGACAACGACGCCAACACAGCCGCCCAGTATTGCACTCTGTCAAAAAAACACTATTAGCTCTAGTATTTTAATCGAAATGAACACTCAACTTACATTGCCATTGATCCAGGGCATAAGCAGACCCAAGGTAAAGATGCCAAAGAGCGGACCATTCGTTATGGACTCCAGGCTCATGGTCAGTTGGAGTACAGTGCCCATATGCTCAACCACATAGACTAGACCCACACAAAGCGCTCCAATGCCCACAACCACTAAACGCATAATCCACGTAGTAGCACTGCTAGAGATTGGTTGTTTCACATAGGGTTTGACAAAGTCCTCCAACACCACAGCGGACATGGAGTTAAGGCAGGTGGAGAGAGAGCTCAGAGCAGCGCTAAAGACGCCGGCTATAAATAGACCGGTCATGCCTGGCAATTCTCCCAGCGTATCCATGACAAAGAGCGGTAAAAGCTGATCCCGTGCCTTGGCCAGCTGTGGATGCGAAAACTTAAATAGATCAAAGTCATTGCAAAGCAATGTATAGGCTTGCCTTAGTCGTTAGGGGATCACAGTTTTGATAGGTGGCATAGATAAGCAAGCCATTGTAGCCACACAAAGCCATCAGGATCAAGACTCCAAAACAGAAGATGCAGAGTGCTTTGCGAGCATCTCCCAATGTGGGCAAAGATAGATAACGTTGTATCATGTTCTGGGAAACGGCATTTGTTTGTGTCCAGTAAACAATGCCCCCAACAAACAAACACCAGAATGTATGCCGCATTGTGGGATCAATGCTGAATCTACAAATACATGTACTTTTACTGCATATGTCATTTTTTTTTTTTTCATTTAGCTAATCTTACTCGGGTGCCTCCAGTCTGTTTGAGTTCCAAGCCCGCTCTATGACAACACTGGCACCGCCGATATCAATGCTTCCTTTAATGGCAACCAGTGCGAGAGCACCCAACATGGATACCGCCTGCACCACATCCGTCCAGACGACGGCCTTGAGACCACCCATACTGGTGTAAAACACACAAATGATGCACACAATGGGAGTGATGGTGTGGACTCCAACTCCAGTCACCTGATTGAAGGCAAGTGCCGGTACATATATCACAATGGGCAGATAGGCTATCTAGGAAATAATGGAACTTAGTCATTAAAAAAGAAGAGAAGCTTCACCATTGCTTACATTCATTATGGCAAACATAACAGATCCAAACAGGCGCAGGCGTCGATCAAAGCGAATCTCCAAATACTGTAAGAAAATGATTATTATCATTCTGTTTAAAAACATTTTTATAAAGCACGGTACAAATGAAAACTAAAGCTTAATATGTTATATGTATTATGCAATGTTTTTTAAATACAAGTTGAGTGAATAAACGAAAACTTATAGCCAGTATCTATATGTTGATATATAGAGTTAAATTTAATACAAGCCTATTTAAATTATTCGTTGAATCGTGATCGTGTTAAATTATTTTAAATTTTACACAAGTAAGAAAGCCAATTTTATATTTCTTAAGTGCCTTTGTAGGTTTTAACAAATATGTTGTAAACAAATTTTAAAAGAAAAAACACTAACTTATATTTCTCACCTCATACGTGGACGTAATATTCAGATCATGAAACACAGGTAGATAAAAGACTCCCATTACAATTCCCATGCCGACGACACCGAGGGCCACATACAGATACTGTGTGCCATACGAGTACACTTCAGTGGGCAGTCCAAGCAACGTTATGCCCGAAATGAAGCTGGCCACCAGTGAGAAGGCGATGGGCACCACCAACATTTTGCGGCCACCCAGCATGTAATCATCCTCGGAGACGGATTTGTTCACGAAGCCAAAGTAGATGCCAATGCCAATGCAGAGGAGAAACATGAGCAGAAATGCGACATAGTCGGGCCATGAAAAGCGCTGCAGCTCACCCAGAATCTGATCAATACTGTGCATGTCGAAATCCGATCAGAGATTAAAGCTCTCTGCAATGACGATGTGTACTTTGTCGCGCTGCGTTTACATCTGACTGTTGTTCACAAAACGCGTTGGGTTCCATTCGTTGTACTGGGCGCTTGTCGTGATTCGACTGTCCGTCTCTGTGATTCAATCCAATTTCGCTCAATTGTCAATTGTCGGGCAATTTAGGTTTCGGGCAGCATACAAAATCCACATATATGGGTTTATTTTAGTTAATCAGCTGCCGTGTTATGCTTAGACAGAATTGCGACACTTCTGCGTTTAGTTGCAGCATATTCTTTGTTTGGACCTTAGGAACACGAGATTTGGGGGCCCGTTTATCTCCGCATTTCAATTGTTGACCCCCCAACGTTAAAGAAATTTGCATAATTTATATATCAAATAAAAGCAAAGTTTTAGCTTTATTTATAATACTATTATTAAGTTATGGAAAGTAAATAGGTGTGTGAAATAAAATGAATCGTCATTACAATGTTTATAAAGGTATATTGAATGTATGCTTTGTAATGTTACCTCTTAAATAATATTGTTACACATTGTCTTTTTAAATGCAATAGGTGTTACAACATTAGAGGGCAATAAATACATTTATTTCCTCATTAAATTCACGGAAACAATTTAAGTAAATTAAGATTTGAACCTCAACAGAAGTTGCCCTACAACTAAACAAAATTTCCTTGCTACTTAACGGAAATAATTTCCCAATTCCCATTGCAAACAATATGAACGAATGTATCGGAAACAAATTATCGATCATTTATCAGCCATCCGCCACAAACTCAAGAAAGCAGCTGCAACATTTTTGTTGATGTTTATAACACACAACTAATTTGCAAATAAAAGTGAATAATGTTGGCAAATCCCGCAACTGGAAGCGTTCCCGATAAGGCGTGGCAACCACCTTTTGTGACACTGGAAACAACGTAAGTAGTTTTAAACAGCCGGCAAAATGAATGTTAAATTTGTGTTGTATTCAGCATAGGTGAAATAACTGTGGAGCTGTACTGGAAGCATGCACCAAACACGGTAAGTATAGAATAATGTTATTATTGGATAATTTAATTTAGACTGCTATGTTGTTTTAGTGTTATAACTTTGCGGAGTTATCCCGACGAGGCTACTACAACAACGTGGTATTCCATCGCATTATTCGTGACTTTATGATACAAGGCGGCGATCCGACAGGAACAGGTCGCGGTGGCACTTCTGTTTATGGTGCTGAGTTTGCGGATGAGCTGCACAGCGACCTAAAGCATACCGGTGCTGGAATATTGTCCATGGCCAACTCAGGACCAGACACAAACGGCTCCCAGTTCTTCATCACTCTTGCGCCCACGCAATGGCTGGATAACAAGCACACAATTTTTGGACGCGTTTACACTGGAATGGAGGTTGTGAAGCGCATTGGTCTGGTGGAAACTGACAAGAATGATCGGCCCGTGGATCCGCTGCGGATTATCAAAGCAAAAGTAGAGAAAGTGTAACAGTACCGATTCTTAAATACATTTAATATAAAGGAAATTAGTTAACAAATCTATTGAAAATGAACTACAGTAAACTATCTTGTAGCTCGTTCTTTAAAATCCATGATGCTGCGCGTATAGCAATTGCCGTAATGACACTATTGGGATTACCGGAGATGGGCCTTGGCAAAACGCTGGCGTCGACAACTCGCACATTCGCAATGCCATGTAATCTGCAAAGGGGAAGGTTTGTATTAAAAAGCTACAAAGCTCCAATTGAGAGCCCACCTTAGTTGTGAATCAACGACGGCTCCTAAAGAGCAACTGCCACCTGGATGATGCGATCCAAGACCTATGTGTCGCATTAGACACTCCAGATAATGATCCGATGGGTGGTGTTCTACAAAATCTCTATCAAATGGTCCGAAATTAGCACATTCCTGCAATTTGGGCCAATGGATGCGCGGCTGCATTTTGGCAAAAGCAGAAGAAGTTATTACCTGCAACACAAATATAAAATATTTTTATTATGTCGATCAAATTGTAAATATGTTAACCTTTATGGCATTCCTAATGCCCTTAATGGTGCAGGTGACATCATCGTCACTGCTTAGATAGTTTGGATCAATAAGAGGGTTCCTGCGCATATTCTTCGTTAACAGCGTCACAGTGCCCCTTGATTTGGGCTGTAGACAGTTTGATATGACTACAAAACCCTCTTGCGTGGCATTATGATAGCGTGGAAAGAGCAGACGAAATGACGAACGCTTAAAATTCGATATTGACATGAGGGCACTTTCGTCGATGGCGCCAGCACCGAAGAATGTAATCCCAAACGGCAAAGGTTCCTCATAACTTGCTACATGTCCAAGGACTCCAAAATTTCCATAGGCACCAGTACCGTGGACTAAATAATTTATGAGATTCATGGGACTAAGCAATGTGCGCTGATTAAGAGTTGGTCCAATAGTGCCAATAGAAACGTAGAGTGGCACATTAAAGTGGTCGTGCAGTCCCTGACCCACCAGTGGCAAATGATGTTGCACGGCCAGCTTAAGCTGCTGTAGAACTTGCCTATCACCTATACCGGAGGCAAGGAGTAGCTGTGGAGTTTGATAGGCACCCGCACACAGGAGCAGTTCGCGTCGCACTTTAATTTTAATCTCCAGCTCCTTATTCTGCTCATCCTTGATGCCTACTAAAATGGAGGTGGCTTTCAGAGTGGGGGATAAACTTATTCGCTTGACGAGCGCCTGAGGCAGCAGACGAAGATTCAAATTGTTTAGCACTGGCAGTAGAAATTGGTGCAACACCGAGTGTCGCAGTCCATTCTTTATGTTGTAAGCAGAACGTCGGAAATGCCTGGGTTGGTGAGCACACCCCTTATGAGATTCCTCAATCGCTTGGGATAACATTGAGTAGTCACGTGGTATTTCATATAGATCGGCTTTCTTGGGCTTGGCCGCCGCCATAAATGGACGCATATCCGCCCATGTCCATTCACTCAAATTGTGCAGTGTATGCCAAGAGTCAAAATCGGGAGGATGTCCATCGAAATACAGCATATAATTGAGATTAGCCGATCCACCCAGACCCTTACCACGGGGTAAACACTGTCGTTGCTCAATCAAGCCCTTGGACGAGTGTTTTTGTGGCACCGATAAAAAAGACCAATCATTGATGCCCTTTTGTTGAAATGTTGTCAACAATGGAATTCGACTTAGGTATCCAAAAGAGCCCCCAGCCTCGACAAGCAACACACTGCCATTGCTGTGCATGGTCAAAAGAGAGGTGAGCGTCGATCCAGCAGTCCCGGCGCCAACTTAAAGAGTCTTAATTTATTTTGAAACTATCCAATTAAAATTTAAGATTATTTCTTACCAACAACGTAATCAAACTCGAGCTCTTTATCATTAAGTACCAACACATTTGGAATATTCTCCTGCAGAAATTTTGACACCAATATTAACAATGCAGCAGTGCAACCAATGATAATGGCGCCACCACATAGTATTTCTGGAAATTCACATACTAATCATGTAAAAAACAAATTCAATTATCAACTTACTTTGTAAATGCTTTCCCATATCGAAACTATACAAGTAGGTGACGAACTACAACTATTTAGCTAGGAAATTGCGCATAATTCATTAAAAGTAAACCATCACAGGCCTAATCCAATTATAAATCCACATGCTGCAACTGAGGTGAGAAGCGGTCTCTTTGAATTCCAGCGCGCGAAATATAACTTTCCACATTGCATATGTTATCGACATTCCAATTGGTGTTTTTGTTATGTTTCAAAAAAATTATGAAGAAATTGAGGTAGGAATTTACTATAAATTAGATGTAATGTTAGTTATTTTTGCTCTTATATAGAAGCAGCTAGATTATAAGCTTTTTGGATGTGTTATCGTTACCATAATGAACATACAAATTTTGTAATTATTAGAAAAATATAAAATATAATATTTTGTATAGTGTAACTTAGTAATTTAAAATTTTAAAAAAATTAGTTCGTTGTTCTCAGTCTTAACTTTCTTCATCCCAGCTGTAGCATCATAAATGTTATTTTTAAATTTATATATGTGTGGAATTACAGCTGTTCCATTTTGTGTGAATGTCAACATGTCGCCAAATTGTGTTAATTGCAGTTAAAATCTGTCCGTCGTTTTCATAATATTATATGTATGTGTATATTCGTATATTGAGTTTTTTTTATCACCCTGCATTGTTATTGAGCGCTCTAAGCAGCGCTTTATTGGATCCGATCAACGCTGACTACGGTTATACTATGCAGGCACCGCTTATCACTTGTTGTTGTTATGGTATTGCAACTGAAAAACGACATCGCAGCCGCAAAAACAAAAGCAACAACAACAAGAGGACATCTGGTGTTGCTCACAAGAAAACAAAAGTGGATCGTCGAACAATAGGCAGTTTCAATCAGCAAATGATTCGCTATCAGACGCACTTATAAGTTTAAAGTCAACGGTCGCAAGGTACTCCGCTTGAAACGAAAGCCTTAAATCCACAAATATCACAGCAGCGAAAATATATATATATATATGTATTTATGTCGATAGCAACAGGTGTCCGAGTCGAATGTTTTACAATGGCAATGCAACGGCAGCAACAGGAACTGCAAAAGCTGATAGATTTGCTGCCCATCGAAGAGACTCAAGTTATTCAGGTAAAGTTCATCAAACACAATAATCGCTTGGCAATCTTTATACATAAAGAATACAACTGATATAAAAGAATTTTTAATTTATTGAATTCTATAAAATAAACTTCAGTTTTCTACTCTCATTTCCGCATACTACTGATTTATTTTATTTTATCAAATTATTAGACGTTGATAAAATGTCTTGCTGGAAGCGGCGTTCCATTTCAATATGAGAAAGTGCAGGCGCTGCTTATTGCCTCACCATATCCTACTCTGCAAATACTGCAAATTCTATATAATCAGTCCAAATTCCACATTGGACGCATCGTCAGCACTGCACTGAAACAAATTCTCGATGATGATGACGCATTAAACTCCACTTTATATACAGTAAAATCACGCTTTCTCAGCATGCTGGCTAATTTTCCACAACAAATTTTGGAGGTGGCAACGGTGCATCAACAGCTAATAGACCGTCTAGTACGTGACTCGTGTGGCAACAATGATAATTTAATGCTGGCTCTGTTGGCACGTGACGATTCACAACTGATAAAATCGATTTTACACAAACAACAGCAACAGCAGGAAATATTGTGCAGCAATGCAGCACCCACAGGGCAACTGGTGCTCCAACTGGCGCTCAATCAACGGGAGCACTTCGTGCCACGTGTGTGTCAGCACCTCAAGAACTTTGAGTGTATTGAGGATCGGACATTACGCAATAACTTACTCATATTACGACTGGCCAATGAGTTTGCCTTGGGCTCACAGACCCTGGACGAACTGGGTCAATTGGATCACACTCTAAGTGCCTTTGATATAACCGCTGTGCCCTCTGAACTGCAACCGGTGCAGCAATTCTTCTATGCCGACTTTCAGCGCCTGAGCGTACTGCTTAAATTTCTGCAACAGCAGCAAGGGGGTATTGCCTGCAAGACCATAAAAGTGGATACACTGCTGCGCACACCTGGAGTCCTTACACTGATCTATGACCATAGCATTCAATGTGATAACGAACTGGTGGTTCAGCTCATTGAGCGCACCTTCAAGTGGCAGCAGCAGACACCGGCCTTAAAATGTGTTCGTACCGAGGAGCTGGAAACTTGGAGCTACTACACAGCGTTGTGTCATGTATACAATGTAATATTGAAGCTACATGAATCGAGTGTTAAGGAACAGCTTTTGTTGCTGTCCGCTCAGTTACGTCAGCTGCGCGAGCTTGGCACACTCTGCTCGCTCCTGGAGAATATATTCCAGCTGGTCTTCCTACGCTGGGAGCAGCTCCAAAATACAAAGCAATGCGATGGCGACGACGACGACGATGAGCAGTATGTGGATGATGAGGCGACGCCTCCACGCACAACAAATCTCCCTTCAGCACAGAAACGTCGTTACGGTTTCATCTGCCGTGCACCTGCCTTATATGCTCTATTTAGCTATTTGAAGAGCTTTGTCACCAAGAAGCTGCACACGAATGATTTTAAGTACGCCACAGAGAAGCAACAGCGTCATTTTCAGCGTCTGGTGGATGCCATCAGTGAGGCGCTCTGGAAGTTTAGTGTTCTCCAAAAGATCGAACAGTCGCTTGCAAAGGCAGTAGCACATGCGTCAGGCTGCAGTTTGGAACCGGAACAGCTGCTGCAGCTCATCCAATTGCATAGCCATGCACGAGAGAAGGCCTCCAGCGATGATGAGAGTCGCGAACGCTCCTATCAAGCCTCCAGTCTTACACGACGCAAGTCACGCAGGCAGCGTCGTGCGCTTAGTTTTAGTGGCGCAGCTGAAAGCAGATCGGTAGATGCACCTACTCTGGAACAGTACCAGGCGAGAGCACAGCAGCTACTGCTGAGCGGCGGTACACAAAACACGAAACCAGAGCTAGCTATGGCACAACCAACAGATCGCTCCATCATCCCCAAAATGCTAAGCACTCCGGAGCAATTGGCTATTATGGCGCTGGCGCTTAAGAACTTTAACGATGTCAAGTATATTATAGCGGTAAGTTGAAGTTTTAATTGGAGCTGCGATTAAATTAATATCCAACTCTTCTTTCTGTCAGACATTTCACCTGGAACAAACCCAGCTAAGTCGCGAGCTGCAGTTCATGGAAAACCAGCAACTTATTAAACAAAAATTGGCCAACATCTATGCTAACTATGAGACCTTGACTGGAGAAGCCAATGCCACCAAGAGCAACAGCACCACCACAACCACAGTGGAGCAAATAAAAAGTGTTGCTGCCAAGGGCTTTGAGTTATCCAAGATCATCAGCGTGGTGGACAATTTTGCGCAATCTCAGAAGTTGCAGCATAGTGCCGAAATGAGAAGCCTACTACAGAGGCACAGTGCGAATGCACAATATAGCTTCCTGCAGCAGTTTCAGGAGCGCAATTTAAATGTCTTAATTGTCTGCGATTTGATTATAAATCTCAGTTTCAATCGTGAGATTACCTGCAATTTGTTGTTGGTCATACGACGCCAGCAACAACAACAGTTTCAACAACAGCAATCAGCTGGCGACAGTTCAAGTGGTGGCAATCCTCGTGAGATTGGTGCCATGTATCTAATGGAGAATCTGTGCGAGTGCATGCGTTTGCTTGAGCGTGCTGGCCGTAAGCCGGCGCTAAATGAACTACTCTGCCGAAGCAGCTATGCTTTAAGGCCAGCTCCACTGGCATTGCAGTTGCAAAGGGAGACAGCCTTTACTACACTGTACCAAAATAAATCTTCGGCTAATACGCATTCGCGGGATTTGCGCAGCCACGCATCGATCTTTCAGCACCTTAAATCAAGGCACAATTACTATGCCCGCTTCTGTGGCTATATACAGCAGCTAGCCCGTCTGCTACAACTTCGTGATTCCAATCTAGAGTGTAACAATACGCAGCTATTACGACATGATCCCTATCAGATCATTGGCGAGCTGATCTACGATTGCGACATCACACCGCTGGAGATTGAGGGCAATGTGGCAGCACTGCATCTAAATCTGGTGCATGTCATAGCACTCAACATATGTCCACAGCTGGCGGAGGGAACTGTTAAGCGTTCACCCCGCTCTGTGTCAGCTCAGAAACAGGAATCCGTACACAACTATATTGCCCAGCACAATCAGCTCCTGGCTCAATTGCTTCAGGCAATCCAACTGGGCGATCTACCAGCGATTGATCTTCCCGAGACAGACTTAAACTTCAGCTGCTTGCGCCAATTGATGCAGTTGCCCGAAACGGCGACACTTGCGCTTATGCATGAAGATAATCCTGTGATGGCAGCGCTACATGCCTATAAAGTGCAAAGTGCTACATTAGACCGTCTGAAACTCGAAAAGGAGTTGCAGTTGCGCGTTCTCCTGCTGGGCGTTGGCGGTCAGGATGGTAAGTGTACCATCAACTTATAAATGCAAAAAATAATTCAAAATTTATTTTTTTACAGAACCCGTTACTCATCTAAAGAATCGTATCGATCGTTTGATTTGTGAGCTCATCACAGAGGATCCAAGACACATACAATTGGCTGGCCATATCAACGATTTGGGCTTCAGGGCGCAACTGTTGCAGCAACATTTTACTAAAATCTCTAGCAGTCAGTTGGCCAAGGAACTAATCGAGCGAACACTGCAGCATCGCGAGGCGGAGCGTGCCATTCCACAGTTGCTGCGACGTCAACTGGAGCACACTCTCTCTGACATAACAATCTATGCGAGAGTCTCGGCGCTGCTGCACTTCGAGAGCTGGCCACAGGCCTATGATTTTGGCCGTCAAACGCCGAATGTCATATTCGAGCAGCTGCTGCAAGGTAAACAATACGAGCTATGTCACGAATGGTGCCGCATGGTGCAGCTAACAGATTCGGCTGGACAGCAGCGTGTCTGCCTGCTTACACTATTGGACGCGTTTCTGGAGCTTAACGATGAGGATGTGTTGGATCCACACTTGTTGCACATTGCGGAACTATTTCCAACTACGGTTTTAGTTAATTTTCTGGACACGCACAAGAACAAGATGCGTTCGCTGGCCCTACTGCAATGGCTGGTTAACTATTTGCAGCAACATGCTCGCGACTCTCGGCCGTATCTCAATTATCAGTTATCACTGCAGCTGTTGCGACAATTGGCCCACGCAGAGCGTTCATACTTTTGGGCTCTCCTCAGATATCCCTTACTAATTGTAGAGCAATTGGTAATGAATACGCGTTTTGAGCTGCTGACTAAGCTGCTGGAGCCTGTGCGCACCAACTTGCAGCAGCGCATTCCACTGGGTCCCTGTGGTTATTGCTTTGAGAAGCGCGGTCACGCCTACGACGTCCACAACAGCAGCACAACCAGCACCGGCGACAAGAGCACCGGCAAGCTAAGATTTCAACTAGGACAGACCAACTCGGAGGCATTCATACTGCTAAACTTTAACTCATATCAGCAGGATCATGTGGTTGGCAATGATTGCCTGGATCTGCTATTGCGAATTTATGCCAGCAAGGCATTGGATTATCACATTACACACAGACTTAATTCGGAGCAAGGATCGTTTGGCACAGATGTGCAGAACTCTTTGGATTCATTGTGTGGGGCCTTTCAGATGCCCAAACAGGCACCAAGCCGGGGTGAATGGACGCCTGATGAGGATGCCACCCACTGTATGTGCTGTCGTCGTTCTGCATTCACAATGCTCATGCGTAGACATCATTGTCGTCGCTGTGGTCGTGTCGTATGCTATGCGTGCTCCACACAGCGAATGGTTATTCCAGAACTCTATGGAGACGTCGAGGTTCGCGTCTGTAATGATTGCAGTATCCCAGTTGTTGCAGAGAAGACGTTGCATGTCAACGAATCGTCTTTGATGGGGCCACGTGCATCATCGAGTCCTTCTGATTCATACAAGTGGCGTCTAAGCGGCATCATTACCCATGACAAGTTGCTGAGGGAGGAGTTCTGCTATGAGCATGCTCCCAGTGTGGCACTTAGCTTGTCCATTTTACGACATCACTTGGATCAACGTCAGTGCGTAGATCTATTGTTATTTCACTGTCGGAAGCTGGAGAAGCTCATAGTGCCTAACCCAGAAGTTGACTATGAACTGGTTGCCAAAATGATGAACTGCCTCGCATTGGCAGCGAAAGTAAACCTTTTATTTTATATTAACGACCTTTAATTAATGGGTTTGTGTTTCCTTTTAGGTTCGAGGAGCACCTGGTGAGTTTGACACCATACGCGAGCATTCGGAGATCATCATGGCAGTGGTTCAACAAGGCTGCGAATCCCTAATCCCAGTCGGACCACTAAACAATCACAGTATGCGCCAACTGGCCGATGCGTTAGTTGAGACGGAGCACTGGAAACTGGCACTGGAGGTGCACCTAAAATGGGGCTTTGCTACCACAGGTGTAATGGCAGCCCATGGCTTGGCCTCTTTGCGTGCTGGGTGCTATGATGCAGGTGAGCAGTGCCATCAATATATGTGATAGAGTTCTAAGGTTTTCGTCACCTTTGCTGCAAAGTGTCAATATAGGGGCGTTACGCCCACAGCGTGGCTGCGAAAACGATAAATAGCTGATACAGCTCGAATTGCAAATCGATAAAATATTTTCTACAATATAACAGCAAGTCACAAAACTTTGTTGGACCATAGCTGGGAACATCCCCCAAAAATCTACATACGAAATTTTGATGTCACGCCCACACCCCATCTCCGTTTAAAACGGGAATGCCTATATATTTTACAGTTGTTAACTTAGAGCAGTGATTGGGGAACAGGCGTAAATTACCCCTTTTTGGGTAAAAGTGAAATTCGTGGGAAGGGGAGGGGGGCTGTAGGGTAAAACTAAAACTTAAAATGGAGCAGATGTTTTTATTTTGTCTTTTACCAATGGGTGGGTTATGTCAGTTGCACAAAAATTTATTTAGGGGTAATGGTTAAAATAGTTCCCCGGCCGCTGACTTAGAGTGACAAAATTTGGTTCCAAGTTTGCTTATAGCGTATTTCTAAGAACTGCACTGCAAAGCAGAAAATTCCTATATCTCCCACAGTTTTAAGCTATAGACACCATTTTTGCAATCCACGCTCACCCCATCCGCCCCAACAACAAGGAAAATGTGTATCATCTGTTTTAATACTGATAAGACTAGTCCGAAGTTGCGACTTCAATCTCCATATCTTAAAAGACTAGTTGAAAATTTTAATTTTTGTTATTTTTTTATTAAAGTTTTTTCTTTTTGCATTCCAGCACGTGAAAAATTTGCACATTGCATGACCCGTTTGTCCACCGAGGAGCAAAACAGTTGCATCTATAAGGACATATTTGGCAAGGACTGGACAATTCAAGCATCTCAGACTGCCACGCCCACTACAACACCCAAGAAACGTTCGCAACGCGGCCCTGCCTTACTACAGGAAATACTCCAGCTTATTGCAGCAATGCCAGAGGCACAACCACAGCCAGAGACGCTGCAACGTGCCTCGCTTATTCGAAACTCGAATACGTCGCTGGCTTCGCTTTTCTCGCGCCGTCGCGAGCCGTACGTGGTGCAGACGCCACTGCGAGAGCCAGCGCTTAATGTGATTAACGCGCTGGCCAATTTGAAGCACATTGCCAAGGGTCATTATGGAGAGCCGACTGTGAAAAGTGGCACGGAAGACAATCGGCAGTCGCGTGCCTTTGAGGAATCTCTGCATTATGTGCTCACCTATGGCAGCCATGCGGATATTCTACAGTTTCTCATACAGCGAGATGAGGTGCGTGCGGCACTGCGCTACTGGCTGCATCAGCAGCTGGATCCGGAGCTGTTCATACTGCACATATTCCAGGTCTCTCTGGCCGGTGGTCGTTTACCGTATTTGATTGACGAACTGCAACAGATGGATGTCGATACACAGTTGAGTTCGTGGCGTGTGCCGTTACTGCAGACCTGCAGATATTTGGAACAGCAACAACATCTGAATTCCCTGTACCAACTGCAGCTTCTGCTCAAGGATCCAGTGCGAGCGAGTATGACTTGTGTCAAGTTTTACCCTTTGCACTGCGAAAACTTTCAAAAGCTGCATGCAAATGCTCAGCACTTAATATCAGCTCATATGCATCTGCAGGGCGAACTGGACCAGGCTCAGTGGGAGCATCTGCAGCGAGAGCAACAGCAGGTGGGGAGCAGACGTGCAAGCGTTGCAAGCTCGAATACTGCCACCACTTGTTTTGCAATGCAACTGGATGCACGTGCTCTGAATGGTCACATCAATACGATAAGACGCCAAATGGAGTTGTCCAAGTTTTTGGCACAGTGTGAAAGGGAACAGGCGCCGGTGGGTGGATTGCTTTGCACACTGCACATACTGAAGCAGATTCGATTGGAGGCGGCACGTGGCACATTGCCCACATTGTTTGATGGCGTTGCAGATAAGATCCAGCTGTGCATTCTGGTGCTACTGTGTGGGAAAAACATTGACGAAGGCTATGGCCTAGCATACGGGTATGTTTTAGACTACGTTACTCATAGCATCGTCGGCATGCTTTGTATTCTCTTTTATAGTATTCTACAGGACTATAAGTTGGCGCCGATGAAAGTGTTTGGCGCTTCGGCCAAATATTTAGCGAAAAATGAACGGCTAAGCGAGGTGGATCGCCTGCTTGACTGCATAGCCAGCAACAATGGCAACAGCAGCACTGCGGAGTCAGATGAGCTGCTCTCGATTGCAGTTAATGCCGCTGTGCATAGCAGTGAACCAGAGACAAAGCAGGCGTTGGATAAGTTGGTCAAGCGCATTGGTAACGTCGAACTGCGCATATCTTCATACATATTTATTGGTCAACTAAAGTCGGCATACTTGCTGGCAAACAAGCATGAGCGCGTGGCGGATATACGAAAAATCTTGAGACAGGCGGAGATGACCAGTCAAATACATATTAAGAAACTGTGTGAGAAGAAATTGAATATGAATTCTACCACAATGTCGCCAACGCCACTGTGATAACATATTAAATCAGGCAATATATCAATTTTAGCTATGCTAGCTTTATTTTAAATAACTTATATTATAGAAAAATTGATAAAAAAAAATCTTTCCAAAAACCAACGCGTTGGTCAAGTATTTCAGAAATATTACTCTTGTTCAAAGACTTTCCCACAAAGTACCAAATTATACACATATATATATATATAAATATTGTATTCAGGACATATTATAAGCAACATATTATAATAGTTTGTAACATTTTATTGTTTATTAATTGTGGAATAAATTAAATAAATCAAAGGCGCCAAGTTCTTAACTAATCGAATAGCTGAATGTCAAAAATATCGATAACTGAATCAGCTGAGTGCAAGTGTATTAATGGAAATAAATCTAGAATTTCCATATTAAAGGATATTATTGTTATCAATATCCATAATGCGAGCTGTAATTCAACGTGTTAGGGCCGCCAAGGTCACGGGTAGGCATTATTTTATAATCATCATTTATTTGAAACTATTTCCATTCTGTCTTTATAAAACTGCAGTGCTTGATGAACTGGTGTCCACAATTGGGCCCGGCCTATGCGTGTTGGTAGGCATTAAGACTAGCGACACGGCGACAGATGTTGAATATCTGTAGGTAAATATATCATTGACTGACTTGCGAACCGGATTTATTCAATGAAACTTTAGTGTACGTAAGATTCTTGCATTGAGGCTGTTTGAAGACGAGGGAAAACGTTGGCAAAAGTCTGTCAAGGATTTGGAGCTAGATATACTGTGTGTCTCGCAATTTACTCTGTATCATCGACTCAAGGGCAACAAGCCTGATTTCTCGGCAGCCATGAAAGGTGAAGATGCTAACGAGCTCTACAACCATTTTTTAAATCGTCTTCGACAGTCGTACGACAGCAACAAAATCAAGGGTAATCAGTTTTTTACATGAAATCAACATACATATTTTCTGTCTACTACAAACTATTTGTGTTTTACCGGCAGATGGCAAGTTTGGTGCTTATATGCAAGTGCACATAGAAAACGACGGTCCAGTAACAATTGAGTTGGAGTCGCCCCAGTCGAAACAATCCGAAGAATGTGTGGACAAATAATGTGGATTAACTAATTATTTTATGTAATAAAAAATGTTTTAATACGGCCCACGGGTATAACTACATTTATTCTCATCAGCGACTTAAAACTAAGATTAATTGGTGCACAAGTTCTTAAGCTTCTAACATCTCCATGTCCTCCACGCCCAGACCCTCCTCGAGTCGCTTTTCTAATTCGCGAGCATCGACATATGTGATCTTCTCTTCTGGCAGTTCCTCGTCCATAAGCGCCGCTTCTTCTGCCTCCTCCTTGGCACGACGCTCCTTCAAGCCAGCGGCAGGTGAACGGATAAGCGACATGTTGCGTTGCACATCCTTGACGTCCATTTGGATCTCGATCTCGCGGCCCTTGCGCAGACGCTCCATAACAAATTGCCTCTCGCGACGCTCCTTAATCTCCGTAACCTTTTTAATGGCCACAACAGCCTTTTGCCAGGTCTCGCGACTATATTTGAGTGGGACATTGCGCCGCTTCTCGAAGTCGAAACTAGGATCAATTGTAAGCTCTTTGCCTGCCGCCTTACGATGTGCCTTTGTCCATGCTACCTTGCGTGGATTCTTCTTCTTTTTGAAGGCCTTGTGACACTTTCCCCGACAGAACTTAAATATCTGAAAAAAAAAAACAACAGGTAAGTGTGCGAAAAAAAAAAATAGATGCATGTGTAGCACATATTGCAACAAAAATATGTTGTTTGCCGATATTGAACTTACTTTGCAATCATTGCGTACAAAATGCACACCGTGGCCAGGATATATTTTGCTGGAGCAAAAATAGCACGTTTCAATGCGCATTTTTACAAATTATTAAAATAACTCGTAAAAATAAAACGCAAAACACTCAGCACATGTGCTGCTGAGGAAGAAGAGAAGTAAGTTGCAGGGCTGCAAACGCATTATCGAAAATATCGATCTACTAATACCGATGGCAACACTCATTTATCATTTTGGTTCGTGAACATCGTGTTGGTTCAAAACCAATACCCGAACATTTAATGTTTTCTTAAATTCATTATATTTTTGGACTTAAAAACTAAGAACTATATGTTATTTTTTTATTTAAAGCGGGTTTTTGTTATTTTTTTCTGCTCCAAATATTTTTAATTAAATAGGTTTGGTTGTCTATAAATTTTAAAAGGCGTCCGCGTGTCCGAGATCAGGATATGTTGGAGCAGATTAATTAAAAAATTATTGTGGCACTCAATATTTGAGTCTAACATTTATTCATATTTGTGAGTTCTTTTCTTAAAAATTTTAAATAACAGTATTAATTGAATTACGCTTGAGCTATTTCCGACGCTGATTCTTGGTCCTTCAGAGACTGCTTCATGTTGGCCACGTTGTTAAGCTTTGCCAAACGTTTCATCGTCTCCAGCTCTTTAATGAACGTGGCAAGGGCTTCTTTAGTTGTTGAAAAGTTTGAATCCTTGAAATCGGACAAATTGTCTTCGTTTTCAAGTTCTGCAAATAATATAAATTATAAAATAGAATTCCGACATTTTTTTATATATTGTCATTAGAGCAAGCTTACCATTAATTTCAGCTTCAATGTCATTAAGTCTTTTCGACAGGACTGATTGTTGAACCTTGACGTGATCTATTAAACGATACTGACACTCCTCAGGATCGATAGCAGCCTCAGGTTGAGGTACATGCGGAAAGCCAGGTTCGACCTTCGGACGCTTCACTGGCGTGACAGGCGCATCTGACTGATCCTCGTCCCACTTCTTGGCCCAAAGATATAGTTTTGGGTGGCATCGATTGCGAGCAATATTAATCTTGACCTGTAGCGAGTGCATAAATCGCTTAGCATCTAGCAAATTGCCAGTTAGAGTGTGTGAGTGCTTCAACAGCTCAAACTTCTTGGAAGCCTGAATATTGGGCGTATGATAGCCAGCCACGGGCAGTTTACCGTCAAATAGCCAGTCCTGATCGTGTTTGTAGCGCATCGAATCGCGCACACGTTGCGGATTGCGGCAAATATAGCAGACATACTTTTCAGGTACGTCCGACTCCTTGACAATGCCATGGCAGCCGCCATGTTGCCAGCACAGGCATAATTCACATTGTATCATCAGGCCGTCCTCTTCACCATATACGCAAATACAATTAATAATTTCCTCCTGCCGCATACGCACAATCCGTATCAATTCACCATTCTCTTTAATGTACTGTGGCGTTTGGCTGGCCAATGGAGGAGGCGGTGGAGGCACAGCTGCATTTATGTCAACCATATCGTTTGAAATTGATCTTTTCACCAAATCAATGTTGGAAGCTGAGCCAGCAGGTGTTCCAGAAACTGCTAGGCGTCGCTTTTTGGGATCGTTCCGTGCCTCCGGCATTGACGTGCTATACGACAGGCGAGTGGCCTCGGTGTCTTCTCCCACGGCTGGCACGCTGCGCGTGTTACCAACTGCAGCAGGAATTATTTTTTGTTCATTTACAGGGCGACGCTGAGTACGTTGACGACTGCTCTTACGGGACCCTGATCTTTTAGATGCAGGACGCGAACGTTTGGATGCCGTTGTGGTGACTGGTGTTGCGGCTTTAATTTGGTCTGATGGTGCTGTTGTCGCATCTTCAATGGTTGAGGGCCTAGAAGCTACAGATCCAACAGCAGGTTCTAGTGTGACAACAACTGGTTGCCGCACAGATCTTGGTGTTGTTGGCTGTTCCGTGTTGTTTAATGTGTTTGCACTATTAGACGAATTAACTGTAGATGCATCCTGACCCGTTGGCGATGTTTCCGCAGCTGCAGGGATTCTTCGAAAGGAGCGGGATTGCTGTAGGTCCTGCTGGTGCAGCTTGGCAAAGAACTGCTGGTTGGGTATTTGATTTTTAGGCGTCTGATCGCCCTGCTCAATCGATGAGGGATGCGTGCGTTTAACGGCCAGCTCCTGCATCTTCGGACAGTGACTGACGTGCCTATTCAATATAATTTGGATTAATGAAAATTAATAAAAACAAGTAAGAAGGCTCTAGTCGAGAAATCCCGACTAGTCTATATCCTGAACCCTATACTTTACGTGTACAGTCAGTGCTTGTAAGTTCAGTTTCAGGGTTCAGGACCCATTTTTAATTGACTTACTCGGCGAGTTCCTTGTGATAATGCCGTATATGAATTTGTAGGAAATCCTCTTTTCGGAAGGATTTGCCACAACCCTCACGCGGACAAACAAACAAATTGTTAGTTATTTTTACTTTCAAACCGCCAATGAAAGCTGCAATTCAATGGAGAAATAAACCAAGTAAGTAGGAACACTATTTTATGTACAAATGCTAACTTACCGTAGCCATTTTCCAGAACGACGGCGGCGGGCTCTTCAGCGCCTAGAGCTGAGCTAATGTCGCCGGCATCAGTTGTGGACGGCAGCGCCTTAACTCCTTGGGCTTGTGGTGATGGCGACATCAGCTCCGCTGGTGGAACCAATGAGGCCACAGGTGTTTCCATGTACTGACTCTCATCTGGTGCAGTGCGTCGAGTAGACATTGCCGCTATGGGCGAAGCAGTTGATAACTTACTGCTGTTAAGATCCTGCGATGTTGCAGTGGTATCTAAGGACACATCCATTGTCTTCGGTTTGACCGGCTGCTGTGGACTGTAGTCGTGTGTGTAGACATAGGCATTAATGTCTTTAGCGCGTCGACGGTGAATGCTAAAATCGTACACATCCGGATTGTAAATCTTTCCCTGCGACTCCAAAAACACCTTGAGATCGGACTTGGAGCGAAAACGTTTGCCACTTGGCGATACCAGAATGACATCCCATTTGCCCAACACGTTGGAGCGTTGGTACATGTGCTTAATCCAACCTGCCGGCAGTCGCCAATCGTTAACAATCACCGTTGGCTTCTGATGCTCACCAACAATGAGAAAACCTTCGGTGCCAATTGGCTGATCATTTACCCAATGACAGGTCCATTCACCGTCATGCGGTATATTTGGAAGTCCAAGGGCAGCTGCAAGTTGATAACAAATTCAATTTTAACCGTTATTGATAATTATATTTTGCGAAAATTACTAGAATGCGAGTTTTCCATTTTTTAATTTATTATACTTTTATCGCCAGGGATGCAATAAAACAAAAAACCAACCGTCAAGTTTAAATTTTGTTTGCCATGACAATCAAAATGCAACCGAACACATGCAACAAGCAAAACTCAATCAGATTACAAATATTTGACAATTTATTTCGTCAAAAGTGTTAATCAATGCTGAGCATTGTATGTTCATAATTGATTTAAGGAAACATTGATAAAAGTTGTCTATCACAAGATCGTAAATTGTTATCCCTAAGAAGTGTTAATTATCAAATAAAATTAATATTCAAAAAATATTTTAATCTGTGTAAATACGGAAGGGGTATTTCCTAGGCGTTCTCTTTTGATTAAGGCATTCTTAATTTTTTTAAAGTGTAAATTGTCAGCTTTGTGTACATACCTAAATCCAGATTGGACATATCCAGCAATGGCCAGTCCTTGCGATGTGGTGTGGCTTTACTCTTCTTGGTGCTACTTGTTGGACCTGTGCTTGGTCTCTTTACTCCAGCTCCAACTGAAACTGGAACTGGAACTGAACCTGCGACAGAACCAGTACTCGTGGATTCAGGGGTTGTCTCAGCACTAGCGGGCAATTGGCGTGGCAACTTGTTCATGTGAATGGCGCGTACATTCTTTGTGTAGCCATCATCAAAGAGGATCTCGTAAGTATCGTTGCCCAGAATCTTCATGATGGTGCCCGGAAATTTGCGTGGTCCCGACCAGCGCGCCATACACTTTTCCTCCAGCTCAAAGATGGGCAGCACGCGCGAGCTGGTGCGCTGACGTAAACGATCCGATTTGAATCCCATCCATTCCTGGTAGCTGCCGTTTGTTGAGGGCATCGTCTTAAGCTTGCTGTTACGCTCAAACCGTATGAGGAGCGTCTGCTCTATATCGTTAACTTCGACGATGCGTGCCGTTAGCCAGGTGCCATCAACACTTAGTGCCTCGAGACGTGCGCCAATCGTCAAGTTTGTGGGCGGTCCATATTTGGGGGGCGTGACTGACACTGGTGAATTGCTGCTGCTGGTGTCTGGCAGCGTTTCATTAGCTGCCTCAGGTGTGCCGCCAGCGGCGTCACTTAATGCCGTTGTATCAGCTTTGCTCTCAACAGATGAGGCAGCAGCCGCCACGGCAGCCGCATCAATTTTTCCAGTACCTTCTATAACAGCTTCTGCCTGGGGTTCAGCTTCAGCTTTGGCTGCTGCCTCAGCTGCACCGGCAGCAGCTGCATTTCGTTCGGCGGTCTCTGCATGTATTTGGGCAACGATTCGGTCAACAGTTGTCTTAATTAGGTCCTCAGTGGTGGAACTGTTTGCAGCACCGCTTACTCCAGAGCCATCAACCGTTGCTTGTTGCAATGCCCTTTGATCAGCATCAATGTCGGATGGTTCCATTTTGCCCCACGGGAAGACAGTGGGGAAAACACGGTGTTTTAACAAATATTTGCCATTGCGCACTCTATTAAAATCGAGACGACGGAAATGACGCGAACAAACAAGCACACTCTTTGTGATTTGCCGATCCAGACTGGTGCGTGAGTTTTTTATCCAAATGGCACGTATGACGGGGTCCATGGGAAACGAGTGGTAAGTGACGCCATGGTGCTCGACAAGCCGCGATGTAGACGGACATTCAGAAACGCAGCAACGGCGTCCCATCGTGTTCGCTTTCTATGTTTGCAATAAATATGTTACTTAGAAAATTAAGCAATAGTTATTTTTCGCGTTGATTTCAGCAAAATGCGCAATATTTATGTGCGTGTGCTCAACAATTTTCCGCATTGACAAGCTTACTCTGATTATACTGGAATGACAGTACACTACTTTGTTCAGTTTTGTTAGTACAAGCTTCAAGTAACTAGATAGTTATCAATTTTAAATGTTGTATGTTGTAATTGAGCAATAAAGTTTTAGTACGGTTTAATTGAAGTTTTGTCTATAAGAATTTATTAAGTAAAGTGTTATTTCCAAGACAACTCCTAGCATTGTTGACAATCGATAGTTTGTGGCGGTTAACCGATTGTTGTGGGTCCGTCTATGGTGTAATTATTTTATGTGGGGAAGTGTCATAGCAGTCAGCTATTGAAAGTCTTTAATTTGTTGTGCTTTTTGAATTGAAATTATGTTAATGTTATTTATCGATTCAACGGATATAACTCACAGAACTACATGAAATTTATTGATAGTGCGTTTTCTAGAAACGTTCATTAATTGACACTTGCATGCGTCACAGCATTACGCGACACTCATAAATACGTCCAGCGCCTCAAATATCACGTGAATCAAGGCGCATTGTGCCGCCGCAAGGCCACCAGCGGATATCTATTTGAAATGCAATTAATGTTCGAATTTTGGCTGATATACATGTCCACGTTCACGTCCGTAATAAGCGACACCTTGCAAAAACCAAATTCCATTGCAGTCTTCAATTTTAAATAAAAAAAGAGATTACAAAACGTTAAGCATAAGATAGCCTTTTGCGTAAAATATTTTTATTGGCATTTGTAACTGAAAAAATTGGCATTATTATGCACACCATAGCATACAAACACTATGAGTGTAAACAATCAGTTAGTTGGTGGCGCCCGTTGTTGGAAGCTGGTCAGGTGCCAAAAAGTTCAGTAGCTGACACACACAAAAAAATTGCAGCCTTGGCCTCTAAAACAAAATGTGTTAGCGGGTAAAACACTCACAAAAAATATATATATATATATATATATATATGAGTACATGTGTAGAATAAAACAACGTACGAGTTTGCTAAATTAGGAATCTACAAACTCTTTAATATAAATAAAACTCTTAGCAGTATTTTTTTTTTCATATTATATCGATTCTTTATAATTATTTCCAAAATTTTCACACTTCAAAAGAAAAAAATTCCAAGACAATTAAATATTATGGATTCTTGGTTTTTTTTTTTTTCTATCGAAAATTCGTATTTTGCTGAATAATTTTATTACTTAACCAAACAAATCTCAATAAATCCGGTAGTTGTTGTACTCTGTTTAAGGTTTTTGAACATGCGCTAACCTACATTGTGGGAGCTCAAAATGAAAAAAATTAACATAAGCTCAATGTTGATGTTTATCGAAGAGTCAAGAATAAAACTAATGGTTTCCGATTTAGCTATATATATATAAATATAAGTACAAATTAAAAAATTCAATCACGGTGTGAACATAAAGTAAACTTTAATTATTATTTCTAAATAGGCGTATGTCGCTGACATAAATAATAAGTGATCGCAAACTGCTTTTGTTTTTTTTTGTCTATGTCCCAGTCAAAAAATGTGACATTGACGGCCAAATATGAGTTGTCCAAACAGGCAGGCCAATTGATTTGGAGTTCCCAAGTTTTACATAATAATTTCACCAGTTATATGAAATGTTAAATGCCTAAGCCCATTTCTTAAAATATTGACTTGAGCTATTCACACCCATGGAAATGGGTCGAATACGACTGCACCTGTCGTACTCTCTTTTTGTGCAAATATCTGATGGATAACAACTCACACACAGTCGGTCATAATTAAACAATATGCAAGCTGTGCAAAAAACATTTTCAATGTACCAAAAATATACTAATATATATATATATATATATATATATATATATATAAGTATAAAACAACGCAACACGGCGCGGCGTCACTTTCTCCTTCATTGAGTACATATTTACATTTAGCCAACTCAATTGGTAAATTGGCTCGTATGAGCCGCCGGACGTCAGTCCGGGGACACACACATTGCGTAAATATGAGGTAATTTTTATTTTTATTTTTCTTTTTAAGAAGCAAACACGACGCGCCCAGCCGCTCAATCTGATGTGAAGTATTATTGACGCAGTTCCTTATCATCATAAGCTAACATGAAATATGCCCAGTTAAGAGCATGAAATTGAATGCCATAACAGTAAACGTTACATTTCGGCACTATTATTTTTAAACATGCCAGATCTGTATCTTTTGGTTGGACATCAACAATAACTACTACATGATTAACCCACCGAGCAAAAACAGAAAAAAACATTGCAATTAAGATCAAGTAATTAAGTTGATTGTAAACAAACTTGAACTTTGCGTATTTAGTTAAATGACAAAAAACAACTGAAGACTGTTTAAAAAAATTGCATAAAAAATATGCCTAGGAAACACTATACGCAACTTTAAAATACGCTTCAAACTTATTAATTTTTAATAAAAATAAACGCACAAAAGTTACCATTTCTTAAGAAATAGTTGTAGATGAAGTTTTTTTTAGTATTTTTGTATTCTATTGTATGATTAAAATTACAAAAATATAGAAAAACTTATTTCAATAGAAGCAAATATTTCGTTTTTAGTATTTAAGTTTTTGATTAAAATAAAAAACAATAAAATAGTATACGAATATTAAATGCGTAGAGCATTTAAATTATGTTACCAAAATAATGAACAGTTGGTTGGAAAATGCCAGGAATTTCCTAAGCATTTGTGATTTTGTATTTGTCATTTGCACGTACTAATTATAAATACAATTATTTAAGGTTTCTCAATATAAGCTAAGGTCATTTTTATGATGAAAATATTAAAATACATTTTAGAGTTGTTGTGTTAGGAAAATATAAGTTTTTCACATAAGATATTAGTAGATAATAGTTATGCTACTTTTTTACGAGAATACAAAGTTAGATACATTTTTAACTATTTGTTAGTTATCTAGACAAACAAATTTTTCTCACTTTTGTTGTTTGCAAATTCGTTATTAAATTTATTAAAAATTAGGTTCAAGATGTAGTGTGTATGAATGTAACCAGCACCACCCAAGACTGGGATAACCAGATCTTAAATGCAGATACATGGGATCGTCGAGCGCCTGTGCCATGCTTCAACGCACGTGATCACAAAAAAAAACATGTAAAAATGCCCAAAAGCGAAAAAAGACGAGCAAAAATGTATCGAACTTTTTTTATGTTTCATTGTCTTTTGCTGTTTTGAAATACGTGAATGCGTTCAACACAAGATACAACAAGTAAGAAGGCTCTAGTCGAGAAATCCCGACTAGACTATACCCTTAACCCTATAATTTACGCATACAGTCAGTGCTTGCAAGTATGTGTGAGTGTCTGTATGCATACTCGTATAGTGCATACCTTCTTAATTTCAATACTCCATATCTCCAGTGTTTCTCAACCGATTTCAATAAAACTTTCACAGATTGTCTTTATTTAGTCTAATCTCAAATTCAAACTGCATCAAAAAGTTTTCTAAATTGAAGATTTTGTTGTTATCGATCACATGTATATATCGGAAACGGGAAGAGTTATCGAAAATCTAAAACAAACTTGTACTGCCTAGGGACTAGGCGAGCTTATATACCAAATCTGGAGTCTCTAGCTCTTATAGTCTCTGAGATCGACGCGTTCATACATACGGACGGACAGACGGACAGACGGACATGGCTATATCGACTCGGCTGTTGATGCTGATCAAGAATATATATACTTTATGGGGTCGGAGATGCTTCCTTCTGCCTGTTACATACTTTTGCACAAATCCATTATACCCTTTTTACCCATTTTCAATGGGTTAAGGGTATAAAAAAAGCCGGGCGCGGTCTGAGAGCCCTTCAATTTGCTTTCGTCTGGTGAAATTTCGCCATTGAAGTACTCGTTGCCGTCGTAATTTTCTTTGCCGCCACCGCTGACCTTGATCTGCGGACGGAGATGGAGTCGCGACTCGAGCATGTGATCAGCAGACGACCTGAACAGAAAATAATGCAGTTGCCTGCGTCATAATATTTTATGCTTATGCAATAGCACGTACACACATAAATATGTAAATCTTCTGGTTGTTTATGTGCATTATGTAATGAAAAAAAAAAAACACTTGTTAGCAGCCGACAAGTTGAAAGGGCTGGAAGGTGTGCGTATTACCATCAATCAGTCAGTGCTAAAAAATCTTATCGATTGTTAGCCAAGACAGCAAATTTATGAGAGTCCCAATTATCAAAATTGATAATAGTTGGAATTGTCTTGCCCAACAATATGATATGTTGGTATATTTAATTCACTTTTTAGGTACAAAAATAATTTTTTGCGGTGACAATTAAAAATGGTTTTTATTAAAAAAAAATTCGTTATATTTAATACCTTATATTTTTTGAATTAAAATGATAAAAAGTTTATTTACAATATTATTTTTTTTAATTAACTAAAAATCATTGCATCCTTTCCTCTTCCATATATTCTTATTGTTAACATTGTAAATGGCAAAATAATAAAATGTTGCACTAAAAATATCTCTTTATTGTAATATACATTGCATTCGCCATTTATTCGAATCTTTTATGTTCACCTATTTACCCACATTATTTCCAATTTTATTCATTATCACATTAATTCCTCATTTTAAAGTTATATATTATTAATACATGTTTTTGTAAACGATAAAAATGATTTTTTATTTTTTATGGTTTTTTGAAATAAAATAATACAAAATAAATCAAAATATTAAGATCCTAATAGTTCATTACAATTATTAAATTATTTATTGAAATTAAGATTCCATTTTCAAATGATTTATTGCATAAATTATTACATAAATTATGATTTACTATAATCAATCTCTCTCCCTCTCTCTCTCTTTCTCTTTCTCCCCCATTCTTTATTTCTCTCTATCTCTTTTTCTATACTGTTATTTTTTACAGCATGCTTTAAACCGATCCAATAAATATCCATAATTAATTCCGCTATTTAGCAGCTGGCTTCCTAATTGAAATTGAAATTGCAATTCTCTGCGCTTCAGGGTAAAAACTGTCACCTGTGACTTTTGGCAAAAGTAAGTTTGATCAACAATTTCGGTTATGTAATGGGCGCAAGGCAAGCCAAACAAGAGAAAACAAGTATGAAGGCTCTGAACGAGAAAGCTCTACTAGGAGATACCCTGAACCCTAGATAAAACACGATAACTAAACCAAATTCGATAAAAATTGCACCGATTTTCATTACTTATATGCTACAAATTTCCAAATTTATTATGTTACTGTTATCGATTACATGTGTATATCGGAAAGGAGTGTATGGAGTTTTAGGCTTTTATGGTTTATGAGATCGAAGCGTTCATACAGACAGACTGATGGACATGGCTATATCGACTCGGCTGTTGGTGCTGATCAAGAATATATATACTTAATGCGGCCGTAGATAGTTCCTTTTATCTCTTACATACCGTTACACAAAACCATTATACGCTTTTTAAACCATTTCATGGGTTCAGTACACGGAGCTCCTGCCACACCAATGGCAAATATTTAGTTGAAACAAATATAAATGAGGAGCAGCCCCACTGACAATGCATTAAATTATATAAAGTTAAGGAAACAAAACATCTGATGATATATTTGAGATGTTGCTTGTTTATCTTGCTAATTTCGTGGCCTGTAAATAACGCGTATTCGCACTGTTAAGTGCTTCAAAATGATGGGTGCCAAACGCATCTACTATGGATGAACCAAGTGGTAAGTACATACCAACGATTCCTCGTGCTGAAGAGGTTTGGTTTTGTCAATGCAATCGACAGGTAACCGGGCACTTAAAATTCAGTATCGTTAGCGAGGTAGAGCCCAAAAATAAAAAAAATGTTCATATACATATGAAAAACCCGCATGGAGCCGAAGAGCCGAACTCAAAGCCGAAGTGTGA
The DNA here is from genome assembly GCA_035044485.1 of Scaptomyza reducta. Lineage (NCBI taxonomy): Eukaryota > Metazoa > Arthropoda > Insecta > Diptera > Drosophilidae > Scaptomyza > Scaptomyza reducta. The sequence goes on along the minus strand of JAWNNV010001315.1, from coordinate 4,251,620 downwards.
ACGCCGCCGAAGCATCATTGGCTGATATATAAGACCGGATGGTGCCGAAATATTTGTGTCATTGCAATTGCTTGTTGTCGATCGGTCGGTCGTTGGTCATTCTATTGTCGCGTACAACAATTTCGAACAAATTGTTTTTGGAAAACGAAAGTGCGTGGGTGTGAGTGCAAGGTAGAAAAGTTTTGAAAAAAAGCCAGCCAGAAAAATGAAAGCGTTCATTGTTGCCGGTGTTTGTTTGTTCAGCCTGCTCAGCTTGGGCTCGGCGCAGTTCCAAAATGGTCGTCTGGAGCCACCAAATCCTCAGCTTTGTGCCCAGCGCATAATTCACGAGAAGACACCCGATGGCAAAGGGTGAGTTAATCAACATGTTTAACACTAATTAATGGCAACTTAAGTGCCCAAAGAGCTGTTTCGTCACAATTTATAATTCGTTTAACCATTTAGTTACTTCTTCTCGTGGCGTGACCCACAATTGAAGGGCGTGGAGGAGGATTGGCTGACTGCCAGAAATTATTGCCGTAGACGTTGCATGGACTCCGTTTCGCTAGAAACCAGTCTGGAGAACGAATGGATCAAACAGCGCGTTGTTGGCGAAAATGTAAGTTAAAATGCTATCATAACAACTTAGATTCATTTTGATTGACACACACAAAAGACTTTAGCAAAAAGCTTGATTGGTACCTGTTGAACCAATTTTTGGGCAAGCAAACATATTTTTTAAATTCAATTAAATCCAAAATAAATATTTATATTATATTTTTAAGTGGTTTAAAATCTCGAACAAGCTGCATATCAATAAAAGTTTAACGTCTTTTTTGAAAAGTAGAAAAAAAACATACCCAACAAGAGTTGAAGAAAATTGGCAATAATTGATGAATAACGTATACATTTGTGTCAGTCTTTTGTTTAAATTATGTCACTTCTGTTTTGACAAAGTGGACAAACTTGAGTAATCTTTTTGTGTTTAAAGCTTGCAAGTTCAAAATCAAAATGTTGCTTAAAAGTGGGCCAGAGTTGATCGAAGTGATGAAGTGACCACGTTAATGGCCTCAATACCGCTTGAATGGCTTATATCAATCCAATAAGACAACTATTCAGTATATATTTTGAATAAATCTGAGACTTGATCATTTTTAGTTATTATGTTTTTCCCCCTCCAACACAAGTTCAATGAAAAGTCAAACAAAATATTTCGAACACAGCCACAACTATTAACATTTTTTGCCACTTTATTGTTGTTACTGTGATTACATTTTGCGCACACGATTCGTTGGTTACGCAACTGAAAAAAAAGAAAAGACGAACAAGTGTCATGTTAAATAGTTGTTGTCTGCATCTGTCTGTTGACCGTTGGCCGGCCGGCCAACATCTCCGGTCTTCATGTGAATTATGTGAGAAAAACTGAGTTTGTAATGAAAACGAAAGTTGGGTGTGAGCAAACATCAAAGGAAGTACAACGTGTGAAAAACAATCAATATATGTATGTATGTATGTTGAGCTAATGGCGCACAAGTAAAGAGGAAGTGTTGTTTTGCGGTTCAAATGTTACCAGGTGAATCTTTGCCAATGTTTACAAAAGACTTAGGCAACGAACTTAACGGAATTTGAACATCATTGTACTCAGACGTTAAAATTTCCATAACACAGTGTGTTATATGCCACTTTTGAGCATTTGAGAAAGTTCTTTAGATATTTCCACGTTTATTATACTCAGTTTCTTGGAAATACCATATGGCCTTTATGTTGAATGCATTTCTTTTGAACCAATTTTGATTGACCTACCTACATACGTAAGTGCTGATAAGCTTAAGAGCCTTAAGCTGTCCACTTAATAGTCTCATATCATGCACATATATCATGTGCTCTCGACTTTTCCTTTATATCAGATTCAAGAGCCAAACATTTCCCGTTCCACATAATACCAAAATGAAGCGAATGCACCTGTAAAACTTCCGCAATGCTGCAATTGATTGATTGAACTCTTAACAATTGCCCGCAGCACACGAACAATAGAGAAACAACTGAATGTCCATTAATTTTTTTAGCTTTCCGCTCATTTGAGTTTTACTAAAAGGGCCCATCATTAAGCACTCCACCGACGACAGCTATATACATATTATATATATATATATATATGTGTGTGTATTTAAAATAAACAATTTTATGGCTATTCAGGTGAAAGTGAATGATGAACATTGCGGTTGCTATTGCTGTTCGTGCTGCTCGTGGCTCTCTTTAAATGTTGACAGGGCGCTCAACCAAACTAATCGTTGTTGGCAACGACGGGTGCGGCCACAAAGGGCGCGACGTCGAATGGGTTCGCTTTCAATGGCAACAAAATAGCTCTTACTGCTGCTGGTGCCATATTGTCTGACTGGTTTTTTGTTGTTTGCTGTTGTTATTGGGCGTGTAGGGCCCAAACCCGAAAGCGACAAAACACCAAATGCCAAAGCTTAAATTTCTACAAGCTGGAATCGGTGCCAACGCATGTCTATGCGTAGCTAAAGGAAAATATGAATTTTAAACAACAACAGCAAGTGCAATGAACTTGAACTAATAAAAGAGTAGAGATCAATTTAGACGGTTTGATATCTTATTATATTATATTGGTGATTTTCTGAAATAGAGAAAAATAACGCTTAAAGCTTTAATTGTTTATTATATTTTCTTAACTAAGGTTCAAGTTTAAGAGGTTCGTCAAGTTTCTCCAAAAATTATTTTGTTAACCAACCATATTTTCTATATTTTTACATATCTATATTTTCAAATATATAAATACACTAATATTTATAAGTGTTAACAGTGGGCGAATATTAAAACATAAATATGTTTTTTCAAAATACAAACATATGATCGATTCTATAAATACGTAGAGTAAAGATCTTAAATTTCCGACAAAACATAATGGAAATATAGCAAAAATATAAAAATACATGAAGGTCGAATTTATATAGATATATAAAGTTAGAATGTGAAAATAATATTTATTTACTATCCTTTGTAATATTTTACTTCTATATAATCTAAATCGAATCCATAATGTCTTAAATCTTACTTACTTATTACACATTGTTTTTGCAGGTGAAATACATCTGGACCAGCGGTCGTTTGTGCGATTTCAAGGGATGTGAGCGTCCCGACCTGCAGCCCACAAACATCAACGGCTGGTTCTGGACCGCCACACTGCAGAAGTTGGCACCGACCACAGAGCGTTCCCAGGGTGATTGGTCGCCCACCGGTGGCATTGGACTGCCCCAGCCCGATAATCGTGAATTCAAGCAGAACGGCGCACCCGAGAACTGCTTGGCATTGTTGAACCAGTTCTACAACGATGGCGTCAACTGGCACGATGTGGCCTGCCACCATAAGAAATCCTTTGTCTGCGAGGAGAACGATGCTCTGCTTAAATATGTGCGCTACACAAATCCCAATCTGCGCATCTAAATCGCTCTAGTTGTAGCAGCTGACATTAGGTGTGGAGTTGGAGCCCAGAGTCGTGACTCCAAATAAACCAAAAATGATATTTTTATGTAGCTACGACATGAACGCAGGCATCGTTTGTTTTTTTTTCGAATGTTTGTGCGTAGATGTGTACGACAACCAGTGAACCTGCTCATTTGCTTCTTCGTTAGTTACTTTTTGAATGTCTCTTTAACTTCCGGCTATCGTAAATGTCTATGTACGTATGTAATGTTGTAACCATTTCTCCCAGTCTCTGCGCTCTTTCTCATCAATTAGTTTAATTATTACTCTTGTATTAATTTATGATTTTTTAAATTATAATAAAACATTCAAAAACGAAATACAAAACAAAATAGTTGTCTTTTTGTTATACACTTTATATCTTGGACATATCTTGATTTCCTGCCAGATGCCCAATCAATGAAAGCTAATCTCTAGATCTAGTCGAGAAATCCCGACTAGAAGATACCCTAAACCCTATACATAGTGCTTGCAAGTATGTGTGTGTGCGAGCATGCTTTATTTAATTTCAATGATCCATATCTGCGGTGTTTCTCAACCGATTTCAATAAAAACTTCACAGATTGTCATTATTTCGCTTAATGTTTCAAAGTTATACAAATTCAAGATTCTGTTGTTATCGATCGTATGTGTATATCGCAGCCGCAAAAAAGTTATCGAAAATTTGAAACAAACCGTACTGCCTAGGGATTGTGCAAGGTTATGTTCCAAATCTGGAGTCTCTAGCTCTTATACTCTCTGAGATCGACGCGTTCATACATATATACGGACAGGCGGATGGACGGACATGGCTATATCGACTCGGCTGTTGATGCTGATCAAGAACATATATACTTTAGTTTATTTTTTACTTTTTTGAACCAGGGTATAAAAATATAAGTACTATTTTTTTCTGCTTAGTTTGTACAGATCATTTTAACTTTACAAAAATAACGAAAAACTATTCTTGTTAGTTCTGCATTGAGTCAAGTAATTTTTCTGGAAATACAAAATAATATTAATTTTAATATTAATTACTTTAATAATAATAAAAGCTCTTCTTTCTTTAATGAATTATTTATATAATTTTCTGCAGAATGCTGTCGCAGTTTTGCAAACAGTTTTGACATCTCGGTTGCGGTGGCTACGTTGCGTCGAAGCTTGTTAAGCAGGTTATTCGAATAAGGAACAATGTGATGTGTTTTTTTTTGGTGACTTACATAACCTCGTGAAACATCCCAGCACGGCTTTCCGAATTTTAGTGGTGTTCGGCGTCCGGCCGCTCCTTAATGTTAAGGTGCCGTTAGATAGATCATTTTCTTCGTGCAAGCAATAACTTCGCAGGCATCAAAATGTAAGAAATTGCAGAGAGCAGTCAGACAACTCAGTTTTCTGCAAGCAATGCTTTTTCATTTCAGAAACGCTTATTGCAGCGAGTTATTTACGCCTAGTTCGACAAAGCAATGGCGATTCATTTCTAAAATGGCTCTTTCTTATGAAATCACGCATTTTGTGAAGCAATTTACCCAACATTGGCGACTAACTCTTTGAAGGTTAGTATGCTTTATTGCAATTAATAAGAATATTCCAATATAATTTACGGACGACAGCTCTGAATTCAAAAAAGCGCTTTGCCTGCAAGGTTTCAATAAATTCTAGGACTCACACAGGAATAAGCCGTTGACAAGTTTGGTTTTTCGCCATCCCAAAGTGCGTCAAACTTGTGTACAGTGTGAATTTTAAAAGGGTTTGGCCAACATTGTCAATAAGAGGACATGATACTACTGCCTGCAACAAAAAATTTAACATATTGCGACTTTTATTTTAAATGAGCGAACAAATATTTATAGCTCTTTTTTAAGGAGTGTTATCGAAGCCATTTTCAATGAAACTATTACGATGTCAACTCCGCTTTAATTTCTTGTAACGTCCACTTGAAATTAAATTGTTCTAGTACAATATCGTTCAATAAAGGGTTTTTTAAAACAGATTTTTCTACTCACTTTTATTTCTTTTACATTCTTATCGATGTATTGCCAAATATCCGATTACACACATGTCCGTACTATCGATGGACATCTTTATTGCTGTATCTTTTAATACCAATCAGCATCGATACTTTATATTATCGAAGTGGCTTGTGTTGCTCGTGTTGATGTTTACTGAAATCGCTGGTTGAAAATGGATATTGGCGAACTGTTGGCATTTAAGGCAAGTATGTACAATGTAAGAAAGTTCATCTCATTAACGCGTCTATTTTGCATACGCACACCATCAGCCGGAGCAGACACCAAAGCGACCACATGAAGATGACGATGATTTCGCGCTGCCGGAGCCGGCGATTGATATTGGAAAACGGGGCGGCGGCGCCAGCGATGAAAAGGCCAAGCGAATGCGTCGCATTGCAGAAGCCAAAGAAACAGCCAACTACAGAAAACAGCATGTTGGAAGTTCAGGGGCGGCTACAGGCTCAGGCAGCAGCAGTGGATTCGAGTTTGATCCAGAGTTAACGGAGGAGGAGCGACTTAATATACTGAAATATGTGGAGAACGAAGAAGCCGAAGGCGAAGTGCTCGATGAGCAGGGTCTTAAGAAGCTGATACTGGTATTTGAGAAGCGCAATCTAAGGAATCAGGAAATGCGCATAAAATTTTCAGACATTCCAGCAAAATTCATGGAATCGGAATTAGATTTGCATACAGTGATTCAAGAGCTAAAAGCAATTGCAACAGTGCCGGATCTCTATCCGCTACTCGTGGAGCTGCACGGCCTGCACAGTCTGCTCGAGCTGCTGGCACATGAAAACACATCTATTGCAGTTGTCGTCGTTGATCTGCTGCAGGAAGTCACAGATGTCGACATTTTGGGTGAGAGCAGCGAGGGCGCCGAAGCGTTAATCGAGGCCTTGCGCAAAGAACAAATCTGTGCACTGCTTGTGCAGAATCTTGAGCGTCTTAATGAGCAGGTGAAAGAGGAGGCAGATGGCGTTCACAATACGTTGGCCATTGTGGAGAACTTAACAGAGATCGATGGCGAGTTTGTGCGTGAGGCGGCCACACAAGGGCTACTGGCCTGGTTACTTAAACGGCTCAAGGGCAAATCGCCTTTTGATCCAAACAAATTATACTGCAGCGAAATATTGTCGATATTGATACAAACAGAAAACGAAAATCGCCTACTTCTCGGCACGTTAGACGGAGTGGACGTGCTGCTGCAGCAGCTAGCTGTCTACAAGCGCCACGATCCGGCCAGTAACGAGGAGCAGGAGTATATGTCCAACATGTTCAATTGCATGTGTTCAGCGCTAATGGCACGTGAGAATCGCGATCGTTTCCTTAATGGCGAGGGTCTGCAGCTAATGAACCTAATGCTGCGCGAAAAGAAAATGTCGCGCAATGGCTCCCTCAAGGTGCTCGATCATGCCATGGCTGGCCAGGATGGACGCGAGAATTGCAACAAGTTTGTTGAGATACTCGGCCTACGCACAATTTTTCCGCTATTCATGAAAACGCCCAAACGTAATAAACAGCGCATAATATCAATCGATGAGCACGAGGAGCATGTGTGCTCTGTGATTGCATCCATGCTGCGAAACTGCAAGGGCACACAACGCCAGCGCATGCTTGCCAAATTCACTGAAAACGATCACGAGAAAGTGGATCGTTTGCTAGAATTGCATCTCAAGTATTTGGCCAAGGTGGAGGCCATCGACAGGGAGATCGATCAGCAGCCTAAGGTAATCTCACTTTTCCCTTATGTGAACATTATACACCAAATTATTTTATTAATTAACCAATAAATATTCCGGTTCTTTGTGCTACAGGATGCCAGCATAGATGAAGACGAGGAGGCTGAGAACAATTATATAAAACGTTTAACTGGCGGTCTGTTTACCCTACAGCGCATCGATTATATACTGCTGGAGGTCAGCTCTACCACGGATTCAATTAAGCAGCGTGCCCTACAAATCCTAAACTTGCGCGGTGCCTCCATGAAGACAATTAGAAGCATAATGAGAGGTAAGATATCGCTTTTCAATTTAAATATTTGTTAATTTTAATGAATTCTTTATTTGTAGAGTACGCTGGCAATTTGGGTGATGGCGACACTGATTGGCGAGAGCAGGAGCAGACGCATATACTTTCTCTAGTCGACCGATTCTGATCCAACGCTCCCTCTGCAGATAACTCCCCTTCTGCAGATAACGCCCCATCCACAGCTAACGCCCCCTTTGACCAACTAAACATGTAAAAACCTAAATATAATTAAAAGTTCATTGGCGTGTACGGTAACATTTTGATTTACCTACAATATACGGTGTATTTTGAATTTGAAAAATCTACAATCTTGTTTTAATCAGTATAGTTTACATTATGCGCTCACATCAACCATCTAGTTTAAATGAATATTATATGATTTTTTCGAATTTTGTGCGCTTATCCTTGTATATCTTAATTTTGATTCAGCAATTTTGTTAGATCGTTTGGCTTGATCGCAATTTCTCTTTCCTAAATCTTGATTTTGCTACTTCTTCTTTGGACATTTGTCTTCTTTCTTTTCCGCCTTTTTGCATTTGCTCTTCCCCCTGAATATATGTAAAATTAGTTTTTGGTTTGGATGTGCATTTTAAAACAAAAATATATGCTAAACTGTATTATTGCAAAAAGCATATTGGAAATAAAATATAAACTAAAGACGATTTGTTGATTAGATCAGCCAGAGACTTCGCAAGCGATTGAAAAAATTAAATCATTAAGCAAAATAAGATGGTTTTTAATGTTATAGAATTTTAATTTAAAGCAAACTAATTCAAATTGCATAATAGACGTCTAACTACTTCTTAAGCAGTGCGTTGTTTAATAAATTAAATGAGCTTTAGCGAAAAACACGTTCGACGTTACGTTTTAGTTTCATTTGTAGGTTTGCTATTATATTAAAGTTTCGTGCAAATAACAGTACATTTGTTTTTAAGCATACAATGTTTGACAGGTGCAAAAAACTTTCAGCTCTTAGAATTATTCGAAATTTATATATAATAGTAGTACGACGTGTTTTGTTCAGAATACACAACAATGATAAGTTTCGAGTTGAACCTCATCTTAAAGGTAATTGGATTATTGCAAAATTGTTCAATTCTTTTAATTAGAGCTATCGATGCGAATATTTAACTACTAAGCGATCAATAGTAGTATATGTGTGTTTGTGTGTTTATGTGTCTCTTGTTGTTTGTGTTGCTGTCGTTTGTGTTCTACGTGGGCTTTAGGGTTGACTTAGCCGTTTATTGGATGATCTACTTCTGTGCATCGGGAATCTCAAAGTTCACATCCATGTTCATTTCGCGCGCCAGTGAGACAATTTGTGCCAAATGTACAGCCATATCGGCAGCCTTGTCCAAATCATCACGCGCCAAGATCTTCAAGCCTGATGAACGAATCAACTCGCGTGCCTCCTTCACCTTGGTGCCCTGTGCAGATACAAACACAACCATCAGTACATATAATACATACATAAGCTAATGTGAAAAACTGACCTGCAGGCGCACAACAATTGGCAAGTTCAGGTTCAGATCCTTGGCAGCAGCAATAATTCCCTCGGCAATAACATCGCAACGCATAATGCCTCCGAAAATGTTTACTAACAAGCACATGACTTTCTTGTCGGATGTAATGATCTTGAATGCAGCTTTAACAGCTTCGGCAGTGGCGCCACCGCCAACATCAAGGAAATTTGCTGGCTCACCGCCATACAGTTTGATTATATCCATGGTGGCCATGGCCAGACCAGCACCGTTGACCATGCAACCAATAGTACCATCCAGGGCAATGTAATTCAAATTGTATTTTGCAGCTTCAACTTCCTTGGGATCCTCCTGGGTCCAATCGCGCATGGCAAAAAGCTCTTTCTGGCGGAATTCGGCATTGTCATCGAATCGCAATTTGGCATCAAGCGCAAAGACTGTAATTTACAATTGCCGGAGTTAATAAAACATTTACATTGAAAAGAATATTATAACATAACATTGATGATGTTGTTAATGAATGAAAAAGTGGATCGATTTACAACAAAATACTTACAGCCTTTTTTTTTAAAAGCATCATGAGAATTTTCGTGCAGCGTTATTGTGATATGATACATTTAAGAAACGAGTTAGTTGTTAGAAGGTAAAGGACAAAACGTTAGCACACACATTTTATTCAATGAAACGATTGGGAAAAAATCAACTTACAGCCGGTCATAGCATCTTCAGCATATGGATTGATCTCAACCAGGAGGGCATCCTTCTTCACAAATAATTTGTACAAGTTCATCAACATTTCAATATGCTCATCACCTGAGTCACCCAGACCGACCTTCTGGACAATTTTGCTGGCCTGCTCTTTGGTGAGACCGGTTGTAATATCGATGGGCTCATAAATAATGGCATCCGGGTTCTCCTGGGCAACTTCTTCGATGTCAACGCCGCCTTCCTTAGATGCAATCAAAACTGGACCCTACGAGCGGCAAATTAACCAATTATAAGTTTCATCTATGAATTTGTGTATATATATTTTTTTTATCACTTACGTTAAAGGCACGCTCCATCATGACGGCAAAGTAGAATTCACGACGCGGAAATTTGCGTTCGGCAACCATTACCTTTTTACAGATGCGACCAGCAGCACCAGTTTGCTTGGTAACCAGCAACTGATCAATCATCTTGGAAGCGTATTCCTCGGCGCTTTTGGGACTGTAAGAGTATTTGGAGTCAGAGTCAGTATTTGGATTTAATTACATTTTTATAAGAAATTTTTGAACTTACTCAAATACAACGCGAACGCCGCCCTTAAGGCCATTCTTGAATGTTCCCTTGCCACGACCGCCAGCAAGAACTTGCGCTTTAAGCACCAGATTATCTGTTTTCAGCTTTTGCGCAATATCGTGAGCCTCCTTTCCATTCTTGGCAACGGCAAAGCTGTAAACACAAGTTGACTCATCAGTGTTTGGGTAATATTTTTGGAGATTGTGCAGCACTTATGGCCCAGTAAACCCAAAGCCAACCTATAATTGCTGATAATGACGTCAGGCGACAAGAGTTCTTATCAGAACAATGTTTAAGAGTCATATTTGGAATATACAAAGAGCGTGTGAATTTTGTGCTTATGAACATTTTGAACATATATATTTATATGTAACCAAAAGGTTATTCGCAATTGGTTCCAAAACTGTTGTAAATTTCTTTTAAAAAAAAATTGGACTTTGTAGTTGATAGTTCGGTGATGAAATTTTCATCTAGAAATAAGACACGCAGCTCTGTTTCGATCTTTAAGAACATAGTTTTTTAAGTACCTTTACTTTTTAAACACTTTTAAGTCATATTTAATCGGCTACGATTGCTAATTGCAGGACTATCTATAGTCAACCTTTAACATTCCACACATTTAATCATATTTTCTTTAATGAACCTAATCAGTGCACCCATCAACTCATCAGCTGTCGCTGTATGAATTAAAGAAATGCGAAGATAGTTAATCTCATTTGTTTTTATAATATGATAGGCAAAGTCCATGAAATCGCATCGTTGAAGCAATTATTGAGCTTTGGACTGGTAATGTTTATTTATGCATACATCAACACTTTCATATTTACTTACCGAGGTGTTGGGATGCTACTTTCGTTAAGCAGTGTGTATGAGACATGTTCCTGCACGTTAAGATTTCTTACTTGTTGCAGCCCAATGGGGGAGTATTTCAGGATCTGTAAACAAAAACAACCAATATTTCCAATTAGCAAAAAGTCACGAGTGTCTTATTGGGAGTGTAAATAATGCGAAGCAAGCAATGACACATATAATAAGCATGTCTGTTTGTGTGTCTGTAGGTCACAAACAAAAACGGGAAATGTATATTTGCAATCAAAGAATTTAGTTAAGAGCGACGCGAAGTATAACGGTATTCCATGGCGCTAATCAAATCTAGTTCGCAGATTAAGTTTTTAATTAGTGGGCTCGCCAAGAAACAGTTGACATTGCTCATTGATAAGAGACGCATTTTTGCAGTAAGTTTATGTTCAAGGTCTTAAAATAATATCGCTCACAGATAAGCGTTGCGTCACAAACACGTATGCACGCATACAACTAAAAAAAAATTAAACAAATTGAACGCCAGTCAGGTGGCTGCTTGGCTCTGTGACTCTCGAGCGAGAGCGCGAGAGTAACAATGTTCACCTTGCCTCTTTTTTGTTGGATATTTTAGTTGCTTTTGTGCAATTATGTAAAAGTACTGCGAAAATTGTATGTTTAAAATCGCAGTATGATACTCACCGATTTTATTGTGTTGGGTTTTACTGATTCAATCAGGGTACTGCTTGCACGTGCCAAAAAAGAAGTCATTTTGGTCTAAAATGTTTAAAATCGAATATAAATTTGTTTGCACTTTTCTCGACACAAAAAGCAACTTACTTCGTTCGCCTTCTCAAATATAATTTTAGTAAATGTTATCGATATAAGGTCTAGTATTTTTATGCGGTCACTCACTGAACAGCTGTTCTTAATGCTTAGTCAAAAGTTAATATCGATGTTTGTGGTGCGCTTTTATTAAAATAGATATATTGTTTTCTTTATTCCTTATAATGATGTTATTTGTTGAGCCGCTTTAAATTTTAAATAGAGCTAGAAACCAAATACTTTTTCCATGACAGTTGACGCATTTTCTCAAACTTCTCTGCACGCAGCAATCGCACCGCTTATCGATATTTAAAGATCACGATTAATTGAATGCGCAATTTGCAAAATGGCAATTTAAATATGCAATAATAAGATTTTAGACCATTTTAAAATTATGTACTAATATATATCGGGCAGAAGTGATTTCGTGAAGCAAGGACGGTGAATCATTGACAGTCTTTCTGAGAATACAAATGAACTATGTGCACAAACCAAAAGCTGCTTGACAAAAATAAATTGGTGTCTGCTGGATTCGCTTGAAGCCATTAGAGGAAAGGCAAAAAAAAACGAAATAAAAATGTTCGTAGGAATAAACAAATGGTTAATTTAATTAAGATATTATTTTAGGAAATACATTAACTGGTATAATGTTTTGAATTACGTCGGCTTTAATTTGCCAAAGATATTTAAGTAATTTAAGACATATCCCTTTAAATTTAGGTATTATCACTACACAATACATTTAACGAATACTCGAAAGGTTTATTTACTTTAAAATGTATTATGTATTTATCATAAATCTCGAATTTTACTAACTGGCGCTAGAGATAATTTTGAAATCATAACTCATAAGCTTAGAAGTATTAGAGCTCGATGAATGAGAGAAGATCGAAGCACATTTTAGAAAGGAACTGAAAACTTAAGTATTGAATTATGTTTAATTTTGAGTTGTATCACGAGTTATTTTATAAGAAGTTTTCCATAGAACACAAAAATTTGTTATGTACCTTTAAAAACGAAAAAAAAAAAAACGAATTTAATCTTAAAAATTCGTTCTCTCTTGTTTTGCGTTAGAAAAGAGGAACAAATTTCAGGCGCTTTGTGGATTCATGTGCAGAAATTATAAAATCGACATATTTTAATTTGTAGAGAAATAATTGAGATTAGTAATAAGATTAGAAGTAATTGCAATTAAAGATTGTATTTGGAACCAAAAGCGTAGCTTTATTGGTTTGAATATTTAAATAATCAGACTTGAATCTTAAGTTGAAAGCAAATAAGCTTTGTTATTCAGCTGTGCTACTTTTTTCAATTATTTATTTCTTCTGACATTAAAAGCAGTTTTTTTTTTAGTTTTTCCCCCAGTGTTTTTAATTTTTTTTACATATTTTTTTTTTTGGATTTTACATTGCTTGTTATGGTTGGACATACAAAAAAAAAGTTTACTTCAACATACAATACAACATTTAACATACATATACAGAAAATAAGATAGTTTATAATTATAATAAATACGCAAATGAGGCTATTGCTTTGTACAAATGACAACAAAAGTTTGGAATCTCATTCTAAGTATGTACACTGTAAGAAAACACGCTAACATACCGTGCACCTTATGAGAAACGCGTTCAATACACAGTGTACAGCAATTACAAATTTGACAATTATGACGGAAACACGAAAATTGGGCAAAAGTTTCACTTAAATATTGCTTGAGCACAAATTCAATTAACCGCGGTATTGATTTTGTGCAAGCCATGGATTAAGTGAAGCAAATGCATTTTCATGGAAACAACGAGGCACATAGCTCAAATGTATATGCAACCTGGTGCACAGAGTAGATCAGTTCAGTATACATGAGCATGGGCAAAGTTGGCCAAAAGAACAGAAAAGGAAAGATTTAAATACAGTTAATAACATTGCAATGTTTCATTTATTTTTCATTGAGCTCTGTGCGAGCAGTCCCAATGAAAAATGTTCGGGAAAGGTTGGAATTTATAGGAATTACAATTTGGGCTTAATATCCAAATTGTTGTAGATTGAATTTTTGCAAAGTGTTTTTGGGATAGCAGCAAAAACAGTTGCACAAAAATTCAACATACAACAAATTGTAGATTTAAAGATTAATATTTAAGAGTTGAGAATAAACATAGAACATATATATTGGACAAACAAACATGTAACATTTAACACATATATTGATCACATATAGTAATTACAAACTAAAGACTAACACAAAACGAAACGCACATAAAACACTTTAAAACAAACGTAGAACATTCGAACGTAATTTTTTTTTTAGTTTTTTTTTTGTTAAAAACAGCGTGCCGTTAAAATCTTATTTGTTAAACTTGTACAAGCTTCTTAGGTGCCTGGTGCCAGCCCGGCGCTCTCCCTTTGTCCCCTTTAGATCAACGTTCAGCTAAGCAGCTTCTAATTATAATACTCCACATTGTCTTCAATCATTTGCAGCACACGCTGCCGTCCGATCTTATTCCAGAATACATGTGGCTCCGATGAGCCCGTCACGCTACGTGGCCCGCTGCAAACAAGAAAACAACATTAGAAAAACTTTTAATTAATAAATGGATATAACGTATATGCCAAAAATAAGCATTTTAAATTGTTATTTAAAGATTAATTGTTGCATTTGAAGTTAACATATGGAAATATAAAAACAAACTAGGAAAAAAAAATATTTTTGACTTTTTTGCAAAAATATATAATGAAAAGTATAGATAGAAGGCAAAACGATCCTAAATTTGATTTTTAATGTCTTAGAATTTCTGAACTTTTATACCCTAAACCAATCGAAAGTGGGTAAAAAGGGTATAATGTCTTTGTGCAGAAGTAAACAGGCAGTAGGAAGCATCTCCGACCCCATAAAGTATATATATTCTTGATCAGCATCAGTCGAGTCGATAGCTCATCTTTCGCATACACACACACATACAGAGATATTTAATATTTTTCCTGTGAAACGAACTTTGAAATTTTGTGGTTTTTTTTTGTGCCCCCAAATTTAGATAAGAGCGCGTGCGGCCAAAGCCCAAAGCGGCGTGTGTTGCTATAAAAGCGAAAGCTAACAAATGTACTGCATCAGAAGCTGAGAGTCAACGTTTCAGTACTAGCTTCAGCTATCAACATGCAATTGATCAGAATCTGTGGCTTTGTCTTGGCTATTGTTGTGGCGTTGGCTTCAGCCAGACCAGAACGTAAGTATTCAAGCTCAAGCCAAAACTCTTAATGAATTAATTTCTAATCATCTTACAACCATATTTCTGCAGCGCATGTCAATATTCAGATCGCTAACAACAAAATTCTGGACATTTCAACAGTGGAAACAAGTAAGAAGGCTCTAGTCGAGAAATCGCGACTAGACTATACCCTTAACCCTATACTTTACGCATACAGTCAGTGCTTGCAAGTATGTGTGAGTGTGTGTATGTATACGCGTATAGTGCATACTTTCTAAACTTCAATACTCCATATCTCCAGTGTTTCTCAACCGATTTCAATACAATTTTCACAGATTGTCGTTATTTAGTCTAATCTTTCAAACTGCGTCAAATTTTCCAAATTAAAGATTTTGTTGTTATCGATTACATGTGTATATCGGAAACGGGAAGGGTTATCGAAAATTTAAAACAAACTTGTACTGCCTAGGGATTAGGCGAGCTTATGTACCAAATCTGGAGTCTCTAGCTCTTATAGTCTCTGAGATCGACAGGTTCATACATACGAACGGACGGACGGACAGACGGACATGGATATATCGACTCGGCTGTTGATGCTGATCAAGAATATATATACTTTATGGGGTCGGAGATGCTTCCTTCTCCCTGTTACATACTTTTGCACAAAACCATTATACCCTTTTTACCCATTTTCAATGGGTTAAGGGTATAAAAATTTAACATGTGCAACTTTTAATCTCGCTGCAAGGTTAGTGTATGTATGTTGTTAGGAACTTACTTCTGGAAGCAATCGAATCGTACAACGCCATGCTCGTTGATCAGGCACGAGTGTATATCAATAACTTTGAGGTGTCGTCCCTCGCTGCGTATAAACTTGTTAAAGCGCGACACCTTGTCGCATGTGTGCTTGTCGTGGCGATAGTTGGCCAACGGTGCTAGCGTGGTCAGCACAGGCACGAATCTACGATTGTGCATCTCCTTGATTAGCTGACGGAAATCGTGCTCGATCTGCACCAGCGGTCTGCCGCGCATTATGTCCACCGAACCGATGTTAACGATGATTTGTGTCATCTCCGGCAGTTCCACGTGGCGCAGCCGTTGCCGTGCACCATTTATTGTCTGACCAGAGATGCACAATCCAGACTGCAGCACCTTTTCATCTACGATCGTAAGTTTGAAAATTAGCTTCATTGCAAATGCATACGCTTACTCTTACTCTTACTGTGTGGTTGCACTTACACTTCTTGAAACGGCACTTGAGCTCCATGCGCGCCAAATACAACAAGAAATCATCGCCCAGCAATGGGAAATCCAACAGATATGCATCATAGTCCGAGTTGATGGTGAACATGGAGTCATGGTGCGACGGACATGACAGCGTTGTTGGCGTGGGCGTAAATTCATGACGTCGCTTATGTGTATATTCCTCCACATGTTGATGTTGCTGTTCTTCTACTTCTACTTCTTGTTGTTGTTGTTGCTGATGGTTATGTTGTTGTTGTTGCTCTGCCGGCTGTGCTGCCTGTGACTGTGCAGGAATCGAAGCAATGGTATGGTATGGATTGTTGTTGTTGATGTTGTAGTTGTTCAGAGCTGCTAGCTGCGGTAGCTGATATTGATTGTTGCTGTAAACAAAGTAATCGATATTGGATTAATCCTATGATTTTAAAAAATTAATGTCTTTCATTACATTTCTTCTTAATAGCTTGGGATTTAAAAATTGACTCTTCTTAAGCATAAATAGTTATTTTTAATTTATTGTTCATGCTTTTGAAAATTTTAAGTTCTTCACGTCCAGCAGTCAACATTCAAAAAATATAGAGGTTTAATTTGAAAGTGTTGAAAACTATTACACACAAAATTTCGCCAAAGTTATAAATAAAGATAATGAACCCTTATTTTTACCGAATATTATGTACACTTGCAAACCCCACTTGTTTATCATACTCGTAAAATCTCTTTAAGGATCTTTCATTTGTATATACCAGCAGGATATAGTAGTCTGATCTCGCCGATTTTAACATATGGTCTAGCTGCAACAAATAGAAGACCTAGACTAAAGGTTCCAGATCATTAGGTCAAAAACTGAGGGACTAGTTTGTAGTACATATTAAAATAAAGTTCATTTTGAAAACTCATAGAATATCTTATGTTAAGGTTAAGGTTTCCTAGTAAACTTAATAACCTCAAAACTTACAGATGCTTCCAGTTGTCCTGATAGATATCGCTGGGCGTCAATGCAGCCTTGGCCAAGTGCTGCATTTGAACCGCTTGGACAGCTGGCGGTTTCTCAATTGTGTTGGGATTGGTGTTATGGAGGTTTTGGGGCATACGCCGCTGATACTGGGATCGCCATAGACGTGGTGGCGCCTGCGAGGATACAATGTCCGTGTGACTGTCTCGCTGCCTCTGCTGCATTATCATCTCGTGCAGGTGGCGTGTATCGTCTGTGGGCTTGATGTTAAACAGAAGCTTGCCAGAATCACAGCACTCGGCTGTGACATGTGGTATGGTTAGCAGAAAATCGGTGATGTTGTCATGCAGCGGGAATGCCAGGCCCGTCAGTTGTCGATATTCCTCTGTAATGGAGTAATTTGAAATAATAATAGTGTTGTATAACTGCTCAAACAGATGTAACAAAAACTGTAAAAAAAAAGCACGTGGATCAAGATTTATGATGGTTCTCATTATTAAAATTGCTTCCTTTTATAATCTTGTTTTTATGTACTTACTTTTGATGCTCGATATCGTGATACCATTCTGGGCATTGGCCAGCAGTATGGCGCGTATTTCAGCATCAATATCGGGGTACTCGTCGCGCACCCCAATATAGGTGTTCTCCATGATGGTCATGTTGGAGAGAAAGCTGTTGATGGAACTGCTTCTGGAATTATATTTCGATATTAATGTCGATGAAAAGAGCGTGGCAACAAATTGTAATTGCGGCTCTTCCTGGGTCTTCTTCGCCACTTGGCTGATACGCCTGCTGACTACTCTTTGGGATTGTGTTGCTGAGAAAATCTTTTTAAATTTTCGCAAATACGTCGATTTATCGCCTAAGAAGAAGTATTGTTCACTGCCACGTTGTTTCTTCTGGAGATGTTGGTGCTGGTGAAGTTTCAGCAGCTGCTGGCGCCACTGCTGAAAACACGTGGTCAGCTTTTTTCTCAATGCCGTGAGGCGGTGATTGTAAGTGTTCGGCACGCTGTTAAAATCACTTCTGAATGTCGCCATCGTTTTGTCGAAAGTGAGTTCACTTTTGTCTGTCTAATGTAAATTATCTAACATCCTCTCTCTCTCTCTCCATTCATCTTTCGGTGTGTGCTTGAAGTTGGAGACTTCTTCTCTGTGTGTGTGTGCACCTGTATATGCGTATTGATCATTTTGCAATTTGGCAAGTGTGAGAGCACCATAACTGCACTTTAACTGTTTATGCGCATCGAGTGCAGTAGGGTGACTCAGAATTCAAAATTAAGTTAAGACTCATGAAATTGGTTTTATTCGTTGCTTATCACTAATGAGCTTGCTGAGCTATAAGACCAATTTATTTATTTCCTTATATTTTTTTTATGTTAGCCTTTAAGATAACTTTAATTTTCTAAATGAAGAAATACCTTATTTTAGTTTAAGCATTTAATGTGCGATAGGCCACCCTAATGAAAAGCAATTGCCACCTTTAAGCTGTATAATGAGTACATTTACGAGTTTTCTCTTCGCTTTGCAGATAACCAATGCATGCGTAATAAGTAATAACGAAATTATAATGGAATTTGTAATGCGGAATCTCTCCCTCTCCCTTTCTCTCTCTCTCTTTCTCTCTCTCTCTCTGTCTTTGAGATCCATCGAGAATAACCACGTGCAGCGGCAATTTCGAAATTGACTACCGGATAATAATAAGTTGCCTGCGACTCAAATCCCCAGATGATTATCGAATAATTTCCACCTGCAAGCAGACGTAAGACACAAGGCACACTTGAGGGTAAGCCGACAGCATTGATGGATGGACTGCTGGATGACCAAGACACCTCTCTCGCTAACTTACAAAACAGGAACAAGGAAATGCAGCAGACAGACAGCAGGCGAGTGAAAAACAAAGCAAATGAGAGAAAGAGAGGGAGATAGTTAAAATTGTGGGCAAAGCTTTAAGTCCTCCCAATTGACAAAAAATCTCTCTTAATTGAAGGGAAGCTGCAGAGACGTGACGAACAACACAAAAACACATACATATTTTTGATTTTTTTTTTTTTCAACCTTCAATTAGTACTATTTGTATTTGCATGTAATCTGCGTTTCTTACTTAGTGATTTAAGTGACTTGATATGAGTATGGGAAATGATAAAGAGGATAATTTTGGAGGGGTGCAAACACTGCTAGAGTGTAGAAAACCTCTTTATGTGTTAACATAACTATTCAAAGTATTGAAACTTAAATTATTCTGAAGAAGTGAAAGTTAGCAGTAAGAAAAAATTAACACCATTATGTGTGGTTCTTATATTTCTTAAAGCATTTTTAAGATAATTTTTAAAAATTTGGTATATTCAGACTCCACGGTATGAGTACATAGCTTATTACAAATTTTTTAATCAGTTCAATAAATTTTTTAACTGTTTTGTCTTGAGAAAGGAATGCTAACTTCGGCATGCTTGAAAAACTTACTTGTTTTTATTTTCATAGTAAAAACTCTTCAGAGATCTTTCATTGTATGTCAGAATATAGTGGCTCGATCTGGACCATTTAACAAATGATCTAACTCCATGTGAACATAACATGTTGCAGACCAGCTTCAGCTCGATAGCTCCAAAACTGGGGCATAGAAACAGACGGACAAAGCTACATCGTCTCTGTTGTTGCTGATCAAGATATTACTTACTTACTCCTTACTTTGTTTCCTGTTGAATGACTTCTGTTAACATTAACATTATGTGTAAACACTCTATGCAAATAGCCAGCGCAGATTGGAGACTGTTGCAAAAATACAGGTGTTTTTTTTTTTTTTTGACAGACGGATTTGTGGGAGTGCGTGGAAGCTAAATGCAATTTACCGCCTCGAATTATAATTATGGGCGATACTTTGCACGAGGCCGCATATTCGCATAAATAATGAAGCTACTCAAACTTGTTGTTGCTGCATACGAACTGCATATTTTACAGCTACAACAATTACTTAATTCAATTTATGCATCGAAATCTGAGAAATTTCATATTTGCCATGTTGTGGGTGTCCACCTGCTAATTTGTGCTGATTGTCAGTTGATATTTCGATAGATATTTATTGAAAACAAGCAAAAAAAAAACATTAAAAAATGCTTGGAATGCAGTATTGCAATTTTTTTCTGTTATTGTTAACTGGTTTTGTGTTTGATTATGCCGCGGTTGCTGTTAACAGCGAAAAAAACACAAATTTCCTATGTTTTCCATATTACTTTACTTAAGCGGAAAAAACGTATGAGATAAGACAACTTTTTTTACGTTACGCTGAAAACTGAAAACAAATACGGGAAAAAAAGCATTATTGGATACGAATGTGACAATTTATGTTATATCGAAGTTGGATAAAGAATTTCTAGTATTTTGCTAAACAACAAAAAAAACCTAGGCCTGTTGATGTTATTTATATTTTAAATATCTTGTTTCAAAAATTAAAATAACATTAAAATTTACATTTAGTTAAACGTTTTTAGAGTATTCGACTAAAATTTTGAGAAAAAGAGAAATTTTTTTTAACTCAACAAATAAATATCTTATTATTTTTAAAATACTTCATTATTTTTATTTTTTTTAGAGAAATACTTTACGTCTTTATTCACATTAAAACCTATATTTTGTATTATTTTCATTTCATTTTGTTACTCTGCTTTAAGAAACATCCCGCTGTTAATTTTGGCATCTCTAGCTTCCTTTTGCTTGTTTCCTTTAATTATCGTTATCCGATCAATTTGGCGCTGTGCGAACAACAACAACATCTGTTACAATTCAACCGTGTTTTACGGACTCTGGCAAAGGAACTAATCAGGCCAAAAACCGAACTCAAATACGTATAATTAGTGCTTGTTTTGTACGAGCCCGTTTGTGCTCTTTCGAAAACGAAAAGAAAAACAGTTAACAAATGCTGACTAGCAGATTGCTTTTGTGCGTAAATGTGTGTTTGCAGTGTGCGTGTTTGCTTTCGAAAACAACTTGAGATAAATAGTTAAGCATGCATATGTTAGTGTGCGTGTAGTTAACCGTTTACTTCCGATTCCTGCCAATGCGAGTGTAAATATGTATGTTACTACTTATATAAATAGTTTAGATTTGGTTCTTGATCGTTTTCATTTTAAAAGGACGCTTGACATTTATTCTTCCAAAAAATGTAATATACATCGTATTCCATTAACATGACTCTCAAGAATTAACAATTTCCCCTGTAAAATGCATTACAGCAAGCCCGTTATTACATTACGATATTCGAAATGCAATATAACAGTGCAGTCACAAACAGAGAGAGCAAGAAAAAGTGAGAGAAGCAAAACAAATGCAATTACATTTTGTTGTTGTTTTACACTCGCGCGCACATACAAACAAACCAACAACAATACACTGTTATCGCTTACGATTGCAGCTGCAGGGAAATGCAAGAGAAACAACCACAGCGGCAGCCACAGTGGTTTGCTTTGACGAAATTTGCTGGAAAATAAATTACAATTTTTATGATTTTTACTTGGATTTATTGAAAATGATTTACTAATGTTACGTCTTTTATTTTAGTTAAATATTCAGCCTGCGTAATAAAAGAAATGTTCAAGTTTATTGAATTATATAAATATTTCGTTATTGCTATGTTCATAATTAATCTGTTTTATCAAGAGCTTTCAGGTACCCTTTAAAACAAAAATCGGTACCACCTCACAACTGGTGCTGTGATCGATGGAAGGAATTAATTTTATTATAAATATCACACAATGAGCCACTGTGCGCTTAGTTTTACGCTCTTCGTTTTGTGCGGGCGTTGGTGCGCTCTCTCGCAGGTTCAGTCTATGTGAGACACTCCGTCGCTGTTTCAAACCAAGCCGGTTTTTCAGTTACTTTCTGACTTTGTTGAACGAACGTTGTGCGAGCGGAGCAACGAATTGAAAACGGCGTAAGCGCCAATAAATGGCGCGCGTTTGTGTTTTTTTGCGTTTTGATTAACAACAATCAGTATAAATAATCAGATATATATATACAAAAAATTTATATAATAATAATACGAATATGCATGTTAATTAACAGCGACAACAACAACCACAAGTGTGAGTGTGTGCAAGTGTAACTTAAAATAAAAAGTGCTGAAGGTAAACAACAAATAAATACAAAAACGAAAAAAGGTCAAAATGACGCGCGAAGAAGAGGAAGAAGTGCGCTTGTTGCTCTCGCGTCACCAGGAGCGTATTATGCTCGATCTGGGCAGCACCGATCTCCTTGCGATTCTAGTGAAAAACTCCGTGCTTAGCCAATCCGAGGAGGATCTGCTACTGAAGCCAGCTGCCTCAGCAGCAGCAGGAACTGGAGCGCCCTCTAGCATCGGTGCATTGACAAAGCGCAAGCTCAGCGCTCTCGCCAGCAGCAGCAGCAACAGTGGTAGCGGCGGCAGCGCCAGCGTCAGTGTCAGCGTAGGCGGCGATTACAGCTCAAGTTTGGCAGGCTCGTCGCGCAGTGCAAGTGTTAACGGTGATCACGATCCCACTCAAACCTGCGACAATCGCTCACTAACGCCCTCTGTCGGTGCACCCAGCGATGCTGAAATTTTACGTTTGCAGTGCGCCAATCTCATTGAGATCATTGCCAAAAGTGGCTTTGAGAAATTTAAACAGTTCTGCTATGCCATCGAGTGCGAGTGTCCGCAGCTCATTGAGGATTTAATTAACGATCGTCTTAAAAGCGGTAAGTGACTAACATTTCTCAATAAGCTTGAACACATAGCTCCAACTCAAACCTGTTATCGATTCCAACTGCGCTTAATTGTGTTCGATCGGTTCTCAAATTTCCCGTCTCAGCTAATTGTTTTTTTTTTTGCATATTTACGTGGGCGTACCTTCTTACGGAGGCGTGGTGATAATAATTGAGATTATGTTCAAGATTATAAGTGTATATAATTATTGGTTGTATGGAGTGACACAGGTGACATTTGGCACCATTCCATAAACATTGTTGCCATTACGTTACTTTTATGGTTTGATTATTCCCAGGTAAAAAGCGAAATTATTTTATTGCAGTGTGCAATATTTATACTAAAATGCAATATTATATATATTGTATATATAAAATTGGTCAAATCGTGAAAAGTTTTGCTCAATTGTTTTTTTTCTATTATTATTATTTAATCAATGTTAATTTCAGTCTTGAAAAAATTTGAAAAAATATTAATAATATGTTTGCATGAAGAAAATAATTCTTATTATGAAAAATTTAAATTACCTTCGATGATTAGTTCTAGTTCTAATTCTAGTTTTTGAATTATATCCCAAATGTTTTGAAGAGATATTTTTTTTCATTCTTTTTAAACATTATTTTATTTATTTTTTGGTATAGTTCTTACTTTTTCACTTATTTTTAATTCGTAAATAAAATTTTTTCACAGTGTTTTGATTTTCGCACGTGGAAATTAGAATCTGTTGATAATGGTATTAATATGGATTTTTAAAGATTATATGCATTATAATATCTGCTTTATGCAAATTGTTACTAATGTTGCACGCGGAAATTGAAACTTTTACGAACTGTAAGCTTAAAATTACGTTAAATAATCAACTGAAATTAAAAAAAAAAAACGTAAGAAATATGACAGTGTACGAGAATCTGAAAAATTCTAGAAATTTGTTATCAGAAAACATCTGTGCGTGTAATCAAATAAAAAAAACAAATGCGGTCTTTAAAATTACAGCTTTTTTTTATCTGATAGGACCCAAACAAATTTGTTAGCTGATAACGAGTTAAAAGTTTTCTTCTTTAAAGTGAAAAGACAGACGATAAGGTTAAGTTTGTTTAAAAAAAAGTATAAAAGCATTTTATACAAAATTGTAGGCTTCATTGTTTCTTGCTATTCTCCACAAAGAAACACGCCCTTACATATTTTTGTTGAAATGTTAATCAAAAAATTCGCACAGCTGTTGAGAAATAGGGAACATCCACGCGCTGTGATTCATTGACCCACAACTTATAGTAGTTCAGGCAACCGAACATTATATGGGACCAAAGAACATGTTGTCGGTCTGCATGTAAATTTCCCTGCCCAGACTTGTAAATTACCCAAACAATGACAGGCAGCAGCAGGCGACGAGGGATAGAAAGAGAGAGAGAGAGAGCGGTAGAGCAGGCGGAAACAGGCAGCAACAGAATAAAAAAATTGAGACTGAATAGCGCAGCTAGAAAAACAAAAACGACGGCCAACAGGCAAAATATAAACTATTGTTGTTATTCTCAATATAGTTGTTGTCATTCCTGTTGTTCATGTTGTTGTATACATGTATTTCCCTAATGAAAAAGCTTTTGCCTCAAACAACAAAACCAAATAATCAAAAAAGAGAAAAAAATAAAAACGAATTAAACCAAACAAGATTAAATATGAACTAAATCTGGATCGAGATAGTTCTCCATAAAGAAATACCCTATAAAAAGAGAGTTTATCTTTTGGAAACAGCTTTAGTATATCATAGTAAAAATTTTAAATTATTTGGTAATATTAATATTTATTATTTTATTATTATTTTAATAATTTTTACCGAAATTAAATATTTTCAAAATACAAAGCAAACATTGATTTAACAAATATAATTAAATGTTTTTAAGAAAATCTTTTCGAGTCAATTCTAAATATATCCATTCTTTGTATTCTCGGTACTTTGTACATTTACTGTCTTCATAAACTCACTACTATTTGCACAACTCTATCAATATACCCTTTTTTCTTTACATTTTCTGTGTACTGAAAATGACAACAACAGCAACAACGAGTAGTGAGAAGTAAGGCCCGTGGCCATGTGTATTGTACATAAGGCACTCGATCACGTTTTACGATTCTGGCCACGATTACAAGAAACAACGCGTTACGCGTGGTACAATGTCCATGGGGCCGACAGTCATGTATGAGTGTACCAAATACTAATACATACATATGTATGTGTGTGTGTAACTACCCGTTTGTACAACTGCCAAAGGCTTCGTAGTTTTTTTCTTTATCGTTTTATTTTTTTTTTATTTTACTGGCTGCTGGCCATTCATCATTATGATCAGCTAACCGAGTCTAGGATTCATAATCATAATACTTACTCAATTACTTCAGCCTGAAGAGTTGATATTTCGCTTTTACTTTGCGCCTTCTTCTTCTTCTTCATATTCTATGTGCAGAGTTCTTTTTTGTTTGCTAATTTCTTGTACGTGCTCTTCTTCTTGTTTGGTATTGCGCTGCGCGACTGACTGTGACTGCTTCTTCTTATTTTACTACTTTTCTTTGTTCATCTCTTTGCCTCCGCCGCCGCTTGTTGCTCAGGTAGAAGATGGTGCACAGCCAGTTCCCTCGTTCGTAAATTACAATTATTTACAGCGCATAATGTTTGCGTGAATCGCACTACCTGCCCTTCTCTTCCTGCTCTTCGTTCTCGCTCTTAGGTCAGGCTGCCTGTTTCTGCTCCGCTCATCTGCGGCGCTCCCTTTTGGCACTGTCTTTTTACGTTTGATAATTTATGCAGCATAATCTTTTCGATGACGTTTATCGTTTGCCATTCGCCTCTCTTTATGCTTTCGATGCTACTGCTTTTGCTCAGCAGTGTTACCATTTTAGCTATTTTATGGCTACTTTTTGCTTTTATAAAAAAATCGCATGGTTTTAATTGAATGTATTTCTACTACTTAAACTGCAAAAAATGTATTGCTTACATTTTTGTTTGGTTTTTGTTGTCATCAATTAATTAATTAATTTAAATTGTGACTAGAGACACCAGAACTAATATGTGGCTATTTTCTTATAACTGTAAGCCTTTTAAATTATGACAACACTGCCGCTGTTAGCCAAGCAGCCGCCATGCACCGCTTAACATTTCCATTGGCTTTGTGAGCCGCTCTTATTGCTTTTGTTCGTCACTACTTTGTGTGCGTTTCTCTCTCTGTGTGTGTGTGTTTGTGCTCTGAGAAACGTTTCCTTTTATGTTTATTTGTTGATTTCGCTTTTTTCTTTTTTTCCCTCTTCTTCTTGTGTGTATTTATTCTACCTCCACGCAACGTGATTATGATGTTCCCGCTCACCTTTCGGTTTTTGGTACTTCTGCTGCGCATGAGTATCCTGTTTTTGGAACCGCCTTCGATATTGCTGTCGTCGTCGTTGTTGTTGTTATTGTCGAAGTCCTACTTACTTTTGTCCCTCTTTCTTTTTCGATCCGTTCCGTTTAAGTATGGTATCATGACGCGTTTTTTACGTAGCTGGTCTTTTTCATCTCTTTGTTTTGTGGTTAGCATTGAATTTTCCGATCAACTCTTTCGTTCCAGTTACGAGCTCAGGATGTGCTTGGCGCCATTAAAGTATTGGCTTGTTTTTTTCCCTGGCCATTTCAAATAGTAGGTCGTTGTGTCGGCCACTTGCTAGCCGTTATTGTTGTTCTTGTTCTCTTGAACTTCATTCGAATAGTTTTTCATACTCTTCAATCCTAACAGCCGTCTGTTTAACCATTTCTGCAACGAATTCGATTGGTTCGTCTCGTTAAAAAAAACTCTACAAAACGGGTTTTGTGATATTAGTTTTTTTTTTTATGGAAATGCGCTTGAGATGTTTTACTGATTGCTTGAATTTAATGGGACTGTTGCGATATGACAGTTGTTTATTTTTTTTTATTGTTCTTATCCATTTACAAAACCAAAATGGGTTCAAGCTGCTATGATAAAAAATACTGCATTCGTATCTTGAACAAAACAAGTTGTAAAAATGTTTGTAGATACATTTTGTAAGCTTACTTCTGGGTGGTAGGTGGATTACAGTTGAATTGATAGCATTTCAGCTGATTACAACTCAGTGTTCATTAGGCATTCGATGTAAAATCTTTATTAATTTCGGTAGCAGTCAAAGTTAAAGTCATATTCCTTTGACAATAATTGTCTCAATAGTCCAACAGCCCAATGTCCCAACTTCTGACGATCTCGTAAGCCGCTAAACCCGTCACGCTATCGGCCGTTGCCTTAGTTCTTTTCAGGTAACTTGTTTGTGTATGTTTCGTCCATTGCTCGCTTCTACGCCCCTTTACAACAAATCTCCCCGAGAAAGGTGTGACTCATGCAAAGCAACGATTCTCGGGTTTGTTTTTGCTGTTGCTGTTCTCAGCTCACTTGATCACCAGACTGGCGTCTGTTCCATGCAACTGTTCTCTGCTCGTTATACCCTGACCCATTGAAAATGTGTAAAAAGGGTATAATGGGTTTGTGAAAAAGTATGTAACAGGCAGAAAGAAGTATCTCCGAACCCATGAAGTATATATTCTTGATCAGCATCAACAGCCGAGTCGATAACTTTTTGCATTTTCGATATAAATATGTGATCGATAACAACAAAATATTGAGTTTGGAAAACATTAGGCGAAATATTGACAATCTGTGAAATTTTGGAGCATTGAAGTTAAGAAAGTATGCAGAATACGCGTACACACACATATTTGAAAGCACTGACTGTACGCGTAAAGTAGGGTTCAGTGTATAGTCTAGTCGGGATTTCTCGACTAGAGACTTCTTCTTTGTTTTCATTGTACCCTGTGACAAAAGTGTTTGAGGTTTCGGTAGATTCTTATATTCTTCTTTCATATAAATAGATATAAAAAATATTAGTTTTTGCTGTATGTTAAACTAAAATTCAATTTAATGAAACAAAAATTATTGTAATTATAAATAATATTTATTAAAAAATGCATAAAAACATCAGAATTAAATACAGCGAACAGGTTTTACTAATTCTTTCTACACCTCAAGTTTTTCAACTTCTTGGTAAGGGGTATCTTGTAGTCTATCAGTTGGTAAACGAAACATTTTGACTTGCTTGAATTGTTTGTTGCCTGCTTGCTTGCTTGTCTGCTTGCTGGTGAAGCAGCTGATAAACTTGGCGCAGTCGTTAGCCTTTTGGCAGTTGCCAGTTGGCTGAAGTTGCAGCAGACTTGTCAGATGTAGACTTGCAGCCGCTTTAACTGTTTCCATTTCCACTGAATAAAAACGGCTGCAGCCGCTGCAGCATAAACAACAACAAATCCGTTGTGTTTACTGCATTTTGACCTGTGTAGAGAGAGAGAGAGAGAGAGAAAAGAGAGAGAGGAACGTAGCAAAAAAATTAAATAAAATAAAATAAAAACTCATCTCAGCTCGCCGCATGGCGTGTAAATGCATCTTTGTATCTGGCGACATGGAAACTTTTATCTGTGGTTTTTTATTATTTATTTGATGGTTTTACATGACTTTTCTGTTATTTCTACAAGTCATTAGCTTTAATTTACACACACACGCACACACATGTATAAACACACCTGGTTAGAAGCTATTTTCATTCATAGTTTTCATTACGGCGTTATTTCTCATAAAGTGCAGCAGGCAGAACGTTACAAAAAAGATACAGATATAACAATAAACAAAATCTTCTGCCTCGCTCAGTTACATACTTGATATCTGTTTTCTTTAGGGCGATTGATCGATTGATCGCGTCCTATCGCTTTCCGTTACGGCTGCCAAGCTCCACTCCCAAACCCATTTTTCATTCTTTATTTCAGTTTTTAGGCATTATTATAATTGGTTTTGTTCTGTTGAGCTTTTCATGCTTGGTGGCACTGTCACAAGTCAACTTTGTTTTCTGATCTCAATGTCTCTTTCTCTCATTCATTCGTTTTTCTTGTTGTTGAAAATTTTGATTGATTAGTTTGATCAAATGCTGACCTTTAATATATGTACTATGTTTGTATGTATATTTTTATATTTTTATGGTATATTGTGGGTATGGGTAAATATTGAAAACTAATGAGGGTTTCTGGTTGAATGCAAGAAAGTATATTAATCAGATGCTTCAAGCTAACAATATATGTACGAATGTGTATTCAATTCAAGATTAAAATCAATTTCAAATTTCTTGTTTGGTTTGGTTTTGTGTCTATCGAAATATTTTGTAATAAAACAAATTATTTTAAATTGATTAATATACCCTGAACCCAATAAAAATGCGTAAAAAGGGTAAAAAAAATATGTTGAAAATATTAAGTTGGCAATTGACATTAAATAACATAATTACCAAAAAACTGGGCAAAACTTCATAACATAATTTATTTTGAAAGCAATGTTGAATACTTAACTTAAATACAATTCTCTCAATTAAGACCCATGTTTACAGAATTTAATATAATATGTTGTATAATAATCATAGGCTCATATTTAATATTTTTTTACATTTTGAGATTTTATTTTTTTTTCGTTCACTTTTTTGACTTTTATTCAAACCGTTGGATAATTGATTTTTTGTTTGTTATGCGGATTAAAATTTAGCGTTGCCAGACTAATATTTTTTAATGTTTAGGCGTTTATATATGTATATTTGGTCAACAGTAGCGGCACTAAATTTTTATTTTGTTTTCATCAGTTCACATTGTGGTGGGCCTTCTCCTTTCTCTACAGCACTCGTGCCGATTTTCGTTACAGTTTTCGCCATTTAGTTGGCGTTGAATTCCAGATCTTGAGTCTTGGACTGCACAGAGGCCAACTACACAAAACAATGCCTAGCATTTGTATACTCTTTTTTTGGCAAAAGTTGAAAAAGGAGAAAGTTTGTAAAGAAAAATTAGACTACATTGCTAGTTGTTGTTGTTTGAATGCTGAAATTACTAAAAAAAAAAACAAGTAACATTGCGCTCATTGTTTTGGGGTTCCGAGTCTGGGTTTTAAGTGCGTGTTTTACATGGTCAAACGTGGCTCCGTTTACTACGTTGCGACGGCCATCAATGTTAGAGAGTTCCTCTTCATAATGATCGTCTTGGCGTGTGTTTTTGCGGGGTGGAAGGGAAAGTGCATGTAATTTGAAAATAATTGAAGTGCTTTCAGTTGGAAAACGGGGCAAATTGGATTCTTGAACCATGGCCCAGGCATTTGGAAACTAGTACATACATATATACATTGATTGCATAGTTGAAAATGGTCTTTGAAGGAGTTAAAGTTGACTTTCCTTAAGAAACAAGTATAATACGTAAAATATTAAAATAACGTAATATTAAAATTCCATTAATACGAGTTGAATTTAAAAGTTTCTTGTAAATTTACAAATTTATTCAAGATTAATTCTCTTTAATGTAACATATATTAAATATAATATGTGTTTAAGGTCAAACCTCTAACAGAGATCTGAGCTTTGACGTAATTATTATTGTATATATATATGTAAAAGAATCAAATACCTTTTAAATGGTTTTTGATCCTGACATATGGATTATAACCAATTTTCAAATGTCTTTTGTTTCGAATAAAAACAAACTATATTATATTTACTATAAATAATTTAACAATGAAAATTAAGTGGAATAATAATAACACTTTATAAATGTTCAAAAAAAAACTTAAATATAATTTTTATCTGTTTCTAACTTCACACAAGATCATAATCATGTTCAAAGAATTGACACCATTCTCGATCCATTGTAAACAAAACAAAAATCATCGGCAAACCTAATCAAGAAAAGCAAACAAAATGCTTTTAATAAGCAATTAAAGTCTTGAGTGAATGCCATTATGTTATTTCAGCCATAGCTGGACCCACCATTAAAGTAATGCGATCTCGTTATCACGAATTTATTTACTTTTAATGGAATCACAACACAAGCTGAACATCAATGTTTTCTGATTTTTTCCGTGTTTGATTTGGATGTTATGTTTCTTGTGATGTTAGGTTAGTTAGCCAAACAAAGGGCGCCAGCGGGCTAAACTTTCGGCCACACACAAGCACAGCTGTAAGTGTGTGGTCATTTTTGGATTTTTGTGGATCTGAAATTTACTTTGACTTAGATTGACACGACAGCTGCCGCCTCGAGATAGTTGTCAATGTTGTCGCTTTCGATATAACAAAAATATTATTAAAAAACCGAAAAGTTCGACAGTTCCATGCCGCCTACATTTTGCGAATCATCTCTGACAGCTTTCACAGCATTTGCTTATCTTAACAGTTTTCTTCTTATGTAAATAAATAAATCGAGTTGAAGAAGAACATGCGCAGAGTTGGTTAAATATCTTGAATTCACAAATTCTCTGCAATTTGGCAAGATTCAACCGAATTGCGCAATTTGAAAGTTGAGTAAATATTTATCTCTCTGCGGTTTCCGAGAAAATTATTTTTTATTTTTTGAATTTTGGATAAATAATTGCAATATTATCATAGCTCTGTTACAAGAGTTTTCATTAACTTAAAGCTTTTAAAATTAACCAAGAAATTAAATTTAACAAGTAAGAAGGCTCTGGTCGAGAAATCCCGACTAGACTAATACCCTATACTATACTGCATACTTGATTTAACTTCAATGTTCCATATCTCCATATCTTCTCAATCGATTTTAATAAATATTTAACAGATTGTCATTATTTCGTCTAACGTTTCAAACGTCAGCTCAAAGTTTTCCAAATTCAAGATTTTGTTGTTATCGATCACATGTGTATATCGGAAACGGGGAAAGTTATCGAAAATATGCTTCCTTCTGCCTGTTACAGACTTTTGCACAAAACCATTATACCCTTTTTACTCATTTTCAATGGGTTCAGGGTATAAATATAAACATTTAACATGTAACTAAAGGTATATAAAAAGCTGTTATAAAATATCATTAAAAAAATTTAAAAGAATTTTATTTATATTTTAAAAATATTGCAAAATATTAAACAATTTACGTTTTTGATTAAATCATAATTAAGAATATTTGAACTATATTGATAACAAACTGTTTTGTTTCTTTTTGACTTCAATTTATTATCGAATACCTGGAAATGTGAGCCGTGGGTTGCTGCAATGTCTCTTACTTTGGTTAACTGCATGGGTAATAAGTGCCTGGGCCATAAATCAGTTTATATAAGCCATGTGATTATTAATCAATATTAAGCGAATATAAAAGTTGGATTGACTTCGTTGCGAAAACTACTTAATTTTGCGCGCTGATAATCTGATTCAACGATCTAAAGAACATTTATCTTATTCTTGAGAAGGCGTCTCAACAACTAGGGCCATAAATTTCTTTAATATGCAGCGATTTAAAAATTTATAGAAAATTCAAATTATGGCCACGAGTAAAACACTGCAGCTCATGAACACTTCATGTATTGGACCAAGGAAAGGGATAGGTAAAGGGCGCAAATGTGTGTTCGCCCAGCTTCCGGCAAATCGTTGGCCATCTCTCTCATGCATATGTATTTATAAATGTGTGTATGTATGTGCACTGTTTATCGCAATCATCGACAGCAATTCCAGCCATGTCCATGGCAATCAGCAGACCATCCACCGAACACTGAACACTGGACACTGGAATAATCTGAAGAGTGTCTCGCAAACTGGCAAACTGAAGGGGCCAGGCCTCATCGAGACTTTGCCTCTTTCGCTCTCTCCTGATAAAATTTCTTAATTGAAGCTGCCGTTCAGTTTGCTGCGAGTAGACTCCGGACGGTAAAAATCATATATGTATATATATATGTATATGTATATGCATTTGTATCAGCAGACATGTTGTTTTATGCCTTTTTGTTCTGCTCATGTTGTTATTCTTGATTTGATCTATATTAATCAAGATCAGGCGTCTGGCGTCTCATGTTGAATGTGAATGTAAAAATTGCAATTGCCTTGTAGAAAGCGAACGCTTTTTTTAGAATTCTCCTTTACTTGTTTGTCTTCTCACTTGATGATGATTAAATTACTGAGATTTAAGTTTTTTTGCTTCTTTATTTTTAAACATTGCGCAGTGCGATTTATTTATTTTGGTCATGAACGCAGCTTATGTAAATTTGTTGTTGTGTTTATTAATTTTTAAACTAGCGATATGCTGTTGATTTGGCTGTGGGTTTAACTATAAAAATAATATATATATAGCTGTAATTATTTTGTTTGCAGTTAGGGTGAGAGCATCTGGAAGGTAATAGGCATGAAAATTTCATTTCTTTTGTTTTTATTTCGTTTTTTTTCTATGTTTCTTTCGAAGAAATATTTTACTTTCATATATGAGAAAAATATTTTCGTATATGTTTATCTTTAGATCTGTGTGAGCTCATTTTCTGACATTTCCTTAATCAAGAAAATTTCCTTTTTTTTTCATTTAAATTTTTAATTTTCACGAATTTTTCTTTTTTTTATTTAAGTAGGCAGAAAATGTAGACTTCTGAAATGAAAATGAACTTTATTTACATTCAAGCCACTAAAATTAGCGCACAAAGTTTTTCCCCTTGCTGAAAACTTAATTGAACGCTTCGTTGCGTCCGAGTTACAATTATTCAATGGCTACGCATGTTAGCTGTCTGTTATTGCGCACCTGTGGCAAGCCGCAAAGGTCAGTTAACAAACAGCGCGTTGATTGGATGCCATTAGGCTCGTTTTGCCAATCTGTTTGTGTGTGGCTTACATAGATAAAAATGTATCTAAATTGGGTTCAATTCGATTCAATTTGAAATCGAAAGCGGCATACAATGCCAAATTAGATCTCTTATTGTCGCTCGCAGGCAGATGCAGAGGTGGAGACAGACGTAGAAAGTAAACGCAGAGGTGTGGCATTGGCGTTTTGGCCATTTGACGTCATAATAGACGTAGACTTAAAGGTAGCACACACCCAGGCCCCTTGTTGAATGAAACATGGCATTGATATCCGCTCTCATCATCATCATCATCATCGTCGTTGTCATGTGCATGTGGTGTGTTTGTGTTTGTGATATTCAAAGCCTGCACGCATACATAAACATGGAGCAGAGGGGAGGGGGTTGGGAAGATCTGTCCGCCTGTCTGTGTGACTTCTGCGGCTGTGTAAATATTTTTCTTGCACGTGCCGGACAACGGAAATGCACAAAACACAACTGCTACAGACAGATGCTGGGCAAACTTCCTACTCTTCTCTCATTCGTTTCTCGCTCTGCCAATGCATTTTGGGGCGGATGCCGCTTGCTCTGCAATTACTAATGCAATTTTATGCGAATGTGTATGTACACGGCGGAGAGGGCAAGAGAAAGAGGGAGGAGAGAGGGTAGGTCGCTCGACTTTTGAATCCTGTGGGAAAATGCAATTTCCCATCCGTACATATACGCATATAATTCCCGTCGAATAATAATAATTTATTTATTGCGTGTCGTTCTGAACGTTCTGGCTCTGCAATTGATAATTTAATTTCGCACAATTATTATAAATAATTTTTTGTATGCCTGCTGCTGGCAACTTTATTGCTCATCATCACATAGAGAGAGAGAGAGAGAGAGATAGAGAGAAAGGCAGAGGCCGTGAATGAGAAGGAGAAAGTGAGTCCATGGTGGCAAAAGAATTTATTACCATTATCTGAACAATTTATAGAGTAAATAATGCAATAATAAATGACATTTGTTGACAATTGTTGTACAATTATGCATTCACCATCAATTATCCGATTTATTTATGTTTGTCATCATCATGTCTGCTACTGATAACAATATAAATCAAAAGTTTAAAGTTCATTCCGCACATTTATCAACATTAATTTAGTCTGGTAATTTTGTCACTCGAATACTTTAATACAAGTTTTTATTAATATTAATCTGTTCAAGAAACAATATTCTCTGTGTGAGACATTTTGTATACCCTGAACCCATTAAAAATGGGTAAAAGGATAGGCAGAAGGAAGAATCTCCAGTCCTTCGTCTGTCGAGTCTGTTCAGAGACTATAACAGCTAGAGCCTCCAGATTTGGAACATAAGCTCGCCTGATTCCTAGGCAGTACAAGTTTGATCGATAACAATAAATTCTTGAATTTTAAGAACTCGGAAATTCCTTTTAAATCTATACTCGCAATAATAAAAAATTTTTATTGAAAACAGTTGAGAAGCACCGGAGATATGAAACATTGTTAAAAATCCTGATGACGCTTTATTAAAAAAGAACTTAACTTGTTTAAAATTGCTTTAATATTTATTTAACTCGTTTTTAATAGATTAAAGTATTTTCAATTTGTACGAAGTTTTGCATTATTTGTTTTAACAAATTTGTTTATTTCAAATGTTTGTATAGGTTTTCAAATGTATTGTCATCATATCAATTTGTAATACACACACTCCACTTCAACTTATACAGGCATTTAATTTGTAACTTATAATCTCATAAAATATTCAAAATTTGTAAGTTTTGTAACTCAAGCCTTTTAATGACCACTGGTAACTTAACACGCTCAGTTATAGCTGGCTTACGCGTAGTACAACAACAACAACAACATCCGCCCACTTGCAACTCAGCCATAAGACAAATGTTTCCTCTATAAAGTGTCGTTCGACATCTGCCCAACGACAACCTACGACCCGAAACCGAGTGTACCAAGTCAATGACCACTTTAGCACACACTAGGGAAACGCTGGAGATACAAAAAGACTTACATTTCACGCCTCCTACGTGAATATCCGTTAATTACAAAGTGGTATTTTGGGAGAAGTCGCCGTTTTAGCCTATGTGCTGCCATATTTGTGTGTGTGTGTGTGTGTTAACTACTGGCTATATTTTGCAAAATGATCGCATTATGATTGGCAGCTATAAGGAGGTTCATTAAGGCAGTAATAGCAAAAACTACTAACTCAAAATTACTTACACACATGCCCCACACAAGCCATAAAATTGTAATGTGCGCCTTGTTGCGTGTGTGTGTGTGTGTGCCGCAGGAAACACCCACGCCGCAAAACAACTTGGCCAACCGCATTTAAAGTCATCACAAAAAGTATAAAAAAAATTCAAGCAATTAGTGTTTAACAACAACAACAGCAACAATAAAACAAGTAAGAAGGCTCAAGTCGAGAAATCTCGACTAGACTATACCCTGAACCCTATACTTTACGCATACAGTCAGTGCTTGCAAGTATGTGTGAGTGTGTGTATGTATACGCGTATAGTGCATACTTTCTTAACTTCAATGCTCCATATCTCCAGTGTTTCTCAACCGATTTCAATCACAACCGATTTCACAGATTGTCATTATTTAGTTTAATCTTTCAAACTGCATCAAAAAGTTTTCCAAATTCAAAATTTTGTTGTTATCGATCACATGTGTATATCGGAAACGGGAAGAGTTATCGAAACTTTAAAACAAACTTGTACTGCCTAGGGATTAGGCGAGCTTATGTACCAAATCTGGAGTATCTAGCTCTTAAAGTCTCTGACATACGGACGTACATGGCTATATCGACTCGGCTGTTGATGCTGATCAAGATAATATATACTTTATGGGGTCGGAGATGCTTCCTTCTGCCTGTTACATACTTTTGCACAAAACCATTATACCCTTTTTACCCATTTTCAATGGGTTCAGGGTATAAGAAACCACTTTGACTTCAGTTGTTGACATGGCTGGGAATATTCTAACTACGTTTATCGAAAGACTCTACTAGGTTCTAATGAAATAAATATCAAACTAAATGTAACACAGCGACAAGAGCTAAATAACTTTTGTTCTCTTTGCCTCTCTTTTAAAACAAATGTAGCGTGAAATCACAACACAAGCAAGAAAAACAGAAAAAACACAATAATAAATATAAGCTGTTGCATAAATGAATACATTTTTTTTTTACACATGGGAGAGACATTTACATATCAGCGGGCGTGGAAAAAAGTGCAGGCTAAGCAAGAAGGAAATTGCTATTAATTACATGCACCGCATTTTCATGGCTCAGTTGATTTTCAAAATACTCTCTACGCTACAAAATTGATGAGCATGCTGGAAATGAATGCAGAAAAGGCTACTCCAACGAACCAAAAAAGACGATAAACGATGTATAAGATTGATAAAAATATTTAATGCGCTTTTTGTACGAAATGGGCACAAAAAAAAGGGCTAAGTAGTTAGTAGACATTTTGTATTTGGTGTTCAATGGCTTGTTAAATTAAACAATAAGATAATTATCGGTATATTTCAAATGTAATTTTAAAGACTTACGTAGATAGCTTTTTCATTAAATTCCGTGATAATATTATCATAAACTAATATTACAAATTCACAAATTTTGCTCGAAAAGCATTTACAAAACACTTTTATATTTATGCCCATAAGCTCAATTCTTATAGACTATTTAAAAGAAAATTTGTTGTGTATTTAATCCAATTTTTATCGGTCCTTATTTTAAGCTTATAACCATAGTTATAATTAACATAACACTGCAAAATAAGGGAAAAAAATTCTCTTCTGCAA
Organism: Scaptomyza reducta; assembly: GCA_035044485.1. Classification (NCBI taxonomy): domain Eukaryota; kingdom Metazoa; phylum Arthropoda; class Insecta; order Diptera; family Drosophilidae; genus Scaptomyza; species Scaptomyza reducta. The sequence continues at coordinate 4,214,157 of JAWNNV010001315.1, read as the reverse complement.
ATTTTGATTATTTGTTAGTGCCAAGAGTATTTTTATATATTTTTAAGATAAAATTGGATGACATTAAATTTGCAAGACCTTCTTGAACGAAACTTAATTGCATTCTGAATTATTTTTGGAATTTTTAAGTAATTTTATTGTTTCCAATTTTAATGATACTTGATTAACATCATAAATTTTGAAAACTTTGCCTTTCTTTCTTGTTCTGTTTGCTGATTACATGTTTCTGATTTAACTGCACCCAATTTTGTTCTCTAGCCTAAAGTTGTCACTCTATTTTTATGCTTTTGCGGCCCCCATATTAGCCAGTGTAATATATGTATGTATATTCACGCCCAATCACCCCAAATTGCAAATTGCCATAGCAAGCATTACAAGGAATACCGCTCCGCCCTCTTGTCACTGAATGCTGTCAGGAGGCTGCAAGCAACAGATGTTCAGCTGATTGAGCGTCATCTTTGTGCCCGTGGGGCACGCCCTGTCAGCCTCATCACAATCTTGGACAAGCAAGCTGCTCAAGCAGTTGTTATCGCTGTGGAACAGCGTCACTTTTTGTTGGTGTGTAGCTACTTGAGTTGACTGCCACCTTCCGCTGTGTGGCAACTTCGTTTAACATAATTTGTTGCCGCCAGACATGTTTTTACGACACCCGCGTTAAGTGGCAAGCACTGCGCTTTGATTTTCAATACAAAACCGAGCGCCGAGTGGTCAACATACAGCACAGGGCAGTTAAGCAATCCACCTTCCATCTCCTGCCTCCTGTTTTACAGCTCGTCCACGTGTCTATCCTTTTAGCGTGTCTTGAAGATACAAAAATCTCTTAAAATCATTGTGCCAGGAAAATGTTAGTATTTATTAAGTAATGTTTAAGATTATTGATTTGGGAAAGTTTTTTTAAAAGACTTGTTTTTTTTTAAAGTATTCCATGCTATAAATTTATTTGTATGTTAAGTTGGAATTGGTTTATATTATTTTTGACTTATAAAATACAAATTTATACTGATTTAATCTATGATAAATATTTGTACGTACATAAATATAATTTAGCAAATATGATCCAAGAAAATAAAGCAGATAAAATGTTGCTATATCTTAAAAATATATATATTTATTTTCTTTTTAATTTTAAAAATTTTGAATATATTCGAAACCTTTGGAATTTCTTGATATTAAATTTGTGATTATTATGTAAGTAATAATTAATTTTGTTAATTAAAAGTTTTAAAGATATTTTTTTAAGAGTCAATTTTTAATATATATGTGTATACGAAATTTTTATTATTCTAGTCACTTTTTATACATTGAACCCATTAAAAAGATTTCCAGATTTGGAACATAAGCTCGCCTAATTCCTAGGCAGTACAAGTTTGTTTTAAATTTTCGATAACTCTTCCCGTTTCCGATATACACATGTGATCGATAACAACATAATGTTGAATTTGGAACACTTTTAAACTATGTTTTAAACATTAGACAAAGTAATGAGAATCTGTGAAGTTTGTATTAAAATCGGTCGAGAAACACCGGAGATATGGATCATTGAAGTTAAAGAAGTATACACTATACGCGAACACACACACACAAACTTGCAAGCAGTTCAGTGTATACTCTAGTCGGTATTTCTTACTTGTTTCTATCTATATTTCTTAAGTTTCGTTAATCAAACACATGTCAAATATTGTTGTTGATGATATTAGTGCTGTTGTTGGTGTTACGGATGTTGCCTGTCGTCGTTGTCTGGAGCACGCGGCATTCACTTTCGCTGCGTCATGTAAATGCACTCACCGACCACGCTAGCTGGTTTTAGCATGTGTATTCACGATTAAATCTAGAAATGTTGCTGTGCATAGCTAACAAAGTCAGCTGGTTGAGTCCAAAACAGCCAGTGGCCATTTCCATGTCCCCATATGGGCGCACACGTTGTTTGGTCCGTGCATTGCCGCGTGGGCGCCTCCCTATCTCTCTCTCTCTCTCTGGCCAAACAACAGCAGTCGAAACAAACCTAAAGACACACAAATGCATAAGCATCAACGCAAGACCAACGCCAAAATGCAAAGAAACATTCATCCATTCTGCCATCGACATCGTTTGCGTTGTCATCGTGGACATACACATGTAGTTTGGCACCCACACTCGCTTTTGCATATTTGATATCGATAGCTGTAGCGATGTCGACGTCGATGTCGATGTCGAATGGCAACTGCCAAAGCTTTAAGAGAGGCAGACAGAGCCGCACTCGGAGTCAACGGCAGGTTAGTTGGTTGCTTTTTTGCGTGGCTTGATGTAGGTAGGCACAGTGGTACAAGACTGCTATAAAAGTAAAATGAAGAACGAAAGTGAGGCTTTTATTGAGGAGGAGAACTGTTGACGTGTTAAATATTTTAAGGTTTTTAATATTTTGTTGTTAGAGTATATATTTTTTCATTTTTATATAAATTTTTAAAGTGTTTGCATTTTGTTGGTATTTTTCTTTTCTTTTAACATTTAATTTTTTATATTACATATAAAATACATCAGCATAATGTGTGCAATAAATAATCTTTATTATAATTTATTCATATTAAATATTATTAAGAGAATTTATTAAATGATGAAATATTTAATAATGCACCTTATGACTTTAATTTGATCAATGTCAATCAACTAATCAGCATTTTCAATTAGCTGGAAAATGAATTCGGTTCTCCTCCCAAATGAACTTTGCTTGCCAATTTTAAATTGATTAATTAAATGGAAAATAACAACTTTTTGCCGGCACTGTGGTGCCACAGTGCACCGCCTGAGGCAGTCGACTTATTAAAAGTCAATATATATATATTATTTATCGAAAAACATTGAAGCTAAATGACGGACACTCAGTTATTTAAAGTCGAGCAAAAATGATAGATGAGTTTGAAAACTCAATTTGCAGCAAATAAAAAAATATTCCACTTGAATGAATGCTTGAAAAACTGCTTAAAGTTACTCTTTCCTTCTCTGCCACAGAGCTGACAGGCCACAAATGATATAGGAAAATGGCAGCCAAGTACAAAGTACAACGAAATGGATACGGAAATGTGCTAACGCCTGCACCTTTTTGCCCACTTCCCTCATACCCCTAAGCATTACACATTTTGTTTAGCTAGCATTTGTGCTGGGTCTCCTTCCCGTTCCTGGCAAGCGGTAAAAGTCGAGGCTTCCGCGCACGTGAGAGATAAAAATCCGGTTCGTAGTGCCACAAAAGTTGACTTGGGAAATGAATTAACATTTTGCATGTTGGCGCAAAAAGTCCTGGTGCTGGTGCTGGTCCTGGTCGTGGCTGTTGCCCAGGATAACGCCAACATCCTCGTATGTTCATTCTGCCCAAAAATGTTTTAGCTCTTCTACGTCTGTCTGTCTGTGTTGTGTTCTAAGAGCGCAACCGACTAGTACATAAAACATTTGCAGGTTCCACTTCACTTCACTTTACAACGCCCCCTTACTCCTTTTACTCATTTTTTTTGGTTTGGCAACGGAGCTCATCTGGGCAAGCTAACGCCTTTTTGGCTATAATGGCGCACCTTTAGCGTTTAAGTGGTATAAATTGCAGCGCACTGCAGTCCACTCGCTTAGAGATGCATATCGGTTGTGTGCCGTGGCGATTTGGAGGATGAAGTTTGCCGAGTGGATTTGGTTTTGCTTTAGAAGTCACTTTAGATATTCACTTGCTCCTTGTTCTACAATTTATTGCCAAAACCAAGCGGCTTTATGTATGTACAATAATGGCTTTATAAATACAAGGTGTTAGCTACGTGCAAAGCCTAATGCCAGCATTTAATATCTAAACAAGTATCTTTCAGCATTGCTTAAGTTCAATCTTATAGTAACTTTTTGCTAAGTAGAGTTAAAGTACGGTATATAGATTATTTGACAATAGTTTGTCTTGACTTTATGCATGGTATTTCAAGACATTGAATCATTCCACTAAGGTTCAAATACCGTTTAAGTTGTTTCTTCCAAATTTCTCAGCTCGTGAGAAAATGTTGCTTTGTTTGTAGCTCCCACAAGTAGATAACGCAACCAAGCTTGGCGTTTCACATAAATCAAGCAAATGTAACAAAATCAATCAAAACTTACTTCAAAGTGCTTAAAAACTCCACACCCCGACACACTCGTATTCACGCACACTCGCACAAACTACAGACACAACACATTTGTGTAGCAGACACAAATTTGTTGAGTTTTGATGGCATAGCATGAGGAAAGTGCAAAGCACCAACATAAATGGAGAGCGTAATTATTATTAATTTGTCAAGTATGTAAAACAGATGCCCTATGCACCAATGGCTCGAATCGTTCCAGCCGTCCGCTGGACAAGCCGGGTGTCTGGCGGGGGGCAAAGCGAGAAACAACAGTGGCACTTACAATTAGACCAGATGCGGGCGAAGCATGAAATTGTTTCTCTCTCTTTTTTTATACCACTCCTCACTCATGAGGTGGTAAAGCGAGGTTCTATGAACATCTGAGAATCTCGGAGATCGTTAAGTTTATTTTTATTGTTGAACTTAAATATATGCTATTGAGTCTATTATTTTATTTGATTTATAATAACACTATCATAATGTTCAGTATTTTTTTCCTCACCCCTTTTAATAGTTTTTACGTATTTTATTTTTTATTAAACTTTTAATAAGAGAATATTTTTTTATTTTATTTTGAATGCGCTTTCAAGCTCTCTTGCATACCTTTGAGTTACAGGGTATTTCCCAGTGGAGCACTCTCAAGCACTCACTCTTGCTTGTTTTGTTATTTGGTTGGCCTGAAAATTGATGTTGCTTTGGCAGTTGTTGTTGTTGTGGCCACGCGCCCGTTGGAACGGGAGTTGCATCAAATCGGTGGGAGACAAGGGAAAGTGGAGAGGAGCACAGCAGCCAGACTTTTTTCACTGCAAATCAAAAATCGGCTCTTGCAACCTAGGCAGGCAGCGAGAGGCATCTGTGTTTGTGCGGCGGCAGAGACAAGTGCAGACAACAATAATACCAAATACCTATATACATATGTACATACTATATAAATATAGTATCCGTTCGAAACAAATTTGTCGGGGGGTGCCTTTGGCTCTCTGCATTTGCCGCTGTCTCCATCTATTTTTATATCCATTAAATGCATTTGTGCACATTTCGAAATCGTGGCACATTTACATTTCTGCTTCGATCTGGTTGAGGGTATTTTTTGTTGTTGTTTATTTATTTTTTTTTTGCTATTTTAGATTTTTGGGTTTTGCTGCTGGCTTCCAAGTCCAATCCAATTGTGTTTTGATTTCGTTTTGCCATTTGGCATGAGCAGACAGTTTTTGAATGGTAGCGAAATCAAAAGCCAAATAAAAACAAAAATCTAGATGAAAAGCTCGAGTTGATTTAACAAAAGTTCAGTTCCATTTGACAGAGTACAGTGAATGTATTTAGATGGATGTGTTGCGATTACTTTGAAGTTTTGCCAAAGTAGTTTGTATGTTGCAAGTGTGGCAACAAATTGTGTCAGCTCGAAATCGAACAGGAAACAGCTCAACTGAATTTCTCAGAAGAATATAAAGTGAAAGTAGGGCTCTAGAGTCAATTAAAAATATATCAATCTCGAAAGATGAGAAACTTTGAGGAAAAGTGTGAAAAGTTCATAGATATTTTGATTATTTACTGATCTTATTGTTCTTTTATTATCTTAATTGGCTTCAATTATTCAAGCACAACATTTAAATGATATATTTATTTTAATCTCAAAGGCTCAACATAATGCAATCAGTTGTTAACATTTAATTGGCTGAGCAAATCTTCCAGTTAAAACCAATTACGTAAACTGAGTTGAGAGTTATCTGATCTGCTTCTATGCTTATCTATTCAGAGTAACTATTTTTAGGCTGTGCACATTTAAAGCAGTTGTCTGCTTCATCCTTCTTGATGCATTTCAAGTGAAATTGGTGTCATTGTCCTTGTGCATTGTGCCGTGCTATTTGCCAAGTTACCAAGTTACCAATGTTGTTGCTGTTGGCCAAAAGCAAAGCGAGCCGCACACGTTGCTTTTGTTTCAAGCTCTTTACACTACGTCGAATGTATGGGAAGAGTACACAATATATATATTTTTAGCACGAAAAGTAAATAAATTTGCATAGAGCTGACGGTGTGTGGCAGTTGCCGCGAAATGCGGAGCAAGTTGCAGAGCTCGCATTAAAGGATTTAGGGGTCTTCACTGCGAGTGCTTAAGCCGGAGGCCAACAATGGGTTGCATATAATCCTGTTAGTTTATTTGCCCAGCAGCCCCAACGAGAGCAATGTCAAGTGGGGAAAAAACAATATGGTAAACGGACAGTACAGACAATGGAAATAGATCCTAGACAATGCATTCTCTATCTCTTTTTCTTTCTCTCTCTCTCTCTCTCTCTCTCTCTGTGTACCAGCTTTAAATGGTAATGAAGATGAAGTCGTACGACTACACAAAATGTATGTTTCCTTTCTTTGAGGTGTCCAACTGTCTCACTCACTTAAAAAAAAAATAATCATAAATTAAAAATAAAATAAATTAATAAAAAGAAACTATTATTTTATAATAATCAACAAGTTTTTTTAAACAAAATTTATTTTGTCTAAACATTTGACTATACGATATTTAAAATATTGCCCTTATTTAAAATGTAAGATATTTTAAAGAAACTTTTATATGTATAAATGTTTTTTTTTCTTCAAAGAAATAATATTCCTCTTAATAAAATGTTGTGAAAAAAACCATTTCAATAGAAGTTTCTACGTTTGTTAAAGTTGGCTATTTTTTATTATTTTCCCTGAACTCATTGGAAATGTATGTATGTATGAACGTATCGAACAGAGACTATTAGAGCTATTTTCGATAACTTTCCGATATAAAAATGTTACCGATAACAACTAAGAATGATGCTAAGAAGAGTATGCAGTATACGCGTACGAGCACTGTTCAGGGTATCGTCTAGTCGGTATTTATCGACTAGAGCCCTTTTACTTGTTTTACAGTGCACTTAAGGACAAGTGACAAGTCATGTTTTTGCGCCCAAAACGGGAAAACTCATTAAAAATTTAAAAGTGAGACGAAAAATTGTAGACATTTTACACACAACACACACAAAACACTGAAGACAACAGCTACGAGATAAGCCACAATCATGCATTTTCAAAATGCAAACAAAACGTCAGCAAAAAAAAAAAAAACCAGAAACAAAACAAGGCAAAGGAAAACATCCTTCTTTCTGGTGGCACCATTAATCTTGGCCATTGTTCGACCAGTGCCGGGTGTCACAGTTATAAATTATGCATCATGCTTCCAGAAGCAACTGCTGCTTCGGCTGTAAACCATTTTAAAATCGATGCTATGCATATCGAGTGACCAGACAACCACCACCACCATCACCATCACCACCAACACATCCACAGTCAACTACTTATTTACAAGTAGTAGTGGAGAGGGGAGAGACGAGTGCAAAAATGCAACGAAGCGGAAAATCAAATAAAACGTCAACGTTGCCCGACGCGTTGCCGTCAAACCGAGTGTCACTGAGTGAAGGGCCAAAAAGGGCAAAGCCGCCAGTTTGCCAGTTTGCGAGTTTAACCAGACGAGCCCACCCGGTGGTGCGTTAGTGGTTTGTACGCGATGCCATGCCATGCCCTTGCCACTGAGGACTGCCCACGTTTTACAACGTACTACGTTCAAGTGTCAATTGGTTTACTCCGTGGCCACTCTGTTGAGTGTGTACTGTAGCGGCGTATGTTTCTCTTTTACTCTCTGAACCCATTGAAAATGAGTAAAAAGGGTATAATGGTTTTTTGCAAAAATATGTAACAGGCAGAAGGAAGCATATTCGACCCCATAAAGTATATATATTCTTGATCAGCACCAACAGCCTAGTCGATATATCCATGTTCGTCCGTCTGTCTGTCCGTCCGTATATATAAACGCGTCGATCTCAGAAACTATTAGAGCTAGACACTACAGAGCTAGAGACTGGAACATAAGCTCGCTTATCCCTAGGCAGTACAAGTTTGTTTCAAATTTTCGATAACTCCAATATACACATGTGATCGATAACAATAAAATCTTGAATTTGGAAAACTTTTAAACGGCGTTTGAAACACTAGACGAAATAATGTCAATCTGTGACATTTTTATTGAGAAACACCTGAGATATGGATCATTGAAGCTAAGAAAGTGTGCACTATACAAGTACACACACACACGCGGAAAGTATAGGGTTCAGGGTATAGTCTAGTCGGGATTTGTCGACTAGAGCCTTCTTACTTGCTTCTTCTTGCTTGTGTTTTCTGTTGTGGAGTGCGCTATTAAAGTGGCTGCATTTGAGCTATCCTGAAAGCTGCGTGTGCATCGGGGCCAAGAACTTTGAACAGTCGGTTAATATGCATAATAATGCATAAATAAAAATAAAATGAAGATTTTTCCACAGTTGAGGTTTTTGCAGCGGTTACCGGCTTCGATTTCGCTAATGCAGTCAGTAATTTAATATTTAAAGAACGTATTAAATGTTGAGAGTTGAGGCGGCTTCATTTTTCCGTGCTGTTTATTTTTAGCTTAATATTATAAGTAGACATAATTGAAAGAAAAGCTGATTAAAGAAATTTGCCAAACAAATATCTTGGTTAATTCTTGGTTTTATGTCAAATAACAATTTTAATAATTATTTATAAACGTTTAATAATAACACAAAAGTAAATTCCGATTGGTAGAAAGAACTTAAATAACAATTAAACATTTCTTGAGTTTTATAACGAATTATTTTTATTTTGTTAAGCAACATTTATGCTTTTTAAATTATTAAAAAATATTAACTTGTTTATATTTATATTTAATTCAACGTGCTATTCACTTTTGTAAATAGTTTAAAATATTTTTCTGTACATTTTCGATTTTTCTTTCACTGATAAGCCAATAAAAACATAATCTCCCCAACAAATTCCAACAATTAGCCCAATGCACTTATGTACTTTCAATGTCTGCTTCATTTTCTTTTGTATTTGTTTATGAAAATAAAGAACTGAAGTGCTGAAGAACTTAAAGTAGTTTATGGCATTTAGATGCACTTGGATTGCATTAGTTTCCTCTTCATCGACTTCATTTTCGGTTGGCAAAGTGTGGCACGAAGCCAAGTGCCAAAAAGCCACTTAATCGACTGTGAAAATGTATGTATTATGTCTATCGTTGTAAGCAAAACTGGGTCAATTGCCCTTTTGGAGAAGCATTTTCTTGAACTAAAAAGTTATGTTTATGTTTTCAAAGAACCCATACAAATAAAATCAAAGGTAAATTCCCAATCAAAACAATAGACTTCAGATGCAATCGACACTTGATTTGGTTGAGAATAGAATGCGTTAACCCAATTTTCATAGGTTGCCCACTGTATAAAAACATACACATTCATATATAGTACATACCATGTGTAAACAAACATTCTAATGCATTTTTATTTTTCGTTGTTTATTTTCAGGTATGTACCATTGCACCTAACTGAATTCCTTTGACGGGTGGGTGTGAGTGTGTTTTTGAGTAAGTAGAATTGTTGTCATTCAGTTAGCATAAAACCTTCTGACTGCAGGGCAGCAACAACGAAATGTCAACAGCTCTATCATCAAACGATCAACACGACAACGCAAAGACACAGAGAGGCTCTTTAAGTTATGTGACTTGGCTTTGCTGCCACAAAATTGGCAGCAGCTCAAATCTGTCAACGGGATGGCTCGAGTCAGTCGACACAATGTTCACCTGTTGCCAGAGTCGAGCGCTTAACAAGTTTTCAATTTGTAATCACGCGTGCTTTGAATACAACCAAACAAGTCACACAATTGAGAGGCATGAGGCACAATGCCCGGATCCGCATTCAGTCGAGTTCGAGTCGAGTCTAAAGTAGAGTTGAGTCCAAGTCCACAAAGACTCCAGGCCTAGTGGGGCACGCGCGCATGCGCATTTTGTACAAATATGGCTGGAAGGAGGATGAGGAGAGGCCATTTGAACCGCAAGACGGACGCATACATATTTTCGTTACGCACATGATCCGGCCAACGATACCTGTGAACCATGTCCAGACCAGTTCGAATATTTATTGGCTACAGATACTCAATTATGTTGCGGCTGCTTCGTTGCCAATTCATTTAACCATTCACTGTTGATTGTTTACATTAAGACGATTTTTTCGTATATGTCTGTGTACATATATTTTCTTTTTATCATTTGCATGAATTGCACTTTGTTTAATGATCGGCTTTATTTTGATGCCGCAGCGCGCATTCACAATGGCAACATGCAATGAATAAAATGTGAATGTGCCATATAAATTACTTTGGAGACCTATTTGTAATTCCCTTGCGTCATGGCTGGAAAATCGTAAAGTCACAGGCTTGCATTTTATGATTACAAACAGAAATACAACAAATCATGGTCACAACATCAATTTCACAAAGAGGACTTTGTACTTTTCTCGCATAGAAATACTATTGGAAAAATAAAAGCTATTTATAAAATTGAAGTGCTTCAAATTCGTGTCTAAAACGTTTTTGAATTCAACTAACAAAACTGCACGTTTTTATTGATTATACAATTTCTGCTGAACATCTGTTCAAAATAGTTCTTAAAAATGTTTTTTTTTTTAAACCCATACGAAAATCAACTATAAAAATAGATAATGTTACTATATTTATGTTTCTAACTAAGAAAAGTAGTTAATTCAACTATAAAACATGTGTATTGGACACCAAAACGAATATGAAATTTATTCAAATCAAAGTGAATGCACCTTCTTAATATTTAATTCAACTATTCACGCATATACCAAAATTTACACTTAAAATAAAATGTTGTATTCAATACCATCATAGTAAATTCTTATGTCATGTTAAACATATATAAGTATTCAATAACGAAAATAGTTTAATTAATCAGAGATATGCTTATTTATACTACTTTTTTCTCTAGGTGTATTATTAGTATTGCATTTTTTATCGTAAGGCATTTTTATATGGGAAATATAAAATCGTTAAAATATATGGCATCATAAGGCTTTAAGGATGTGAATCATTTGTAATTATATTAAAAAAATGTATATATAAAAACATCAATAATGTTGCTAAGAATTAGACTCAGATTCCATCCTCTTACATATGTGTTGTTTCTTTTTTTACGATCTGATATTGGGAGTTTCCTTTACAATAAGAGTTTCCTTTACAATATTACATGTTTTGAACAAACTCTTGGCGTAAAGCCCCATCTATAGGATTATGTTGATTTGTTTGCCCCTGTTTCAACTTTACGCATTCCATAGGAACACATTAGTTAGATATTCTTTACTTTATAAGATCTCGTTAAGGAAATGTTTAGGTGTCTCAGTAAGACATCAAACTATAAGACTATCAATTTATGCAACAGTCATTTTGAATTCATATCGCAAAACAGAAGTCAATTCAAAATGCTTTAAACGATATAATTTTTTCAGATAATTTATCTGTGTATTTTATGGCACCTATTGTAAGTTCCACAGCACGAGAATCAAAGTCTGAAGCCAAACACACAATAAAAAATATTTTTCATACTATTTCTGTTGCCATTGTTATGTTATTGGTACGTGTAATTTGCATAGTTTGTAGGGTGTAGAGGTGGCACGGAGTTGTTGGCATTTTTAATTCAACAACAATTTATTTGACGACTTGTTGTTGTTATTGTTGTTTGGCGTTTCTGTGTTTCTATAGCTTCTATTATTTGATGATTTTTGTTATTTTTGTTGCGTTTGTTGTTCTGGCATTGTTTCCTTCATTATCATTCTTTGTGTTTCTGCTGCACGTATTTGGCTTGAATAAAATTGTTAAAAGCGAGTTAAATATTTTGAGTTGTGGGCTGGCAAATGGCCAATTCGGCGCAAGTTGCTTTGATGTCGTATAATGATGACTCAAGGAACGATACTAATGTACACAGGTATAAATGTATGTGCCTAATTCGATTTGTACGCACTTTTACAAACTTCCGCCCAAAAAAAATGTAAATTTGATCGTTGAATATAATAATTACTTAACTATTTAATAGCTTAATTTACCTTGCTGTAATTTTCATCTGAAATTTAAATGTATGTATTCGTTTTAATTTCAATGGCATCTGCCGAATGTAGATTTTGAAAGCATGTAATAACTGAGGATATAGATAGTTGATAAAGTTTTTAAAACAATAGTTTCGCATTGCGTGCGAATATTAATACACATTTTTCAAGTGTATACAAATCTTTTTAGCTGACCAATCTATGGAAATGAAATATTAATTACTTAAATAAAGATTTGAAATTACATTAATAAAATTTTCACAAAGATATTGTTAAGTTTTTTGTTATCGTACCTTCTACTAGATTAAATGCAATCTTGTTCAAACTAAACCGTAACTAATAACTATATCAAAATGCACGCCATGCAGTTGGAATGTCAAATTACATATACAATTGTGTATGCGCGGCTTAAAATTACACGGATCGTTTACACATTTGTTAAATAACAAATTGCGTTGACCAAAAGGCCGATGCGAACAAACAAGTCGACATAAACAACTAAGCACGTTAATAAATCATTTTTGACCAAAATGAGCCACCCTTTTCTCCAATGAGTGGCGTGTCCGACCATTTTTGGCCAAAACCAATCCATCAATGGTCCAACTAGGGGCTGCCAATTGGTCAAGTTGCCAACTTGCCAAAATAGCCTGCCAAATATGCCAAAATGCAGGTGGCAAAATTAGACACAAAACACAACGCCAAATCAATAAAATAAAATGAAAATTGCGCAAAATGCAATAATCTTTTTATTTTTTTTTTAATATTGGTAGCTTGTCATTTTTTATGGCACGACACAAAACTGACAACGTCAGCAATTTGTTTTTTTCTGCGTATGCGACGCAATATATAAAGTTTTTATTTATCACAAAAGCATATATCTAAGAAGTTATCGAATTCGCATTGTGTGCCAGATATTTGTTTGTTTATTATTGGCAAAAATAATTGAAAAGCCGGCGCCACAGAGTCTTGCCAAAAAATTGTGTATTGAAAGCCCAATAAAATTATGGTCAATGTACGCTTGCAATTTTCGGTCAGCCACATGGAAACATAATACCCAAAATGAATGGACAGAAAACAAAACAAGTGAGAAGGCTCTAGTCGAGAAATCCCGACTATACTATACCCTGAATGCTATACGCATACTTGTTCCATATCTCCATACCTTCTCAACTGATTTTAATAAAAATTTAACATATTGTCATTATTTCGTCCAATGTTTCAAACTCTGTCTCAAAGTTTTTCAAATTCAAGATTTTATATATCGAAAACGTAAAGAGTTATCGAAAATGTGAAACAAAGTTGTACTGCCTAGGGATTAGGCGAGCTTATGTTCTGGAGTCTCTAGCTCTTATAGTCTCTGAGATCGGACGGACGGACGGACAGGCGGACATGGCTATATCGTCTCCACTGTTGATGCTGATCAATATATATACTTTATGGGGTCGGAGATGCTTCCTTCTGCCTGTTACATACTTTTGCACAAAACCATTATACCCTTTTTACTCATTTTCAGGGTATAAAAATACCACAAAAATATCTATGTATTGAGCATTGTGCTGTGTTCGAGTGTAAAACAAAAGCGAATAAACAAATCATATTCCTCTCCATTATTACTAACGACTGCAGCTGATGACATCATCATCATCATAGTTATTTGGTTTTAAGTGGAAACAAATTTTTTGTCGCTTTTTCCCAGTTCCCTCTCTCTGTCAATTGCAAACGTAATCGCAAAACATTACTCACAAGCGTGTAATATTTGACGCCTGTTGAAAATGCAGCGATGCAAAGCATTCCAAACAAATACGAATACTCACTCCATTATAACACAATTTAATGAATTTATCGCACCCGCGCTGGCGTGTGATTCGAATAATTGCTTTACAATTCACCGTGGCCATAGCTGTTGAGATGTTAATAAAAAAAAAATAAACGAAAAATTAAATAATACTCGCTGCCTTTGGCATACGAATTGCTTGATGTATTATGTTACACGCTCAAAATGTTCGCAGATAAAATGTGATTTTCTTTTTGTTGTAGCCGGATATCAGGTGTGGCTGCAAGTATTTTCGTTATACTACATATCAATCCACACTGCTTCTGTTGAGTTATGGATATGGTATGGTAAGACGGCGCCGGAGGCACTCAGAACTAACATGACAGCATAATATATGAGTTGCTAAGTTATATTCCTGCACGCTATTTCTTTGTACTTGGTGTAATACTTGGCACTTGCTTATTCCAATGACGTACGAATTATTTTTTGTTTTGGGTTTATGGTTTGATCATTTTTGTTATCTTTATCCATGTCTGGTTGATTTGCAAAATCCATACTAATTTTATTTAAACACAACAAATTCTAAATTTAAATTATTTGTTTCAAATAACAACTAAAGTTTCACAAACTTGAACAAATCTGAATAAAGAAAATTATTTTTGGAAATTTTATTTAATTTTATTTTTTACTGAAAAAACCGTTTTCTCATAAGTTTTTTTTTTACATTGTAGCACTAGGAAAAAGTCAATAAATAAAAAAAACTAAACAGATTAGGTATTTTTTCAAGCTAATTGGACATTAAACAAATTAAATTTATCTGTACATTCAATAATTTTATTACAATAAGCTCGTTGTAGGCTAATGAAACTTCTATCAACCATCGATAAAAGTGTTCACAATCCGCTTATTGGCTCAGACAGTATTGTTGTAGAATTTGCATGCATTTAACCCAAGATGAATAATATCTTTTATATATATATATATTATAAGCCTTATTAAAAAGGGACTTAGGCCATTTATCATCATTGGCTAGAAATTTAGAATTTATAAGCAAATATGATTTAAAAAAATGCTGTTTTTTAAATAGGTTTTTGTTTGGAAAACCAATTTTGCAAAGGTACAACATATGTTTGTTTGTATGTATGTACATTAATGTTTGTTGACACTCCTCTAAAGCACAGTATGGGTCTTCAGCTTAGACGTCGTTTCAACGTGCAACGGTTTACAATTGCCTTAGCTCTGGGCTCGCCTTTAGACTCATCGTTAAGTTTGAAAATATATTGTAATTTTGTGAAGGGCATAACAAATTTGACACTTTCTCGTCAAAGATTTTTATGACTGCCGCCAACTTTTTGTGTCTAGCTCAAGCGAAATTGAAAACTTGTCAATCGTGTTAGCAGAAAAGTTGTCGGGTCGTGATTTCCAGAGAATTGCTAAAGTTTAGGCAACTTTACGACAAGGGGGAAGAATTGTTTGAAATACATTGATCATATAATTTGCTAAACTCGCCTTTATTACCCGCCATTTGATTTAAGTATCTTTAGCCGGACACAACCAGAATTTGCATATTTTTGGGCACGCGAAACTTTCGTTCTGAGTTCAGAATCGGACTCTGTTTGTATAAAGCAAACCAAAAAAAAAATAATAATTTAACACATAACCAAACACCTAATAAATTTTATGAACCAAAAGGCAAAGAGCTTAGCGCTTGGATCTTGAAGCTCTGCGAGAAGATCTCCACTCATTAGTGGCGCAACTCACACACAAGAAGAGAAACAGAATCAAATTCAAGAATCAAAGCCAAACCCAAAACCCAGCCAAGCCTCTCAAATACAAGTCTACGACTTTTACAGCCTCTTGATTTTGTTTTTGTTTGGTTGACTATACACCGCCTGTTGTTGTTCTCGCTATTGTTTTTTCTTTTTTGGCCTGTGCGCTGATTTTATTTCTTTCCATATGAGACCATAAATATGAGCATTTGTTTTTGTGTATTTCAACTCTTGTGACACGCCATAACGTGCTGGTCACCAAGACTCCAACTTACGAAAACAATATTTAAAAATCTCGTTTGTTCTGCCTTAGACACCGAAAAGAAAACCAAGAAAAACAACAAAAGCAGCAATGACCAACAACAGAGTTTGGCAAAGAACTTTACCCACATAAATAACTACAGGGTTTTCTTGACTTAGTTCCCCTAAGAGAACAAAGGTAGTTCAGAATTGTAATAAAGAAAATAAAACTGGTAACAATTTAATATTTCTGCGTTCACAAAGAACACTTATTATATCTTAAATTAAAGTTTTTTGCTCGAACTTTAAAAATTGAACACAACTTACTAAAGGCTAACTAAAGAACATACGAAAAGAGGAAAAAATGAATTGTGAAGCTAAGTTACGTTGTAAGCTTTTTAGTAAGCTTGTGCTAAAAGCCGTTCTATATTGATTTATCTGGATTGCACAATTGCCGTACAAACTTGAGTCCAGTGCAAAAAGTGTGTTATATGCGCAGTCATAAGTTACTTTTTCAGGTCAACAACTACTGTCACAATATATTTATTTTGTTTTTATAGATCTCTTCCACATACAAATGCATGTGGTTAATGCATTTTTAAATTTATTGCTTGTCATAGGTTCAATGCAAAACGACATTTAAGAAAAAAACAAATTTTATACTTTAATACGTAAGATAAAGAGCATATTTGTTTCGCACGGTATCCGTCTGGGTGTCTGTCTGCCCGTTTGTCGTTTCGTCTGTTTTTTTCGACAACTTTACAGCTAGAGACTTGAAACTTTGCAAATATCTTGGTCCATGTGTTCGTCAAAGTGTTAAAATTGTGGTGGAACGGCCACGAGGGGGTTGGGAAATCGATAGCAAGTCGATATACATCGAGTTGCAAATCGATAACACACACTTATTTACCAAATTATAAGACCTACAGTCCAAACCAAATAATGAGAAGATAGCTGGCAGCTTCCCACCAGAGCTCTGCACCAAAAGTTTAGATGCCACGCCCACCAGCCGTGCCGTACTCCTCCTTTGCAAGCAGACTCTTTAACACCCGTTCTTATACTGGTATCAGAGTATTGCGCAGTCTGTAGGCTCCTATAAGATAACACACACTTATTTACCAAATTATAAGACCTACAGTCCAAACCAAATAGTGAGAAGATAGCTGGCAGCTCCCCCCCAGAGCTCTGCACCAAAAGTTTAGATGCCACGCCCACCAGCCGTCCCGTACTCCTCCTTTGCAAGCATACTCTTTAACACCCGTTCTTATACTGGTATCAGAGTATTGCGCAGTCTGTAGGCTCCTATAAGACTATCCTACAAATTAAGAATCTTGACAACAGTAAGGAAAAATATTTTATATCTATTTATTTAAAAAAAAATATTGTTTTCTTATTTTGGAATTGGTTTTGTTATTGTTTATTACTTAATCGAATTTGATAGATCTGTAATTACATAAATATGGAAATTAAATTTATTCCCAATAAGATTAAATTGTTTTTTTTTTAAAGATTTAATAATTTGTTTAAAAGAAAGTACAAGTACTTTATAAATATAGATATGTACCGAATTCGTCATGAATTTTTTTAATTTATTTGCGATTGTTGATTCTGCGTGTTATTTGAACTTTTTTTTGGCCATGTTAACGCAGTTTTAGGTTTTTTTTTTCCTAGTTACTCACAATACAACTGCTACAACTACAACTACTCGTTACACTTGAGCTGTTTGAACTGTTTGCTCAAGCGCACCTTTTGGTCACACTCGTGTCTATAGATACAATGTACACACCGAGTCTTTAGATACACTCTAGGCTACATGTGTATGTGAGAAAATACAATCACTGTGCTGAACTCGGTAGCCGCGTATTTTCAGTCGAGTGGGCAGCGAGTCGAGATTAAATGTGTGTTTAAATATTTATCAAATGTGGGAGCGTGCGAGACAAGTTTGTGAGTCAGTGAAGAACAGAGGGAATGTGGCTGCCTATGAGTGGATTAGAGGGAGATCGTTGGTGCTGGCGCGAAAGGGGGGAAGCGTGGGAGTCGAGGAGTTGTTTCGAGTGTTAAATGAATGCTAAATATTTACACTGATTTATTGGTGCATTAGAACCGTTCACTAAGTGGTATATAAATATTGCTATTACTTTTTATTTATTTTTACGATTTGTGCTTTATGAAATGACATAATAGCCACATATATATCCATAAGAAGATGCTTATCCCAATGAGTTTTCTCTCTCTCATGTGATTACCACAGAAACCGCACCGGAAATGCGATATCCATCGATAATGCCAAGAGTTTCTTCGTGTCTGTATGTGTGAGGCTGCACAAGACTGAAACGAAGCTTTCCCAGGCAATGAGACCGCACAAACTGTAAAGTGAGATCGACCACAATGAATGTCAACTCGGTCAGTCGCTCAGTCAGTCAGTCAGCTGCATACTTGAATGCAACAATCAAGCACATACACTCATCATATTGACAGCCATGCTTCCTTACAGTCATGTCAGCTCTCTAATTGCAACTGTCTTGTGTAGCAGCTACTATCCATCTATCTATCCAGCTAGCTAGCTAGTATGCTACACTTTTCCTAAACTCAACTGTACAGGATGTATGCAGAAAGTTGCCTGAGCTGCATAGACACAACACACTTGGACTCTGACTGTACACCCAGTTGTCATAGTAGTTTGCTGCCCCATCAGTGTTGTCCAACTTGTGACACAACAAAAACTGCATCTCTTATTATAAAAAAAAAAAACAAAAAGTGCATTTATTTTATGTATGTAATTTGACATTTTATTTATTGAGCATTTCCAATATTTGTATATAATATTTTACTTTTTGTTGATAAATTTAACTTAATATTATTTATTTAATATTAACCGTTTAGTTGGTGATATTTTTTGTTTTAGTCTGCAACTACTTAAAATATAAAGTATTTCAATATAACATTATAACGTTATATTGTATGCTTGACGATCAAAATATTCAATAATAAAAAGGCATTTAATATTTTAAATTGCTTCTGTTACATTTTCAAGCTAGCTGTATTTGACAAAACAATAAATAAAAAGCTAAAATGCCATCACTGATTGTCACAGACACGTTAAAGTTGCAGTTGCTGCTGTGTTGATGTTGATGTTGCTGCTGCTGTTGTCTTTGGCCTCATGTGCAACGCTTTCTGCTGATTTTTTAATTATTTATGCTTAAGACACGTTAATGATTTTCCCTGGAATAACGCAGATGCTGTCGGCGTCTGTCTACTACTACTACTTATTTTTCTGTCTCCTGGTTCCTGTTGTTTTCCTGCTGTTTTCTTTTGGCTTATACTTCTGTAAGAAATCTTAGCTAGCTGCTTGCCACATCACAATTTTGCGCTGCGATTCGCAATAATTAGATTGGTTTTATTGTTCACTGTTCGCCTCAGTTGACCTGTAAACCGATTTGACGAGCCAACTGTCAATTGCCAACTGACCCCGTTCAAATCGGATACAAAAAACTAGTTCTTCTGTATTTCTGTTGCCGGCGGTGACTCTGCTGACAAGTGTCTGAAACTGGAGGTTGTTATCGCGTTTGATTGAATGGAATGTTGTTTGCGAACGGTTGTCAATGAGAAGAATGCCAACGTTATAATTGAGAGTTAATGATTGCACAGTTAAGGCGATTATGATTGAGTTTGCGAGATTTAAAATGAAGATGTCGCAAAAGCCTATTAAAATATACATCTCACAGATTGCTTACTAAGTTGTCTAATTTGACTAGATTTTCGATCAAAGCGCACAAAGAAAATCTTATTAATTTTTAAGTATCCATTATTCTCAGTTCATGAGGCACTTACACAGTTAAAAGAAAGATTTCATTTCTCTTTATTTACAATAATGTTTGCAAACTCTGTTAGTCTCTTTCTAGAAACTATGATGTAACAAAATAACTGGTATTTTAAAAGAAACAAGCTTTTAAAACAGTTTGCATTTATCAAAATAAATTTTAATATGTATAAATCCAATGCATTTAATATATTTCGTATCTAATATTCTTGCAACGCTATTCATATCGATTTTATCTGATTTTCAGCATCTTAATTGTATAAAACAAGCTACTGAAAGCATGCTTAAATTTTAATCAAAAACCAATCAATCAATCAATTTGATAAATAGCATTACTAAAGCAAAGTTTACATTTGAAAAACCTTGAATTGCTAAAAACAAAAAACTTAACTGAAAATGTTAAAATGGTGGTAAGTTCATATTAAATATTGAACAATAAAATGTACGATATTCAACTATTTTCTGAACATCTGAATATAAATAAACTCTCTTAAGTTGAGAGAAAAAAAATAGATTTTTCCGAACTGCTTACCTGTTTACTTTTCCGCTCCCCTTTCTAAATATAAATATTTAAACTGATACAAACTACAATCACTTTTAAGTACCGTCGCTAATTGAACAATGAAATTCTGTTGAAAATTAGCGACGTGATTAAATCAACCTTTGTGGCGATTGAAAAAATCAATAAGCCTAAAAAAACCTATTCACAGCCAACATGCCGAATGTCATTGAAATTATAAAATCATATAAACTTACAAACTGCATACATAAATTGAGGTATAATATGTACACATAAATACACTAACATCGCAGCTTGTTATGCACTTAATTTTTATTTGTATTATTGCTTTTTGTGTAATTTTCATTCATTCATTCTGAAAGTTGCACTCAAACACGACTCATCATTTTCGGACAGAATGACACACATGGGACAACCGACGTCAATTGTCGATATGGTTGCATGTGTTGTTGGCGTTGTCGTTGCAGTTGTGTTTTGCAAGCTGTTGCTATTAAGCAACCTTCATGGGGCCAGCATCTTGGTAACGACACGACACTTGGTCTTGGCATGACAATTGAAATGCAATTAACCGGCCAAGTGCAATTAAACCGACAATTACCAAGTCAGCGTCGACAGCGTCACCCCAAAGTCTCTCGACTTGTTCATAATTGTCTTTAAATGTTTTGAGGTTTATTTCGTTTCGTTTCGTTTCGTCTTGTCTTGTTTCGTTTGGTTTTTTGGTCACTGCTTGCCGAGAGTAAGGAATTGGGCAACTCTAGCAGCGGTGGCGGCAACTCTTTGTACACAACAACACGCCTTACATGCTGATTTAATTACAATCAGAAGCGGGCCAAACTCGCAGCTAAGCAACGAATTGATCCCAAGTTCAATGGATCTGTCAATGTGCTCGCCACGACAATTGCATATGTATTTGTATTCGTCTATTTTCTCGTTGTTCTCTCAGACGTTATTACAGTTTTTTTCTCTGTTCTATGGGTTTATGTATTTGTGCCCGCAATGGGAAAATTAGTCTAATGTCCCTGCTCGGTCGCTTAGAACTCGCTGTCTTCGCACGTTCCAGTTTGATGTCTGCTCTGCATCTTTGCATCTCTCCTCTCTCTCTCTCCCCTCTCTGTAGCGAGAAATTGCAACTGCGAATGGGCAAAATTAGTCTACATGCAATTAGATGGGGAACAAAAAAAGCGCAGCGGCAAAATTTATTTTCAATGGAGGCGCCGACTGTGAAGTTCTTGTGAAGTTTTTTTTGTATATTTTCTTCTCTTTCAGGTTGCGCAAATTGCGTAGAAATATTTGCGTTTAAAAAGTAGGTTAAGCATTGTCATAATTGGTTGCACTTTTCAATTGTCGCAATACAGAAATTGCATTTGCCGTGTTTTCTTACTTAAATCTCTTTAGAATAGAAAGACAATACAGTGTAATTGCGTGAGAAGTAAGTTAAATGAGTTCTTTATACGTTCTAGATAAAAATAAGTTGATTTATAATTACGTTGCAAATAATTCAGGCTGTGTGTGAACAGTTTCAGGATTTTTTTTCATCTTGATATTATTTTTATATTTAAAATATTATTTTTTTAACTGTTGCATGTTAATTTGAATTTAAAACTTAACGATTTTATATTATTTATAGATCATAAGCCAAATCTTGTACGTTAAATCATTGAATAATATTATGCACTCAATTATTGCAAACGCGCCATAAAATTGATAATAAATAAACTTTATGGCCATTCTGTCGAACTAGACTGAATATTCAATAAAAAAACGTCCGGCAAGTCACATTTGTTGCTGCTCTTTGCATTGCCAGCAGTTCTTAATGTCTTCCGTTCGCTTTTCAATTGAAGTACACAATTACATATGTATGAGCTATGTGTGTGTGTGCGTTTAGCAGAAAAATAAAAACATGAGTCACAAACTGGGCCAAAAGTCGAGCGGAATTAAATTTAAAAGAAATTGAGAAGAAAAAAAACAAAATTCTGATTACCGCAGCTATTTATTTATGTTTTGGGCTCTGAGTTTGCAAAGCCCTTTGGCTGTTTATGTGAAATGAAATTTAAATGAAAACGCAGAGACTTCAGACTGGATCCCATGACCACAGATGCAATGAAGCGTGTGAGGGGCAACAGCTGCAGCTAGCAACATTTTTGTGTCATAGAATATGAATATATTTTTCTTCTCAAAAATATATATATATATATTTTTTTTTTGGGAGAATTGCAAATTATTTTTTTTTTGCTAGCAAAAGGGATTGTTTTGCGTGTGTGTCACATGTGATGAAGGGAGTTGCGTTTGAATTGTTAAATGCAGAAGGGTTGTTCGTATCCACACATGTGCCACACCAGCAGCCGACTGCTTGAGGGGATGTATCAAATTCCCTCAAAATCATTATAAAAACGATAACGAGGGGGCGGGGTACACGACCTTATGAGCTGATTGTTAAACCGGAAGGAAGCGCAAGAGCTAGCGTTGCATATGCGAATATCTCATATACTATGTATGCATGTATACACATATACCTTATATCCAGTCATATTAGATATTGTCAGGCACATGCTATATGGCACATGTCATATGTGCCCCTGAGCCTCGTTAGGGTTGAAACTCGAGGACGGGCCAAAGCAATTACAAGTACAAACACTTGTTGTAATGTCAGCTGTCAATAGCACAAGTCTGCTTTTGCAAATTGCCGAGGGTTTTTCCTCAATGTCGACTGCAGAACAGATTTATCCTTACAAATAAAAATATTTGTTATATGCGTTTGTCTGTGATGGAATAACGAGACCTGTCAAATGAAATGAGGTTAATTTCATTCACAAATTTAGATTGAGAATAAAAGAAAGGGTACTCGGTAGAAATATTGTTTTAAAAACAATTTAAAAGTTATAGTCTAAGAAAATACTTGAAAAAATGTATTTTATTTTTAATATTTGAATTCACTTATTATATGCTTTATGTACTGAATATTTGAACCTATACATCACCTTTGTCAATAATTAAATGTAAACGGGTTAAATACCAGATGGTTCAGGTTGTTATGTTGGTATCTGATACCTTTTGAGTGTAATTAGCGGCATTGAGCTTTCATGAGAAATGTAATATAAGCTTTATACTCCATACTCCGTGCCACACCTACATCTTTTAAAAGATATTTTAACGAGAACTTAGTGTATAATTACGTAAATTACTTACAGAAAAACTTGAACACACTCGAGACATTATTTTTAGAAAAGCAAAACGATAATTCATTGTTGCAGTATAGTACTTAGAATGAACAGCATTAGTCATAAAGGAATATTTGAGTGCACGTTCTAAAAAATTTGTAACTAGTCAAGTCAAGTTTAAACAATTCTTTACGAAAGGAAAACATTCAACTACTAAATTTGATTTTGTATAAGATTTATAAGCACAAAATTGTTCAATAATTAATTACTTTTTGTTTTGATGTTCATTTCCTTTTTTATTTTTATTTCGAACGCTTCCTCGTGATCTCATAACAACAACAAAAAAAACAACAATAATATTTTTAAAAGTCCCCTTCAAATTTATATGCCTACAAATGGAAGTGCCATCGAATTAATCGCCACTTTTCGTATTTTTCGTTTGTTTCGTTTCGTGTGTTTGAGCTTGCTCATCAAATGGTTTCTGGGCATGCTGTCGACCTTCAAAAAACGTAAACGTAATCAAAAAAAAAAAAACAAACAAGAAGAAAAAGAAAAACCATTTGCAGAACAAATCAGCGTCGTCATTCGTAAAGAGAAGATGTTGCCAGCTCATTCATAATTCTAAAGTAATGTTTTATAATTTTTATTTTTTTTTTTTAAGTATTTTCTTCATTGAAGCTTTGATGAGTTGCCGCACTTGAGCGCACTTGAATGTTGACTTGTGATGTTTTAAATTGTACTTAAAAAAGTGCTACAACACTCGGATACTTCAAACCGACAGTTGAAGGCGGAACAGAAATTCAAACAAAATGTATTTTGTATGAAACAAAGAGTACCTAATGCTAATAAAATTGATTAACATGAAGCAGTTGGCAAAGAGATTGATGTCTGTTCAGGATTAGAGCTATATCAGTAGATATATATAGTCAAACCGCTGCTGCTGCTCAGTTAATACTACAAATATACATTTTGGGTCGCGACAGCTGCGATTGCGACAGAATCTGACACTCTCGACACATTGTGGCTAAGCTCCGTTTAATCTATGTGACATTTTGTTTGGCGCTGCATTGCGAGAAATTTGTTGGGTTCATGTTGTTTATTGGTTGCGTATTGTTTTGGAATTTTAAACATTTAATTTGACGGCCACTAAAGCCGCTCATTATGCCTGTGATAAATGGCTAAAGCGTGCGGCCAGCTTGCACCTAATCCGTTCAGTTTGCACTGTTCACTCTTTGGCTTAAAATCTTTAAATGTTGAATTTATAATGAATATAATTTGTGTACATATGATCTGCGTGCTTTTCGGCTTCGGCCCCAATGAGTAAGAGTCGAGTTTAGTGTTGAGCTTAATTAATTATAAGCTATGCAGTTCATTAATTATGCGAACAGTTGGAAAAATCACCACATTATACATTTAAATACCCTTTTAATTATAAAATGGGTTATTAAGTAAATTAATTTTTACATTGCGTGCTAACATACAAATTAAGAATATAATAATTTAGGAAGTGTTTTGGATTGGTTATGCTTATCTCAATAAAAATGTTCACAGAAACAAAAATAAATAAATTAATAAGCAACACGCAAATGTAAAGTGTCTGCAAAACTAGTTTTGAACATTATGTAAAACAGATATATACTTTTTATTTCCTGCATCGCGCAGTTAATGTAAATTTTATGAACTATATTTTTTAAGTATTTCTGAAATTGAATTTTGTGGTATGGTCGTTTTGTTACCCTGAACCCATTGAAAATGGGTAAAAGGGTATAATGGTTTTGTGCAAAATTATGTAACAGGCAGAAGGAAGCATCTTCGACCCCATAAAGTATATATATTCTTGATGAGCATCAACAGCCGAGTCGATATAGCCATGTCCGTCTGTCCGTCCGTCCGTCCGTCCGTATGTATGGACGCGTCGATCTCAGAGACTAGGCAGTACAAAATTTCGATAACTCTTCCCGTTTCCGATATACACATGTGATCGATAACAACAAAATCTTGAATTTGGAAACAAAATAATGACAATCTGTGAAAATTTTATTGAAATCGGTTGAGAAACACTGGAGATATGGAGCATTGAAATTAAGAAAGTATGCACTATACGCGTACACACACACACACACTCACACATACTTGCAAGCACTGAGTGTACGAGTAAAGTATGGGGTTCAGGGTATAGTCTAGTCGGGATTTCTCGACTAGAGCCTTCTTACTTGTTTTGTATAAAGACGTTTTGAAATTTGTAAATATATTTTGTAAAAATAATCGATTATTATCGATAAAAATTCAGGTTTTCATTTCAATTGCAACTCACACCATTTTCTTTCTTTATTTAATATTCAATCAATTTTACAGCTATTCGAAAATTTCCCAAATGAAAATGATTTATTAAGCTTTATCTCGTTTTGTTATCTAATTTGAGCATGTAGTTGCCAACACACACACACACTCACACATTTCAAAATCAAATTCCCAGTCAACTCTTTTGTTGTTGATTCGTATCGCATATCACACACTTCACATATCATATATCACAGCGTTAATCTCTGAATGGTAAGCTTAACTTTTCCTCATTCAACTTCAATACATAAGTCGACTCTTTCACTAAATTGCACAATTCTTCTCTAATTGAGGAAAAATACATATATGTATATACTTTCATTCGTATGATAGGATTTGAGTACTTGCCACACGGTCTGTGCGGGTATTCATTTCATGTGTGCGTGTTTCGTGTGTGTGTGTGTGTGTGTGTGTAAATCGCCTTAGCCTCTAAAAATTATGTCACTTGCAGCTTTTTAAACTTTTTTTTTTACCATTGTTGCCGCGCAATTGTTGCAACAATTGCAAAGTTTATTTATTTTGTTTCAATTTTTACTGTTTGTTTGTGACTATTTCTGCTGTCGTTCGAAGTAACTTGACACTCGAGTAAAATTGGCGCGACATTATCTGTCTGTAGGTCTGGTCCCACTGTCTATGGCTGTCTGCCACTTACGGGTGGGTCGGTCGCTGGGGGACTCAGTTACTTTAAGTGGTTTCATATTTGGACTCTAGTGTTGTCACACACATTTTTATTGTTGGCGTTTTTATTTGTGTTTCAATTTGAAATTTATTTACAAGTCTGGAGGTCTACTCTCTCATTCATTCATTAACTTATTGTGTGGAGTCTTGGCACAGTTAAATTTGTTAAATAAAATTTATAATAATTGTAATCACCATCTCCCTTGCACACACACGTTTCAAGTTTGTTGTTAATAAAAGAAAAAAAACTAATCATGTTTAAAATTCAATTTCTTGCTTCAAATATTATTCCCACGATGATTATTAAGCTTCATTTTTAGCGCTTTCATAATACAATATATATATATATATATGGAGTTCTTACGTGGACCATGACTTGAATGTGCAGCTGGGCGTTGCCGTTACCTAGACCGCAAAGTGGCTGACTGCAATTTTCTCAAAAAAAAAAGAAAAGATATCTTTTTGCATATTTTATAAGTCTGGTGTCTGGGAAAAGTGTTCTTCTGCCGGGTTAAGTTCCCATTTTAGCTTCGCTTCTGTCACTTCCACTTACACACACTCACATACATAGGTGTGTGGTGTGTCTAGTTACATATACAGCTCTCAATTACAGCATCATAAAACTGTATATTTTCTACACATCCCCCTGGGGCTCAGGGGGCACTTTTCGGGCAGCACCAACGACTTTTAAAACCGCAAATTGCCGTAGCTTGACTGAGATATTTCCGCTTCCGTTCGTCTACTGTCATTTGCACTGTGGATAATTTATCTTTCTTGCGTTCCAACATTGTGCTGTTGGCTTTTAACGTTTAGACTGAAGCACACTAGATTAACTTTAACATTTGTGGTTTTATTTGCATTCATTTTTTGATTACCTTTAGGGCATTGCCATCAGCAATTTATCATATATTTTCTTTGTTTGCTCCAGTTTTTCTTAATCTAATATTTTTATGCGTGAATCAACATTGGAAGGGTTGACATAAAAAAATATATCAAATTAAATTCTGAAAAATCGTCATACATTTATATTTTAAGCACAGTTTTATATGAACGACATAACACTACTCACAAACATTTTTAATATTGGATGGAATATTTTTATCAATGTTTTTTATCCTGAACCCTGAGAATATATGTGCTATTATTTATTGACGTTTAAGATTTCATTTCATGTATAACTTTTTATCTATTTTGATCACATTTATCAATGTTGCAATCATTTTAAACGGTAACAACTTTATCACTTCGTGATTATCTTTGATAGTCAAACTCTTTCATTAGTCTTTAATATTTGGAAATTGTCTGAATCGATTCAATTGATCATTTAGCTGCTGAAGACTTTCAAAGCTTAGCTTTTAAAGTTATAATAAAACGACTTGCCAAACATAATAATTATTGAACTAATAAATTACACTGCTGGCAAATGCGACTATTTGCACAATATTATTATTTAATTAATGTTGAACAAATAAATTTGGAAAATTCAAATTTGAGATCGATATATATTAGACTTGATACAAGGTTAAAATGATTTAAAGTATATTATTGAAAATGATTAGGAATTAAAAAAAAATGAAAATGCATTACTTTAAATTATTTTGAGTATAGTAAAAATGTAAACAAAAAATTAATTTAAAAAACTCTTTATTATTTACATATAAAACTTCTTGCCAACTGCGTGAGTTTAAGTTGAGAAGATTTTGCCCAAAAGCAACACAACAAGATGAGAATAATTCCGGCATATGGAAGAGTTTTAAAAGCTTAAGAAAGAAACTTAAAGTTGTTGGCTCAGCTCAGCGCAGTGTCTCCAGAATTAAGTGCAACAGCCTTAGAATGTGGTAAAAACGCCTTTGGTTACATTTGGTGGCAGAGAACATGCAAAGTTTTTCTTTCGTTACATATTCCACACACAACAAACACACATACAGATAGACGAGGTAACCCAAGATACACTTAACTATGTATGCCACTGCTGTGATGTGCAGTGTGTTTGTAATTCAAGCATAAGTTGTTATGTTTAAACATTGCACCGAACAAGTTCAAAATCAGCATGCCAACTGCCAACTTGCAACTGGCAAGCTGTTTCTCTAGCCCTGCTGCTGTTTCTGTTGCTTGTGGCGCATAAATTTGTTGCATGTAACGATAACAAACGCGGCCATAGTTGGGTGGTTAGCGCATCTTCCCTTCCATCCTGCCTTTCTGTCACTCTCCTGCTGTTCAGTTGTGTTAGCCGTGAGAAATTCTATGTTGATATTCTCACGCATGTCTCTAGGAAATGCACGAGTGCACTTAAGGCCAGAGCACAGCACCAGACTACTCGCCAAGTTGAGCCCAATAATAATGATAATAATTGGTGCACTATTTTCCATGAGTTTATTTTCATTTTTACTGATTTCTGCGCTACACTTCAAAACTCAATTAGCATGCAGCGCATAACATGGGAACAACGCCAACAGTCAACAGGCGTTGTAGTATGGTCCGTGCCCATTTTTGTGGATACCACTTCAGGGCGGCGTTAACACTGGCAGCACTGGTAACAACAGCAGCAGCAACGAAAACAATTGCAACAGGTTCAAAAACTAATTTGCATGCATGAAAATCGCAAAGTGAGGCGAGACACGACCGAGACACATCGAGGCCCCACTGACAGCAGTCATATGCTACAGTAAAACCCGTCCAAAACTATACCAACTATCTAGTACTACATACCAAGCGCTACCAACAGCTGGGCCCAACCCCGTCACTCACCAAACAGGGACCCCTACATACATACATACATATATAACCATTGTTTGTCTACATTTTCTGGCCATGCGGTTGGTCTTTCGCTCTGCGTTCATTTGATCTTTGGCCAGACAGCCGCTTTTCAATTGAACTTGAAGTTTTTTTTTGCCGCAGATATAGAATAGAATTGCTATAGAGACCAGTCAATATACTATAATCAACAAACACACACACAAAGTCAGATGTCTACATTTATTTGCTTGTACCACTTTGTTATTACCAACTTGCCATTCAGTCTTTCTGTCTGTCTGTGTGGCAAGTTCTTAAAAGTGTCTGGTTGTGTTTTTATTTGTATTTCAGTTGTTGTATTTCTAGTTTAACTCCACGTGTATTTTACAAACTACTCTACTTCATCTATAGTTATTTTTTTAAATAATTAGTAACTCGACATTTAAAATTCAAAGTGCTTAGCAATTTTTGAGCAATTCCTAAAATATTTTTTAACCTGGTTTAAAGCTTAGACTAGTGTTACTCATACATCAAGATATTTTCATACTTTTTATAATATAAAAAACTAACAAAAAACTAAACTAACTAACGAAAAATGAAACAAATTCCTTAAAAACTTTTTATAATAAGTCTTTTAACCACTACAAAATATATATAAATATGGCCATATAAAATAAAAATAAATGTATTTATAATGACAATACGTTGAAATAATAAAACTACTTTTGAACTTTGCTCATTTATTACACAAAATGATGTAAGAAATACTTAAAATGGTCAACATTAACTACTTCAAAATAATAAATAGTTTTTTTCCTGTTTTGTTTCGACTTACGTTCACCATCTCATTATTATTTATATTTTCAATAAAAAATCTATAAAGAATTAAATACATTTTTCCCACTAGAGTATTTTACCTTTTGCACTGTTGCTCAGTTGCTTTTAAATGATTTCAATCAATTTGATCAGCTCGCATCGATTTAAGTGTCTCTTTTGGCCCTTGTTCGCTCATAGTATCAACGCTGATTGACATTTGTCGGCATATTGAGTGCTCCATTTAAAGAGACACAGATTTATGCATACGTACGAGTTTGTACGTAAGTGTATCTGAAATGTGTAAGACTAAGATATTGCGTTGGTTGTTATTTGATCGACTGTATTGTATCATAAATCATGACATGCACAGCGATTTTTCTACATACCTGCTTGTAAGATTAAATATTATTGCGGCCCCCTTAGAATTTTTGATATTGTCGTCGTCAATGGGTGCGTAAGTTTCAATGTTTGTATTTTTGAATTTGCAATTGCAATTGCTAACTATGTATGAATGTGTGTGTGAGTGTGTTTGTGTTCTAGCTGTCCTACTAATTATGATTTATAAGCAACAAAATGGCTTATTTATGTAAAGTCTCGGTTAAGTGGCATGTGTGTTTACAATTCTGAAAAGCATTCGTGTAACTATAACGCTTTTATCATGTTTGAGCCATAGATAAGTTATAACATTTATTAAGTCTGTTTTGCTAATGACTACAACTTCCCATTCACTTGTTCAATGCTATATTATTGTGAATGTTCATTTGTTGTGATTTCTGAACTTACGATTTATACTATAAATATTATATTTCTTATTAGTTCATTTACATTTCTAATGCCAAATGCTTACCCTTTTATATATTTCAGATGCTGCCAATATGGAGAACAGTCCAAGCGAGGAAAAAATTCAAAAGGAAAGCGAAACGATCGACTACATTGACAAGTGAGTACATGCAAAAAACATACAGCAAAAAAAAACCTGAACTAAAACTCGTAATTTGAAAACCAAATACGGAGCCCAAAAAAGGTGTCAGTACAATTTAATTCGAATCAAAACTGAAATTAATTCAATCACAACTTTGACAGCCAATTTAAACTGCTGTTGTGCAAATTACCAATTTGCCAACGAGTTATTTAAGTTTTCGGTTCTGTTTACTGTTTAGTTTTTTTTTAAGTTTCGCTGCGGTAAACGCCCTTACAAAAAAACACACAGACACAAATTAAATTAGACAGTCAGCCGTGTTGTTTTGGCAGCAATTACAAGTGGAATTAACTTGTAGCAATTTCAAAACCATAATTGTTTACTAATCTTATGGCGTTGCAGTTTCAGTTGCCAATTTTGCCATTGACGAAACATTGTGCAAATTGTGTATACGCCGCGTTTGACCAATCCTTAAATTGACAATGTCTGAGTGTTGGGTGTTTACTACTGAGATTTCGGTTGTTTCTTCTCTCATTGCTGTTCTTGTTGTTGTTATTATCGAGTTATTGCTACATGAACTACAATTACAATTTGTCTAACTGGTTGATTGTTTTTTTTCATGAGCGATTGACCACAACTTTTGTCAAAGGGGCAAAAGGCCATCGTAAATTATGGGATAACATAAAAATTTGATTGCTATTCAAAATTGTTTTGTGATTAGCTGCACTGTTTTTTTGTTATAGGTATTTAAGATCCCAGGTGTTGTAGTCGTTAAAAATCCATATTTAATATTTTATTATCATAATTTAGTATCAATTACAATAGTTGTTCGTGTTGGTAATGTCAAATTGAACAAAAACTGGACTAATGAAGGAAGCTATGACTTATGAGAAAAATATTTTGCACAAAGCACTCAATTCCGAAATCTGTGTTGAACAATATGCATGAAAACTAGATATGATAAATATAAATTGTTGTTATTGTAAATGTAATATTAAATCATTAAATCTAAAACATTTTTGAGCTTAAAAACCTTCTATCAAAGCTCACTAAAATAATAATTGAAAAATTAGTTTGGTCAGAGCATATTCTTAGTGTTGCTATTTTCTTTATTTTTGAACCCATGAACCCATTGAAAATGGATAAAAAGGTATAATGTATAATGGTTTTGTGCAAAAGTATGTAACAGGCAGAAGGAAGCATCTCCGACCCCATAAAGTATATATATTGTTCAGCATCAACAGTGGAGTCGATATAGCCATGTCCGCCTGTTCGTCCGTCCGTCCGATCTCAGAGACTATAAGAGCTAGAGACTCCAGATTTAGAACATAAGCTTGCCTAATCCCTAAACAGTACAAATTTGTTTCAAAATTTCGATAACTCTTTCCGTTTCTGATATACACATGTGATCGATAACAACAAAATCTTGAATTCAGAAATCTTTATGATGCAGTTTGAAACATTAGACGAAATAATGATAATTTTATTGAAATCGGTTGAGAAACACTGGAGATATGGAGCATTGAAGTTAAAAAGTATACACTATACGCGTACACACACACACACACATGCTTGCATGCATTGTTAAATTTTTATTGAAACACCGGAGGTGTTGAAGTCCTCAAGCATTTCTGTGGAATCGAAAGGCATAGCCGTATGTATAAGGTCTACGGTTCAGGATATCTCCTAGTCAAGCTTACTCGACTAGTGTCTTCTTACTAGTTATCCTTAACCAAGGGATTTACTTCAATTATATAGGTAGCATTTAACTGTTACCTCTTTCATGTTTGCCATGGAAGCAGTTTAACTGTAAGTGCGAATTGTGCAGCAATTTTGTATTAATTATTTTATTACTTGCGGTCATGAGCACATTTAAGCCATTTGTGGACGCCAATTGGACAACAACAACCACAACAACAAGCGTCTCAATGATTGCCACAGTTGTTACCATTTATATGGCCAATGAACATGGGCGAGTTGTCAGCTCACACACACACACACACACACACACTGCATCAGATTGCGCAATATTTAATTCAGTTAAGCAGCCAAACCAAAATCGTTCGGTGTGGCAGATTTCTGCAGCTTTTTGCTTGCACCGGCAACTTGTTAACTTTTTTCCAACATTAAATGGTAATTTTTTTTCCGTCGTTCGTTCGATTTTGTTTTGTTGTTTTCTCCACCCCGATCATGTTAGCCGTCGAATCGTTGATGTGTTTAATATATAATTTCCTTATCGTTGCGGTTATAGTTTTTTTTTTTTTTGTATATATATTTTTCGTAATCTTTTTTGCTGTCCGGTCAACACATAAACCTGACTAACTTTTTTGATATGTGGCCGAGATTTTGCTTCTTAAAGTTTAATGACTTTAAATAATTATGACATTCAAGTCGTCGTTGCAGTTCACTTGTTGCTGCAGCTATGAGTTGTTGCTGATGTTGTCGTTGGCTCTGTTGCTGTTGTAGTTGTAGTTGTCTGTCCGTCTCCCTGTTGCATGTACGTACAACACTTTTTTGGTTTCTTACAAGCACTTGCTGTGTTGGAAACACGTTTTCGAACAGCAGACATCACTACTTGCATAAAAAATATGGCAATATTATAGCCAGCTAACGACATTTAATTAACTTCCCATAAGATATTAATTACCCATGGGATAACGACAGAAATGTAAGCCCATACAAGCACAGTACAATTTCATGGCCAGTAAAAAAAGATCTAAGGAACGAGCTCTTCAATGGCCAAATGGGCCGCAGTTCAAAATAATTAAGCAAAACAAAGCAAATAAAAGGTATTGAATTTCTGTCAATTGTTTGATAAAATGTCTACATTTTTATGCTGATCACATCACTGAGCGCAAATTCTCAAGAACAAGTTGAAGGAGTTCAGTTTGTTTTATACATAAATGGTTTATTATAAAATGTTCATACTGTGAGCATATTGTCGATTAAGCTTTAAAGTTAATTAAAATAAGAATGCCTTTTAATTGATTTAATCTTAAAAGGCTTTAATCAAAAAATATATTACCTGTATAATATATGGACTAGAGTATTTAGTGTTTAATACACATATTGCTGCGCACCTGGCATAATGTTAATGTATGTATGTATGTTATAGTTCGGAACTCCCAATATAGTTTGTTGCTTTGTGCTTACACAATTCCTTTAAAGTAATATATATATTAATATCTTTTATATTTAAAATACTGCTTTTATATCCAGTAACCAATTTTATATCATGTCATACTCCCAAGAATCTTTCGCTTTTATTTTGATTTATTTACACAATATGCTTTTCCTCAAAATGCATATTCGTCGCATAAATGCAAAGGCAAATAAAATAGTTTAAAAACGTTTTAAGAATTTAATTCAAATTAATTTTATTTCATGCTAACTGACTCCCTATCTAAATTAGTTGTTAAATATATAAACTGTTTCGTGATTGATCATAAAGCACCCACAATGTTCAGAGTTCACCTAATTAACAGTTGAACACTAACAAACGCTAACTCGTATCCATATTAAGATGCCAGACTAATGAAATGCATTGACACTTAGAAATCTTTTAATTCAGACGCAGTTTGAAAGCCGTTAGCTTTCCTAAATGTCATTAACTACAAATGAGACAACAACTCCATTTAGTATTATCACATTAAGTGTGTTGACAGCACTTTCGCCTACACAAAACTAAAACGAGATTCGTATGCAACGTAGACAGTTTTAAAGTCAAGTAAACTACTTAGCTACTAATCGCTTCGCCTCGGACTATAAATACAAACATCAAACTCAATTCATGCGCATAATTAGAATATTATCTGTAGGGTTATCATGTCCACTCGCTAAGCGAACAAATTGAGCAAACCAATATCCAAAACTCCTACAACTTAATGAGCCAAGTGAAACGCTTACTTTCTGGTCAGCAATTCAGATTTCACTTTCGATTCGACGCTTTGTCAATATCAAGGTCTTGATTTTATACAAGTTATTTGTTTTTTTTTTGTAGCGTCATCTTCATCGGCAAAAAAAAAAACTGGCTCAGAGAGCGGCTCAAATATGCAAATGAAGTTAAAGAGCCATCAAACGCACGAAATTAACGCAATTTGTCGCATGGCTGCCGTTGCTGTTGTTTTTCTCTGCATTTCTTCTTCTCTTTTTCCAGGCGTAACGCATTCAAATTATCATATATTTACACACACAGCAACATAATTCGTGTGAAATTGAACGCTTTTATTTTTATTTCGTATAGCGAAAATTTCCTACGCAAAAATCCATGTGCGAAAAAAACTTTCACTGAAGTGAGTTTTTTTTTTAATTGCTGATATTTTAAAGATTTCGTTGCAGTGTCAGGATTGCAGTTGCAAGTTGTTGTTGTTATGGGTTTTCACTTGCAGGAAAAGCAAAACAAATCAACAGTTATTAGTTTGTTGGCCCGTATTGCCACTTAACTGTCGGCCACACCAGCATCAAAAAGTCTTGCAATAATAATAAGTAGTTGGACACCAACTCAAGCTGCAGTTGCAGTTAATGTTGTTGCATTCCTATTCGATTGGCAAAAGGAAACATCATCGAACTATTCGGCTGCTGTTGTTGTGTTTCTGTGTTGCATGCGCTGGTGGCATATCATTACACGATGTAACCGGCGTTGAGCGCAAAGAAACAGGTGTAACCAGTGACGGCGATTACGTGACGTTCGACCTGCCAGCCGATTATAATAACAATAAAAACAGACAGCCATTAAAATTTATAAAGATGGGGCATTATTTGTTTGATTTTGCTTCGTTTTTTTTTACCTCTCGATTTTATTATTGTCTGCTTGTTGGCTCTTTTTTTTGGCAGCTTCATTTGGTAACCGGCTGGAAAATATCAAACGGTCGTCGACATAAAGATTTAGCATAGTCACAACAACAAAAACATGAGACTCTATCAAATGATAAATACATCTTATAAATAGCTTAAAGCTAAAGACGACTAAAGAGCAAAGTTGTTGTGCCTAGCGCAACTATATGTATTAAACATTCAACAGTGATCAGAGACGATTTTCTATACTTATAAATGTTATGTGTCAATTTGTATGGCAAGTGTTCAGGAGAAACAAAATGTAGCTTTTGCATGATTAAATTATTATATATAATGTAATTATATAAGATTTCAATAAAAGAAATCTTAAAAAATTATTAATTTTTAAATTTAAAATAAATATTTAAAGTGATTTTTGTTAAACTTTTTTACCAAAATTTATTCAAATTTCAAGCAAACTCTATGTTAAAAAAAAAATCTAAAAAAAGAAACAATGATTTTTGTTGTACTCTTGCAAAAGCTAATGAATGTTGACAAGAAAACAAAAAAAAAAGAAGTATTTCTTCACAAAATAAATAATAATACATCAAAATGTCGAAACGCTTTCAATGCAATCAAAATCAAACAAAAGCTTTTCTTTCATGAAAATTCATAGAGTAGCATTCAAATCAAATACAAACAAAAAACTGAACAAATAAGCAAGTTTGTCGCCAAAGTCTTTTGTTTTTGTGTGTCTGTTTCTCTTTGTTTCGAAAGCCACGCGCGTTGACAAACTGAATGCCAAAAATATCTAAATTATAAATTTACTGCACATTGATAAATTGATATGTGAAAAAGTTAATAAATATGTATATGTTTTGTTGTTGCTTTTATTACTACTAAAAAAGGTATTTAGCGCTCTAATTAAACGTTTATGCTTATCAGATTGTTGTTGCAAGACCACAACGCCCCGAAAAAAAATCGGGAATATATATAAACTAAAGCAAACGCAAATACTTCAACGCGCTTATGATGTGAGCGAGCGAGTTGCCCAATTTGTGGGCGTAACGCCAGCGCCCACTTTTATTTCTTTCAGATTTTTGGATTGTTTTTGTCTGTTGGCCCACCTGCAATCATTACAAGCCATTAATAAATGCATTTTATGCCATTTTTATTGGCCTGAGTTCTCGACTTGGCTTTCACAATAACAAAGCCAAGCCTGCGGGGGCAGCGTCAAGGCACGAGCCAGAGTCAGAGCCAAAATCTAAGCCTTGGCCAAGTTAAGTTTCAAATGCAAAATAGCAACAAGCAAAAAAAAAACAAAAAGAGAAATAAAAATCTGGGCGTTAACTTTGTAGTTGGCAGTCTAAAAATTGGTGAGCTCACTTGACACATAAATTACCGTATTTTCATTACACAAATTGGGAGCAAGACATTAAAAAGGGGCGCCCAAGAAACCATATTGACCCAAAAACAACAACAAAATTAACCGTTGAGCCGAGAATGGTTAGCAGCTATAACGTAATATGGCTATGTCTTTTAATAATGTTACAAAGTCTTTTGGCTTTGAGGCTCAAATTGTTGGCTTTCAAAATGCAGCAAGCGTTGTGTGAAATTAGCATATGAGAAGGAAATGCATGTGAAGCATTCGAAAAGAAAAGAAAAGAAAAGGCAACCAACAGTCGTGAAATCTGACCAGGCATTAGCATTTTCATCACAGCTACAAAACAACCATATAGTGCCATATGAAATCATAATAGACGGCAAGCGGACAACATAACTACGATTAAGCGCTAGCAGGCAGGCAGCTTTAACTATTTTTGTTTTTGGTTTTTGGTTTTTTTCGGATGGAAATTAGCTAACATGCAACGTTGCAGTGTTAGGGAACTCATATTGCAAAACTAATCCCCCATCCCCTCTCAGCATTAAATCGTGCAACACATAGAAAGTAAGAAAGGGGCTAACTGGCACGACAGCTGTTGGCGCTGCTGCCTGTCAAGCTCGCTTTTTGGGGTAAAAAAAACAGACAGGACTTTGGCTGCGAATAAAGACAGGAGCAGGTATAGCGTATATATGTGTGCACGCTGTCCGACAGCTGAAAACACAGATAAACAAGTTGTGTGTATATAGTTTTTATTTCATATACACATTTTTATATATGCCAAAGACGTGCCAACTTTGAACCAGTTATAAACAACAGCAACTTGGCCAACAACCAAAAGCCAAGCCAGGGCATAAACAAAGCCGCTGAGGTCTCTCTGCTGTCTGCTGTCTGTGAGTTATGGCGAAATTTGTATGCCTTCCACAGCTAACAAATTGAATGGCGGGCTACTGTTGAAATTACATCTTATTGACAGTCTTTAGTATATATTTAAGGATAGAGAAGTATTCAAATCCAACGTCTTTGTCTTATATGCAAATTTAAACATTTATTGTGTTCAATATGCATTGAAATTTTAAATAAACAAGATTAGTCAAGCTTGATTGTACATTTGTATGTATATGCTAAGTGTTGGCTGTGACTATTGACATATTCTTGTTTTTGAATATTACTGATTTTACAGAATAATTTCTAAATCACTTCAGAGTAATATCTTACATAGATGCGCTCGAAGGCAGAGTGTATACAAATATCGTTTGTAGTTTAAAAATAATCAATTTCCAATATTTATTTATAAATACGAATACGAATCAAATAATATAAAGAAGCTTTAAAATTTTTTAGGTGCTTATTAAACTGAACATTCTATTTGATTCTATATATTCTATATTTAATATATTCTGCAAAATGGTTATGGTAAAATGAGGCTTTTAATAAAGCTATAAACTTTTTACTACAAATCCGTCTTAAATTAATATCTGCTATTATAAACTTCATTTGCAAGCTCATACATTTTCATTACATTTGCACACACTTCACTTACAGTAAGATCTCTTAATGCTGATCTTCTAATAGTACCTATTCATATGCTCCATCTGAAAGAAGGCAGCGCAGCAAGAGCGATAAGTCAAGCTGACACAGAAAACAGGATTAACTCCCATAAGGCAGTGAGTCACAGACGGCAGCTGAACTGAGCTACAAATCTGCAGCTTGGCAGGGCACGCTCGCTCAAGATAAATTGGCAACACGCGCCGCACAAGCCGCACTCTTCTCCTACCGATTTCAATGCAGACCACTCTTCTCCTCCCACCATTCTCTAACTGTCTGACTTACTAGCAAGCAGCTGCTCGGGTTTGTAGCGTCTCTGCAATCGTATCTTGTCTGAATTTGCTAATTGCGTTTGGCCTCTCTCTTTCTTTCTATCTCTCTGTCGGTTGGAGTTCAAAATGTTGCGGTTAATTGTCTTGCAATGGATTAACTCAAAACTTTTTTTTCGTCATTAGACAAGCAAATATCGGCAAATGAAGAAAGACGCAATCAAAAGAGTGTCCGCACCCAGAGAAAAAAATGATTCAATACCATTCAGCACCGAACTAATTAGTTGACGAACGTTTGACGAACCAAAAAGCCAAAAGCTACAAAATAATTACGATCCATTCGCTGCGCAAATTAAATTGCCACTGGTTTTTATTATTGTATGGTCGAAAGCGTTGAGTGGGAGAGGAGGGTGAAATAACTTCTAGCTGATGCTAGCGGCGGTGTGATTGTGTTTTTCAATATCGTGATGGCCAAAACAGACTGAAACAATGATTGCTACCCATTGGAAAAGTCGAAACTCACAAGTTATAACTTTATGACTCAATCTAGGCTATGTTGGATCCAATTTGCTCATTTCCTGGTAGTAGCAACACACCCAAGAGCAATTGTGAGTTGCAAGTTGTAAATGCCACCATTTGGGGCCAATTTTTGCCTGCCAGCGCTCTGCCAAAATCTCCTCTTGCATCTGCGCCAGGTTTTGATTTGGTGTGTGCCTCCATTTTGGTGGTTCGTGTCTTGGGTAATTTCTTAAAAAGTTTACTTTGCCTTTATTTTACATTTTTCTTTTCCACTTGCAATTATAATCAAAGGTTAGTCGCAATTTTTACCGGATGTAATATTATATCTTTTTATAAACCTGCAGGTTGTGTTTATGTCTTATTTAATGTTTGCTTTGATAAAAGCAAACAAAGTTTATATTGGTCTTAAGAGACAAATATAAATAACTTAGGGTAATAAATCAATTAGATATACTAAATGGAATATATTTGCGATTCTTCTTTCCACTTTGAATTTGAAACAAATTTTATTAGCTTTTTTTTTTAATGGATTAATAATTCTTTTTTTTTTAGCTCCTTTGTTTGCAATTTTGTTTTGTCATGACATTCAAGCTATGGCAACCTTTTTGGCTCAGACGAAAAAAAAAATAAAAATTTCAAATTTATGCATTTTTGTAATCTTTTTATCTGCAACTCAAGTTAATACTCTTGACGTTTGCGTGTCAAACGCATCGCATAAATTTCGACACCTCGCGGGTCTCTCTCGATTCTATGTCCCTTCCAAATGCTATTTCGGGTGGAGTAACAAATTTTTTCTTAGCTACTTTTTGCTTCAATGCTGTTCTTCAAAAAAGTTATTTTCAAATGTGATGTGTGAACATACAAACAAATAAATAAATAAAATAAAAATCTTTTAACTAAACACACGAAAATATGCATATGGCAAAAAACACGTTTGAAACTTGTTGAATTTGCAAAATTCCATAAAAATTGTGATGGATGCATTTAATAAAAATACAACCTAACCTTCAGTTTTAGTACTGACAGTGGTGCTGGTCTTAATGACTGCGGGTATTTGACGGATTGTAGTTTGATGTCTATGTTAACCATGTTTTGTTTTTTTTTCCAAACAGTATGACAACATCAGAACGTGTCACAAATCAAAAAAATGTCTAACTTTTACATAATGCCCATCTTTATAGATTATTCTTTAGAATGCCTTTACATGCCTTTATTTGAGTCAATTGCATACTTCAAAGTATTTTTCAGTCATCATCAATTGCACTTTAATAATATAAAGGTACTCACACAATTATCGCACCTTATTATCGGCTGATCGGCCAGACAAAGACGCTGCGGGGCATCTCTCAAACATGTTTGCTGCTAAACATTTCATCAAAAGCCCTTTTTCAAGTGTGTAATTTCAGCGCTCTCGGCGTTGGAGCCCTTCAAACATTTTCTCATTATGTGAAATCAATACCAGCATATATATATATAATTTTTGCAGCTTTTATTCATTTGCTGTTGGTTATAGCTATTGTTCAAAGTTGATGGGAAATGCGATCACAAAGCAATATTGACTTTTAATGCGTTTCTTTTGAGCTTTAAAGCTTGTGGGAAAATATTCCTATTGTAGTTACTTTTCACGTTAAAGTACTTAATGATCGGAAAGTATTGGTTCTGACTTTGGCTTGATATTTATTTATTAATTATTTATAAACAAGGATTGCATTTACATAAATAAATATTATTTAGTTTTCTGAAAAGTTTTATGCTTTTAAATGGAATCCTTTGCAATTAAATTTATTCATGGAGAAAGAACAACATAAATTGTTTTTGCAGCCAAAATTTCATAGTTATACATTTAAGAAGCTCGATTTTTTTAGATTTGTGCATTTTTGATAGTTTGAAATGTTTTCAGCACCTGCTGCATAACATTTCTAATTAAAAACTTATTCGTTTAAGTTGATTCAATCAGCTAATAATTCAATTTAACTCTAGTTCAAGGCATTGCGATGCAGGAATGAAAGAACAATTTAAATTATTTAAACCTCTTGACACACATTCGAGACACAGAGAAAGAGACAAGAATCAAAGTCGAGAGTTAGCGAGACGGTGAGCAGCAGCTGCCTGATGCATTTGCAGTTGACTTTTATGAGGCAATAAACGAAATGACACGAAACTGTGGCATCTGATGATGCAAATTTCCCGAAAGGGGAACTTTAAATTATTCAAAATTTAGTGAGCAGAGCAGCAGATGCAAATTGCATTTCGCAGCAGGCTAAGAGACAGACACAGATAGACAGAGAGACCAGAGATCCGCTAACTAAGAGAAAGAGAGGGAGAGATCCCCGATAGTAGTTGGATGCGTTCTGTGGCACGTGGCCCCTTTGACATATGCTATATGCTGAACATAATTTACTTTGTATACGCTTCATATAATTATTATTAATTCATATAATTATTAAGTGTTGGGATGATTGGAAAAAAAGACAGGTTCTTTTTCGTTTTGTGCAAAAGTATTTAACGGGCAGAAGGAAGCATCACCATGCCCATAAAGTATATATGTTCTTGATCAGCATCAACAGCCGAGTCGATATAGCCATGTCCGTCTGTACGTTCGTCGATCTCAGAGACTATAAGAGCTAGATTCTTCAGATTTGGAACATAAGCTCGCCTAATCCCTAGACAGTACAAATTTGTATCCAAATTTCGATAACTCTTCCCGTTTCCGATATACACATGTGATCGATAACAATAAAATCTTAAAATTGGAAAACTTTGATACGCAGTTTGAGACATTAGAAAACATAACGGCGATCAGTGAATATTTTATTGAAATCGGTTTACAAACACTGGAGACATGGAGCATGGAAGTTAAGAAAGTATGCACTATAGGCGTAAACACATACTTGTAAGCACTGATTTGTATACAAATACATAGCATAGCAATGCAAAATAGTCGTTCACGATATATTCTGTCTAAAAATAAGCAGATAGTATCTTTAAAGTAAGCTTTGATGTCAACTTAAAGGTAGCATGTCTTAAAAACTGCAACTGCAAATTCTTTAAAATATTAAATCAGCATTAGAAAAATGTCTATGGAAATTGATTACACATTTTGTTAATGCGTACAAAACATTTGGAGGCACTCCCCTCAACTGTTTGCCTAATATAACTCATGCCTACTGCAGCAATAAATCAAATGTGAACAACACTTATGAAACTAAAATGTTCCAAAAAACTAAAACAAAGAATTTATATATATATTGTGGAAATCTGTTTAAATAATGCTGCCAATGCTGGCAACTGTCTGTTTTTGAAAAGCATCACTAAAAGATTCCGCCCATTAAAATTGCTTAGGCAGCCGAAACATTGTGTAGATATTTTGTGTTTGTTGGCGACTGGGTCTCTTAGTCTTCCCCACTTCGTTAAAAACACATTGCCCTGCATCTGTCACTATAAATAAAAACAACGACCAAAATTAATAATCATAAAATGAACAACATCACCTAAGTACTAGTCGTTATTATTAGCAACCCTTTCAGAGCTGCCAAAACGAGCAGCTGAGTGAGAAAATTGTCGTAAATTAAAAATATCACACGCAGTGGAAAATCCGCCAGACAATGAATGACACACACAGA
This sequence comes from Scaptomyza reducta, assembly GCA_035044485.1. Classification (NCBI taxonomy): domain Eukaryota; kingdom Metazoa; phylum Arthropoda; class Insecta; order Diptera; family Drosophilidae; genus Scaptomyza; species Scaptomyza reducta. The sequence goes on along the minus strand of JAWNNV010001315.1, from coordinate 4,171,210 downwards.
AAAAGATAGAGAGACACAAGGCAAATACTAAGCTGCAGCTATAACTATGGTGACAAGCGGCTGCTGCTGATGTGCCATAATAAAAATAAATAAACTAACCGTCTTGCGGCTAAAAGTAATTCAGCAAATGGTCTCTTTGTTTTTTTGTCTGCTGGCACGAGTCTGGGCCAAATTGTCTTTTTTTATCTGCTCTACTCTTTGGGATGCCATTTAATTACGGGCCGGAGACAATAATTCACTGCATGCGATTTTGCAAAAGTTTGCGGTTCTGAAATAACTATTGAATCGCTTAATATATCAGCGAAGGCATGCATTTAATATGGCAACGATAGTTATCGATAGGTAAATAATTAAATGACAATAAAAGTTAATTGATTTAATTGTTGACATCAAAAATAAATAGAAAGGAAAAAATGCTTGACCTCTGATGTAATGTGATCCTTGCTTGATGCTTTCTAATTTGTGTTTAATTATTTGTATTATTACATTATAAATGTAAGATATTGATTGCATTTGTTTTAATCTATTAAGGGGAAAGCATGACAGGTGCTTTTATAAATTGCAAATGCATTCTTATAAATATTTTGACTAGCTTTAAATATTACAAAACTACCCAATAAAATTGAAAATATTGCATATATCCCAGAAATATATATGTGAACTTGAACTTATTTACTTGGAATAAATAAATAGTTACCAACAGAAAAAAAATAATAAATATATATAATTTAAAAACATTTTTATCATTTTCTTTTAATATTTTATAAAGTAGTTTTCTGAGTATTGTAGTAATTGCTTATTCAAACTATTGTGGTACAAATTTTGAAAAACAGGTTGTTAATTAATAAATATACCTCGTTATTGATAAATATCCAATTACGAGCTTTGTATTATGTTGCGTTGTTGACAATTATAACGCCCACCAACTAAACTAATTAAAGGGTATCACAATATCGTGCACACGCAACTAAATATGTATATAAATAGCGTGTCTACATGTTCTCTCTGTCCAGCTTTTTCCAAGTCGCTCTGTGCACATGTGCACATAAGTATATGTTTATATACCTACCAGTGTGAGTGTATGTATATATGTATGGAATTATCTTCAAGATCTCCTCGCAATTAATTTTTATAGTATTTGCAACCGATATAAGCGCCACGCCTTTCGGTAAGACCAAGACTACGCTACAGCTAGCCAGCATGGGTCAATATAAGGAGGGAATAAAGAGACCAGCGAGCAACCAGAAATTGGCTTCAGTGAACGCCCGTTTAGAACTGATTTAATTGCAATTGTGCGCCAGCATTTGCCGACATGCAATTGTTATCGAATACATATCGTCACCCTCCAGGCAAAATGTGGCTAGCTAGCTAGAATGGCTTTGGAATGAATGCGAGATGCGGGTTAATCCTCCATACCCATGAAGTGTCGAACCGAGCCGTTAATTAACAAGTGTAATTGATAATGCAATTGTGCTAAAGAAAGAGTGAGAAACGGTCGCTTAAATGGCTTTTGCTTGCACTTCTGATTAATCACACCAATTGCCTACTGCTGCCAGCTGGCTGCAGGCAAACACATGTCAATAAACCATGGCACACATTTGCGGTTTTTTTGTGGTCGGGTTGGGGAACAAATAAATGGGTGACAAGTGGAAATTGTTGTCTGGAGAAGTGAGCGAGTTTATTTTTATACAATACAAAATATATATTTTGTGAAGAGTCACGGCAATTTTATGCTCCCAAGACACAAAGACAAAACATTACACAGATGAAAGAGAGATAGCGAGAGGGAACTTAAGCGTTTGACATTTATTTCGCATGACATTTTAAACACACGCACACACACTCTGTTCAAAAAAAAAAAGAACACTCATGCGCCTAGTTATCCAGCAAAAAAAAAAACTGCACAAAATTCACATTGCTTATTTATTTCAGGTCCGAAAATAAAATAAAAATCTTAAACATTTTCGACAACAATGTTTGTTCTTATTTAGGCGCACTCTTTCCCACTACCCGCCTCACCCCCTATTACCCAGTAAGAGCCAGACGTGAGTCTGTCGCGCATGTCGTCTCCGGGGGTTGTCTCGTTGTTGGTGCCACCGCCTCTCTGGCTGGCTTACCGTACCATCCGCTCTCATCTCCCCGGGCTGCAAACATTTTGTGTCGCACTGCTCGAAATCAGTTTGAAAATTGCCGGCGGTCAGCGCATTTTACTCGGTCCAATCGCTCGACAAGACAAACAACGTGAAATATTTAAAAGAAAAATTCGTTTCGTTTCGCGTTTTCCGCCTATTTTTGTAATTTTATTAATGAACGCACACAGTTCGTGGAAAATGTGACTGCAAAAGGCAAAAACATACATATGTGCTAACGTGTGTGTCTGTGCAAATTATGATTAATGAAAATAAATGAAAATTTGGTATCAAAATCTTAAAAATGAAGTCAAGTATAGAAAGTGAAATTACAAATAAAAAGTGTGATTTGTTGACAAATTTATGAATTAATATTAAAAGCATGTTGAAAAAGTTAGAAAGTTTATGTTAACAAGTTGAGAAAAACATTAGAGAGAACCATTTATGTACCCAATGATTGATTCTCATTAACTACAAAATTATTTGTATGTATTATATCTAAATGAATTTTTAGAGCATTCGCTTTATGAACAAATACTAAACGCTACGATGCAGACAACGTTAGTCACCTGCACAATTAGTCAGTAAATCATATATATATATATATATATATATATATATATATATAAAGTTTATAAAGATTTTAAATAAATTTAAAAATAAACGTTGCGTAGATCAAAATATAATCCATTAATTAGGAGAAAATAAAAATGTAATGGCAATGAAAATTGTATACAAACAAAATTAAACTGGTAAAAAGCGCACTTAAAGTAATATATATATCCAGGATTACTAGTTTCCGTTGAAGCAAGTAATAAAAAGTTCGTACAACTTATTACTGTCTGCCTTCTTTATTGAAACGGATAGAAAAAAGTGACTACATCAAAAGAAGTCGTTTTGCTTACATTTCGTTTGTTATGTGTTGAGGTTATTCCACTCTTCATAACTCATTGTTTATTAAGACATAACTGTAGGAAGAGCCCCTCCTCTTTTACTTATACTTCCCCGTTATTCCCTCATATGATTTATATGTTGGACTAATGGAATCTAACTCCCAGGCTCACTTAATCGCTTGATGGCGACATTAATGCGGTTTCAGCGTTCAACTCTTTTCCGGTTTGCGACTGTTTTCCTATATTATTTTTGTTGTTGTTATTGTTCCATTCATCAAGCCCATTTGCCAATACATACAGACGCAGTTCTATTCATTTGCGCAAATTTTAAAATAATTGCGACAATAAAATCACCATAAACACACAACCACAACAACAACAAAAGCTACAACTATAACTACAACAAACCCTTGTAATCTTGCCATATCCGGCTTGCTGCGTGTCTACAACCATGTCGGCTGTCTGCCAACACCATCTGTCTACTCCTCTACAACTTTTTTATCCTCTCTCTCTCTCTCTGTCTCTCGTCCCCATCTCTCCTGCGTGGATGTTGATTCTTCTTGAATGGTTGCAATTCTGGCGCTCACTGACACTGATGCCGCTTTTTCTCATTTTTGCATCATCATCATTATTATGAAAAACTCTGTGCAATGTGGCAATCCGTTCGCTTCTTTTCTCACTCCATATCGTTGCCTGAAGCATGGTTCGTGTTTCTTGTTCTTTGTGTTCTTTTCTCCATTTGACATCTTAATTGCTTTGTTGATGGATTTCACTGTTGACACTTTTGCTTTCACATACATTCTTAATGAACTCTTTTCCTCTTCAAAAGCGTTGTACCACTTTATATTCTGTAGCTTGTTGTTAGCCAGAAGTTAACTTTAAGTGTTTACTATTTGGTCTAAATGTTTGTTTTACTTTGTGCAAACTTTTTGCTTTATAAAGTTTTGCTTTTAAAAAATTAACACAATAGAAGGAAAGAAACAATAATGAAGTTTGTTGTGGGTAAGCTTAAAAAATCTTTTTTTCTCAAATAAAAGCACGAAATGTTTTAAAATTTGTTAGTTCACATTATTTATTTTCAGTTTTGAGTAAAAAAGTCTTTTTTAATTTCTATAGCTTTTTTATGCCTTTTTCTTTTTTATTTGTAAAAAAAACTGTGGTTAGAGATATAAAATTCAAGATTCTCATTTTTGTAATCATACCTTTTAGAAGAATCTTGAAAATATAAAAAAAAAACTTAAAAAAATATTATTAAAATACATATATGTATATACAAAATTCGAGAGGATTTAATAATATAGTAAATTAAATAAATATAAAAACATAAACACCATAATTTATGCATTCTGAAAAAAAAAAAATAATAATAAAGCATATTATCATCCTTTCCTCATATTCTTAAAAAAATAAATAAATATATGCTACACAAAGTACATGGGTTTAGCAATTAGTTTTGTGTCTATCTTAAAGTTACATCGTATATCTTAAATTGAGCTAATTTTCCACTCCATCTAAGTAAATGTGAGTTTTGATGTGCTGTCGACCTCGGCGCTTTTTGTAAAATGTTAAATATCTCAACTAGGCTAGACAATTGCTGTCGTCTTCCGCTCGGCACCTCATTAGGGCAACTTTTCGAGCACAAAACGACTTTTAATTGCGCCCACTGGACACAGCTTTTCGAGGGGTAGCTGCTAGCTGACTTGACACATGATAAATGCGTGGGTTTTTCTCTCTTTTATATTTTTGGAGAGGTTTAAAGCCAGTGGAGCACGAAATGTGTCAGAATGGAACTTGTAGAGTAATTACATGTGTAGAACAAAACAACTTAAAATAGACATTTAACATTTGTCAAAGGCAGCTCAGAGAACAAAATAAGTCGTGAACTAATTAAACATCTGTAAAAACCAAACGAAATAAAAAGTGGCAATAGAAACGGACGATGACAGTGAAAAAACAAGAGAAAATTGGTTAAACAATATTTAAAAAAAAAAATAAAGAACAATGTCAAAGTTCGATTATACTTGCTACACTGTGCCCGAGTGCTCCAGCGATGATAATGATGGCGATGATCATCGTGACGATGTGCATCGGAATGGTAATTTTAATGGTAATGGTAATGGCCACCATGATGACTCCAGCGATGGCACGCTCGAGAATGTGCTGCACTCTGATTGCACACTGGATTCGGATGCCACGACCACATCCTCCATTGAGCACCACCAACACATTTATCGAAAGCACCACCAGCAGCAACGGCATAAACGTTATGCACCACAGCGCATTTCGTTGCCAATTTTGCGTGCCAGCAGCCACTCCAGGGAGCTGACACCACAGCTGGGCGTCTTTCATGATGGTGGGGTCTCAGGGGCAGCAACAGCATCGGCACCACCACAGTGGGGCTATTTTGTGCCATTGGCGCCCAACTGTTTCTTCAGTCCGCCCATGCAACGCCGACGTTTTAGGTGGGCCGAGTTCTTTAAACACAAAAAATGTAACGCAAAACTTAAAAAATAATATTTATTTAATTTGTTAAGTATACTAAATTTATACTGTATTTTTGTTTTTTCATTGCTTTCTCTAAAACTAAACGGTTATTTTGCACTTATTTCGTATGTTGCAGAGAGAAAGAGAACGATCGCAACCGACGCGCTGTTAGCTATGGTGGCAACATCTCGCCGCCCCACTGCGCCACAATACCACGGGCCGCGCCGCGTCGTGTGGCACTCATGAAGGAGCCACCACCGCCGCCGCCGCCAAAACCACAACTGACATCGAAAGCATCGCTGCAGTCGACAGACTCCTCGCATGCGTCCAGCATTAGTAAGTATCCACAGTCTGAGTACAATCTGATACAGAAGATCGACTCGAACAGCACGCTGACTGCACCGGCGCAGTACCAGCCACAGAACTTCTATGCCAACACTGGCACAATATCCTCGACGAATGGCGGCTACTCGTCCCTGCTGTGCCATGCCAGCTCGACGGCCAGTCCGTTGGCGGTGCGCAAGCGGGACAAGCTGTTGCATCGGTTCAGCGATGCTGCAACATTGGGACGCAAGCTCAAGAAAAAGAAGAACACGAATCGCACCTGCCGCTCCATGACCGAAGCCATTGAGATGCTAGCCGATCCGGTCATCGAGGATGAGTTTTTTGTAAGTACTTGTTCACCAAATGAAACTATTTCTTATCAACTTATAAGATATACGAACACATACAAACATATGTTACGATACCTAATATATATCTATATATACATAGTTAGTTAGTTAGTCAGTATGTTGGCAAAGATCGAATCCATGTGAATGCTTTATTTCTGCCAAGTTTAATTAAATATAAATACCATTTACACTTTATGATTATCATCGGCCCGGTTTCGAATACGTGCAAATTGCACGCAAGCGAAATTATTTTTACAAGAATTTAAAGACTTTTTGGAGTGCTCACGGTATTTGTAATTGAGGAATTGCTGTGAGAGAATCTTTCTTCAAAACTTTTTAAGAATGTTTTTTATTTTCTGTTTTGTTTTTTAACAAATTATAATGAAATTATATTTAAAAAATTCTTGCAAAAGAATTTCTTTTGTATAATAAAATACATTTCAGTTTCGAAATGGTATAGAATAAAATATAATATAAGATTCCTAACAAATTAAAAATTTCAAGATTAATATTTCTTATATATTCTCTTTGAGATTAATAAACTGACATTAAAACGTTGCAAAAGAATGTTAGTAGAATCCCGGACATTTTTGTGTATTTAATTACAATAATAATAATTCTATAATTAGTCTCTCCAAGTATTATATTCGAAATCGTATCACACCCGCAAAGATTTGTCAATTGTTGAACCGAATGGAAACCTTTATGGATTTAACTATTCTCACATCGTTTCCGTTTTTATACCCTGAACCCATTAAAAATGGTTAAAAAGGGTATAATGGTTTTGTGCAAAAGTATGTAACAGGCAGAAAAAAGCATCTCCGACCCCATAAAGTATATATATTCTTGATCAGCATCAACAGCCGAATCGATATAGCCATGTCCGTCTGTCCGTGCGTATGTATGAACGCGTCGATTTCAGAGAATATAAGAGCTAGAGACTCCAGATTTGGTACATAAGCTCGCCTAATCCCTAGGCAGTACAAGTTTGTTTTAAATTTTCGATAACTCTTCCCGTTTCCGATATACATATGTGATCGATAACAACAAAATCTTGAATTTGGAAAACTTTTTGATGCAGTTTGAAAGATAAGACTAAATATTGACAAATCGGTTGAGAAACACTGGAGATATGGAGCATTGAAATTAAGAAAGTATGCACTATACGCGTACACACACACACACTCACACATACTTGCAAGCACTGAGTGTACGCGTAAAGTATAGGGTTCAGGGTATAGTCTAGTCGGGATTTCTCGACTAGAGCCTTCTTACTTGTTCATATCTCAAAAGCTTTCAATCACGCACAAATGTTCTTACAAGCATTGTCCATGGAGCAGCGTTTGTCTCCCTTTTCAATTTATCTTTTCTCTACTTCTCTAGTTCTCCATTCGTTTCCAATAAAGGGGTGTATGTACAAGCTCCCGTTCTTCACACAAAAACAGAGGAAAAAAAGATCTCTTGCGCCTATTTTTTTTTTATATTTTATCGCAACTCGTTTTGTTCAATTCGTGGGTTTTGTGGCTGGAAAATATATCTCTGTGTGCTGCTCGTTTGGCTTATCTTTCAGCTACATATGTAGAAATGAATGACCATTGGATATTCATTTGCCCGTTGATTGCTCTTTGAAATTTATGGATTTTTTGTTTAGTAATAATTTGTTGCTCGTCGGGTATCGAACAAATATTCTATTTGACATTTCTTCTTTATTGTGTTGCGTGAGCGGAAGTAAAAAGCTAACTAATTTAAGATTTAATTGTGATAAGAAGAGTGAATTGAAGTTTAAAGAATTTTAAAATAATACATATTGCTTTAAGATTGTTTGCTAAAAGTGAATCGTAACGATTTATTTGACATGCTCTATTTGTGTTTTCTAACCTTGAAACAGAATTCGAATTGTACCCAATTCTGAGCATGTTTTTTACACGCACAAAAAAGGGGCGTCCATTGAATTACATGCATGTATTTTGATTCTGTTAGTGGTCCGAGCATTTTGTTGCCTAGTTGGAATATCGGTTTCAGCTTTCAAATTTGAATTGGGGCCAGCGGCACTAAGCCAATATTATTGCAAATCTAGCTTAGTTAGCCAACAGTCAGATTAGCGTAGAATTTGATTGGGCTCTGCCCTTTGGATTCCGTCTTACTTTCATTTTCATACCACAAACTGTTAAGGAAGACGATTCGAACAAGCAAATGCGAAACTGTGTCAATTCTTTTAGTCGATGAACCGATAGCTGATAGACAGTACTAGAAAGAGAGAGAGATGGGTAGCAGAGAGGGTGTAACGTACTCGTAAGTTCGGGTTCAGTTCTAAGCACTAATTGGATTAACAGCGTGCCTTTCCAGCAAATAGTAAAAAAAGTTGTTGCAAAAAAATTCAAACAATTGCAGTAAAAAATCGAACGTGCTACGTGTTGAACGTCTAATAACGCATCGCTCGTCCAAAAAATACTAAGTGGTGCATAAATCCAAAATATACATATATATATATATGAACAAAACTCATAATTTCAGTAACTGTAAAACATTTTTTTTTTCAATTCACGCTGAAAGTGAAAAACAGCAAAGATTTGGCTTTGAAAAATGAAAACTGTGTAATTTGTTTAAGTTATCGTGCGCCCCAATACCAAGTGCAAGTTTAACTCATCATTTACACAACGTCTCCTTTGAATTTTCCCTAATTAAAAATTTCCCTAGACTTTTTGTTAACGTGTTCCGCATAAAAGTATGCAATAGTTTTAGTAAATGTGTTGTTTTGTCGCGAATAAAAAATCGTTGCAGCATTTAGGCGCGCGTGCATCATAGTCATTGCATACTTTTCTGCATAGTTTATTTCTTATACAACGTTGCTTGCATACATTTTTGTGTTTTTGTGCTGACAAAATGAAATGTGGGGGGAGCATTTTTGTAGAACTTTAAAAATACCAAAAAAAAGCTTTAAAAAAACCAAAAGATCATAAAAAAGAGTCACTGCAGTTTTCCAAGACTTCGTTTTAACTAAAATCATTGCATACGGCATATTAAAGTCAAAATTGAGTTTAACTAGGGAATTGGTTGGAAAAAGCTGTGTGCGGCCAAAATCGAATCATTCTTATACGTCTGTGTACATAGAAAATCGCAGTTATTATACTTTCCAAGTTTAGTTGTTCGATACTTTTGTAGATCCAGTTAGTTGACAAAATGAAACCTTCAACGCGACGACGCAGTTTCAAAACGAAACAACTGCAACCCAAATCGAATTTCTACAATCCCCTTGTACGACATCGACCCACCGCCTATGTGCGAAATGGCATCATTGGCGGCGGGAATGGGCCTGGAGCCGATGGCATCTATCAAATCGAAGATCGCGTTTACACCACAAGTAAAATGTTTCTGCGCGATGGATATATGTATCCACGTCAACCTGGCCAGCCAATGGATCCACGTTTCCCACTCGAACTGCACGAATTCCCTCAACAGTTGGGCGCCACTGGGCTGCAGTTGGTCAGCGCACCAAAGGTGCACATAGCCGGCGAGTATTTGGCCACCGAACAGACTCCGACGCTGCAGCAGTCGCAAGAGCAACAGGCAGCTGCTGATCGTCGTGGTGTCCGTCAAGCTGCTGCTGCTGACATCAATCTGGCAAATCAAGTCTTTTTGCTGGGCAAGCAGCGTTCACGTTCCCGTTCCCGCTCCCGCAGCAATAGTCTGGGCAGCAAGAGCATAACAAGCTGCATGGGCGGAGGAGGAGCCTGCGGTACACAGAGTGTCAGGGAGCGGGATCGGGATCGTCCGTACATACGCAATGTGGATGATTTGTTGCATGCGTTGGGCAAACGTGACGCCAGCACAGATAACCAGCACGAAACGGCATCCATTCAATCCTCAACGCAACGTCGGCGCTTCAAAAAGGTGAGTTCTGGCCAGGGGTGATCAATCAATCAAATACATGCAATGGAATTTGTCAAGCCATGCAACCACATCAACATTGCAACATTTCCATTTACCTTAATTGCGTTTGCGAGTCAAGTCGGGTCGAGACGAGATGAGTTGCGACACAATGTTGACACGCTTGCAGACACGCCGAATTTTCAATTCGTGCCCTCATCACTCATCCTACACTGAAATGTTCAGAACGCAGCCAAGCTTGCATAGCATTCAACCCTTCTTATTCTGCTTCTTATTGTGTTCTGATGTAGTATGCCTCGCGGGGGGGCGTGTCTGCGCAAAAATTAAAATTAATGATGTTCAAAATTTTAGCTTAAGGCTCACAAGCAGCAAATGGAAGTAAATAAGAATGCTCTAGTTGGGTCAGAAATCACGACTTGGAGATACTCTATGTACAAGTTGTTAGCAATAAAATTGTTATCGGTCATCGATTTAAATCAAAACCTTAGTTAACCATAACTTTAAATGAAATTTTTGAAATAGTTGAAAGGAATTTAATCAATGATCATTTTCATAGCATAAAGCGAATCTTTGTTTTTATCGATATCGGTTTTTGATTAAAATAATGGGAACTATTTGATAAATTGCACAAAATCGAATACGTTCAAATAATTAAAGTCTGCTGTTAACGAACATGGCGACTTGGCTCTTAAAGCCAATGAAGAAAACATTAACAGATATACAATTTTCCGTTTTCCTATTACGAACAGTTGGACAACTTCATTGTACGCCATTTTATGCATTTTTAATAGACTTAGAGTATCAAAAAAGAAGCCACAGGCCAGACCAGTAGCAGCTAATTTAACGTTGACTGCATCAAACACAGATACTCACACATACACACACAAAGAGCACACCTGCCAGTTCCTGTGAGCTCCTTTCAAGCCTATCTGGGCCTTGCTATCTGTTTGCTGTGGTTTCTTTGTGATGGCTCCACGGACGGCTTGCATTGCGGTTTCCATCAGCTCCAAAAATCATTGCTAGCCTTTTTTTTGGGTATTTATTTATGCAGTCAGAGGGCTTTGCCTCGCTTTGCTTTAATCAGCGATCCATTTTGGCACTGAGATGGATGGATTTGAAGTCGCTGTTTTTTTTTTTTGTATTTTACTACATCATTAGTTAACCTAAAAACAATTTTTAGTTTTATTTTGAGCCATTTGTTATGTCTACGCTGTGGGCAGAATTTATGCGCTTCTGTTTCGGATTCTAAAGAGCTTTTAAGTTTGAGAAATTGGTTTCGTTGATTGTGTGTTTTTCGAGTTACAGTGGGCTATTTGTGATTGTAAAGATCAATTTGTTATGAAATGGGTAAAAAGGGTATAATGGTTTTGTGCAAAAGTATGTAACAGGCAAAAGGAAGCATCTCCGACCCCATAAAGTATATATATTCTTGATCAGCATCAACAGCCGAGTCGATGTAGCCATGTCCGTCTGTCCGTCCGTCCGTCCGTCCGTCCGTCCGTCCGTATGTATGAACGCGTCGATCTCAGGGACTAAAAGAGGTAGAGACTCCAGATTTGGTACATAAGCTCGCCTAATCCCCGCGTACAAGTTTGTTTTAAATTTTCGATAACTCTTCACGTTTCCGACATACACATGTGATCGATAACAACAAAATCTTGAATTTGGAAAACTTTTTGATGCAGTTTGAAAGATTAGACTACATATTGACAATCTGTGAAATTATTGAAATCGGTTGAGAAACACTGGAGATATGCAGTATTGAAGTTAAGAAAGTATGCACTATACGCGTATACACACATACTTGCAAGCACTGACTGTATGCGTAAAGTATATGGTTCAGGGTATAGTCTAGTCGGGATTTGTTTTGTAGTACTTAAAAACTGGCTAAATATATTAGAAACATTGTAGTTGGTTTCATAGACCACAAAGCAATAAATATTTTATTTAGTATACAAATTTCTTTAAAGTTTGCTAAACTGTGCGCAACTTCCGTTGTGCAGAGTTCCATTATAGAGTTATGCTCGAATCAACTCGGATTTAAATAAATGAAAACGAATAAAGCTAACTCATTCAATTCAGTTCTATCCGGCAACTGGGGCAGCTTCAGACTTGGATGGAATTCAATGTTGTAAACCTTTGAAATACGAGCAATGTGTTGGAATTTAAGCCAACATGTAAAATGAATTTCTTGGCAGCACGCAAAACGCAAACCATAGATAAAAATGTCTGCTTAGTTGGAGACAGAGACACAACGACATTTTATTCACTTTATGCAAAACTGACAATGCGTTCGCGTCCAGCTGTGTAGTAGTGTGGCAAGTGCCAAGAGGCACCTCACTGCAGTTGGTCGTAAATTGAATAAGCACGCAGTGTATTCCTCCTTCTCCTTTTCGCAGTTGGCATGTGTTATGGCATTTTGTTAGGGCTTTTGCAAGGCGAAAGAAGAAAGTTGTTAACAAAATTGCACAGCAATGTTTTGTATTTTCTTTTTTCTCATTTTTTTTTTTATTGTTTTCAATGTTTGGTGTTGTTGGCTTGCAGTCACGTGCCAACACAAACTTTGCAGTTCTTTTTCAGTGTCTTGAGATACAAAATAAGTTTGTTTTTAAGATTTTGCGGTAGATTATTGTGAATGCAGTGCAGGAAATTCCAGTTTGTAGATCAATCAACGAAATCAAATATGCTACCACATAATTGGAATGTCGGGTTGTGAATCGAAGTCAACGCAAATATTAAAAAGATTGATGCGGCAGATACATGGGGAACATCAGGAAGATCATGCTTTTTAATGGAATTCTTTTGGATTTTGTTTTTGTGATTGTGCGGATACGATAAAATTGAATAAGCTTGGTAATAAATTAAAAGGAGCAAAAATTGTTTAAAAATAAAGATATTATTAAATATTTCGCAAAAACAAACAAAAGATACAAAAATATATATGTTTAAAATATGCTATAAAATGCAAAGTCACATTACAAAATATTCTTTTTTCGAGTCTTTCTTTTTTTCAAATATATATATAAAGAATGAGTACCGCTTGTTGAATGGTCAACAATTGCGCTCATAAAGTTTTATGCCCATGCCAATGTTCGTGTACAAATCAAATTACCCAATGTGGCCCAAAGACCCAAAACGTTGTGTGCTAATGACCAGCAGCAAGCCAAACAGTCAGCCAGCTGGTTTTGTCTGTGTCATATTGTACGAAAACCCTCTTACCCTCTTACCCGCTTCCTAACCTCTTGGGCAATAATTGTGTCAGAGACCAAATTGCCGCCAGTTTGAAATGTTGCACGTGCTCAGAGCGGAGTTGTTGTTGTCAGTCATAAACAAAATGAAAGATAAAAACAATTGTTCGTACCAAAATAATGCATTAAAGTATTAAAGCAGTTGCATTGGTCGTAAACTAGCACAAAGATAAGAATCACATTGCTCAGCTATTTATAGCTTACATCGGTTAAATGGTTTATAATTAAATTAAATATATAAAGGCCAAGTTCAGATTATTCAAGTCTGTCTGATAGCAGCTCAGTTTTTAATTAAAAATTCATTGGGCACGCGCGCAACATTCCAACTAAATGAAAATCAATAGCACAGCCAACAAATAACCTGGGTTAATAGTAAACACATTGACCATTGACCACCCCCAATGCGAAGTCAACGTTAAGCAGCAGACAACATTGTCAAATATTTTGTGTTCTTGTTGTTTCTTTCTGACTACTCATGCACTTGAGCAGGCTATCAGCATTCGAGATGTTTTAACAATAATGCAAACAGTTGGGCTCTTGGGCTAGTTTGGTGGCTCGACTTTGCTGAGAGTTTTATAAATTTTAAATTGTTGGGAAACTGGTTGAGTATTCTCTTGGTTATATGAAAAATATAGTTTAACGAATGTGAGCTTAAAATAAAATAAAAAATAATATTAAAAGTAGTTATCTATAACAACATTTCTGTGCTACTTATAACAGTTTTTTTACATATTTTTAAATTTAAAATACAATTTTAAAGCACTAAATTTTGCTTATTATTATTATATTAAATTTCGAAGCGATAAAGTCAAGTTAGCAAAAGTAAGCAATAAAATCTTAACAAATCCTAAATCCAATACATTCGAGAAGAAAATGTCAACTGAGCAGTCGTAAATATCTAAGTTTATGCTTATCAAAAGTCTTTTAAAGTATCAAAAGTATTTGTCGCTGTGGTGGTGCACAAATTCAATTGCTTCACTCAATCGTTGACCACTTAACGCCCTTGTGACCGACCACTTGACCAGTAGCTCAACTGACTCATGCCAATGCATGGCAGCAATGCACTATGGCAATCCATAGCAACCATAGTGCAGCAAAGCAGTTAATAGTTAGCTCATTGGAAATGCATAGCAGCAAGCAACAAAGGGAGCCACATTCCTATAAATACCACTTCACACTGCCTGACTTGGTTGCAAGTTTTTCTTATTCTTTTATCTTTGATTGCAAACTTGAACACGCCACACACACACACACACAAACACTCCTTTAACTCCTGCTAAAAGGAGCAACAGAGAAGTTTAAAACTTTTTAAAACACAAATCACAAACCCGTTGTCAGTGCTGCCCATTTTTGTTGTCTTTTGTCGCTTTGTCGCTCAACTTAACTCTACAAAAGAAATATTTATATACTGTGTATGTGTGTGTGTGTGTGTGTGTGTGTGTGTGTGTGTGTGTGAGGATATGTGCTTGTGTACATGCATATATTTGTGTACGTTGAGTCAACCGCTAAACCGGGTCTCTGTCGCCCCATGTTTCAAAAAGTTGCCCGGCAACATTTTTGCCAGCAGCAGCTCGCTCGCGCATGTTGCCAGCAACAAGTTTTGTCGTCTACTACCTGACACATGTATCTGTGTATGTCTGTGTGAAAGGTGCGCGCTGCTTACCTGCCTCGGTGTCTTTGTGTGCGTTGGGCATTTTTGAGCATATTTTACGTTTTCCACGTACGTCGGCGGCTTTTGCTTTCTTGAGCGTTCGGCGTCCATTTCAAAAGTCGACAACGTTTGCTAGCGAATGGACGCGATTAACGGATGAATTTTGCTACAGCTACCGTCCGTTTCAATTCGGGTCGTTTCGTTCGTTTTAGTTTCGTTATTATAGTTGTTGTTGTTGGAGTTGTTGTAGTTGCTTGGTCTTAGATCTAGTCGTGCGCTTTGATTTTTCGCTGCACTTTAACGGCGCCTGTACTTTTCGCGATTTTCTTTCAATTTTTTTTTGTTTTCGTTTGCAGTGGGCCAAGTTTAGTTTTTGAACGTGCTCCGTTAGCCGTTGCTGTCGTGTGTTTTATGTGCTTTGTGTTGCTTTCGTGTTCAAATTGTTTGTCACGCGCGTGTCTCGCGACTTTTTTGTCGTTTCGAACAAAAAAAAAAGTATACAAAAGTGCTGTGCAAGAAAACAAAAAATCATCATTGAAGAAATGTGCAGAAATTGTTCAACTAATTAACCAAAAAAAATAAATACTGCAACAAGTTTTGTGTGACACGCACACAAAAATTATTGTCAAAAATATCAGAAAATTATTTCTGCGCATGCGCAACGCCTGCATTTAACTGTGTGTGCAACATGTTGTTGCTGCAACAGCCACGCTAAATCCAAAAGAAAAAAAACCCAAGACAGCAACAAGCAACCTCGCTCTCACATATTATTTTTCGGCTGTTGTCGTTGTTGTTGTTGCTCTTAACATGGATATCGTCGGTGCAGCAACAGGCAATCAGCACGTTCTGCCAAACAATCATTATCGCCATGAATCATTGCTGCAACAGGTAAATACGATAATTATTTTGTAAAGAGAGTGTCGATTGCCGTCTATAGAAAGTCGAGATTGAGTAAATTGAATGTGATGATCCCACATTAATTGTAATTGCATGAAGAAACCATTGCATTTATTGATATATTGTAATATGAAATCGTGTTTTTGATAGTTCGGAACATTAAAAGCCGACCCCAATTCTCCATGTTGAAAGGTCAAAAGACTTTGATGAACTATTATTGGATTATTATCGTTAAGCTCTTTTTAAGATTTTGAATAAAAGTTCGTCTGGATTTTTGCATTTTATTCATAAATATTTGTTTACATCATTAGCATTGTGAAGAATATTTATAGCTGCGGGACTGCAATTCGTGCTCAGCGCCTAATTGTTTAATTAAATAATTAAATCATTAGCTGAAAGTGCGAATTTCAGATATTTTTTGCTTTTGTTGTGAAATTATCAAACGATTCAATTCATTCTAAAATTTTTACCGATTTATTTATAGTTTCTTAAATTAAGAAAATGTTGCCATATTTATACAAAGAGATAATTAAAATTTGTTTAATGATTTTCGTTGTTTTCACGAGGGGAAAAGAAATTAATTTATAGAATATATTTATATACAATTATTTTACACAAAACTATAAGCTTAAATAAATACTGAGAAGTGTTATAAATTTTCAAAAATATTTAATTTCAATTTAAATACTTACGTTTATATTTCTATGTACTTACAAAACTCTCACCTCTTTAGTGCATTAGGCAAAGCTTATTTGGCATACAAAAATATAAAAAAAAATCATTTACTGGGGGAAAAAAAACGTGGAAAAATAGCAAGATCGACACGCGTTGCATTGCAAAAATGTCAGGTTGAATTTTTGCAGCTGCTTGCATTTAAGTGAAACGCGTTAAAGCTTTTATGGTAACTGCAAAAAGCCATAAAGGTTGCATTGGACCCAATGCAATTACAATGCAATACAAAAGAAAAACAACAACAAATCAACTTGTAATTGAATTTAATGCGACAAATTGTTGACTCAGGCTCAGACAAATTTTGCAGAGAAGGTTGAGGGGTGAGCTCAGTAAACTTGATTAGCTGTTTGTTTGAATATATCCATTGATTAACCGTTATAGCTATGTAGAGCTATCAATTAAAGATGGAATTCAAAACATAAACACACACACACAATCAAAAGCCAGATGCTTAAGGTTTGATAACCCCACCGAAAAAAAACTTTTTATTGCATGGCAAAGTTTTCTTTTCTTCGTTTTGCGTTCAAGCATCAATCACAATTTCACTGATAACATCGTAAACAAGCACGAAAAGCCATAAAAGCAATAACAACAACAACAAAAAGATGAAAAACCAGCCACTTTGGATCCGTTGCCAATTAACATAAAGTGTATAATTTCACAAATATGCTCAGCACATGAGCCAGCTGGAAAGTAATCAACAACAAAAAAAAAACAAGCATCTAAAATTATATAAAAAAAAGGCATTGCAACTAGGCGCAACTGCAGCTGGACTGTCATTACATTTTTTGGCGTTACGTCTTGATGTTTTAGACGAAGTTACATCTACTGCATACATATCTGCTGCTCAGCAATATTTTTGTATGTGCATAAAAAAAACTTGTACCCATGAAATTAATGAAGTCTTGAGAGTGAAACTCTTTGGCGTTGACAATTCCCAAATGAATGGCTTTTAATAATAATAACAGTTGTGATATTATGATTGGGTGACGCGTGTGACAATGAAATCTCTTTTATGTTGAACAATTATAACGAAGATGAAAAATATTGGAAAGCAGAAAAATTCGTCAAATAAATAGAAAATTGAAAAGGCAAAGGAAATCGAGTAAAATCTTTTTTAAAATTATTAACCGGAATTCTTCCATGGTTTCAATTGACTAAGCGTTAAGTTCAACTTAAACTTTATTTATTTAATTTACATTTTACTGACTTCAAATGTAAAGAAATATAAAATAGAAAAGCAAAGCAAACTAAAAATGCAAAAAAAAACCTTCCCTATTACATAATTCAATTTCTTTACGTTTTCATAAATTCTTAAAGTATTTGCCCAAGATTCATAAACAAAGAACAATTCTATGCTATGGGCAATTGCTTACACCTTCGCACACATAAATAAATACTGAATAGTAGAGAGGAAAAATCTGGTTTGTCCAGTACGTAAGCCAAAAGTGGCCTCCCCCGAGCAAGACTATCAAACTAGAGGAGAAACTTGACAGAGCTTGACCAAACTTGACGCTGTTTTGATCGAGCTGGCATTCACTTTTTATCGCGTCAGACCTTAGCGCCAGTCAATCGAATTAAAAATAAATGAAGAAAAACGTCAATAATCTTAATGTCACATTTTAAGTAATTTATGTGATTATAAATAATAATGTTCATAAATTATGCGATCTTCAACACATTCCAAGCATTTTAGCATATTTTAACGTTCAGTTTAGATACTATATTGGGATTTCTAATAAATGTTTGCAAGTTGTAATATATATATATATAACAGATTTAGTTGTTTATTAAAGATTTTGTACATTAAAGCCGTCATAACTTGCGCATAGTACTAGATTGATTATGTCGTTCTAAAGGTTATATTTTTAACAAAATTTATGAAGACAGTTTGGAGCACCTTGTGTACCCAATACAAATCCTTTAAACTGATTTCTGGAAGTGCAAGAAACATAAAACAACAACTTAAAGCAAATACAAGCACAAAGTTAACCATAAAGAATCTCTACACATAAAACAAACTGGTTTCACATGCTACAAGCCATAAAATGAAGGTTCGATCTGCTCGAGGAGCAACAGAGCCACAGCAACGAGAATATAACACACAAACACGAATTGTGTCGCCCTAAAAGAAAAAAAAGACAATAAAAAAAAACTATGGAGTCTGCTAAGCAGACTCCTCTCTTGAGTTTCACTCAACAATAAAAGATTTGAGTGAGCGAAAAGTAAAAAACAAAAAAAAACAAAAGAAACCAACTTACATTGAAAGAAAGAAAAAGTCTTTAGAATCAAGTCAAGTTGTTCAACTGGTTTTTCCAATGCGCAACCAACGGATCAGAGTCAAGAGAGTGTAGAAGATTTGTAAACCGGCCCCAGGCATTAACTTGCCCTTTGCTCAAACCCCTTTGGAGACTTGGTTTGAGCAGTTTTTGTTGAGCACTTGAGTCAGCAGATGCGGGTGTTGGGTTAAAAGAAAAAATATACAAAAATAACCTAAATGTTTGTGTTGTGTTTGCTGCTGCTGCTGCTGCTCACAAGTTCGTTTAACACATTGATTTATATTGGTAATTTAACGCCATTATATTCTGCAGCTGCCTGGGCTCTCGGATTCGATTCGATTCGAAAGTTATCTAACAGGCCGTGAACTGCAACGATGAAACAACAATTGAATGCCTGACTATCGTATTGGAATCAAAGCACATGGGCATTATTGCATTTGGCTATGGGGCACATTGAAACTTCAAACCCAACCCGGCCCAACCCAGTTCCAAGTCTATGCTCAGACAAACTCATGCTGGGTATGGGCCTGGGCCTGGCCATGAAAGGGAGCTCGACCCCGAGCTGCCGTTGTTCCACGCGCATGGTTTGGTTGCCATGTTAATCTTCATAATTGTTTGGCATGAAGCATTGTGGAAGCCCTGGAACAGGCTGGCATGTTTATTATTGGCATCCATTTGGGGGCGCACTGCTCGATTGAGCTGTAAAATTGTTAATTTAGCTACTGTTTTGTGTTAGTCACGTGAGCTTAAATTGCTGCTACTTGTTTTTTTCCTACTTTAATGGCTTTGTTTTGTTTATCACTTTTTGTAATTCTCTCGTCATGCAATTAAGTCGATGACTGTTTATGATTTTTTTTCCGGTGTGTAAAACATAAAATAAAATGTGATTACGTTTATAAAACCTCAGCTGGATTTTAATTATTGGGCATAAAAGGATCGGTTATAAAAAATACCATGACATCAAATTAAATGTCATAAAATGTTATAAAAATTCCATAGATAAGCAAGCACATAATATTAAAACTAGAACTACCAAACTATATCTAATATTTAAATATAAGAAAAATTCCATAATATACTTAAAATATTTAAGCAACAGCTCCTGAATTTAAATAAAATTGTAACATATCTGTCTACGAAACTTCGTAAATAATACAAATAAAATATTTATTTCAAATTTATTCTTCCCCAAGCTACTCAAATGTTACAATCCCTAAAAAAACAATATACTTTTTGCAATTTGCTCAAGTACAATGAAAGTTAGCCTGTTGGTAACACATATCACCTGCAATATTTTACAATACAACATTTAATAAACTTAAGATTTCACCTTCAAATAGTGCCGAGGAAAAAATGTTGTTCGACTTGTGCCAGTTCTCAGGTGAAAAGATATTAGCCGCCATTCGCAATATTCACACAATAAGTATTTACTGAAAACGAGCTTATTAACAGCGATTTATTAGCATTTTGAAATAGAAATCGAAATCGAAATCTAAAGCGACAATCCTAATTAATTGGAACTGGAACTAGTCTACAACTGAAACTGAAACTGTAATTGAGACTCAAGTAGAAACTGGGCCTTGCTTAACAGCTAAGACAAAAGCTGAGAGCTCTAAGCTCTCCACTCAAGCCAGTTTTTCAATTGCTGTTAAATTTACAAGAGACAAGATACGAAAACGTGTAAAATGCGTTCGAGAGCTGCATTTGCTTGCCGTTTATTATTATTATTTTGGGTTTTCTTTTACTGTGTCCGAAAAAATGTGGTCACCGAATGTGACGGCATTTTTTTTTTTTATGTGGCTCCTGACTCGTTTGCTTACGAAACCGTCAGACAAACCAAGATACTGGCGCAACCATACAACATTGCGCTTTTAAGTAACAACAACACACGCACATTTTGTATGCAATTGATTAGGAAATGAGCAGCAGCAGCAGCAGCATTTGGCAGCTAAATACAAATATCTCTCTGTACATACAAGCATTTGGGCTAAATGACTTCAGTTTAATGTGTGAATAAATGCACATACCGCACCCAAGTTAATCAAGATGCAAATTCTCCACAATTGATTCATAACATAAGCAAAACCGGTTTCTGCGTACCCGCAACAAATATTTGCATAACAATTTAATATTCTTACGTTTTGTTGCAGTTCCAATTCGTAATGCTGCTCCTCCGTTCACATCAAATCAACCAGAACCATCTAGACATTCCATAGCTCTCCGCCTTTTTTGTTTTATTTTCTGTGGTTCACGTTTATTGCCACTTTTAACACCTGTCTAACTTATTTGTGTTACTTTGTGGTTTTTTTTTTACGATTTTTTCATTCATTTGCAATCATTTAATGCGCCCTTTGAATGATTGCTGTTCAGTCTCTCGGCCATGATTCATTTTGGCCAACCGAATGAAGTTTCGTTTGACTCGTTTGTCATTTGTTGTTGACGCTTCTTGTTTATTCGAATTAAAATTTCATTGCCGTACTTTAATTTTATTCTCCAACGCATTTCTCTGTTTGTTTATTGAAATTGAATGCTGTGGAATTTCACTTGGCGAATGCCAATTTGTTATCAGACCTTTTTGTTAGCTCGGACAAAAGAAAAATAAATCATTAATTTACATTTGCTATAAACAAAGAATCACATTCAATTCGATTGTAACAATTATTTCAAGGCGTGACTAACAAAAAATAAGGATTAACAATAAAATTATACCATGGAAGAACTACAAAGAAATTTTCTAAACTAAGTTTATTAGCTTTGACAAGTTTTTATTTCAATAATTTAATAATTGAATAAGTGCAAATACAAACTATTATTAAAATTACTAGAAAAGTAAAAGAAAAGTTAGCCAGCTTTCATTTTAAATTTTTTCATAATCTCTTTTTTCTTCTTGTAATTTTAAATAAATATTTTCTTATTTTCAATAATATTATTAAAACTCTGAAAGTTTGTCCTAATGTCTATAAACAAAAAGCATTTTTCTTGTCAAAAAATAAAGCATTAATTAAAATTTGTTACAGAACTTTGGTTGTATATTAAAGCTATAAATAAATGAATCTGAGTTAGATTTAATAGGAATTTTCCACAGACTTAAGGCTTCTTTTGTTTCCTGTATAACAATTTTATTTTTCTATCCCGTTCAATTACTCGCTTCATACACCATGATTAATTAAAAGCGATTGTTTTGCCATCGCATCATTAAGTAATCTTTTTGTTCACACCTCCAAGTTATATGAAAAACCATTTAATATGGTTTTGAGTGGGTTCGTTTGCCGCCTTCGAACATTTTCAGTGACACACTTTTCCACTCAAATGTCAAAGTTTAATTTGTTGACGCTTGAGCTCTTTCCCAAGACACAAAGCATTTAACATTGCATTTTATGTGCATTTGATGTATATATTATGAAAATCAAAAATCAATTGACAGTAAAAACCAACCTTTGACAACCTTTCACTCTCTTATGTGAAAGTTTTTGTCAGAGGGAACCCATTTAATACGAGAGACCAAAGCAAAACAAAGCTAAAGAAGCTAACAAGCAATTTTATATGCAAATCGAATCAAAATTGAATAAAACATTAGCCCAAAAAATGAGTCTGAAATGCAGAGATTCGTTGCGCTGATTCTACGAGTTCAGAATTTATGTTCCCTTACTTTATTTCGTTCTTTTTCGCATACTAATTGCGACTCTTGTGAATTTTTTCAATTTTACATATGAGCTTATGTTGATTTCTTGCCGTGACCCTCTTGCAGACCAGGCATATTTAAATACAATGATTGAATGTTGTTTTTATGATTCATCGGCATCAGAGCGGTTGAAGTGGAGAGATAAAAGTAATACAACAAAAACCTGACATTCAACAATGTGTTTGAGTAGTTAAGGCAAAAATGCTTTTGTTACTTTTATTATAAAGGTTTTTTTTCTTCTGATTTAATTACATTTTGATATGGCATACCGCGACCGGATTCTTTAGCATACTATTTATAAATTTAACATAAATGTTTATTATGATTACTTTGTATATTTATACCATAATAATGTAATTATTTAATTTTCTTTCTGTTTCGTTGCAGGTGAGTTAAACGTTCCCTTTTTACAATTCGCATGCCCCTGGGGCATATTCGTGAGTATTAAATCTTCATTCGAGCCTAATTGGCCCGGGCTATAAGTGCTACCCATCGTTTGCACATGTGCCCATTAAGGGCCATGATAGGTAAAAAGCCATTTTTGAGTGCAGCTAACAAAACTGGCAGCCTGGCATGCGGACAGCACAAATATAGCTTCACAAAAAACTGCTACTCTATCTACATAGAATCTTTAGTTGAGCCCACACTCGGTTTTCTCTTGCCATTCATTCTTTATGGCAGTTTGTCATTTTCCACTCGAATGGATGGCAACTTTTATGTAACATAGCACTTAATTGTGTATGTATTGCATCTACATTGTATGTAACAGTGCATTGAAGCGTCAAGCGCAACAACAAGTTGACTTTTTTGTCCCAATCTAATCACATAATGGCAGTCACATTTCTGCATCAACACATTATTAAACCTCAGAGAACCTGAGCGCAATGCTGAGCAAACTATCAAATTTACAACTTGGGTATTTGTTCAAATATTTTTGCTTAACATTATTCCCAAGCGAAATCTGTTATTTGTTTTGCTCAAATCAACTGCAAATTGCACTTTAATCGACGTGTGGGCTTTTAATAGCAGCTGGCGTTTAAGTTGTTGTCGTTGTCACATAGTTTTCAATCACTCCAGCAAATAAAAGCTGTAAATATAGATATTCAAAGCATTCTTTTGTTTTTTTTTTTATTATTACTATTGATCGAGTGGCACAATAAGATAATCGCATTGCTTTAACCGTGGGTTTCTCTAATGATCTTAACCACTTTAAAGCACAGACTTGCCTTTCAATGCTTTGCTCAATCAATCAATCAATCAAACAATTATTCTCGTAATTATAAGCATTCAATTAAATGCCAGTAATAACCTAGATATAAACTTAATCACATACAATTATTAAAAGCAACTAAATTTCCTTATTACTTTATTTCTGCTTTTGTACCAGGAAACTTTTAAAATACAATGCAACTTTTAGGGCAATATTCAAGACTTTTTAAAATTAAAATTTATACATTAACTTAAAGGTAACATCGTCACTAACATTTGTTATCGATACCATATATATTAAATTCAGTTTCATTTGGTAATTTAGTTCGAAAAAAGAAAAGAAATACGAAAAAGGCTTTGATATATTTTTTGTCTTTACCTTAAGCATCAATGCTACAAGCTTGTGAAAAAATGATTTAACTTTGTGCCACTTTCTAAGAGAAACCCAACGAAACGGGTAGAAACCAGAAGCAAAGCTGTGATTAGAATAAAAAATAAAAAAACAGCAATGATTTTGATATGTTGTTGTATGTATTTCTGTGCACTTCAGAAGTTGAAGAAGCCTCTTTGTCATGTTTTGAGTTTGCTCCCTTTTCGTGTTTGCCTTAGAATTTTACACACTCATTTCAAAATGTTTACTTTTGCATACGAGTGTGCACTAGAAACGTGTTCCGTATCCCGAAGCCTGCATCCCGTTTCCTGTTTACATAGAGCCTAGCTTGTTTCATTCTCTAACAAGTCGTAGCTCCGGGGTAAGGATAGGAGCATTGTACATATGTATGTGTGTGTTGCATAATACGGCGTGACAAGTGAAAGGACTCGTACGTATGTATAAGTGTTTGTGGACACTTGTCAGTTTTTCATTTTGCCTGCCAACGTTCATGTAAAAGAACGCAACTGGCTTCTAACGGCCAATTCCTGTGAAAGTTATTGACATAGCTTCAAAAGATGTTGTAAAGTGTTGAAAAGATGTTTTAATGTGCATATACTATATATATATACACAAAATAATTGGCTTGTTCAAAATTTAATTAAAATTGTGATTTAATCCATATGTACATTTTTTTTAGAACGAAACTTTTCTTTTTTAACTTGAAGTTAAAAAGTAGTTATTTAAGTTGAGATCTTTTTAATGATCAGTATTAAAAATATATGAATATATCTTAACAAGCTTAAATACTGGCGATAAATTTAAGTTAGTTGGAGTTGTGCCTTATATTACTTTTAGTATTAAAGCGAAAAATAATTTCCATTTCTACTTGTTATTTTTTATTCGACCTTTGTAAAAAAGCCAACTTTCAAGCAAATTTGTAAATGTCTTTGAGACTCTTCATCTACCAACTTTAAGATTTTGATTACTCATCCGATTTTAAAACGAAAAAAGGCAGCACTATCTCTGACATCTGCCATCTCTGTAATCCTATAGCTTAACTATGACCTTTAAGAATGATGAGTTGAAAAACGCTACCTACTCTTTTCCCCGACTTCAGACGAATTCCATTGTCGCACTTTGAGCGTCTCTCTCATTCTCTCTCTCTCTCTCTCTCTCTCTCTCTGCTTGCTCTAGATATGGAACTGTGTAGATACATAAATATCACAGCAAGTAGTAGTTGTACATACATAAGCACTTGAGGTACTTTTCATTTCCCTAGTGCCGCTTGCACGCATGCGCACCATAACTCAAACACATGATGACCGACTTTGGGCTTTTCAATTTTCACTCGACTGCACTTGGAAATGTGACCCTAGAGCGTCGGCCTCTTAGACGCATGCCTCAGTGTGTGCTATGTTTTATTCTGCTTCATCTGCATTTATATATTTGTGTGTATATGTATATAGCTCTTTGCCTAATTTATAAAAAAAATCTAGAGTTTTGTAGTTCAAGCACGTACCACGCATGAAATAAGTAGAAGCAAAAAAAAAAACACTCTACGTCAAAATGGGCATAGAAATTCTCTATTTTGAATGAGCAAAGAGTTGTCGACCTACTCCAACTGCCAAAAAACATTCCCACTTCATTTGTCTGTTAAATCCTGCCTCGATTTATGCCAGGACCTTTTTAGACATGGCCAACAACATTTCCACGTCGCAACGGCATAAAACTCGTTAAATGGTCTACCGAAATGGAACATGCTTCAGCAGCCACTCAGACGCATCATTTGGCAGCATCATTGCAACATGAAACATTGTGGCACTTGCCACGCCCATAGCCAAAAGGACGTGACAAGCGGCGACAATATGCAAATGCGGTTATTGAAATGTTCTATCACAACGGCCTCAGTAACGCCATTCAACGCTATTCCCCAAACGACAGTTTAGCTCCAATAGCCTTCCTTCCGACTTGTTAATCGCCGCAGACGATTCGTCTCGTATGTCTCGTATACGTGGACACATACCACAGGACACATGTTGTTGTCAATACACCCAAAGCTGTTCCTGCCAATCAAGTGGCATCCTTCGTGAGTAACCACAGTTGCGTCCTTGTGTCATCAACAAAAGCAGGCACACGTGGCAACAAGCCATGCAAATCAGCTAATGTATAAGCATTAGGGTGATCTATCGTTGGGTGTAAAATAATTTCAAAACTATTGCTAGTCATTACAATTGAATTGAAGTTAAGGTGAACATAGCTTAAACTAAATAAAAGCGACGAAATATATTTTTAACTCATTGCCAATAATAAAATAAGCCGCCGGGGGTTTTGGCATATAAATGTTTTATTTTCAAATATTATTATTATTTTATTATTCATATAACAACAAAAAGAGAATACAGCTTGCAAAAACCATATAATTAACTTGTGAAAACATTATGATTATTGACTTCATCAGACTAATGAACCACCCTACGGTGTGGTCCTATGGTATACAACTGCATACACACAGCTAACTACAACAAATACATACACTGTGTGTGAATATATTAGTACTTTATAAAAACACGTTTTATGCAGCATAATAAACAATCAGGGATCGTATAACAATCGTTTACTTTTGAACATTGACAATAATTGAAAGGAGTCAACACGTACGAATTTTGCATACATTATGATCACAAAGGATGTGAGTTGATAAGGTTTTTTAAACCGAATCTTAAACTGTGCATAGAGTAACTTAATAGGAAAAATAGCTATATGTGTTGAAGTCCCAAAAATTTTTTTTAATTTTACATCTTTATCTTTTTCGTTATTTATTTGATATGTTTATTATTTCATTTCGATTGGTAACTTTATCGAATTTTAATGTTCTTGACGGATTTTTGTCTTTAGAAACTTAAAAGCTAATAAATCTTTCTCAACCAATTAACCAACAATACTTTTATCTTAAACTTGAAACAGAGTATTTTATATACTCGAAAGAAAAACTTTTTGTTTCATAGAGTTTGTTAATTTCTATCCTCAGGGGGAAAAGGCACATTCAAATGTTAACGCTTGATTGCATTTAGGTGTTGATGTAGTTGCTGTTGTTGTGAGCAGCGAAGTCAATTGTTTATCAATTGGTTTGCATGGCAACAACAACCACTTCCTTCCCGAGTGGGTTCGCCGGGTTACTTTTAAATGGTGTGGAACGTGTTGCACAGATTGTAATCCACTGTTGTGCCTGTCTAGACATACTCCGGTCTTTGCTAGCTAGCTACCTGCTTTGGCTAGACACCGGGGTTGCCCCTAGGGCCGAAAGGCCTTTTTCGATTGTTGCTGTTGCAGCTCTACCTAAGGAGTCGTCTCCTTGAAAATGTCTGGGAAATGTGTACTGCACCAAAAAGTAAAACGAAACACAGATTAAAAAATCATTAGAATGTTGATAAATTGCATTGCGCCTAGACAGAACAGAACGAGAAAAACGAAAATGTTAAATAACTACAGGAGGTGTTGAGCAAATTAAACAGATCATTTAAAGTATCTTTTATCTTGGGTAAGGTGTGCATTTGATTAGGTTTTTATGCGGGAATTGTCCTCACACATTTTTGGACTTAGAATGATGGCAATGCCCTTTAAAGAACAGAATGTTTAAAATATTCAATAAAACTAGGAAAAGAATACAAAGCAAATATATACTAACTAAAATGTTTGATCTAAGCTTATTATTTGAAAATACATTCCAGGGTAAATCAGTAGAGTATTTGAGTTTCTAGATATTTTGTTTGTCAACGAATACAAGTTGTTGTTCGACCAGCAAATTCAATAGCCATTAATGCAATTCAATATCTCAAATATTCCACAAATATTTGCCTTTTTTTCTTCTTTTCTGTGCCAGAGTGTTTGCTTGTGTGTGTGTGTGTTTTGGTATCTGGGCATTGTTTTGATATTTGGCACGAAAACAAACGCTTTGTCGAACCCTTAACTTCACACCCAAATAGAACAGCAACGAATGAATTTCTACTTTATAAAAATGGCCAGACAGTCTGCCTGTCGGTATAGCCTAGAGCTGTATTGTTAGCATAATACATACTATATGTACTAGTTGGTATTGGTATGGGAAATGGCATCGACAACGGAGTCGTTTACGTTTTACAGAAAAGCGTTCGAGAACTGTGATGGAGTAGCTCCATTTAGGAGTGGCAACTGCCTTCACGATTTGCATAAATATGCGCGTTTGTCAGTTGCAGTCGCGGTTGCTGTCAACGAGACTCAACATCGATGACAACGTGGGTGATGATGATGTTCATGATGATGATGACGACTTGCCTAGACAAAGTATGCTATGTTAATGAATATCTCTGCAAATACATATGGCACATAGAAATTCTCATCATGACACTCTCTAAGCATTGTCTTTAATTCATGAAAGTTTGCATAGCAAGCACATTTCCATTTGGTGTTTAGAATTTAATTCATGGAATTTGTCGCTGATTGCTTCACGTATTCAAACACATAGTCAAAGATATATATGTCTGCAGATACAGATACACTCTGCAACTGCAATTGTTATATTCTTTCTGTAATGGAGATCTTCGTCTGTTTGTCACTTAAAATCGTTTAATAAGCACTCACTTGATTGAATTAATATGTCAAGTTGTTGTTGCCATTGTTCGCCTGATCTGGGCTCGGAGCGATAATTGAATTGAAGTTGCCATTTAATGCGCCTCAAGTTGTGAACTTTTCAACTTTTGTTGCTGCAAGTGCAAGTTAAAAAGCAAGCAATGCAGCAGACAATCACACGAAATGGCTTTTGTTGAGGAGTTCGTAGTAATGTATCTGACAGTATCTTAAGAGTTCAATATCTTATACAAAATTATGCATTTATTCATACAAATATTCACATGCATATATTAAAATAAGTATAAGCAAGCATAATAAATTGAACTGTCTCAAACAAAAAAAAAATTTGCATTAAAATCACGTATGATTCAGGTTTATATCGTCCCTTTACTGCATTAATCCATTGATATTTATTACACTTTGTGATGAAATTCTTCATTTTATCTTCTTTTCTTCTCTTTCCAAAGAGGAAGCAAAAAAAAAATTTGAAATGATTGAAGCACAAGGAACCCTAAAAACATGCGAACACATACATATAAAAATTAATTAATGCCCTGAGAATTTGAAACTAATAGTTAAATGGGTTCCACACCTATAAATAGGTTCCGCAGGCAACCGTCATGCAAACAATCTGTAAATCTCTTTCATGCACACTTTTATCAAATATTGCTGTTTACTTTTGTTGGTTTGTTTACATTTTCGTCTTCGCTGCCGCTTTTTGGTCTCAATGAAACGAACGCTAGCCCAGCATACAAAATAGCATCCACAATCGCAGACACACGCACACATACAACTGCAACTACGACAGATAGGGCCACAGCAACGTCACAAAGCAGCTACTGCACACCGCCTTGCTCCGTACTTTCTGTTTGCTGTCGCTGCCTGCTTGACTGCCTTGCCTGCTTGTGTATGCTATCATTCGCTTGTTTGTTTTGTGCTGTGCCTTCGTCTCAGTCGTCGTTTTCGTCGTTTGGTTCGGATTCGCTCTCCGGTTTTCGTTGGATCTTGTGACTGGTATGTGTGGACGTTATCCACAATTGTAAAATAGTTTCGAAGCGTGTTTCAAGCCGTCAACGTCAACAGTTGCCGCGAGCGGACTGCGACGGCGCAAGCGATACACGACTCAAGTATCTTTTGTTCGATACTCGCACGAATTACAACTACAACTTCACTCTGTGTGTGTGTTTAAAATGTAAAATGTTAATTAGTTGGCCAGCTGCCCAAATAACAAACACTCCCAACAACTGAAATTCAAATTTAAGTACTAATCGAAAGCTAAAGCTCAACTGATTAGTCACTAGTTAAGTGCAACGAATGTGTTCACTGAAGCGCAGCTGCAAGGCGCGCATGCATTTCACTTTCGGTGCATCCAACAGATACTTTTGTGTACATTTGCGCTCCAAATCTGCAGCTGGTCGGTCATTGGCTTTTTGTGCTTTTCTTGTTTTCCCTCAATACCTTTAGAAGACAATGCAATTGCTTTCATCGAAACGCGATCAGTTTGTAGATACAATATTTTTTTCGGTTAAATGTATCTTAAAGTGCGTGTGTCAAGCAATTAGCATGTAAATTCGTGAATGTGAGCGAGCGTGTGCTAATTAAAGCCACTTTAGCTAGCCACATAAAACACCCTTAAAACCATTAAAAATAATATGCTAAACAACAAAAACAAAACAACTACAATACGTCTGGTATCCGTGCGCTACCGGATGACGCATTTTGAGATATTCGCCATAAAGTAAAGAAATATGCAAATCTGCAATCCACGTCGCCGGTCTCTGCCATATGCTGCTTGAAGAGAATAAATAATAAATTCCTCAATAAATTTAGCTTTTTGACTGGAGCTGCAGCTATCTTGAAGTTTATTTATAAATCATTAGCTCAGCGCCAAAGTGCAATCAATTATACAATTTTACTTTTATTTTTTTGTACCTGTTAATAACAATTGAAAGTGACATCAGCCCCAGCCCCAGTTTCAATTTGAATTCGAAATTGGATTTTTTTTATAATTATTCACTTTTATCTCGTTTGTCACACAAATTGTTCAATATTTATTTACACAATATTTTGTTTGTGGTTTCTCATATCTTCAAGTGCCCAATTGCGTGTATTCATATCTGGGTTTATATGTCGTTGAATAAACAAGTGCTTCACAAGTGTTGAAAAAGTTCATTTACATAAAAATATGTCATACACTTGAATTAAAGTTAATTGCTTTGACTGGGCTCAAAGTGCGTATGAAGAACATTTTCATTTTCAACATAAACATCATCACACGACAATAACAACAACAGCAGATACAATGAAATTTCCGGATTATGTACCAAACAACATGTTGGTAAGCAACAACAACAACAACAAGTGTTTAAGACTAAACCATTTTTTTTTTTTGCTTGCGTAGTTTCTTTCCTTATAATTAAAGCTGTTAGACAGCGTTAAATGCTCTATAAATCAAGGTGCTACGACTTGAGTATGAATAAATCCACTGCTTTGACTAGATAAACCATCTCTTAGATGCCACACAATACTTTAACGAAGGTTAAGTTACATACATAAAAAGCTGCTAGAAAATACAAGTGAAACGACAGAAAATTGTATGTGAATTTCAAAGTGGTTTTAATTTATTTACTTAGCTGACGAACTTATGTGAACTTGAGATTGTGATCTCTATTTAAATATTTTTTTTTTTGTGTGTGAGCAGACAAAACTATTAACGGTAGATGAATTTCAAAATTTTTATCAGGAAGTTTAAGTCTGTGACTTTTATGTAGATCACACTTAATTTTAAATTTATTATTCGAAAAGAAAATCATTTAATATGGGGATGAAATTTATTTATAATATATTTTGCAGTTTTTTTTTTTTATTTTCTTTTATATATTTTGTAATACAACGTTAGTCACAAAATGTTTAGGAAAACTTCACAAAAATATATTTTTCCTTATCTTACTTAAAGTATAAAAAATAAGTAAGGAAAGCTATCTTCGGCATACCGAAAATTATATACACTTGCATAGCCTGCTTGTGTATCATAGTAAAATCTCTGTAAAGATCTTGCATTTGACTGGAAACTATGTGTTATAGTAGTCCGAACTGACCGATTTTGAGAAATGATCTAACTGCAACATAAAGAAGACATTAACCAAAGGCTATATCGTCTCACCTTGCGATGCAGATCAACAATATACATATACTTTATGAAGTCGGGTATACTTACTTTTAAGCGTTACACATTTTATGACAAATTTAACATACACTTTTCCAGTGTATAAAAAGAAAACTACAAACAAACATTCTTAAAATCATACTTTCAGGTGATTTACCATTTCCACCCGCTGCATAACATACAATTTTACATGATAAGTCATAAATTTTAGACGTCTCATTAGAGATGTGTTTTCACTCATCACGCATGCCATATTTGAATAATAAATTACATTCAAAATACTCGCATGTTGCCGTCTTCCTTACTTCAGCCTTTAAAATTTGAGATGCAAACATAAACTGAATTACAAAGAAAGTATGATCTTTGTTGTTGCCTGCCACATACTCCCCCCACATCTGCCCTTAGTGTTTGCCACGCACGCATTGGAGCACCTCATTAAACATCAGGCTAATTTCACTTGCAATTAAGTTAATTATAATTTTATCGCCCCGCTCCGCTTGCAACATAACTCGGTCAACACATGTTGTACTACCTGCCAGATGCAATAAACAAAAATTCATATAGTAAATCTCGTTTTCCTCTGTGTTTTTGTCTTTGTTTTGTTGCTTATCAGCCAAGCCAAGCATAACTTTTTAATGCAAAGACAGATGGAAAAAGAACTAAAAACCCAACCAACTACTACAAAAGACATCAAAGCAACAAATGTGTCTTATGCTAATTTTAGGATGAGACTCCGTTAGAGTTGACTTACAAGGGGGAATTGCATTTCTCCACCTGCAAGCTCTTGTGCCAACGAATGGAATGAATATATAAATAAATATAAATATTTATAACTTTTGCATGCGCCCACGCAGCTGAGCCCAACAAATGTTGTAGTTAATTTTGTTTTATGGCATAAAGTTGCTTAGTTATATATTTTGTTTAATTTAGGCACACGTCGCGCACAGCCCACGTGAAATTTTGAATTTATTTTTATATTTCTTGGGGTTTTTTTTCGATTTTTTTTTTTTTGGTTTTCAGTTTCTTATGTGTGAGTTTCTTCGCAACTTTGTAGTTGCAAATGGTTTCAAAATTGGATGCATCTCGACTACTCGTAACACTATTTTTATTATGTACGTATATATCTTGGCGCCCACCTTTTGAATTGAGGGATTGACACTCGGAGTGACTGAGACTTAAAGTTTGGAAATCGATTGCAGTGATTCACCGTGAATGCATTGAGGCAATAAAAACAACAGCAACTGCATGGGATTCAGTTTTAATTGATTTAGTTTCGTTTTATTGGATTCGAGTTGCGATTGAGATCTAATTGAGCACAGCATCCAAACTCTATATGAATAATTTTTTGATGGATTCCCGGGTTCAGCTTCGCACATCGAATCGACCAAATAACAAAGAGAGAAAAAAATTATGCCCGCTGCGAGCGTAAATGGAATAAACAATTTCGCGTTGTAAAGCACAAAATCAATTAATTTACATTGACAGGTGGCTGTAATATGTTGTAAAAACTACTTACGAGTGCGGGAAACTAGTGTATGAGTGCATTTTGTACAGACACACAATCAAGTTAGATACCAATTAGAAAGTACAGAACAGTTACTTAATTACTTTTTGTATATGAAACTTTTAATAGCTGGAGAAATCATTTAAAATCTTTTCTCTTTATTTTCATTGCAATAAATATAAAAAGTATTTCTTTAAAAGAGAAATTAGCTTTAAAGCTTTATTTTACATTCAAAAATTCCATAATATATGAGAAAATAAATCTAATTTACCACAAAACTCATAATGCTGATGATCAAGAACTGTGGGAACATAAAGTTATAATAGAATAGTTTAGTACAACAAATATTTTCGCATGAAAATATAAAAATTCAATAAGTCAACCCTCGTAAACCCTTAACGAATATTATCAGTCACCAGTTACCTAGCAAATTATCTCTTGGCCATAAAATCACGTTGGGCATATAATTGAATTGTGAACATATTTATGAAAATATTCTAGCTGCAGTTCAGTGTATGTACCCTTTTAAAACCTTATCTTTTAACCATAGAAACCCTTTGGGGCATAAAATTGTATTGTTCCTCTGTTTGTTAAAGGTTCGTGCTGCAATTCAGCAAGTGTATGTTATTATGTGCATGGAAATTTTAAAACGGAAGTCACATTTGTGAACTTCCGCCTCGTAAACATATAGGTGGTCGCATCGCTGGGCGCCCATCCTTAACCAATTTCAATTAAAATATATTGAAATAAATTGAAGAAAAAAAGCAGATACATAAAAAAAGATAGAGGAGTAAAGCAAATTGCTTTATTCCTCATTTCTCTGGCTGCATTCACATATATATATTTTTTTTATTATTATTACATTATACCTTTACAATGCCCTTATGTCTAACTTTTTTTGTATCTTGTTTCCAGGGCGATCGTACCACATGGGAGTATCACACAGTTTCGGTGACTCGAGTGCCGGGCTACGGGTTTGGCATTGCCGTTTCCGGTGGACGTGATAATCCCCACTTTGCCAACGGGGATCCCTCGATTGCTGTTAGCGATGTGCTCAAAGGTGGACCGGCCGAGGATCGTTTGCAGTAAGTATATAACATATTAATTTACATAGTACATCAACCTAGACCCTCTTGAAAACAAAAATGACTTGGCATATATTGCATTCAAGCAATTCCCAGCTGCTGATAATTACTTACTTAGATACTGCATACAAATATATATATATATATATACTATATATCATATATATATGTTGTATGATTCTGATGTGTCAGCTGTTGTCGCTGTCGTGGCAGGAAATTAATTGTTTGTGTTTGAAATGTTTTACATGCTGTTTATTCGCCTTTTAATTTTCCCCCATCTGATGATGCGCTGTTTCTTGTATATTCCTTCTCTGGAGCTTAAGTCAATTTTAGCCATTGTTTTGCATAAACAATTAAAGGCAAACCTTGCATTTCTCATGAAGTGTAAATCTCAAGCTTTTAAGGCTTGAAGTTCATTACATCAGACTTAGGTACATCGATAAAAGCCTTGTTTTTTTTTTTGTTTATAGATATATAGATTTATACTGGTACCTTATATATTACATCCTTACACTATTTTGGTTTTTTACAATATTTTCTTAAACATTTTTTTATTCTTCA
Source organism: Scaptomyza reducta (assembly GCA_035044485.1). Lineage (NCBI taxonomy): Eukaryota > Metazoa > Arthropoda > Insecta > Diptera > Drosophilidae > Scaptomyza > Scaptomyza reducta. The sequence goes on along the minus strand of JAWNNV010001315.1, from coordinate 4,136,150 downwards.
CAAATCAGCTTTCTTAACTCCTACAAATAGTGGTTTCCGTTGATCGTTCTTAGAATCTTTAAGTTCATGCGACCGATGCTCAAATTTCAATACATATAGTATGCTTAGCACGATGTATCCACTTGAGTTCATAAGTCCTGCATTGACAGGCAATCGCATCTGACATCGTTAATCTTGCGTTTAGAACTTTAAATAATACCCCTTCACAAAAACAAAGTAGACAAAGTCGACGCTTGAAAACTTCAGATCACGTACCGGTGCCTTCAAATAATTAAACCAACGCCCTCACACATTTTTTTTTTTGGGTCTAGGGCTTGCCTGTCTACCTTAATGTCTTTATGTGTGTGTGTGTTTTTGTTGATAATAAAAATTCCAAAGCGTTTTTCAATAGATGCGAAGCTTGGAGAAGCGGCCAAAGTAAAGAAGAAGAGTAGAGTACAGTAGAGCATACATTCTTGCTGGTGTGATTAAAAACTTGTCATAATCTTTTTTCTAAAGAAACTATTTACACAGCAGCAGCAGCCGACGACGGCGAAGCAGAGAAACAATATTTCAGTTTGTCTACCTGTACGTGTACTAGTGCCTCTTACTCTGCCAGCTGCAATTGCAAGCAATTTGAAAAGAATAAAAATCCCGAGAATAAAGCTCAAGAAAACTATTTGTGTGTGAGTTCGTCGGCGGAGACAAGTGTAAATTAGCTGCACACAAAAAGGCCGCAAGAACCGACTGTAGCCGGCCGGTCTGTAAAAACCATGTGAGATGAAGCTAAAGTTTCACAGTTATTTCAGCAGGAATGTTTGGCCAGCTACATGCCACATAACTGACTTCTTCTACTTTTTTGCCGCATTTTTGACCAGCTTAATTGCTAAGCTCAAGTCTGTTTGAAGTCTTGTCAACGGAAAGTAAAACGCGGCACAGATCCTCCCAGTCATTAGACTCTATCTTGTTTTGTTTCATGCGCTCTTAGTCATGTTAATTATGCCGAGGCAGACATGCAATTTTCATCATTATTATTATCAGTTGTCTGCACACACACACACATTCCTATCTAGGTAGAATTCGTCATGTGCTATTTACTCCATTTGTAGTTTTAGTTTTACTTTTGTACGCGTCATCCTCTTACGTTCCGTTCCAAGAACAGTTCGAAATTGGTGGTATACAATTGAAGTGCCACACATCAACCCATCATATATGTTTGTATATGTTCATAGTAGGCTCAGGTAGGCGCAGGTATGGTTCCACAGAAGCTGCTTAAATCTCAGTCTCTCTCTCTCTGTCTCGGCTCATTAAACGCTCTCTATTCTATCCATGCATAAAATGATTCTCTGTCCGATCGAATTTGGCACAGTGAATTGTCTGTTTTATTAGCGTATGACTCTGATCTGTATATAACCTGATTTCTCTATGACCAGATCAGATCAATGGAGACCATTGACGATCACTGTATTCTTGGTACATTCTACACTTGGCAGCTTAGTCTTTGTCGTGTTTCGAACATTTTGCTACTGTTTGGATTCCATTAATTATAGCCGCTAGAGAGACTAATGATTGGTTAAATGAGCAATTCCGATTGGCTGCTGCCACGACAAGGTCGCCACTTAAATGACCTGCATACGTTTAAATGTATCTACGTATGTTGATTACTGTTTAAATCCATATCGAAAAACAAGTCACGACTAATGCAAAGGCTTTGCATTCATGTGTACTACGAAAATAGAAATAGCGCCTTCGGCAAATGCAAGACTTTATATATAATTGTTCATTATTTAAGTGCATTTAGTTAATGTTTATGTTCGATATCAAATTTGTAGTTAAATATCAAGGGATATTATGTGTGACTATATTGTAATTAAAATAAAATTATTACTTTGTTGATATGAGACCTGTATCTTTTTTTACCCTGAACCCTTTGAAAATGGTTAAAAAGGGTTTAAGGGAAAACCATTTTGAAAATGTACGTAACAGGAAGCATCCCCGACCCCATAAAGTATCTATATTCTTGATCAGCATCATCTTACTTGCTATTAATATATGCCTTGTTATATTTTTTTATACTTGCAGTGTTAACGATCGCATCATAACTGTGAATGGTGTCTCACTGGAGAATGTGGAGTATGCGACTGCTGTGCAGGTGTTGCGTGATAGCGGCAATACGGTCACACTGGTCGTTAAGCGACGCGTGCCACTGAATCTAGCAGCAGCCGCAGCAGCAGCATCCGCAGGCACCATAAATCCCGCACAGCATCAGCACTCTCACAGCATGAGCATGAGCTCGATGGGATTGGGAATGAGCAATGGCAATGTTGGCATGGCCAATAGCCAGGCGCCCAACGCCGCCATGTCCAGCATGAGTCAGCCAAACTCCTTGAACTCTTCACTGGTGCAGACGACGTCGGCGGGAGGTAGTGGGGCACAGCCTATCAAAGTCACACTGACCAAGGGCAGCAAAAAGGATGATTATGGCATTGTGCTTGGCTGTCGACTCTTCGTCAAGGAGATTTCGACAAAGGCAAGGGATCAGCTGACTGCCAATGGTTACTCACTGCAGGAAGGGGATGTCATCACAAGAATACACAATACAAACTGTGCGGATACGATGAGCCTCAAGGAGGCCAAGAAGATCATTGATGGCTGCAAGGAACGTCTGAATCTCGTCGTGCTTCGTGACATAACCAATCAAACTGCTTCATCACTGAGTCAACTAAATAATTCCGGTCATCATCATCTTCATCAGCAACAGGCAGCGGCAAATGCGAATCTTTACGCCACACATCAGGCTCAGGTATCCAGTTGCAGCAATAATCTGGATGATGCCTATTTGCCTGGTGGTGCTGCATACTCCTCACAGAATCTATATGTGCAGCCCCCAACGCGCACTTCCAACGGACCCAGTGTTAATGGACTGAACGGACTGAGCGAGGAGAAGAGCAATCTAACGCCACGTGGACGTTCACGTGGTCCACTCATCGATGGTGTCTCATTGCAGCAACTTGATCGTCCCGTTACGCCTACGACCAATGGCGGTGGGCGTGGACGTGTCGATGAGCCACCCAGACCACCACCACCCCGAGCCGCCCAAGAGGATTTCTATAGCTCACGGCGGCAGTTGTATGAGGAACGTCAGAGTTCCGAGCCCCGATTTATATCATTCCAGAAGGAGGGCAGCGTTGGCATCCGTCTAACCGGAGGTAATGAGGCAGGCATATTTGTGACTGCGGTGCAACCGGGTTCTCCAGCCTCACTACAAGGTTTAATGCCCGGTGATAAGATACTGAAAGTTAATGACATGGACATGCATGGAGTCACAAGGGAGGAAGCGGTGCTCTTTCTGCTCAGTCTACAGGATCGCATTGATCTTATTGTGCAGTACTGCAAGGAGGAATACGATGAAGTGGTGACCAATCAGCGTGGCGACTCTTTCCACATCAAGACACACTTCCACTGCGATAATCCCTCCAAGGGCGAGATGGCGTTCAAGGCTGGTGATGTTTTCCGTGTTATCGATACGTTGCACAATGGCGTTGTTGGATCCTGGCAGGTGCTGAAGATCGGACGTGGACACCAAGAAATGCAACGTGGTGTCATCCCGAACAAATCTCGTGCCGAAGAATTGGCCACAGCTCAGTTTAATGCCACCAAAAAGGAGATGAATGCTAATGAATCACGCGGCAATTTCTTCAGACGTCGACGGTAAGGCATAACCTTAAGAATGTCCCATTAAAACTTTGCTAACATCTTATCTATTCGAACAGCTCCACACATCGTCGCTCCAAGAGCCTTTCACGAGAGAACTGGGACGATGTTGTCTTCTCGGACAGCATATCCAAGTTTCCTGCTTATGAGCGTGTTGTTCTCCGTCATCCAGGTTTTGTGCGTCCACTGGTGCTCTTCGGTCCCGTGTCTGATCTGGCTAGGGAGAAACTAGCCAAAGATTTTCCCGACAAATACTGCACTCCACTGCAGGAGGACGATAAAGCTAGCAATAGCAATGTGAGCACCAGTGCTAGTGCCACAGCCACAGGTAGTGCAGCTGGTGGCAAGTGCCGCATTGTACGACTCTCACACATACGCGACATTATGGATCGGGGCAAGCACGCACTGTTGGACATAACGCCCAATGCAGTGGATCGACTCAACTATGCACAATTCTATCCCATTGTCATATTCCTGAAGACGGACAGCAAGCATGTGATCAAACAACTACGACATGGTCTGCCCAAATCAGCGCACAAGAGCTCCAAGAAACTGCTGGAGCAGTGCCAGAAACTAGATCGTGTCTGGTCGCACATCTTCAGCACCCAAATCGTCCTCAACGATGAGGAATCCTGGTATCGCAAATTACGCGAATCAATCGATCTGCAGCAGAGCGGCGCAGTGTGGATGTCCGAGTCTAAGGTGAGTTCCAGTACCAACATTTCATTTTTAATATATTATATATAGTCAACTACAACTGCAATTGTTGTCGTCAAATGTGTTTTTTAGTTAGTCTTAAATCTCTTATTGCAAGCATCTTTAGTAGCATTCGTAATGCTGATGTCAATGTCGATGTTCTCGTTGTCGTGACTCTTCGTACTACTAACTGCTTAAGATTTTTTATGTGTCTTAATTTGTTGTCGTTACGTTATGGTGATGGGGCTAATGAAAAAAAAACATTGCTCATTTCAGTATCGATTATTGAATAAATTTTGTACAATATAAGAATATCAGATAATGAAAAAAAAATAAGACTAAATATTCATATCGTCAGGAAAAAATCAAGTTAATAAATATTTTTTGCGTTTATATGCAAAGTCAAAAGACATATATTAAACAACTTAACTTTTGTAACATAGAACGAAAATAATAAGAATTTGAACATCGATTAGGAAGCTTTATTTTTCGTTATAAGACAAATATAATATAAATATAAAATTAAAAATAGCACCATTCATAAATGAGAAATAAGCCACGGAACAAAGAATATATTTAAATATAGCTTTTGTAGACGAATCTTGTTTCTTGAACTTTTTTTCTACAATTCTATAGTTTACAAATTTCCTTTACTTTAAATAGATGAAGGACTGAAAACATAATATTATTATTTTATATTAAAGTTTTTATAGTCTTTGCCTAAATCTTACTTAGAACTTTACTATGACTAATTCTTTAGTTTACATTTTAACTTTTTAATTCTTAACTCTACAAACTCTGGTTATGGTCAATATTCTAATTTTATTTTCTAACCTTTTTTTCCCCCCTTTTAAAACACACCCCGAACAAATACACACTCACACATACACATTAAACCACCTGAACCATATAAATGTAACTTTTAACTCGCACTTTAAAATGGGAGCAGCTTCCCGAATCCCCAACCGAAATGCTATTCCCACCCTATATAGCACAACCCTGCAAGTTAGCCTGCTGCCGACCCACATCGGTCTCCGTGCCACGCTATAATGCAACACGTCTACGGCGTAATTCCTTCTCGCTAATGCCTTTAAATGATAGCATGCTAACACCGCCGCCACGCCCACCGCCCATGCGTTATGAGCAAGGCTCCGGCTCGTCCTCTCATATGCAACAGCATCAGCAACATTTACAGCCTCGTAGTTGCCAATCTTTTAATATGGTGCCCATTCTGAAACCCGCCTCCTCTATGCCGGGCAGCAATAACCATCTGCTCGATGGAGGTGCCATCGATAGCGTTGCTTGTGACGAGGATGCCAACTCACAATATCACAGCTCCCAACCCAACCTCCTGAGCAACAGCAATAGCTATCTGTATTTGCACAACAATGCTCCATCCAATCCGAATCTGAATGCGGAGCGTGGTTATCGCACTTCGGGTACAGCTGGCGCCTGCTTGGGTCGTCGAGCCGTCTCCATTGAGCGACGTACTACGCCGTACTACTACCACGAGCTGTTGCAGAAGAATGTCTTCGATTCGAGTCTTAATCTGTTGCAGGACAAGGAGAAGAACAGCAATGTGAAGTTGGAGACGCTCGGCTCCAATACCACTAATACAGCAAAGCATCTGCCTTCTGCCGCTGTGGGTGGCAAACAGGCTATGAGTACGACAACACCTGTTGCAAAGCCACAGCAGCGGTTGCCCGGTAGTGCCACAAAATTATCCGCTGCCTTTGGCAGTTATGCTTCCACCAGCGATTTACTAAGCAATGGGAATAGCAGCAGTGCTGGCACTTTGATCGATGATGGTTCGGATGAGGGGGGCTTCAGGGGTACGACGCAAGCAGCAGCTGCTAGTAGATCTTTAAACTTGGCCTTCAATAATCTATCCAATCAGATTGCCAACTTGAATAACTTGACCAATGGCAACAACAGCAACAATCATATCAACAACAATAACAATGCTGATTCCAACAACAATGTGGGCCGCAACACTAGCGAGTGCATTGCATGAGAATCGTTGTTAATTTAGTTGCCTGTCATTAAGTTTGCATGTATCTTAATAAAACACAAATTATATTACCCAAGTGCTGATTTGATGTGTGTCTGTACATACTTATGTGTATTTAGTTAACAAGCATGTAGAACTCATTATAACTTGCTACTCGTTGGTTTTACTCGCTACTCGTTACACTTAAATTTCTACTCCAAAGAGTTTAACGAATGCGAGATTAAATCAACAAGTGGTGCTCAAAATATTTAATATTAATACATACCTACATATATATCACATTTACTCGTATTGACATAACTAGTTATAAGTTGAGTATGCAAAAAAAAATATTGCTCACTTCATAGCTAGAGTGAATTATTTTCTGCTATACATATACCAAATACTATTTGATATCAAGTTGCTAACTAAATGTTTATCGTTTTCATTTGTTTCTTTTATTTACATACAAAATATATACAAAAAATACAATAAACCATACATCATCATGGTCATTTCCTGCTTAATCATCCCGTTTAAAACACGATGCATATTAATCAACAACAACAAAAATTACCCAAACTCCTCAAAACACAACACGCCATAATAATTATCAACAAATAACGAAATACTCAACAATTGTCCTCGTCCAAAAAAAAAAAACTAAAAATTATATATATTACCAAATTATCTTGTGTTCGTCCAAAACAAACAAAACATTATTATGTATTCAATATATGCTTGGCAATCGAACGAATTTCAACCGAATCGAATCGTATCAATCATATTATTTGTTATGTTTCATTTACGTTTCTTGTTGCTGTCAAAAACAAACAAAACAAAAATAAAAAATCGTTGGTCGCTATTTCCTTAAAATCCGATAACCGATTACAATTAAAACTTTGCTCTCGCGCTAAATTTAAATCTCGCCAATACCCACAAAAAAACATAAATTCAAATAACCTGCCTCTGCTCCTAACAAAAAAAAAAATAAATAAACAAAAACGCATACGCAAAAAAATACAAACCCCAGCCCGTCGAATCCCTCTCCGATGATTTCCTATTCCCCATGACCACATCCCGTTTATCGTATGCATCAAGTCCCGAATCTGACTTGGAACTTAGTCCCGGGCCATCCGCATCATTGTCGCTTGGCAATTTGCCGCAATTGGTTAAAGCGAGCTCAGATCCATCGATTGCCACTAACCAGGATAACTTGGATAGGGATAGAGACATAATTGGTGAAGGACTACCGCCTCCATATACGGTAAGAGGACACAAATCAGACTAAAACTAAATCAAAACAGCTACTCAAAGAGCATGGTGCCCTTACCTTAACTAACACAAATCAAGTACTCAACAGATAATATATCATTTTATATCATCTTATTAATCACAATGTGTTGCTAATCTATTTCGCTACCCTTGCACTTCACAACTGGCTATGAATTGCACTGATACAGGTACCATATGATCATGGTGTACAACCGCCACCGAATCGTCGCCAGACTCTCGACTCAAGCAAGTATAGTATCTACGGCACCAATGTGCCACAGCAACAGCAGCAATCCCAGCAGCAACAGCCAGGCGATCCCTCAACGATGGCAGCCCGCCCACAATCCCTCTACGGCATCAATGCACCAGATCTTCCGCCACGCATTGATCGACAATCGAAACCGGGTGATCTGCCGCTCAACACCTCGGGCAGCTCATCACGCAACGGCAGCTCGGGTGGCACTCTGGGTCGCAGTGCACAGGAGCGACTATTTGGCAAGGCTGTGCTCCAGGACGATGTTCAGGCCGAGTATGTGACTCGCAATGCCTTGGTCGGTGCTGGTGGAGCAGATACAATTGAACGACAGCAACAGCTGCAACAGCAAGCCTCCCTAGAGCGTCAGGCACGCATAAATGCGGCCATGGGCAGTCCGGCGCAGCACAAGCCTAACGGTAATAGTAACGGCAATGTTAATGGTGGTGCTGCGTCCACATACGACAGCGTCTCCAGCTACGATTCGTACAACAACACACAACTCGCCATGCAGAATCTTGGCAGACTGGGTCCTAATGCGCCCGACGATCTCAAATCAGTGCCAAATGCAAGGTAAGAATTTTAAAAGCTTTTACGCAGGCACTGAAACAACATCACTAGCATTATAAGTTTTGTCGTATTGTGCTTTGAATTTTTACTAATTTATTTATCATATTTTTAGTGGACGTCCTTTGCCGCCTGTGGGTCAGCCTCATGACTATGGACGCTCTGCGCCGCATGATCATCGTGCGTTTGCAGCGGCCAATGATCTAAATCGCCAAAGTAGTCCGGGCCGACCACTCTATCATGAGATGAACGCGTCCCGTAATATTGGTAAGTGCAGAGGTAGTTTTTATCTGAAAGCATCATTTGTATTAATTAAAGTCAACTACTTTTTAGATGCACGCAATGGCACGCCTCAGCGTCCCTCGAATCTTGGCTTGGATAGCAGTCCACGCAAGCCATTAGTGGAAACCAAAACCGATTACGGCAAATATAGGTATGTTCCTTTTTTAATAATCTACACTCTTTATTTAATCCTCATAATTGTGTGTGAAACAATACAACAAATACTTTTACTCTCTCTATTTCTCTTATGTTCCGACCATTAAAAAAAAAAACTCGCATGCATTTTCAAACGTTTCGTAAATATAAATGCAAATTCGATTTGTATCTTTTTAATTGTCTCTTTGCCCCTCTGTCGTTGTTGTCGTTCATGTAGACGCTACCATTTGCATAATCCCCATGCCCAACACTTGCATTTGAATTTTACATCAACGCATTACTCACAGCCGCCCACAGTCCTGCAGCTCAATGGTCTGGCTGGGCGTTTAGGCGGCGCCGTGGATGCTTCGGCATCGGGTTTGGGCTACTGGAAACGTAGACCCATTGCTGCGCCGCGCCTAAATATGCCGCCCATGCTGCCTACTGTCTCGCCCTACGATACGCTCGTTTAAAAGCGCCCACAACGAAATTTTTTACGATCTTTATTTCTAATACGTTATTGCACCAAAGTCCCCAGAAGAACGAAAACTAGTTGAACATATAATCATACTACCATTATTTTTGCATATTGTGCGTTAGTTTTTTGTTCTTGTGCATATTGTTAAATGTCTATGTATTCATTTAATAATGTTTTTCATTAACATTTGAAATATTTTTTATTTTTTGATAGTTTTTAGATATTTTCTTATTAATGCTATGGATAATACATATTATCTTAACAAAAATATAATCATTTCAAAGATTTATTTTTCCTCTTATATCCAATTCCATGCATCTATTCATCTCTTCCAAGAGTGTAAATATATAAAATTATACAAATACAAGAAATCCTATGGGTTCTATGCAATAAACGATAAATGTTTTAAAAGTATCGACTTCTGTTTTTGTCATTCTCGCATATGTGATATTGTAGAACATAGATTTACTAGATCTACTCATAATATTCATAGTTTATTATCTCACACGTGTCCTATAATTATATCAACTTTTTTTCTCTTTCTCGCTTATGTTTTGTGTGCCCATCAACAACAACAATAAACAACAACAACAATAAACAACTACAAAACACGATTCATCAAATTTGTTTATTTGCTATCACACACAACCACTTAAACACGAACCACCACAACACCTTCAATAATGTATGTGTCACCAACACCCATCACACCCACGTCCACGCAACCACCATTTTACCAACCGAATCGCAGCCGAAACAATTCCGTATCCCAAGCGGACTATAGCAAATTGCCGAAGAATCCGCATGGTGGCGGCAACGTTGTCCAGCCGCCTAATGGTGGACCAATAAATGGCAGTGCCACGTCCAGCAGCAATGGCAGTGGACCCTTCAAGCCGGTGCCGCCACCCAAACCCAAAAACTATCGACCGCCCGTGCAGAGCGGTGGCAGCAGTGGCAGCGGTGGCACCACACCCTGGGAGAATGGCGTAAGTACAATAAATAACTAAAATTTAATATACTCCCTTTTATTAATTATTTTGTTTATTCACAGGACTCTGGCTCACCACGTTCACCCAATGGCTTTTACTATCCGCCAACTCCTTCGCATCATCATTATGGTCAACAGACGCCGGCGCCCGGCTCACCGCATCAAGGGCAGCCCAGCAATGGGCACATGCAGCAGCAGCCCACCTATGGTGCCAGCAATGGCAACTATGGCCAGGCACCGCCCCAACAGCAGCAGCAGCAGAAACAACAGCAGCAGCAGCAGCAACAACAGCAGCAACAGTATCCACCTGCCAATGGCTACAATGGCAACAGTCACCACTATAACGGTGGCAGTGGCACAGGACCCTATATTGCACCACATCGAGGCATGCCACCACCAATAGGTATGTTTCAGAAGGCTCTTATAACTATAAAATATCTGGTTTGTGTTATAGGTGCTTATATTAAATATCAGACCTCGTTTACAATATCAAAACCATTTCAACTTAAAATATTTAATAATAATAAAATGGTTTACGAATTTTGACCATGTTATATTTCTAAACTTAACTGAAATTATACTTTAACTCTTAGGTAATCTACCACCTCATACACCAGAGCGTCATGCACTCGATCTGGCTGGCAGTCGGGAGCAACGGGGCTCTGCCTTTGAATTATATCGTAAGCCGCAGATCGGCGCCGCTGTTGGGCACCATCATAACATGAGGTAAGTCAACATTCACATACTGGCCATTTGTATGCCAACATACTGAACGTACCCCATTTCCCCCCAAAAATGAAATCGAACCAAAAATAGTTTGAGAATTTCAACTGTGTAGCCAGCTGTGAGTGTGTGTGATTGTATCAGTGTGTGTGTGTGTGTTTGTCTGTGTATGTATGTGTGATTGGTTGCGTGTCTGAAACTGGCAACAACACAAAAATGTCTATACAACACACCTTGTGCTCCGTACTCTCTGTACTCTGTCCAAGCTTCACACTTTTGTTAACGAAAAATGTTTTTATTTTTGTTATATGTTGTAATTTACAAATGTACCAACAATCAATCAATTAGTTAATCAGTCAATCAGTCAATCAGTCAGTCAATCAAACGAAGCTCTCTCATACTGCCACGTATATTTATTATCATATTCATGCGGTTGCTGGTCATTAAAATGTTTACAAAATACAATTGGAATTTGTCGCAACTTATCACAAAACGCACATAAAAAAAGAATCTCGCATAAAACCGAAAGATAAATTCTTGTTTGATCAAAATTATAGACGCATAAATAATTATTGTATTTTGCAATAACCAAAATTATTAACCAACATGCTTAACAAACTTTCTGAAAGCTGATAAACAAAATTATTTGACACGCTTCGCGCACTTTTGCTGAAAAAAAGCAACAATTAAAAATGAAAACTTGAAAAAAAAAAACGAAAATAAAACATTTTTCGGGTTAACTTTTTGCCATACATAGTTGATTCTATATTTTTCTAGAACTTCTCTACATACACTTTACAAAATCTTTGCTTCAAGCATTTTTCCATTTCTGAAACTTCTTCTTTAATTAGCGTTCAATACTTTTGTGTATTTGAGTTGATGGTTTTGGGTAAAAAAATAATAATTAAAAATACAATTATGCTAAAACTAACAACAAAAAAAAAAAAACTAATTGACTTTTAGTATTATTTTAAATGTTGCTTGAATTAAATACTTAAGCACGGTAAATGGTATTTTTTTACAATAATTAAATCTCTCCAAAATTTGGTTATTTTGCAAAATCAAATAAGTATTTATTTTACTTGTTCATACAACAATTTTTCTATATATGCGCTTGTGTGTTTTTGCGAAAGATTTGCAGAAATTCGCGAAACAGATTTAAGAAGGGGCCAGAAAATTTAAGCGGTTCAAGATGGAAATTTTTTCATTATGCTTTTGTTTTTGCTTTTTCTCGAAACTAAATTCATAAAAAAGATTTTCATAAAAATTCGTAAGATAAACAGTTATTAAATTATATTTGAAACTTGAAACCAATATTTTTTTAACTTTATAAAAACATATAGTTTCTGAATAAATTGATACTCCATTTGTAAAAAGAATTTTTCAAAGAATTTTTCTCTGCAACTTTTATAGTGTATTCCAAACAAAAAATTTCCACTTGAACAGCTGTCGCTAGGATTTTGAAGTCCATTTTTTTTTTTTTTTTGAATTTTCCTAAACACGTTTTCGCACCAAATTGAAAACAAATACAAAAAATACTTTCTGCTAACCTCCAATTCCACCAAACAAAAAACAATTCAAAACTCTAGCGAAATGGAGCCGTACGATCAGAGATGCTACGATGATTATTATGCCATGCCGCGACAAGCACCACCTGGTCATCATCCACAACAACAACAACAACATCCAAATCCTTATCCGCATCAAATGCAACGTTCCCGATCCGCGCCACGTTATCCAAATGAAAGACCTCCACATGTACAGGATCCCAACTACTATAGTCACTATGGTACAGAAAGTCGTGGCTATAGATGCCACGAAGAGCAGCTAGTGGATCAGTACTATGATGAGCATGGCAGGGAGATGGCACAACCTCCTCCACTTCCACCACACAAAACAAAAAAGAAATCGGTATTAAAGAGTCCGCTTGCGGCATTAAAGAATGCTCTGATGAAGACAACAAGACCGCTGAGGCGAATGAATAGCATGGTGGAGCCGGAACGCAAACCAAAAGGTGTGCGCCGCCAGCAATCGATGTTGGAACGTGGCGTCCAACGACCCTACTATCCCGATGAGTATCCCACTTATCCGGCTGGCTTCGAAGATAGGCCACCAATGCCACCACCTGGTGCTGATCCCTATTATCGCGGACATTATCCACAGCAACAGCAGCAGCACGAGATGATGAACAGTACGTATCAGAATCTGGAGGGTGAGGATATCTATGGCAATATTGGAGGCAACACACAGTCACGCAGACCGACAGATAAAGGCTATGCCGGCTATGAGCAGTATGATCTCTATGCGAATCGTGCCTGCATCGATCTGGAGCGTCGCCAGGCAGAGGCTGCATCAGCGGCAGCTAATGGCGGACGAAGTGGTAGACGCATTGTGCGAAGACACAGCACCACAACAGCGGATCGTGGTGGTGGTGTTGGCGGAGGACCTCCTGGCGGACGCCACATGCAGCCTATGCAACAGTCCCAGCAACAGGACATCTATCAGACACGACAGGGTGCCTATATGATGCCAATGGAACAACAGCGGCGGGCGCCCAATTCGGAGGTGATGACCCGAAGACGGTTCTATCCTGGCGCAGCCAATGAACAGGGTCAGGAGGAGGAGGTGGTGGAACCGATGTATCAATCTCGCCGAGAGATGCAGCGAGAGATGCAAAGGAATCATTTGTATCAGTCCAAGCGTGAGATGCAGGAGCGCATCATCCAGGGCAAGCGGGATATGGAGCGGGAACTGAGTGCACAGAGCAGTAGTCAATCCGATGATCGTTCGGAGGATCGTTCCGAACGTTCCGATACCAACTATCCAACGAGACGGGAGTCAACCCGCTCCCAGCTCCGGGATCAGATCTATCAGACGCGACGTGATGCTCTAGACAGCATGGCGGAACCCATCTATGTATCCAAACGGGACGTGGGTAGACCGGCGCCCATCTATGAGACCCGGGAGGAAAGCATTCTGCAGTCGCGTGAGAACGAGACAGATGAAAAGAAAGAGAAGGTGTGCAAAACGGAGCAAGTGACAATGGTGGAGATAAACAATGTGCATCAGGAGGATGCCCAAGATAGCACATTGAGTCGGTCGGATTTGCAGAAATCCTCAGATACGGTTATTGAGAATACGACAATGGTTCTGAATCCGGGACAAGCGCCTTTGGTGCAAGAAGAAATGGATGAGGACGAGGAAGTAGGAGGGGAACAGGAGCCTGATAGTTCTGCAGAGCCAGTGGAACAGCCCACAACAATTGAGAACCAAAACCAACACAATGAGGGAATGTTGGCCAGTGAGACACAAAACATATCCGATGATGTCTTTGAGGCAACGGATCAGATAAGACCATTGCCCGCTCAAATTAATTCAGCCAGTTGCACCTCTTCCACCGCCTCACCACGTGCACACCGAGCACCCTTTCACATTTCCAACATACTCAAGCGAACTGGACCACCACCTACAGCACCCATCGGAGACAGTTGCACCTCCATTGAGACGCAGTACACCTCGCAGGCCAGTTTGCCGGTAGGACCACCGAATGCCACCAGCACTCCATTCAGCAGCAGCATGTCCCTGCCCATTGCGGGTCCAGTTGGTAATCCTACAGCAGCTGCTGCTGCTGCTTCCACAGCTGCGAATCCTGGTCCCTTTCCCAGTTTACCACGTGAGCCGAGCACAACGCGTGGATTCTTTGACTCCGCCGGTGGCACGCTAGCGGATAAACAATGGCACGTCTCCCTCCAAATACCTCCGGGTGCAATTCCATCTGGTGTGCGGCAAGAGATCTACTTTACGGTTAGCGATCCGCGCATGGGACAAGCCGTTGGTGGACCGCCACTCGACATGGAAAATGGTTGGTCTAACTAACATATACTGTTCTCTACTCTACTCCACACTACTTTACTCCCGTACTATATTTGCTCGTTCGTAATGCTCGTTATTGTCTGTGTTTTGTACCTTCACTACCTACCACAACCACATTTTGCAAAAGTACAGCAACAGCAACAAAAATCTACAACAACTGCAAAAACTATAATTACAAAACAAAAACTTTTTACTAAAGCAAATTCACAAGATATAGTTTTGTTTTTGCTTGCGAAATATGTTAATATGTAACTTTTTTTAATGCAAACCATTTTTATTTGTATAAAATATTATTATGTCATGGAATGTATATATTTCGGATCTCGCATTTATTTAAAAATATTAAGTGGGTTTCCGGTTTAACAGTATATATTTTTATGTGCCCTAAACTAATTTTAGGGTCTTAACTTATAATTTGTGTTTCTTTATTAACATTTATGTCTTGCATGTTTTTAATAAGTTGAATTGTATTTACTAATTGGTGGAAGATTTATTTTATAATATGTTTATTACAACTATCAATCAAATTCAAAATGTCTCAAACACATTTCTAGAGAAAGTAGATAAAAACGTATTTTTATGGGGAGAATATATATAGAGTATATTTGCATAATATAAATATCTAAGATTATTTTCCATATATCAAAAAAATTTCGAAGATTTTAAAGCCATTAATCAAGAACCAAAACTTATACAATATTATAGAACTATATTACATATAGTTGTATATGTAGTCTTAATCAGAAAAGAATAAATAAAGAAATCAAACGTAAAAACTCTAATAGCTAATAAGAGTTTTGCGGAATCTTATATTAAAAATTTATTCACTTGGGATCTTATCTATATTCACTTACTTAAACTCTATCCACCACTACTATCTCTTTGAATATTGTTATGCTTTATACACTCTACTTATTTCTTCACTACCCGTAACACTTGAATAATTTCTAAATCTTTTTAATTTGCTTTATCTTTTTTCTATAAAAAAATACACACACCAACACCCGCATCTATATGCAATCGGATCATCTGAGATACTTGAAACGAATTCTAATCAATCTTATATGATTTCCTTCCCTAGGTGAAACGATGCTATCGCCACTCGTCATGTGCGGGCCGCAGGGCCTTGAGTTTTTGGTGCCCGTTACACTCAATATACCGCATTGTGCCGGACGTACCGCATCGCTGGGTCTGGCGCTCAAGGCCACCGACAGTGAGAAGAATCTCCATACCGAATGGGACAACATTGATCTGCCCAGCAACGCGGCCGCACACACAGTGTCCGTCAAGGTGGATCACTTCTGAGCCCGTCAAGCACTAAATAGTTAAATAGTTGTAGAGAGCGTTATTCATCCTCATCATATAAACACACTCACTCACTCAAAATAAGAACCGAATTATAATCATTTAATCAATTGTATATAAATTCATAAAACTACGCATTAGGCCACAATTCCACGAGAAGACCGCAACAAATAATAGATACTTAGGCATCGCTTATAATAAAAATTAATTTATTTTAATATTGTTTGTTAATTGTGCCTTTAAGTGATCGATTTGCTTCTAAACCAAGTGTCGTTTAAAAATACTATAAGCAAACGAGCTATATTTTAATAAGCGAAAGCAGCAAAAAGAAACACTGTATAAAATATATAGCACATAGTTCGATAAACGAAACTGTATATTTTTAAGAAATTTATTTACATTTTCTATATATGTATGTTCTTTACAAATTTACATTATTTTACTCAAATTTAAAATTGTTTTGATTTATATCCAATTTTTTTGCATTGCAAATGTTGTATACAAAATGTATACATATGATATCATATATAAATCATATAGCTACTTTTAGATTAGAAAAGGGCCTACATAGCCAGCAAAATTATTATATACATATATTCGCATTTTTGTATGAAAAAGAAAATAAAACCCTTTAGAAAGCTTGGGAATTAATAAAGGAGCATCAGCAAATATATAAACAAAGTAATTTTCATTATTTATTTTTATATTGATTTCTATATTGAATTATTTCAGTGCTTGCAAGTAAGTCTAACTAAAAGTTGATAGCTTTAATATCCATTTTTTCGATCTGTACTGTACTGTGCATTGCCTTCCCGATTATTATTTTCCTGTGCCTTTAATTTGCAATCGTACGAACCCAAACTTATATCCACAATCATACATAGTTGTATTAGCCAGTATAAAATTTATAAAACACGATTATTGAAAATGTAGACAAATATGCGAAATATATTTTAAATACATTCTTTATAATATAAAGTAGCGGTATGCATACATACGAAGAAATGTGTTTTATGTATATAAAGTACGTATGCACATAAAAATGTTTGTATATATATGTATATATAAGTGCACTGCTTGACAAACGAAATGTAACAAAAGCTCGCAAAAAGCACTTTTAATCTTATAGATTATCATCGAGTTTAGGCTTCCAGAGATTGAATAATTAAGGTTACAATTATATAACTAAACGCCCAGAAAACCTTGGTAACAGCCTTGGACGAAGCTGACTCCTACGCGGTTGACGCAGGCGTCGGTGTAGCGGCAGAAGCTGGAGTAACTGTTGTAGTTGTTGTTGTTGCTGTTGCCAGCAGCATTTCCTGTTCCGGTATAATGGATACCGCCTCCTTAACATAACCGTATATATGTTTGCGTGTATCGTTGACCACATCGCGCACCATGGTGTGAAAGAAGCTGCTGTGCAACGGCGCCTCGGCATAGCGTTCGTACTGATCCAGCGAATCCTGTAGTTTCAGCGTAAGGTCATAATTCTTGCGCACCACATCAAGGATTTGCTCCTCCGTGGGCGTGGACAAGCCCTGCTCCGCCAGCCACTCCTTAATCTTGTTTTGGAAGTGCTTAACAATAGCAAGTATGTTGACAAGCGCATTCAGTAGCTTAATAACGTCATCCTTATATTCGCATTCAGGCATTGTGGTGTACCGCAAAACTTAAAAGAAAATACGATTATAAAGGTTTCAAGAATTAATTATCATAAATTATATACCCATTGCATGTATTTCCGTGAATACTTTCTCCTCGCGATTCAGTTCGTAATAGAGTTCATCATAACTATTTGTCGTGGCTAGGAATGTATCGCCGAACGTGATGAACAGATTAAAAATGTTAATCACTTGCAGCGACAGGTGGAATATATTGCACTTTTTGACAAGCGTCTGCTCCTGGTTGACCAGGAAGCGCAGTAGCCCAATTAATGCCGACCACAACTCCTTCCAGGGATAGTTAAGACGCACGCGACAGCGTTTCTGATAGCAAAGAATACGATGGATAACGCCAATGCACAACAGATACAGCTCCATAGGAAATTTCTTCATCAGATGCGACACAATAAACTCCACCAGCAGATCAAGTAAAGTGGCTGCCAAAGGCTGCGATTTGCCCACGCGATCCACATTGAGTTTGCGATGACGCATTTGAGCGCGATGCAGCATCACCTTAAACGTTAGATTGCTGTCGTGCATCATGGAGTTAGCATACTGATCCTCCGAAATGCAAGTGAGTATTAAAAAGCACAGCTTCAGATTGGCAATGCTCGATTCATTCTTGTTGTCCTGCATAACAATAGAACTGCAGGAGAAAATGAGAGAATTAGCGGGAAAATTATTTGAGTAAAACCAAAACATACCAGTATTGAAAGACAGCTACTAGAAGATTTGTGGGATACTGAGTCATGTCGATGATGGGTGCATTGGCTAAATCAGGCACTGGCTGTGTCAGACTCAATGTGTTGCTAGGCGATGGCGGTGCACTTGACTCAGCTTGTGTGTGCGCCAGCGTCGTTATAAAATTGCGATTTAGATGCACTGCCTCGTAGAGGGCCAGCAGGAGGCCATTGTTAGCCTTGATCTGTTGCACACGCTCGCAACCCTCGTCGGAGACGAACATGTTGCCAACCATGTTGGATAGCGAAGAGAACCACGATGAGGTTTGCACATTATTCAAGCTCTGCATATACTGGCGACAGAAATCAATCAACGATTGCGAGATCATTTGGCCATAACTGAAAATATATATAAAAGAAAATAATGTTACATATCTTATCAAGCACTTATCTAAGATATCCATTACCCATTCAATGCCAGCTCGTCGGCTAGTATGGAGAGCTGCACCACGTAGGGATTGGTTGCCTCGTGCTTCCGATAATTAACCAGAATGGTTAGC
Source organism: Scaptomyza reducta (assembly GCA_035044485.1). Taxonomy (NCBI): domain Eukaryota; kingdom Metazoa; phylum Arthropoda; class Insecta; order Diptera; family Drosophilidae; genus Scaptomyza; species Scaptomyza reducta. The sequence continues at coordinate 4,116,991 of JAWNNV010001315.1, read as the reverse complement.
AGTATAACAATGTCGTGACCATGTTGTGCTCGAAATGTGGGATCACTTAGTAAACGGACAAAGGCATCGAAGAGGCTGTGCATCATCAGGTACTCAAAGAGCACATTCTGGCCCACATCTGTGCCCGTGACCAGCACCAGTAATAGTTTAAGGCACATGAAGCGCGCATTTTCAGTGACATCGCCAATCAGTATCCGATTGCAATACTGCATTAGTAGCTTTAGCCACACATCCATTGTCTCGTGGCCAAACATCTCGTTCAGTATGGTTAAACTGGTATCCGTATTGCACTTTTTGAATATGCCATAAAATAAAGAACACAAAGTTTGCAAGCTGTTGCACAAACGCTTGGGATGATCTTCTGTGTGAGAAGCAAATTCAATTTAGATCTGTTGTTGTATGGTATCGAATAAATTACCCTTGGCAGTGTCCAGCATTTCGATGCATTTTTGAAATAGTGTATTTAGGTTCGGCTTTACCACCTGGAACTGTTCGTTGGTTAATTTGCTGACTTGATCCTCCAGTGATTCAAAATTTGGTTGCAACAAAAAGAACTCGTTCCAGAACTCTGGGCTTTCGGCGCTGGGATCTTCACCGCGACACAGCAACTCGTATATGTAAACAACCTGCAACGAAAGTTATTAAATCAAAGAATGAACTCAAATTAAAGTCTACTTGGGTAAAATCCACCAAGCAACTGTGCGTACCTTTTCCTTTGGCCGCTTGGTTGAGCCGCTGCCGCTTCGTTTCCGTGACGTCATGTTGTCGTCGTGTTAGTCAACTTACAGAACTATTTATGATAACTAAACAACTTTTATGGGCGTCTTTGGGTGGAGCAGGAGTCAGTCTGTTTTGCTATTCTTGCTGAGAGTTTGACATCGGTACTTGCGTCCACTACACGCTCAGTCCAATCACCAAAATATTGAATGTTGTACGTGTAGCCCGATAGTAGACTTGCTGCACACACTTTACAGCACTAACTGCCACAGCTGTTGTGCAATTTGATTCTGTTTTGTGAACTAGTCTTTTTGTTCAAGTTTTAGGGACACAGGCTAGTTTGCTTTTACAAAAACGTTCGAACAAATAATAAATAATTATTTTTTAACGCTTGATATAGTAAAATACACATGTTAATTTCAATATTATAGAGTTAAATAGGTGCAATTCAATAAACTTGTGGCCGAAGATAATTTCTTGTTGTTGCGTTAACTCCTCAACACACAACAGAAAGAAGCAGCAACAACTTGCGACAAAAAGAAAAGAAGAGAAGAGAAGCTAAAAACATGTCCAGTCTGCCACGTCGCATTATTAAGGAAACGCAGCGTTTGATGCAGGAGCCGGTGCCCGGCATCAATGCTATTCCCGATGAGAACAATGCGCGCTATTTTCACGTAGTTGTCGCCGGTCCAAACGATTCGCCCTTCGAGGGTGGCGTCTTCAAGTTGGAACTCTTTTTGCCCGAGGACTATCCCATGTCGGCGCCCAAGGTGCGGTTCATCACAAAGATCTATCATCCCAACATCGACCGTCTGGGCCGCATCTGTTTGGATGTCCTCAAGGATAAGTGGAGTCCGGCACTGCAAATTCGTACCATTTTGCTGTCCATTCAGGCGCTCCTCAGCGCACCCAATCCCGACGATCCGCTGGCCAACGATGTTGCAGAACTGTGGAAAGTCAACGAGGCAGAGGCCATACGCAATGCACGCGAATGGACTCAGAAATATGCTGTCGAAGACTGAAGCGCCGCGCTCTAAAAATCTACTCACAGGGTGGTGGCTAGCTTCTAGTGTGTGGGATGGGATGGGACAGGGTGGGGTCGTTCGTCCTTCGTAGTGCCACCCACAGGCAAGCAAAGCAACCAACCAAGCAACAACAGCAATTAAACCGATAACACACACATACTTTTTTTTGTACATTTAAATAAGTTAATGTCAATGCGATATGGATGGAAATGGCGATGAACAGTTAACATACATACATACATAATAATAAAGCTACATTTAATAAACGAATTAATACAAAATTCCGAAATTTTTCCAATAAATTATGTGCGTATTAAAAATACTTTAATAATATTTTATTTTTCTTATGGAATAAATAAACATAATTAAAAATAGATAATTTATATCGTGTCACGAGCACGCTCGTCTCTATTACGAGGAAGGTAACCTTTTCTTAAATGTTGAAAAATAATAATATCAAGTGACCATCAAATGCAAAAATTGCATTAAAATATACATACACGTGTGTAAATATACGTATTTAGTAAAAAGAAAAGATTGTTTTAATTTCAAAAAATGCTTCTTTGAACAAGCTTGGTGTTCCACATTGGAACTGGTTCGATAACAACTACGCAGTAAGCCGTGTGTTTATTTTCTACCCTTCTCGCATTATCGCTCTGGTATTTCACAACAATTCAGTTAATAATCAATTGTTTTGCAGCAAGTACATTTTCGGAATAAACATGTCTCTGATCCGTAACTCCTCCCGACTTTTGCAATCGCAACTGCGTCGAGTGCAAAGCGTGCCAGTGGCATTATACCATGAAAATGTAAGTTTAAAATTTGTCTTTTGGTCCGTACCGCAAGTTCTTTCGTAATATCTAAATATATATGTACATATGTATTGACGTCGGAGTTTGTTTTTATTTTGATAAAAAGTCACGCAAATTGATAAGAATGACATGCAGACATTTGATTTTTCCCTTTTGTTAATTACAGGTTGTCGAACACTATGAGAATCCCCGCAACGTGGGCTCGCTGGATAAGAAGGATGTGAGTGTGGGCACTGGACTGGTTGGAGCCCCTGCCTGCGGCGATGTGATGAAATTGCAAATCAAAGTCGATGAAAATGGCAAAATTATTGATGCCAAATTCAAGACCTTCGGCTGCGGTTCGGCAATTGCCAGCAGCTCTCTGGCCACCGAGTGGGTTAAGGGAAAATCCATTGATGAGGCTGGCGAGCTAAAGAATACAGATATTGCCAAGGAGCTGCGTCTGCCTCCTGTCAAACTGCATTGCTCAATGCTGGCCGAGGATGCCATCAAAGCTGCCCTGGCCGACTATAAGGTCAAGCAGCAGAAGAAGCAGGCGCAGTAAAGCGCCAAACATATGTACACAATATAAATATTCTACTATGATAACAGATATTAGTAATCTATAATAGACAAAACAACAACATACATACATATTATATATTGGCTTGTAAGTATTTTAATTGTTTTACGTAACATATGTATGTATGTGTAATTTGTAAATCGTCTCGTTGAACAGTGTGGCCGTGTGATTTCTGACCAGTGCGGAGTGTGTATGGAACGAACAATAAGGAAAAGCTGGAACTGAACTTATATAAGCGATGTGTGAATGATTTTTAAAGTGTGTGTGATTAAGAAGGAGAAGCTAACTAGTTTTAGCAACAATTTTTGTAAAGTAAAAGCCATTAAAATTTTGAAGTTATGCAAATTTGAGCTAATAGGTTATTCATATGATGTTTAAATAATAAATAAACAGTTTATCAATTGCGAATATATAATCTCTTTTTTATTTTATGTCAAGTGTATATTTTCAACTGTTTTCGTTCAGTTATGTTGTTCGAAATACTTAAGATAGACGCACGCTCACACCACCACCGCACTCGCCTTTTGTCTTGACCTCAAATGCTGTAAGTAGAAAGTTTAAATGTAGTTAATAATCAAATGGTATTGAGGACTTGCTTACGATCATCGGCATGTTGGCAGTTGTAGTTGGACATTACACACTCGCTGCCAAAAGTTATGAGACGCTCCTTGCTGCTATTCTTGGCCTTGGCGCATACAGGCTCATAATCACCGCAGGCTCGCACACAGCTGTTAACCTGTTTCTTTGAATCTTTGGCTGGGCTAGCCAGGACAAATGCCAACAGACAAAGGGCTACAAAATGAAAAGTCTTATCATGAATACGGTTAAAAAGGTCAGTTCACTCTGACATTCAATCATTTGAGAAATTCGATTTACGTTTATAAAATTCGAAAGAATTTGGTTTAAATGTCTAAAACAATATTATTTTCTAACTTTTTGTTATAAGAAAATGTTAAATAATTAAATATTTATATTTTAAATGAAATACAAGTTCATACGCACAGACATTATTAAAAAGTTATTATGAATTTGTAATTATCCCATAAAACATCGCCTACTGATATTGTTTGGAAACTTTTTTTATTGTATCGTGATCATTAAATTTACTTATTGCTGTTCACAAGTAAATGTACTACAATGTATATATAATTACCGAGAATAGTAAACAGTGCGAAACGCATTTTATAATTCCAATATTCCAAGAACGAGCAACAAAAAAAATTAAATTTCACGTAAACCTGCTTTGTGTCGAGTTAGAATTGAACTGAATTCCAGGCAGTGAGATTTATCACCTTTATATACAATTGTCAAGCTCACGATGAACAATAGCCGGTGGGCACACACAGATACAAATAATAAATACGTACATATGTATTCGCACATGATCATACATATGAACATATATATGTTCGTTTTCGGCTACATTTATTGTGTTGATGGAATCACTCATCCCACTGTTAAATTACTGTGTATTAAAAAAGCAGACAAGCTTGAAGTGCATTCGTTATTTAGCTGTATTGGTTGAGGTAATAATGGCAACAACGGGGACAACGGCAGCACTTTGGGCAGTTAATCCAGAGAATGGGCGGCACTTGACCGACACGCGTCGGCTTGTGTAGCATTTAGTTTGTGTTTATTTATGACATCTTTTCCGTTTTGTTTGGATATGTGGGTGGATTACGTGTTTATGATTATCAACTTAGCGACTATGTAGGCGATTCCTTTAATTGACATATTCACTGAATAATTTTCTTCGGCAATTAATTGCAATACTCAATACTTTGTTCTTTTGTCTACATTTTGATGTCAGCTATTCTTTAATCTCTTGGATGACCTGTGATTGGATTACCGTTTACCTATGATTGTCATGCAGGGTATCAGCTTAAATGGAAATTAAAATATTTAGAGATCTGGATCAAAACAATTTACACAAATTTGCATGCTTGTCTTGCGCATTTAACGGGAATACGTCTCACAGATTCAGTTCACGTAACATTATTTACGCACTAGGTCAGTTTAATGGATTTGTTTATCACAAAAAAAAAGTATGTCCATTTGATCAGTTTGAATTAAGTGATGTCATGTCCGTCATTTAACTCTGTATTAAGAGTCATTATGCATATATGTATAACTTTCCTATTTGTTATAGTTTTAGGTACTTTAACACTTCTATTTTACATGCAAGTTAAAGGAAAATTTAAATAAATCGTAAAATTCACATCAATAAAAAGTCAATCTAAAAAGTAACGATAAAGTATCTGAAATGCAGACACCATCGATTAAAGTCAGGTTAGCAACAATGCATAGTATCGATAGGAAAGCGTGCGATATATCAAAAAAGCAACTCTACTTTTTACAAAGACGATGCGTCATTTTTCGCTTAAAACGTTTTGCAATTTCACAATAGGGTAGAAAGTTTTTAAATCAGTTTATAATTTTACACAGCATATTAAAATATTGAAAAGGTAAAGTACAAGAAAAGGGTCTATCGAGAAAAAGAGCACATTCTAGTAAACATTTTAACTGCTTGCAAAATTCGAAAAATGGAGGAATTTATGAAATTGGTCGCTCAATACCAATGCAAATCGAGTGTTGACGTAAGCAGCTCAGAGAGCGACAGTGATTCCTACATATCATCTGGAGTGCCGGAGCAGAATAAAGTACACAACCAAGCTAAGGATGCAGAGAGCGAAAGCGGCAAACGTAAGACGGGTACAGCACGGCTGCCGACTAGAAGACCCGATCCAAACGTTTACAACCGGAATGCTTTGCTTGCACGAGAAAATCGTCGCAAAAAGAAAGCCTACATGGAGTCCGTTGAAAAGGAGCTAAACGAAACGCGCAGTGCAAACAGGTCATTACTAAAAGCTCTTAAAAAACAGTTTAAACACTCGCAAAAGCTCGAACAAGAGTGCAAATTTTTGAAGGACATATTGGGTAATTACAAAGTATCCAAGAACGCCGGGACTTCATCACCGGACAACAGAGCAGCTTCACCGGATGGCTCCCTGATATCAACATATTCAAGCAGCAGCTATGAGCCCTCCATGGAGACGAACAACAACAACAACACATTTCCAGGCATGCTCAACTTTGACAATGGTAGTGTAGCTGCTCAGCAGTTTATAAATGAGCCGCCAACAAGTTCATGGAATGATTTTATCGATGATTTATTAACAGATTATCAGCCCTCGCCAGCGTATAAGGATGAAAACTCCAGCCGATTTATGGAGCAGCACAACTTAGAACTTACGCTAAAACCTCTGGATGTTATTGACGAGCATAGCTACTTCAATAAGTTTGCGGAAATTGACTTCCACCCTAATTGCGAATGGAGTCCAAGTCGCACGCCGCCCACACAGTTGTTACAAGATGAAGATTTCTTGATCGACACAGGCAGCAAATATATTGCAAGTCTATAGATTTATATAATAATGTTTTTAATTGAGTATTTGTTAAGACGTTTTAAGCATCGTAACTTTAAGGTAAACCTACACACACACACACACATCCACACACACAGAATCTTTATTATGTGAATCGATAGAATTCTTTCCATGATAACAATTTAAAAATTTAATTAGTTTAGCCTATGGAGTTTATGATAGAACACCAGCCCACTGGACCAGTCCTTTGGCATCGAAGTATAAAATTTTCTTCATACTTTCAGGCATATGTGGAGGCGCGTTGGGTTCTATTTTTGGATCCAGCACGCACAAGAAAATACTTTAAGGTGGGTTACTTTAAAAGGATCAAAGGTGCAAAAGTTCCAATTGAGACTATGATCATCTTGTTGTACGACTTTTTCAGTTGCGGCCACATTTTAAGACGAAACACGATATCTAACATACATAAATTGTTTTATGGCAGAGCCCTCATTCATGGAAGGAGATGAGTTGCAGACTTCAAGTGTATTAAATACAAACTGAAGGGTTGTTGTTGATTTTTTTTGTGTTAAAAAGAGTGAAAAAAACTACTAATTAATTTGGATTCAGACATGTTTCAGATGATTTAATCACACACAATCGGTGTTTAATTGCATTGATTGAAGTGGACAGTGAGGCTAGAAACAACGGTATGTACTTCTATCATAACTCCTAAAGAGGCATTTCTTACAATTTGAAAAAAAAAGTATTTGTTTTTTGGAAAGAATAATCGATATAATTTCAATTAAAAAAAAATTAATTTGTTATTAATCCCAAATAAACCTATTACTTCACAATATTTGTGAATGAAAAAATAATATTGTTTTCTTTTCTTGTATAATGTTAAGTAGTTAAGACTTTCAGCTGAAGGTAAATAATCTCACTATTTTTGTGGGTTTTTAAATCACACCTTCGACACATAGTAATGGAAAAGTAAATCCAACTAATGTATAAAGTCTTTGTTATAACTGATGTTTCTGGACAAGTAAATTAATTGGTCAATGTGTATATACTTTTTAAAGGTACAAATTTTATTTGTGAATATCAGTAAAAGTTTTTTAACGAAGCAACATCAGTTAGGCTTTCAGAAGCTTGGCATGGTACTCAATGTGTTCGGCCACAAATGAGGCTATATAAAAGTAACTATGATCATATCCATCGCGTTGCTTGAAGATTGTCTGAATATGATCGTTGGGTGCAGCTGCCGCTAACAAATTCTCTGGCAGAAGCTGTTTGCCGGTTAGAAAGTTATCCGCCGATCCTTGGTCGATGAACAGCTCTTGTGGTCTGCCGGCATACTTGGCAACAAGGCGTGTGGCATCCCACAGTTCCCAGTCATCAGTGTTGGCGCCCAAGTAGCCTGCAAGGGCTTTTTTGCCCCAGGGGCATTCAGATGGATTGACAATTGGTGCAAATGCAGACACAGACTGATAAAGACCGGGATTCTTTAAAGCACAAATCAATGCACCATGTCCACCCATGCTGTGTCCAAAGATCCCCTTTTTGTCAGGCAACGCTGGGAAATTATCAGTGATCAGTTGGGGAAGCTCCTGGGTAACATAACTGTACATCTTGTAGTGCTTTGACCATGGTTCTTCAGTTGCATCAACATAAAATCCAGCGCCGCTGCCAAAATCATAAGCATCATCCTGTCCAGGCAGCTCTACTCCACGTGGCGAAGTATCAGGATTCACTACAATGAGTCCCTGTTTGGCTGCCGTTTGCTGGAAACCGCTCTTCTGTACAAAGTTTTCGTGCGTGCAAGTCAAGCCACTCAGAAAGTAGAGTACAGGGCATTCGGTCTTATCTTCAACAGCCGCAGGTGGCAAAAAGACACCAAAAGTCATATCGCAATCCAATATTTCCGAGCGATGCTTATAGACCCTCTGTTCGCCTTCAAAGCATTTTGTAGTGGATAACAGTTCCAGCTGCATCTTCTACAAATAAAACGGTTGAAAAAAACTGCAGAATCTAAAACAATAAAATTACTTATGCTGATTTTTGTTTAAAAGGAAATTCGTATGTGACAAGAAGCAGAATAAAGTGAACCAGTTCATTTAATAATACCGGTACCAGGGAGCTAAGAGAAACAGATAAACTTTTATCTATATTAACTGCTAGTCAATATATTTATTTCATGATTAATTTGATGAATCAATGCGATAGTTTTCGTTAAAATATTTATTAAGTAAAGAAAATAAAGTTCGCCAAGACATCAAATGAACTATGAGCTAAGTCCCGCCAATACCTGCAGCCCTGAAACAGTGCTGGATAGTGCGTCGTTTGCATTCCTATTTAACACAATCGTATTTATTTACATCGCAGCAGATAATAAGTAAATAAACCGGCATCAAACGTTTAGTTTATTGTTATTATACCTAACACAATACAATGTCCGAAGAGGCAGTAAGTACTTCATCTTTTGGCTTTAAGAAGCGCAATATTAACCGGGGAGCTGGCATGCGGAGAAAAAAACTAAGTAGCAGCAGCAACGAATCAGGTAAACAGCGAATTTGGCGCACAAATAAATTATGTTCATGAAAAATTATTATTACAGCAAAGAGCAGCGATGAAGAGCAGCAAAATAAATCAAGTGCCTTAGCACGTGCTGCAAATCGTCTCAAGCGTACGAATCCCAATTTCCAAAGCACCAAAACGTCAGCAAAGCGAAAGGCAGATGCAGCATCTTTGGGAGTGGATCCTTCTGGCAGCGATGGAGCGTCAGGCGGTGACGACGACGACGACGTGGGCGTGGCATATAAATCAAAACGTGAGGCGATACCAAGCGGACCGCAAGATCAGGGCGCCACAAGCATTAATGAAGTGGACACCGAATTAGATCGCGATGCCCAGGCGATCCATGCACGCTCTGTAAAAATTAATGAGGAACTGGAAGGCAAAGCAGACGATAAAGTGTATAGGGGCATTAATAACTATGCACAGTATTACAAAAAGAAAGACACGGCAGCGGGCAATGCCAGTTCGGGCATGGTACGGAGTGGACCAATTCGGGCGCCGGCTCATTTGCGTTCCACAGTACGCTGGGACTATCAGCCGGATATTTGCAAGGATTACAAGGAGACGGGTTATTGTGGCTTTGGTGATAGTTGCAAGTTTCTGCACGATCGCAGCGACTACAAAGCTGGCTGGCAGATGGAAATGGATCATGAGGCAGACAAGCGTGGCGATAATGATTCGGATGGTGATGAGCACAAATATGAGATTCATTCCGACGAGGAATCCTTGCCATTCAAGTGTCACATATGCAGGCAGAGCTTTGTTAATCCTGTGGTGACAAAGTGAGTAAGCCTTTTATATACCCATTCATTATTTTGCTAATGAACACAACGTTTTTCAGGTGCAAGCATTACTTCTGTGAGAAATGTGCGCTGTCGCATTATAAAAAGTCGCAACGTTGCATTATCTGCTCGCAGCAAACCAATGGCATATTCAATCCTGCTAAAGAGTTAATAGCTCGACTTAAAACAGATCCGATGGAAGAGTTGGATGATGAGGATGATGATGATAGTGACCGTGGTGTTTCCAATGCCAAAAACACTGCGCAAGTGCCCCAGGAGATATCATCCAATAGTGATAGTGACTAGTTGTTAAATCATTTGGCGTTGAATAGTTAGTCGTTAAATAAAAAATTAGGACAAAAAGTAGAATTTTCTGTGGTTTCATTCAATCGTTATATAATTCATAAGCTATAAGTTTATTTACTAAAAGAGGGGAATTAAATTTGGTGTTATCTTCGAAACTTAAAAACTTATGTTTCAAACTCAACTGTAATTAACATTTTTGACTAAGCTAAACTAAATTTTCAAAGACTCTGCAATCGACAATTTTACTATGAATGCTGCTGCTTTTAATTTGTGGCTCTGTCAGGTACTCAGCTAATGAGTTATTAACGAGATATTAATATATTGCTAAAAATTTCTTCTTGTTGCCAGCGCATGTGGGACTTTGAGATAGTATCCGCAGCCTAATTTAAGTATAAGTGTTGAACAAATATCTCTATATGGCATCGGATGTTTGACGCTGATGAGAATATATTAAAAAATTTAAAAATAAAACTATAATTATGTATTATTTTTCGACATATTAAAGGCCAGAGCTATAGTTTCTTTAGTAGCAATGAGGAAAACTACAAGCGCTTGCCCTATAAAATTAAGAAGATGAAGTTTTTCGATTCTTTCGTCTTTTTTTATAACACCTTTATACACAAGAATAGTGAAAAATGCTGAAGCCGTTCCAAACATTTTGACCCTATGGTAATATAAAATAATGTTTATATTCAGCGGTCATGTCGATGGCGCTGTTATCCTGACATCTAAGGTTATAACCAAACAGATTACACTTGAACAATTTTATGAAGAATTTTTCAAAGAAATCATAAATCACAGATTGAAATAAACTTAATGGACAAAATATTTGAAAATCTCATTTGCAAATGGTTTCGTTTCACCAACATACCTTATATAAACTTTTACTTTCAATTAACATATCCGTATTAAATCGTTTTCTGATTACAATAATTTTGAAATGACAACTGAGTTAAAAACAAAAAACACTTACATCTCAGAAGTCGAGGTGAATGATATAACCTCAATAAAACACTCAAGTAAACAACAATCACTCGAAATATATGTATGTATATATAATAAATGTATTAATGTTTAGCAGCTGCACGATCTTAAACACATTCAAAAGAGTAGTTTTATGCTCATCATTAAATTGTCAAAAGTTGCATATTCGGTTTTGTGTATCACAACGTGTGTGTGGGGGAACATCTCTATTGGGTGTCGGCGTTGCTGTGGTTTTTGCTTGCTTATTTGCCTTTGTCTTGCCTTGTTTGTTGATAGAAGAGATTGAAAAAACTTCTGTCTGTTGGCAGAATTCCTTTGCTTTGAAGCTTGCTTGATTTCCATTTGTTGGTGCCCAAAAACCAAAATATGGCCAATATTCCTAACTATGCGCGTCTGACAGTAAGCCTCAGATTCTGCCTGCTACATCGTATATATGAGCTTATAAGTCTCTAAAAACAAAGCAGACAAAGGCTAACAAAAGTTGGACTTTGCTCAATGCACATAAATCAATTTGGAGCTGGCCTTCGTTGCAGGAGGCATCAAAGTCAAAGGACGCTTCTCCTGTTGAAAGTTCGATGAATTTGCAGCAGAGTTTGTGGCATTTTGGTTTTGGCAACTTGTTAGTAGCAGCTTTGAAGATAAATCCAAATGAAAAATAACTGAAAAGCTTTCATGGGCTTAAGCAAATACCTTTAATGTAATCGGCATTTAACTTGAAGATTGCTGCTCTAAGTTATGATACCTAAACGATAGACAGAATGCTAAAAAGTTTTTATTATATTTATACTTTAAAGTCTTTTTTCAAGGTTAAAATTGTTCTTTCCTTGGTGTTAAAAAATTTAATATATCTGATCTTCTAAAAATCATATTTAAACATATAAATAACTTATTATGTTTTGATAAGTTTAAATAATATTATTAAACTTTGTCAAACATTCATTTTTTATACTTTCAAGTTATTAAAACAAGAGCCTGAATACATCTATCTGGAATTACGACTATTCTCAAATCAGATCTTATTTCCGTAATTAATAAAATTCAATGTCTGTGTACTTTAACTTGAGATTACAACCTCAACCGCCAACAGCCCACAAGTCACGTACTCTCATTTCAAGTCTTCTCATCTTACCATTGGCGCATAGGTATTCAATAATTGAATGACAAAATCGTGCATGACAAATGGAAGTACAGTGAGAGAGCGAAAAGATTCTTGAATGTTGACTGCTTCGGCAAATCAGTTTTAATTATTTTAATAAACTCGTTGCATACGTGTTGACTGCCATTTTATAGTTTATATAATAGATATAGCTGTCGCATATTCGATATCATTAACCAACTCGCACACGTATCCAAATGCAACAACAACACCAACCACAATAATGGCATCCAAGTGCGCCTTTGATTAACAGAGCGCAATGAGAAGCTGTGAAATTACCACGCTGCAAATCTCTGTCCAATTAGCAAGTGAAAGCTCTTGTGGTTCTACTCTCCATCTAACCTCCTCTCAATTGCCTTCAACAGCAATTAAGCGTTAAATGTGTTTGACGCCCTCAGCAAAATTCAGTTAACTAACAAAGCTTATTTAAGCTTTGACACTTCTGCCAGCAAACCATCTTTATAATATTTGAGTATCCTTTGTGATATAAGAATTTTCTAAATTCTAAAACCAAAAATCATTCCTTAAAATGTCGACGTGTAAAACTAATTTAAATATTTTTGTACTCATGAATTTTTAGACCCTGAACTCATAGAAAATGTGTAAAAAAATATAACGTTTTTGTGCAAAAGTATGTAACAGGCAGAAGACAGCATATCCGACCACATAAAGTATATATATTCTTGATCAGTATTAATAGCCGAGTCGATATATGTATGAACGCGTCGATCTCATAGACTTTAAGAGCTTTAAGAGGAATGTACATTCTGTTTATTCTATATCCCGATTGTCTGAGCAATGGTTATTGCTTATTTTGAATAGAAATCTTATTCTGATAGATAAGTTTTGGGGCCACAGCAATGTAGAAAATATATTTATGTATATAGAAACACAAAATTATATATGGCTGTGTCTATGCATTTATAATGTTCGCTACCTAAACCTCATAGGCAAATAATGAACGTACTAGCTACTTTGACAGTTAAGTTATTTAGATTTTTGGATCATAGCACAGTTAATTTTTTTGCCAGCGTTGATAAATAATATTTTTTTAAAGTGCATTTCTTGATTTGATTTTCTCTTTACAAGTTTGATGCTACTCCACTTTCTCGTCATTGATCATTCGTGATGGACATATTATTAATTACTTACATAGCACTCCTCGTTCATTTATTAAGATGACCAACTTACTGGATTCAAATTTTGTGTTCATGTTGCGTATACGACACGTTGCCTCCGTAACACGTCTGTTTGTGTATTCGGTTACCTTATTTATTGGATTCTAATGTCACTAACTATTATCCCATGGCCAACGTCCAGTTAGGTGAGGAGAGACGAAGCAGCTCACCAACTCCGCAGCTCTAGCAGCTCAACTTGTCGTTTATTCTGTCAATTATCATTAATTTCGAAATGCTGCTGTCTGCACCAATGTTGTCGCACCTTTAGCACGCCCCTAACTTCCATGGCACGTACACCGCTGTTAAAACGTCTCCAGCCATATAAATTGTTATTGCCTGTGCGTATAATTTGCCTGGATGCTTGGACAATGTCTTAAAGACTCGGATGGAACGTAAGGCAAAAACGACACATTTGTTGTCCTTGGTAGTTTGCGAGGCGTGTCCAGTTGTACTAGTATATATACATACATATATTGAATGACATCAGTGATTTATTTTTAGTGAGCCTAAATGGAGTCATTCTTTGTAGAGTGCATATTCTTGGTATATTTTGCGCTCGTTGCATCACTTTTTATTTGCTCTAAAACGATAATATTTAAATGATTCGTAAATTAACTTTAATGTTTATATCGTTGAAATCTTTGTAAATAAATTGCACTCTTAACGATTTTATAACACCTCCTCTTACACAATTTAAGAGTACTCTAAACTTTATCAGAAAGTATAGGGTATGTGATTCTTTTTAAGAGAAACTAACACAATATTACGATAATAAACATCAATATGGCTTGGCAGCAAACATAATGTCAGAAAAAACTAAAGAAAAGCGAGTGAAGGCAAGAAGGAAAAATAGCACAAAGTCCAACTGGCAAAAGTTTGGGCAAAAATCATAAAGTGAACGAAAAGTTCTTGAGTATGAACCAAAAAGCCGACCCGAAAAACAGGAAACTCAAAAAAAGGCAGCTAAGAATTGGAATCGACAAACATCAATATGAAAATGGCGTAAAAGTAACAATATTTCTTTATCTGCAGCAAGCAAGCATTGTTTTTGTTCCTACTGTCCAAGTATAGAAGAGTATATACGTTGTTGTGAAATATCTTTCAATTATTTTGGTAATTGATACTATTAGAAATACAAATTGACAAGATCCGTTATTAATGATTCATTCATAGAAATCAAGTTCTTTGGGATACCTGTGTTTTCTGTTATTAGAGTATTTTGCAGTCGTTTAAGCCCACAATCACTTTTACTTGCCTATTCCACTGTCCGCTTTTATCTTTATTTGCATTGTGGCTAACCAGCGAAGGGGAATTTTTGTGGCTGGTTGTGAAGAAAACTTGAAAAGTTACTTCCCTTGTAATTGTTGCTAACTCTTTGGTTACACTGCAAGTGCAGTGATTCTTATTCTTCGGCGTTTTGGCCAAATGCCAAACCACTGGCCGCAGTGCAAGTGTCAGAGAATTTTTGTAACCTTTTGGCGCAGTTGTTGCGAATGTTCTTATAAATTACAGCTTGGTGCCAGAAACAGCTGCTTTGACTATTGGCAAAGAACTCGCATCAAACAAATTGTTAAAACTTTATTTTTACTTAACTCAAATGCAGAGAAGTCTTTTAAATAACACGCCCAATGACTAACGGATCATATTTCTATATAAATAACCATAAAATATAATATCATTTGCACCATTTTATTTCAGCCATAATTGGTTGGCCACATTTCTTGTTATTTTGTAATATTTTTTTCATGTATAAAACATATGTACGTGTGTTTGTGTGTGCATAATTGTTTGAAACTATTAAGCATAAGATTAATGCATTTTGATTGTGGCGGATTATTGTTGCTGCTTGTTATTTATTCATAGTTGACCGTTTGGGTTAATTTAAAAAATAATTATACAATTATGTTCTCAATGCGTGACAATAAATTGATTTATAATTGCTCAACTTACACATGTAATATACTTATACGGTGAAGTTAATCTTGCTCTGTATCTGTTAATCTGTTAATTTCCAAAAACCAATCAGAAACCTTTTACATATTTTCAGTTACGAAATTAAAAAAGATACTTTTTCTTACTGGTCGAGTTAAAAAGGGGGAAATCATCAAAAACTTCATGTTATTTAGAAAATCTCACAAAGAAGTTGGATTGGTTAGGCTTTTGAATAAAGTGAAATAAAACACTAAAAACTATAAAGAATCAGCAAACACATCAAAAATGTATTTTGACCAAGGTTATTTTAGTTCCCATTTAATCGCATCACAGTCGGCTATGAATAATATATATTCTAGGATGGACATAAAACTAGAAGCCACCTTACAACTGACAACAAAATATATATATATATACAAATGTAATTTAACATCTTTATACTATAAATGTAATAAACTGTTTGACTTAAAGTTAAATGCTGTCTATTGCACTATAATAAGCACAATGAAGCCTAGACAAAGCAAAACATAACCAAATGTCCCAGCATGTCCGGCGTAAGGCGACTCATGGGACAGACAGGAGAAGTGGAAGGGGCTGGAGTTGTTTACATGCGGCGTATCTGGGGGACAAATAACAACTTCCGGTCAAGCACACAAATGAGCTAAACAAAAACACACCCACACATTCACAAGGCGCTCTGAACAGAAATGCCTGAGCGAATGAAATAAACAACAACAAAAAAGTGGGCGTGTTTCAATTGTTCATTTTTGTTTTAGTTGTTGTTGCTTCTGTTATTGTGTGCTGAGCAAATGGGGTCATTTCTTCTTACACTTTAGAGCCAGAAGAAGAAAGCCGGGTCGGGTTTTGAAAGTTTCAATAAGGAAATATGTTGCAAATAAAATAAATGAAAAGTGTGGAGAGATTTTATTTTAATAAGCTCAAAAGTGTCGACAAACAACAAAACAAGAAGGTGTGCGTGTGTGTGTGTTGTTGTTGTCAATGTGTTTGTAGGGTTGCGTAGTTCTCGGACCATTATAAGAGTTCTAGACATCAAGAACAACAGCACTTAGTTGGTATTGGGATTTTTCCTTTCTTGCTTGGACTAAAATGAAAATATTTTCATTCTAAACTTAACGACAGTTTGTGTGTGGTACTGAACACAACGGAAACGGAAATGCGCCATTAACTGGCAAGTCAAGCTTATTAGCTGCAATAAAAAATAATAAGCTGCAAAGTTATGTTGCAATTGTGGCATATTTCTCTTCTTCAGCTCAACGTCGGGCCAAGCGAATCACGAACACTAACACTAACACACAAAGCGCCTTCAAGTATGTCTGGCTGTGGATGTAGCTGTGTGTGTGCGAGTGTGTGTTAGTATGCCAGTTTGTGTGCATTATTTTACCATAGCCCAGATTGTGTGTGTTCGTGTGGCAAAATCTTTGCTTTATAGTAGTCAACTCTTAGTAAAGAATTTTCATCCTGCTGATGCCCCCTTGACTGTCTTTCTCAAACTAGATTCCTTGTATGTGTGTGTGTGTGTCTATGTTGTGCATGCTTACATACAAGGACGCCACAATAGCTAAAGTCCCTCATTCATGCGTCGAGAAATACTAGTTAATTTCATTTTTGAAAATTGTGCTACAATACGTTTATACTCATCGGAATGACCGAGAACTTATAACCAAGGGTTGGTTAACGTGGCTTAAAGTTAAAAGACTTGTGTGCATGACACTGAGCTTTTCACAAGCTGACAATGACTCAAGACTAGTGACTTAAACGGGCTTATATCAACCATCTTTCGCACTAAATGGATATCGTCATTTATTCTATATATGCTCAGAATACAACGACTAAATGTGTGAGACACAAATAAATACATATTTATATATAGCATATTATATAGAATAGTTTTTTATGCTTCGCTTAAAACTCCAAATTTGTAGTTAATTTATTCACAGGACCAATTTTTGAAGAATTAAAATTACGTCTAGTAGTCAATTTATTTAAATAGAGTAGAGATTAAAAAAAAAAAATGTCGTAGTACTTTCTTATCTTAGTATTTTCTTATCTTATTTTCTTAATCTTAATAAATTGGAGTTACTCCATAAGCTAGATGGATTTTTTTACATTTTCTGTATAGGAATCTACATTTTTTTTATATATTGTTTAGGCTTTAATAGTTTGATAACTCAACTAATTTATTTCAAATTATTCAATGCTTCCGAAATCTTTTATTGCAATATTTTAAGTATCTTATAAATATTATAAGTTATTTCTAATTAAACAAACTTCCTACGAATTTATGCAATATCAAATTGACGGTCTTCTACCGCAGAAGACCGTTAATTTGATATTGCATAAATTTAATTAATATTTAAAGAGATTTTCCATAAATGACTGCTGAAAGAATGTTTTCAAAAGTCACACATTTATAAGCAACAATCTCTATGTGAACTAAAATTTAGCTTTTCAATATAAAATTCGGGTTTCGAACAACCTTAAGGCCAGCTTGTCACATAATTTTTTTCCGTATTTTACAATGAGAACATATTTTTGTTATTTCCGATTTAATGCCGTTGTGTTATAAGCAACATTTAATGCCAAGGCAATTAAAACTTTTCTGCAACGAATTATTGAAAGCTGCGGCTAAACTCATTAAAATTGGAAATTTAAGCACCTGTCCATCGTTGGTCGGTCAATGGTCGCAATGATAACAAACAAAGGGCAGGCAGGCGGGCCCAATATACATAAATAATTTCAATAATGTGCTGCTAATGCCGACAACAACAACCACAACAATAAAGGCCGGAGTAATAGCAATAACAATAACTGCCACCACATTGCTGATAAGCAGGGTCTATCGTTGTGGTCAAAACATTTGCTTACCGCATTTGCAAAAGAGGCTAAGGGAGAATCCTTCAATCATGGCCAAAGACTTGCCATTAACTGTGGATGCCTGGACGACAGAGCCAGGTTCCCATTTACGTTTACGAGCATTATGCGAGTTAATGGTTGGAGTCGCAGGGCGTACAAATAATGTTATTTATTAAAAAAGTTTTGTTTTTTTTGGTCGAGCTTTCTTTGGCGATATTTGCCATCCAACAGGTGGTGTACAGAAAAATAAAGTATCCCCACTGCGAGCTCAGATATAATTTGAAAATTTTGTTTTGTTTCTTTAAATTTTTAGCGCTTGGCAAGAGTCTTGGCAATGAATTAAGCAGGTCAGAAAAGCGGTTTACCTCTAAGTAAGCAACTAAAGTTTGAAAACTTTTACTTTTCGCTGCGAATGGTTATTTCTTTGGGGTTGTTCACTTCGCAGTTGTTTCTTGCGGTTTGACAACTTTGTTCAATGTGTTTTAACTTGCTCTTGTTTTTGCCCGTTTTTCGTAGAGAAAATGGTTTCCCGGCGTCGATGACTTTTCTGTGGTATGAGAAGTATTCTTTTCCATTTTGCTTAACACAAGTTGTTTTTCCCAGTAGCTGTATTTACTGTTTGTTAGTTTTCACTTAAAAACAAGTTGTAAATAGTTGTTTTGTACATTAAAAGGAAAATTTTCAAACATTTAAATTAATTAATTTAAGTTTCAGTTTTTATAGAACTTATTTATGGTAAGTTATTAAAACCAAATATTAATAGGGTCAGCTATCATTTTTTGCTTATTCTGGTGATAAGGATATAATAAAATTCTACTTAATAATTTAACAAAATGATTAAACACATATTGGGAACTCCTTCAAAATTGTTTTGCTTTTCAGTTTGTCGGTCGATTTGCTAAGAAATCAACTCAATTTCAATTGTCATTAGTTAAATTAGGAAAACAGGAAGAGAGAGGGCAGTTTGGACAAATTTGCGATGGCACGTATAATGCATTAAGGATAAAAGCCGTGTGTTCAACTTCAAAACTAGAAAATATGATACACTCCAGGGGACGCCAAAGCGGAGCGGTTCTGCTTTGGTGCAGTGAGGACTTATTTTGAAACTGTGCTTTTTATGCGGAATGTGCATTTTACGACTTTTTAAGTGTCAGACCAAACAAAATTTTTGCCACAAGTCGAAGCTGGAGTCGAGGCCACTGGCAAATGGAAACACAGCTGCCGCATGGTTTCTAGCGTTGTTTTTGTTGTTATTGCTGTTGTTAGTTGTTGCTGCTGGTGGAGCACCTAAACAAAAGTCAAAGCTTATGACGAAGGCAACCATATTTGCTTTCAACAAAATAAACTTAGCTTTTGAAATATTTTGCGCGAAAAAGCTAACGAAAAACTTAATTTTGCTTTTAAAGTCTGGTACACACACGCACACAAATCTTTACACACGCACACACAAAGAGCGTACACACCTACATGCATGGGGCATATCCGTTTCCGTCTTGTGCTCCGCTCTGTGCGCTTTACAAGCAGCGCTGGCGACACTAAGTTATCGTCTTTATTGTTTGTCACATACATGACCTCACAATTGTGTTCCGTTTTCTTGGCATCGCCCTTTTGTGGCACCATGCAGCCACCGTGGCTCAGCTTTAGCTTTTGCTGAGCTCCAGCTCAGGTCGTCGGAAGCGGAAATGGCATAAGTTGTTGTCGCCTAGTAGTTCACACGTAAGTCCGTTCAATGAACAATAAAATGGCGTTGCAACTGCGTCGGCTACAGCGATAACTGCGTGGTTTGTGTGGTCCACAATAAAAACCCATAAAAGAATCCCAAGGTACATTGGCATAGCATAAAAACCAGTACTTAATATTCTTCGAATTCTTTAACGTGCCTGAAAACTTTATAGTACATCGAATAGTAATTTGCCCTCTGAATGTAAATCTGTTATGAGTTGAGAAATTAAGGCAAATAAGCTAAATTATCTTATTCGAAAAGTCAGCACTTATTTTTAACAATTTTTTTTTAATTTATACTTTTTTTTATTTATACTTTATACTTTACATTCCATTTGCAATGGGTTCAGTGTATAAACATAATATTTGTTGTATGTATTGAAATAACTTATTTTTAACGAATTTATTCCATTCTCTTATAGCTTGTTCTTTATATAAATATATTATAAAAGCAATTCAAGCAATGAGACATTGAACAGTTTATTTTAAATTGAAACATAATAAAAATAAATATTTTTTAATCGGTCATGCATGAGAGCAGTATTCATATATATTTGTTATTGTTGTTGTTATATTTCAGTGAATAAAGACTTTGCAGATGAAAAGGCCAGTCAGACGTAAAATATAGTTGTGAACTTTATTCAATTGAATTCACAGCGTACTAATCTTCGTGGCGCGATCATTTTACTATACAATTGATGCGCTCACGATACATCGATAACAAGTTGTTCTTAACAGGGCTACCACACTTCCGACCACTTACCTTTTGTGTTTCATTCCATTTAACTTAATTTCATAATTACAAAATATTCATAAAAACAATATTCAGCAAACATTTTAATTAATTTTGTTGTTTGTTAACATTTATGATATATGATTACTCAATTATAACGATGGCACTTAAAGGCATTAGTAAAGTTATATGACTGACACTAAATGCTTGTGGGCGTAACCGTCCGCAACACGTCGTATGCGTTATGATTATGAAATTAGAACGGTGCTCAAAGAGACCGAGGGAGCCTCAATGCGCAGCCATTGGCATAAACGCTTCTAACTTCGTAAATGGAATGAATTGAGCGAGCCCTAAGGCCCAACTTGAATGGAAAATTGCAGCTGCAAAGTTTTTGCGGCTGAGAGCGTTGCACGTTCTTCTTATTCAAAGTTATTGTTGGGCTGTCAGAAACTTTTTTTTGCTACCTTCACCTTCAGCAATGTCCAGTGTTGAACAGCAGCAGGCCAAAATCCAATAATGGCTTACTGTTCGCTCTTGCGGCAGATTTACGCACATTCACACACTCACATACACACGCACACACACACTCCCGCACATAAGTTCGCACACTAGCTGCATTGCTTTCAAATACTAATCTACGTGCCTTAATTGAAAAACTAACGGTTTTTGTAACGATTTTTTCCCGCTGCAAGTGCCCCAACTTTTTTCTTCTTCTTATTTCCGTCCTCCTCTGTGTGTGTTCCATACTTTCTCTTTCACACGCAACTACTGGCGATATAAATTTTGAGCAATCCCTTTTCCTTTTTGTTCCTCTTGGCTGATGCTGAGCTTGCCCATAAAGTGCAACAAGCATTTTTTCCTCAACAAACACGCGTTCATATTTCTGCTGACTCTTCTGCGAGTTGTACGAATGCCATCAGCACACGCCACACCAAATTCTCTAGGGCATATCAAACAGTATTAGAGGATAAGGATATTAAATATTACTATCAAATATTTTAATTTAGTAATTTAACAATCGTCAGCATATGGAAAAGTAAATTTTTTTCTTTTTAATTAAAAAATATTTATAGTTTATATGATGACCGTGAAGATCGAATCAAAATATCACTAAAATCCGCCCATTTGCACATATTTCGTTGCAGGCAAAAAAAAAAAAAAAACAGCAAATCAGCATGAAATTGAAAAAATATGATGACACCTCCATTGCAAGTGAAACAATAACCATGGTTTTGGAGCCATGGACTGAACTGAATTGGACAGCAGCCGAGAATTTGACTTGCGTGAAGCAGGGGGCTAGGACGGGGATAGGCTGTGGGCACGGTTATCAAACTGTTGGCTTTTGAGTGTGCAAGGGGACTTTAACAATTTTGGCTGGGCACTTTTTTGGGCAGTTTTCTCGGAAGCATAAAAACGATAATTTCGAAATTCGTTTGAAAAAGGCACGTCTTGGCGTGGAACGATTTGTATACCCGTCGTACATAATGACAGAGGTTCTTCTAGGAGCATAGCATGTTTTCAAATTATAATATGATACAATATACTAACAAAAATTCATATATTAAAAAATAAAAAAATACTTAAAATATAAAAATTTTCCAACTACAATATATTTCATATTGCTAAAAAAAGTTAACCTTTTTAGGCTATGTTGAATATTCAATTAAAAGTAATAAACATATTAATACATATTTTAACATTTGAATAAACTAAAAAGCTAAAAATTTGTACAAAAAATATTTGTACAATTTATTTGTGTGGTTTTTACTAACATAAACTCTTTTATTTACGTACAGGTAAAACTTTCTTTAAAGTTTAAAGGACTTGTTAAATAAAAAAATGTGTATAATGCATAAAAACTTACTAAATGATATCAACTTCTTAAAAAAAAACACATGTAACAGGTACTCAGTCATTACTAATTTTCAATATTTTCCATATTTTTAATGATTTAAAATCAATGTAAAAGTTTATAACTTATTTATAGAATTTAGTTTACCTAGGTACGGGTAGAATCCAGTCAAGTGAAGACCAATAAAAGTTACACATTTTTATTGCGGAAAAAAGTGGCTTTATGCTGACATACATACATACACACGCTTGCATACATACATAGGTGTATTGGGGATTTTGGCTTTTTTGTCACGATCTAAGACACGGATTTTGGTGATTGGTCGCATTGTGCCGAGCATGTATATTGGCATTGTTCGCTTTTGGATTGACGTGCAATACTTTTTTAGTATCTCTTTTGGCCCATATCGGCACATAGCCGAACCGATGCCAGTTTTCTGCGAGTGCAACAGTGCTCATAGCTCATATTACCTGGCCAAGTGGCGAGCATTAAATTAAATACCTTTTGTTTGTGGCCATTAAATGAAACGACCGTGTGTCGACCGACAGATGTGAAGAAAAAAACCAACATTGTCCATTTTTGGGTTGGCTGCTGTCGGTGCAAATAAAAAAAGGGACAAACGCGGCTGCTTCTTTCCGGTCGAAACAAAATGGCGTCAAAAGAAATTCAATCAATTCGCACGTGACATGATTATTTTATGCTTTTATTTATTTATTGTGTATGCATTTTATTATTTTGTGTTTTTACTTTCTCTCGAAGCTCTTTAAAAGGGCTCACGATTCAACGTGCCGCTTGTGAAATGTTCGTGATCAAACTGAGAGTTGTTCAATGTTTTGAGTGTGTTGCAAATTGCATAAGTGTTTTGGCTCTCTGAATCGTAGGCGACGTCTTATATGAGCTACATTAAATGTTCTTCAAGTTTAAAATGATTTAAAATCCCTCTAAAATAAACAATTATTTTCAATTATCTTAAGATTATGCTCTCTCTCAATTTGTTGAAGAATAAATTCTAATAGTTCAACTGAATTAAAATGTACAAGTATGATATATTCAACGAATCGGTATAACTTCATTTAATCAGTACGGATTATATAACTTTATAAAAATAAAACTAATTCTATTTATATTTTTACCCAAGTAGCTCAACTCTCAATTTGGTTCAATAATGCAAATTTCACAGTTTTGTTTACAATAAAATTACCGAACTTAAATTTTTTCCTTTTTCAGTAACTAAAATCTGTTTTGAAACGCCCGAAATTTATGGTTGTTGTTTGACATACGCCAACCCAAACAATATGCCCACCAATATTTTGGGTGTGGGATTTGTCGGAACGCTGAGGACGAAAAGAAAACAAACAATGAGGAACAAAATAAACAAGTAAGAAGGCTCTAGTCGAGAAATCCCGACTACACTATACCCTGAACCCCATACTTCAAGTGTACAGTCAGTGGTTGCACGTATGTGTGAGTGTGTGTATGTATACGCGTAAAGTGCATACTTTCTTAATTTCAATGCTCCATATCTCCGGTGTTTCTCAACCGATTTCAATAAAATTATCACAAATTGTCATTATGTCGTCTAATGTTTCAAACTGAATAAAATTCAAGATTTTGTTGTTATCGATCTCATGTGTATATCGGAAACGGGAAGAGTTATCGAAAATTTAAAACTACTGCGCGGGAATTAGGCGAGCTTATGTACCAAATCTGGAGTCTCTAGCTCTTATAGTCTCTGAGATCGACGCGTTCATACAGACGGACAAACGGACAGACAGACAGACAGACAGACAGACAGACGGACATGGCTATTGATGCTGATCAAGAATATATATACTTTATGGGGTCGGAGATGCTTCCTTCTGCCTGTTACATACTTTTGCACAAAACCATTATACCCGTTTTACCCATTTTCAATGGGTTCAGGGTATAAAAAGAAGAGATAGCAGCGGCGTCAGGGCATTGAAAACTTGTTAGCTACACTTAACGAGCCCGTATTAAAGTCAAATGGAGGCATGGGCCATGTCCTTGCCATGGGCTGTGGGGTAGCTTCCTGTGACCGTCGTTTGTGGATGTTGGTGTCAAAGTAAATACAATCAATTTGATTGCGTTGCCTTTTGCCACAAAGCCTCTGACCCAACTGCCGTCCATAGATTGATAATTTAATTCAATCGGTGTTGTCATTAAAACTGGCTATTAGGTTATTTTGGTCCCCTTGCCTTATGTGCCAGCAAGCAGAATTTCTAGTGGAGCCGGAACGTTTCAAATTCCTAAGAAAGTTAACCAGGCAAACATATGTATCTATGCAGAGTTTGGCTGCTTTTTGCGTTCATCACAAGAATAAATTTAGTGTGTCTGATTTATAAGTGACCAAGTCGAATATGAAATTGTATTGACATGTTTCTGTCTTATCTTCAAAAACTTTTGTTGACTTGTTTTGCACAAAAAAAAGCTTATACATCTGCGGGTCTTCAATTTAGTTTGGCAAATGTAAAAGATATACGAATCCGCTGAGTTTTTGAATTTTGTACTTAGACCTATAAATAAATTAAATTAAAAACAATTTAGGTTAGGATAATAATATCTTAATGTAAGTTGTTTATAGCCAAATTTAGAAATTTAATATGTTCAACTAAAAACCATATAAGGTTTTTATATATGCCTTTCTTATTTTATTGAATTGGTCCAAAGTAAATAAGGGTTGACATAGATTGATTGTAACTCTTTTTTTCGTACTCAGCTGTTCACGCTTGGATTTGCAAAACTGTCAAACATTTTGTATAGGTCAACATTTTTAGAACAACTATAGTTAAAAACAAGTAAGAAGGTCCTAGTCAAGAAATCCCGACTAGACTATACCCTGAACCCTATACTTTACGCATACAGTCAGTGGTTGCACGTATGTGTGAGTGTGTGTATATATACGTGTATAGTATATACTTTCTTAAGTTCAATGCTCCATATCTCTGGTGTTTCTCAACCGATTTCAATACAATTTTCACAGATTCTCATTATTTAGTCTAATCTTTCAAACTGCATCATTAAAGATTTTATTGTTATCGATCACATGTGTATATCGGAAACGGGAAGAGTTATCGAAAATTTAAATCAAACTTGTACTGCGCGGGAATTAGGCGAGCTTATGTACCAAATCTGGAGTCTCTAGCTCTTATAGTCTCTGAGATCGACGCGTTCATACATACGGACGCACAGACGGACATACAGACATACGGACAGACGGACATGGCTATATCGACACGGCTGTTGATGCTGATCAAGAATATATATACTTTATGGGGTCGCAGATGCTTCCTTCTGCCTGTTACATACTTTTGCACAAAACCATTAAACCCTTATTACCCATTTTCAATGGGTTCATGGTATAAAAAAAGACCAGAATTTGTATCGGTTTGTGACATGACCTTTTTTTTTAAATGGCAAGATATGTTTTTATTTATATTTTTTCAGTTGTTATTTTTTTATTTCAATTGCGATTTTAATAATAAAATATACCTTTACAGCCCCAAAGGAGTTATATTATATAATCCCTCAGCCATTTAGGATATCTTTTTAATATATGTGCTTTATAACAATTTCCCGACAGCGCCTATTTAAATTAAGGTTAAGTGCCATTAGCCAATTGGCCTTTTTTGTGTGTTCATTCTTGATTGCGTTGCTAGTGAAAATTATTGTGTATTCAAAACTGGTTATTATGAGAATAATTTAAATATCACAATGCAGCAGATAAGCACTAACAAGCGCTTTCTTATGGTTTTTAATGTTACCCAACAAAGCCGAACAAAGCGAAGCTAAAGGATTCAATTTGCATAAAATATATAAACAATAAATTCAGCCTCTTTACTGGCCGACACTCCTGTTTGCAAGTAAAATGGTTAAAAGAACTAACTAAAGACCAAGGACAAGGCACGTTCACGTTATATTGCTCCATGGGATCGCTTCGATTGTTATCCTCTAGTCCTTTTTTGTGGCCAGATTGACAGGCGTGTGGCCGGTGCGGTAGCAGCGTCTTCAATGGCTGGCAACATTTACAGATATGTCGTGACACTAACTGCCGTTACACGCCCTCCCTTCCTCCCTCTTCCAACTGTCCCTATGGTGACTTTTGCTATCGCCAGACATGTTGCATTGCTCGTGGGGATTTGTGTTCGCGTCTCAACTTGTCTGCTTCTGCGCTGCTTTTTGTGTGTCCCTTTGTCAAAGGGCTTTATCATTTCAATGATCCGTTTACTGAGACTTACTGGTTGACTTATGAGCATGCCGCAGTCAAGTGCCTTCTGGCTTAACTAATGATTCCTAAAACGGATAGTTATTGAAATAATGTAAATGCGTTTTAAAGCAACATATGACCACAAATCCTCGACTAGAGCAGACAATGACTATATATATATTAATATTTCTGATTCCATTTCTTACCCGAAATAATAACAATAGATTGCCAAAAATAAAAATTGAATTTTCTTGTAACTTCTGATTTAATTAAAACATTGAAATGACATTTTTTGCAACACATTGAAATTGTGCCATAGAAGGAGCTGTTGGCCATTGTGCGTCTTTGCCAGTGGCACCATGCGACTAGTAGACTCAGTGACAGCAGCAGCAGCAGCAACAACATTCACATCCACATTCACAACAGAATCAGTATCATCGCATCAGTTGTCACATATTCAGTCTGCATAGAGACGCCATTGTGGCCAGAGTTGACTTTAGCAATGAATCCACTTTGTACGGTATCAGGAAACCAGAATCTGAATCAGGAACAGAAGCGGGACTAGTTGCTGTCAGTTTGCCAGCCCGCAGATTTGCTTGGACTCGTTCGGGATGCATGCAAATTTTAATTTTAAAACATAGACACATAAAAATAAATTCTTTTTGCTTCACATTGGCAACACTTGCCAGCTTATGCAGCATGTCTGGCATACATATACATATGTATATATGTATGTATGTACATATATATATGTACAGATGTATATGTATGTGTCTGCTTGACAACAGGCATTGTATCTGCATCCATTGAATTTTTAGAGTTTGAAGCTTTGTTTCTGCCTTTTATCGTCTTAGAGCAAAAATTACGCCAGCTTTCATGCAATGCAGCATATTGATTTTTGCTATTGCTTTATTCTTGGGTTTATTACATTTTATTTTTACAGATTAGGGCAAAATGTTGAAAGAATTTTATTGATTGTTTCCCTTTGCAGTATCATGTACAAATATACATACATATGCACATATGTATGTGCATTGTTGGCAAGGCATTTAGGAGCTTAGCATTGGGTCAAATATTTTTGAATATTTGCGAATTGTGCAGCAAAACTATTCTAAGCTATTCTAGGGTTGGTGAAGTGAGTCCTTGTCCGTGTAGAAAAATATTAGTTTCTCTCTGTTTCTTTAGTACCATACCCTTAAAGTAAAAATAATATAATATCCAACTACATGATTGCCTATTTCTAAATTTATTGGAGGAATCTGCCATTTTTTTTCATTTGCAGAATTCAATGCTTCATTCCTAAAACTATTAGATACTTTACATTATTTTCCATAAACATTTTAAAAACATTGAATTTATTTTTTATGTAAAACAGCTATTTGGCTTAACGCTTTTTCATAAGCATTAAAAAGTTAACTTGAGCTGTAAGACATTATCAGTATAATACACTAAATGCAAGCTAAAAAGCACGTTGTTTATTTTTTACCATTGGTTAAAATGTATCTTCTGGTGTTGTCAATCAGTCATTTTAAATGATAAATTGTTTAAATGTTTTATTTTTTATTGATAATTAAAAATATTACATGAAAAACAGAAGAAATGTATATAAATACATTGTCTTGGATAACCTGAAATTTAAAAATAAATTAACGAGATTTATATATTTTTTTATTGAGATATGGAAATATAGAATGGTAAATCTTTTCAATGTGTTTCGTTCACTTTAGAGCTTTACAGCTTATTCAAATAAGTTAGTTACCACACCGTCATTGTCAGCCAATTAGTGGGTCATTAAGTCAAGGATACAATACAATCAATACATCTGTTAATAGAAACATGTCCTTCAGCCTGGCAAGAGATTTTTGGACTTAAGTTAACAACGATTGTACAATGTTGGATTGCTATAAAGGTATTGTTTTAATTGTGATTCATAGGGCTAATCTTGCATTTGTAGTGCGTAATGTGACGCAAATTCTACGTTAGCCACGTATTATCGAGTGCTGTACGTGGGAGGCAGGTTGATTGGCTCCTTAGGCATATCGCTCATACGCCACGTTGTATTTATTTGTTCGTAGCCTATGTCAATGGCTGCACAACGGCTGAAAGTGCAGCTCGTTAGCGTCGCTCGTAAAAATCAAATGGCCCAACCATCGCACTCTCCCGCTTGACTGCCTGCCTGCCTCGGTTGACTTGGCTGATGGTTGTTAAAAGTTGTCCTTGGGGCGGCAGTTTTACGAGCTCAAGTTGTAACACAGTAGCTGCCATTTGCTGCTTGTTAGCAGTTACCAGTTGTTAGAGTTTCAGTTGACAATGTTGGCAGCTGCATTAGGCAAACAACGAGGCTTGTTACACACACATAAACATAGTGACCGAGAGAGAGAGAGCGAGAGAGAGAGGGTTATTGCAGAGGAAGTTTTTGCATGCAGCTGCAGTGAGCAAACCAAACGAGACTTTGATTTCATTCGTGTCCTTTTTCAATGTGAATCATTTCAATTTTCGATTTCCATTTAAATTTCAAGTTCAACTTGTTAAAGTATTTTTGAAGCTTAGAGCTTCACAAAAGTTTTATTGCTTTTAGCTTTTTTATTTTTTAGCCAATTTGTTTTTGCTTGTTTGGGAATTGTCCCGCAGCACTTTTCAATTTCCTGTGCGTTGCAATTTTCCAATGTTTCTTTTTTTATTTTAAGCGTCTTGTTTTAGCTTTGCCCAGAAAGTTATTTTCTTTTCAGCTTATTGGGGAATTTGCCTTTGTATTGCTAGCATCCTCAGAAGCCCAGCGCAAGAAATATGAACGCATAAATATATAGATCTAGATATGAAGCAGAGCTAATATGAAATTGATTTGTTATGCCAAAAACTTGCCCCGAGTGGCTTAAGAACACACAGCAAAAAAAAAAGCAAAAGCTTTTGTCTTCAATTTGGAAAACAAATTTATAAAACTTGTAACAGTTGATTGCCTACAAGAGTCTTGCAAGTCAAAAATAAATATATTATTATATAAAAATAAAACTTGTACATACTAAAGTACACTTAACAACAAAATTTGCATTACTATGTAAATTTCCGTCTCTTTACTTATAGTAAGAGTTTACGTGAAAATAGTAGCATAACCATATAAACATAATATTCGGTCATCATAATGAAATTCCATACGAATTTCCATTTTCTAAATATAAATATGAATTTTTGATCCTAATTGTCTTGAAAAAAGTTTTTTAATCATAATAAAAAGCTATCTCTTTTCGTGCAACATTTACAGACACACACAAAAACGCATGGAAATAGATACTTTTAAATGGACTTTTTGCACATATGCAAAGTTTAAGTAGTGCAAAGCATTTTCATAGTTTGAAATTTATTTTTATATAACACCTTCCATTTATTTTGTAAAACTCCGAAAGAAGAAAGTGCTAACAAAATCATTTACACAAGTTAAAATCATTTATTTATTTTCCACTAAATTTAACAAAAACTTGAAACTTTTACAAATTAAATTTAATGCTCGCACATTAAATTCTAAGCGGAAAACATGTTGTTAATTAGGCATAAAAATTATAAATGAGCTTTGAATTTTATGTAAATAGTTACAATTTCTTTCTTTCAAGCACTTGACTTGACGTCTGCCAGAGTTGCCGAGCGGTTTAAAGTCAAATTTACTTACTAGTTGCCCCTTTTGTATTTGAGTTAGTTGGCAGGCCAAGGAAAATGGATGTGTTTATGTGCAGGGGCCGTGCAATTGTTGGCCGACAGCCAAGAAGTGACTGGCTTAGACAGGCCAACAATTTTGGCCCATTGTTTTGTTGACACACAAAAACACAAAACTAACAACAAATACAAATTCCCGTACAAATAGTTTTTGACGCGCCCGGACCGCAATGCAGTTGGTGTCACTTTGAACCGAAATCAGCAGGAGGCAGGCCAAAAGGCAGCAGGACTATCCCAGGACAATGGCAGGAGGTTATGTTCTGGAAAAACTTTGATGCAATTATTTGCATGCGGGCGAGGCATTTGAGAGCATTCAAAATGCTTACACAGCTCCCGGCTTCCTAACTACGAGAATGTCTCGAGAAAGAACTTTCAAGATTCTTTGGTACTCTTTTCTTACACAATGTGACTTCAGTCCACAAAATTTAGTTTTTTTAATAAATATTTAGATTGTATATATTTTATTATAATTTGAAGTACATAAAAGCCTGAACAAAATCGTGCTCTGTTTTTATTTTACCCACGTATTTGGGGATACAACTTGAATTATATTTTTATACCCTTAACCCATTGAAAATGGGTAAAAAGGGTATAATGGATTTGTGCAAAAGTATGTAACAGGCAGAAGGAAGCATCTCCGACCCCATAAAGTATATATATTCTTGATCAGCATCAACAGCCGAGTCGATATAGCCATGTCCGTCTGTCCGTCCGTCCGTCCGTCCGTCTGTCCGTCCGTCCGTCTGTCCGTCCGTCCGTCCGTATGTATGAACGCGTCGATCTCAGAGACTATAAGAGCTAGAGACTCCAGATTTGGTACATAAGCTCGCCTAATCCCTAGGCAGTACAAGTTTGTTTTAAATTTTCGATAACTCTTCCCGTTTCCGATATACACATGTGATCGATAACAACAAAATCTTCAATTTGGAAAACTTTTATGCAGTTTGAAAGATTATACTAAATAATGACAATCTGTGAAAATTTTATTGCAATCGCTTGAGAAACACTGGAGATATGGAGTATTGAAATTAAGAAAGTATGCACTATACGCGTACACACACACACTCACACATATTTGCAAGCAGTGACTGTACGCGTTAAGTATAGGGTAATATCGGGGATTTCTCGACTATAGCCTTCTTACTTGTTTAATATTGAAAGTTAGTATTAAAATATTTATGCAGTTTTTTTACGGATTCCAGAAGGTGCCATCCTACCAATTGGTAGCTCTAGCTGTAAGAATTTGCCTGGACGTAGCAGACCAATCTTGATATTTTAGTTGATCTGCTCATAGACAAATAGATGTACAAATTGTATATAAAATTATAGTTTCTCGAATTAAATAGTCAATAAAATAAAATAATAAATTCTGTTGAATAAAATTCTTCTCAACCGACTTTGGTTTAGGTCAAAAAATAAATTCATAGAACCCGATTGAGATAATATTTAAGTAAAAAATACTTTAAAAGCTTGAGTAACATAATTGGTATTCTGTCCAGTCTTTATAAGAATTCTTAAAATAATTATATTCATTGCTTCTTAAGTCGTGCTTAACAATTAATGCATTATAAGTTTAATCCATTTACAAACTTAAAACTTAATTTGACTGGGTTGCTGTAAGGAAAGTCAATCTTTCATTGAATGCATATTGCATATCGTTGATGTTTATTAAAATCCAAAGCAGCTGCATTTTTGATAGCTCATTAAAATGCCAGCGAAATTAGTTATAAATCAGAGGAGCGCAGCCAGGAGCTAGTATATAGAATGCAGGACGTGGCTTAGGATTCTCAGCTAGCTCAGCTGCTCAGCACAACTTTGTAAGCTAAAATGAAGCCATAAATTATACGAACTAATAATTATATGCCATCAAATTGTTGTAGGCAAACGCCAAGCTAAAGCAAAAGCCAAGCCAGCAGGCCAAGCAAAGCAAAGGCAGGCAGAGAGCCAGTTTAACGGCCAACATAAATTATAGACATTTAAAAAAAGGTACAAGCAACGTGGGACGGGCAGCGCTGCGTAGAATATGCGATTTTTTATCACAGCTTATGCACTGCACTCAAAGTTAACGTAATAAGGTCAACACGCACCGAATGCGGAAAGGGGATAACGAAGGGCGCCGCGGCGGGCAAAAGAGCATCACTGTTTGCCTGGTGGAAGGCTGGTTTGGTTTTTAGTGAGTGGGCGTCGCTTTAATTAAACGGCAAACAGCGGCTCATAATATCTCTCGCGCGCGCATCAGGGAGCAAGGTTAGAGGTCAGGATGGTGCCACAGCCAACACGGCAATTTCGTCTTTTTTTTACAGTCCAGCAATTTGCAACAAAATTAGCCAAAAACGTTTCCCGACCCTGGCCATGCTCCATTGAGAATTATCCAGCCACCAACCAAACGTGCCGGCATTAAAAACAAAATATTGCTTTAAGCCTCTGTCTCGACCTTTCACATAAAATTTTACACTACCTGTACCTGCTTGTTTGTGTGAGTGTGGCCGTGGCATAAATTGACATATGTCAGAGACTGTTTATGGCAGCGAAGAGACTTTTCTGTGACACACATTGACAACTGTGACTGTTATTTTTAGATTTGCTAATGTTAAGTAGTATAATAAATAAACGAAAAATTAAATAAATATAATAAAGTAATTTAATTTAAAACATAATATAGATTTTGTTTCGTGTTTATTTTCTATAGAAATAACCTTGCGTAATTCCTATTCACACAACCTTTTTTTTTAGGCCGAAATAAAACTGTTGCAATACAACAAACTGAATGTTCACACAACAATGATTTCATTTAGAATAAAATGTTGTTCTTCCTTCTGCCTCGGCTGACAGCTGTTTCTCGATCTGTTGATCTGTTCCTGTTGTTTTTATTATTCGTAGTGCTGTCATGTTGTCGTCACTGTGTATCTTCTGTTCTTAGTGTTGGTGGTGGAAGTTGCAGTTAACCATCCCACATATATTTTAACATAATAACACAAAACTACATAAACATATATCCATATCTCAATATCAAGACTCTTAAAATAGAAGGTAGCTTCTAAATATTAAAAAGTGTTTGTAAACTTTTTTTTTGCAAAACTGTCAGTGACAAAAACTTTAATATTGCTCAACTCTGGTCTATGTAGCATCCTAAGTGACTTGTCATCTGGTTGTGGTTGCTATGACAAATGCGCTGATGCCTCCACCTTCAGCTGCTTGTACTGCCCTTGGCTGTGGCTCTTGCTGGTCGTTAAAAGTGAAAAAGCAACGCACTTGGCAACAACAACAGCAGCAGTAACAGCATCAACCACATCAACTGAAAAAAGCGTTTAAATTTTGTAATTTAAATGCAAATTGACAGGCAAATGACAAACATTGCAATTAACAAGGAAGTAGCGGGCGTATACGCAATATTCGTATGCTTCTCGCCCAGGCACAGGATAGGACAGCAAAGGACAGAGTAGAAAATGCCAAAACATTAACACAGAGAAGACCTGACCAGCTCATTATTGCTATGCAGGACATTATTCAGGCCCAACATCATCAACATGGAAACCGACGATAATTGCAAGAGACCAAAATATGTATTTCAGGAATCATGCAAATCTGTATTAATATCAAATTTTCAAAATTTCTTGACTAAAATATTATTTCAAGATGCATTTCATCTCTTCTTCTTCATCTTCTTCTTCTTTTCTTCTTTTTCTTCTCTTCTTCTTCTTCTTTTCTTCTCTTCTCTTCTTTTTCTTCTTTTCTTCTTCTTTTCTTCTTCTTCTTCTTTTCTTCTCTTTTTCTTCTTCTTTTCTTCTTCTTCTTCTTCTTCTTCTTCTTCTTCTTCTTCTTCTTCTTCTTCTTCTTCTTCTTCTTCTTCTTCTTCTTCTTCTTCTTCTTCTTCTTCTTCTTCTTCTTCTTCTTCTTCTTCATTTCTTCTTCTTCTTCTTCTTCTTCTTCTTCTTCTTCTTCTTCTTCTTCTTCTTCTTCTTCTTCTTCTTCTTCTTCTTCTTCTCTTCTTCTTCTTCTTCTTCTTCTTCTTCTTCTTCTTCTTCTTCTTTTCTTCTTCTTCTTCTTTTCCTCTACTTTCTTCTTCTTCTTCTTCTTCTTTTCTTCTTCTTCTTCTTCTTCTTCTTTTTCTTCTCTTCTTCTTCTTCTTCTTCTGTCTTCTCTTCTTCTTCTTCTTCTTCTTTTCTTCTTCTTCTCTTCTTCTTCTTCTTTTCTTCTTCTTCTTCTTCTTCTTCTTCTTCTTTTCTTCTCTTCTCTTCTTCTTCTTCTTTTCTTCTTCTTCTTCTTTTCTTCTTCTTCTTCTTCTTCTTCTTCTTCTTCTTCTTCTTCTTCTTTTCTTCTTCTTCTTCTTCTTCTTCTTCTTCTTCTTCTTCTTCTTCTTCTTCTTCTTCTTCTTTTTCTTCTTCTTCTTCTTCTTCTTTTCTTCTTTTCTTCTTCTTCTTCTTCTTTTCTTCTTCTTCTTCTTTTCTTCTTCTTCTTTTCTTCTCTTCTTCTTCTCTTCTTCTTCTCTTCTTCTTCTTCTTCTTCTCTTCTTCTTCTTCTTTTCTTCTTCTTTTTCTTCTCTTCTCTTCTTCTTCTTCTTTTCTTCTCTTCTCTTCTTCTTCTTCTTTTCTTCTTCTTCTTCTCTTCTTCTTCTTCTTTTCTTCTCTTCTCTTCTTCTTCTTCTTCTTCTTTTCTTCTTCTTCTTCTCTTCTTCTTCTTTTCTTCTCTTCTTCTTCTTTTCTTCTCTTCTTCTTCTTTTTCTTCTTCTTTTCTTCTTCTTCTTCTTCTCTTCTTCTTCTTCTTCTTCTTCTTCTTCTTCTTCTCTTCTTCTTCTTCTTCTTTTCTTTTCTTCTCTTCTTCTTCTTTTTCTTCTTCTTTTCTTCTTCTTCTTCTTCTTCTTCTTCTTCTTTTCTTCTCTTCTTCTTCTTCTTTTCTTCTTCTTCTTCTTCTTCTTTTCTTCTCTTCTTCTTCTTCTTTATTCAATATTTTATTATTTACTTAGACCAAAAGAGTGCAAAAATATTTAGTGTGCATTATGATTTATTAACAAACAGAGTTGAGAATTGTTATATTCAAAATGAAATGACCACTTTAATATAATGCTGAATAATTTGTTCGTTAATGTAACAAAAAAAGTTTAAACTAATATTCTGGCTGCTGTGTGTGGTCAACTGCTGTTATGAGTCCTCATATACTTACTAACGTATAGCTATAAATGTAGTACATATATAAGTCAACTGCTGTTGGGGAGCCCTGAAAACACACACGCAAGCCACAAACAGACCGGCAACTGCTCAAGTGTGCATGTGTGTTGGCATTGTACCCCAATCAGACTTAAGAACAAGGAACCAAGTCAAAGGTAAGGTAAAGCCACTCATTAAAGGCTTCAAGTGCCCCACGCAAGCTATTGAAAATTGCAGGTCCAGCAGCAGCAGCAGGACTTTAGTACTTCGAACTCTGTCACTGAATGTCCTTGGAGCTGCCTTTGAGTCCTTCGTGCCCGCTGGCTGGTGTTTTCATTTTGTACGTTGAACTCTCTGAAGGCGTCGAAAAGGCCTAATTATCTTAATTAATGAGTGCGAAAATGAAATTCGTGGAAGACAAATGTGCTGTTTGTTGTTGTTGTTTGTTGAGTCCTTGGGCGGCAGCTACTCAGTTCGCGTGCACCGCAACGACGTTTGTGGCTGCCATTTTAATTGTCTAGCTTTGTGTGAATATATATACATACTATATACATATAAATGTTTTTTTGTGGGTGGATGATTTTCATTAATTTTGCTTCGGTTTTGTGGAGGCTGCGAACGATTTTGGCTTATGGCCTGCGCTGTGTACGGTAGTTGGTGCTTGCCACAAAGCATAACAGGAAAAAGATGCAGTTTAGAAGAATAAGACGAGATGAGACGGTGCTCCAAACTGAAACTGAAATGGACACTGTAGCGAGCGAACGAGCAACAATAATAATAAGGCGCCACACAACAGACGGCGCAACACTTTGGCGGAGCTTTAAAGAAGAAAAATTCAGCAAAGCAATTGTTCACCATGAAAACAGCCTGTGGCCCAATGTGTATACTGTGCGCAACTTAAGCTAGGCGTCTTCTTTCTTTTGCCCAAAAAACATACATATAGTTACAATCCACGTGTGGATTGTATGTGGAATTTATGCGCAGCTCTTCCTTAAGAGAAATACTTAATGTGCATGGAGCGCATGTGGAAGTTAAGCACAAGTTAAGATTTGTATGCTGTTATCAGACTGTTAATGAGGAGTTTTGATTATTACTTATAGCTACAGCTGACACACAAATTCTCCTGCATAGCATTTGTCTTTTCTCTTGTGTCAATCACTGCTTGTTTCATTCCCATTTTGTTTCATTGCGTTGCGCACTCGCATTCCAGTGAGAGAGCGAGCTTTTCTGCTTGTGTGTGGATTGTGTTTGTGGATGGCATTCAGCATTGTTGCGCCCTGCGGAAAAACTAGCACAACATTTTTGGCGTTCGCATCTCGTCTTTCACATATTCTGCTTTCTCTGACTTCCCTCCAGTTCGTATAAAACTACCCATTTTTTGGTTTTTGTAAAAGCTATCCAAAATCTACATGGAAAAAATAATAACATATGCTGCAGAGAAAATAATTATTTTGATAAATAATGGTAATACCAATTTTTAGAATTTATCTGCTAAAATAGACGCAACCGACTGCGAAATATTATGATAGCAGTATAAAAACGGGTGATAAGGAGTCAGCTTGACAAGGGAAACATGAGGAGTCATCTTGACAAGGGA
Organism: Scaptomyza reducta; assembly: GCA_035044485.1. Lineage (NCBI taxonomy): Eukaryota > Metazoa > Arthropoda > Insecta > Diptera > Drosophilidae > Scaptomyza > Scaptomyza reducta. The sequence continues at coordinate 4,079,743 of JAWNNV010001315.1, read as the reverse complement.
AAGATATGGCGATTTTCGATTTAAAATTTGTTGAGTGGGCGTGGCATCCCAAATTGTGATGCAGATTTTTGCGGGAAGTAATCAACTATTCTCTCAATAAATTTTAATCACATTCGATACGATATGCTTTGCACATTTTGTAAAGTAAAAGATCTTTCATTTGCTTTTCCATTGCTTGCATTTATTGGCTATTTGTTTTATTATATAGCGCGCTATAAATCATAATTGTTAGATAATCATGTATTCAATTTTTTTTTAGCAAAGTTTGCTATTTTTGGTAATTGGTTTTTAGTTTGTGTTATAGAAAGTACTATGCATTTAGTATTACGAGTAGAGTTCAGTTCGATTTCAAGTTCGATGTATCCGTTGTCAATATCAGAATCAGAGTAATAAAAATGTTACTTAAAAAGTTTCCTACGCTGCCGTCGTTTGCTGTTGCTCCTGTGTTGCTGTGGAGCCCACCGTAGACGTTTCGGGATTCTTTTCGCTGATGGCGAGCCAGGGACAACGCTTCTGGAGCTCCATACGGTATCTGGGATGACTGATAGCATACACAAAGGGATCAATGCAGGCGACCATTTTGCAGGTACAGGCTGGAATCATTGTGGCACCCGGAGTGAGAAGAGTCCTGTCCCCAAAGGCACCAATTAGCGACATAACACCATATGGTGTCCAGGACACAAAGAATAGGAAACATATGGTAATAGCCGCCTTGGCAATTCGTATCTCTGCCGTCTCCTTGTTCTTGTCCACATTCGAACGCAACGATTCCACATTCATCTTCTTGGCTTGGGCTCTCAGTGCCTTCTCATGACTGAACACATGTCCGACAATCTGGCTGTAGTAGTAGATTATCATTGAGGTCGGGCAGACGAAGCTAAAGAAGAAGATGGTCGCGACAAACATGCGCGTGTCAAAATTATCCGTTAAGTAGTCAAAGGTGCAGGACGTCAAATATCCTTCGGGCACAAATCGACCCCAAGTCTCTGTGTAGCATGCCACAACAAATGGCGTTGCATACATATAGATAAAGATTATCATGGCAATGGCCTTTCCGTGCGTCATTTTACCCTCCATGGGCCGGGTGATCACATTGTAGCGATCGTAGGCAATGAGGGCATTCGTCGCAGACGCTCCGATACCAGTGTAGGATCCAATGATGCCATAGATCTGACATCCCAGATTTCCCAGAGCAAAGCCCTGATGGAAACTGTTGTAGATAAAGATGGGAGTCTTGCACATCATCAGAAAATCACAGAGGGCCAGATTAATGACCAGGATATTCGATGGTGTCCTTAAGGATTTGGCAGCGGAGAAGACCCATATAACCAATCCATTGCCAATCAGTGACAATATCGTAAAGAATATATAGAGTGTTCCTAGGAGGTAGTTCAACGATTCCGGTGGCTCTGGATACGTCAGCCAATGTTCGGGTATGTGACTTAGTTCATTTGGTGGCACATTCCATCCCAGCAGTCTTCCCTCAGCAGCCAGACGCGCCTCGGGACGAAGAACTGTCGTGACATTACCAATAATGCCACTGATATTGTACTCCATGACTGGCCCCGTCGCTGTCCAAGACAAAATCAGTGTTGGCTCTAGCTGGTCTATATATATGCTCGCCAGCAATTGGATTAGCCGCATATCTGCATCAGCATTTGTGGATTACAATGCGGATTTCACTAATCTGCCACCCCCACCTCAATCAAAGCCAACTGAATTCGCTGAACAAACTGTATTGCATTTATTTACATTTGTTGCTATAGGAGCCAATTCAATCTATGTATACTGTAATCCCTATTGTTGGTATTTGATTTCGTGCTTACTTGGTACTAATTGATTGCCATATGTTTACTGTACAGCCGTACTTGACCTATAAACGTACTTACTGATTCTCCTTTTTCAATTGCTATTTTACTGCCCGCTTTGATTAGTTATGTCTTGCTCTATCTTTAATATTGATTGAGAATGAATTTGCATACGGTTGTGAATCAATTATGATATGACCTCTCTTGCATTGTTGGCTGTAACATGAAGACTCGATTGCTTGAAAGCTATTTTAAATATTTGTTGAAACCGAAGGATTATAAAATTGTGCGCAAAATCAGCTTGATTCAGGTCTAAATGTATCGATACCTTTGCTTTGAATAAAAACATCTTATATCTATTTATTAAATTCTGAAATGGACTCATTCAGGATGTTTGTAAAAGACGGATTTAATTTAAATTCAATTTATTTCAGCTTAGCTGTTATAATATAGTATATAGTATATAGTATATAGGTACTTGACAGACCGTTTTACTTTATATTTATCTTATGTGCGTATAAAAAAGCAAGCTAACTTAAAAATGCTAAAATAATATATGTTTAAAAGATTCAGCTATGATATAAAATGTGCTTCAGCAATAAGATGTCCATACGAATTTTCTCTTTCAGTGCTGTGTTATACCTGAATTATTCAAGTGTCTTTTTTAGAGCAGTCGTTAAAGTTGTTTTTTCATTGCAGCATTAATTTTCGCTTTTCTTTTAAGATTTAAATTTTGCTTAAAAATCTAAGGAGAGAACAAAACTAATTGGCATACAATACGCTCGAAGCTCTGACAAAAATTTACACCTTTGTTTTTCCGTACTCGTATATTTATATTATATAGCTATCTATATGATGGGCAGAGGTATAGCAATTGTGTTTGTATGCCTCACTCGTTTATTAGCTCGTAAAACAAAAAGTGTAGCACACTTTTGTGCGCTTCCAAAGGGCCCACAATCCCAAGGCACACATATGCGTAGACAAACGCGTGTGTATGCTTGCGAATATGTGTGTGATTGTGTATGTGAGTAATTATGTGACGCTCGTATGTACACCTACAATTTAGGTCATAAATCATATGGAAAAAGCCCACAAAGGGATGCAAATATTCCCTTGCTATACCTCTGCCCCCTAACCAAAAATAAGTAATTCCAAAAGCGAATATGAGAGTATGCGTGTGTGTTTGAATGCGTGTTTATACATATGCCAAACATATATGCTGAATATGCATACAAAGATTGATTTCCCTTTGTTTGCCTTTTAGCGCTTGGGATGTACATTCACCTCAATTCGACGCTTTCTCCAACTTTCTCCCACTTTCACCGACTACCATCCCGCTTGGTTTGACTTCATAAACAACAAACACAGCATATATAGAAGCCATGGGTGGCTATAAATTAAATAAACGAGAACATTGTAAACGTGCGCCTGCTGAAATAATAACTACGAGCATGTCGAACGAGTGTATTCACTTCTATTCGATTTCATTGTAAGCGTCGTTTTTTTTCTGTCGGCGAGGTGAATGACTCCAACGGGAGTTTAGTTTTGTCCCTAAGGAGGAGCTAACAGTTTGTCTGAGTTGCCTGCACTTCCAAGTAATTAAGTACAGCTTTTGGCGGCTTGTGGATTTCCCCCCCACGGCGTTTACATGTTGCTAGTTGACTAGAGATTGCATAAACTGAATTCATGTCGGCACAATATTTCTCACTCTGTCTTTGCGCTATTAACGCAAACTCTAGAGTCTAGACCATTGTGCCTTTGATTCCTTGCAACACCAATTAAAAATTAATATTTTGTGATGGAAATAAAACTTAGATTTTAGTTAAAATATTCCCAATTTTATATAAAGGATATCAAAAGCTTAAGACAATGTTCTAATTTTTAAGTACACCTAAAGTTTTTCGGGTTACAATGCAATATTTTTACTTTTTGCACTAAAAAAGTGTATTATAATAAAATGAGTAACGAAAAAAACGAAGCATTGACGATTTTATAGTATTTATTATAAGCTTTGATCTACTTAAGCTATTTGCCAACATGCAGAGTTAACATTATGTATTCCATCATGTCATTCTTATGTTGTTTAACTCTTCGAAAAAAGACGCTAGCTAACAGGCAACATAATTTCCTTCCAACTTGTTGTCAGCTGCTATTGAAGTTCTCTGTTTCCACTTGAGAAATTTGAAATAATTATTATTATTGCCTAACCAATTCATAACAGAAGTTTTTCGTTTAGTTTCTATCTGTGTATCTACAATATAGAATTTAATTGCGCAATCAGGTGAAACTCAATTTGGCTAGCGGTGATTGTTTGTTGTTCCTGTTGCTCTTATTGTTCTTTAAGTTGCCAAGCATCTGAATTTTAGATGCTCTTTGTTGTTGTTGGTTTAAGTTTTGTATTTGTATTCATTAGCATTATTTTTGCTATTGTCGTGATTGTATCAGCAACAAAACCAGCAACAGCAGCTGAATAAAAAAACAACAAATTCTTTCAATGGTGCAAAAACTTTACTTGAATGCATTTTATGCGCTGAAGCAACAGCAGCGACAACAACAGCAACATACCCTAAAACAACAACAACAGCAAGAACAATAAACAGCCCCTAAGGTATAATATCAATTTCAACACTTTGCAAACACGCCACAGTTGCATCATTAACTGTAAAGTTTTGCATGCGAAACGCGTCTGCAACTGCTGTCTCTGTACATTGCAAAGGTGTGTGTGTGTGTGTATGGGTGTGTTCGAGTGTTCGTTTGTGTGTGTTTGGGTGGCACTTAGTGCAACCCGCTGACGGAAATGGCCGACAGCAACGACGCCACAGACGGAGATGAGTTCAACACAACCCTGCCAGGTGCAGCAGCAACATTTAGCAGCAACTGTACATGCAGCAGGAACTACATAAAGGCAACAACAACAATTGTCAACAATGGCAACTAGCAGTAACTGGCAACTACACTCAAATAAATAAAAAGGATATCTGATCTTCCATCGGTATTTTCGTAACTCGATCATTGTTAGTTGCTGGGCTTTTTTAATTTATTATGCATATTAAAATGTTATTATTATACAATTGTAATTTTAAATAACCAAATTTCACAGAATATTTATAGGCTCTGATGAGTATAAATTTCTGATTATTTTCTGTCTTTTAAATCGAACAAAATAATGTTTTAAAGATATATGGTTTAATTTCATAATTTAAAAGTAAATTTTTTTAGAAAATTGGGAACAAATAATATTTTGATTTCATTTTCTTTTTAGATTTTAAATGGGTAACGAAATTCTTACATTTGTACTAAAGATTTATTTATAAAATAAAATAAAAATTAAATATATTAAGCAATAATGTCAATATAAAAATTATTTCTGAAAACCAGTTAAATTATCCATTTTAAATTTTAATTTTTGAGTGTAGCAAGTGGCAACTGCAACATGGCGACTAGTTACCTCTTTGTTTGTTGTTGTTTCAAAACACTTTATTGTTACATGTTTGCTGTTTATGCTCTGCTTGTAGTACTGCTGCAAGCGCTTCAAGCTAAACATAAAATCATTTTCCACAACTCATCCGCACTACGCCCTATACTTCTGTCCTTCAACAATCAACAAACAGAAGTGACTGATACTGACAACAAAAATAACACTAAGCACAAGAATAGCACAATTGCAACAAGTATCTGAGTGCTAACATTCAACTGGACTGCACAAGTATGTATGTGTGTGTGTTGTAGTTTTGCTTGCCACTTTCTTCACAAGCGTTGACTACTCTTTTATTCTTTTCCTTTTCATCTCTTTAGCTTTACGACAATGCTCGCAATTTGGCTTACTCTTAACATGTTATTGTAAAGCAATTCTACAACTGTTTTTTTTAATGTTACCTAACTCGTTTTGGAGTTTAGGATGCCAAAAGTTTATAGGCATTAAGCTGAATGGGAGAAGTATTTTGCTTATTCTTTTCTTTCTAGTTGAACCTGGTTTGCTTTATAATATCACCATTTTGCTTATATTTGAAATTATATAAATAGAAAGAATAGCAAAGTAAATTTTGACTGCTGTGAAAAGGATATACAAAGTGTAATATTGAAACAATAATGGGTTTAATATATATCAAGCAAAGCAGAAAAGTATGATTTTGAAATGTTTTTAGTAAATTTAAATTTAAATCATCATCATTAGGGCTTTCCAAATTAAATTGAATTGAAAATTGAATTGTTATTTACACTGATTTCAGTAAGGCTTTCGACTCCGTAAATCACTACCGTTGAATTCATAAACTTAAACTTTTGGGTTTTCCTAACAATCTTATTCTTTGCATTAAAGATTACTTCATTTTAAGAATTTGATATCTGTCTTTCCAAAGCGTTTCAGGTCACTTCTGGTGTTCCTCAAGGAAGTCACATTGGACCGTTATAATTTAAATTTTTTATAGACAATCTTTAGTCTGTAATAAATCACTCTCGAGGGCTGATGTATGCTGATGATGTAAAATTGTGCACGTCGGCTGCAACTCTTCTGTCTGCTCATAAACTACAAATTGATTTAGACAACTTTTAAATTTGTTGTAGAGTAAATTTACTTAATCTCAACAGCAGTAAATCAAAAGTAATGTTTTTATAGACTAATGTCCTATTTTAATATTTATATTGTTGATAACAAACAACTAGATCGCGTTGAATGGGTTGAAGTTTTCACATAATGGAGCCAAGACAAGACAAGACAAATCGAGCATCAGGTGCCTTGGGGTTCATTAGCCACTGGTCGAACTTTTACTATTAAATCTTCCTTCTCTTTCCGATCGTAGAACAATGTTAGAAATAACCCTTATCCACAAACTAATTTATGGTGAAATTGATTCTTCTGAATTAATCCGATCAGAAATACTAGAAATTTCATGCATATATCTCATCAAGATTGTTACTCTTACTATGCTATCCATAACCCTTTTTAGAGCTTATGTGCATTATATAACGATCTTTCCTACATAATACATATACCCACTTCTAGTTGTTCTCTTAAAAAACTAGTCTTGTGTCATCTGCTTACATGTTCGCGATCTTCGTAAACTGGCTCGTAGGTGGGTCGCTTTGTACTTGGGTCCGCGCGTTAACATGCTGGCGCTTGGTATCGTTGGGCCACTTGAATGTACTGTCCGTTAGTACATCTACGTCCAATAATATAATTGCACATGATGCAATGAACATATTTATGATATTTACAATTTTTTAATAATAATATTCAGAGTAACAAATTTAAAATGTCTCGAACATTTATTTTAAACTTTTAATTATTTTAAATAACTAATGTTTGATGCATTAATTACAAGCTCCCCTGTTCAAATATATTATATTAATTTCTTCATAGTTGGATATAAAAGCTCGTTTGCATTTCACTTTTTGTACGCTTTCGGGCACATTCTGTGTATTTAGATAAGGAAAGTACGCACATACATATATGTTTTTCTACGGATGCAACAGCATGAACAAAATGCCATGTGCTTTTTTTTTTGCAGTTATCATGGGTGGTATTTTATTGAATTCCGAGGAAGTAGCAGCATGGTGCACTATAAGGGTGTGTGTGTTCGTGTTTTTGCAGGTGTTGCCTGATTCTAAGCTACACTGAGTGATGTCCCGCTATTATCCCTTCCACCTGCACACACAAAAACACCCACACTTGCATTGGGCTGACTTCGCTGATGTTTGCTTTGCGCTGCCAAAAAAAAAAAGCGAACAAATGGAATAAGAGAAGGAAAAGAAAAACCAAATGCAGAAAAGTTGCATACTTTGGGGCCAAAGTCAGCCGCAAAGTGGATTCCTGTATCAACAGATGCCATCTTCCGTTTAGGGGGGAAATCTCGATGCGGATATATTAAACTTATTGTTACAACAACTCGCCGACGACTCAGCAACGATGCTTACTCACATACTCATTCACTCTCTGACTAAGTCAGTTGCCTTTCAGCCGCTCATTACTTCATATATTTGTATTACTTTCTTTGGCTTCGCTTTGCCTTCGCCATACTTCCTTGGCTTTGCCATCAGCTTCCGGCCCGTGCCGCAGATTTAGTGCGCGATAAACTTGCCGCCACCCCAGGGCGCTTTTCAACACTGCCAGGCAGACCGTGAGACAGACAGACAGAAAAACAGTGTGAGAGAGATACGACGAGAGAACGAGAGAATAGGACAATGTGCGGGCAGCATTGGATGAAAGCTTAATATTTCTCAACTTGAGGCGCTTGCCACTTCCGCACATGCTCTATAAGAAAATACATACGCAAACACAAACACACACGCACAACACGCTCACGTTTACACATTTTAGTTTTTCGTTTTATTGCTCAGCATTTTATTGCACAAATTTTAATATTTATTTTAGCTCTACCCTCGGGCAATGCCAAATGTGTATTTGACTTTTTGTGCGTTACTATACTTAGATTCACATACACACCATCTAGTATTTTGTTCTGGTTGCTGTGTACGTTTAGTTAGCTTTTTCCAACAGCAGCTACATTTTAATGTTTAACAAACTTGAATGGCGCTCTTCCCACCATTCAAACAAACAGAAATAGTAAAAACCCCACACACATACAAACACAAACTCACACACACACACACTAGTACACGGTTACATTGCAATTCTTTTGTTTCCTTTGCTCTATTATGGGAGAAAAACTTTTGTGGAAATTATTTTAAATTGTTAAAGGGGTTTTCACGTTTGCCCGCATCTTAAGTGCAGATGTGCAAAGCGCTTGTTTTTATCTCGTTTGCCATGGAAAATGGCATTATTCTCGGATTTATGTTGCTGTGTGGACCTGCTCCCCACTTTTCTCCCCTCTTTGCAAGCTTGTCCAATTGAAATACTTGGCTTAATTTGGAAATGGACTTACATGCAAGTACAAAGTCCGCATTCTGCGGACGTAGAACACTTTTTATGTTAATGCTTAGCATTGTTGTAACTGAGGGTAAGTAAAGTTGTGTTGCATAACTTATTCTTATCATAAAAGTAACGTCTTATAAACATGTACGTTTTATTCTTATTCGCCAAAGTAATGGAAATAATTTTATTGAAAGTATTTTTAGTTCAAATGTAAGTAATTAATTAATTTAATTATTATTATTTAACATTTTTGATTTGCAATTATGCATAATTATTTGTATTATATTTTATGATTGTGGAATACTTTTCTGGAACAACATTTAACATCTGAAAAACTCACTTCAAAGTTCATTTAGAGCTAATAACAGAACATACCGCTATACAAGCAGTAAGAAGGCTCTAGTCGAGAAATCCCGAGTAGACTATACCCTGAACACTATACTTTACGCATACAGTCAGTGCTTGCAAGTATGTGTGTGTGTACGTGTATAATGCATACTTTCTTAACTTCAATGCTCCATATCTCCGGTGTTTCCGATTTCAATGAACATTTCACAGATTGTCATTATTTCGTCTACGAACGCCGTCTCCAAGTTTTGCAAGTTAAAGATTTTGTTGCTATCGATCACATGTGTATACCGAAAACGGTGAGAGTTAACAAAAATTTGAAACAAACCTGTACTGTCTGGAGTCTCCAGCTCTTATAGTCTCTGAGATCAACACGTTCATACATACGGACAGACGGACGGACATGACTATATCGACTCGGCTGTTGATGCTGATTAATAATATATATACTTTATGGGGTTGGAGCTGCTTCCTTCTGCCTATTTTCAATGGGTTCAGGGTATAAAAATATAAAGTTTTTACACTCTTTTGCATTTTGAAACATTAGACGAATTAATGACAATCTGTGCAATTTTTTATTATTTTTTTATATCTCACAATCGAACATTTTCTACAGGATTGGTTTTGTCATGGTCAATATGTAATAATATACAAGATTTTTCTGTGCCCTCAGCGTATGTTTATTTTATGAATCTCTTTGTCGTATAATGACAGACTGCAATACAGAAGCAAAAATTCGATTCAGTGACAACGAAGGTGGTTGTGGAGTTTTAATTAATCGAGAGCTCATAAAAATGTTACATACAAAAATACACAGATCTGACGATAGCAAAGCGTATACAGATGCATTAATAATAATCCAAATTTTCCGGAGAGAAAAAAAGAGAGTGTTCGACAGCGGATACCCTACACTATCGCACTAAAAAGAGAGAATGTTAACTTTCATAAATTCTATAAAAAAACAGTAATAAAATTGTTTAGTACATTAAAATCTTATCCATTATAAACACTTTTTATGTAGGGGCTTAATGGGCTTAATGTGACCGTAATGAGTTCGAACAGATGTTAAATGAATTTCGAATTTAATTACGTAAATGATTTTCTCCTTTTGATCTGACAACTGTGTCTTTGCAGTCGAATTTTTTTTACATTTTTTCTGTGCGGTGTTAAGATATGTTTAATATCTGAAAATTACTACATTGCATAAATTTATGTAAAAGAAGAAACCAATTAAACTACGATTTTTAATGAATTTTTTTATTAAAGCTTTGATTTGTATCCTGATTAATAAAAAGATTATACATGTATTCCTAATGGTATTTTGTTTCTATTTTTGTTTTTAAGATTTTATTGATTGAAATAAACCATTGCTCAGTACTTACTGTTTACAACAACTTATCAACTGGTTTTAATGCGTCTGTTTAACGTACTTTTGACGCTTGCAACAATCACAGCAAGGAATTTAAGCCACCTCTGTTTTGGCAGTTTATTGAATGCATTACGATGAATTCAAGACCACACAATCAAGCACAATCTTAAGTGATTATGAATAAATGAACCACAAATCCACAGTACTGGCACCTCCGTAATTTAAGTCACCTCAGATTCATTTGCTACAAAGCATGCTTCGAATTTTGTCAATTTTAATTTTAATTAGTAGGCGTTATGTCAGGCTTTAAGATCCACATACAGATTATCGAATCAATGGCTTCGTGGCATGTTAACTCAGTCAAGCAAAATCAACTATGCAACAATTCAATGCATCATGTCCCAATGGCGACAAATGTTTCAAAACATTCACTGAACTAATCTGGTAAATCTATCAGCATTCGTGTAGTTTAGCATCAAAAGCATATTATGTATCCATTCATGTCGAAATCTTAACACCTTTCAAATTTCAATTTTGGTTAAGTTTCTATGTTATGGGAAAATTTGTATGAGAGATTATCAATTATCAATAAATGTTTTTGATAGTCATCCCAATGCAGGAATGTTGTGCATTATGATACTTTGATAGAAAACGCTTTTTATACATTTTTACGGGCTGCCATACTATTTCCCAATTGATTGAACTCGGCCAATTTCCGTGAAAATTTCTCCTTGAAAAGAATTTTTTTTTGTTATTGCAACTTTAAATATAAATATGGAAATTATAGGATGGAAAATTAATTGCTAACACAGATTTTGTGCTTAGTGCCAGATTTTATACCCGGAACCCATAATACCCTTTTACCCATGGGTAAAAGGGGTATAATCTCCGACCCCATACAGTATATATATTCTTGATCAGCATCAACAGTCGAGTCGATATAGCCATGTCCGTCTGTCCGTATGTATGAACACGTCGATCTCAGGCACTATATAAGCTAGAGACTTCAGATTTGGAACTTAAGCTCGCCTAATCCCTGGGCAGTACAAGTTTTCATAATATTTTTTTCATAATATCGATAACTCTTTCCGTATCCGATATACACAAAAAAATCTCGAATTTGGAAATTTTTATTGAAATCGGTTGAGAAACACCTGAGATATGGAGCATGAAAGTTAAGAAAGTATGCACTATATGTACACACACTCATATACTTGAAATATATGGTTCAGGGTATAGTTTAGTCGGGCCTAGATAATATATCGATTTTTTGCCCATAGTGCAAGGGTCAATTATTCCCTGAAAACAGGGCCCTAACTAATACTTTTGTATGTTGATTGTTGTGCATAATTCCTTGAACGAGAATTAAATTCACAGCTACCTGGATTCAAACTGTAACCATAATAAATATCGATTGAACCTATTGTTTATATTGGCGTTGTAACAGGCAGGTATCCATGATTAAATATGTGTTTTTGTATGTACACAAAATATTTTGCCTTATAATTTATGTATACATGTTAATGCAGTTCTGATTCACTCGAGTACTTATGAGTGCATGACCTTATTACAATAGCAAAGCTTGTGTTTGCAATTGTTGTTGTCATGCATTCAAATGTTATACAGATACGCCTTAGCTTGTAACGGGCTATAAACTAAACTGTCACCGATTTGGGTCTGCTTTTATCCTGGGCTTATAGAGGTGCAAAGTGGGGCCCCAAAACGTATTTGTGTTTGTCGACATGTTTGTAAACATTGTTTCGTGTTGGCGGATACGGGTGGGAGTTGTGGTTGGGTGGTTGTTGTGGGTGGGTGTTTAATGAGGATGGGTGTGTGCTTCTTGTCCCTTTGTGCTAATGCAATTTAGTATCTCTGCAGCAAATGAACCTTGATTATGTGTTTATTAGACACCAATTTACACCCATGCAACAACTGTCAACCAGCAATGTTGCCAAAATCGCCATTGTTACCAGCTCACACATACAGACATATAATACATGTGCAAATTTATACCATCTCATCACGTTTATGTGATATTTTGCTTGGCTTTGTTTTGCTAATGAATGCAATGACAGTTGTGTAGTATTGTAAGCCAAGTGAACAGCTTGCACTCAACTCTTTAATCGGATTATTGCTTATGGCCAAGGCTTGGTTCCGGTATTCTCGCTTATTAGTTGGATGGGTAGGATCAAATTGAAATGCATTTATGCATTAACTGTGTGTTAATTGGATATTGGTTTAGTTGCTTGTTGCATGCTACTCACTTCGGTGTGATCCTGTGTGTGTGTGAGTTCCAGGTAATCGGTGAATGGTCAGGTTGAGCACCGATGAACTCAACTTAATATCATAAGCTTTGTTTACACTTAAGTAAATCATACAGTATGTTAGTTATGTCTTGCACATATGTTTTATTTGCATTGTACGTATATTAACGCACTTTCAAACAAGCAAATACGATTTAAGAAAGAAAACCTTTAAATATTAATTGATTCCTGATACACTTCTTACAACACATAACAATTAAATGTCGTTTTATTTTCATGTGTTTTCTGTTGGCTTATTTTTATACCCTTAACCCATTGAAAATGGGTAAAAAGGGTATAATGGTTTTGTGCTTAAGTATGTAACAGGCAGAAGAAAGCATCTCCGACCCCATAAAGTATATATATTCTTGATCAGCATCAACAGCCGAGTCGATATAGCCATGTCCGTCTGTCCGTCCGTCCGTCCGTCTGTCCGTCCGTATGTATGAACGCGTCGATCTCAGAGACTATAAGACTCCAGATTTGGTACATAAGCTCGCCTAATCCCTAGGCAGTACAAGTTTGTTTTAAATTTTCGATAACTCTTCCCGTTTCCGATATACACATGTGATCGATAACAACAAAATCTTCAATTTGGAAAACTTTTATGCAGTTTGAAAGATTATACTAAATAATGACAATCTGTGAAAATTTTATTGCAATCGCTTGAGAAACACTGGAGATATGGAGTATTGAAATTAAGAAGGTATGCACTATACGCGTATACATACACACACTCACACATACTTGCAAGCAGTGACTGTATGCGTAAAGTATCGGGTTAAGGGTATAGTCTAGTCGGGATTTCTCGACTAGAGCCTTCTTACTTGTTTATTTTGCGATCTATATTTTAGTTTTAATTGTTACTTATGAATTCAATATAAAATACAATGGATAATAACAATTGTCATTGTTACCAATATCAGTTGAAATATGCTGTTATAAACAAACCCTTAGCTTAAGATGGCATGTTTTGCACATGTAGGAAAACACTTCTATTTAATTACTTTACACGTTAACTGGCTATACAAATTTACTGCAAAATTCACCTCAGATACTTAACTAGGTTCCTGTTAACCGACATGCTTTTAACTGCTTAGACATGGGTATTGGTCAGGTTAAGGGTCATGTACTAACCAAAAGTTGATATAAAATATATGCTAACTGAACAGTTGTAAAGGCGAACACAATTACACAAAGGCTAACTCACATATATATTTAACACACCCATTTTATTAAGTCTTACACATGCACACACATGTATGTTTTGTTTATTGTTTTCGCATTCGTTTACTCACAGTTTACATACCTAACGGGCATTAATTATTTATGAACAGAGAAAGAAGCATGTAATAAAATTACAGGCAACTGCCGCAAGCACGAATGGTTTTGAAATTCAAGCAACTAAGCTGCAAAATTACATTAAATTTGCAGGCTGGCTAACTGGTAAACTGTCCAGAAAACTGGCCAAGTAATTAAGGGCTATAATAAAGCTAAGCTTACACAAATGAGTTCGAGAGTAGAGAGACAAGAATGTTACGAAAAGATGACACAATACGACAGACGGACAGACGATCCGACTTTTTGGGCCCGAAACCACGTGTCAGTTGTCAACGCTGCAATTTGACATAAACACCCAAAAGTATGAACCGCAAGGCGAACCAACTGCGTGAACATTTTCCTTGTTTGTATATATACATATATATAATGTATGTATATATATATGCATGTACATGTATGTGGGCTTATCTCACTTGCTCCTTTGTAGCATTTTATGTCTTGCGGCATGCATTATAAAATTAGTGACATGACTGTCACAAAATCTTCTAATTGTCCTGCTATCCTGCTATCTTGTTCTCTATTTCTATCTTGCTTGCTTTTGCTTTTAAGTAATTTAATTGAGATGGCAGTATTGCTGTCTTTATCTTTCATCTTGCTTGTTTATGACACTTGTCAAATTTTCACTGCCACCCATTAACCATTTGCAATTATGCCTCAAGTTACGAAAACTGAAGCTGTTTTAAGTGTGTGTGTGCTAATGTTTGCTTAAATAAATGGCGCTGAGCTTGCAAATAACAGCTGCAAGTTTATTATACTTCACGCATTAATGGACCAAAGCTAAGTTTAATGGCTTTTGTCCATAACACTTAATATGCAAAATTTATTAAGGTTTCATACGAGACTGTTGATAGAAGTAATATACAAATTAATTTAGAACTTCCTTTACAAAGAAATCTTTATTTTCTTATTCCATTATTTATATTGATATGCAAACATTTATAAACATTGATATTTACTAAATATCTAATTTGTATGCAAAATGTTATTCATTTATTTGCGAAGAACTATCTATGTATATATATTGTTTTTGACAAGTATATCTAGCGAAATATTCCATATGAGTTGAAGCGCATTTGAAAATATTTTTTGGATTAATTCTAAATTTAGCTCATGTAGTATATGTATGTGAATTGCCATTATAATTGTCAATAGAACGCGCAAACTCAACAGAGGTTTGACCCTCGAACGAGTGGGTTTTAGTGTCATTAGTTTAATAGTCATTAACAAACACGCAAGCACTTTGCATTGGAAGCGACTGCATCACAAATAAAACCAACACGCATAGCATATAACAATCCAAACCACCAGCCAACCACATGTGTATACTGTAAAGACAACCATAATTTGTAGTGGGTGGCGATTGCATTTAAGCGGTTTTCCCCCCTTCAAATTGTGTTCTTTGTGTCGCTAAGGCTTGAATACTCTTTAATTAATTACCACAAAATACTAAATCTGTTTGATATGACAACGCAATTGTTGAAATTGATAGCAAACGTATTTGTCTATGGCCCGCACAATTTCTTATGATTGCTCTAAATTTGAGTGCATAAATAATAGTGCAATGTTTTTGCGGTTAGCAAAATTATTTTCCATATTTAAGATTTGCATATGATTTAATGAACTTGTGTAAAAACAATAGATAAACAATTTTTAATTGAAATGAACATCAGTCAAATATCGAATTAAAATCTGTCAAAGTTAAAATAATTATATATTATATATATAACAAAATATTGTTATGAGCGTAAAGCTTAAAAGCATGACAAACACGCATTAGCATTTTATTTAAAACTAGTGAAACCTTACCATGCGTTCCAGTGGTGCTATTTGATGTTTACAATACGAATAAAGAACACATAACAAAATTTAAAATTTTTATTCGGAATTAGTTTCCATCTTCTCTTGGCATTACAAAAAAAAAATTGGAGACACATCGGCTTATAATATTTACATGCAAAATGGCTTTTAAAGAAATAGAAGCCATGAAGCTAACGAACAAAAAATATTTCAATAAGGTTCCCAAAAAATCTGTTTTAGACCTAGTACTGACATCCAAATCGAGTTAACTATTTTATTTTCTATCTTTTGTAAAATGCTGTCTATTTAAATCTTAAGATATTAATGTCAGGCCTTTCGTAAAGTTAAGCTTAGTCATGGTTGTTGCTGAAACGTGGCACAGTTCTGTGCAATTTTGCACTTTAAAGCTTATTTTCAAAATCAGGACAGTAAGCAAGCTAACACAGATACCAAGGCCAAAAATGTCGCAAAACTCGTCGGCTTAATACAACTGTGTATTTAACTTGCCAGCAAGCGACTGTTCAGTTACAGTTGCAGCTGCAGTTGCAGTCAGGCAAACTGTGAAATGCATTTGCACATTTTGTTGTTGACATTTTCACCATGCATTGTGCGTGTGGGAAAATTAAAGGAAATGCAGGCAACAACAAGCACAAGTATTCAGCTCGATGATGACGGTGATGATGATGATGGTCAACTGTTCGAGTGTGTGCGTGTATATATATGTGTGTGTGTGTATATACATGTGTAACTTTTTGGATTGTTTGTTTAGCGCCAGCATAAACAACTGTTGTAACAGTTGGCTCTACAAGTCCAGCTAGCGTTACCCCTTTGACAGCGCCTTGTTCCTCTCTTTGCCCCCTACACAAACACCAGCAACGGTAATTACGTAACAAAAGTGCATACAAACAAAAGCGCAAATGCTGACTACAAATCCAACAACAGCCAGACATCCAGCCAAATGAGTTACACAAATAATTATGCTCTGATTATTCTGCTAGCCACGTACAATATTGCAACATTGGATGTTTGCCTTTATTATAATCTACGGGTAGAACGAAAGAGCGGTAGAGAAAGTTCGTTTCAATGTTGCTCTTCAAAACAATATTTGTACTTCTTCATTTGATTAGCAAATTAATGACTTGCGATTGTATCGAATCTCACATGAGAAGTGTAAAAACGAACAACATCGAAAACAACATTAAAGGAGAAGAAGGCTTTATCATTCACACATGAAACTCTTTTTCTGAATACGAATACAAAGTTTGTGTATAGTTCTGCTGATTGGAATCAAGTGAGTGAAAAGAATATTGATTGTGCGACGGTCGGTAAATTATTTATTTTCATTATTTTGTTCAAAATATTATGTTTGAAACTAATAATAAAATATGTATTGAAAAGATTTATTTATTTAAGGATATGAATTGACACTATTTATGTAGTCGGCTTTCTGTTCTCCAAGAGATTATTTAATTTCCTGATTGAATGATCACTATTTTACAATGTAAGAACAAATGTTAGCAGTACCGATATTTTTTCCCCATGACGAGCAAGTTTCTTTAGATAATGTTAAAAATTTGGAGATGTATAGGGATGCTTCAGAAATTACCAGCGATTTTACAGATCACACAACACTTTTTGGGTTGATACAGAACTTCGAGTGATTTTATTTTTTTACCTTTTTCATTAACCATTTCAAACAAGAATTGATACCTCACATCTGTTAGTTTATACAATGCTTGTTTTGCACAATTAAATATTATATATGACCCTCGAAACCACTTTAAATTAGATTTTTTTTTATTATTATTAGTGTGTTTCATGTCTATTATTGGTCATAGATATATAAATATTAGGTTAGTCGTTAAAATTAAAATCTTTGTGCTTGCTAAATAGATTTTTTTAGGGAAGAACACAATGTGCAATGTTTTTTCTATCAAATAAAACATTAAAACACAAATTTAATTTTTTAATTAATTTTTTATTTAATTTCAATCTATTAAATAATTTCACAATAAATAAATAATTAAACTTATCGTTGGGGCTTATGAATCTCATATTGAGATTTTAATTTTTGACATTGATCATTGACGATTTAGGATGCAGCGACCTGGCATACCCCGACATTCTGTAGTGCGCTTGTCCAAAATAGTCTATAAAATTATGCCGAAAAATATGCAATCATTTTAGTCGAACAAAGGTTCGCTCATGTCTCTATATTTATGCAGCCAATTAAGTGTTCACTGTTGATTAGAGAAAAATGCAACTCTTGATTATCCCCGAAGCCGACATTGATCGCCGAGATGAGGCCTTATCCCCGAGGATGATCGTTGCATCGATCTCTTTTTCATCTAACCGTCGGGATGGTCGGTCGATACCCAAGAATTCGGACTGCGAAGTTTTTTTAAAAACGTGAAAACCGCGTGGCATATATTTATTATATGTTAATAATGTTGAGTAAAAGTTATTCATTCATTAAGCCTTAAGGCTCCACTGTTCCTCTTTAAAACAAATTCTGCAGCCGCTGTATAAATCACAGATCAATACATCAAAAAAAGAAATATGCTGATAACCCAGCAAGTTCCTGACCACGCGGAGTTTTGAACCTTAACCGCTTAGGTTATAGTGATAAACGCCAAAGCCCCGACCAGACAATGTGCCGCGATTCTATACAAGAACAAGTGCAAAATAATACCCCCGCAAAACTGAAAACATTAGACAAACAGACAAAAAAGAAACTATGCCGCAACATGACCACGCGGAGTTTTGAACCTCGATCGCCCGGTCAAAGTGAGAAGACAATGTGCCGCGATTCTACACAATACCCAAAAAAAACAAGTAAGAAGGCTCTAGTCGAGAAATCCCGACTAGACTATACCCTTAACCCGATACTTTACGCATACAGTCAGTGCTTGCAAGTATGTGTGAGTGTGTGTATGTATACGCGTATAGTGCATACCTTCTTAATTTCAATACTCCATATCTCCAGTGTTTCTCAATCGATTTCAATAAAATTTTCACAGATTGTCATTATTTAGTCTAATATTTCAAACTGCATCAAAAAGTTTTCCAAATTGAAGATTTTGTTGTTATCGATCACATGTGTATATCGGAAACGGGAAGAGTTATCGAAAATTTAAAACAAACTTGTACTGCCTAGGGATTAGGCGAGCTTATGTACCAAATCTGGAGTCTCTAGCTCTTATAGTCTCTGAGATCGACGCGTTCATACATACGGACGGACGGACGGACAGACGGACGGACGGACAGACGGACGGACGGACGGACGGACAGACGGACATGGCTATATCGACTCGGCTGTTGATGCTGATCAAGAATATATATACTTTATGGGGTCGGAGATGCTTCCTTCTGCCTGTTACATACTTTTGCACAAATCCATTATACCCTTTTTACCCATTTTCAATGGGTTAAGGGTTTAAAAAACTATGTCGCAACACGACCACGCGGAGTTTTGAACCTCGATCGCCCGGGTCAAAGTGATAAGACAATGTGCCGCGATTCTACACAATACCCAAAAAAAAACTGAAACAAATAAATAAAAGAGACAAAAAAAACCTAAGCCGCTAATCCGCCGCAACCCGACCACGCGAGGAGACGAACCCTAACCTCACACCTCGGACTGGATGTGCAGGATGCCCTCAGCAGCCACGCCAAGGTTAACAGCAGCCAACTCCGACCGAAACAGAACACGATTTTTTTTGTTAATAATTTTATAAAAATAAGTTAACTATCTATTTTCCAAAACTCATATGCAAATTAAAGTAAAGTAAAGTCAAGTGGAAAAACGAATAAATAACTATGGACGAGTTAAAATAATTAATTAATGATATAAAGCAATAAATTACAAAAAATTATAATTTAATTTCATAGTGCTAACCCATTTACTTAGTGATAAGTAAACAAAACCACCACTTTTTTCGATGCAGCTCACCACAACGACAAAAGATCTTTGGACGTCGAGGCGACAAAGTAAGTGCATCCCTTTTTATACCCTTAACCCATTGAAAATGGGTAAAAAGGGTATAATGGATTTGTGCAAAAGTATGTAACAGGCAGAAGGAAGCATCTCCGACCCCATAAAGTATATATATTCTTGATCAGCATCAACAGCCGAGTCGATATAGCCATGTCCGTCTGTCCGTCTGTTCGTCTGTCCGTCCGTCCGTCTGTCCGTCTGTCCGTCTGTCCGTCCGTATGTATGAACGCGTCGATCTCAGAGACTATAAGAGCTAGAGACTCCAGATTTGGTACATAAGCTCGCCTAATCCCTAGGCAGTACAAGTTTGTTTTAAATTTTCGATAACTCTTCCCGTTTCCGATATACACATGTAATCGATAACAACAAAATCTTCAATTTGGAAAACTTTTTGATGCAGTTTGAAAGATTAGACTAAATAATGACAATCTAATGAATCTAATGAAACACTGGAGATATGGAGTAATTAAGAAGGGATGCACTATACGCGTATACATACACAGACTCACACATACTTGCAAGCATTGACTGTATGCGTAAAGTATCGGGTTAAGGGTATAGTCTAGTCGGGATTTCTCGACTAGAGCCTTCTTACTTGTTTTTATTTAACTTTTATCAAGTGATTGAGTGATTCGGTGGTTAAGAAAAAAAAAGAAAATATATTATGATTATTTTACTTCGGTCATTGTGCTAAAAATCTTATATCAAGCCGCTCTCAAAAAAATCACTTGCCAGACTAGGCAACAAATTAAAATAAATAGCACCACCTTAAGCGAGACTATGGGAAAAAAAGTAATTTAATTAAATCGTTGATATTTTTGCGGATCGGAATAACAAAAGATTATTGATTTATAAAGAAAATATTTTATTAATAATAACAAACATATACGTAAAAATATGCAAAAGTACATAGACTATGAACACCTATGAAGACATAAATCAATTTATTAACTAACCATATAAATAATAAAAAATAAATAAATATATATCCATAATGAAGCAAATTGAACGCCCTGTGGGCGCAGTGCTTAACCGCAGTTTTATGTCAATAAATATGTATTGCTTTTGTTACAGCTTGAAAACAACTACAGAAGCCTAGGCAGACATATAGGTATATATTTTGATTGGCAAGGGGTCTTAGCCATGGCGAAATGCGTGTGATTTATAACTAATTGATGAACACAATTTCTCATGCAATGCCAGGCCGACTTTGTTGACTCTCGATGATGATAATGATGATAATAAAGAACAGTGGGCGTGGCACACAAAACCAAATTATGCACAGAACATTCGAGTACACTTGAGTACAGTTCCGCACAAGGTCATCACTGTGCGAGTTGCTTTGCCGGCGGCGCTGCTGTCAAATTGATTCGTTCAAGCGTTTCCCTTGAATAATTTGCGCCATAACCGAATT
The DNA here is from genome assembly GCA_035044485.1 of Scaptomyza reducta. Classification (NCBI taxonomy): domain Eukaryota; kingdom Metazoa; phylum Arthropoda; class Insecta; order Diptera; family Drosophilidae; genus Scaptomyza; species Scaptomyza reducta. Next base: position 4,058,495 of record JAWNNV010001315.1, on the reverse strand, counting down.
TATTATGCTTCGTTAGGAGCTAGGGGAAAGGATGATGAAGAACGGAATGGGAGAAGGGGTTATGGCTTGCGGCATAGCTTTAACTTGTGGATTGGTAAGAGGTAGGGGCGATAGCATTCAAACTCGCTTGAATGGCGATCACGCATTTCCGTTTCCGTTCGTAATCAATTTAAGTTCAGTTTTTATTTGTTGCTTTGTTGTTTAGCTTTGTTTTTAATTGATGAATACATTTAATTGAACTTAATGGATTTTGTGCAATGCACTGCGTGGGTGTAAAAGCCATTAGGCACACACACATACACATAGAGTAAAACTCCACACACTCGTACGTATTGTACCCACGACATCTAAAACGCAACCTTTTTGAATTTGTATTTGTTAGCTCACCAAACAACAATGTGGTGCCAACTGGCATCGAATTTTAATTGAATTTCAATTGATTGCAAAAAAGTTCCATTTGATACCGCAGCCAAATTTCATTTTAATTAATTAAAATTGATAACAATAACGGTCTTGCTTAAATTTAATGGCTTTTATAATTAGTTTAAGGAAACCATCAATAAAATTGCTGTGGCAAAAAGTATTGCAAAATTACATTTCCAAAGGGATTAATTATGGTTTTTCTTTTAGAAAAGTAAAACCTTTTAGAAAAAATCATTAAAAGCATTTGCCTGTAACAAAATATGAATAATGCTGCAAAGGCCTTTATTTACACCCTGAACCCATTAAAAATGTTAAAAAGTGTATTATGGTTTTGTGCAAAAGTCTGTCACCATCTCCTATCCCATAAAGTCCGTCGGTATGTAAGCCATCGATTTCGGAAACTATTTGGAACATAAGCTCGTCAAATCCCTCGGCAGTATAAGTTTGTTTCAAACTTTCGATAACTGTTCCCGTTTCCGATAAACATGGCGATGGCGTTTAAACTATAGATGAAATAATGAAAACCTGTAACAAATTTTTGATTGAAATCGGTTGAGAGACAAAAAATGTACACATTGAAGAGATACTTGCAAGCACTGACTGTACGCGTTAAGAATATGGTTCCGGGAATCGTCTACTGGGGATTCCTAGATTTCGACTATAGCCTTCTTAGTTGTTAAAATTCTGCTTGACAAATAAATGAGTTTAGGAACACGTTAAGTAAATAGTATAAAATTGTCAATTAGAACGTTGTCAATTTTAAACTTAGCAAATCCAACTTAACTTACAATTGTGTATTAAACTTTCTTTCTTATAGAAGGGAAACAAGTTGTAAAAATATGAATAGTAAATGAGATAGCGATAAAAATTGATGTAAGAAATCGTAAACTTGTTTTGCAAATATTGTTAAAAAGAAAGTCAATGATATGTTATAAAAATTTGAGTTCGATTTAAAGGTTCAACTTAAAATTGACTTTTTTAAAATCAGTTCATAATTTATTAATAATCAATTATTCAAAACAAATATAATCAAGGAATCTGTTCAGAGTGACATTTTTACAACTACCATCAATGTGCAAAAATCAAACAAAAATCTAAATCAAAGCTAAATCAATATCTTCATAATTCGGTCTTCTACTTAATTACGTTAAGAAACGCTGATTTTATTTTCTTGTTATTTGATATTTGACTGCAAGAAAAGTTTATTTCAAAACATTATGATTACTTAACTAAACCTTATGCTGTCAAATAAAATAAAAGAGATTGAAATATATATATCTGACAGTTATTGTACTCCAAACACCTTTATTGCATCACTTAAAAAAACACAAATAGTTAAAATTTGACGCGGATACAACCAATAAAAAAGTATGCGGAGAAAATGCAATCAAAGCGCCATAGCATACATTTTACAGATGCTTGCACATTTAAAATGTGTTTTTTACTTTAGTATACGATATAGTAAGGAATTCAATGCCAAGCCAAAAAAATGACGGGGCCAAAGTTTAAAGCAGCCAAAAAAAGTTAAAAAACACTCGCGTGGAGCCGCGGCGACTGTTTGAGAATAAATATATATGCATGTGTGAGTATTTGTTAGTATGTGTGTGAGGCAGGACAGGCAGAATGGCTTCTGTGGCCAACGCTGTGGTGCTATGCAAAATGGCGGCGCCGGAAAATGCAACGATGAATTTGATAATCAATTACCGTGCTGGGATCGGAGTCGAGAGCAGAAGACGGTGGAGCAGGGGAAGCTGAACTCATGTCTGGGCCACATATGGGCCACATTTACTGCAGGCAACTGTATAAAACCAATGGCAACGGCCACATGGTAAACACTCGAACACACACACACACATTTATACACCCTTGGGGTCAATCGCATTGGCACTCCACGGGCAAATGCAAATAGAATGCGGCAAACGAATACCACAACCCTAGGTCTGAGTTAAAGGTTAGTGTGTGTGTGTCTCAGGTATGCATAAATATCAAATGCTCTTGCATTTGTTGACATTTTTCATAACAGATTGCAAATTGGTTGTCTGCTTTGTGCAGCTGCTGTATGGCATTTCCACATACCTTAAGATACACATACACACATAACTATATGCACATTTGTATCTTTATCTGCTTCTGTATCGAAATCTCTGTATGTGTTTTGTGTGGCTCAAGCCAATTAATAAATTGCATGCCACAAATGATTAAGTGCCAAAGCCAACAAATTGTATTTATGCCCGTTGGTGGCAAAATGGAAAATAGATTTACAGCTACAGCTTGCAGCTATTTTTGTTGCTGATTTATTTAGCACAAAGCCATATGCAAGAACTTGCATGTATATGATTTTGAATATATACTTTAGTAATTTTTGGGAGTGACATATTTTAAACATAAATCTAAATTATGTCAAAAAAATATTTTTGGAGCTTGTGTACTTTCTGTAATTTTATATATGCATTTTTTTTGCAGATAATAAAAGAAATATATTATGAGGGTTTCAAGAATGAAATACAATAAGTAATTATTTGACTTATGCATTTTTTCCATTCATTTGTACAAATGAATTTCAAATACAATTTTCCAGCTTTCCATAGTTTGCAACTATTCTGGCAACAAGGATATTTCACATTTTCAAATTGTGTTAAGAATTTGTTTGGTAGTTATTCGATAAACGCAAGAAGCATTCATTTAATTTGAATAAATTTCCTGTGTTACATTTTTATCTATTCACTATGCTGTTCACTAACACGACCATTGGTTGCCTGCCAAGGACACTGTGCAGCAATAATCCGCATAGAGCAGGTCATTAAAGTATACTAATACCGATTTACGAACGCCTCTGCAATGTCGCCCAACCATAAACACTCAGCGCCCATCCGGCTTATTGCCATTTCCAGGGCCAATAAACTTAAAAAAAATAAAATGCTGGCACCGTGGAGCACTTAAAACGTGGTAAGTTATTCTCAGATACCCTTTCAGGGCATATAAATATTTTGACATGGAATGAAAACTATTTTACAGTCGAACATTTTTTTACAATTTACCATAAGTTTTCACTTTGGAAATAAAAGTAAAATATAAATTAAGTAATTTATAAACTTCATATATATATTATATATATATTCCATATGACTGTAATAATTAGTCCAAGACTAAACTAGTTGCAAGAGTACTTGATCTTCGACTATGTTGACACCTAGTTCTTATATTTTTTTGTTTTTTTTTATAACCAAGTGTTCAAGTTGATGATGGCCGACCACATCATTATCAGCGGCAGTGAAAACGTTGGCTTCGCTGATGAGTCGTGAATGTGAATGTGAGAAGAACCTACTCAGAGTTAATCAAATTAAGTTTCGGTTGGCTTTGTGAGAGAAAGACACTGTGCGAACAAAGGACGCCGAATACAGGATACCCAGCAAGCACGAAGACGAATGGACCAACGGAAGCGTAAATTAATCATCTTTTCATTTTATTGTTTTCGTTGTTGTATTTTTTCTCGCATTAGTTGAAGTCTGAGGTCAGGGCTTTGGCTTTTTGTGACGTTGCTTCAACTTTATTATTTCCGTTTGTTTTTATTTTTGAAATGCGTGACAGTCTCTTATCTGCAACTTAGTAAACCAAACTTATTCACATTGAATAAGAAACAAATAAGCTGCATAAGGCAATTAAAAATGGTAAGGTAAAAAATATTGCAGTTAATTTTTAAATTATTATTTTTTAACAATAATACAAATAAACCAATAAATCCTTTTTGCTCTTGACACAACTTTAGCTTTGTTGTAGTAGCTTAAAGGATCAAGTTCACTAAACGACCTTTCTATGCTTTCTGTTATATTAGACCACATGTATTGTACTACATTCTCGTATATGTTAGTATTTATGTGAGTTTCTGTTTTTAATTGTAAAGTACTTGTATTGTTTATGCATTAAAGATGATATGTAGGCGTATAGTTTGCACATAATTACAGTTGGAGGGACTACATTGTACAAGTACATAAAAATATGCATTGCATTTATTTATCATGATTCTGCATTAAGTAACTTTTGTATCTTGTGAATTATCTCGCTGGTTAGCCACAGTTTCGCCAACTTTCCTCACCGAATTTTTTACGGATTCTGTTTGTTTTGGATCGCATTTAGATTACAGTTTTTTCGGGTTTTCCGCTTTATTTTAATTTTTTAACGGTTTTTTGCGTTATTTATGCTCTTGCGGTTTGTTTTCATCTATAGCCAAAACTTATTACGGAACTTATTAACAAAGTCAACACGCTCTTGGCCTCTGCGCTTTGCCTGGACGGTAAAAAAGTTTATTATGCCGAGCAGCGTTTTCCATTAAGAGCCTGCCTCGCCTCTCAGTCAGTCCACCCCTTTTCCTGTTTGTATTCCTTGTTGTTGCTAAAGTTTTTGCTTTTGCTATTGTTGTCGGGGCGTTGGTCACATTGTAATGGTCGTTGCCATTTTTGGGCACTTTGACGGAAATGTTGTGCATTATGGGAAACTTGCTCAGATTTCCGTCGCTTCCGGTGTGACATTTATTCATTAGGATTTTGATCATTTTTCAGACGTATTTTTCCCTGTCTACTTCTCTTAGTTTTTTTTTTTATTTTTGTTGTGTCGGCGGCTTTGAAGAGCATATATTTTGTGGAAGCAGCGTTAATTGGAAGAGTTTTGCTTGCCTTTATTTGCAAATAATTAAAAACTCTCTACCTCACACTCTCTCGCTCTCTCTTTTTCGTGCTCTCTTTCTGCAAGTTGGGTGTGCTTGGTAACCGCGAGTTGTTAATTTATTTATTGACCCTTTTCACACTTTAAGCATAATTTAATTTGTTGTAAATAGAAAGTTTTGTGGCTTTGCTTGAGTTTGCCCATTTTCTCCCTCTATTTATCAAACGAGGCACCCTTCCATAATCATTTGAGTGATTTGAGTGACCCGCATTCGACTTCCGTTTGCTCCAAAAATTTCATTGATTCAGCAATTTTGGGTTGGCTGATTTGGGTGTATTGAAGTCTTGTGTTACACTTGGTTAATTAACCGAGACGTTTGCACTCAATACTTTCGCCATAATAAGAAAGCGTTCGGTTCGAGTTAATGCAAACCACATTTTCCAACTAATGAACTGCCCTACTGTATTTAAACTGACGTATGAATATTACGATATCTATAATATATTACTTTATTAAAAAGGGTCTTCAACTTATAAATACTGTAATGCAAATAAGAACGCATTAGTATGTTTTATTGTTATTTTTAGTTGATAGACAAAAATTGAATGATGGCAATAACAAACTTAACCTAACAAATAGTAAAAAATTAGTTCTCAGAATTAAAGTTTGTTTCACTAAGTAAGGGAACATTCATTTTAATAATGCTAAAGTATACTTTTGATTTGTTCAATATCAAAAATATTACAGATAAAAATATATAAATAAATCTATTAGGCCTATTATTATGCACTGAACTTAAGGCGAATCTAATTCATAATCTCTTAATATTCTTAATAACGCCAAAACAAAATTGAGTAGTCATTTTTATACCCTGAACCCATTGAAAATGGGTAAAAAGGGTATAATGGTTTTGTGCAAAAGTATGTAACAGGCAGAAGGAAGCATCTCCGACCCCATAAAGTATATATATTCTTGATCAGCATCAACAGCCGAGTCGATATAGCCATGTCCGTCAGTCCGTCCGTATGTATGAACTCGTCGATCTCAGAGACTATAAGAGCTAGAGACTCCAGATTTGGTACATAAGCTCCCCTAATCCCTAGGCAGTACAAGTTTGTTTCAAATTTTCGATAACTCTTTCCGTTTTCGACTAGACCCTTCTTACTTGTTTTTATCTATTTTATCAATATTAATCATCTTATAAGCCAAATAAGCTAAGAAAATTTTATTACATTTCCAAAGAAGAGAAAGTAAACTTAAGTGTTTTGGCTGCACTGCCATTTGTCGATTAGCGGCCCGCAACTAAATTCACCCGCCTTTCCATTACTCTTATGATCACTTATTCGGTTTACTCTAACAATTTGCAACAATATGATAGAAGGCAGAAAAAGCCGGTGGAAAAAAGCACAAATATCTAATAAATATTTATGGCAAAAAGATAAAAGCCAATGTCATAAAATTATTTGGTCTGCCATCTCTATCACACACACAAATACCCACATACAGAAATACGCAAACTCTCCAATACATGAACATAATTACAGACACGTGAATTTGTTTTGTGTGGGTTTCATTGCACTTCCAGTAACGCCCATTCATTTTTTATGGAAAGCCGCAATTTCTAGCCCTTTTGTGGGAATAAGCTTTTGTGTCTGGACTTCTGATGTACGGAATAACTCGTTGTTAAGTCTGTTTACAGGTTGAATGGTTGTACATTACATTATCTCGTACAGATTGAATCATACTTGATGGGAATAACAAAAGATTTTGTGGACCATTTTACTCGTAGATAAAAATACCAGCTAGAAGTTCATTTGAACCAATTATGTATGAAAATATAAGTGCCCCAAATTTAAACAAAAATGTGTATGCTTTAAGACTTTTTGTATGGAAAATAGCTTTCTTCTGATTTAACTCGATTGCAGTCCAAATTAAACGTCAATGTGAACATGGGTCAGACTCTGGCTTTAGGGCTACTCACTCACTTCAAACTGTTATGTCGCCTATGAATATAAAGTTTTTATTATAGTTTGTGAACACATAGAATCTTCTTAATAGTTTTAATTAATATAAAAGTCTTTCATTTGCCTGCTGAATTGAAATGAGTTGATATTTGTTTTGGTAAAATCTTATTTCAACTGAACTGAAACAATTAAATCCTTTTTTAACTGGTTTAACGGAATTAAAACTGTCAAAGATTTAAACCAAACGTAGACAGTTAACATTCAAATTAATAATTATATTCCATTTCATCTCTAATTCTACCTAAATAAAGGTGTAAATGCAAATTTAATGTTTAATTGGGGCAAATAAACCATAATAATTGCTGAGCTTAATGTATAATGAGGAAATTCATATGCATGGACATTTGAATCAAAGCTTGTTTCCTTTTTCGCGTTTAATTTAACTTTTACATTTATAATTAAGAAAGCGGGTGGAAATAAAAAGAAAAAGATGCATAAAGAGAGAGAAATAATAAAAAAAAAATATATTTTCGGAGCTTGTACATGAAACAAAATCACTTAAAATTCATGACATGGCTCGCGCCTCCTCCCTTGTTGGAGGGGGGGTGTGTTGGTAGGGAGTAGGGGTGCCCCTAACACTTAAGAGTAGGCAGATTGTACAAGTGAGCGAGTATCTTGTATTTTCAGCCATAAATTAGCACTACGCGGCACACACTCAATGGCAATGGCAATGGCAAAGGGCTTTTTCGGAGGAAACCTCGGCATTTTATTTATTGTGTGGAGTTCGGGTCTCCAGATTGCCCCACATGAGTGTGGAAATGTCTTTGTTTGTGTTTATGTTTGCGTGTGTGTGTGCGCGTTTAATAAACGAGGCCAGGCAGCCAACAACTTGTAAATGTATCTCTGTTCCTGCCACATCCACATCCACTTCTACTTCCGGCTTTCGGCTTGCCTCGATACATTGGCCGGCCTCCCTTTCTGTGCTTTCGGTTGGGGTTGTGCTGTTGCGCTTTTACGGCCAAATCGTTTTTCTTACAGCTTCGCTTTATGCTCCAATTATAACAAGACAGCGCTCAAGCGTATCCTGTTCAAACAAGTAACGGTCGAGTACTCGCAACTCGCTTGCAACTGCCTCTCACTTTGTGGAGCACAAACTTAACTCTCAGCTCCTCATTCTGGTCTATCTTCTTATCCACTGCTTCATTTTTGTTTGTTTGCGGTTTACTGTTACTTTGTTGATTTTGTTTGTTTATTTCCGCTAAATTAATGGCGTCCAACGCTGACACTTCCGGTACACACATATGCATATGTATGCACATACATACGCACACTCACAAATCAGCTCTTTCTGTGGCTTCATAAGCGGTAACTGATTGCGTTCAATAACGTTGTGGTTACTCGTTGTGGCGTACTCCCAAAAACCAAACACCCACTCGCTCCACTAGTCCACTCAGAGAAAATAAATTGAATTAAATTTAAAAATTAAAATTTATTTTTTATTTTCTTATTTTCTTTCTTTATTTTAAAAAGGTAAATGAAAACACTTTTTGCGAAAACATATTTTGTAAATTTTCAAATCACCATAAAACCCTTATGTTTCATTGTTTTTTCTGAGTGTAATACTAGTTTTCCACTCTCTCTCTCTCTCTCGTTTTCACTCAGCCCAATTCGGCTGCCGCATGTCTGCTTCTACTTGTTCAACCCTGTTGCTGTTGTTGTTGTCAATCAGCATTTTGCCATTATCCTTATACACGCGCCTCTGATTATGAACATCATTAGTTACTGCTCGCTGATTCTGTGTTGCCGCATCCAAGATTTATGAGTCTGCAACAGTGCCGTGTTCGCCCTCTTCACCACCCAACCTCCCTCTCTCTGTTTTTGTCTCTGCCTCATGATTCTATTACAAGCTGTAGCTACAGTTAATTTGACGTGCATAATTGTGGGTGTGGCGACTACTTAGTGGAAGTCTGTGTGTGTTTGTTGTGTCCCGTAACTAAACTGGTTGGTGTCTTTTAGCTTACTTACATCACATGCCATTAAATATTTGTATGTTTGTCGGAGGACACACGTGGTGATAAGCACCTCCAACAACAGGTTACAATGACAATGAAAGAAGACTGATTAATATATTAGCTGTTGAGTCCTGACAAACAAGCTTTAGATTCTCCACTTAGTCAAATTTAATACAGAGAAATCGCCTCAATTAAAAATTGTGTGTTGCTTCTGGACTGAGTGATATTAATTGCAATAAACTGAAGTTGCAGTAGGATTAAATAGATGCAACAAATTGACGTCAGTAAAATGTTAATATACATACGGTCAGTATTTATCTATTAAAAATATTTAGTATAATAAATTGAATATTTTAAAATCAACAAACAAACAACGATGAGATATATTTATTGCTATATATACTATAAACAATATTTAGTTTTAGTTAAGTTCTCATATAGTACGGCAAAAAAGAGTTGTTATAGTAGAGACTTATTTATTTAAACCGATAATGAAAACTTTTGTGAAATCGTGTTAGGCATTCGTGAGCAGATTTTAAATTTGGTGATTAAATTTTATTTAAAGACATTTCAGGACTTTAGTTCTAATTTTCTCGCTCGTATTTCGTGGAATTTAGCTTGCGACAAATAAATTTCAAAACATTTTCACACACACAGATATATATATATATATATATATATACAAACAAAGAGAGCAACAACAACTGGCAGCAATTTGTAGAGCAATAACTTTTATCGTTTTATATCCTTAAGGCCTATTCGAGACGATTGCAAGTTGTTATTGTGCGCAAACACACAAGTACCAAGTGCGTTCAGTTGACCCCATTGCAAGGGCAAGCCCCCTTCTCCACACCCCTCCCACACACTCCTTGGCTATTGAGTTCAGTCAATTGGCGCCAACTGTGCCTGGCTAGGCAACGTGTCGCTTAATTGATAACGACGTCAACAAAATTGACGCCATGGACGCAATTGGAACCAACAACAACAAAAACAATGCCAATAAGAACACCAGGGACAAGAGCGCCAACCGGCCAAACATTCAAACAGACTACCACAACAACAACAATATCAGACCCAGAAAAAGTGAAAAAAAATGAAAAAATTGTTTTCAAGTAGAGCGGCCACTTGACATCAAAAACATGCACATGTCCAAAACAATATGGCGACCAACATGCTCACATATGCCAGTAAGTGTATAACACACGTGTGAGTGTGCGTGTGAGTTCAATGAATGGTTGTGTTGAAACCGGAAGTTGCAAACACGAATATACGATTACAGAAAGCAAAAGGGAGTGGCGGCATTTATGTATCCCATGAGAATGTGCGGATATCCTTTTAAGAGCCACAATTTTCCAAGCAATTATAACCATTTGTATGGCTAATGCATCGATTTACTTTCGTTTTAGTTCTCCTTTAGTGGGAACTTAATTGGCGAACTAGTCAAAGGTTAACAGCTAACATTTAATTGCCACAATTTTTGAAAGCACTTCCATATTTTTTTTTTTAGTTTCAATTTGATGTGGCCGATATTTACCACACAGCTTAACACTTGAAGCTCTATTGAACATTGATTATAAATAAAAGCTCAAATACTCTTACTGTAAATGTTTCTTTTGATAGCAGATATAGATGATAAAATAAAAGTGCGTGAATTGAAATTGTTTTCAATAATAAAAAGATTCTGCGTTTTCCAAACTGAAGCTACAAAACAATCTTATATCGTTCTATATAACTTTTGTATTTTAATAATATACTGCAATAAGTTTAAGCTTGATTCATAAGGAAGAATTGTTATGAATATAAATTTGCGATGAAAATATCGATTTCAGTTGCCTTTGTAAGCTTCAAGCCGCTTGCGTAATAAATATCTACAATATTCGGTATACATTCTTATGCTTGCTGTAATAATATTTGTACACCCTGTACTTGCAACTTACAGTGTATATAGCAAAATATACTATTGCACATTTAAGTTGATTTATTATATGCTTTAGAGCTAATTGCCAATTCTAAAATAAGTAATATTAGTTAATATATTCTTGATTTTTCAAATTTCTACATATCAGCATTTGTCTATCTGTTACTCCCAAGTAAACAAAGTACTGGGTAGCTGCAAGTCAAGAACTCCTTACGATACATATCCCTCAGCTCTTATTTACTATTTTGTATTTGTATGCGTTCTGGCGTGAAATTTTTATGAATTCCCAAAATGTATTTCATATGAAGCTGCGAAATATAAAATGCAAACCCAATACGAACATTCGAAGAGCCTTATATGTATTGTTAAATTGCAACGGTGTAGGAGTGTAACATAAAAGCGGAAGACATGTTGATGTTGTTGAACTATATTTTGCCACTGGCCCTGGAAATTTATGATTTTAATTGGTTTGGTCAAGCGGAAATTTTTGCAAAAGCATTTTTAATGCTATTGTGGGTTGACGGGCTCTTTTATGCTTTTATAATATGCTTCAGATTTTTTTTTGTTTTTCTTTGGTCTTTGGCATTAACAATATTGTATTTAACTCTCACAATTTAAATAATTCATCATGGCATCCATTTCTATTGATTGATTTATTCGAGTGGAAAAATATTGCGAATGCAAACAAAAAGTTGCTCTCTGACTTTTTGGGCGCAACCAATTCGAAAGCAAAGCTACAAAGTATGAAAAAATATGCAGTTATATGGAAGCAGCACTTATTGCGTTAAAACATTTTTATTGAAAATATATAATAAAATACTTTAAAAATATTTGTTTATCTGAATATAATCGCACATCGCCTGACAATCAATTTTGCGTGCAGCTCAATTATTTTTCATTCATTAAATTGTATTTTTTTCAAGAATCGCTTTTTATTGGTCTGATAATTGTAAAAGTTACAACAACATGAATAAAAAATGAAATTTAAGTATCAAGTTTGATTGCTGTTGTTTTAAGCTTAATTTGTTCAAGTCATTTTTAATTTTAATTTACTTTATACAAATAAAAGTAAATTAAAAAAATAATTTATAATAATAAAAATTGATTTAATTCCTGACAAAGGAAAGCAAAATTTAATGATGAATCCATGTAAGCTTTTATTACCCAATGGTATCCCAATTAAAATTGGCCATACAAATATTTTACTTTGAAGAACTTCGATCTACAATAAGACCTGTGCATACAGTTATGAATGTGCATGCATACACAGGTCTAAGAGTCACACCTGCATATTACGTATACGCCACATGTGTTAATGCCTTTTCATGAATCTTATTGTGCACATTTTAGTTGTTAATACAAAAGTGCGCGCCGTTTTCAATGACTATGAAAAGTGTGAATATGATATGCATTTATGTGAGTGTGTTTGTTATGTCTGGATGTGTGTGTGTGTGTGTGTGCTTGGGAGTGGGCTTTTTTGTTGATGTGTTGTAGGGCGAGAATACAAAGCTGTAAAACAACAATGACGAAGACAAAGGAGCAGCACGGATCCATAAAAGCGTTATGACAAAGCCATAAACTGTTAACAAAAAGAATACATAATGTGAATAACACGAATACGTACAAAACAACATCTTATATATGACTGTTAGATATCGAAGAGCCAACAAAGCTAACAACCATAATGCCTTCCCTGCACATAAAGAATTGCACAATTATGGCTGCATTTTGGATTAACTCGAATTTCAAAACCACAAAAAGCTAACGGGCTGATTTGAATATTAAAAAAGAAATAGCATACAATTAATGTGATAAGAATATCAAATATATTTAATTATTTAGTTGGAAGTTCGATTATATATTCAGATTCTAGAGCTGTTGCTATAACAATGTTAACGTAAATTTATTTACGCTTTCTGCATTTTTTTCAAAGGTCTATTATGAAAACTGTTGGGCCAACCATTGACTTATTTATTTTGTTGTGGCTTTATTTTCATTATGTTTTTCATTTGTTTTCATTTCGTTTGTTTTTTAATTTGAAGAAACTTTGTTACGAAAAATATATAAAAAATTAAAATTGGTTATTTTTTGTAACACGAGACTTTAAGCAATATTTAAATAATTTAAAATAATATATATTTTTCTGGCTAAGTTTTTCAATTGTGCGTTATTGAAAAAATTGATTAAATACCATTAAATGTCTGTGTTGGTATATTGGTCATGTCCTTGTCGACCTTTATGTGGGCTTTTATTTTACTGCGTTTGTTTACAGCATATAGTACTGTAATTGCCGATAACGATTTCAAGAAACGAAAAAAAAGTATAAATAAAACAAGAACAACAGCAGCAGCAATAAAAATCCAGCTGTGCAAGAGAATGTTCTCAAAAAGTCAACACATTAATACACGAACACACATAAAAGCGAAGTTTCGAAAGGGAAAGTGAAAAAAATGCCCTTTGATTTTTCAGTAATTGTTCGGGCATTTTTCGAGCCATTAATGTGTTTATATGCGCATTTATTGTCTGACCACTCCGTTTAGTTGTGTGTGTGTGTGCGTTTGAGTGTGGCTTCAAAAGCGCATTGACTTGTTAACGGTCACGCTTCACTAAAACTAAAACTCCCCCTCTTTTTACATCAAGCGTCAATGGCATTTGATGTTGACTGCGTGGATGCTTGAAAATAAAATCGTAAGTTTAGTTTATCCTCTAGAAATATAAAAACCCACAGCACACACAAGTGAACACTTGACAGTCTACGTGGCCCTTAGTACTTGTAAAAGATCAATTGTCAGTTCACAGTGCACTGAGGCAAGACATTGGAAGGAATTAGTTGCTGGATCGGAATAGATCAATGGAATCTTAAACCATTTAATTCTTTCAATTAAGTTCTCTAGTCGTATTTCTTACTAAAACCGAAGTGTGACTTTAAAATGCTTTTACCACCACAAAGTTAAAATGCATTAAAAATAAAATGGTTTTAAAAATAAGCCTGATTAGATTACAGTGAATAAAAGAAAAAAGAAAACAAAAAGAGAACGATGCCTGAATCCTATAATTTGCGCTTACAGTCAGTCCTTGTGTAGGCGTATTCTACATACTTGACTTAACTTTATTGTTCTATATCTCCGGTGTTTTCCAACCGATTTCAATAACATTTTTACAGATTTTCATTACACACACACATACTTGCAAGCACTGACTGTACGCGTAACGTATATGGTTCAGGGTATAGTCTAGTCGGGATTTCTCGAGCCTTCTTACTTGTTCTTTTTTTTTTGGTTTTGCCTTATGCGTACATAATTGAATATTAAACACCTTTGAGGGGAAATAAAAATTTTGCTGTTGACCAAGTTCCAATTTTCCGCCAATGTTCATCCATAGTTCTGCGCCATTATTAAACGCAATTAATCAAAGAAGTAGGTTGATTGCTACTGCCGTGAGTGCATTCGATGAGGCGGGGCTTTTGCTTTTAGTGTTTCTGTCTGTTTCCATGACAAAAGCTCAGCGCAAAGCTTTTTGTGGTTCCGCTGACAGCACTTTGATGATGGTAATTTTGAAGCTGGTGGGCTTTGCTGCTCCATAAAGAGAATTAGAGACAGAGCGTTGATTGCAATGCGCTTATAATAATTGTGTGCTTATTGCAGTTATATGGCTGGGTTCACAAACAACTCCATATATATATCAAATACATAGAACATTTAATGTATTTATAGCGCATATTTATATAGAAAAGCAAGCATTTTCTGAGAATTTCTAATCGATATTTAACTAAATCATGAAAAACCGTGCTCACAGATATATAATTAACTTACTTTCTTTAAGAATATATTTTCACACACTAACTTATTTGCTGCATTGAGTAAAATGCTATATCATTTATTGCATTCACAATAAATCGAAGAGTAAGCTGACAAATGAAAAAACAGCATGGCGCGAATGCAAAAACTACTACATTTGTGCATTTATGTGGCAAGTGTTTCCCTGTCATGAAAGTGGCAGAGTCATCGTAGCTTAACGATGTGCGTAAATGCAACGCTATCGGTGTCGATGGCAATGGCGATGTCAGCAGTTGACAGTTAAGGCACCCAAGGCACGCTATTTGCCAATAGAGGGAGTGATTGATGGTGTGGCAGCGACACATATATCAAATTCACATTTAAATGCACACACACACTCCAAAGCGAAAGGGTAAGTTAGAAATTTAAGTGTAAGACCGAGAGACCGCCAGACAGCTCAACTGTCAGCCAGACTGTGTTTGGCCACACGCAAAGCAATTTAAAAAACCATTTGTCTGTATAATGCGTCTAAGTTCTGAGATGGGGACAAGGACAACGGAGATGCCGTCTTTTAGATAGTCATGGAACATTTTTATACAAATACAACATGGCCCATAACATGCCACATAACAACGAAATGCGAACGATCCATTGAAACCAGATCCCAATGCTGTGTGTGTGAAATAACTTCATTTCCCTTTAGATTCGCCGTGGACACAAAGAAATACACTCAAGAAAATGTTTAAAGTAAATTTTAAGAAACGATATAGTTAGCCTTAGAGCCACGTCTCCAGCATTACGCCGAGTTGCAAGTATGTGTATATGTGTGTGTATGCATATACTGCATACTTCACTTAATTACAATGTTCCATATCTCCGGTGTTTCTCGACCGATTTGAAAAATGTAATGTTTCAATCGTGTCAAAATGTGTAAGGTTCAAAGTTTTCCAAATTCAAGGTTTTGTTGTTATCGATTGCATGTGTATATCGGAAACAAGAAAAGTTATTGAAAATTTGAAACAATTTTGTACTGCCTAGGGATTAGGCGAGCTTATATTCTAAATCTGGAGTCTCTAGCTCTCAAAGTCTCTGAGATCGACACGATCAAACATACAGACGGACGTACAGATAGACATGCTTATATCGACTAGGCTGTTGTTGCTGATCAAGAATATATATACTTTATGGTGTGGGAGATGCTTTTTTCTGCCTGTTACATACTTTACAAAAATGCATATATAGTTGTCAAGTTTTCAGAATTTTTTTTTAGTTTCTAAAAAGTTTTAAGCATTTTTAATGTAATAAATATGTTACATCAAAAGTATTTAATTTAAAAAAATAAATTTAGTTTTAACAAATATTAATTTTTGAGTAAATGAATAAGTAAATGAAAGTTAAACTTAAACTTTTATAAATAAACAAGCTTTTCTTTGAAAACTTTAAATTAAGAAAAATAAATCAAGATGCTTTTGAGGCAGCATTTCTGTCAAGTGTACAATTTGGGCCTCGGTGTTTACATGCGTGTAACTATTCATGTATGTGTGCAAACGCTGCTCAACTAGGCGTTAAAAATTCAATTTACACAATTTTGAACGCAATTAAATTGGATCTGCGCTCCCTTACACCCTTAATCGTTTTCGCTTGCCTTTAAGCACACGCAACTGCGGCTAGTTTTTATGCCGGGCTTGATGCGTGGGCTGGTCCAACTTTTATGTTCATATTTTATGCATTAAGTACTCTATTAAATTTTTTGTTGTCGCTCTTTGGCTAAGTCATTTTGGCATGAGTAACATGAACATTCTTGTACATACTCTCATTCATACACATACATATACACTTATAAATGTATCCGGCTCTTGGATGACCCTCAGAGTAACGGCTCTCCGATGGTGCTTGTTTACTGTGTCGTTGGTTTACGCATTTATAGCGTGCTTTACATGTGGCTTTTATCGCCAAGGCGGCGTATGAGCGATTTTTATTGGATTCTGATGATATAAGCCAGTTTTAAAAGAGTTTCGACAATTTCTCATGTAATATTTAAAGCAAAGGAGTAAATTTAAGATTGGACGGTAATGATAAATATTTTGCTTATATCTATGTTGAAAGGTTATCAGACGCATTTCAGAAAACATATCAAGTATTTTTATAGTAATTTTTTAATTCTCAAAAGATATTTGCAAACAAATAATTGATACAAATCGGAGGTGTACATTTATTATGACAACACAAGACTTAGTTTAACCATCTTTGATATCTTACCTATTTTTAAACAAACTGGTAATATTTTTTAAAATCATTTAAAGAATAACTATATAAAATTCTTTAATACATTTATAATACTTCCGCTCTTCTTGCTATTCATCTCAATGCTTTTGATGCCGTCAAATAACATATGAAATAGTATGGCAATGTAACGGAAATCGGCTTAAAATTTAGTCTGCACACACAGACACAAAGTGATGCGGACAAAGCATGCGTGATTTATGGGCTACCCATGTTCGTGTGCTGACTATGTTCTAGCAGCAGGAGCAGCAGCAAACACTTTCTGAAGTCGGTCAGCACAACCAGGGGTATAGCTATGGGCTGCGCTTTTGCGACTTGTGTAACTAATGCAACTGAGCGTCGTCGCGGGCCGCAAGTGAAAAAAGTTATTTACTGCAAACTTCCGCCAAGTGTGTAAAGGAGAACGTCAGAAAGGGAACAGGGAGTCAAGCATTGTTGGTTTTGAAGCCTAGCTGGGCTCAGTTTTTAAATAATTTTTGCTATTATTCTATTCATATACATATTTTTTTGCTCGTGCAGCACAACTTGGCTCAAGTTGGGAACTGTTTTGCATTGTGAATGGAATTAGGGGGGAGTTGGGGATTGGAGAATGTTAGCATTACTCGCAAATTATGTTACTTTAGTCAACTCGAATAAATCTTGGTCTGCGCTGCTGCTACTGTTGCCTATACACGAACACAAATCACAGGCAAATTAGTTACTCCCGCTACCCGGGGCAACTAACCAAGCAAAACTTGTTGAGCTGCAAGTTTTGGCAGCAGCCCTTATGTACGAGTATATGGGTCTTCGAGAGTGCTATGCTATATATGGCCAAAAACTTGCCGCTAATGAGTAAATGTGGCAAAAGTTTAAATTAATTTTTGAAATGTGCTCCTACCAGCTACAGCGCCAGTGGTAGTGGACTGGGACATGGCCAAGAACAAGCACAGGGGCTAACAATTTTAATTTCCTTTATGGCCACGGCTCTCTAATTATATTTTCGACACTTGCTGACCCCTTAAACCCACCCTCAGCCCAGCCCAGCCCAGACCAGCCACAGCTGCGCCCAAAGGTTTTGAGCATTTATGTGCCCACATTCATCGTGCCATACGAAAACAAAAGCCATGTGTTCATCAACTTTGCACCTTATTCAGTTTGCAGGTTAAAGTTGACCGATGTCCGCTATTTAATATCTAAAAACTTCTGACCAGCTGGACATTCATTATGCATCGTCAGCATACACAGGAACACATGGGGGTCTGTAAAACAAATACTTCCTGAAAGAAGAAAATAGTCTAAAAAAGTACGGGGTTTCTCTGCGCTTATGTTCTGCTTTTATAGCTTCTGCCAATAGACCTTTCAATAATAATGTATTAATAATAGAAAATCAATTTCAAAATGTGCCCTAAAGCACATACATATATGAATATAATGCTAATTAAAATACCAGCAAGCACAACTTGCAAACAAATTAAACTAAATTTCTTAATCAATGCCAATCAACGAGCGCAGATGAAAAGGATAAAGAGGACAGCTATATTAAATTAAAAGTCATTAGGTGGACTCAAAGCAATTGGTGATAAACTCCCAGTCTTTAGGCATTTCTATTATGTATGTGCAGGTGGCCCTAAAATATGCCATATTATGTATATGTATATTATGTATATATGGATATGTTTATATAGTTCAATTTATGTATATAAGTTAACCTCAGAGCACCTGCAGTATTATCGATTGAGTTGTAGCGGCTGATTGAACACACACACACACACACTCAGCAGACTCTCTTTCCTGGCTGAAATTGGCTAGCAGCAAAATGTGGATAAACTTATTTAAGCATAATTGAATATTAATTTGAACGCTTCGATTGCCTTTACGTTATATTGAACAATTGAGTTTACTTGCGGGGGTTCCTTAATACTGATATGTGTGCGTGTAACATTTGACAGGCGCCTTGTGTATTTTGCCTCATGGAGCAAAATATATGGAAACACGAGTGTGATAGGTTGTGTGTGTATTTGTTTGTCGCCATTTTGTTTATGTATCTCATTTCCGGCTCAACTATATGTCCGTTCTCTTCATGTGTGTTTTGTGTGTATGTGTATGCAAGTGTAATCACTTAGAGAAAAATAGTCCTATGTTTAATCACTTGTCTTAGACTAATAAGTTTTTAATTTTTTAAAAATATTTATTTTAAATTAACAATGACACATATTTATATTGTTACTTTAAGCCAAGAAGTGTTTGCCATATTTAAAAATAAAGACAATTGCACTACTTTTTTTTTCATAAATATTAAACACATTAAAAAATGAAATTTAAATTCTTAAAATGGTAGTTTTCCAAGGATAATATCGATGTTTTTTTTGTGTGCATGTGCTTTAGTTTGTGTGGATTTTTGGGGGCACTTCATGCTTGGCTGCGTCGCCTTAGCTGTCAATCACAACTGGTTGACAAATTGCTTTTGGACTCGACTGACGTGTTGACAGCACAGCGCGCAGTTCTAGTTGGAGTTCTTGTCCACCTCCTGCAACTTTCCCTCACTCGCTACTTGACTCATCATCACGAGTCGCTCTGCTGGCTGACAGGTTTTTGAAGTAAAAACTTCTAAGAAATGCATTTAAATTAAGAGCTGAGCTTAAAATGGTTTCAGCTTTGATGACCTGACATTAGCAGTGTAGCAAATCGCTGCTGCTGTTGCCTAGCAAAAAAATTCTTTTCGCGAGAGTTGGCGAGACACATTTTCAGTTTTCCAGTTGAGCAAACTCAGACAAACACAAAGAAGTCGAGGTGCTAAGAAAATGTTACGTTAAGTTTAATGCCAACACGATGCCAAGTGAAAGTTGCATTTGGGGTTTTGCCTCTAAGTGGATGCGAAAAAAACTAACAAACTAAAGTAAGATGTGGGAAGGACTAGAAGCGGGAGCGACATGACACAGTAAAAAAAATTATTTTTACTTTTTTACTGTCATTCAGGTTTCCCTAAGGATATATGTGAGTTTGAGTGCGACGTTTGCATTTGCTGCGACCACAGAAATTTTTCGCCTGCTTAGTTTGCGTTTTGCTTCGCTGTGGCAGAAAAAGGAGTTCAAGGACCAAGCCGTAGCGGGATAAGGATATATATTCTGACTTTTATGCGGGTTTAGGTTTTTTCAGGTCATGAAATCTTTAAAATAATAGTATTCCCATTCGAGCGATACTTGCTTAGAACTAAAATGCTAATTAATATTTTACTACATTTAAAAATGCAACAGGATTTTTGTGGTACTCACCAAATTACTGCATTTAAAAATGCATTTGTATTTATCCACAAAGAAAGTTCTTGCTGTTTAACCGGTATTTTTATTGAAGATATAAGAACATGGTTAAGATATAAGAAGAAACTTAAGATATCGATATAGGATATTGAATATTCCTATTTTGAATATTCCGTAACGGCCATGCATCTTTGTTGTACCTGCCAGCTACAAAATGGCATCCGCCAAGTGGATATTGATTTAACATCTTGTGAATAGCGCTGGTTTCGTCCAGATCTTCTATCCGTGAAAAAAAAACCAATTGTTTTATTTACTGTGTAAATTTTGATTAATATAAAATGTGTTTCATATACAAGGGGATGACGTTTTAACAGAAACCACAATAGGGACCACCGAAAATGTGAAATTGATGCATAACTAACAAGGACCACAGGGACCGCAAGGAACTTGAGGACCACACGGTCCAACTGGTCCGCAATGCGTATTCCAAGGCGTTGGTGCACACGGATAACAGGGTCCACACTCGGGCGATTCGTAGGGGCAGGGAGGTGAACACGGCCCGCAGGGTCCACGAGGAGTATTTGACAATGGTCCACAGCCTGATCCGCACGGTCCACAAGGTGCAGGTACAAAGGGACCCGACGGCATAGTAAGTCCACAAGGTCCACAATTGGGCACAGCACAAGGTCCCCCACAGGGTCCACAGGGTCCACCACCAGGTCCGCAACGGCCGGGACCGCAGGGTCCGCAGGGTCCGCAGGGTCCACAAGGTCCACAGTTACCGGGTCCACAAGGTCCACATGGTCCACATGGTCCACAGGAACCGCAACGCGTCTCACACACTGGATACTGATTGGTGGAGAAGCAAGGAAGTGGACAACAGCCACCTCCAGGAGCACATGGTCCAATGGGACAGGGTGGACAAGCTGCACTGGGCTTATAGTTGATCGGTCCATTGGGGTAACAACAGTACTCCCGCGGTGGAGGTATATCAATGGTTTGTGGCTTAGGCTGGCACAGTATGGACTGACAAACTTCTCTTGGCTCACATATCCTCTTCGGATAACAGACGACATACGGATCAGGTATCATCGAGGGATAGTATATCACCCTTGGTTCGCGAACCATTTGCGAAACCCAAATCAGTTTTGGCACCTTAATAACGCGGGTTGCATCCACCACCTTGGGAACTGTGATTTGCCTGCAACGGTTCACAACCATAGGCTCCGGCACTATCTTTTCCGTAAACACCACTCGTTTCTTGCATATTAATCTCGGTGGTTGCTGTACTGTAATGCACTTGGGAAAGGGGGGCGGGATGCGTGGTGCACATTGCGGCAGGGCTTCCAGTTGCGCCGAGTTATAGCATTTTGGCGAACATTCAAAGGGTCCACAGCAGGGATCACAGGGGCTGCACGGTCCACACGGAGAACACATTATATTTAAATATAATAGAAACAAATTTGTTTTTGGCGCAAATAAAATTTTTAAAAAATTTTTCTTTTAAATTTTGTTTGTTACAATTTGGATGCCGGTCGAATTGAAAATGATTTACATACAAAGCTGTGAAGTGTTAGTCTGAATACATTCTTTTCAAACTTTCACCACCTACTAGATTGTTAATTCAATCAACTTGATTATGTCTCTCTTTTGTAATGGCTTCATAAAAATGACCGTAAATGTTGCCAAGGTGAGTGTCATATATCAACATGACGTCGTTATTTCATTCTCATCAGGAGCAGCTGAGAAAGTCGAGGTCGCTACCCAAAAACCCGTCGAGGTTTAGGACAGAGCACTGGACGTCTCATCAGAATGACGCCCAGGCCTTCTCTGTCTGGGGGAGTGTGACATAATGTGATAAATGATGATTTTATAATCGTTTCCATGACACGTCTGTGTATACTAAATACACATACAAGCACGTGAATAGGGACAAGTAATTTAAATATTTTCATTTTAATGTTCTCCTTATCGTGTCATATCATATTATTATCTGTTGGGTATCGTTGACAGAATAGGCGAACTGTAAATAAAGTTTTTAAATTATGACAGAAACAAATTATTTTAATAATTATAAGCCCGCGTAAAGTGAATTTTAAATGAGCAGTAAAAAACAATGAATTGAAGTTTTTTTTTTTCGTGATACTAGTAAGTTAAAAAATAATATAAAATATAATAATTGTTCCTATTTAAATGAATGCCACTGTTAGGCAAACTCTCACACTCATGCTAGAAGCAGACTCCGGTTTAGGTTACTGGTTAACTTAGATTTCGGCCAAGCCTTGCAGACGTGTTTCTGTCAGGACAAGCCATGGGCCGAGCCAATTTGCATGTACCAGCATTTTTGGGCTTATCGATGTCAAAGACTACGGACTGTCCGGCACAATCCTTTAACCATTTTCATTCCGAAAATTGTCCAGCTTGGTGCTTCCTTTCATTCTGTGTGTGAGTGTGTTTGCAGCAATTGTATTTCCTGGCCTCTATGTATACGAAGGTATATACGGAAAATGATAAATTATCGTTTGTCTAGTTTTATATGCAATATGATGTCCTTGTCGTCTTCGTCAGCTGTTTTTGCGATGCTCCATGTCGCAACCTTTGACTCCATCATGACTCCATTTCAGTCTCCTTCTCAGTCTCCATCTCAGTCTCCACCTCAGTCTCCATCTCCGTCTCAATCTCTGTGTCTGTCTTTGTCTCCGCCTTCTGTCTCTGTTAGTGGCCTCATCTCGTCCCATATTTTTGATTAATTGAATTTCACTTTGATACAAATAGAAACTTTCATTTCGTTTCTCGGCATGCAGACAACGGTTTCTTGTGACATTTTTTGAGGGTAGGTTTATATATTTTGCGAAAATTGAATTATTGCCAAGCAAATGTGAGTTTAATTTAATTTTGACAATTTGGAAAATATAAACTCGTAATAAACTTGTACGAAGCTAACACTATTGCAATCAAAAAGTGTTTATCACATAGAGTAAGTGGGTGTACACACATAATTTGATTAAAATATATAAACTTTATATTGCTTATTCACAGAATATGCAAAAATATATATAAACAAAGCTGGTCGTTATTGATATTTATTTCAACTTTGGAGTAAGTTTTTATGAATAAAATTATACATATTAAACACTCATAAGAATTTGCTGGCTAATTAACATTAAGCACTTTAAATAAATAACTTTAAATAGCTTTGAAGAAGAACATTAGATTTCATGGGAATAAAGACATAACTACATTATCCTAGTACTCAACTTCAGAAACCTGCTGTGATTGCGTATGAAGTAAGAAATCAATTTGTTAACCATTTTCCACATAAAACACATAATAATGACAAAATTGAAATCAAGTTTCCCGATCTCAGCCTCTATGGCAGCGAGCTGCGCATAATGTCAATCAATGTCCACGACCATATCAGGAATAGCATCAACATTCACATCAACTTCAACAAGGAACGTTTTCATTTTCCTCATCGACGTCGTCGTCGATGTCTCGTCATCGTCAACGTCAATGTCATTAAAGTGCATTTTAAAATAGAGTAATAAATATTTACTTAGCTGTGTGAAATGGCAGCTAGCGACGAGTTTTGAGGGCCCCACTTGATTGCCAGCCCCATATCGTAATTGCAGATAAACTTTATGCCATTAACCTTAGCGTTGCTTTTACTGTTGCTGTTGCTGTTGCTGTTACTGCTACTGCTACTGCTGCTGTCTAGTTGCCCATGTCTACTGCGTCTGCACTCTTCTAGGGCAGCCAAACTGCAAAGTGCTTTTGAACCATTTCATGATAAGCATTTGCCACCCCTGTCAGTAGTCGGTCCAACTCTGATGGTGTGTTTGTGTCTGTGCTTGTGCCTTCAACAACTTTACATTTGTGGCACACATGTGGAATGGAGCTGTTAGCTAACGAAGAAATATGCAGAATATTGAGAATCGAGCTAACCACTTTCGTTGCCCTCCCTATTCACGACTCTCACATGCGTTTGCCGTTCATTAAACTTGTGCGCAAGCATCAGCAAAATGCATTAAACTTGGTAAATATCGTAAAAATTAATGACAACATTATCCTTCGTCGTTTTGCCTGATTGGAGCTAAATATTTGTGTGAATCTGCTTGGACACAAGTTAAAACTATAAATTTACAATAACTTGAATGGAGTAAATGGAAGGAAGATTGTCTTTGTTTCTGAAATACTGGCAATTGCGTGTGTATAAAATGCATTTAGTCACATTTATAACACACGTTTTATCAAAGGTGTTATTTGAAGATTTAAAAACTTATTACTTCGATAGCTATGGAACATTTATTAAATCTATGACACATAAAAGACTCATTTTTAAGTTTGGTAATATTGCATTGTGTGCATTTGTTGGCTTTTCATTGACATTTATTTTCGATCCCAGTACCACATTTTTAAATTATTTTTCTTGTAATGCTTGAGCTTATGGTTGTGTGGAGGTGTTGTTGCAATTCAGCCCTGTTCTGAAGTAACAATTTTATGTGAATCCAATTTAAGGCGATGTCAAAGATTTCATTTTGTTTTACATTCGTTTTTCTTTTGTGTTTTATGTTAGCAAATATTTGTTAAGGCAGATGAAATTTGATGTTTGTGAAAATTGAAATTGTTGAAGTTAACTACATATTGTAACGCTGTTCATGCTGTTGTCTGTATGATTTTTAAATAGATTTGTCTATGCCAGCTGTATTTATTGGCGCGTGTTTGCTTGCTGAGAAGAAGTGATGTATTCAAGAAATTTAATACTGATTACTTTTAAAATGTATATCACGATATTTGAGTTGCTTAGCTTTTTATTGAATGAGATAAGCTAAATTTTTTTAATGCGCACATTCCTAATTCTAATTCTTCCTAATCCCTGAAATAAGTTATTTTTAATCCAAAGTTCCATGGCATAATAAAAGAAGGAGCGTTCACGCTAGTATGATTAAGTCCTAATAATTGTAATTAGCTAGCAGCCACAAAGTTATGGCAGTCAGTTATGTTACGTAACGTGTTATGTAATCTAATGTAACACACCGATGCGTCGAGCCATTGCTCATTTTAACGACTGTCGGCTGTCGAAATGAACTTTCGCCACGTGATTTAGCAAAATTCACGCAGCAGCAGCTGCAGCCACATCAATAACTAATTTTTCATAATTAATGTGTCGGTTTGTGTGATGCCCCGCCGGGAGGGGTTGGCGGGCCATATTTACACTTCCTACACATGCATGTTACCTGTTAGTGTTAGAGTAAGTGAGATTGTGTTTGTAGATACTTCTGTAATGCACTGTGTGTACGCATAGTAAGAGAAACCCACCACACGTTTTATGTTCATTAGAGCAAATGGCCCCAGAAACCACAGTTGGGGTTATGATGTGGATGGCGTAAAACGTTTTCATTGTTTTTCATTATGTTAGCTGCTTATTTTGTTCTCACATAGCTCGCCGGCTTTCAATTTCTTCCGGTTAGCGGGATATATAAAAAATTATGCACAGCTAATTCATAATCATGACTCCAATTATATGAGTAATGCTCAAAAACACTATAGGCTAAGCGCTATCAGGATTATGGAGAGGTCAGTCGTTTATAAAATTAGCCATATAGATATAATTTATTAAAAAAAATAACCTTAAAATGTGTAAATGATTAATTACATTTGATTATTAATAGTGTTGTTGAATTATAATAAGCTTAAAATAAAAAATAAATAAATTAATTAAAAAGGAAATAATTATTTTCCATAATTAACAGCCTGTAAAATGATTTAGTGAGTTTTAAAATTTGATGTTGCCAGCTTCTATTTTCAATCATTAAAAATTAAGCTATTTTGTAAGCCTCTTAGTTTCAGTTGAGGTTTAGCTTTTGGACGACATAAAGCGTGTGTTGTGTTCTATGCCGTACTATTTCTATGCTTTATTAAATCTAAATAGGAGCTTATTAAATATAACTTTGATCCCATTGCCTGTGTGCTCAATTTACGAAAGTATTTTGCATTAATTAAGCCAATTTACTTGTCGCATTAAGCACTAAGCTGTACAGAGACCCCAGCAAATAAAACAACAAGAACAAGAACTAAAGCTATCAACATGACAAGCAGCCTGCGGCTGGTCCTTGTTGTTCCTCCTAGTCTTGTTGACTCAGCAACGTTGATTTATGAAAATGACGCATGTTTCATAAAATAGATTTTGAGCGTCTCTTTCACTTAAATAACAAAATATTTTTGAGCAAAAATCAGCAAAAAATGTAATTACAATTTTCTTCTCATCGTGTCAATGTTAATTTTCGCTGCTTTTGCATACTTTCGCTCTCGCTTGTTTGTTTTGTTTCCCCTTTTTGAATTTTCCTTTTGAGGTGACAATTTAAGCACGCTCAATGCCATCCGATAATGACGTTGATTGTGGTCCTCCATGCTCCGTGCTTTATGCTCTGTTCATCTTCACCGATTTGTTGCCATCCATCAATCGCAGGCATCTACAAAACAAAGGCAAAATACAGCAAAAACAATGCCATATCTTGTTGAGATGTTGCCGTTGTTGTCCTTGTCCTCCTCCTAGGGACCCTACCGCTCGCTCGCCTTCGTCATCATGGCTTCCTGTCTGCTTTCCGTCTCTCTCTCTCTATCTCTCTCTTTCTTTCTGTCTCTGGTTACTCGTTTCTCCCGTTGCACTTTGCTCTGACATTTTGAGTTTATGGCATATTTGCATTATAACTCTTGTGCTTGTGCATTGAGTGTGCGAAATGTGGAAAGTGGTGTAGCAGGCGGATGGGACGTGGTGCTGTTCTCTGCTCAATCGTTTCAACTGGCCCTGCACTGCACTTTACACACAATGTATGTGTATGCTCTGCTTGTTGCACTCCAGCAATGACATTCGGGGTTGCCATAAGTGCATAAGACCGAGTCAGAGTCGTAGTCGATGTCCTTGTCCGGGGTCCTGCAATAGCATCTTTAGTGGGTTGGGAAGATGATGGCCTAGTGTCTGGTTGATGCAGCTGTTAACAAGGCAAATAATAATTTTTACTTGCATAAAAATTATGCACAGCTTAACAAAGAACAACAACCATTTGATATGTGGACTCTAGCAATTAGAGACCGTAGAATAATTGCTACAATTTTCTTGGCTGAAAAGTTGCAGGCACATAGGGTACAAATGACTATTGACACATTGACCAAAAAAATTGTAAAATTGTATTAGCTGATTGTTATCTGATGTTGTCAAGATGTTGAGCTGACGGTTAACCACTTCCTTACTCAAGTGCATCACAAGTTTTGTTACTTTAAATATATAATACCGATTGAAAGCACACTGTTTATTTATAAAATAGATATAGTCATTTAATTAAAGATGTCAGTAGAAATAAAAATTAGCTAAAAACAATTAAGAAGGCTCTAGTCGAGAAATCCCGACTAGACTATGTATGTGTGTGTGTGTGTGTGTACTTTCTTAATTTCAATGCTCCATATCTCCGGTGTTTCTCAACCAAATTCAACATTTTCAGAGATTGTCATTATTTCGTCTAATGCTTCATCAGAAAGTTTTCCAAATTCAAGATTTTGTTGTTATCGATCGGTATATCGGAAACGGGAAGAGTTATCGAAAATTTAAAACAAAATTGTACTTCGCGGGGATTAGGCGAGCCAAATCTGGAGTCTCTAGCTCTTATAGTCTCTGCGATCGACGCGTCATACATGCGGACGGACAGACGGACGGACGGACATGGCTCGGCTGTTGATGCTGATCAAGAATATATATACTTTATGGGGTCGGAGACGCTTCCTTCTGCCTGTTACATACTTTTG
This sequence comes from Scaptomyza reducta, assembly GCA_035044485.1. NCBI lineage: Eukaryota > Metazoa > Arthropoda > Insecta > Diptera > Drosophilidae > Scaptomyza > Scaptomyza reducta. The sequence goes on along the minus strand of JAWNNV010001315.1, from coordinate 4,030,424 downwards.
CACAAAATCATTATACCCTTTTATAGAGAACTTATTCGAATGGAGCTGCCGGTCAAAACACGTGTCGCTGACACAAGCTGTGTGACACACAGCTGATACTTTTGCTACTCTTTTCAAATAACCATTGCCAATGGGAAACGTAATCAGTTACGGAACAGTTAGCCTGTGGGATAGCCTTAAGCCTGTAAGCTTTGAATATAATAGTTATTTTGTAAATATAAAGCTCTAATTTATTAATTTTTTTTTTTTAATTCATGATTTATTGCTATCGATCCGATATCTATATCGGAAATGGAAAATCGACTATTTGAAAAAAACTTAATCTGCCTATGGCTTAGGTCAGCTTATATTAAAAATCAGCATTATTTAGCTCTTAGAGAGTCTGAGATCGATGCATAAAAATTCCACCTTTAAAAATGCTTTATTAACAAATTAAGTCCTTGAACAGTTATCTAATTATCGTTCCTTCGCACACACTTGCGCAAATAAATCCAATTATCAGTTTCGCTGAATGTTGAACATATTGAAATTATAGATTCCATCGCGTAGACTCATGCTGACTAATTAGGATCATTTTGCCTACTCGACTGATTGTTCACATTGAAATTTACAGTTAATTTTGTTGCGTTAGGACTTTGAAGCCTCTTGCTTTGGTCTTGATATAGTCAGGCACCCGCCCAATGCGCGATGCTGTGCGTATACACTGAGACAAATCGAGATTGAAAAACGTAGATTTGGTAATCATTCCTGAATATTTAAAATGTATTGGTCATAAAATTTTTTAAATTAATTTAACAAAATCAAACAGCATTAAGTATTAAGGTAACTTGAGGAATGAAGAATTTCCAAAGTATAAGGTAGACTTTTCTCTTAGTGTACATAAGGAAATTGATGACTTTGTCATGGTCGCATTTTGGAATGGATGCTAAATCAGGACTGGCAATTGGTGACGCGTGTCCGGGGCTTGTTGACATGGCATTGACGAGACTCAGCAGCCACAGGGGCCCCGTAACCCCCATGACACCCAACAGGACACATTCCACGCCCAGAGTCGCTGCCGAGCCGAGTCTGATAACATAATTTAGGAGGCAGTTTCGAGAAACTGGGAACGCTGTTTGTCGATTTTCGTATTTCATAAGCCGACGGCCAAGTCATTATGCATGGCCCTTTGATGGCTAGTTGGGTTCGGATCAAAAAATTACGTTCATTAATTTGGTCCGTTGGTGATAGAGGGGGGAGTTGTGAGGACGTGAGGACAGTACACAGTAGAGGGGAAAGTAGGCTTAACGCTTGATGGGACACTTGAATTAATTTATCTTATCGCTGGCTGCATTTGGGCTGATGCCTCATGCGTTGTTGGCGTTCAAGTTCCACTTATCAACAGCAACAACAGCGGCAAAAATTGCTTCACAAAGGCCATGTCTGGCTATCAACATGATCTCATCAGCATCAGCATCGGCAACGGCTTCATAATAATGACCTTTAGGGCCATCATCATGAGCTTGATTTAAGCGCATTCATTATGATACTATGCGCTTTTCACACGACCCATTTTCTACACCATTTGCCGCTTAAGTGGACGGCTTGACTAGTTGTGCAAAAAAGTGTTGCATACTTAAATGGGCTAGAAATTGAATTTAGTGCTTGTGCCTTTAAGTTGGTTGGCTCCCTTGCTGAAATGCTTTGCTTGTGCTCTTCGCGCATGCCTCAAAAATTGTGGCAAGTCAATTATTTTCATGTTTCACAAATTGCTTCACATTCAAGTTTAGTGTAGACATTCAGCTTATTATATTTTGCTGTGTTTGTTCGCTTTACTGCTTTTGCCTACTCCAACTTTCCGATTTTCTACATACTTAGAATATTATATCACATAGTCATCATCATCCTGATCTTCATCACCATCAAACTTGTTGTTAGAGGTATGGATTTTGTTAAAGTTTTGTTGCTTGTTTCGGCGATTTCTGTCTCTTTCACCATATCACAGACACGATTGTTAGCCCCAAACTTAAATTGCTTTTGAGGTTATATGTGCGCCGCTTAACATGCAACATATTCACAGGTTGCAGTCGAATGCCAGTGGTTTCCTATGCGCCAGCTCAGAACTTTGTGAAAAGAATTTAAACCGGTTAATTCGAGTTGATTTGTTTAATAATTTTTTGCACATCCACTTTATTCATTGCAAAATCCATCTTGCGGCATTTTTAGCGACCTAGTTTGGATAAGTTGCTGCTCAACAATAATAGAAACAAAACTAAATAAGCAATTCACAAGAACGGGGCTTAAAATTTGGGAGCTACTTAATAAACATTTTGATTGTGCAGCTAAACTGTTTTCAAACTATTTTATGATAATGATCGAGAAAAGTTAGTTTATTTTCCGTTCTCTGTATTTGATTTGAAATCGTTTTTATTATGTTTATTGTTTTAATCTGAGAAACAACAATCAAAGAAATTTTAAATGTTTCTAGTTGTTTTATTACCAAGTACAAATATACGTTATTGGCTCAATAATAATACTTATTCTTACTCTTTTTTGTGTTATGCATAAATTACTATCTTATTTTTTAATATAATTATTTTTATTTAAATTTTATTGTCCAAGCTTAGGCAATTAGTTTCCGATTTACTAATTGGCCCAGAACTAGAACTATATTTTCAGTGAAACTAACCAACCTCTTTGACTTAATCAAAACGAGCGTGTAACATATGTGCCCATTTTCACGGAAGTGGTCAACAACTACAAGTTGGAGCCACCAAACATTTACATCCTACCCGCAACACCCACAAACATACACAAACACACACATTCGGATGTGGAACAAGCGTGTGGGCTCCTCAGTTGCTACATGTGGAGCGTAGAAGCTCGACCCGAATATCATTTAACACGCGTGTAAACAAAATCGCTTAAATACATGCGCCTGAACGGAACCGAAAACGCCCTCAAACAAACAGACAAGTTTGCCATAAGCTGGGGCCAGATTAAGAATGAATTGCCAACGTGAAGCAGGATGAGGTTAAAATATAGGAGCATAGTTGACTGGGAAAATGGCCTATATGAAGACTACAAGAGCATTTGAGTCACTCGAAAAAAATCGTCCTACAGCTTAGAATTATTGAATACAGAAAATATTTTTGCGAAGAAGAAAAAAGTCAGATAAGCTTTTGTTTTTCTTTTTCATTTTCTCAGTGTAGTAAAGCACGGATGACGAATATTCTAGGATCTACTCGCAAAGATTGCGTGCAAATTGTATTTAGTGAATTCTGAACAAACTCATCATACTAATCAGAATCTACGAGCATACTATGGGCAGATCAACATATTCTAATCAAAGCAGTATGAATAATTAGGGTTCAGGTACATTTTCTGCAAGAGTTTGGCAAACGAAAATAACCAACTATTTGAACTGGATTTTGCGTTTAACTCTCATCTATCTTGCTTTAACGTTGAACGTTGTTTCTGGTCATACATCGTTTAGTAATTATTGCAATTCGTTCCAATACTTTTTCCATATTTCTTTAGCTTGAAATGCAAGCCGACGTAACATGAAAACGTTTTTTGAAATAACAGCACTTTTATAGAGCACATTGTGCAAAAAAAAAGTGAAAAGCTCTTGGCAATTGGTGCTCTCTGTAGGAAATAACTGAACTTTAAATCAAAAATTCGAACTGCCAGACCGAGCACTCGGTACATGGCCTGAATAGTAAATCGACTGCGTCAAACATATGAATTCCGAATTTGAATAAAAAATTCGAATTGGGGAAAACGAACACAGTCGAACACAGTTTAAAACAGAAGCAATGCTCGATTATCCAATGTCAGTCATTCAGTCAGTTCACCCATCGCTCTTTTCATGCAAACTCTCTCTCACCGTTCAGAGCAGGAACTCATAAAAAAAAACATAACATTTTTGTATTGTCGACGCACTTAACCCCATTTGAACATCAATTGTAAATACCCTTGTGTATGGGTGTTATACCTTTTTGACGCAATGTGTAATCACAAAGAGATAAATCTATGAATATATGTAAATTTTCGTTTGTTATTGTATTAATATTTCGATAATACATATTTTAATAAATGTTTCATGAATGCAGTTCAAAAATCGAATTACTTTTAGGTTATACCATGTAAGGGCATTTAATCTTCGTGATGCGCATTATAATCTTTTTTTCTGTTGTTGGTATTTTCGAGTATATGTGTAAATAACTTTGGCAGCAAATAAATAGCAGTATTCCCAGCAAATGCTGTTGAATTCTTGAGCCCAGTGCCTTTTGTGTGTTGTTGTTATTGCCCTTAATAATTAAATGCAGTTTATGCCACGTTCAGAACTTACTCGAAATTTTCTGTAAATTCCATTTGAAAGTATAATCAAAATGCCAACAGCAAAATCAAGCGCCAAGGGAAGCAAAAAAACTCTCGAGCCCAGCATTTTCATGGCTCTGTTTTCATTTTTATTCACACAACAAAAACAAGTAAGAATGCTCTAGTCGAGAAATCCCGACTAGACTATACCCTGAGCCCTATACTTTACGCGTACAGTCAGTGCTTGTAAGTATGTGTGTGTACGCGTATAGTGCTTAATTTCTTAACATCAATGCTCCATATCTCAGGTGTTTCTCAACCGATTTCAACAAATAATTTCACATATTGTCATTATTTCATCTAATGTTTCAAACTGCGTCAGAAAGTTTTCCAAATTCAAGATTTTGCTATTATCGATCCCATGTGTATATCGGAAACAGAAAGAGTTATCGAATTTTTTTTGTACTGCCTAGGGATTAAGCGAGCTTATGTTCCAAATGTGGAGTCTCTAGTTCTTAGAGTCTCTTATAAGTCTCTGAGATCGACGCGTTCATACATATGGACGGCCGGACAGATTGCTGTGGCTAGATTGACTCGACTGTTGATGCTGATCAAGAATACATATACTTTATGGGCTCGGAGATGATTCCTTCTGCCTGTTACATACTTTCGCACAAAACCATTATACCCTTTTTACCCATTTTTAATGGGTTCAAGGTATAGAAAAAACAACAGTAATACCAAAAGCATGTCCATCTTTGAGGCGCAATGGAGATCTCATTCTCTGCCTCTTCCCCTGCCTGTCTCTTTTGTCGGAATCGTTGTGATGCTAATGCTTGTGGCAGCGTTCATTGCCAGAATCGGAGCCATAGTTTTAGTTGTATCGCCGAAGTTAAGCCGCTATTTTGTTAGTCCTGTTCCTGCTACTGCTGCTGATTTTGCTTTCTGTGTTCTATTTCTGCTTCTTGACTACTTTGCACTTTGCACATGGCCTGCATAATGAATGGATCGTTGTCTGCGACTACTGGCAGAGAGTGCTCTATGTTGCTTGGTTAGGATTTCCGACTGCGTTTTCTTTAGTTTTTAAGAGTTTTCATGTACAATTACGATGCACAATAAAAGCACAATTTGTGGCCACATTGTGTGCGGGCAGTTTTTAGACGATAATAGACAGTAAATGCATTGCCCAGTTGTTTAAAATGTAATGAAAAATAAGAGGACATACAGAAATATTGTACTATATGGTTGAGCGTATCTAAAGTGTCCAATGGTATATTTATAAATTTATATTTAAAATAAATTGTGTTCCTATAAATACACATTACGGTTAATTGAATAACAAAGGCAGTGTTGTTGTATGCTAGTTGGTACACTATATATATTTATATATATATATTATTCGGCTCAAATGAACGACTTGTCCACTATATTATACGTCTTATCAATTAACAATATATTGAATTTGTTATATTAAATACTAATAATATTATTATTTACATTATTATTTTTAATATATTAACTAGATTTATTTTTATTATAACTTGGTGTTTATATTTATTCAGAATATATGTCCGCTTCATGCAACTTATACTCCGCGATTCAAGCGACCACAAACGACTGGCCTTACTTCATGAGAGTAGCTTAAACATAGACCATCGAAGAAGGTCTTGATCATAAGGAACTTACAATTACCGTTGCTCGCAGGCAACAACAGATTACGACTACAAAACGGGAATGTAAGACAAGCTGCGGTGTACATAGGCAAATACAGTTATTTCCAACACTTTTGATTAAATTATTATATTTTGATGGCGTCCATTCGCTCTTGGGTCTGTGTTAAAAATGAAAGAGTGTCTTTCTAGTTCCCGATAACGTAACAAAATTATCATTTCATACATCGAGTAAAGTAAGTAAATACAATTATTTGAGCATCGATTACAAATAATATTAAACAAACTTAAATTAATACAAATCTGTTTTTACAAGGTAGTGTTAGCCTACTGTTAATTGACAATAATATAATTTGTTTTCTTTTTTTGTGCATCTATTTTTACTTTCATCAAACAGCTTTAGTGCTATCTTAACTGGTCATAGATGACACAACTTATTTTCATTGTATTGCAGCTGTGCACAATAGTACTGCACAATTTCCGACAGGCGGCCAACAACGGAAATGTCAGATAAAAGCCACTTGCGGTAGGCATTGTCAATTTCAATAGGATGCAGCTGGCCGTCATCCTCTAAAGAATATTGTGAGCTTCGCTTAAAAAGCTCACACAATGAACATTAGTTATAGCACACATTTAACGTCAAATATTAAATGTGCTATTAGTATTGTACACACACACTCACATATACTTGCAAGCACTGACTGTATGCGTAAAGTATAGGGTTCAGGGTATCGTCTAGTCGGGATTTCTCGACTAGAGCCTTCTTACTTGTTTTTTTATTAAAGTGTATTCAAGTGGCCCAATGAGGGTATTGGACAGCACATTTAGAGTAACAAGAGCACCAATTACCCAACCAATTTTGTATTTTAGTTCATAACATGTGAATTCTTTTTATTAATATGTATAAAAAATCACTGCTATATGCTATATTAAATAATTCTGATTGTTAACCGTAAGGAATTTGTTAAGGAATTTTAGTTTGTAAAAATATTAGTTTCTTTTCCACAACATTATTAAACGTTTTGTGACAGAGTACATACAGTTAGTATGCAATGGCCTTACTACACAACAGTTTATTGCAAAAGAATAACATCACCCGATTTCCAGCAAATGCTTTAATGGAGTTCATGTAGCAAGCATTTACTGCACAAGCTTTCAGCTGTGTGTAGTTAAATAATGCGTTGCCTTGGGGTATTTGCAGGCTGTCGATTTGTTAGAGTTCATGTGGTTTGTAGCTACGGCTGCCTCTGGTCTGAAGCTCTGATACATTGCAATTCGATATTTACTTTTAATCTACATTGATTGTGGCGCCTTTTGCGTACATAACCCTTTACGTACCCCTCTGCCTCCTTTGAATGTGGTTTTATTATTGGGCTCAAATTAGCATGCGGCTTGTTATCATTTGTCAGTCAACCAACCAATTATTGGCATTTGACAACCAGTTTAATATTTTAGTTGCAAACGTTGAGTTAAACTAACTCATTTCAATGTGTGTGCCAAAAATATTCATTGAATTATTGTAAACATATCAGGTAAGTTTTAAAAGTGTTAGAACAATTACCCTTAGGTGTGAGTATATTCGTTTTAAAAATTGTTAAATACGAAAAACAAACAAAATAATAATAATAAAATAATTTAACAAGTATTTTTCACGACACAATATTTTTTTACCCATTTTCAATGGGTTCAGGGTATAATAATTAAGAAATGGAAGGTTATTTTAATTCAATTGGTAAAAGTTACAATCACCTCTTCATTAAATAAACAGATGTACTAGTTCTTTAAACGGCTGTAAATGCGAAATAAACATCTAAAGTGCATACAGTTTTTAAGGGGAAGAGTCGCAATTATATACATATTTTTTACATTGCATGGGTTGTGTTTGGTGTGCTAACGTAAAAATCACTCATACGACCCACGTGCGGTAAAAAAAAAACCATTTGCAGTCGAGTAAAAGCGCATGCTTTTGGCCTCAATTTCCCACATTTCCGCAATTCAATTCATTGGTTATGCAACTTTCTTGCATCAACGCTCATCGGTGATTATATTCGTAGGTGCCTATGAACAATTGTTGTTCAGCAGCGGCGAGTGAGTAAAAATTGTCTTTAAAGTGCGTGGCAAATCCAGATGCCACATGCCACTTGCTACATTATGTTGTGTTACGGTGCTCTATAACACTAAAGTACAGGGAAATGAGCTGCTATTTGTCATATTTTATACACTTTATATATTGTTCAGTTTCTCTTAGTTTCGTTTGGTTTCTGTTTTGCTTTTCTTATCAGCATAATAAACGTTTTGTGCAAGGCCAAGTTCATTGTGCTACATCATTTTGTATGCGCCTGTGTGTAAGTGTGTGGATGTCAAGGGCATCCGCCTTCGGACTGGCTGCTCTTTGGTCACATCCGCAGACGTGTGTGTGTGTGTGCATGTATGCTTGTGCTCAACGACTGACCCAACTAATTTTATGCCCATTTGCAGTGTGCTCCAAAGTTGTTTTTTTTTCTACATTTTGAGTCAGTCAGACGCAGAGCCTCTAAAGAAATGTGTTAACTTTATCTAAATTGTTAAAACATTTACCAAATGACCTCACGTACCGAAATTTCATCTTCCTGACCGCTCTTTGCCCTTTCACCATTCTTATGACCGGGTTGAGGGAGCAACGAAAAAAATGGTGGAAAACCGACCCGAACCGAACCGTGAACCTCAACCCGAGCCTGGGGCAAGTTGAACGTGTGTGCGATGTCTATCGCTCGATCGGCCTGCGCAAAGCTCTTGTGTGTCTTTACAGTTGTTGTTTTCCCAGTCATGTGTGTGTGTGTGTTATGTCGTTATTCTGAGACGTGACAACGCCGTGGACCAGCTTAGTATTTGTGTACATATGTGCAGCAGTTCATTTAGTTGTCGGTGGTTTTTTCCTCGGTTCAATGGTGTCTATGCTTTATTGGTTTGCCAACATCTTCTTTATGGCATTTTGATGCATGTTGCATGGGACAGCAACCCTTCGCATTTTCCACTCGTTTATTTCTTTTTTGGCACTCTGACATTTATTATGCTTGTTTTCTTGAGCAGCACGTCTTTTACGTATTAGGTATACGCGCCCTTTGACGTCGCCTGCCAGTCAAATAACCAACGCTTTAACAAATCTAAATGATGTAGAGCTTCTTTGATAAACTTTAGTTTAAAACTGGTATCACCGAACAAATATCATGAAGCAAGAACTTACACCTAGCGTTTCTATCATATAATAGAAAATTTACTTCGATAGATGTCACGTCAAATAAACTCTTCAACATTTGTTCTTAAAAATTGCACATTCAATAGAGCAATAATGGTAAATACTCTTGTTTTAAGAAAATTATTTAAGAATATGTCCATCTCCTCATTCAAATTTTATTGAAATCGAACGCACGCATTACAATTATTTGTTACCATACTTCATTGCTCTTGTTGTTGTCACAGATCTTGAGATTCTCAATTTTCGACTTTTACATCAATCTGCTTGCGAATGCCTTAGATGGAAGGGTAGTATAGACATTATTAGAACTTTGAGCAATTCAATAGCACAACGTGAGATACTTAAATATGATTTCCATTACATATGCTCATTTATGGTATATTGGGAATTAGGTAGTGCATTAATGATTAATTGAACAGGTTTAAAATGACAAAATATCAAATTAACACTAACCATAAAAGCATTTTGTATTCAAATACTTAACATTAATTGTCCTTGTATTAAATTAATAAATATATATTAATAACTTCATTGACCTTAATTGACTATTGTAATAAAGAAAATACATTGGTTCATGCTTTGAAATATATATTATAGTATAGTTCATACTTGACTTAAGTTCAATTAACTACATAGGGATTAGGCGAGCATATGTTCCAAATCTGGAGTCTCTAGCTCTGATATTCTCAAAGAAGATGGACGCACGGACAGACGGCTATGGCTATATCGACTCGGCTTTTGATGTTGATCAAAAATAAAACACATATATTTTATGGGGTCAGAGATGCTTCCTTGTGCCGTTTACATACTTTCCTAACCATTTTCAATGGGTTCAGGGTATAAAAAGGTTGCTTGTCAGAAAGTGCTCGACAAAAGTCTAGCAAAATGCTTTTACGTTCAAACAAAGTCAATTGCAATACAATTTTATTTACAACCTGTTACGGCGTCAATTCTAACACATACTTAAATGTTATTTCCCATAAAACGGCAAACCAAAAGCCCAGCAGTACCAGAAACAAATACAAAAAAAAAACAAGAAAGAAGGCTCTCGAGAAATCCCGACTAGACGATACCCTGAGCCCCATACTTTAAATGTACAGTCAGTGCTTACAAGTATGTGTGTGTGTACACGCATACTGCATTCTTTTCTTAATTTCAATGTTCTATATCTCCGGTGTTATTAACCGATTTCAATAAAAATTTCACAGATTGTCATTATTTCAAAACCATTATACCCTTTTTACTCATTTTCCATGGGTTCAAGGTATAAAAATATAACCCAAAAACGAAATGAATAATGATTCTGGCAAAGGATAAAGCGCGACCGCAACAGCAGCAATGGCAACCTCAACAACAACAATAGCAACAACAAAAGGCAAGAGAAATGGAAAGTTGGGGGAGTAAAAACCTTTTTATTGATGCTTTTACATGTCATAAAATATTTTTATAACATACTTTCAGGCGCAAACAGAAACAACGTTAAAGAGAAAAACAAACACACACACGGTCACACATGAACTTTATTTGGGTCCACCCAGAGCAAAAAATAAGAAACAAATTGTATAGTGGCTTTGGATTAAACATGAAAGCAAACACGAATGAAATTTAAACAATTTGAATTCTTTTTTTCTAATCAGGGTTTGTTTTATACCACGAAGCATGCTCTGAATTCATTAAGTTAACTCATCAATTTTTTGAACATATTCCTTTTTTATAAGCCACAAAATACAAATAAACATACTACAAAGTCTACATACAAATGAGATTTCGATTTTAGAAACACCCCAATTTGCATATTTATTTATGCAACAATAAATGTGTTTTTTTATTTTTATTTTGTACTGTGTGCTGTCAAATTAGGCAAAAACATACGTCCAGTTCATAAAAATCTCAATGAATATTCTGGTATGTTCAAAATTCCACTACGCAAAGCATTTTGTAAGAGCACTGCTCTAAATCGGTTACAGAATATAAAAAAATACTTATTGTTACTTAGAACTACACTCCAAACTTTTGTAAGAAATGCTTTAAGGTATTTTTGGACTGTGTAAAATGATTTAAATGTAAATTCTCCTTCAAAATATATTGGGAATTATGATAAAAGTTCGTAAGTTATGTGCTTGGGTCCACGCCTTAAAAAAAAAAAACGGTTCTTGGTATCGTTGAGCCACTTGAATGTGGCTGTTCATTAGTAAATCTACGTCCAATATATAAAAAATATTCCTGAAGAAAAATAACATTTTGTTTTTAAGCTAAAAAGTAAAGGGGAAATAATACGTCTCGATAGTTTTACACACCATATCCACAAATTATTATACATCTAAATCCTGTCCATTTGACTCGAAAATGTTGGAGACCGATAAATATATTAACCTCAAGTTGATTCGTTATTGGCTGCCACTATTTGCAACTAATGACTTTTCATTTGTTATGACTTTGTGACGTTGACATCCCTGATAAAACAAACGCAAAATTTAAATTTATTAATTATGCACTCTGAAGCAAAGTTTCTGCGCTTTCAACAAACCAAATTATTTACACTTGCCGCATCAAAGTTGCGGATAAAAACTCTCAAACATTTTCAGCCGCACATGTAATTAATCCGATTTTTCATTGGACTGCAGTGCAAAGGAAAAGCAAAGCTCGTTAAAAGTTTCAACATAAATTTCATATACTCGAACGCACGGCTAATATGATGAAATGCGACAAAAACGCATTTTGATAAGCGGCTTATAACGGGACGACGATGCTACGCCTTTTATAGGGTGCATAGGCGTCCCTTGTTACAAATGGCAACATTTGTTAAAATTTTTAAGGTGGCAACTTTTTGTGGACAAGGATATTTTTTTTTTTTTCATCTTTGCTTTTGCTAATTGTCAGTGCAAAGCCGCAAGCGACATAAAACTTTTTCGTTTCCACTCTTTCTGCAATTTTTTGTTTGTTTTTGGGCAACTCCAAAGTAGAAATTAATTTCACTGTAAATGCACATAATCAAGTGTGCGTGGGTCGAGTCTGGGACCCAGCAGCAACTAGAATGCAAAATGATAAAGCGATGAACAACTGCAGCATGCCACCAGACGAAGTACAGATATAGAAGGAGCAGAAGCCCAACCACTCCATCAACGCCATGGGAAAAAACTTTCACAGTTAACGGACAAAAAGATGAAGTACTTGAGCACAGACTTCGTCGAGGATGCGCCTCGTTCGGGATCTTAATGAAAAGGCAATCTTGTCTGCGTGCTATATACGATGGATGGCGTTCGACGTCGCCATCTCTTGAAGCTACAAAATGAATTGAGAAATTGCTAATTGAAAACTAAAAAAAGATGTACTAGCACGCTGCTGTAAACTAATGGAATTCCAGGCAATTTTACAAGACAGTTACCCAAAAAATATGCTGAACATCTAGAAAAAGTATGCACAAAATTTAGAAATCTGGATTGCGACTGCAAAAAAATGGTTAAATGTTAATTGTACCACTAGAAGCATCGGGAAATGTGTTACTTAGACTGATCAGACTGACTGGTCGAGTTAAGGACTCTCAGATTTATATGTTCACATGTGTGAAAAACAAAGCAATCAAAACGTTGATAAGAACTTGAATCCATATTTTTCAGTTTAATGTCACCCTTACAAATAAGAAATTAAATAAATTAAATAATGTAACGACTTACCGAACGATTTGTACTGTCTAAAATAAGTGATTGTACATTTCTATTATTCTCGATTCAAATCTGAAAATTTGAAAAAATTAATCTGGAAAAAAACACTCAAAAATGCAAAATGCTAAAATTATACTAGTTAATTGATATTAATTTATTTGTTTTTTTTCAAAATCATTACACATCGCGAAAAATAAAAAGTTTTTATCCTAAATATTATTAGCTCACTCTAGAATGTATCTCGACAATTCAATCACAATTATTGCGTGATTCTGTGGTTTTTGTGTTTTTTGATTAGCTTTTATCTTCAACACTTGCTGCACTTGACCGCCTTTAGCTTGACTTAATCAAGCCAATAAACTTTGCTTGAATCATATCCGAAACAGCAGCAGCAACAACAACCGTAACATCACCAAGCTCTTAATCATGGCAAACACTTGGCTTTTCCAGCCACAGAGAAAGTTCACGGCAACAGTAGAAACTGACACGGGCCCCTCATAATCTATGCTAATTTTAGCCCATTCTTGAATTGTCGGACAGTTTACATTTCGCTTCGCAGTATAGTAAAAAAAAGCAGCGAAGAGTCTGGAATTAAAATTAATGAGTTTGAGAAAAAGCAACGAGCAACGTCACGAGAACCAAATCGCAAAGGGTCCTGAAGTGCAAAGAACACAACCAAAAAAGAACACAAAAAATTGTGGAGAAGCCTGAGAGCCTTAATTGTGATCTTATTACCAGCGTTAATTATAAAATACACAACAACAAGAACAGAAGAAAATATAAGAGAAAATTCCAGCAGTCCTTTTTGTGCATCTTATTCTTTTACAACTGCTTTATGGGTCAGTCTGAAAAATTAAGTTGTCCGGGCATCGGGCATATAAAATGGACGAGAGATGTGGAAAGAAAGAAAGAAAACGAGATAGAAAATTAAAAAAATAGAAGGAGCATAGATAAGCAACTGCAATGTGCCGCATTTTGCGAGATTGTACTCAAGTTGTTCTTTTTGTTGTTGGTGTTCTTCGTGATGCTACTGCACAAGTTTTATGACCCGCTGAGCAACATTGTACCAACAGGCCATATTTCATGGGAACAAAAGCAATGGACCGCATTTTACATGAGTTCGAGTCAGATTCAAGATAACCAAGTTGGCAACATTACAACAACTACCACTACTGTACAAGTGTTCTTAATCAAAACAGCTCTGCAGTAAATGTATGTTGTCAAAAAACAACAGTTGAATAACATGTGCAAGATCTGTTTATAGCAAAGCTGTTTTCTCAAAGATTGGTATTAAATGCTTTGAAAATGAGGTTTAGGTAAGTATATTAAACATTTAAAACAAAATTAAATGGTTTTTTCCAAAATATTGACAATTAATTATTACGCTGCCAGCAAAATGGCAGCTATTTTATAAACTTATTAAGCAAGTCGTTTGAGGAACACGCAAAATGATACACAATATAATTTATGAGTCAAAAGATGGAACTTTGCTTTTTGGACTGGCTCATTAATTTGAGAAAGTTATGCAACTTGATTTAGACTGAGAGCTGACAGGCAACTGGTATGAAATATGGTCGAAAAAGGAATGAGCGATAAAATAGAGAATAAAAGACTGCAACTGGTTGCTGTAAGCTCGTAACTCATAAGAACTAAAAACACAAAGAGTTATGAAAAAATAACGAAATGAGCGCCAAGGTAAAACAAGCTAAAACAATTGACTGTGTGTGTGGCAGGGGTGGAAATCTGAATAAACCGCTGACCGAAGGATTACACACATAAGCGGCTTGCATTTGCCAACCACTAACAACAGTCAACAAACAACAGCAAAAATACATAAAATAGATTCATAGAGCAGATGAGCTTTGCCTTGTTGGCATTAAAATCGCAACATACTCAAATATTTATATGCCCAGCTAACTGGAGCAGAAAACATAAACGTTTTAAGGTCCAAATAAGTTGCAGACTTGGCTAGACTGAAGGGGATTAAAATGCAAGTAGGGCTGCCATTTAAGGTCCAGCTTTCCACATAATTATAAATCAGAGGCTTCAGCTGTTTCTGCTCCTTTCTCTCGCTTAGTCTTTGGCCTTCGGATATGCTTGGCCACACTCAAATAACTTAACGCCAAGTTGATACGTTCAACGCAAGATTTAATGCCAAACAGACTTTGAAAAGCCATCATCAAGTGAATGGACAACAACCGATATGTGTGTATATCGTCCAGGACATTGAACGACAAGTACAAATGCCCGCTCATCAATAGCCGAATGCAGTGCAAAGTGAAATTGGCATTGACACAGGCATACACACAGACGCATAATCCATCCAGATACACTCAGAGAAAAAATATTTTTGATCGCCTTCAAAACAAGATGGTCATTTATTCAAAATTGTGGTTTCGGCAGGCATTCGTTAAAGGTCTATGTTGTCACAAAAAATACAATTTTTAAATATCGTTTCATATTATTTTCTCTGAGTGTTCCTGCAAAAGTATGGCAGACCGTATAAATAGTCATTGAATGTGCTGATATCTGTGAAACAGAAGCGTAACTGGGCGGGATCAAAGTAGGGTCAAAGCTGGGATGCGATGATGTGTATCACAAGCGCATCTAATGTTTGTGGCCATGTTGAGTTGGGCTGATGCAGCTGGAGCAGAGTTACAACTACAGCAGCAACAACAACAACAGAAATATATGTGCTGCGGTTAGTTGCTGCCCCTTTGCCACACACACATACATACGTTATACATATCCGGCACTGGTCAGAGACCAAACTTCATTTGGCCCTTATTCGTATCAGGGAATTCAATTAGCATTTGCTTTATGCATGAGACACGTAAAAAAGAAACACAATTCGAACCATCAGCGTATCCCCTATAATGGCCGGAACATTTGATGTGAAAAAGTTTTTTATTTGTATATATCTTGGACAACTACCACACGTGGAGAGAGACAACATCAGTATGCCAAGGCTCATTCTCTGCCCACCTCTCCCCCCCCCCCCCACACCACCCACGACTCTCTTTTTCACACACCAATTAAATACCGATGTGCGTGCCAGTTGCTTGTGATAGCACCACAGGGCGTTTGCGTAATTTTTCTTTTACTTGGCAATGCAAATAAAATATTCTCATTGCGTGTTTTATTAAAATTAACATATTTTTCATTTTTCGCATATTGAAAAGTGTTGTTTACCTCATTGAGAGAGAGTTTTATTTATTTTTTTTTGTTTTACATCATATGTTTGTATTTGTGCGGAGTAAAAGTCATAATTATTGTAACTCATGCAAGATTTGTTCAGTTATATATAATTTAACATTTATAGTTCACATTGGTTTCACAAATTTCAATTGTAAAATACAAATTATTAATAATAAATGATGCTCCATTTGATTTTATATAATCAAAATGTCAGGTGAACAGTTTTAATTTTATTTTTAAAAATTAAACGATTCTAGAGGTATAAATAACTTATAACTTATAGTTAAACTTATCATAAAACAGTATTGAAAACTAATGTTTTTTTTTTCTATGTACTTTTAATTTCAGTGAATTTTCGTTGCTTTGTCGCACAGTGCATTGGATGCAACTCAAATGCAATCAAAGAATTGTCTGAATTATGTAAGTGGTGTAATATTGATAAAGTGATTTAAACAAAATTGTTTAAGTCATCATAACAAAGAACAAAATAACAGTTTTATACGCATATTAATGACTTGCTGAAAAAGTGACTCCTTTTGTGTATTTTGCCAGTTGCAAGTAAAATAGAACGGCATAAAAGAAAATTAAAAAAAATGGAAAACAAAATCAGGGAATATATGTTTCTTATTGTGTGGCGGCTGCTGCCTTTGCCAATGTCCTGCTGTTAAATTGATGAATGCGTTGCAAACGCTCAACAAAAAAAAAAACAAAAACAGAAGCAGAAAGAAAGAGAGAGAGAGAGAGAGAAATGCTCTGGGAAACACACCAATACACACAGCTACAAGAAGAATAACAATAACGAGAATAACAGCTGAAATAACTGGCACACAATTTACAATCAAAGCTAGAGGCGCAAAAATAATGTAAGCCTGGCAGTGGACAGGACACGTCGCTTAGCCAGGCAATAAAAACGGGTCGCTTTCCTCCCTTTCACATTTTCGTTGTATGTTTAGACGGCTTTAGCGTGTAAATTTGTGTGTGTGTTTGTGTTTTTTGTGAGTAACTGGCAATTCTGATGCATGTAAACAATGAAATGAAGAAATCAACAATTTATGATATATTGACAGGTGATATCAATCATCGTTGTTGCCTTCTCTTCCCATCCCAGTGACCTCAAGTATTGCCAATTGCTTTTTGGTGTAAATTTATGTGGATTGGTTATTCAGCACTGTTGTAGTTGCTGTGGTGCTGTTTGATTAGTCGTAAAGTTGTTAATGACCGTACCATAAATAAACATTCATACATATGCATGCAAACTCAACCCGCCAAGTTTTTTTTTATGTTTTTCAGTTTTTGATAAATTTGTTTTTTTTTTCCCCAAAATATGTTTGAAAAATTAGATAGCAAAAATTCTAGCAGCTGCTGGCAAAATAAAATCCCTCGCATCTTCCAATTAAAACTATGTAAACTGTTTCCAAACTTGTCAGCGTAAGTGACAAACAAAAGAGAATGTTGAACAAAGGGGCTCCGTAAAGTTTTCGCAGCAGGTGCATTAAATGGCAGAGAAGGCAGTGAAAGGGAACAAAAATATCACGCCCGTGCAATGGATTACACTGAAAGGAGGTAATGTTGAGTTATGATTGTTGAAATGCAAACCAGAATAAGTATTAATAAACATATCTTAAGATGCATAAATGAAGCTTAAACACATATCAGATAATTGGACGAGATACCTGAAAAAATTGGAAAATTTAAAACTTTATTATTTGAAAGTCAATTTTAACTTTTTAATTGGGCATTGTATGCTTTTGAAACTTAGTTTATTGGATGACAATAATAGCCTGTATTTAATGTGGTACAAGTTTTTGAATTTTATTCGCAAAAAATCCACAATTATATGAATTTATTTTTTGACAACATCGTATTACTTACTCTGCTGCCTGTTAGTATAATATGTTAATATAAAAGTGTCACTCTTAATTATGCAAATGAGTTTGGAATATGTTGTATTCAAATTTCATTGAGGCAAAGTGCATGTTGTGAAAATGTTATCTATGTTTGGCAATTGAATGGCTAAACGCATAAAGGTCAATCAAACTGAAATACTTTCAAAAATATATAATTTGCACAAAACAGTTGCGAACTATTTGCAGGCAACAACAATTTCTGGCTTTGTCACGAGCACGAATTTTCAGCAACGCCGCACAAATCGAAATTAAAATACAGAGAACATGTATCTTAATAATATTAAACTCATTTCATGCAGCAAATTTCCCAAAATCCACACGTTTTGTTTTTGCTTTTATGGTATATGTAGCGTGTATTTGTGCCTCGATGCAGCAGCTCTTTGCATTTTTCAGTGATTGGACGATATTTTGTTAATTATAATTGTGGTTAAATAATTTTTGCTTAATTAAGTTTGTATGCAGCTGGCAGCACATTATATTTAAGCACAAACACAGCATTGTGCGATACATACATACATATATGTATATATTCTTTGACAAGTGTTTCGTATTTAATTGCAAATTTGTATTTAAAATTCCTAACGATATTAAGTTATGTATTCATTTGTAATTTTGAACTAAATAAACGACGCTTTAACAGAAGCGTGTAATTCAATATAACACTTTTAAGACTTGCGCACATAAATGTAATATTAAAAGTGTTCTATTTTTATTGCATTGTTATTTCCAAGTTTTTTTAATATATACTTATTTAATATTAAGGACATATTTATTTTCGTTCGATTAGTTGCAATAATTAAATCTATTCAAAATTGTTTGCAATTTAAAAATTAATTGAAATAAAAATACTTTCTACAAAAAGGATTCTATAAATAAATGGCTTTAACTGTTATTGTGCAAAAATATTTCGTAAAGTGTTTTCTCTCCTTTTGTTGGTATTTTGCATTCATGTTGCGTATTTGCATAGCTCGCAAACAACAGAACACACAATTTCACAAACACTAACACAATTTCACTAACACATAAACGCACTTACACACAAATGGTCACACGCATACACGCAAATCAATTACTTCCGCCTGCGCTTTGTTTCCGTTTCGCGCAAACAGCGGACTACAAGGCGACTCTTTCCCTTTCCTTAACCCATCCTCTCCGTTCCTCTCTCAATCTCTCTCTATTTGAATTTTTAGTCAGCTCTTCGTCGGCCATCTTGCGCCCACGCTACGCATTTGCAACACTGTCGCTTTGTTTAATTTTATTTGTTTTGGCCGACGGCGCGTATACGCAACGTGCAGCAATATTGAAAAATTCCTTTGTTGTCATTTACGTTACTCGTTGACGTTGGCGTCGCTTTCGCTCTACTTCTATGCGCATTTCACGCCCTTCTCCCTTCTTTTTACTGGCTCCCCTTTTTGTTATGTATTGTTGTGTGTGTGTGTGTGTGGGTGAGTGTAGGAGTGCGTTTGAATATTTGTCTGTTTATTTCCTGGCACGGTTGTTTTCACTCTCGAATTTTTTGTGTCAATTGCAATAAAGCCATTTGGTAACCGGCACACATTTGTGTTTGTATTTGACAAAGTTTGTCACTCTGTGTGTGTTTGTGTGCGTGCTCATGTGCGTGTTTATTTATATGGGTGTATGGTTTCAAATCGAACTTTGTTTGTTACCTTCAAATGTTACTAAGCATTTAAATAATATTAAGGAACTTCCATTTTATTACAAAACATCCACGGATATTTATCGAGCAGAGCTGAATTAAAGTTTATGCAAATTATTGCTAGCTGTGAATATGTAATTTCAAATATTTATTTGAGCTTTAATTAATTTCCTGTAAGTTCACACAGCAAAGTTCACGGGATGATAACAACGACGTGAAGGGGAGCTGTGACCAACGGAGAGGAGAAACTGCCTGCCAGGACGGCCTATTTACAATCATTAATCATGGGGACTTGTAATTTATCTTGCGAATGGATTCTTACTTTTTTAATGGTGTGGTGCGGGGCTAGGGGAGAACCTCTGCACACCTGCAGTGCCTTGGAAAACTTTTGGCCCCAAGGATGCCAGCCTCGAAATACTTTCTAAATACTTTATTAATAGCTTAAGCGCATTTCCTGTTTTTTATTAAACACAAAATGAAAAGAAGAAGCAAAATGCGACAAAAAAATAAATAAAAATCCGTAAACATATGGCCAACAATTTTTGCTTGCTTTCTTATTTTTTGTTATTGCTGTAAGAGGCAAAACTTTGCCACCGCCATTGTAAAGTTTTGTGGGCACCTTGCCACCCCACCAAACCTCAACCTCCCAGCCACTCACCACACAAAACATAATGACAGCGACTCAGACTTTTGAGACTTGCACCTGCGGCCGCTGAGAGGCGCCCAAGGGCTGGCCGGGAGAAGGAGGAAAAAATCGTCGGCCAAGCGGGCACTTTTATGTAAATCTGCTAAATTAAGTGCCACGCGTTTGTCAGCCTCCTATGAACTGTATACCCTTGTTGTTGGGAGACATCTGCTCCATTCTCCCCATATCAGGTGATTTTCAGCTGCTGACTTTTGACAAATTCTCTGCTTCCCATTTGCTCCTACTTTTATTATTAATTTCTAAGTTACGGCTTGTCGCAAACAAAATTTTAATGAAATATTTTTGATGGTCGGCCAGGTACCATGTAAGGAAGGAATTTTATCTTGAAAGTCTTTGCTTATGATATAATTAAATGGTGTATTAAAAAGACATTCTTAAGCTTCGTATTAGCTTAGAATGTATATCGGGATTACAATATTCACATTTCATTACAATATTTCACATTAATAGTAAATAAGAAATGTGAATTAACAATAAGGTTACAGTATTAAAACATAAGGCAATACTTAAACTTAATCACAGTAAAGTAAGAAATATAATATACATATATTTTAAAATCCCCATTTCTAAGAAGTTTTCAAGCTAAAATAGAATGAACCCAGCTAATACTATTAACAAATTTGGTAGCAGAATTCTAAATACCTTACGCCTTGGGCCTAATGACCACGACCAGCCAAAAAGGAAATGCAACAAATAAATACGCAAAGGCAAACCTAATGCGCAACACACAAACAGAAATAGTAACAAAAGCAACAATGAAACTGAAATAAAGTTGTCACAGGACAGAAACTCCAGCCGGGAAAAAGCGGAGCGGCCAACGAAAAGGGCCGCGGGGCAGCAACACGCTCATATACTTTGTCGCTTGCCAAATGCAGCTTCAGCTGCCAGTTAAAAAGTAAAACAAAATAACCAGCCAACCATCAGTGGGAGGAGGAAGTTGGGAAGTGCGGGGCAGGATGAACAGGCGTTGCGCGTCATTAGGGCAACATGCACGGCTGAGCTGCAGGCAAAACGGGCGGCATATCAGTGGGACGTGGACAACATAAAATTGTTTGGGTAAAGTGAAAAATTTATTTCACAATTCTATGTTAAAGGATTTCTATTTCCGCTGTGGGCCGCAGACACAGAGAGAAAACCCTTATTCGAAAAAAAAATTAACGAAAACCAAATAAAACTACCATAAACACAAACACAAACAGAAAGAGAGAGAGGAAGAGGAAGAGAGAGAGAGGGAGCTCCATTCAGTTACATAGTTGAAAACCGTATGCGGAGAAAGAAATAAATAATATATACAATATAGTATACTGTATATATATATATGTGTAGTATAGTATTTGTTTGTGGTGTATGGTGTCGCCGGCATTTTAATAGTTTTGTTAGCCTTTTTCGTACAGCCTTTTTCCGCTGCCGCTAGGCGACAGGAAGTAACTTTTATGGGAGCGCGCTCCCTAAAAAGGGAATTTCGGCTGAGAGACGCTTGGAAATTGGCCGCGACTGAAAAGGCATTCGTACATGTATGTTTGTGTGTGTATGTGTAAATGGATTTTGTGGCTCTTTTTATGTGGCACCCAGCTTAGAACCCCTTCCCGGCGCTTTGTGCCACAACACTTGGAACTTGGACTGAGCGCCGTCTGGCCGATAATGGAACGTAATGTCATTTGCCACTGAGCCCTCTTGCCAAGAAAAACACCAAAACCAAAGTCATTCCCAGTCCTGGTTTCACTTCATGCTTGTGTTTATTTTTATTCTCGAGTATTTGTGTGAGTCTGTGTGTGAGCGGCTCACAGAAGGGTAATTGTTACGGGAAAAAGAAGGAGGATGAGTGCGGCGTAAATTGAAACGTCTATTTAGGTTTTTTTGTGTGTGTGGCCCTCCAATCAGTTTAGCTTACGACTATGCGAACAAGGCTTTTGCAAATACTTCTCGCAATGCCTAAAATATGTAAGCGCGGTCAGGAATGCAATTGGCTTTTAGAGGTCTAAAAAGACTTGATATAATAGTGTGCATTTTTAGAATAATAATTATTTTTGTAAATGCTTTAGATGCATAAGACTATTAAATTCTCAGAGCGTTTTCCTGGAAACCCCAATAAATATTTCTATTTTAAAAACTTGTTTTGGTTATATTATAAGAAAATTAAAAAAAAAAAACCCAATTGGAAGATTGATCAATAAAAGTCAGATCTTCTGATCATTCAGTCAAACCAAATTCAAACTATTTTCAAATGTGTAAATTGCTCATTTACACATATTCTAAAGTATTTCTCAAAATAATTTGTAATTTTTAAATAAAAACTTTGGCATTAAAATCACGATTTAAGCAAAAATAAAAAGTATACAAGTCCCAAAGGGCAAACGTGCATAGACACAAACATTCGAAAGACCTAAGGAAATATTATACATATATGAAAAAAAAATAATGTATCTATATATGTGTTCACGTGTGAGATTGTTGTATTTTCCATTTTGGCCTCTTTTAGTAAGTCTCTAGGCAGCAATTGAAATGACAGATAAAACTTTTTTTCTTCGTGAATCGCTTTAAGTTGACATTTTTAATGCCAGCAGCATGAAATATCAGCGAGAGAAACTCACAAGCCAACAAAACAAACAGAAACAGAAGCAAAAATCTTTTGCGAATTTTCGTTAGGTTCACAAACAGCGGAGACGACATAAGAGAAGTAAAAGTCAAGGCTTGCGGCTTTTAAGCACACATAAGTGTAATTTGCTTATCGGGAGTGAACAGAAGAGAAATGAAAGGTATGAGATATCAGCATTTGTCAGTAGACTTGAATTAGTTTCAATATGTTGCAGACACACGACACTTTTAAAAGAGAAACCACATTTGAAATGCACTCGAATTTGAAGCCCCTTACGTAAATGTTGTCGAGTGCACAGCGTTTGGTTTTTGACTTGAATGCGGCGGCAGAATTCTAAGCGGCTTTTAATTAACAGCCATCAAGTGCAAGGATTTTCAAGGATTTTGCGCAAAGAAGCTCCACACATGAAGCAACACAGACAGAGAGACAACGACTCGAATGAGAAGAGGGGGAGAAACTGACGCCTCGGGTTGACTGACGCCATATTGAAATTCATTAAGATGGCTTCGCCGTCGCCGTCGCCCTTGCTTCGCATTAATATGGCAAGTAAAATATTTATAGCATAATTCTAGGAGCTGCTACATCACAGCATCGCATTGTGCCACTCATTGTTGTGGTGCTCGAGCGCGCGTTAAAGAAATTAATTAATATTCTGCTCCACGCTTTCTCCCTCACTTACACGCACATACACATAAACACATATACGTACGCATGCACACACAGCTACGCTTGTATGGATGGGTTTAATAATGGCGCATGTGTGACGCGTTTTTTGTTGCGGCTTATATATATAAAGCTGTTGCCAAGATACACCGCTCACCTCTCACCCTACGTCCTCGCAACATCACATAAATTACTTTTTACACCCTGCAGAAAAAAAAACGTATGCAATTATATCGATTTCTATTTTAATTTTTTGGCAGAATTTAGAAAATGTGTAAAAGAATTTGTTCATTCTTAACTATATATACGTAAAAGATATAAATTACTTATATGAGACAATTTAAGAACTAAGTTATTTTTAATGGGGTATACAAAAGTTCATCAGTTTGTTTGGTAACTTGTTAACTTTGTTTCTTTTGGCTTACTTGCCATTTTTCGTTACAACCCCTCGAGTCTTATGTATTGTTTTTGATGTGTGCATGTATGTTTTTAAGATTTAAGAAAGTCTTTAAGTATGTATGTGAGTGTAAGTTGTCAGTTTGGATGTGTGCAACAACTTAATATCCTGGCTCTGGCTAGTCTTGTATACATTTGTAAGAGCTGTGAACATCAAGTGTGTTTATTAATAGTATCGTAGAGTTGTATAAAGTTTTCTTAGTTCATTTTAGTCATTCAAATTCCTCAAAAAACTAAGTAAATTAAATAAAATAGTACCTAATTCTTATTTTACTTATTATTTAAACTATCGTTCGGAGCAAATCCATATTATTCAAAACCTGCCTACAGGGTATCTTAAGTTTATGCAGTACTTACGATAATAGAATTTAGATTTGTTGCACTTACGTATATATGTATACCAAGCTAAAATTAAAAAGCATTTTGTTGGCATGGTAGAAACAGTAATAAATAGGTCAATATTTCTTACAAAAATTAAAAAGAGTTTGTGTTAGTAAAAGCAATTCATTTTACGAAGATTCAGATTACTGAATGGCATTTCAATTAATTTCGTACATTTTATATAACATCAAAATTAATCTACATGATAATTGTAATGAGCTCGCGTTCGCCGTATTAGAAAAAGACTTATACTATTTTGTACGATATCTTTAACTAAATTATTTAATTAGATACAAATTACTGATTCATAAAAAAGTGTTATTAATTTACTGTGCTCTCAAAAATAAAAGACGATTCGCATTTGAAAGTTATGTTTGTTTATGTTTATTAGTAACTTATTTAAGTCTGTATGGATTATTTTATTTTTATTATTATTATTTGTTTTTATTTTTTTATTTTTATATATTTTATATATTTTTATTAATATAGATTTTCTTTTTGAAATAAATACTAAAGATTGATACTTAGATTTTTTGTTTGTTTCAAGTATTAACCGAATGCCACCTACAATCATATTCTTATTCTAAAAATATAAGAAAAGTCACCCCTATTCAACTTGGGGTGCAAGGGGCTTAAAATCTAAAGCTGATGTGCTAGAGGCATTATCCATATATACACACCTGGCGCCCGCCACAACAATATGCACAGCTGGCAACGAGTATACAGTTTTGTGATAGAGGCTAAATGTAATTGCAGCAGAGGCAAAACCCCATTTGAATGGGAGAAAGCACGCTCGCAGTTTAACTTAATTACAGCCTCTGTTAACTGACGTCAGAGAATTCAACACTTCGTCGTCGTAGTCGTCATCACATCAGGCGTAAATGAACGGAAATGAATTCATAAAATGCGAGAGGCGCAAATGCGTTGCAAAAGTCAACGTGACGCAACGCTGCGCGTTCAAAAGTGTAAATAATATGTGTGCTTAGTTTGTCAAGTACAAAGTACAAAGAGTGGAGAGGAGTAAAGTGGGTATCTAGTGAAAGAGTGTGTGTGGTTGCATTTGTAGCACTGCTCTTTGAAGTTGGCGGTGGGATGTACGTGGCAGTCTAAAAACTCATATGCACCAACCATAGTTTCGTAGTTATATATGAAGGCAATAACAAAATGCCACACACAAAATTCAGACTGAATGTGTCTGTGTGTACTTTGAGTGTTACCAAATTAAACAAATAAACTCCCGTTTGGCTGCGGATGTTGCATTCAAACGCGTTGACATTAAATTCGTGCAGTGCAGTGCAAATAAGTTAGCTAACATGCATTTTTTGCACAGTTCCGGCCTTATGTGAGCATTTAAAGTGGAATTGCTTTCGGGAATTAAAGCTAGTCTAACAGCGAAAAGTCACGAATACTATATTCATAAATATAATCTATAAACATGTTTTAGTGCATAAACTTAAATCTCATTTAACAAAAACTTAAAGGTAAGATATGTTTATTAAGTTCTAATAACTCGTTCTAGTTTCAATTTGAAACTTAAAGTTCTGTGGAGTTTTATGAAAAAATAAGTTTGAAATTCATGGTACATATCTACGTTATCTATGAAAATATTTAATATCTTTTTAGAATCGTCAATGAACACTGTTCGAGTTAACTCCAAAATAATGGAGCCTTAAATGCAGCGTTTGTTTTCTTATTTTATATTATATCATATTAAATATTTTTGATATAATGTAATATATATATTAGACACCACAAATTATTTATAAAAAGCTCAGTACAGGAAAAATAAAACATAAAATTAATCTTCACAGCACTCACTTATTTCATTTTAGCACGGTTAATTCATAACAACTTCAAGTCCAATCGAACAGTTCGAACTTAATAGTACGTTTTGCCATCTTATCTTTCGCTTTGGTCATGCGTTGCCATGTTCTGGATACGTGCAGCTGTCAGCTGGGATTAGGCACATATATCTTTGGATTGACATTGGCCGTAGCCTTGCTATTGTTTGGGAACTTTGAAACACCCAAACGTAACCTTTTGACACACATGAGATGGCGTCGATGCGTGTAAAAGTTTTTGTTGTTGTTGCATAACATTAGGCGCGGCAAGCAGAAAACAGCGGCGTTAGCTCCGTTAACGCAAATTAAATTGTGTTGTATGCAAGAAAACTTAACTCAACTCAACTCATCTCATGATTAACGCATTTTGCTTTTAATTTCCCTCAACACACACACTGACACACATACTCTTATACACACAGGAACGCACACGTGGAGTCTTGTGCAATTGTTGATAAGATTTTAACACGCCGCGTGTGTTTTTCGCAACAAGCTCAAAAAGTTTGGGCCGCTGCCGTTGGCGCCTGTGGCAGTTTACCCAAAAGAATCAAACTTTCCAAGTTTAATGCGCCTGAAACGGCGTCGAAGGTAAGCGGTAAGAACGAGAAGACGGAGCAAAAAAAAAAAAAGATGAGCTCAGAGCAGCAAAGAGCTTCGGGCGCATTTTGCAACCCGTAACGAAGTCTCACGCCTTTTTTGCTTATGGTATACCCTTACTGTGGAGTGTATTCTTATATCTATTATATATATTATATTGGCTAGAGCAATAATAATGCATAGGAAAACTAATTAACAATTATTCCTCAAAAACAAAACAAGATTGTTTATACTATAGTGCATCAACCAACAACTGTTTAATATATACGCTCAAAGTTATAGAGTAAATTGAGTTCGCCAAGCGAATGTGCAAACGAATTGGTTTATTTTTCTGGTACTTATCTCTTTATTTTATTTTATTTTTCCAACTTGTTTTTTGTTTTCATCGTTGTGTGGAGAAATCTCTAAGCTGCCTTAAAAAAATGCCTTGAACAAAAGTTGAGTGCTAAAAAGAAAAAAGTTCAGACTCCTTTACACCTCTTACCCATGGCTGCCCAGGCGTTGTCACATGAGCAGATCAACAGATTAAATACAAAGTTTGGTTGTTGTTGTACCTAATTCCCCAGCCGCAGCTTTGGCAAGCACCTGACGCATAAAGAATCGTATATTGTTTGTCATTTGTGCGCAAAATGCGCGCTGATTGCGGTTAATGATGATACTGTAGATAACCCCACACATTCTGAATTTCGGCAATTGGGTAGCACCTGTACAACAAACTGGCATAGATAAATTGAGGCCACTATGAGGTAGGTAGTTATGTTAAGTCGTTTGACAGTGAAATATATTCACATGTGGTAATTTAAACTAAAGTCAAGCGATCCAATTAAGATGCTGAAAGTGCCATTAAGTCATCATGATATCACTAATGATGCTTTAAATTGTTTTCAGGCAAATTGGTAATCATCGATGAGCCCATTTACTGAAGATTAACCTATGTGAATGGATTTAATTGTAATATTGTTGCTCTCAAATCGTATTTGTTAAAGTTGTTAGTGTTTAGGCAATATATATGGTTTAATTATTAATTAATGTTTCATGTTTTAGATCGTAATCAACCTTAACATGAAGCACATAATTTTTATATTTTAAATAAAGAATATTTTATTACTCTGAAAATTTCTCAACAATTTCTTTAACACAATTAATGTTTACTTTCATGTCACACGCTCTTTAAATATGTGGAAATTGCTTAAGGCGCCTCGTTTCCTTACCAGTGCATAATTACAGTTTGGTATTTCCACTCCAACTTTGTTGTAGGTTCTAATAATGCTCAACAAACACTTGACAAGAGTACTCATAACTTCTACACAACATATATAGAAATAATCAGGACTTAATTCGTCAACTGTCTGAACGAGAGATGCTAATAAGTCCACAGCCACAAACACTACAGAAATGATAATAGCCAAAACAACTTCAGCCAAAGGCCGACACATGACAAGTGCACTTAATGTTGTCTATGCGTATACATGTGTGTGTACGTGATTGTGTGTGAGCTGCGCTTAGCGAACTGACAATTGCGTGAAATGAGTGAAGTACTACGCCCATGGCCAGTGCCGTATGAGAATCATCATTGGCTGGCAGTCGAGAATCGTGTTGAGTTATGGTGTGAGAAATATCTGCTCATGACATTCATTTGAATATGCTACACACCTACATACTCTACGTGTATATATATATATATATACTAGCAACATTTCCATCATTATTATCTTTCTTTAATGAAAGAAGAGAGAAAAAATTCGCATAATTAAGGGTCTCTTCATTTGACACTTTAATCCTTACCACCGACCGCAAGCACAATCAATCTTAGGTCTTCCCTTAATCGGGGTAGGTTGCCGCAAGTATCACCTTCTCTCCCATTCCCGCACGCTTATGTCACGTAAAGTAGATTCATCACAAAACTATTGAGCTGACAAAACTATATGTGATGAGAGAGAGAGAGGCAATCACAGAGGTATATATTATAAGTATATAAATATGCATATATATATACTTTGGTTAGGTTGAAAGCAGCTGTTGCCAGTTTTCGGCTAAGGCAAATATGACGTGTACGTCCCATACAACCATTAGAAACACAAGGCAGGCAGAAACAATGTTCGGTAATTGAAACTATTCACTTCTTTGGCATTTTCATTATCGCCAATTTCCGTAAAATTTAACGCACTTCCTGACAAATGTTGCCAACGTCTCAAATTGGAATATGGAACAGAGACAGAGAGAGAAAGTTAAGACGTTGGGTGGCAGAAAGGGGAGCTCTGCAAACGACGTTAAGGAACAACAACCGTTGGAAAAATGAGCGTCGACTTCAAAAAGTGCTAATTACTTGAAAATCAATTGTCGCAATTCATTTGAGGCTCTGCTGTATGTGTGTGTTAGCGTTCACAAAATTAAGTATGTTAATTTAAATTTAACGTTCCAATGAATTTCATGCTGGGTTCTACAATCCGACTGCCATATTTCTCTGGCTTCCCTTTCTTAGTATTTCCCCTTCGCTTCACTGGAAATAATTTGTGCAAATGGCCTTAATGGACAACAGGCGCCTGTAATCAACGCCAACGAAGCTGAGACCATCAAATCAGCAAATGGCGCTAAATTAGTAGGCAGTACAAAATGCGAGAGAAAAGGATTTGTCTAAAGGTGAATGAGCTTGAGCATGTCCTTGCGATGTTTCACAAATGAAGCTGCAATTTGTACATGATTTGAATGCGGACATCCCCGGCGTGAATAAATAATGAAATGTTATTTTCCAATTCAAACTCATAATCGATGCCAGAACTGACCTATCTTAAAATCATTATTTAGCTTCACAAAAATAAAACAATTCAAATAGCTTTAGTTGAGAAATCCCGACTAGACGATAACCTGTACCTTATAGTTACGTGTACAGTATGTGCTGGCATGAAGGTGTGTGTGTGTGAGTACGCGAATACTTGACTTAACATCAATGTTCCATATCATCGGTGTTTCAATAAAAACTTCACAGATTAACTTTATTTTGGGTATAAACGCCAAGATTATCATATTCATAATTGTATTGTTATTGGAAACGGTAAGAAAATTCGATATTTTGAAACAAACTTGTGCTGCGACGAGCAAATGTTCCAATAATGGAGACATTAGCTCTCATGGTCTCTGAGTTCGGAGATGCTTCATTCTGTCTGTTACGTACTTTTGCACATAACATAACCCATTTTCAATGGGTTAAAAGCTAACAAAAGTTATTAAGAGCAGTTACCGGAACTTCACATTTGCGGTTTCTTTATATCTTACCATAACAACAATGCTTAAAGAATTAGAATAAAATACATTGTTATAATTACAACATTTAACACATTACCTGATTTTGAAAAAATAATGTCCATTTATACTGTTATTTTTTATGTGTTCAATTATCCATTGAAACACTTCTCAAACATCCACTACTACGAAAATAAAAAAAAAAAATACAGAGAATAGAATTGTGAATATGTACAAAAAAAAATATTAAAAGCCAGATAATTCAGTTTTTACTTTCATACATGTGTATGACATTGTTTGCAGATTATCTACATCAGAATAGTGTGGAACTTTTCAATTCACAAACACTCACTTACAGAAACTACTTTGACAACACAACAGAATTCAGCGAGCTTCACGGCTGCTGTTTTTGCTCAAAGTTTTGGACACTCGAAAGTTTATTTTGAGAAAACTTTGTGCTGCTTTTGTTGGTCACGGCTTTTGTGTTATCTTGGACAATAGTTTCAGAAAAATCAATTTGATTTATTTGCATTGCTTTGCGCTGAAACTTGTGTCTTTTAAAGGCATCTGAATACTATAGAAAAGCCTTTATAAGCCATATTAAGAGATTAGTTATCATCATAGTTACTTAAGTGATACACGTTAACTAAATTAATAAAATTTTTTAGCATCGTATTGTTACAAACGCAAAAATATTGGTATTTAGTTTTATATATGTATGACTGTATTTTTTATTCCAACTTATTGGGCTTGTTGTCCATACCGTACAAATGGCAATATTTTTGGATAAGTATGCACTTATCATCCAATTGAAGCTATTCGCAGAGGTGAGAGGAATATGCGCTGAATACTAAATTACTTCTCGAAAATGACCGTAGCCATGCGAAGGAGCCGAAAAAATAGCTTATCAAACAGAACACAGATAGAAAACCCCAAAAAGACAAACAGACTTAAATAAAATAAGTTTAAATGTAATTTAATGACCATCAAAGGAATACTTTCGCCCCCTAAACAAAATTACAAAAATAAAAAATAAAAGAAAAAGAAAACCAAGCAAAAGCAGATACTGAAAGAAGTCAGCACCCACTTCATTCCGCACTCAGCTTCACCTTGCACAAAATTGCATTTCTACTTTTGCAAAACCGAAACGAGGGAAACGTACAAAGTTTTCTTTGGCAATTTGTTTGTTTGCTTCTTGCTTTGTTCATTTTGTAAACAGCATGGAAAATTGCACAGAACTTATCGCAGCAAAACAAAAGTTAAAGGTAGTTCCCATGTATTGAATAAATTCGAGTGCATCCCATTGTCCCTTCTGGGTGCAAGGCAAACAGCTGCCAAATGCATTGGCTGCTGGCTAACTGAAAAGCGGACTGAATGACTGACTGAGTAAATGGCTGACTGACTGCATGACTCTGTGATCAACACTCAAATATTCAAGTGCATTAGCTTCAGCCTTCAGCAGTCGTTCAATCACTGAAGCATTTTCATTGTTTTATTTTATATTTTCTCTTCAGAACCCCAGGCCAAATGTTACAGTTGCTTTTATTCGCATCACAGGTTTTTTATTTTTCACTGCATTCGCTCTCTGCAATATAAAATGAATTTAAGCTGCTTTAACGAGGTATGAATTATTTTAGTTTCTGAGCAAATGAAAAACGTTGTTAATAGTTTAGTGAAATCGCTTTTCTTTGCTTATCGAAAAAAACCATATTACCAGTTGAAAGCTGATAGATTTGCCAACTTTTAAATGTTTCCGAACAAAAAAGTATTAATAAAAATCAGTCTTTCGCTTAAACCAGCGGCCGGGGAACAGGGGTAAATTACCCCTTTTTGGATAAAAGTGAAATTTCGGGGGGTAAAAGTGAAACTTGAAGATGATCTTTTTCTTGGCTCTTTGCCATTATAAATGGAGGAGATGACCTTTGTTTTTTTTTTTGCTCCTTTACCAATGGGTGGGTAATGTCAGTTCCACAAAATATTTAGGGGTAATGATTGAAGAAGTTCCCCGGGGGCTGGCTTAAACGTTAAATCACATATCTTATCCATCTATTGAATGTCTTTTAGAACGTCTCTGATAGACGAACTAAACAGTAAGTCTGCAATCACATTTAACAAAGCACTTAGTTCTTCCATCATTATGCAATATAAATGCATTTCCCTTTATATTTAAGGTTGGCAAAAAGCTTTCATTACCACTTTTTCACATTTACAAAGAATTACAATCACTCACATTAAAAAAGACGCAGGTGTGACTGGTAAAGCAGGGAGTGTGGTAAAGGGAAGAGTGGCACTTAAGCCTTTGCAGCCTTACAAAGGCTTCACAATTGAAGGGGAGAAGAGAGAGAGAGAGAGAGAGAGAGGGAAACGTTTAAATAATTTGAGTCTCTTTTTCTCACTCTCACTCACTTTCGCACTTGGCATTCTCAACACTCACTGGTTTTTGGACTCATGCAATCATTTCCTGCATATAAGAAATTTCACCTTAAACACGTAATTATTTAACATGAAAAAAAAATTGTACTTTACGCTATTAAGCTGATAAGAAATAATATTTTATATCTGCCAGCGGGCAAAGGCACCGAAAATTGAGTGTATAAGACAGGTGGAGCAACCATGACAGGTGGGTTCCTCGCTCTTATAAGAAACAAGCAAGACAAGCCTAACTAGAGACAACGGCAGATGGCCCGAAAATGAAAAATCCCTCAATATGCAATTTACCATAAATTTAGAATTTACTGGCAAATTATTTTCATAAGCCATTTGCATTTATATGGCCCACACAAATACCCATAACAACACACACATGAGTTTGCACACCAGAAAAGGGCAGAAAACGCAGGTTACAAGTAAGAAATAACAATCGCCAAAAAACATATTATTTTGAAAGTAGGAAAATATCTTACGACATAATGTTGCATTAATGTTAACATTATATTTGGTCTCATTTTATGAAAAAACATAATTGAGACATCACAGAAAACATGTTCCAAATCTGGAGTCTCTAGCTCTTACAGTCTCTGAGATCGTCGCGTTCATACATACGGACGGACGGACGGATTGTTGTTCAATTTCATGCAAAATGTTCGTATTCACACGTAACACAAGATTCGGCATGGTTAAGTGAGGAAAGCTTTTCATACAATCACATACTAAATTATAAATAATTTTTGTCCACTAAAAATTAATTTATTTGCATATGCAAATATCACAATTTGTCACAGTTCGCAATCAACTTTAAAAACTTTTATTGATTTCCCCATAGACTAACCCACAATGCAACAAAACAGCTTCAAATTATTTGAAAAAAGTTGAATTGAACTTTCCAAAGGGTCATTAAAAAGGCAAAAATACAAATTCAAATTTTAAAAAAATATTATCAAATAATAACAACGAAATTAAGCACAAAAAAAATGTATATATAACAAGTAAGAAGGCTCTAGTCGAGAAATCCCGACTAGACTATACCCTTAACCCTATCATTTACGCATACAGTCCACTGAGTTGCAAGTATGTGTGAGTGTCTGTATGTATACGCGTATAGGGCATACCTTCTTAATTTCAATACTCCATATCTCCAGTGTTTCTCAACCGATTTCAATAAAATTTTCACAGATTGTCTTTATTTAGTCTAATCTTTCAAACTGCATCAAAAAGTTTTCTAAATTGAAGATTTTGTTGTTATCGATTACATGTGTATATCGGAAACGGGATGAGTTATCGAAAATCTAAAACAAACTTGTACTGCCTAGGGATTAGGCGAGCTTATATACAAAATCTGGAGTCTCTAGCTCTTATAGTCTCTGAGATCGACGCGTTCATACATACGGACGGACAGACGGACAGACGGACGGACGGACAGACGGACATGGCTATATCGACTCGGCTGTTGATGCTGATCAAGAATATATATACTTTATGGGGTCGGAGATGCTTCCTTCTGCCTGTTACATACTTTTGCACAAATCCATTATAGCCTTTTTACCCATTTTCAATGGGTTAAGGGTATAAAAAACGTATATTTTGAATTGTACCTTTGGGACTTGATAAATGGAACGTTTGAAAAAATAGAAAAAAAGTATGTTTGCGCACGCGTTATGAGCCGACTACATAAAGTGCGAACCCGCATTTACTATAAGAAAAAAGTTTTATAAACAGTAAATATTATATAGAAAAATTTAATTTACTGCTGTTGTATTCACAACATGACATGAGCTTGTATGACGAAGCAATTTTCAACGAAAATGAAAAAATTATAATACTGATGATACATATATTTTTGTTTATAATTTTCAGATCTTCATCAGATATTTTGAGAAAAGCCAATATTATAACAAGAAATCAACTTTGAAAAAATAAAAATTTCCAGTGTTTATTTATTAAAAGGAAGCTGTTTAGCGTAAACTAAAATGCATGGATCAAAGTACTGTTGATAAAAACACTCTATGCTCTTGTACTCATTTTATTTCTGCTTGTTGGGCTTTATCGCATGGACTGCTTTCAAATGCATTCCGGCATATGTTACGTCATTTTGTAGTCCACATCTTGCTGTTGAAAGTCAAATTGAATTTTTCTAAAAATCATTCTCGTATCAATAGATCGCTAAACGTCCAATTTCATCTTTACGTTGTTTCCTGTTGCCTTGCGTCAATGTCGAGCAGTTTATATTACACTTTCTTCTCACTTGACACGGTGTGGTCTCATGAGTTGTAGATATCCGTTGGGTAAATGCATTCAATATGATAATATGTTTATGTGTAAGCCTGCGGATATATGCCCACTCGTGGGAACATGAATGGAAAACAAAACAAGCAACGTGCAGCAACATCCGAGGCGAGTTCCAAGTCACCATATATCAATCCGCAAGACAAGGAAGCTCGGTAGGACTATCCCGGCGGAGGCCAACTCTTAACGCCGTCAGTCGATATGGCGCGCAGCGCTAGCAGCCGCGGGCACAGCTACCGCAACTCGGAGAGCTTTGAGGTTCGGATGACCTGAACTGTAAAAATCGTAACGGCTGGAAGACGAAGTGGTTCTTGAGGAACCTGCAGCTTTGACTTCCCCGCGGAGGCCCGGAGAACGACAACCGAAAGAAGAAACACGGCAAACCAGCTCCAAAATTCTTGAACGACACACTGACACACCAAGAAGGCGCCTTCCAGCGCCCAGCGTGGTTATCCCGCGGCTATTGCGAGGAAAGCCCAGGTGGCCGTATATCCTGTGGAATACCCGCGAGTAAAGCGAGACATCCTAGATGAGTTAAGTCTCACAGGATGGGACACCGTGCTCCCTATCTAGGGCATTCAGAAACATCCCCATAGGGCCCGAGTAGTAATATGGTGTAAAGAAAAGCACAGTACGGCTAAAAAAAAGGAACGAAGAGAGACTTTTTCTTAAAACGAGGTAGACAAGGACACCAGGTCTCAGACCAGAAAGTATATCTTGGGTAGTTACAATCTCAAACAATTTAAGCAAGTAATATCTTTGGGTACTAATAGACTTAGGATTTAAACCGATCTCTCGACAGTACACTGACTAAGAGGTCACCAAGCTAAAACAGGAAGAGCCATTAGCGGCATCTACAGGTATTGTGACATGGAAGGAGAATCCTCCATGCACGTCATAGCATAATGAATAGGCTTATTAAAGAAAATAAGTAGCTTTGTAGAAAATGTGGTTTCTGATGTAAGAGCTTTAAGCCAAGAAGGGGACTCACAAGACCTTGCATTGCATTCACAATAGTAATCACTTGCAAGAAAAAGTGCACATTAAATAAAGGTTTCTTTAATATTAATATTACCCTTTAAAAAGTTAAATTAGTTGTTAATATTCTAGGATTTTGTTTTAATTAAATAAACGCTAAGTTTTATGAAAAAAATTAAAATTACATCTAACAAATCTCCGGGGTTCTCTTGGTTCGTTTTGTTCGCCTGCCAAGTAACACAAGTTATGAGCAGAAACAATAGGAAGGGCTAAGAGGTAGAAGGAAACAAGTAAGAAGGCTCTAGTCGAGAAATCCCGACTAGACTATACCCTGAACCCTATTCTTTACAGAGAGTGTGTATGTGTACGCGAATAGTTAATACTTTCTTAATTCCAATACTCCATATCTCCAGTGTTTCTCAACCGATTTCAATAAAATTTTCATAGATTGTCATTATTTAGTCGAATCTTTCAAACTGCATCAAAAGTTTTCCAAATTCAAGATATTGTTTTTGTCGATCACATGTGTATTTTGGAAACGGGAAGAGTGAATTTAAAACAAACTTGTACTGCCTAGGGATAAGGCGAGCTTATGTACCAAATCTGGAGTCTCTAGCTTTTATAGTCTCTGAGATCATACGCGTTCATATATACGGACGGACAGACGGACATAGCTCTATCGACTCGGCTGTTGATGGTGATCAAGAATATATATACTTTATGGGGTCGGAGATGCTTCCTTCTGCCTGTTACATACTTTTGCACAAAACCATTATACCCTTTTTACCCATTTTCAATGGGTTCAGGGTATAAAAAGTGAAAGAGAACTTTGGTGTGTAGATTGAAGCTCCATGGAAAATTAATCAACGGCGTTTAGTTACATCTTCGAAATGTATTTCAAGGCTAAATGAGCGTGCATAAGTGATAGCCGCGGGTATTTTGTGGAAGGAGGAGCGGTGTAAATAAACACACAGGCTCGCTCACACAGTTAAACTGTCATTAATGTTGTACCCGGAAGCAAAGCTAAATTGGTTATACACAGAACACGGCACGAAAAACACTCGAAAGCGTGCAGTTAAAACGGATATCGTATAGCTCTTTTTCTCGTGTTTATACCTTTTCTCTCTCCCTCCCATTCCTTTACTGCCGTCACTTCTGGGTGTAAACTGCCAAAAGGATACAATTTAAGATGTCTTAGGGCCAAAGGCAACGCGAATACCAACACACAACAACCCAACAAATCCAGCAATAACAAGAAGAAACTGAAAATATTCTCAGACTACGACCAAAAACGCCTTTTGAACACACACATACAAAATGATGCATGCAACCGTATCCAAGGGGCAAAAAGTGCCTAAAGCATCTTACATCTAAATACTTTCAGACCTTTTGTGGAATGTCTAGCTACTTGAGACTTCTTGCAACGAATCGATGTTGTATTATCTGTGGACACGAAATTTCTAACAATTTTTTATTAACTATCATATCTGCAATCTGTTAACGTATGTACTAGTAAGTACTAATTAGTATATAACGTTAGCACATCAAGACTCACTGTCAACAACAATCCTATTTCAATAATTTGGAAATTGTTGTTAAAATTACCAAAGTGATTTATTGATGGGTGCCCAAATTAATAAACGTCATTCATGACTTACTGTCAAAAAACACCAGCGAGTAAAAAAAATCAACTGTCGCAAATAAAGTTTATTATTTTCCGGAGCCGGAGCGGGTGAGAAGGCTTTTTGGCGATACGTTTTATTACACTTTTACAATTTTGCAAAGAGCAGCCGCAAAGCAAACACTGAAAAGCACTGAAAAGCCAACAGCTACAAATTGGCGAAAAGCGAAGACGTCGAATGCGAAATGTTGACGATGCCTGTTTGACTTCTTTTTAATGTATTTCTTTTGCTATTGGTGATTTTTTTCTTCTTTTTTTTTATTGTATCCGTTTTATGTGGCGTATGATGAACACGTTTATTGGTTGCCTAGCATTTATTGATCCGAGTCCCAGTCGCGTTCCCAGTTTGAGTTGTTTATCTTTGCTAAAGTGGCTAGTATATGGGCTTCTTTTCCTTATAGGTTCTTGATATGTAAAGTGTAAAATACACACACAACAAACTCACATGCTATAAAGGCCTAGCTTGTTAATTTTTTTTACAATTTTAAAGTGACACTGAATCCACAAAAAGCAATTGCCAGCACACAACACACACTGTGTTTAAGGTTGCTTTGGATACCAAAGCAGACTTTGATTTCAGTTAGCAATTTATGCATCCCACAAAAGCAAAGCATTTACCTCAACGAATGAACAGCATGTTTACAAAATATTTTTTGTTATTACATGCTTTAAGTTTCATTCCTCGCTGTCTCCTAGCACCAAAAATTGTGCATAAATAAAAGAATTATGATTGGGTTTGATAGGTATTTGTTTGTGAATGTTGTGTTCAAGTAAAATCAAATAACGTACAATATGCAAATTCTCAACTGGAAGCTTAAATTCAACTGACTGCATTTAATTTAATCACATGAAATTAAAAATAATTTGATGAGACATATCAATTAATAACTAACCTTCATCATTAGCTTAAGGCTTAGATTGATTTCTAAATTTTGTATCATTGATTTTAATTATGGCACACATTATTTGTTCACAAACAATCTAATCTAAATCTAATAATCAAAAAGTAATCTACAGTTCGATTACCTAATATACATTTTTTGTCTTATGCAAACAATCTCTTCATTATTATAAGCTATATCGATCTTTAGAGTATACTTTAAATAATCTATAAACTTTTAAGTATTCTATGAATTATGAAATCCATTAATACCTATTATTCGATTTTAAAAGTTTAATGTATTTGTATAACGCATAAATTCACTTTTAAACACCTTTCTAGACCACTTTAAATTTATCTTTTAAATTTAATGCAGGCTTAGAGCATAAATAGGGACCACGCAGAAGTTTGAAATTGAACGATAAGAGGGTGCGAGTCTTCGTCTCCAACATTAACGACAATAAATTCAATATTTCATTTTTTTGTGATTACGCGAACCCCACCTTTTGCTTAATGCTGCCATTTCCGTTTCGTTTCCAGTTGTCGCCACGACGCACACGCATACATAGAAAAAGCTGTTAGTCTAAGTTCCTTTCCAGTTGGTTTTGACATTTGACAATTGCAACACGTGCTCAAGATTTTTGTTTTTCTAGTCGTTCACATTGTGTCACAAGTTTTTTCGAGGTGCAGCTCAGACACATTTTTTGCTACCTAGAATGAGTCTTATATCACACAAACTTTCATACATACCATAACAAGGGAACCAACACACACCCACAGACACATGTTGGGGCGCCTAAGTTGCGACCGTAAAATATTCAAATTAAAAGGACTTATGTAGGCACTCAATGTTAGCGCCATTATGCTACATTGTTGTCTGCTGTCAGGGCGTGAGATGTACGATGAGGAGGGGGAAGGGAGGAAAGTCGGAAGGGGTGTTAGTCATGGGGTGGGAGGGAAAGAGCTCGACCTCGACCTCGGCTTGGCAGTCTGCGCTGCTTCCGGTGCTTTCACCGTTCAAGCTGCCATTTTTTTACACTTTAGTTGACAGCGGCAGCCATTTGTGGCAACAGCCACGTCCCACCTTCCTCCAACTACGGCAACTTAGCAACCCTGATGTTCCCTGCTAGTTGTCCTTGTAGCTGATGTTGTTATTGCCATTGCTGCTGCTGTTTTTGTTGTTGTTGTTGTGTATGCCGCATTTTCCGGGTAATTTACATTCACATCACAAAAACACAGACAAAAATTAAGAATGGGGGGATGGAGAAGAAACAGAAGCCGTTACCTGTGCAACAACATACAGATAGCACCAACGATGTCAGCTATTTTTGCCCATTCTATTGCTGCCCCTTTTGCACATCCCTTGCCATTTTGAGACAATTTTAAAATAATAAAAAATAATCGCTTCTTATATCGCTGTCCCGTTATTTTTCCTTTTGTTTTAGTTGCTGTAGCTTACCATTTTTAGCAATCTGTCATTTTTATCATTTTTCTCGTAGTTGCTGCACATTTTATTACCCTGATATGCTGGGTAAAGAGCATAAAATTTAGCATTCACATTTTTGAAACTCCCTCACAAGGAATTTAGTGAGTTTAAATGCTTTGCGTTATTTATTCTTTTATTTTTATGTAATAAAGAACTTATGATTTTTTTATTGTTATTTTCTATTAATTTTCCAGCAGTACCTTATTTCGATTATGGATAAGCCATGAAATAATTTGACAGTTTTTAGTCTTTAGATTCTTGTTAATAATAATTATTTTACTTTCAATCAGTTGTCGATTTTAAAATATTACAGACATCGAATTTATAAGGTATATAAAGTTCCGGTATAGTTATATGTAGTTTCATTTTTTCGGTATAGTCTCACGCGATAATCTTTCACCAGCCGGAAACAGTATAAAGATATTTATGATGTAAATTAAAGAGCTTTATGTAAAGTCATAGTTAAGCACTTTACTTGCAGTTGACAAATTAAAGTTGTTATTTATATTTTTTTGGAAACTCAAATGAATGTGGTGATGTGAGCAGCGATGTGGAAAATCGCCAGATCACATTTCATTCATTATAAATGCAATTTCACAGCGCGTAGTTGCGGCTGCTGCCCAAGAAGGTGAAAGTAAACAAGTGAAGAGAAAGTAGAGCGAAGAGCAACCAAGTACCCTCAAGTATATCGTTTTCTGAGTATACGTTTTGTGTACTTTCGGTTTTTGTGAATTTTCGGATGACGTCGCGCTGCTGAAGCACACTCAAAAATTTATTGTCTGGAGCAGGAAGTTCGACATGAATTTTATTTATTTGCATGTAAATCGGATTTGTGTGACCCCAAAGACGTTCGAGCGTAAAATATACGAGCAACAGTCGCAGTTACATCTACAGTTATTGAGTCGGACTCGGACTGCTCAGGTTTGACCGGAGCGGTAGAGCGGTCAGATATCCTGCATCCTGCTGATGGCAATAGCTACGATGGCCAGCAGTAACGGAAGGTAAAAGAAGCAAAGCTTGACGCCCGAATGAACATGAAAAGCAACCGTGGGCGTTTGTATACATTTTCATTTTTCTTCATTTGTTCAACTTGTTCGTCTTGACTGTCAAGGCGTGGTTAAGTTTTCGGTCTGTTTTATATATATTTGTTTTCTTATTTCTATCTTGTTTATATTTTTGTGTCGAGTCACTTTATTGTTAGGCATGCAACCTTTTCGAGTTGCTGTTTTTGTTGGCGTTCCTTTATCATTCGAAATGAAGTCGGACATGAAGATGCCGCTGTTGTTATGCTTGCATGATTACCAGGTCGGCTGGTCGGTTGGTCGGGGCTCTGGTGCTCTTTTCTGTTTGTTTTATTAGCTATTATGGTTAAAATATGGCTTACGTCTCGTTTATTGTTATTTATAATGATTTATTTTGCACGTTTTTATGGCTCCCAAGCACTGGGTGGGGACGACCCTGAGCGGTCGTTGCAAATGTATTATCTAAGATTATACATCTCTTAGATACGATGTCTATCTACGCCCGACAATATATTATATGTGTATTTTCTTAATACTTTGTATGTGGAACATGTGCGCCCAAGAGTATGCAATGACTTTCAATTGTCCATTCGAATCTATTTGACTCTTAAAATTTAATATTTGGTGCAAGTAAATTTAACACAAAAGTTCTTAAAAGTAATAATAAAAATAAAAATAAAATAATAAAAAAACAAGTAAGAAGGCTCTAGTCGAGAAATCCCATAGAAATCTATGCCCTGAACCCTAAACTTTACGCGTATAATCACTGCTTGTGGGTGTGTGTGTGCACGCGTATAGAGCATACTTTCTTAAGTTCAATGCTCCATATCTCCGGTGTTTCTCAACCGATTTCAATAAAATATTTAGACTAATGTTTCAAACTGCACCTCAAAGTTTTCCAAATTCAAAATTTTATTGTTATCGATCACATGTGTATATCAAAAACGGGAAGACTTGTCAAAATTTTTGATACTGCCTAGGCATTAGGCTAGCTTATGTTCGAAATTTCGAGTCTCTAGCTCTTATAGTTTCTGATATCGACGCGTTCATACATACAGACAGACGGACGGACGGACGGAAATTGGGTTATGGCTATATCGACTCCACTGTTGATGCTGATCATGAATATATATACTTTATGGGGTCCTTCTGCCTGTTACATACTTTTGCACAAAACCATTATACCCTTCTTACCCATTTTCAATGGGTTCAGGGTATAAAAATTAAACTGTACGAAAAAGTTTGGAGCATACCAACACTGAACACTACACACAAACACTATTATGTTTTTCGGATAACCTTCATGGTTCGATATTAATAATAACTTCATTAATTTTCGTATTCAATTGAAAGCGAAGAAGATGGAACTACGTAATCTGTGATATTTTATTTATTATTTTAGATTTAAATTATACAGCACTTTTTTTATTTATGCATAACTCCTTCAACAAATTCGTTGGAAGCGATATTCCCGATTTACTTTTTAGATGTGTCAAAACTATTCAGTTCGGAGGCATTGTGCAAAGTGCTGAGTGTGCTTGTCTACAGAAATAAATGCAGCGATAACTCAAGAATGCATCCAGGACTTTTTAGCTTAAATGTTGATACGTTAAAAATTTCATAGGAATAGAATTCGGTCTTGCAAACGCATTCAATGGAAAATATCTATGCACAGCAACAGAGAAGTGCTGCCAAGACGCATTAGCCACTGCTTCCGAACAGTTTCCTTCCTTTTCATTTTTCTCCCCACACTGTGCAGCTCTCCTGTTCCGTAAATGTCCTTATCATACAATATATCATGGCTTGCTTATGTTTTGAATAATTTAGAGTGGAGATTTTTGTTTTATTTTTTTTTTTGCATTGTTTTTTGGCATTTTTAAAGCGATTTTGCCAATGTAAAACGTGAAATGCAAAAATGCCAGCAACCCGAGAGTCACTTGCATATTGCAGCTGCTGTTGCAAGGATCTAAGGAGAACTAGTGGAACAGCCAAAAGAGAGTAAGCAGCGAGAGGGTGTGAAATAGTCGCATAATGATGTCTA
The DNA here is from genome assembly GCA_035044485.1 of Scaptomyza reducta. NCBI lineage: Eukaryota > Metazoa > Arthropoda > Insecta > Diptera > Drosophilidae > Scaptomyza > Scaptomyza reducta. The sequence goes on along the minus strand of JAWNNV010001315.1, from coordinate 3,987,503 downwards.
CGATAAATTTTACAAATCCTCGAGCAAGTTTATTCTCCTCTTCTCTATACATGTCTACTTGGCTTGCCTTGTCGCTGTTCATGTCCTTGTTGCCTTTAGTTTTATTTCATTTGGACAGAGAGAGAGAGAAAGAGGAAGAGAGAGAGAGAGAGCTGAGACTCAAGAACGACGTGGCTGTGGCAACCTTTAAAATATTTTTGCAATTTATTTACAAAGTACACTGTCACACACACAGACACTGAGAGAGACTCGCACATGCTTATACACTTAACTGCGTTCACATATGCAAAATAAAGTGATTACAAAGACGACACACACACTCATACATATTAGCCATCACCAAGGCTGAGATGGAGAGTAAGCTGCAGAGGGGTCTGCGGCAAACTGCAGGAGAGCTCATGCATGTTTATGTTTTAATGCACTTGCATGCAGACAAACAAATTTCATTTACATAAACATACACATACACGAATAAGTAAGTGCACTTGTATGTGTGTCGATTTGTTTGTATGCTGTCGTCTCTCTAAATTTTGCAATCAAATATTTACGCATACTGTTCGATAATAGTTTTAATTTATTTTGTTCCTCTTTCTGTTGATTTTCTTGCAGTTTGTTACTTTGGTTGCTGACAGCAAAAATAAAACGATTTTTAAATGTATTCACTCTATTAAATAAAGTAATTGCCAATACCTTTGAATTGCTTACGTCATTTGAAAGTAAATAGTTTTAACTTTTTTATTTCATTTTGTTTACACTAAAAGCTTAAAATATTTTCAATATATTCAATTATACCTGAAGAGTTATATGCATTTAGTTAAATAATAATAATTCAATTATGGTTTGCGGCTACAAAAAAAATTGAGAATATTTGCAATATTTGTATGTTTCAGATTAAAATGCCATGTTATAAAAAGATTCTATACAACAATATTTGTACTTTCTATTCTTTTAATTTATGTAATGAAAGTAATTTTAGTGGTCAATTGGCTGAATTGTATTGTGACATTTATATAAATGTTAATGTGCTATGTTTTCAATACAATATATACTATTTATGCACAATGCAATTAAAATTATCATGAACACTGTCATTAATAGACAAAATAAAACTGATAGACCGCACCACAAATGGCAAGTGTCAGAAAAGTTAATAGAAAATCACAGACAGCAGACACAACAGACGAGAAAATGAGAAATAATAAACGGGCAGAGCGAAAATCAGCAACATATAAAATATGCGCATAAAATAACATAAACACATACATAAACCTATATGTAATATATTTATCGAACCGATGGCCAACATATGGCAGCTGTCGTGAATTCGTAACAGAGAATAAAAAATAAATCTGCGTAGATGGGCGGCGGAAATGGGATTGTAAATTTTAAAAATAAACAATCACACAACAAAATGTTTACCAATTGCTAAAAACATGATACAAGTAAATTGTTTACTACTGCAGTTGCATGGCATGGAAAGCAGAAAACAAAGTGTGGGGCCAAATCTACAATGCAAATGGTGTGACTTATTAGTAAACAGCCCGGGGTATAATATAATACACGAAATGGTACAGCAAAGGCAGTAGCAGCAACAGCAGCAGCAGCAGCAGCAGATACAGATATAAATCTACGCGTCACAAAAATATAAATAGCCCAAAGCAGCGTAACAAATAAAAAAAAACACAAATTTGTATACATTAATACACATTTATATGTACGTATGTAGATGCGATACACATATTATTTACATTTATGTATTTATACGAGTTTATATCGCAAATTGTTTGCGTGTTGCCTGCAGCATGCATATATTGCAGTTTTATCTTTATTTTTTAGTTTTTATTAATATATTTTCAACTATTGCAGCTAAGAGAAAACTAAAGAGCAAACGCTGAAACAAGTAAGAAGATTCTAGTCGAGAAATCCCGACTAGACTACACCCTGAACACCAGACTTTAAGCGTACAGTCAGTGCTTGCAAGTATGTATGAGTGTGTGTGTGTACGCGTATAGAGCATACTTTCGTAAGTCTGATAGAGATCGACGCGTTCATACATACGGACGGACAGACGGACGGACGGACGGACGGACGGACAGACGGACATGGCTATATCGACTCGGCTGTTGATGCTGATCAAGAATATATATACTTTATGGGATCGGAGATGCTTCCTTCTGCTTGTTACATACTTTCGAACAATAGCATTATACCCTTTTTACCCATTTTCAATGGGTTCAGGGTATAAAAAACGCGTTCAAGATATGCGCGCTCAAAAACTATTTGCGTTTAAAAGTGTCTGTCTTGCAGTTGTTGCTGGCGCCGGGCGAAGAGATAAACATCCGCTACCAAGCAGCCGGGGGAATTATTTAGTGGCAGAACGAAAGCAAAACCACACTGCATAAGTCAGCAGATAGTGAAACTAGCACGAAATGCTGTTGTTTGGGTTGATTTGAACGGCATAGCGCATCTAGAAGTTAAATATTGGGGCTGGAAAATTTTGTTTGTTTTTTCCAATTGTTTTTCCTTTCAGACTCTGCCTTTTACCGCTATTGTGATAGTTAGTATAACATACATACTATATATGTAAGTGGATGCTTTTTGAGAGGTCAATATACAATCAGTTGAATCTGCTTGGCTGTGCCTCATTATTTATGCAGAATATTTTATTTAATACTTACGTCATATCCTGAAATGTTAATTGTTCAATTTATAAATATTTTCAAACGTTTCCGTAACATGTTTTTTTTATTAAATTAAAAAATGTCTTTCATAGAATTTCATAGGACCAACTATTCACACAATATGGAATTAATAAGAGCTTACAAGTAGCAGACATTGTAAACTGACACAAAATGTAATCCATTAAATACAATTCAATGCAGAACAAGGCGCACGAACAATTGACCTTGTTTCAAGTGCGGTTGCCTTGAACATAATTATCAAAAAACATTATGGGGACTGCGGGTAAAAAACAATCAAAGCAGCTTATTTCTGGGTTTCCGTTTCATGTTTTCAAATCCAATTTGTGTCTTATTTATGAGCAACAGTTGCTTGCATTGGCCAGAATAAACAGCTGCTTACTTAGAGTAATGCTCTTTGAATAAATATTCCATAACACTTGTTGAAAATTACGAATTATTGAATCGTGAAACATTGCGTAACATAAACCTTAGGAAGGTTATTAGTATTTAAGACAAGCACTAAAAATTTCAGTACATTTGGCATCTTTAATTGTGAAGGGAATCAATGTTTCGATATAATTAAAAACAAAATCATATATAATATGTGTGTGTATCCCCCTTTAAGTTCTCATAAATCTAATGCTTTTACACAAATGATTTCGTTGGCTTTCGGCTACTTCCAAACAAATATACAGACAGACCGACACTTGTCAGAGCGGCATGTACTTTTCGAGTCTTTGTGGGTCGATGTGTGGGGACGCCAACGCCTACGCCAACACATACAAAAAAACACACATATTTACTTATATGCTTTCACATGTTTGCACACACATGAGCTGGCACTGAGTCGCTCAATTAATTTTGATTGTAGCCTTGGCAGTTGCTTGATTCGAAGGTTCTATAAAAACTCGTTACGTAGGTGTTGTCCGTTATTTTTTTTTCTTTATTTTTGACTGTAGCCTTGTCAGTTGTTTGCTTCGAAAATTCTATGAAAACTCGTTACGTAGGTGTAGTCGGATATTTTGTGTTATCTTCTCTTCTTTATTTCAATGAAATTTTTAAAGCTATATAAATTTCTTCAAAAATATTCTCTATATAATTATATATGTATTAATTATATATATATTATAATGAAAAATATACGAAAATATACCACTTTGTTTTTGTCGATTTTGTTATAGAGAGCGAATATGTTCTACGATAGTTTTCTATGTCATAAAAAGTAATTCACTATTTAGAAAAAAAAAACATTTATGTTCTTTGCCTATCAGCCAAAATCACTGACCTCCAACAACATCAGAAAACAAATAATAGATGAATAGAAGGCAAACCCAAAATAAACGTCAGAGGTGAGAGAATTTATGAGTCTCAGGTGTGAAAAGAAACGAATGTGCCTTCAGATGCTTTGTTTATATTTATTTGTGGAAGTAACTTAAAATATAGTATGCTCAATGGCCGCACTTCAACTTGAACTTGATTAAAATGTTATTTGAAATAATTTAATAAGTTTCAAATACACAAATGGAATGACAAAACTTTTGAGCACCTTCTGCATCATGCCCGATTCCGAGGGGAAATTTCATTAGGGCTACAATATGTTTGTTTTTTGCAAAATTGTTTGCTGCACAGTTTGCATTTCTGAATGTCAAAATAAACTTTTAATTGAAATTACAATTTTATTTTGCATGACCTTCATGTGGCGCGTCAATTTGCTTGAAATGAAGCGTTAACAAAAATGAAATTCGCAAAAAAAAAAACAAATTAAAGAATTTTTTGTCCAATGACATTGCTCAAATAATAAACAAGTAAGAAGGCTCTAGTCGATAAATCCCGACTAGACTATACCCTGAATCCTATACTTAACGCGTACAGTCACTGCTTGCAAGTATGTGCGAGTGTGTGTGTGTACGCTCCACATGCTCCATATCTTCGGTGTTTCTTAGCCGATAATAAAAATTTCTCAGAATGTCATTATTTCGTCTAATGATGCATCTTGTTTTCCAATTATATCAATATACCCTTTTTACCCATATCAAATTTAAAGTCAACGTCATTTTGGAAATTTGGAAGATTTATGCAAAATTCATATAAAATATGAAATTAATTTATACACAAGATAATTTAATGCACCTCAACTTGACATCCGAAAACGCCCCCACACAAATATATATATATATAATTTTTATACTCTAGTTTCAACAAGCAGTTCTGTCATACATTATTGCTGGCACATTGTTTGAACGATGAAAGGGAGGCAAATAGTTTGCGTTTTCTGGCACTAGTGCAAGGCACACTTCTGCTTCTGAGATTCACTTAGATTTAATATTTCTTAAAAATTTTGAAAGAATTGTAGTTGTTGTGTGGCGGTGACGTCATTAAGAGCTTCCGTTGTTCACATCTAAATTTGATTTTGTTTGCAACCTACATTGGCTTTATTTCTAGTGATTTTGGCATTCAAAAAAGCTGGCAGAGACTGCGTCTGAAGCTAAATGCTGCGTTGGCGTTAGCGTTGGCGTAGCAGTCGGCGTCGCTGACGACGCTAGCTGGCATTAGGCTAACCCAAAAACATTTTCAGCATTTTCGTAAATTATCTATAGGCTCTTAGGATAAATGGAAAACTGTTTCAACAATTTGCGTCAGTCGAAAATTATATTTTGTTCGCCCAAGACGCGTACAGCATAAAAGTACTTTTTGCATTTTTTGATCCAAACCCAAAAAAATAATAACACACAATGGCTGTAAGTGTAAAAAAATTATCCTCTATGGAAGAAAAAAGTAAAATGAAAACTCGCGAGGGAAATGGTGAATTGTGAAACTTTGATTTTTGTGCTGTGTTAGGAATTATTGTTTAAAGTTGGAAAATTAAAATTAATTCAAATATATTTTATATAGCAAAATTTAAGTATATATATATATAATTTTTATAATTGACAATTAAAAGTTAAAGCTTGATCCTGTCAGGTGAGGATTCATGTACGAGCTAGTGTGTGCATTTGAAAATTTGCTAACGAATGGATTAGAACAATTTCAAAAATGTACTTTTTTAATTTAATGGGATCTTTGTACATATAACTTTTAAAATACATTCTGTTAATAACAGTAATTTAACTAGTTCTCGTTGAAGTTTCCAAGTAAATATGTTTACTGCTGAGTTAGAAGAAAACAAGTAAGAAGGCTCTAGTCGAGAACTCCCGACTAGACTATACCCTGAACCCTAAACCTTACGCATACAGACAGTGCTTGCAAGTATGTGTGAGTGTGTGTATGTATACGCGTATAGTGCATACTTTCTTAACTTCAATACTCCATATCTCCAGTGTTTCTCAACCGATTTCAATCATTTTCACAGATTCTCATTATTTATTATAATCTTTCACTGCATCAAAAAGTTTTCCAAATTGAAGATTTTGTTGTTATCGATAACATGTGTATATCGAAAACGGGAATAGTTATCGAAAATTCAAAACAAACTTGTACTGCCTAGGGATTAGGCGAGCATATATTCGAAATCTGGAGTCTCTAGCTCCTATAGTATCTGAGATCGACGCGTTCATACATACGGACATGTCTATATCGACTCGGCTGTTGATGCTGATCAAGAATATATATACTTTATGGGGTCGGACAATGGTGCCTTCTGCCTGTTACATACTTTTGCACAAAACCCTTATACACTTTTTACCCATTTTCAATAGGTTCAGGGTATAAAAAAAGCAGACTTCTGCTGGAGTATCGTGCAGCTAGAATTCGCAAAATTTTAAGTATTTATCAAGTATTTGAATGATGATTTCGTTATAAATTCACAACAAAGCAAAAATAATCAACTATTGACTGTCGGAAATTCTAACGAGAAAGATATGTTCAGTCGTTTAGAATATACGATGCAGATTCCTCGTTATCGAAACTGTCTTTTAAGTGGACAGTTTAATATATTCAATTACAAATTATAATTAAAGTCATTCGTGCAGGGTGAACAAATAAAATATTGCAACCAATTTAATGTCACAATGTTATGACGAATCGCATGTAATAATAACATTGAATATGCCAATTCAATTGTTATAAAATCCCTTGATCTCATTGTACCCGTAAATTTAATTAAATAACAAATCATTTAATTACCAAGCACGTAATATTTGCTGATTAAATAAAAAAATCTTAATTGATTCAATGTTTAAATAGTCGATTAACAATAAATACAGAGGCGACCTACTGCCGCATTGCATAGAAACAGCTATGTACGTATACGTAATGGAATACAACAAATATAAATCCATAATCCGCTCTTTGGCCTCGCGAACATTTGTGGCACATTTAAAACACTTGCCACTCCCAACCTCGGAGGACAGCTGGTGTAGCCATCATTCATCCTCGTATATTATATTTGCGCCTCTTTACTTTTTCGTTTTTATAAATTAAAATAAAAAATCACTTTGTTGACATTCCCTGGCTCCGAGCGATGGCCCCAAACACCCTCAAGGCCTGTTACACTTTCACCATTGTATGTCATAAATTATATGCTGTCAGTCACGGTATCAATGTGCACCGAGCAATATCACTCAGCGTTGCACAGTAACTAAAGCATATCGTATATTTTTTTTTTTTGATATTCACTGATGCATAAATTATTATTCAGTTGTCGGAATATTTTTGGACTGCCAGTTCGATTTATATTGTATTAATTCGATGATTTTAATGTTTACTTTCTTCCTAATAAGACAAATTACATAAGTACATCCACTTTAGTATTACAGGAAAATAAATATATGCCATATATTAAAAAACAAGACTTCAAATGAAATTCACTTCGAGTTTTTTAATCATATAAATTATTTTAAAATTTCATTTTTATTTTGTATTGCACAGGATAAATTCCGAGCATAATTAATAATAATAATACATAATAAAATAATTTTTAAAATATTGTATGGTTTATATTAGTCTAGCAAACTTTCGCTTACTTTTGATGCAAACAAACTTGTTGCACACCGACGTCGAACCCGGCATCTGTACATTTTCTTGGCAACTGTGCAAAAACCATAAAATCAAATTCAAAAACTGTGTGCACTGAAGCCTAATTATTCTAAAAGATGATCAACAAAAAAAAATTTACAAAAATCTTTTGACTAACAATTTAATTAGTGTTTGTCCTTACTTTAAAACAAGTATGTAAAGTTGGGATTCGCTCTTAATTGTACTGAAGCTTATATACCCTCTTTGTATTTGACCAAATCTTAAATATGTTAGATAAGAAAACATTCCGGCTATTTTCCCGGTTTGGCTCCTGCTGAATGATTTTCTTAGTCGCGTGGGCGCCGCATGCACATTTTTATTTCATTTGCGGGTTAATGTTGGGCGGCAACCGCCAATTGGCACTGGTCCAAATGACAAATTGAAATAATAACACCAACAATAACAATAGCAAAGGCAACATCAACAGCAGCAACAACAGCTACAGAAAACAACGTCAACACTTTTTTGGCGCTCAACAAAAAAGCGCAAAAATGAACGTTTATCTTTATGTTGAAATGAAAATTTTTATTTATGCGCGCGGCCGGAAAAAGGAAAACAGCTGAAAAAACTGCAAAACAGAAAAATAAAAACTGTAAAGTGAAAACGGGTCGCCAGCACAAATTGAGGGTTATTTGAAGGTCACGGCTGTTCATATAGCTAAAAAAAAAAGAAAATGATTATGACGAGGGCAGAAGGAAAGCGCACAGGGCGTGTCAAGTGCAGAAAAAGTGTTGCGGAATTAATATTAAAACACAAGCAAAAGTGCATGGGAATATAATCAAATGAAATATATAAAAGAATAAAATTGCTGAATATTTAATAAACGAAGAACATTTTTATAAGGATTCAGCAACGAATGGAGGTTAAGAGGAATTTAAATCTTGATTATTTTATCAAATGAAGTCTAGCTTTAATTGTGAACAGAATTTATATAGTAAATTAAATACATTATATGCTGAAAAACTGCATGCATATATACTTTTAGTATGGCAAATTATTTATACCTTTATAGTTAGTCGCTTGGCATCGAATTGCCAGCCACTATTAAAGATAGTTGTCTCTGAAAATAGTATTTAAATATAAATAAAACAGAAAACAAAAAAGGAAAAGCTGCTAACAAGTGCGAAACGAGATAAACCAATTAAAAATATGAGGTGCTATCGGAAGCCAACAACTCTTTTGTTCGTGATTCGTGAAGTTTTTTTGTATTCAATCAAAAATTAAAAACCAAAAAAGGGCAAACTTCATTCAGCGTGGTATTGATGTGCAATTCATTAAAATACCTTCGCTTCATTGGCTGCCATTTGAGCGTCCCGCCGTGCAAGTTGAAATGTCGGCCAACAAGCCCATAAATAAATAATAATAATAAATATGTATACACTGAATAATAGCAAGCGAGCGAGACTGCTGCTGTGCTGCTTGTAATATGCAATAAATGAAAACATCAGCGAAGTTATTAAATAAAAATTATTTAATTTAATAAAAAAAATGTAAAGATATATATGCACGCCCTTGTATGTTTACATTCTCACAATCTTTTTTGTTATTCATTTTTAATAGTCACTTTAAAAAAAACAACAACTTTTTGATATTTCGCGAATGGTTTGGTGCCCAAAAGTGTTAACTTTATTTTATTTGCACGCATGGCCACAAATCAAATGACAGTTTAAAATATAGATATTCATGTTTATATATATGAAAATGAAACCGCAGTGCGAAAATTCAAAGCATAATAAATTAGTATAAATATGCCAAATATTAATAAATCCAGTCCCACACCCATGAGATTTAAATTGTAATAAATACATGTTTGTATGCAATGATTCAATTGTTGCTTTTACGCAACGATATCCCAAAGTTCAAATATAAATAAATATTAGAAGAGCCGCTCGGATTATAATGAGCATAGCATTAACCCAACTAAATTGGATTTCTTTGTGGACATAAATTTACATAAACCATGGCCTAAATAATACAAAAATTAGACAAATAGTAATTTACTTGATTAGAAGACAAACAAGAAAAGCAAATAAGTATTTTGCACAGTATCTCAATTGAACTGAAATTTTTTATTTTTTTTTTTTTATTTTGCATGTTAAAAAAATTAAACATTAAATGAGCTAATATGGCAAAGGTTTCGCTAATTGTGTTCTTCAAATAAAAAACAATTATTTAAATAAATGCATTTGATTAAAACTCAGAATAAGATATCATACTCTGGTAATTTCCCAAATGAAAACAAGTCCCAGTCGACCCAAAACTCATGCTGATTAACTGCACCTCAAATATACACAAATGGAGCCCAAGTAAGCAATGTGTTGGTTGTGTGTTGCTCGGCGGGAGTTGGAAGTAAATTTCAATTAAACAGTTAGTGGCTTTGACTGTCAACATAAATTGCTACGGCTGTCGGGAGTCCAACAACGGAACCGTTGACCGCGGCTTCACTTCATTTCAGCGTTTTACGTGCCGCGCTATTAAAATCGAAATTAATTAATTGGAAAATGAATGAGCGTTTTATTCGGTTTTATTCATGTTCGTGTTCGTGTGTTTGTGTTATTGTTTGTCGTTTTTGTAATTCCCTTTGTTGCTGTTCTTGCTGCTGTGCGTCATTTGAAGTGGGTGCCGGACTTAAACGTAAAATATCCCTCGGGAGCCACAAGCCTAGGCCGGCAATTGGACCGATGTTGCCTAGTCCCTATTTGCTTTCAGCTTTGTGCACATTTCCCAAGTGGTAAAAAATAGCACAAAAAACAGAACAGCAACAAATGTACACACACAAATTAAGCTCCCATTCTGTTGACAATCTGCGGGCAATCTGCGAGATTTGCTTGTTTATATTTAGACAATAGAGTGAAGGGAAACCGAAATGTTTACCAATAAGTGGTCTAAAATTGATTTGCTTTGCATTTGGCTGATGATATCCTTTTACATCATTTCAGCCACGCAACAAAGAACAGGAGCAGGAAGTGCTCAACTGGGTATTCGCTGTGATCGGCGAGAAGGTTCCGAGTGGACAGTATGAGGATATTCTCAAGGACGGCATCTGGCTGTGCAAGCTGGCAAACAAACTGGCTCCCGGCTCTGTGAAAAAGATTCAGGAGCGAGGCACCAACTTCCAACTGATGGAGAACATCCAGCGCTTCCAGGCGGCCGTCAAGAAGTACGGTGTGCCCGAGGAGGAAATTTTCCAAACCGCCGATCTTTTCGAGCGTCGTAATATTCCACAAGTCACCCTGTCGCTGTATGCCCTCGGTCGCATTGTAAGTATTTGACTAAATATTAAGTTAGAATAAGAAAAGAAGTGGCTCTGAAATTTCAAAAATCCATTTCAAAAACCAAACGGTTTTTTTAATCTGATATCGAAGGTAAAGAATATATTGGTTTTATGCCATGTCCGTCATGATGTCCGTCCGTCCGTATAAACGCAATTTTTAGTCACCCTTAAAGCTCGAGGCCGAAACTCTCCAAATATGTTGGTCCATGCTTGCGTCAGACATGGCCTAGATTTGGAAACACGGGGGGCTGGGAAATCGTTATCAAGTAGATACAACTCGAGATGCAAATCGATAAAAAAAAACACATATTTCTTACATTTTAAAAACTAGACACCGCCCGCATTTCCCCGTACTTTCCATAGTTTTTAAACTAAAGTCACCAAATGACGATGTATCTATAACGGCAAAAATTTAAAATCGATTTTATGCTTTAAATATTCTTGAAAATTTTGATAAAAACATATTCTAGATTGTTATTAATATTGAAATACCTTATATACCTTTCAATAGACACAAAAGCATCCCGAATTCACTGGCCCCGCTCTTGGCCCCAAGATGTCCGACAAGAACGAGCGCACCTTCACCGAGGAGCAGCTGCGTGCTCATGAGGGTGAACTGAATCTGCAGATGGGCTTCAACAAGGGGGCATCCCAGTCGGGACATGGTGGTATGGGCAACACGCGCCACATGTAAAACGGCAATTAACACCCTCTGGTATATGCACGCAAACACACACACCAACAGACACGCCTACAAATACACGCCCTCTACTCAAGCAGCAACACCAAAACAAATTAGTTAAAACAAATGTTTAATGTATATTTCCAAACATATATTATGAAATAAATAAATTAATTTTAATATAAACATCCAGTTGCTTTCTGCCACGCAACATGTTTTACCTCGTCTTGCCTACGCCTGTCCTCACTCTTAAATTGGATTAGCATTATTTTGCTGTTAATTAGAACAAAACACGCGACAGACTCTGTTGCCAAGCGGATTAAGTGGTTTTAACTCATACCACAGAGTTACTCGAACCTATTACTCCAAACCACACTATCCATCCAAATAGAGTCATACCTCCAACACACAAACACTCCCCTCACATACACATATACTAACTGTTTCACCTTTATTTGTTTGTCTTTGCTTTGGATGCCCGTTGCCCACCTGGGATTACACAAATTACAATTTCAACGCCTGCACTGGCAGCGATAAGCATAAGAAATGTCAAGGTCACATCTCTCTCTTTGCGTGTGCGTGTACACTGAGCAAACCTTGTGAGACAAACCGACTGAATACACAAAGAGAAAGATTTAAGCTCTGATACTAGGGGAATAATAAAAATATTAAAATATTGTAACGCTCAGTTTGGAAACCAAACAATGTACTTTTTAAAACATTCAAATATTTTTACATAATTTAGAAGAAATGTAAAACCATTACTCTTATAAAGTTCTAAGATAAACTTGAAAAATGACTATGATGATAATATGATAGAATTTTACTAACGCTTAATATTATAATCAATTAATTTAATGCTGCAACGATTAACGGTTTTTAACAATTAAGTCTGTTAAAATATATTATCACAAAAACTGTATACGTGTGAATATGAGGTATGTATAAATATAGTAAACATATTTCAACTCATACATATTCTAGTATTATTTTTGAAAATAATTGATTAAACGCTGTAGCAGAGTATAAATAGCTTAATTATGTAAGTATGTTGTAAATAAATAAATTACATATATTTAGTTTGTCTATTGATTTATGTTTGGTCAGCTTATTGTGTAATTTATGATCTTTAAATTGTAATTTAGAGGATTATGTTTATGGCAAACAAATATTTTATATGTAGTAATCTATGAGATTAGATGACAAAAGAGTTATTAATTTGGAAGCAATAATTTTAAATATTGTTTATTTATGTGTCGAAAACATGTCTGTAAGGCAATTCAAAATCATTCACCGATGTTGTACAATGTTTCCCATTGATGAGATTCTTATTAAAATGAGTTTCTTAAAGATTTCACAAAGTTTTAAAACATTTCTATCAGTGCAAAAGCACCACCATCAACATTTATTTACCTTCGTTTTGAAAGGGCTGCACAAAAAGGAAAACCGCAAAACTACGAATTAAATAAAGGTGACAAAACAAATATTCCGAAGCAACAGAAAATGTGAATGCGAACTTTTCGCCTAGATAGATCAATGGAAATAGCCAACGATAGCATTATTGACAACTTAGCTTCTCAACGGTACAATTCTGTGCGTCCAAATGCGTTTGGGGTTTTGTTTCGATGGCTCCAACAAATCGATGGAGATACGATACTGAAATCCTGTTCATTGTATATGTATATCTGAATGTGTATGTGTGTATGTGTGAAGCTGTGCGAGCTTGTGTGAGTGCTAAGATTGTGTTTAATTTCCATTTGTCGTAGACAAAAACTAGCGAATGAACAGTTCGTTTATATTAAATGAAATGGGCACATTGACAGCCAGTGACAGGGGTTTTATATGCGTTGAGTATGTGTTGGATAAGTTTGTGTAAATGTGTGTGTTACCTGTCAGCTGGTTGGGATGTTCTTTTTCTCCAGCTACTTACGTACATTTAATTTTATTTATGTTGAAAATTGTTGGTACAAATATACACGTCATATAGCAACACACATGTAGACGAAAAAAGACACACATACACACATTCATAGGTGGTCTAATTTATACACACATAGTCATAAACAGGGATAAAGAATTTCTGATTGTATTACAAATAGTTTTCCGCTCTTTTTCCTCCCACGCTCATACACTAAAGAATGTTCTAATAATATAATTTATTGGCAACGAAAGTTGACAATGACATTTGTTGACTTTCTCCATTGGTAGGTGGCCTTCGGTTTTTATCCTGCAGTTGGTCAATGGGCGTGGCATGGGCGAGAGAGTTTAGCTGTTGTTTCATTGCATTTACTTTATTTATATTTATTGTGGTCACAACGATTATTTATGGTTATTTGTATTTATAACATTGGCATTCAGCGTTTCAACGTCTTTTTTTATATCTTTCTTTATGCAATGCGGATAATTTATTAAATATGTATATAATTTTGTATGCATAAATGTGTATTTCTAATCAGTTTTATTCAACTTTTCAATTATTACGCATTGTTCACTAATTTGTTTAATTACCCAGCGAGTGTAGTGTGTTAATAAATCATTCACATTTTACTTGTTTAGATATTTATAGCATTATTATACCCTGAACCCATTGAAAATGGGTAAAAAGGGTATAATGGTTTTGCGCAAAAGTATGTAACAGGCAGAAGGAGCATCTCCGACCTCTTGATCAGCATCAACAACCGAGTCGATATGACCATGTCCGTCTGTCTGTATGTATGAACGCGTCGATCTCAGAGACTATAAGAGCTAGAGCATTGAAGGAAAAAAAGTATGCTCTATACGCGTACACACACACAAACGCACATATTTGCAAGCACTGAATGTACGCGTAAAGTATAGGGTTCAGGGTATAGTCTAGTAGGGATTTCTCCACTAGAGCCTTCTCACTTGTTTTTTTTGTTTGGCTTGTTGACTTTTTATCTTGATTCGCATTATTTGACTTGACAACAATAATTTGTGTGTCCATTGTTTGGGTCAATTTATCAAATGGAGCTGAATATCAATATTTGAACTTGAATGAATGTATTTATTGTATTTTAACTTGCAAAACGTTTATTTTGCTTTGAATATAAAAAGTAAAACTGGTAACATAAAGTGATTTTATATATGTATATGTAAGCATATAAAGAAAAAAGTTCACAGCTCAATATAAAGCATTTTTTGTATGTTCATGAATAGCTTTTAATGGATTTTGGAAGTTGGCTGAATAAAACATCACATATTAAAATATATGCAAAATAATTTTCTCTTGTGAATTAAACGCTTTTAAAAATATAAATAAATAATAATATCTGTCAGAAAACAAAAAAAGTTTTAGAATGTATATTTATTTCAGGTAATCTCAGCAAAACAAAAGGATTGTTTTTCTGACATTTATGCTATAGCTTATCTTTTTAGTTTAGCTAATTTAATTTCCTTCCGCTTTGTTTTTTACCATTTTGTCTGTTTGCGCTTCGTTGCTGCTAATACAAAATGCTAGACTTTTATTTGTTGGCCGTAATTTCTAACGATTTCCAAAAGCAACATAATAAAAACGAAACAAGCAATGCTTTTGCACGAAAGAGTAGGAGTTGGAATCAGGCTAAAGTTGATGCCAACAACAACTATAACAATCGCAAATACAGCTGTTTTCTTTATTATTATTTTGCTTAAACATGCAAGGCCATTTATTTTGTTACCCTGGCCACACTGCTGTTTGTGTTCGTTGCTCCTTTTTATACCCTCAACCCATTGAAAGTGGGTAAAAAGGGTATAATGGTTTTGTGCAAAAGTATGTAACAGGCAGAAGGAAGCATCTCCGAGCCCATAAAGTATATATATTCTTGATCAGCATCAACAGCCGAGTCGATATAGCCATGTCCGTCTGTCCGTCCGTCCGTCCGTCCGTCCGTCTGTCCGTCCGTCCGTCCGTCCGTCCGTCCGTCTGTCCGTCCGTCCGTCCGTCCGTCCGTCTGTCCGTCCGTCTGTCCGTCCGTATGTATGAAAGCGTCGATCTCAGAGACTATAAGAGCTAGAGACTCCAGATTTGGTACATAAGCTCGCCTAATCCCTAGGCAGTACAAGTTTGTTTTAAATTTTCGATAACTCTTCCCGTTTCCGATATACACATGTGATCGATAACAACAAAATCTTCAATTTGGAAAACTTTTTGATGCAGTTTGAAAGATTATACTAAATAATGACAATCTGTGAAAATATTGAAATCGATTGAGAAACACTGGAGATATGGAGTATTGAAATTAAGAAGGTATGCACTATACGCGTGTACATACACACACTCACACATACTTGCAAGCATTGACTGTATGCGTAAAGTATCGGGTTAAGGGTATAGTCTAGTCGGGATTTCTCGACTAGAGCCTTCTTACTTGTTTGTTTTGGTGATGCGGTTTTGTATAAGCGAAACGCAGAACTTGGACAAAATATTTCTACCTAATTGCTGCAACTTTGTAACAATTTATAGCTGCAATGCAGTAGTGGCTGGAGTTCAGCTACAAACAATTCCAATACACCTAACAACGACAAGCTACCAACTTTCTACTGTTTGCGATGTGCGAAAGTAAATGAAACGCTTCAAATCGGTCGTCTGACGGTGTTACGCAGGCTTAAGCATCCAAGGTGTGTATAGTACATAAGCGGATTGTGCACCTCTTCGACGCTTCCAACTCCCACCTCTGACTAGGTCACATGCATTTGTGATCTGCACAATAGCACGACACAAAAACGAATTTTCGACCATGGCACCTCAAACATATTTCATGCTTAACTTCACCCCGCTTGAGTGTAAACAAAGGCAACGTGGTCTCTCTCGCTCTCTCTATCTCTCTCTCTCTCTTCCTATTTGAATCTCTCTCTCTCTGCAATAATTGGCAGCAAACTGCTTGCAGCAATCATAAACTAAGCTGAAGCTCAAAGCCAGAAACGCAACCAAAAACCGAAACCCTGGACGAAGTCGTATTTGTGTGTCCTCTCAATGCATTTGCTGCTACTGTCCGGACACTAAGTTCGCCCAAAATGCCAGTTGAAAGCCGTAACAACATAACCATAAACTGAGCAACAGAAGCAATCCGCGTAACAAGTGATTTGTGAGCCTGACTAAAAGGCCATTAATAATTTTTAATATATCGTTTATATGATATACATTTTAGATGATGAGCAATCTTCAAACGTAATCAACTTTTATTGTATTAAATATCATGAAAACAACGAAGTACTATAAATGTATGTAAAACAATTACACAAATTTAATTCCTACGCTAATATGTTGAAAATAATACTGTTTTTTTTTCTTCTCATAACCACATGAAGCTTAAACTATTTTAATACCCTGAACACATTGAAAATAGGTGAAAAGGGGTATAATGGTTTTGTGCAAAAGTATGTAACAGGCAAAAGGACGCATCTCCGACCCCATAAAATATATATATTCAGGATCAGCATCAACAGCCGAGTCGATATAGCCATGTCCGTCCGTATGTATGAACGCGTCGATCTCAGAGACGATAAGGTATAGTCTAATCGTGTTTTCTCGACTACAGCCTTTTTACTTATTTAATATAATCAACACATCTCTTTTCTCTGCACGGGGGCTTTATTGATCATAAAAATAGTTCTGTTAAGTAAATTATGATATAAAACTGAGTATCGTTTTAAATATATATATTATGGCATAAAGTCAGCTACTAAAAAACAAAGAGCCAATTTTTTCGGTTTAATATTTATTATAAAAAATTCAATTCTTTTAATAATATTTTACGCAGTTTTAACAAAAAAAAGTGTCATTCAATATTGTTCGATTTTTATACCCTTAACCCATTGAAAATGGGTAAAAAGGGTATAATGGTTTTGTACAAAAGTATGTAACAGGCAGAAGGAAGCATCTCCGACCCCATAGAGTATATATATTCTTGATCAGCATCAACAGCCGAGTCGATATAGCCATGTCCGTCTGTCCGTCCGTATGTATGAACGCGTCGATCTCAGAGACTATAAGAGCTAGAGACTCCAGATTTGGCTCGCCTAATCCCCGCGCAGTACAAGTTTGTTTTAAATTTTCGATAACTCTTCCCGTTTCCGATATACACATGTGATCGATAACAACAAAATCTTGAATTTGGAAAGCTTTTTGATGCAGTTTGAAAGATTATACTAAATAATGACAATCTGTGAATTTATTGAAATCGGTTGAGAAACACCGGAGATATGGAGTATTGAAATTAAGAAGGTATGCACTATACGCGTATACATACACACACTCACACATACTTGCAAGCACTGATGCGTAAGTATAGAGTTAAGGGTATAGTCTAGTCGGGATTTCTCGACTAGAGCCTTCTTACTTGTTTCAATACATCCTGTTTTCATAAATGTTATTTTTGGTTGTGGATTGCCTTATACATAATCGTTTTCTGTTGGTTATATCCGAATTTATTGAAGCTAGTCACTAGTCAAATAGTGTATACATGAGTTTTTATTTAAAATTAAATGGGTAAAACTCCTGGGTTTAAATGTTTCAAGTTGAAATTAAAATGTAACTATTAACTACTTATTCGAGTTTCATTGCCCATAGTCCAGAGAACTCATGTTTCCAAGCATACACTCTCACCGCACACACTCAAACAGATTAAATCATATGGCGTAAAATTTGCCTGTATCTCTCTGGCCAGGACATTCATTAAAATGCGGGAAATTCCCTGGCGACCAAGCGTTAAGCAAACGTAAATGATTTGTGCTTGCATAAACTGCGTGAATTTGCACTACAAATTGAGTTGTTGCAAACACAAACACGTGCACAAGTACTGACATACACTTGGTCGCGAGCATGGTTGTAATCTCTTGTGGCATTTTCGTGAAACTCGGCATTGCGCGCTTGGTTTACTAATCCTGATGCCCTCACTTCCCTTTGGAGTAAAGCTTTCCAGTTGAGGGGGTTTGCCCATTTGGCGTTTGTCTAATGCCAATAAATCATAAAATACTTTTTCCTGAGCATATTAATAATCCAGAGACGGCTTATGATTTGATTTATGCGATGGTTTTTTTCAATAACCTAAATCTCCACATTTTGGCTTTAAGGTAAAAGCTTAAGGGTTTTTTATACCCATAAGGATGTGTCCTTTCCTATAATGCTTTGAATCATTAATATGGATTTGGAAAAAATGTTTTGAAAAATGTTTTAAGACACACATATTTTAATAATCAATAAAAGTTATCTTTGTAATGCAGACGCTGACATAAAATTATAATTTTTTCCTGTTTGTCTTTACAAACATGAATAAAATGCTATTATGGTCTATATTGTAGTCAACCATTACAATAAAAAAAACTTTATACTTACAATAGACATAACGATTTGCAAAATCAATAAATGGTTATTGGAAACAAATATATTAATATAAAAAACAAATATTTACGCATTCGCATTTACACGCAACTGACGCCGGGTCTATGCTCCCAATTGGAAAATTGTTTAACAAACTGGTGCAATGCGGCGTTTACGCAATATGCAAGTTACACAAATTATTATCGATAAAATTGGCGGCAGAAAGGATACCAGCAAACACGTTTTGGCTAGTACAAGCGTGCCAAACTCAGATGTTATACATTACGCTGCTAAATAAGTTAATTGTGCTGCAGATTGAAAAGTATTAAGCTTTTTAAAATATATCCAGTACAATAATTTTAATAATTGATTGTTTTCGTGTCACGTAATTGCTCCTATCAATGTTGTTAGAATCCAATATCTTATTGATGAAAACAAAATAAATTATGGGTACATACATTTATTATTGGTAATGTGTACCATTCGCAAAACGTTTCGAAAATAATAAAACAATAGTTTTTTCGCTTGGTATGAATTTGTATTATAATATATTTATATATTTAAAAAAAAAAAATGCAGGGCATACCTTAGTCGATTTTTTCGAGAAGCAATTTCTTAATTGTTTTTCATTTTCTTGTTGCTATTTTCTCACTAACATGAAACAATTTTAATTAATTTCATTTGCAGTTCTCATGCCTCTCGTTGTTATTGTTGTTGCCCACAATTACAATTGACTGTTAAACAGCACTCTCGAGGTTTCATTTCAGAGTTCGGCGTCCGTTAATTGCATTCTGTGGTTCGGATATTTTTTTTGCATTTGTTTAACGCTTACCAGAAGTATCGAAGAAGCTGTTGCATGCCGCATCAAACGTCAGTTCAACCATTTATACTTATGGAGCTTTCCTCTTATATTTCTTGTACATTCTGTTAAAACATTCTTTTCCAACGTTGCCCAATAGTAAGCATTTTGAAAGGCTTGAAGCCAATTCACCAATTTGTTTCTTACATATATTAAATTATTGTTTACTAAGAACAGTCGAGAAATGTAATGAATTTTTTTTTAAATATTTTAATGATGTACATACGTATGTTAATGCATATTAATTAATAATGAAAAAAATATGCTTGAAATTATTTGCTTCAAAATACACAATTGAACTAGAAATTTAAAAGTGTATAAATTCAAATTTAAAATTAAATAAATCAAAGTAAAATAAAATAAAGAATCCCAAATACTAATAATAGTAAAGAATAAAAAACCACAACAATTTTTCGAACATAAACTAAAAATTTGCCGTCGTTAAATCTATTCAATCTAATCGCAGCCATTTGATCGAGTAATCGGTGCCGCAATCCGATTGAATTCACAGTCCAATTACTGGCAATAGTCGCCGCATGTGCACTAATCCTCGTACTGCCTGCATCATTTTAATACAACTTGAAGCTCAGCTGACATTTATTGCAGTCAATAAATTTACAATTAGCACATTGAGCACTGCGCTCTGCCAGCCTTCAACTGCTGCTGTTAGTGCGTCCATATATTTTAATTGTATTTACGATGAAGGGGAGAAAGTATTTTCATTGATTGCCAGTGTGCAAATGCGTTTCGTTACTTGTCGACAGCTACCCAAGAGACAAGGTGCACTGATTGTGTGTGAGGAAGTTCATTTTAAATGTGTGTGTGTGTGTGTATTTGCGTGGGAGTTTACGAGCTAATGAATAGTTAAGTATCATTTTGCATTTTGCACTGATGGAATTTTCATGCTAAAAGTTGATAGACACATGGATAGTGAGAGTAGGCTGTGGATGGGGTTGCCAGAAAGCGGATTGGTTAATTGAAAAAAAGCTTTACCCAACAATTGCAGCAATGCATGGTGTAATTGCACTATCCAATGCCAATTTATTTAATGCATTTGTATTATTTATTCGGCAGGCACAAATTTAAATGGGCGGCATAAATCAATTGTACGTTTTGCTGCTTATTAGCATAAATAAATAATTGCGCCACATAAAAAAAAATTGTCTAATTGAAATTCTAAGCCGCTTCAGGTAAGTATCGTTATTAATGCACGACTTCTTCTGAATTACATAACTATGAGCGAAAATGCTTTAATTACTACTATTTTAACTATTATACAATTTTGTGAAGGCTTTGTTACTTTAATTGATATTAAAATCACATACTGAATACAAGATTTAAATAAAGATATATGATTATAAAAACTATGTAAACAAATGTTAGATGCAATTTAACTCTATCAAAAATGCAAAAGCAAAAAGAGCAAGTCAGGTTTTTTACTTTATGTATAGTACCTTGATTCTGTTTGTTAATAATATATCAAAAGCTTAGTGTGCCTTATAATTTTCAAACGTACATATACTATAAAAAAACAATTGCTTTATGTAAGTCGGATTCAAAAATGAATAATATTGTTTGCTTTATTTTTGGAGAATGTTTTATTGGAATTTACTTCGTTTGCTTGCTCTCAGTTCGATTCCGTGTGAACTGAGTTGCATTTTAAGATCATACTTGATTAATAGCATGGGTAACTTAGATAACATACACGTTGCCAATTAACTTATATTCTTAAAAATCATTATTCAAAAAGTACATATGTACTATATTATGTATACGAGTATATATAATATTAGAAGAATATTTTCCAGGCATCTGAAAAATAAGTTTATTCAAATCGCATTAATAACTTACTTTACTGGACTAATCTTAAGCGTTCCTGACACTTTACACATAGTGGCAAGTTTACTTTTGACTAAGAGTGCAGCCAAATAGCAATTCAATATACTAGTACGCTTGTGCTCTTAGACCAAGAAAAAAGGGGATAAATTTGGCTATTTGTTCTCATTTGGTGGATTATTTATGGGCTCCCAAGTCATGCGCTTGGCTGCACAATAATCACCCCTAAACGCGAATAAGAGTATGCAATGTTTGTGAAGATTGAACTGACATACAGAAAAAAGTACGAAGGCAAGCCAGCACAGGATGGCAAGGACAGTAAAAGACCTTTCCGGCTGCAAAACTTTTTAGGAATGCGAAAGGCATAAAGAAAAGGTGATAATGATTACGTTTAAGATATTTTTGAATGGCTACGTTGCCAAGATTCACCAAACCTCGTTAATGTGTGTGTAGTTTCTGTAAAGCAATTTGGGCGTGTGTTAGTTTGTTTGCGTGTATTGGTGTGAGTGGCTTTAATGTAGCACTGGGGTCAACACTTTTCCAGGTGCAAACGCGCAAAATCACCGTAAATATTCGCAAAGTGCAAATGAAATGAGTTCGCGCAGAACGTTGAAGAGACGAATAAAAGAGGAAAGTTATGAAGTCGATTGCAGATATGCATAATGCGGTCTTTAGTCGAACACATTCACCATAGTTGGAATCATAGCTGCAATGGCGTTTTAAACTCATTATGGTGCCGGGATGCCAGCTGGATGTTAACAGCCGTGTTTTATCTGACCAGACCAGAGTGGATTTTGTGCCCAAGCATTCGGGCGTACAGGATAATCCGGGGCTCCAATTAATAATTATTCAGCTTGCTTGATGGACAGCTATACTTTAATGTTGACGATAAACGCACCACAACTGACGAATTCATTAACTGTCAATGCAGAAATACTTCGTGTCTGCATCGTGATAAGTACTATTAAGTAAATATCGTGCTCGAAAAATCAGGAAAAGTTTACTGTTAAGACAAATTGTAGTGGCTTTTTTAGCGGTTATGTTATTCTTTTGTGAACTAAATTAATCTAGTAATTAATGATTATCAATTATAGATAGAGCTTTTGAACAATTTTGATACTTAAGCGGTTTTGAAAATAAAATTTTGTACAGCCAATGTTGTTTTCAGACACTTTGGCTTTATTGTTTCATAAGTTAACTTCTTAATGTTCCTTGCTATAAATATGCTAAAATCAACAGCTCATTAACGACGGAGTAAGACTCCACTTAAGCCAACAAAATCCTTAAAAAGTGAAAGCGTGGCTGAAGTACTTCTGAATATCAGTTACATTCCTTCAAGAGCTACTTAAAGTTACAATACTCGTACTCGTTTACAACAATGTCAGCAAAGCTATCGCTTTTTTCTCTTTCTTTCAACTCTCTTTTTATTTTCTCAATAACACACACGTAAGCCCCTTGGGAAATTGGGGGCCCCCTGGATTGGGGTGGAGCGATGAGGATGGCTTAAATGAATTGTCTGCGCCTCGAGACAGCACAACAAACATAACAGCAGCCACATGAACGATTTTACTTGCAGACGTCTAGAAAGCAATGACAGCTGTCAAAATCGCTCAGTGCAAACGCTATGCCAAACCTTTTCTACCTTTGCGCGAGTGTGTGTGTGCGTCTTTCAGCTTTTGGCATCTAGCTAACTGCATGTGTAAGTGGCTATTTTTATGCAAGAGGGTTGCCCTCAAAGTTCGAGATTATGTTTAATCAAATCAGTTCATCGAAAAATGCAATAGTTATGACAAAATATAGATATTTCATAATCTATTAGAATATGCAAAAATATTTACTTCAGAGTAATAACAAATTGTCATCAAATATTAAAATAGAGGTTAACACAAATAATATTAATACTATTTCGAAATCGAATTGTAGTCGAAAACTGTTAGAGTGATAATTGGCCAAGCGCTCAGCTTATATTGTAAAATATGTATATTTACAGTTCAAGCCACCTTCGAAAGAGTTTAAGCTGCTGTCTTATGTGTGGATTGTCTCTAGTTTCATATTCGCATTCATGCAATTTGCATGTGACGGCGAAACGAGATTCGTTGAAAATATTTGAACGCGCAACTCATGGGAATGACGTTGATTTTTGATTGTTGCGGGGAATACACATATGTATAAAGAAGATACCGTGTGTGAAATGTATTTTATAATACTGGAAAGGGGTTCCAATATCAGTTTTGATGCCAACATTCATGACCACCTCACAAAATGCTAAACTGAAATCAGCTGCGAAGGAAAGACATAAACTCATACTTACAGTTTAAAAGTCGCACATACAAATACTACACGTAGTTGTCGCATGTCCAGCCTTCATGTCCAGCTTGCGTGCCAATGTCTCAGTAGTTTCGAAAGTAGTTGGGGCAAGTTCTGCACAGTGTAGAGCTGCAAGCGAGAGTCGTGGAATGCCGACACACCACAAGTTGATCATGCTCCCAGCACGAAATCACTTTAAGACCAAACCGAGGTTTGTTTTGAAGGGGTTTCCAGATTAGACATAAAAAGACAAGCAAGAAAATAGAAAAATGACCTTAAACCTTTACAAATTACAAAATATTTGACAAATACTTAATGGTGCAGTTTAATTTGTAAGCCAAATTTTATAAAAATAAATAATTATAACAATAAGTAGAGACAATCGTAAATGTCTATTTATTAATCTTTGCTTGATATATGCATTCGCATAAACATATTTGTATTTATGGTATTGTCGCAAAAACTCAAATTGTTTTAAGATAAAAATGCATTAAAATTAAATTAAATTAACTAACTCATACATTCGTAGTCAACTAATTGAAAGGTTTGAGTGAAATATGTGAATATATATCCCGTTGATCTGTCTTTGGTAGGGAAACAATTATAAACAAGTAAGAAGGCTCTAGACGAGAAATACCGACGAGACAATCCCTTGAACTTTACGCTTACAGTCAGTGCTTCTAAGTATGTGTGTGCATGCTTATAGTGCATACTTTAATGTGCATACTTCAATGCTGAATATCTTCGGTGTTTCTCAACCGATTTCAATAACAATTTCACAGATTGTCATTATTTCGTCTATTGTTTCAAACGTCGTTTAAAAGTTTTCCGAATTCAAGATTTTGTTCTTATCGATCACATGTGTATATCGGCAACGGGAAGAGGTATCGAAAATTTGTACTGCCTAGGGAATAGACGAGCTTATGTTCCAAATCTGGAGTCTCTAGCTCGTATAGTCTGTGAGATCGACGCCTTCATACATACGAACGGACAGACTGACGGATGGAGAGATGAACATGGCTATATACACTCTACTGTTGATGCTGATCAAGAATATATATACTTTATGGAGTCGGAGATGCTTCCTTCTGCTTGTTACATACTTTTGCACAAAACCATATACCCTTTTTACCCATTTTCAATGGGTTCAGGGTATAAAAATAATAATATAATTATTTTACTAATTTTTTATATTATTTCTTTAATATTAATAGATAAGATCTACTTATTCCTAAAAGTCTGTTTACTTTCGCTTCGATGCATTAATGTGTATGTAACTTGATGCATTTATATGAGATAATTTAAAAATGAATTTTGTTGAGTGTATTAAAAAGCATGTGAAAAGTAGTTGACCGCGGGAGGTACATTGTATATGTATTTGTAGCTGCTGCAGGGAGCCGTCTGCACGCCATTTTCCTATGCAAATCAGAACGCATTTTGCCACCGCGCACATGCAAAATGCAAATTGAATGAATGTCATTGCTCCTGCTGCTGAAAATGTTGTTGTTTTTGCTCCTGCTGCTGCTGATGTCTTTAAAATGCCATAGCATGGTCTGCGCGTAGCCTTTAAGGCTTGAAATTGGATGGGTGCTTAGGTGTGGGCGGCACTTTAGCTGCAAAACGAATTACGTTGCAAATAGACAACATTTATATACATTTTAATGCAAACGCGGAGGTTGTGCGCAGAGTGGAAGAAAAATTGGCATCAAATATTTCACGCTAGTACTTTCATTTACCCACGTGCCACTTTCGATACCACACGGAATGTTGTCGAGCGTGGAAAGGTGTGGGAGAGATAAAGGTGTTGCTCCTAGGTAACGGCGTATTTATCTTAATTTAGAAACCGTTGCATCCAACCTGAGGCAGAACAGATAGACAGACTGCCAACTGCTTGACGATCCTTATGAGAAAAGCTACTAATGGCGCTTCGTACATTTCACAAACTCCTGCGGTGGTATAAATGAATCCGAATCCTTCACGTGTCCTTGGCACGACTCCAACGCCAGAGCGAAACATGCCTGCCTGCGTCGATGCCTGTTTGGGTTAGTGGCATTTTCGGCAGTCAGCAAGTCAGACTGTCAGTCAGGCACATTGCCACTGAGGTAGTCAGTCATTCAGTTTTTCAGAGCCGCCAGGCAACTAAAGTGTGTTTACTTCAAATTTGTCTCATGTGTGTATTTTCCACATAATACATATACACATTTGTATATGTATATACACTAAAAACAAACACTGCCAGTGTGTAAAATATTTTTTTAAAGAAAATTGATGTTGTAATTTACTGACAGTCAAATATTTTTCAAGAACAAATATATTTATTTAATGATGTTTTAGTAAATAAACTTATTAAATAATAATTAAGTTCGAAGCATCTAAATATAATAGCCTCAAAAAAGGGAATCACTATAATTAGAAAATTTCTGCATTTTAGAAATTCGTAATTAAACAATGATTTCTCAAATCCTGGTAAATTTCAAATTTCCTACTTGATTGTGTTCTGAGTGCATCGAATGTTTGAAGGTGTATTTCTATATGCATTCTCAAATTTGGAAATCTTGCAGTTATAATGTTGCCTGGCACACTGAAGGATAACACGCATTCAACGCTGTAGAGTTCGTTGCCTTGTCAGCTGCAGGCTGCCTTGATGACGATGACGATGCTTGCGAGAAACCCCTAAATGAGCTGCAATGTGTGGAAAATTGTACGAGTATATGGTATGGCGGTGCAGTTGTGGCAGGTTGATAGGTGAGAGGGCGTGTTGGGGAGTGAAAAGAACAACGCACAGGTTGCCACGTGGAGCGAAGAGAAGCAGCTGCCAGGTCGCCTGGAGACCCGACGATACCCAAACTACACGCCGAGTATGCCCCTTGCCTTTATTAAGGTGTCGAACGCTTTTATTGATTGCATCGATTTTAGCGCTTGATTTGTTGTTTTTGCTGTCTGTAAAATATTGCGGCACGTTGCACGACCCACATTATTGCAGCTCCGTATTGTGTGTCGGGCCTCGGGACCTGATTACGCGGTTCGGCGAACGCTTAACGGCGGTTTGTAGACGCGCTGATTAGTGTAAAAGTTAGAACAGTGAAAAATGGGGTGAATGCATTATGTTAGAAAGAGAGAGCAGACAAAAGTCTGGGTGAATATTTTCAAAAAATTTTAAGTATTCATATATGTAGATTTTGGATTAAAGAAATATGTTTAATTTTTTGTTATAATCTATGTATTACTACTTCTATTTTCACCTATAATATGTAGGTATATAAATCTTATGGACAATTTCAGTTGTAAACTTTCAATTATAGTAACAATTTCCATTAATGCAATTAATTAAAAAAAAGGTCTCATTATCTCGCTTGCGCTCGCAAAACAAATTTAATTAACTTTAACAAGTAGACGTTTGGAAAAAAAGAAAACTCTATGAATCAAAGTAAAATTAAGCAAAAAGCTAAAAGTTCCTGTTGCTGTCAAAGTTTCTTTTGAACTTAACATAGAAAAGGTGTTGCCAACAATTGATGGGCGGTAAATTAATTGAGTGCCAGAGTGAACAAAACGTTAAAAATAAACAACAACAGGAGCTAAATAAGAGCTATCGAGCACGAAATACAGTAGATTTTCATACTCTGTAATTATGAATAATAAGAAATAAAAAATTGTGATTTGTATTGACCAACAAATTGAAAACATTGCAAAAAATTTTTTAGGTTAAGTAAAAAATGGTACAATAAAGATACATTTAATTTTAATATATATGGATTCGTCTTTTATGTAAATTTAATATAAACCTATGTTTTTTTTGTTTGCAAACTTAACCGCATTTATCTTTATCCATGAATATATTTTTAGGCTTTAGTTGTGTCAATAATTAATTATCAGAGGGGCATAAAACGTAAAGTAGATTTTTGTGTTTAGCTTAAAGTTAAATTTATTTGTTACTTTTTGTCATTTTATTTTGTCAGTTTGACAGATTACACAAACTGTTTCAAAACTAATGACAAAAAGGGCAAGGAGTAGGAGGAGGCAGCAGTGCCATTTTGGCGGTTTCGTTTGTGAAATTTGTTAACAATTGTTTAACAAGCATCTGACGTCGTCAGTACGCTGCTGGCTCTCTCTGGCAAACTACACGCAACGCATTGCAATTTACACACGGCCCTCTCCATCCACATAGTTGCACACATATCCCTGCTGGCAATGTTGGCACCGAAACAAATAAGACATGCACCAAACCTACAAAGACTGTAAACAGGGAGCAGGGAGCAGGGGTTAGCCATGGAAGCGGTAAATACTCTGGAGAATGTGTTGTATAATCCCCTGGCAGCTAACAAATGTGCGCACATCCGTATTCCGACCGCTGCACACTGTTACTCCTCCAACTCCATCCTCAACTCAAACATCTCGACTCCAACTCTGACTCTGAGTCCAACTCAAAGCAACTCTTCCCGTCCTCGACACGCAGAATTCAGACATACGCATTGCAGTTGGGCAACATTTGAATGTGTTAAGCACATCAAGTTTTTGCTCCATTGGCTAGAACACTATCCGTATCTGTGGTATCTGATCCATCTACACTCACAGAAAAAGAAGTAAAAAAAACGAACCTTAGCTTGCGCTTTTTACCAAATAAAGAAACTCATAATAACAAATATTTTTCACTTCATATTAAATATCTCTTAATGGAAAATCCATCTATCCAAAATATAATCAAACTAGCAAATAATGCTTTGTGTAAATTTTGAAATGAATTTTTTTGAAAACAGAATAACACTGATTTCCTACTCGATTTTTCATATCAAAATACCATTTTTTGTCTAGGTGTGCAGCTCAGACAGGTCCTGGTCATGCTGGCGCTGCGTGCAAATTGCTTAGTGAAAGCAAACAAATTAATCAAAATCAACTCGAAGCTGTGCAACTGAGTGGTCATCAAACAATGTTCCAATGCTTTACGCTCTTCTCTGAGCTTAGACCAGAAAATTTCTAAGCGAACTGCAGTTGCTTTCTTTAGTCGCGTCTGCACGGCGCTCTCCAACCTGTTACCTTTGTTTCGACCTTTTTGGTTAACAATCAAGCTGTCTTCGTGGAAGGGTTAAGCAAACCCAAGAGAGATTGAGTGGAGAGTGTATGGTCTCGATGGATCTAAAGCAACGACGATTGGCTTCGTTAGGCTAAAACTACTCCAAATTTGAGGTTGGCTAAGGTCAGGTTACCCTGTTTCCTGAATAAATAACTGCTGATTGACAGGGTGCAAAATTACCGTATTGGTTCACATTGACGTATTCTCCTAGCTCTCCATTCATTTTTAAAGTGATAGATTAACCAAAGCATTCTTATTTATAAAAGCTTGTACAATATAAGAGTACAAAATAAAATTAAGGACATGAAACTTTGCAAATGTCTTTATACTAGCCTCAGAGTATTCCGCAGTCGTTCGAATGCAACGTTTTCACTTGTTTAGGTTTATATCTGTCAATATCGAAATTGTGATGTACTCCGATATAGCACAGATCCAAAGCGAACGCAATCAACAATTTGCTATCAAACTCCAGGTAGCAATTGTGAATTTGCGGCGCCTAGGGTTATCAACACCATCATCTCACCCCAACTTTTGTAGTGTGTTAGCCAATACTAGGCTAGTAATTCAGCTCACCTGCTGTAATTGGTTCACGCTGGTTTACATTACCAACCCACTCTATCCATCCAAACCACACAAACACGTTGCATCCAGCTGCGACTGACCTACTCACTGAGTATTCCATCATGCTCGGGAGCATGTTGTGCTTTTCCAGCTACCTTCTTGCTAACCCACGCAGCCCCCATCACTCTTGTTGCTTACCCTATACCATAAACACTGGCAATTATGCGGGACTGGGTCTATGGGATTCTGCAACAATTGAGTACAGAGAACCGAACACTCAAAGGGACACTCAAACACATTGACTTGCCAGCGTGGCAGTGTGGCCATGTTGCCATCGTCAGGTCATCCCCCACCTGACTTATGTGTAGTACGGAAGTGGGTGTTTGAGGTACACGCAGATCTTTGGGGAGTGTTGTTATATCTTTAAAGTCAAAAATTGAGAAACATAAAGACGAATAAGAAAAACGGTTAAAGAGATACAAAGAATTATTTTTATTTCAATATTTAAAAAAAAAGCAAAGTTGACATCACTGGGGTGGGGTTGTGCGAGGACGCGTTCGATTGTCACTGCGGCCGATAATGCCTTTTAGCAACTTTTCGCATTTGCCGACATGTCGCCAACCACTATTTCAATTGTTCTGCTATTGGGCTGGTGTTGTGTAGCAGGTTGTATAGCTGCTGTGGTGGTGCGGGTGGTGGTGCAGGATTGAGGGATCTGCGAACAGCGCACGCTAATTGCCTTGTATGGTAACATTTTTGTGTTCTTTGTCTGCCTCGCGGCGCCAAAGCAACGAAATGGCAAAGCGGCCTGTGGCTGACTGTGAATTTACCATAGATTGAATTTAAGGAACACTTTTTTCTGCTGTCAGCCTTCGGGTGAATAGTTTTCTGTTGTTCGTTGGTAACAGAAAAAAAACCTATCAATCAACCTTGTATAATAAAATGTTATTTTTAGATGTTGGAAATAAATTCACATAGCAGAATTACTTACAAAAAAAAAAAATCCAAATACATATTTAAAACAATCAAATTAGAAGTAAATTTAACATCTTTATTGATAAAGTGAAGGCAAATAATAGCAAAATGTATCTGTATAATTTTGAATAATAATAAAAACAATAAATACATATTATATTAAAAAAAAATCATGTTTATTAACGACTAACGAGCTACCATCAGGTATATATGCGTTCGAAACTATTTTAATAAGAACAGGTATGAGTCGCCTATACTAGCTTAGAAAATCTGTTAACTTGTCTGCAGCTGGCATCTCCTAATTAAAGTTCATTCAAAAGTTTCTTCTTTATTCGCAACTTTTTGAAAATTAATTTTGCTATCACAGCATTAAGTATACTCAGTATGCTGATCATCTCGACTCGACTTCTTCACTACCGCAAAACAAGAAAGCACAAGAACTTACAAGATGTGCGGACAACAACATTAAATATGCATAGGTAAGTTGAAGCATGAAGATGGAGAATGAAGGAGGAGCACATCTTCAATGCGATGCGTGTGTGCATAATGTGTGAAAGGCCAACACATGCCGCCTAATTAGTCAATTTAATAGTTTGCGATATTGTTTATGAGTGCCACGCGCATGATGATTATGTCAAGAATGTTGAGACGGGGAGCAAAATGCATATGATGGAAGATACGTTTTGGTAGCCTGCTCAAGTCGATGGCACGTTTCAAAACACTCATGCGAAACACTCAGGATTTGAGAGAGGAATTCTAATTAAAACACAAATATATCTTAATATATAAACATATACCTAAAAGCGCACAAACGATTATATATTCTTTATGTATAAATGCTGTGTATAAAAGGAGATACGCTTACGTTCTGATACTTTCTCCAGTTGAAGAAACATGCTGCTTCTAATTAGAAAACCAAAAGGCAAAAACAAATGCAAACAAACGAGTCGAATCTGCAAGCGAACCGAAATGTTTTCTAATTAAAAGGAACACAAAACGAAACATGTTAAAATGAAAAGTCTCTTAAATTGTACCAAATGAAAAGTTTAAGAAAAAGCCGCAACAAAAGCAACAACAACTGAAAACAAAAATGAAAGAAACAGAACACTGATAACTGAGCACAAAACAATACCAAACCGAAATATAAAGCAACAAATCATGGCATCAAAATTATTTAGGCCGATAAATATTCTTGTATTGTGGCTGGCGCCTGAAGAGAACCATCTCTCCCTAGTCAAATGGCGACGACAGCAATGGAAGAGGGAGTCGTCCAGGCACACACACAAAAGAGTGGTCAAAACTTTCAAAATTAATTTTGAACTTTATTTTGTTACAGGCAAATAACGAAAGCAAAATAGGCAAAGAAGAAGAAAAGCATTTAAATTGTATTATAAAGAAGTCAGCGATCAAAAACACGCACGCATACATGCACACATAAAAAACACCGCCCCTCTACGCACCCCACTTCAGCATGGTTCGCATGGTGACAATATATGTATGTATATATGTAGAACAATGGCGCAGCAATATCAATTAAAATGGCAGCTTGACTTGAAAACTGCTCCTAAACAGGCAAAATGTTGTTGTTTTCATTTTGTTGACTCAAACAACCGCACACCAGCACGAAACTTTTGTGGCAAGAGTTTCAGACAAAGTTTAGCACACACACGCTTAAAGTTTTTGCTGCCTCTGCAGACAGTTTTGATAGGTGCATGGTAAATGTTTAAAATGCAGCATATCGATGCCGAAGTCCTTTGCAAGTATGCCACGAGAAGATAAGCATCAATATATATAGCTAGACACACAGTAGCACAGACTCGCAAAAAAATATACTTTGCAACACTTGGTGTATGCGTAACACAGCAGGCAGCTAAGTTAATTACTCATACGCAACGCATGCCAGCATTGCCATTGGGTCGAATTAAATTACAACTAAAAATGGCTAACAAATTTAAACAGCAAGCTTTTACACAAAACAGCCGAATTGATAGACAATGTGCTCAATTAAATGTAGTTCAAAATGGATGCTAACAATAGTACTCAAAATCAAAAGGGAACAAGTAACAGTTACTTCTTCATCCAGTATTAAATATTGTTTAAAAAAAAAAACATTTTATTTAGCAAAAGAAGTACATTTTAGTGAAAATAAACAAAAATATGTAGAAGTGATTGCTTTTAAAATAAGGTTATTCAATGTCTAAAATATTATAATAAGAAATAGCTAGTACAGTGTATATTTGAGATGTGCATGTGTGTGATTTTGGGTATTTATTTGCATTTGTGAAAAGTCAGTTTTTGAATTTAAAAGCACTGACTTACTTGATATTATACAGTGTTCTATTCACATCGCTTTGCCAACATTCTCAAAAAGATTCCTGCTAGCTGCTGTTGTTGTATACGATGTGATTCGCTCTAAACAAATTGTGTGCTGCTGTTGCAGAAGCCACAACTGCAGCAGCACAGCAGCTGGAACAGTGGGAACTATTGCCAGGCGGGAACAGTTAAATGAATCAAATCCATTTCAAGCCATTCATCATATGACAGCGGGTACGCGAACGTAAGCCAGCAATAGAAATGGCAACAACACCACCAATAAAAGGCAAAAATGGTAGCTGAGTGTGGTAGATTTTGGATTGGAATAGGTTAGAGTTATGGTACGAGTGCTGGTGGTTCTGGATTTGAGCTCCACGTTCGGGCATGGTGCAGCACAGCAGGGTAAACTGGTTTTATAATTGAATTGATCCCATTATGTAGATGGAAACGGTTTCACGTCCCGTTTGGTTCGTTTTCGTATGCCGTTTCGACCCGTTTTGCACTGCGCAAAATGGCGGACAGTGTCGGGCCGTGCAACTTCCGGTGGAGAAACGAGCCAAGTAGCAAGCAGTTGGCTTGTCTGCCAGCAGCATAGCACTAAATGGAAGGCAGCTCCTCAAAGAGAAAATGCCGTATTGCAGTTGTTTTCTGTATACTCTATTTGAGAAAAAAAATTTTTAAGTAAAACATTATTTTGATACCAAAATTTATCAATTTTCTTTATTTATGTATATAAAGGTGGTCGATTATAAATATTTTTTTGATGGAAAAAACACAAGTGAATTCTTTTTTTTCTATTGCATAATGCATATATAAACTACAAATAGAAAAAAAAAATTAAATTTGTGATAAGAAATGTCATTCATTTTTAAATATAAATTACTTCTTAAATAACTTAAGTTTGTTATGACAATTATGTAGGTGAAAAAAAAATTAAGCTCCCAGAGAAATAATTCTCCTTTCCATGGATATATTTACCTATGTTACTACACAGTTATAAGAGTATATATTATATAGTCAATTAGTGCATTCCATTGGAAACCTCCTTTCTTGTTTTTGATGTTGTTCGTATTGCAACTGTTGTTGTTTTGCGTTGGCGTTGGCGTTGCCATTGCGGTTGCTGTTGCCTTTTGGCATACTACATTTTGAACTAAATAAATTGAATTTAGCGCTTATGTCCTGTCCTAACATTCGCCTTTAATTTCATTCGGGCTCAAGCCAAGCAACCCAAAAGCAAACAGGACACAACCCTCGCGGCCATCTGGATAGGATTCAGATCCACTTGCATTGCACTTAACTCACCACAGTTGCAGCTGGCATTATTGTTGCTGTTGTTGTTAATATTATTGTTGTTGCTCGGTTGGTTTGTTTGATTGCCTGATTGCGAATGCATTTAGATGCTCAGGTAGAGGACAAATTAGTTTGTTATTATTTCTCCACCCACGTGCCATATCCAAATCAGCTCAATTAATGCCGCTTGCTAGTTATTTCGTTAGCGGCTATGACATCCTATACAAATTAAGACAGTTAAATGAAAAGCTCAACATGATAACTAAAAAGCTGGCACACTGCTGATTGGCAATTAAAATTAGAATTAAATGTAGATCAAGTGCGTGTCTACGCAGCTTTGAAAAGTAAAAACGATAAATAAACCCAATGCTTTTGATTTGCATCTTTTAACAAACTTTGCTGAAACTAGCAAGAAACTTTAGCAAGATAAATAATACTTCTCTAATTTAAATAGGTTGTTTGTCTACACAACTGCAAATTTTATACAGCGGGAAGAAATGCAGGTAATTTTATTGTCTGATATCTAATTAGCAACGAGAGCATTTGTTAACAAGTTGTTATAGTATTATTGTACGTTGAACCCATTGAAAATGTGTAAAAAGGTTATAATTGTTTTTTACAAAAGTATGTAACAGACGGAACGTAGAATGTCCAACCCCATAAATATATATTCTTAAACAGCATCAACAGCCGAGTCGAAAGTCGAGTTGATCTCAGTGACTATGAGAGTTAGAAGAGATAGATTTGGAACATAAGCTCGTCTAATCCCTAGGCAGTACAAGTTTGTTTCAAATTTTCGATAACTCTACCCGTTTCCGATAGACCCATGAAATCGACAACAACAAAAACAAGTTAGAAAATCATTATTATTCCTTTATAATTTCCTTTTGCGTTAGTCATTTGTGTGAATGTCAATTTTATGTTTTTATACCCTTAACCCATTGAAAATGGGTAAAAAGGGTATAATGGTTTTGTGCAAAAGTATGTAACAGGCAGAAGGAAGCATCTCCGACCCCATAAAGTATAAATATTCTAGATCAGCATCAACAGCCGAGTCGATATAGTCCGTCCGTCCGTAGGTATGAACGCGTCGATCTCAGAGACTAAAAGAGCTAGGTAAATCGGTTGAGAAACACTGGAGATATGGAGTATTGAAGTTAAGAAGGTATGAACTATACGCGTATACATACACATACTTGCAAGCACTGACTGTATGCGTAAAGTATAGGGTCCAGAGTATAGTCTAGTCGGGATTTCTCGACTAGAGCCTTCTTCCTTGTTTTTATTCATTGCATTAATAATCAATCCACTTAGTATATTTAAAATATTTTCTTTATTTTCAAATACAGCGAAAGCGGTTATTTCTTCAACAAAATATTCATATCCCTGATGCTGCTCACTTTATGTTTGTTGATTTTCCTTGCGGGGCCCATTTGGTCGATCCTTGGTTGATAATAGTGTATTAGTAATAATAGTTTCTCCTTGCATTGTTGCCACGTTGTTGGAGCTTTAATGTCTAAGACAGTTCATGCTTAGCGTTGAATCTGCGTATTGAAATCCCGCTTAATACTCCTTATGCATGATGAATCCATGCAGTGATCCTTTTTTTCCGGTAAATGTAGGAAGATA
Source organism: Scaptomyza reducta (assembly GCA_035044485.1). NCBI lineage: Eukaryota > Metazoa > Arthropoda > Insecta > Diptera > Drosophilidae > Scaptomyza > Scaptomyza reducta. Next base: position 3,951,697 of record JAWNNV010001315.1, on the reverse strand, counting down.
TCAGGTTCCATTTTTATACCCTTACCCCATTGAAAATGGGTAAAAAGGGTATAATGGATTTGTGCAAAAGTATGTAACAGGCAGAAGGAAGCATCTCCGACCCCATAAAGTATATATATTCTTGATCAGCATCAACAGCCGAGTCGATATAGCCATGTCCGTCTGTCCGTCCGTCCGTCTGTCCGTCTGTCCGTCTGTCCGTCCGTATGTATGAACGCGTCGATCTCAGAGACTATAAGAGCTAGAGACTCCAGATTTGGTATATAAGCTCGCCTAATCCCTAGGCAGTACAAGTTTGTTTTAGATTTTCGATAACTCTTCCCGTTTCCGATATACACATGTGATCGATAACAACAAAATCTTCAATTTAGAATACTTTTTGATGCAGTTTAACAGATTAGACTAAATAAAGACAACATGTGAATTTTATTGAAATTGGCTGAGAAACACTGGAGATATGGAGTATTGAAATTAAGAAGGTATGCCCTATACGCGTATACATACAGCCACTCACACATACTTGCAAGCATTGACTGTATGCGTAAAGTATCGGGTTAAGGGTATAGTCTAGTCGGGATTTCTCGACTAGAGCCTTCTTACCAACTGCACCACTTATATGATTTTAGTTCACAATGAAGAAGCAAATACTCGCAATAATTATATTTACATTTAATTTAAAGTAGTTTGAGTATATAACTCGCTTGCGGATTATCACATTTAAGCAAGATCGAGTCTTGATGCGCCGCTCTACGACCAAGAGTACTTATTTTAAATTTATAATTTGAAGCTACTTTTAGTAAATGTATAAGAGCTATTTCCGAATATTTGTTTTTCGGAGGATCTAAAACATATTAACATACATTTCCGTCATCATGCTGGCATCGATGGACATTGTGTCATAGTGAGTACTGCATCGCCGTCTGTGTGAATTGAATTATAAATATTTTAAATATGAATTGATGTATTCTTATTAATGGGCACCTGAAGTTAACCTTAACCAACGTCTGCATGTACTTTTATTAAGTATCCCTTTAGACACTAAAAGAAACGAATTCGCAAAATATCGTTTACAAAAAATAAAGAAGAATGAGACAGCTAGACGAAAAAAAAACCTCTTTGAGTCTCGATATTTTGTAAAAAGCATAAAACTTAATTTAAACGGATGTAAAAGTGTAATAAGTGAAAAAAAAAATTCAAAATATAAGCAATAATAATAATATATTCAATTTTAATATTAAAACAAATTTCATAACTTTTTATTTAAAAGAACACAATATAGAGTCTAACGGATTTTATTGTGTGCTCTTCAAAAAATTAAATTGAATTTAAAATTATCAAATAAATTGAAATAAATACATTTTTAATTAAATTGTTTTTTTTTCAGTTATATTCTTTAACATGTTACTATATTCAATAAAATGAATAAGAATTGTTCTTCATAAAAATGACTAGAGCGCTTTCGAATTCTAGTATTAAAAAAAAAAAACAATTCATGCATAATAAAAGATTTAATCAGCTATGAAACCGTTCAAGATTAATATGATGGAAAAGTTTGCAGCTGAGTTATGCTCCACCGCACTGTTGCACTTGCAAGTTGCAAGTGTGTATGTGTGTCACGTATTGGGAAACAGTCCATATCAAATTCAAAGGCTTGTCGATAAATTTACATACACAGAAACAGCACTAGAGTAAGTGCTCTCCCGGTCTTTCTCTCGCTTGGAATCGGTGAATGCAAAAAAAACTGTGCGTGTGTTTTCCAGTGTCTGAGTGTGAGTGTGTGCGCCCTTTGTACACTTCAACAATGTGGCACATAGGAGAAATGCATAAATCATCGCATTCGTATTCGTGTACGGCAGAAGGCATAAATGTTTAAACTTGTTATGTTTGGTTCGGTTTTTGTTTTGTTCCTGTTCAGTTCTCTTTTGTTTTTATCTATTTGTATGCTTGTATGCTTCGGCGCGAATACATAATGAACGATATTCATACACGTCTATACAATGTATTATCATATATATAAAAGAGGGAGTTGAACTTTATTCGCAATTCAACACAATGAACTGAAACAGCCTGGTGTAGAATAGTTGCTTAAACTTTCAATGAATAAAATCTGTGAAACATTTTATTGAAATCAATAAACGTGCCACAGACACACACACACACACACACAATCAGTTTGGTTGCAACATTTTTGCGGCACTCACAACTCCATTGAGCATGTTCTCATATTGTCTTGTCACGCCTTTCACACAGATCCAACAGAACCCCAATATGCCACGACTCCAGCCGCCGAAGCTGTCAGGTCAGCAGGTAACAAAGGGACATCATTTAGCAGCTGCATCCGTAAAGTCTTCCGTTGGGGGATTTTGATGTATTACAAATGTTTGTGAGCTCATTGGTATGCAGCAGGCCAACCAGCCGGCAGCACTACTTGAACAGAACTGTACAGATGCAATCCAGATTCAACAACATAAACTTTACTGTCAACTGTCAACCACAGGGACGTTTCAGAATGTAAGGTGCGGTTACTAAAATTAATAAATAAAATAAAATAATTGAATGAATTTTGTTTACAAAAATGATGGAATGTGTAAAAAAAAACAAATTTAATTAAATTAATTTAAAAAAAAAATAAAATAATGTAGGCATACTATACTGTCGATAAAATAAATAAAAATATCAAATAGCAATATACTTAAAAAATTTTAAGATGAAGAATATCAAATTTTCTTCTTAGTTCCTACTAAACAAATATACAATTTGGCTATCAATGGCAACTACATTTAAATTTATTGTGATATTGTGATATTATTGTGATACATTTAACTTCTTAGTTTAACTTTAATTTGGCAAAAAATAAAATGTGCTTTAGTACATTTATTTTTTTGAGTCAATATTGTATTTCAAACCGCCACTTAATTTATTTTTATTTTGTCTTTTAATCTTAAAAGAACACGACTGTATTCTTTGCGAACCTAGTTTAAAAATAACGCCCTGAATCAGAATTCTTTAGCAACCACAGGAATCCGATCTGTTGCCATGCCTGGACTTAGGCTTCAAACAAACACAAGATGGGGTCGCATACACAAAAACACACACACACACACCCACACCGAACCACAGATACACACACACACATTTGTAAAAGTTGGGCTTGCAGGTCAGCACGCGTTTTTAGCATAAATTATCTATGGCATATGCCATGAGCTATCCTCCTATCAGCAGCTACATAAAAAATGCCACCTTCCTATCTACACACTGCACCCCCCCACAGTTACTGGGCTAATAGCTGTGCCGATCCATCGTTGGATGTCAGCAGCTGCCGTGTTTAATTTACGCCCCAACTTAAACAGAGGTAAATCCCATAAAGCGCCCCACAATGCAACCAACGTACACACACTGTACGTTGCATCAGGATAAATGGCTCACACACACACACAGACATTACTCACATTTATATGTGGCTACGTTATATGCATCAAATATCAAAGCCATTATTTGCGCTTTGCCATAGATTCATGTTATTTTTGTTGTTGCGGTGATGATGTTGATATTGTTATTGTATTGTTGTAGCTCAAATGTCTATGTCCACCGCATCGAGGCATTGAATAAGCGCATAACATACTAGTAACTGGGCTAAAATATACATATGCATAGGTACGTATGTAGGAATGTATTTTTCAATGGGCTTTACTGTTTGTGCAAGGCACAACAATAACTTTTCTTTTATAGATTTAGTTGTGTTTGTCGCTCGATGATCAGTTTAAAATCATGTTATTTATTGTGGGTCGACAGATGCAAGTTGCTGTTTGCTCTAAGCATTAATTCACGTTCACTTTATAGGTTATATATGGTTATCACTCAAGTGACTTTAATTCTGCTTTTGAATTGTTAAACTGTGGAAAAGATTGTATTACTCTCTGCTTAAAATGTATTGGGAGTAAAAAACACATATCTTATAAATGGAACATGTTCGGAGTCTGTAAGTGCCGGGAAATCCATTATAAAGTTTCCTCTTTAAAATCGAATATGATATATGTATATATATATGAAAATTACAAGCACAATATTGATTTAAGTTTGATTTAATCAACCATTGCCTTACATTAGTCCTATCATTCTATCTCTTACATTTTATTGATTGTACAGTTTATATCAAATATGTATTTTCATTTAGATATATATTCTCTTTCCTCATCTATTCGAAACATATTCATTTCAGATTTTTTCGAAATCTTATTAAATAGTACATTCTCTGTGTAGACAAATGGTAGTTTTGTGACCTCTTTAAAGTCCGTTTGATAATTGTTTCTCAGCAACGATTGCAGAGACAGGCGACCATTTGGGCCAAGTTGAAATAACAAATAAAAGCAGCCGAAATGTAAGCAATGCACTCAAAGATAAACACAGATAGCAATACAAAAACAGAAAGAGAGAGAATGTGACAAATGTCAAGTGCTGTAAATTGCATAGCCTGGCCGACTGACTGCCCTACTGAATGACTGACAAAGGACAACAGACACGAAGTCGACTTTGTAAATGAAAAAAATAAAATGTCAAGTAAGCTGCGGAGAGAATTGTATGCCAGAAGAGAAGACGAAGACTCTCCCAGTGCCATTGTATCCTAAAGGAGGGTAATTTTCTTAGGGCGTCTCATGGATAGACAATGACTCTGATGGAAATGGAGATGGGAGCGGACATCTTGTCACATTTAGTGCAGTTCTAGTTACGGCAGCCAGGGCGAAAAGATGCGACACAAATTCAAAATGAGACCCATTTTTTCAACTTCTGTTGGCTTCGCAATGAGACTCAAATACGGAGTTTATTTTGCCTTGGTATTTAAGCTATAATCATTTAAATAGCTTCAAGTGCAACTTGGTATCACCTATAATACACTTTGTACGGGCAAAAACATTTAAATGGTGGAGCTATATATATATAATATTAAGTTTTGAAAATTTTAAGTGATATTCAGATTTATTAAGACCACATATTTTTTTTTAATTTTTAAAAAATGAATTAGTAATGATGAAATTATTATTTTATGTACGTTTTTTTTTTGTTTTTTTTTTGTATGTGCTAATTTTTAATATTAATTTCTTATATATATAATAACAATAATAAAAAAAGTGTTTGAAATTGTATTGAAAAGTCTGCTTCTGACCGACACAGTTAATTTAATTTTGCTGTCACATTCGTATTCGGATACTGATAGAAGGGATGCCCATTGAGTTCATTAATTTATTTCGGTATCTTGGACACATTCTCCTTTCATTTTCAATCCCAATTGTCGAGTAAGTCAGCTTTCGTTTCAGCTTTCCGTAATGGCAATCAAATTAAAGCGTTCAATGCACTTCAATCTACATTCCAGCTTCCAACGCTGTGCCATGCTTCATTGGATTTAGCCCTCTTTTTCGCAATGCACTTATTCTTGGACCACCCTTTTAAATGAAATGAGTTCGAAGTGGCCGAATTGAATGAGACACATTTCCTTTTCAGCTGCACTTTATATATATATATGTTGGTCAAATTAAAGGCAAATGGGTACTGCAGGTTGGCGAGATTGGAATTCGTTCCGTTTGTCAATTTAAGGATATTCAAAGAGAATGGCATTGCAATAGAGAAAGTTCTGTTAATGATTGTCACGTGATTGATATTCAATGCCAAAAAATCATTAAAACATACATTGATATTTGTTAAATCATACATTAAACGACGTTCAAAGTTTCAGCCAAAAGAACACACTGTACTTGATAATTTGATAATTCTAAATTAAGCAATTTATATATCAACATAAGCTTCAAATTTAAAGTAATCAACATTATCTGCAATTCTGCACTTTAAATTATTTTAAATGCAATATGTTTTTTTTTGGTTTGCGTGGTGCCTGGAAAGCGGATTTCTGCAGCTGATACAGAATGTTTATGATCTGGTCTCTATTCAAGTCTATGTGTGTGAGTGTGTGTTTAAGTGTGTATGTGAATGTTCACACGCAACGTTGGTCTAACATTTTGACTGCCATAAATTTGCAGGCACAAAACACGCCATCGAAATTAGTCGGCGAAAAACTAACTAGCAACGCAGGCACATGCAGCCAAATGTCGACTCGAATGGGAATGCGAATGCGATGAAACTGAACTGAATGAAAATGATTCGACAAACAAATTTCTAAAGCAGTCTAAACAATAAAGCTAAACAATAATTTCCGCTGCGCGTTGAAACTTCCGTTTCCTCGCAGGCCTGGCCGTTGGCTACAAAAACAACAGAGCACGCAGCAGTAACAGCAACAACAACATTTACTGCCAAAAGGCCAACAGGCTACTTAAGACAAAACAAAGGACATGTGTGTATCAGTGTGTGTGTGTGTGTGAGCGTGTGTGAGCGTGTGAGTTGTGGGGGTTATGGGTGTCTGCTTTACGTATTGTTTGTGTGTGTAATATTTTTCTTGGCACCCAAAACAAAACCTCTACGTTATTTCTGTGTGAGTGAGTGTTTGAATGTAAGGAGCGTAAGGAGAGAGCGTTGTATGAATGGCGGGAAATGAGGAAAGGCAACTGCAGAAGATTGCATTTGGGGTCTTTTGGTGTTTGATAATTTATCGCACTTATCTGGTGGCGTTGCTTATAATTTATGTATATGCTTTTGTCGGATGCCCACATACACGCGAGGCGTTGAGGGCGTGGCTTGGGGCGCATCCGCTGCGTGTATGCTAATTGTATACAGCTAGCGGCCGGAAACGGAAATAAGTTCAAGTTGTGCGTCGTGAATTGTCGCGACGACTGCGGAGCTAATCTTAGCAAACGATTCTAGATCCGTCTCCGGTTCAGATACTCTACTATATAAGTAGACATATGTATACTTGTGTGTTGCTGGCACTGTTTCAGGTTCAGGCGGAAGTTTGTGAGCTCTGCCAGTTATGTTTCCGCTCTTTCCGTCTTACTATATCTCTTTGTTTCGCACTTATTTGACTGTCATACGTGATGTAATCGTAATTTCTGTATTTTCTTTAGCTTTTCTATTTTATTAACATTTTTTGAAGCAGCTGGTAACTATATTGTAATATGCGTGGATTGAAGTTAATTGTGTATAATTTAGAGTCTTAAAAGATAATTGCATCCAATCAATTTACGATGATAATTTAATCAATTCTTAGACCCATTACAAATGGCTCATTAACCATAAAAATGATTCGTAATAGCAGTAATGCCACACGAAAATGCAAAGCTTTCAAGGTAATTCAACTTTCGGTCGTAAGCGCAAAAGTAAAGAACGTAAAACAAAAGAGAAGAGTCATAGGGGAAGAGAAGGTCCTACCCCAAATTGAACACATGCTTATGCATATGTGCAGGGGAATTCACAACATTTTTAATGCATTTAAAGGGCACACTCACAAACATACATACACTTCCGGCCGACAGGTGGAAACAGGTAAGTTATGCAAAGATTATGAGATCAAACACACAACACACAGAGCCACAACAATACAAAAACGTTGATTTTTTTCTTTTTTAGAATAAAAATGTCTCTTAAAATAAATTGCAGTGCATTTTTTACATGAAAATTAAGAGCCACAGCAACCAGAGGAAATGGGAAGGTTGAGCTGAGGCAACTGTTGACGGCCGAGCAATGCCGCAAAGACAAAAGAAATTGCAGGGATCAGAGACTACGCACTGAATAATTCATGAGTGTCGCCAGAGTTGAGTCGAGGCGACGGCAAAAATGAAAGCGAAGGCGTTCTCCATTATATACTGGTGTTATATTTAATAAGCTACGGGCAAGGGCAGTATGAGAAAATCAGACACAAGGGCAAGGCTATCAAAAATTCAAAAGTCCCTGTCCAGCTTGAAAGTGTGTGTGTGTCAACTTGTACACGCAACGCGGCACAGCAAATTTTGACAAATATCGTTGCCTACTTTCAGGCGGCCGTCTTTCGACTGCTGCTTTAGCTTAATCATTTAATAAAACTTTTATGCTGACGACCCAACGGAAAACGGCTAAAGCTTTAGCTACAGCTACAGCCTCGTATATTTCGATGTCGTTTCTTGCACTCCGCCTTCTCATTTGCAATTACTTTTGTTGCCATTCGTTTTTTTCTTTTTTATGTTGCTGTTCCGCTCTCTGGTTGCTGGTGAAGAACATTTATTAGCCCGCTGCTGTTCTGTCGTGCCTTTACGCTGCCTTTGCTGCTATTCTATATTTTAAATTATGTGAATTTTTGTTATAGCATTCAACGCATTGCTGTATATTGTTTGGGGACTAAACTAGTATTTTAGGCTGAGCGTTGACTCTTAACTTGATTGTCTGTTAATCGCGGTTAAGTGATGAGCAGCGTTGCAGAGTAACCAAAGTTTAATTTTAGCCTGACATACGCCTCTTACGTTCGCAATTTTTATGTACACCATTAAAGAAAAATAAAACAACAAAAGTATACAGTGACCAGCAAAATTGTTTTATGATCACAGGTGTGTCTGACGGCATCCAAAGAAAAAGAAAGCACACAAGGATATCAAACGATTTTTATTCCTCTTTTAATTATTATTTTCTAACAATAAAACGTAAATACCAAGCATATATACGATGTTTTTAAAGGTGCCCGCAGAAAGTCTGCACAACCTGTTTATCTTGTCTTTTGTGCCGCTTCAACAAAGTCTATGTAAATGGAAAACTTATCATTTGTGGTAAGAGTTTAAAAAAAAAATATATATTTAAAAACGTTGACAAAAGTTTCCAAGAACAATTATATTTTTGATAATTAAACTAATTCTCTAATAATGCTACAAAAAATGCAAGTAATGTTGAGACCTACTATTTTGTTGTCTTAGAAGAATTCTTTAAATGCTGTACATATCTCAGGTCTTAAAGTCAAAACCCGTAGTCGGTCACGTATGCAAATGTGGCTGGTCCATAAGATGCACATGGAATTTTAAGAACTATCTGTATCTGATTATATACACAAACGAACCAACGCCAGCCACACATTTGCTATTTTTATGTATGCTATAAACATAACAACATCAGTTAAACTGGCAGGTTGGGCAGAATCTATGCCTACCGGCAACTGTGTAAGTTATGTGCTGGCAAGGATGTACGAGGAGTGGGAAGGAAGCCTAAGACAGAAAAGCAAGTTGGCAATGCAAACGAAGGTCTGGAATTGACTGAAAACGCTTTTGGCAGCGAATAGTAGTGGAAAGCATACTACATACGCACCGTGGTACCCTACAGTACAAACATATGCAAAATCATCGACTGAAATTTGCATACAAATGCCATACATATGCCTTGATGTCATTGTGTGAGTGTTGCGCTCTGTTTGTGTGTATATGTGTGGACGAAGTATTTCTGTTGCAATTTCCGGCTACTATAACCGGAAGTGAAGCTGCTCAAAAATTCATGCAACCGTAAAAGAAGCAAAGTGCGCCAATAAGCAAGAGTCTGGTGTGGGTTTCGGGGTATGAATATGCTAGAGCGGAAGCCCCATTCGACATTTGAGTTCCAGAATTCGCTGCCGTTTTTTTGGTCACAACTCTTTTGCATATTTTGCGCACTAACCACGATTCTCCGCCACTCACCCCATTTCCACTGACTTACACTCAGTTTATTGCCAGTCGCCTTCGACTTGTTCCCATTTACATACGCAATTGCTGTCGTCTGTGGATATTACGTATATATGTATGTATGACCGTATGTGGGCAGAGACTGGGTACATTTCTGTACAAACATATATATTTAACTTTATCTTACAGCATCGATGCGTATGTAAACATAATATATACATGTGAGTGTGCAGTGCTGCCTTCGTAAATCATAGTTATTATTTTTATTTTTATTGATTTATTGCACATTTTTGATAGCTGGGAAATTGCTGTCAATTCATTTTTATATTATCACACAATATTGGCGTTTGATCTATAAATTCAATTACAAATTCCTAACAAGTAGAGAACAAAAAATGAAAGCATTTGTCAAACAATGATTTATTGTCTAAATAACTACTATATATATAGGCAATCAACTATGAAATATTGTTTATATTCATTCGAATTTCAACAAGTTGGGCAATATTATTATATATTAAAGCTTACATAACTTTTATTTTCACTTGTTATACATCTAGTTTCCTAGACAATATTATGATTTAAAATTCGGAATATTTTTAAAACCATTTCTAAAATGCACACAAATTAAATGGTGTTAAAAATCGCATATTACCGTATGCAAATTTTCTGTTTTTTTCTGTTTTTGTTGTCAACGTTTAAATGCAACGATTGAAATTGTATATATTTTCGTATGCCAAATTCACTTTTGGGGCAAATTCTACCAATGCCACAACAAAAAATCTGATTGAAATTGCAACTGGGCCACATGGGTGAACCTCGACCGTGCGGCTTGAATGTATTTTTTAAATCCGTCAGCGGTGGCAATGCAAATAATTAAATTTCGTAACTACAGAAATAATAGTCAAATATTTCGGGCCAGCAAGTTCTAGCTCTGGTTTGGAATGCCTATCAAATGCAGCCGTTCACTTGTCATAAAGTTCATACATACATGAATACATACATTCATTAAAAAACAATTAAAACGGCGACACGCGAACTCAATTACACCTTTATGTGGCGTAGGAAAAATGCGTTTGATCCGCCCCATTGGCCACCATCTCATCTCCTGCTGCCGTTCCAAATTGTGACTGTATGCGGTCTGTGCGTGCTATGGTAAATTCTTCAAGCTGAACATTTTATGACACTGCTGCAATTGCATAATCAACAATTATAGGGCGGCTTTTGATTTGACTCGTGGCTGTGAATTAAGTAAGAAAAGTGCTGTCCCCAAAAAGTGTTCACAGCGAAACATTTTAACAATTTTGTGGCAAACTGCAGAGTTTCGTTTAATCGGCAGGGAGTAGCTGTCAAAAAATCGCTGTAGGCAAAAATTTGCGGCTGTAAACTTCAATTGCGCGTTAAATTTTCCATGTCGACATTTTGTGGCCGCCCGCCCTACTTTGAGCCTTGTTGTGTGCAACCTGCCTGTTTTAGGTTGTTCTTATTAATGGCATTAATTAAAAATTTAATTTGTAACAAACCCGTCTTGTCTGCCTAAATACGCGCTCTGATTTCCCTTACACTGATTTCTCAGTCTCGTTTCGGGGCCTATCGAGGTGAATACATTTTTGTGACATAAATCAACCGTTAGAGTGGATCCGGCTCAATGTCTGCGATTTGTGTGTGTGTTCCATAATACATTTATCATAATCATATTTTTATTTTTTCCATTTTAGGAACGACCTTCAAAATGTGGGAATGCAGCAAATAACCTTAAACGAGTCCTTGTAAATATACGGCAATTGTCGAATAAGATACAAATTTTATAAATTATGTTTATCATAAAATAAATTTGCTTAAATTATCAAAAAGAACAAAATATTTTACAAAAATAATTCAAATAAATTGTACTATTTCGAAAAGTTCCTTATTCCTGTTAAAAGTGATTTATTTGATTTACAATTAATCAATCTTGTATGAATAATTAACTACAAAATGAAGACGTTTAAAGGTGCTAGATTAAAACTTGTTTGTTAGTTTGTGGTTGTTAGTTTTCTTAGTTTATAAATAGTTAATGGCAATGTAATTGTTTCTTGCTAAATGATAATTTATAAATGAGTTTCAAGTTTTATTTAATAATAAGTTTTATACTGGGTTGATGATATTATAAATATATTGTTAAGATGGTGGTGTGGTACTACAAAAGCTCTCGCAATATTAATTCTCGATTTGCTGAATATCCATAAATTACAGAAAACGCACACACATGGATCAAACACACATACAAATTATTTCACATGTAGATTTATGGCCTTCGCAGCATTTGAGGGCTTAACCTCGTCTCATGGCTATTGGTTTTTCTTGGCGCTATAAAGCCTAAAATTAAATAGAAAATAATTTTATTTATGTGTGTGTCTTAGTCAAACGACTATCTTATCAAGTTAAGCAGAATTACAGATTCTCATACTCACAAACACCCAAGTACTTAAATATCATATCATTTTGGGTGCATTAAATTGTGCGACAAACTTTGGATTTTGATTTTTGAAATGCCCACAAATGTAATGAAATGTCTTCAATCGGTTATAACTTGAACAGCATGACATAAGCGATACTTTAACCACTTAAACAGTTGTCGTTTTTCTTTGCTACCATGACTTTTATGTTGACATCATTATACAAGACACTGAACAACCCGCCAAAAATGTTTATACTTGTATTTATCGTTTGCTTTTCATAAAAGTACTGTAATAAGTCGGGACCGCCATGATGTATATTTTAAGATTATTTATATTTTTTTTGGTCTTTTTTTCATATATTTCCAGCACGCTTTTCTTTTTGTTTCTAGTTTTACGCTTGTTTTTAAATTATTTGTCGTCTTTGGCTGTCGATTTGTATTTTTTATTCTTATTTTTTTGTTACATTTTGCTTTTTTTTGGTCAAATTCCACGCACGTTTAACTAAAAACACATTCGCAAACTTGATTTGTCGCCAATGCCTCTAAGGAGCTCCATGTCCAGACACATTTTTGATTTAAGTTGTGATTATTGGGCTGTGATTCGTGCTCGTGTATAATTAACAGAATACTTCAATATTTCGATACACTTGAGAAGTGTATATTAATTTTGTCATGAAGTGTTCAACGCATAGAAGAAGGATACCCGACCGCATAAAGTGAATACAGCGCTTTCTCGAAACAGTGAATTGATTTAAACCGAGGGTGTCCACTCTATCGTATCTTTCTTTCTTGGCTGTTACTCCAACGCCATCTTTTTTGCGGAGAATGGGAGCCTTTTGTTAAATACGTCAAAACTTGAACTTCTAACAATCAAGAAAGAGGAGGTGTCAACGACTTTCAAGTGATGCCAATTCATTGCAAACAAAATGGTAATTTGCTAAATCATTAATTCAAATTTAGCGATATTGTCACTTTTAAGCTGTTTACTCTTTGGAATTGTCAATGTAGAAACACAAAATATAATAAATGAATATCATAAGCTATAACTATCATATATTTAACAACAAAAATCGGCTTGTACGACAAAATAAAAAATTTAACGTTAAGTTTTACGTAGTAAGTAAATCACAAAGCCGTTACATCAAAGCATTCCTGAAAATCACACTCCACACAAAGTGATTGCGACCCGCAAACCATTACCTGCCCCAACGGCAGCTGTCTCAGCTGAATGTGGCAATAATAAGGGCAGAGCAGTGAGTTGAAAGGAGCTCGTTAAAGAAAAAAGGCCAAAAAAAAAAACAAAAATAGAACTAAACCAAAATTTACTTCTGTAGAAATCAGCGGTTTAACAGCTGTTGGAAGATAAAAGAGTGCACAGTGAAAGAGCGAAAGCTCGAAATGGAGAATACGTTCCACTTCCAGTTATAAACTCTCTCATGCGCTCTGTCTCCTTCGCTTTTCGTAAACGAAGCTTAACCCACATAGAAGCAGCTGCTAACCGAATGTCGCCCAAAAGCCTGGCAACTGACGAAAGTCAATTTCAGTCGTTGGAATTCATTCGTGCGTCGTGGACACAAGCGAATCGCTGATGCGCCTTCCTGCACGTGGCAAAAATAACTAAGTGTGTGTGTGTGTTAGTGTAAGTGTGTGTGCGTTTGTTTGTTCGCAACTGTGTTTATGTCGTTTACGGTTACCACGAAGAAAACAACACCAAAAACAACATCAGCGAGAAACGTGAACGAGGGCCAACTCAATGCGGGCAATTGAGAATGAAATAAAAAAGGCCATCATCTAAATCGAAGTGAAAAGTGTGACAAAGTTCTAAGCTCAACAGTCATTGGATTATTCGAGTCCAACATGGCTGAGTATGGCCCATCTCTCTCGCAGTTATAGACCGAAACGACAAGCGTGTTAGTTGGCATCATCTTAGCCCATCTCTAAGCCGGCTCGCGTCTATCTACCACTGCTGGCTCCTTAAAGTATGCAGCAAATTTTACACCTACTATCTACACTCCATTCACACATACACGCACTCCACTTAACGGTCATTGACGTTTGCGTTTAATTCAAGCGATTGCATGACTCTTTACATGTATGTGAGCGCGAATGGGTTTGTGTGTGATTGCCATGCATAAAGTTACGCGACTATAACTATAAGCATTGCGCCTAGACTAACATAACACGCCACTAGCTAGCAAGCCACCAACGCACGCGTTAAACAAAGAACGGTTCAAAGTTTATCGGGATAATGGAAAAGCCAATTCCACATATTGTTTACCATATTAATCACTCAGTGTTGATTGAATAAAACAGATGTATATGTTTGTAATCAATCAATCATGTGAGAAAGCAATGAAAATAAAGAAATATTTAGAGTACGGGCAAAAAAAAAACAACATCAACTTAAAAATATGATTTGACCTAGGTTTGCTTTTTGCATTGATATGTTTAAAAAAATTAAATAAAATTTACAACAACAAGAATTGAGAAATCTCACATATTATCTTACTTTACGTTTACATTGTTTCCATGTTTTGTTTTTCTTTTTTTTTGTTTGTGATTTTTTTTATTATTTTTAATTTCTCTTTTAAAATTAACATTAAAAAATTACATTCATTTAAATTAAAAGAACAAACATGTTCTTTTTAGCAGAGTTGTGTGTCAACCGTTTAAGCTGAATTACTTAACATGCAACAACTACAAAACCAAACGAAAAATAATTGCTAACATCAATAAAAAAAAACAAAAATTTAACGTCCAGAGGACTCGTCAATGTGCCAATATCAAAGAAAGCGAAGTGCAACGTCAACAAAAAAAGTTTACAGAATTATAAAATATAAATTTTTGCTTGTTTCATAGTCAGCGAAGGAAAATAAAATAAAAACGGTTTCCCCATACATGCGAGAGTGTTTATATGAGTGCGTTTTTTGTGTGTGTGGTTGTGAACACCAAAAAAGAAATGTTAAAACAAAATCAAGCATAAGGGCTACAGAGCGTTCGAATAAAAGGTTTCTTACTGCTTCTGCCGCTGCTGCTGTAGGCCGGCAAGGCCACGGACGGACATTGATAAAAATCAACAACAGAAGCCATTCAGAGCGCTGAGGATTATAATCAAGAAAACAGCAACAAGGCAAACGACACAAACAAGAACAACTGGCAGCAGTCATAAAATAAAAACACTGTCGTCAGCAATGCCCATCAGGAACAGAAGTTAGAGCATTACATACCCGTACATATAGAAAACAAACATTTCACAAGGTAAATCAAGCAGAAAGAACAACATAACAAAGGAAAAATGAGCTTATGTTGTCAATTGAAATACAAAGAAGTGTCCAAAACATATCGTTACGGATTGTTCTAGGTGACACCCTTTTTTAAAATTTTGTCGACCCTTTTTGATCGGGCGTGTGTGTCACAAGCGTCTTGCGATTTTTTAATGTGACTTAAACACCAGTTTCAACAAGCGATGATGCTGAAAGATATTTTTAGGGTTATTTTTGGAAAACATTTTCCTTATGCCATTGCTCATTCAATTTTAGATTATTTCTTTGTTTAAACTTTACAAACATTACTAAATGTGTTTAATGAAGTGGATATTGTTTTTGTCAATGAAATGAAGGTATAAAAAGGGTTCTTCTGCTAATTGTGTTGATAAACTCTTGAAGATAATTATGTGAAGTTAAAACAGTTTCCTAATGCCTATCAATTGTTCTTATGCAGAAAACAGGAAGAGCTGTTTACCGGTAAAAAATATTGACTTGTTGCTCTCGGTACTCATTTTTGGTTACGACGTTGTTTGAAATCAAACTCTTTCAGAAATGTATTATACACACTTTGAAAATAAAAGTGAAATGTAAACTTTTCCAATCTTAACTTAATTACTATTTATAGTAAAAATTCCGTTTGATTAGCTTCCATCATGACTGGTATCAAAAAATATATTACTTTCTTATTTGCGTGTTTGTTGAAAATAGTATAAGTTAGATTATTTTTATCATTACATTCGCTGCATGTTAAGTAAAAGAGGTGTACGGCATTTTTTAGCGACAAATAGTAAGAACAACTTGTTACCTCAAGTTATATAATTTTTGAGCAGTCAATTACACTCAATAATCGCAGTAATCAGTACTTAACCACATAAATCAAGTGATACACATTGCACACCGTCAAAGACTGAAAATCAATTCAATGATGATAAATGAGTTGAGAGTCGCGATGTCTCGACGCCTTCTCTTATCCATGAGCCGACTTTTACTTGTCATTGCCACAAATAATAAGCGATTACAATGCCGTAAATCTACGCAACAGCAACCTCAAAAACAATAACAACAATAACAAGCTAAGCAATAAGCAATATGAGTAGACCAAATAATCCTTGGCAGTCGCAGCCTCAGTCACGTGCTCAGCTTCATCAGGGGAATGGATGCGGGACCACAGGTGTCGTTCTCAAAAGAGCAGCAATTGCTAAGAATACATAGTAGGAATGGTGCCTTAACTCACTAAAACTCTGGGACGCGTTGGCGATTTGTCATAAAAACTTAACGCTTATTACTCATACGCCGTGTCGGTACTGGGCTATGGGTTGTGGAGTGTTGGCTGATGAGCTGCGCTTGTTTCGAAAACATATTAATAATTCTGCCCACGATTTAGATGATTTCTTTTACTCTCTCTTCTTTTGCTTCTTTATCGATTTCGCTTCTTTTTTGGCTAGCAGTGCTAGCAGACACAAAAAATGACAAAAATTGTTTTGTTTTTTTGTATTCAGTTTGACGCAGGTGTTTTCTTTCACTCGTGATAAATCAAAGCAGCTGGAATCAAGCCCTAAATATTCGCATAAATAAACCCAAGGTTTATTCATTTGCTGTAATTTTTTATTGCACGCAAATGCGTAAATCAGACAGTAAGACGATTGTTTTTGTCTTATTAAATTTTTGGGGGTAAAGAATTTCTGATAATTTTTCAATGCCACCTACTAGCCGCATTGAAACTTTGATAAACGTTAGTTATATGAAAGATACTAAGCATATTTTGTCAAGTCTTTTATTATATTAATATTTTATTTATACCTTATCTTTTATATTTATTCGATAACCAATAAATGTATGTGCTCTTTGGCAAACTATATTACATATTACTTTCATGTTTAGTAGTGCTTAAGTGGAAACTGGAAACAACTCAGTCCGGTAATTGTTGTTTAAGATTAGCCCGCTTTAATCTTATAATTTGGTTGTTTTATAAATTGCAGTAAATTTTTCAGGTATACACAACACTTCAGTTATTACTGTTAACCATTAGAATTTATTCGAGTATAATAGGATAGAATGTTAGCAGATACAATACGGCATGAGTGAGAATGAATAATACTATTTGTCGACATTCACATTCTTTTGCATTCTTGACTATGAGTATAATCCTAATGATACTTTGCCAGAGCCTTTGACAGTCAAATATGGCGCCAGATTGATGCACAAGCTGAGGGCCTGATCGCGAGTGAGTCCTCAAAAACAAAATTGAAATGTCAATTTGCTACTATACATTCAATTATAATGGATTTACGAGTTCAGAAAGGACATACACATGAAAGATAATATAATATATTCGAAAACATTCGAGTATTACGATAGATTCAATTCCCTCAAATTATATTTAATTCACGCACAACATTCACTTATACAATTTTCTTATAGTATTCTTAACTATTCTTGTCATATACAAATTATTAGTTCGTTTTTTTGTCATTTGTGCAGCTTGCTATTAAAAAGTGATAAAGCGTTTATTAATTTTGTCATGAAATATTTACCACATTAAAGGAAATATATCCAACCCCATAAAGTGTATATATCAGCATCTCAAGCTGAGTCGTTGTTCCTCTGTTAGATCATTTGACAAAATTTATAAAATTATTTACTAATGCAACTTCTTTGAAAAAATTTTACATTAAAAAAAAGGAGCCTTTGCTAGTGTATATAATATTCGGCATGCCGAATATAGCTTCCGTACTTTTTATACCCTGAACCCATTAAAAATGGGTAACATACATATAATGGTGTTGTGCAAAAGTATGTAACAGGCAGAGGGAAGCATCTCCGACTCCATAAAGTATATATATATTCTTGATCAGAATCAACAGCCGATTCTATATAGCCATGTCCGTCTGTCTGTATATATGAACGCGACGACCTCAGAGACTATAAGAGCTAGAGACTTCAGATTTTGAACATAAGCTCACCCAATCCCTAGGCAGTACAAGTTTGTTTCCAAATTTCGAGAACACTTTCCGTTTCCATTATACACATGTGATCGATAACAACTAAATCTTGAATTTGGAAAACGTACACACACACGCACATACTTGCAAGCACTGACTGTACGCTTAAAGTATGAGGTTCAGGGTATAGCATAGTCGAGATTTCTCGACTAGAGCATTCTCACTTTTTTATGTTATTAAGGGGCTTATGATCTCAGGCAAAGTACAAATCGAATGTCACCATTTTATCTTATATGTATGTAACTCTTTTTATCTTTAATAGAGTAAGTTTTGCAAAGCTATTTCAGTTAACATTCTTTAACATATTTTAAGCATCAACATACGTCACGCGTATTCAACTTATGAATAGTTTTGCATAGTTAAAAAAATTATATTGTACAAAGACAGGTTCGAACAACCTAGCTGAACGTTTGCCAAAATGACATAGACACATGTATCGAACGAGTATAGAGTATAGAATGAACGAGTACGCATACACGCTTGAGTATGACTATTTGCAGCTCTCTGATATACATATATATATGTATGCGTCTGGAGTGTTTCGCTCATTTTTGAATAATAGCTACGACACGGCCCTCAAGTCATTGCCACAAATGGCAAAAAATAATTAAGCATACGTATACGTAATACGTGAACTATTCTAAGTGCTTGCCAAGAAGGTGCGCTATCTTTAAGCGAAGGTGCCAATAAATATTAAATTCGTCAATAATTTTGTTAATTCACTTTAAACAATTTAAAATTTACTATTTATTCTTAATGGCCCTGAGCGGATATATGTTGAGACTATCGCCCAGCTCTTGTAGTACGGACAGCGTGCATGGTGGCTGCCCTGCATTACACGGCAGAACATTGCGCAGCAGTTTATGAAAATCCGCTAAACCTGACCCAAATCCGCTTACTCCTCGTGCGCATCGAAGCAGCTTCGTCGGCGCAGATGGTTTGCATATCTTGCTCCCGTCATCACGCCACATAGAATATCCACCATGGCAGCCAGTCCAAATCCCTTGTGCTCTGGTGCAAAGGGACGGAGACGCTGGGCACGCAATGCATCTGCCACAGAATTGGTGGGCTGCCCACTACAATCCAAAGCAAGATTATACGGCAGCGTTTTCAGCTTACCATTGCCATAATCCAGCTCTAGTTACTCGATGGGGTGGACATGCCTAGATCCATGCGAAACTGCTCCTGTCGAGTGCCTGCAGCAATGCCAATGCAATTGTTGCCCAGCAATGGTTCAGTGCCAGCTCCTGGTACCAGCAAGGGTGGTCCATTAGACATACAGATTCCAATCATGCGCTGACAGAGCGCTTGATACGCATACCAGTATGCCATTCCAATGCTATTTGAATGTCTTGCTGCCACATAACCAATGCCCTGATTCTTTGCCTAGCGCATAGCCAGATCCATGCAATAGTTGGACCGGGTCATTTGGCCATCAACCAGAGCCGTTGCCTCACACTCACTGAGAACCTTTGGCTGTTGGCGAGAATCAATAGTCAAGTTAATTAAATCAGCTGCAATCACGGGTAATCGATCAGTCCCCATGTTTTTTGTCCCATATAATCAGCAGCATTTAGAGCATCGGACATTTCACTGGCTGCCGCGTCGGGCACATTCATTGCTAAAAATACATCACGCACAAAACGGAGGCACACTCCAAAGCCTCCACAATATTGCCAGGATCGGAGTCGAACTCAGCACAAGCGTTGGTCGGGGACATTTGCTGACCCCCACACATAAGCAGAACTTGCTTTGCACTTTTCGTAGTGAATTGTATTTGTATTGTATTGTAATTACTCGACGCATTTCTGTTTATGTAAATAAATGGCAGATAAAATTAATTTTTTATTTGTTTTGAAGCAATCAAAAATTTCTAAGAAAATGAAATGAATTCAACTTATTTAAATGATTTTAAAAGTGCAATGATCAATTATTACTGTTCAAATTTTTCTCGTCAGAAAAAAATGGACAACATAGTTTGTGGACTTTAAAACTTTGTTGTAAAATTTGATTAACCTGTAAATTGGATTTGATTTGAAAAGCGCAATTTAATTTTTGATCATTACTT
Organism: Scaptomyza reducta; assembly: GCA_035044485.1. Classification (NCBI taxonomy): domain Eukaryota; kingdom Metazoa; phylum Arthropoda; class Insecta; order Diptera; family Drosophilidae; genus Scaptomyza; species Scaptomyza reducta. Next base: position 3,931,370 of record JAWNNV010001315.1, on the reverse strand, counting down.
TCAATTTCCATTGGCCAAAGAAGAATAGTTATTGTTCTAATATTCTCTGCGATTTTGATTGCGAAGTATACCAGTACTTACTAACACAACGTGGTTCCTTAAATTTATATGGCATGTCCCATTTCCTATTGTTGCACGCAAACTTCTTATTATGGAAATCCGGAGGATCCAAAGTGTACCCATCAGTACATGCAAACTTTACCGTCATGTTGTCGATGGGCGGTTTAATTTCCTCACATTTTTCTTGTGTGCACTTCTGTATCACCAAGAGTTTCTCGTCATATGTGTCGATTGGACATCCATCAGTCCCGTTGGTTTTGGGATCATTGTTTACCCGCTTGCATTCCGGTAGATTGTGACGCCATTTACCTGATACCGTACAAACATTCCACTGGTTGCCTGACAAATTAGTGTTTTTGTCAAAACACTCAAATTTTACCATATAATTGGCATCTACGAATCTGGTTTGGTTGGAGTACACATGAAACTTTGTAAGTACCGCAATCCTGCTGGCTCAACACAATTCAATGGTGGTTTTCCTTCCCAGTTTGGATATTCTTAACACACGGACTGCAGCTCATCGGAACCATCAATACAATCGAACTTATTATCGCATATTTGTTCCATGCGGATACATTTCCCGTTAGCGCAATGCAATTGTCCATCACATGCATAGATCCACAGACTCATCCCTCCCGTTGCTGCAATCGTGTTGGTCATCGCACAGCTTGGACACCGGAATGCATTCGTCCTTCATGCACTCAATTTCATCCCTGAAAATAAATAAAATGAAGAAAATATTAATTACATCCGATGATTTATAACATTATTATTAATTATTTTTGAAAAACTCCTCTTTTCAATGACTGACTGACTACTTTCGTTATTTAGATTGGTAACAAAGGAATCTGTAAATATCTTAAATACGGCTTCCTTTTGCTGTGCTGATATACGAACGAAACGAAGCTTTGGCGCCGTTTTAGCACACAGATGGTTTTTATTTAAGTAAAGTTTTTAGAGTGACTTTCTAGTGATTTTACATGTTGCATACATTTTACATTTTATTGCGTTAAGGGTGTAATTACATCATTTATATTGTGTATTCGCTACAATGTTTGGCGTTGTTTTGCTTGTGTAAAACTAAAACGCACTATTAATAACATATATATATGATAAAGTCAAAAGCTCTGCGCATCTATAAATAACTGTATTTACAATGACTCTAAAACCATTTAATTGAAGTTTTTCGAGTAATTATTTTTTCTACTTCCGGATGTTATCCGGCTATTTCGAAAAAATATTATAGTTGGAATTTTTAACGTACTCTCTGCAATTGCCTATTCTTGTTTTATTGAAATCGGATTCTCCCCTACACATTTTGGGAGATTCATCCGATCCATCAACACATTCGACAAATCCGTCGCACTCGGAAAGGACATTAATTTTGGCACCATAGGCGCAAATGTCAACGGATACTACAGTATCAGATTTACAAATAATATGTGTCTCATCGCTGCCGTGCGGACACTCAACTGTGCCATTGCAAAAGCGCACTTAGGGGCAAGGACATTTAATTTTCTTGGCACTGAAAATCGCACCGCGGCTTTGCACATACTGTAGCGTACAATAAATAGGTCACGACCAGAGCACAGCGTGTGAACATTTTTTTACAATATTCACTCGATTTCCCGAATACAACTGATCAACTTTTTTCGCCAGAACCGAATATAAATGATTTTGCAATGTGAAGAAATAAATGTTGATTCCAGTAAAAGCCGATAAATGAGCTCGTGTTGAGCCGTTTCATAATATCTTAAATATAACTAGACTCTCACAAATGTCATACAACTGATATCGTGTGTCGGATATAGGGTTCTAATCTAATGGATACGGTAGACTAAGAGTATATTAGAAATTTTATATAACAAGTAAGATATAAATAGTGAGTCAAGATAGCTCGATAGCTGGGTAATACTTAGAAAATTACATTATCTAGCTCTTCGGCGGCAAAGTTAATGTTATAGTTTCGCTTTACTCCAAAATTATTGGTTAATATTTATTAATATTATAAGATTTTCTCGTTAACGCACATTCGTTGATAAAACTCTCGAGGACGCTAGATACTCATACCTTGTGTGCGGGAATTGTTCCTACTTAGTTTCGGGGGGTTCGTTGAAACTTAGTAGTACACACACACAAGTACAGTCAGGGTACATAAACACAAAAAAAAGAAACCTTGAGTTGCAATGACTATCGTACACGATACACAAAAATTAGTGGGTTGAGCTGCTGATGTTGTTGCAGTATGGCTCTGCACCCACCCTTGAGTTTTCTTCTGCCACAGATTAAACAAAAAGCCCCAAATCGAACTTCACTTAATCATATTACTTTCCATGAAACATGCAATGAAACAAAACAATTTAATACTCTAACTTAATACAACCTCTCTCATTATGTAAGGTAATTATTTTATCTTAAGAACTAAGGGTCTTTTCAATATCATATAACTCCAGTTTATGTTTAATGCATAGTTATTATTTCTTTTATATTATGCGGCCATAAATTGATTTTATTTTTCATTTATAATATCTATATTTATGGTTTTTATAATTTGATTTTTTTGTCTTAAGACTGATGGTTTTTATAGGTTCATTTAGAAAAATTATGATTTTTGCTCTTTTCACATTTTCTTGCACTCATAAAAAATATTCTTGCACATAATTGTTGTTCTTTTTCTTGTATATTCTTTCTTTTTACTCACCCAGTTAATCCAGCAGAGGCGTTCCACTTTTTATACCCTGAATTGAAAATGTGTAAAAAGGGTATAACGGTTTTGTGCAAAAGTATGTAACAGGTAGAAGGAAGCATCTCCGACCCCATAAAGTATATATATTCTTGATCAGCATCAACAGCCGAGTCGATATGTATGTCCGTACGTATGAACGCGTCGATCTCAGAGACTATAAGAGCTAGAGAGTCCAGATTTGATACATAAACTCGCCTAATACCTAGGCAGTACAAGTTTGTTTTAAATTTTCGATAACTCTTCCCGTTTCCGATATACACATGTGATCGATAACAACAAAGTCTTGAATTTGGAAAACTTTGATGCAGTTTGAAAGATTAGACTAAATAATGATAATCTGAGAAATTTTATTGAAATCGGTTGAGAAACACTGGAGATATGGAAGTTTAGAAAGTATGCACTATACGCGTATACACACATAATTGAAACACTGACTGTGTGCGTAAAGTATAGGGTTCAGGGTATAGTCTAGTCGGTATTTCTCGACTTGAGCCTTCTTACTTGTTTTTTGTGCTGATGTGCGATGATAATGTTTCGTTTTAAATATACCTATACGTACAAAACTCGAATAATTGAGTGAATTGGGGTTTTTCAGCAAATAACAATTTTATAATATATATTTTTTTCTATTTTGCTGGTATTGTATAGTGCAGTCGAGCACAGAGTAATGGAAATGGAAATGTCGTAGGCTTGGTTCCAATTGTAGCTTGGGGCGCACTGCACTTTTCCACAGTTCCGAAGGATTATTAATTCCCGCTTGTTTCTTTGCAATTGGGCTTGCTAGCGAGACTCTCTCGTGACCACTATAGATCAATTTCATGTGTTTCCTTGCACCAAATATTTATTTGTTTTGAGGTTAGGGCGAATCTGATCGCGTCCACCGTAACCGTTTGGGATTCTCATATTGATAAAATAACATGGAGTCTAATAAAACCAACTATATAATCACCATTATATGAATTATTAACTCACTTGTGCTGCCAATTAGTATTCAATACCACCACTTTGCATTTAATACACACACACTTAACCTTGATTTATGCACAGTGTCTGATCCTTCTACCTACTTCGAGTTTTTTTTTTATAAAAAGAGAATGTCTCTCTTGTCTCGTCTTTTATATTTGCCAATTTCAGCCGCCAAAACAATAACAAAAAATTCGCGGTACTTGCGCCCCTAATTTTGCCATTTAACAGACTGTAATGTAACAACCAACGAGTATGTATTATAATATTTACTTTTACATACTCGTTGTAATGTAATGTCATGTAACAATGTGCGCGAACTTTCAAACTTTACAAAACCCGTTCCTCACAGTACGTACATTGATTGTGTGCATATGTGTGTGTTTGAGCAAAAATACATAGATAGTGCATTCAATACTGCGCATGCACCTGAGTGTGTAAAAAAATTTACTGTAAAAATATTTACATACTCGTTGACTTAACTTTAAACATACGATATTTCCGGTGTTCTTAACCGATTTCGATGAAATTTTCACAAATGATCATTATTCTGTCTATAGTTTTTTGAAGTAGTTAAAGTTTTTCAAATTCACCATTTTGTTGTTCACGATTATGAAATCGAAAGAGTTATCGATTCAAACATATGGTATAGAAGAGGTTGTATCCTAAATCTGATTTCTAGCTAGTCTTCGAGATGGATGCGTTCATATATACAGACAGCCGGACATTTTTTTTTTTATTTTTTTTTTATTTGGGCAAATGTTGGAGAGGGGAAACACTTTGCGTGCCATAGGTGGCGTGCCCGAATATCATCCCGTGTGTCGGACTCCTCTGCCTCAACGGCAAGTATACCGGCTAAAACCCCTCTCCCTGTTTCTCTATTGTCGACCCACTCGACTGACACGTATTATACCACACGTCCCCAATTCCTATCTCTCTCAAGCATAACCTTTACTATATTGTCGGGTGCAATTTCTGTCTCTGTTTCCTGGTTTAGCGTCAGGCGCTGCCAGTTCCATTTGCGACAACCATAGAACGTGTGCTCAGCGTTGTTGCTGCAGCCGGGGCAGTACATACAGTCGGGCGATGCTGCCTTTCCCATTCGGTGAAGGTACTTGCGGAAGTATCCGTGTCCAGACAAAAGCTGTGTTAGGTAGTAATCTACCTCACCATGCTTTCTTGTGGTCCACGACACCACGTCTGCGATAAGTCGCGCTGTCCATCTCCCCCTACTTTTCGCCTCCCAAAGACTCTGCCATGCGGGAAGCGTGTTGGCTATGATATGCAGAAACTACTGTCAAGGCCCCCCTTCGTTACACCTGTGCAAGTCTCTTCCGATATATCTCTTATTAAGAGAATTGGCCCATATCTCTGCCCCATAGAGCAACACCGACGGGGGTCACCCCACCTGCCGCCGTGTCTGCCGCCTGTTGTATCTGTTGGAAAAAGCTCAGCTTGGTGTCTATCATCATGCCAAGGTATTTGACCGCAGGTTTCGGCATCAACGTAGCCTCCCCGACTCTCATTGAGATGATTGTTGGTATCCTTTTCTTGGTCAGGACTACCACTTCTGTCTTGCTTAGCGCCAGTGATAGCCCATGCTCCGCCATCCAACTACCGTAAGTACTAATCACTTGGTTGAGTTTGAGCTGTGCTCGTTGCAGGTCTCGTGCTGCTACCAGTACAGCAACATCATCCGCATACCCTACCAAGCACGTCTCCTCTGGCATTTCCAGTCTTAGAAGATCATCGTAGGCGGCGTTCCACAGGTTCGGTCCTAGGATAGATCCCTGCGCAGCCCCTGCTGTGACCACATTTCTGCGAACGCCTTCTCTGGTCTCGTAGAGGAGTCCGCGATCCGCACGGTAGGCATCAATAATTCGAAGCAGATAAGCCGGTACCCGAAAGCTGTGCTCCAGAGCTTCCATCATATCTGTCCATCTCGCCGAGTTAAACGCATTCTTTACGCCGAGAGTCACCAGAAGTACCACTCGGCGCGAGTACTTACTATGGTCCTCGGCTCTTTAGACAGCTGCAACTACATCTGGTGGACCAGCCTGCCCTAACCCCGTACTGCCTCGGTGAAAGTCCACCGGCGTTACGAATTGCTGCCGTTAACATGGTCCTAATTAGCTTCTCCATCACCTTTCCCGCTGTATCCAGCATACACCAGGACGATGGAGACTCCGGGTCGCCCTTTCCTTTGCTGATGAGCACCAACCTTGCAGTTTTCCAACACGAGAAGAAAACCCCATCAGCTAGGCAGGCATTATATATGCGCAGTAGAAATTCAGGGTTCTGGTGGTAAACTAGCTTCAGAGCCTCGTTCGGTATCCCATCCGGGCCAGGTATCTTCATATCCTTCATCGAAAGAACCGCCTTTATCAGTTCTCCATGTGTAAAAAGGGGGATTACTTCCCTCTGGCTCCATTCCCTTTGTGGCCTGATCGGGTGCTGTGGGAATAGCGTGGCCACTATGTTCTTCATCGTCACGGCTTCTAAGGCTTTAACCTATTTCAGGGCTCCCAGTTTTCGAGTTACGAGTTCGTAGCCCAGTCCCCAGGGGTTCCTTTCTATGTCTTCCACCAACTCCCTCCTGCAGCAGGTCTTGCTCTGATTAATGGCTCGTCGTAATTCCTTTTTTGCGGCCTTATTTTCCTCCGACTTATCGTTTGCTTCAACTCGGTTTCTCGTACGTTGTGCAACACGACGGAGCCTGTGACATTTTCTGCGCAGATCCGCTATCTCTGGTCTCCACCATTAAGCCGGCTTTTTCCCGTGGCGGGGCCTACTGCGGGGCATAGAAGCCTCACAGGCCGCACTGATGATATTCATTGTTGAAGTGGACAATGTTTCTGCTGCTACTTCTCTATTCTAGCCGACATCCTCCATCCTTGCAGCACCCCTCGCTAGTTCCCTCTCAAAAGACTCGGTCCTTAACCGCGCTATGTTCCACCTAACGGATGATATTAAACTCACCCTCAGGTGAGGACTACCGTTGTTAACATCAAACAAGACGGACGGACATATATCGACTCGGCTGTTGATGATCGAGAATATATATACTTTGTATGGTCGGATATGCTACCATCTGTCTGTTACATACATTTGCTCAAACCTATTATACCCTTTAACCCACTTCATGAGGTCAGGGTATACCAAAATTGTAAATAAAAATATTAGGAAAGTTGCATAACATTCGGTCGACGTTTTGTTGCAAAATGACACACATTTTTATTTACTTAGTTTTTAGACCGAACTGTAAGTTATATCGACTATTTTATTTTATATATTTTTTTTAGGGTAAGACAATACGCATAATTAAAAAATAATTGAAAGCAATAAAATTCTCAAGCAATAAAGACGGATAGACGGAATAACACCTTTGGCATTTGTAAATTTCAATTATTTAGAGTATTGAGATACTAATGGGAATTCCACGACATACTTATTAATTTTAACTTGATAGACTACTTATATCATTATACCAATATTTATGTTAATTTTACCTAAAACATAAATTCTATTTAATAATAACATCACAATTTCTGAAATTTTCAGCCCCGAGGAGTGCAACAGAAAGATGAATACTCTGCAGTTGGGAGCTGATTATCAAGGCCAGGCCAATTTGACACTCGACAATAGATAGTGTGTTCGGAGTAGCTGTGGATCGACGCAACAAAGTTCAGCACACCATTAAGCAATTGAAAAGAAAAGAAAGAAAATGTTGATTATGTGGCAATGCCAACAGCTGTGGCTGCCACTGCGTCTAATCCTGCAGCTGCTGCTTCTCTTGGCTGCACTTATTGGCTGGCTTGGTTATGCCTCTGCCTCTACGCATGATGTCTACAATGGTGCGCGACCGGGTCATCGCATTGTGCAAACACGTTATGGTCGTTTGCATGGTATGATTCTGCCCCTGGATAACTTTCGCTTCCTGCGCTCGGTGGAAGTGTTCCTTGGTGTGCCCTATGCTACACCTCCAATCAAACAAAATCGGTGCGTACAGAGCAATACTTTAATGCTCCAAATTGTCTTAAGCATCTTTTTTTGCCTTTATTGTAGGTTTAGTCCAACACGAGCTCCTGCACCCTGGGATGGAATTCGCATCTCGGACAAATACAGTCCTGTGTGCCCGCAAAGATTGCCGAATATCCAAAATGAAACGGCCGCATTGGAGAAGATGCCAAAGGGTCGATTAGAGTATTTAAAAAGACTGCTGCCATTTCTAGAAAATCAATCCGAAGATTGTTTATACCTAAATATCTTCTCACCTGTTAACGGTAAGCAACGCTTAGTTTCCACCAATTTAAACATATAAAAGGGTTTTAAAATTATATAGCATTTATTCGAGGAGGTCTTATTTCTGCGCAAATCAATAACAGAAATTGTCACGTACCTAATTACCTTAACATGGAAAGCAGTTGGACCTCTCCACTGCGCCAGAAAAATCGAAAATAAAATAAAAATAATACCCAATACATTTTGTTAAAAGCTCTACGGCAGTGAATAAATCTTGTTATACCCTGAACCCATTGAAAATGGGTAAAAAGGGTATAATGGTTTTGTGCAAAAGTATGTAACAGGCAGAAGGAAGCATCTCCGACCACATAAAGTATATATATATTCACGATCAGCATCAACAGCCGAGTCGATATAGCCATGTCCGTCTGTCCGTCCGTATGTATGAACACGTCGATCTCAGAGACTATAAGAGCTAGAGACTCCAGATTTGGCTCGCCTAATCCCCGCGCAGTACAAGTTTGTTTTAAATTTTCGATAACTCTTCCCGTTTCCGATATACACATGTGATCGATACTCACAGATACTTGCAAGCACTGACTGAATGCGTAAAGTATATGGTTCAGGGATAGTCTAGTCGGAATTTCTCGACTAGAGCCTTCTTACTTGTTTTAATTCAATTAATTAAGATAAATCAGACAACACGTAATGGCAATAATTTATGTTAAAAACAATGCACGCCCCCACAGGCACACTGAAAACAAAAAATCTTATATACAGACAGCCAACTGAGTCTCTAAATTCTTATCTTGAGCACTCTACACTCTCAGCTAAGTCAAAACCTTGAGGCTGCCCGAAAGTTAAAAGAAAATAAATAAAAATATAGCAAAATAAGCTCAAAACATTACTTATCTACAGCAATTTCTATGCTACAGACCACGGTGGACAAGCTCTCGCAGTGGGGAAATGGAATAAATCATAATCAGATTTGCAGCAAACGGAAACATTTAATGCTTTAGCGGCAAAAAAGATAAAATGCGAGAGCGTGTCATGATGGACACGACGGAATGGGAATGGGTCAGCTGTTACCTTCGGCAACACCATGCATTTTTATTTTGTATCATAAGTTTTCCTGTAGTTTCTAGAATCGACAAAAACCATTAATAATAATAATAAGTATAAAATAAAAATAAAATAGAAGGCTCTAGTCGAGAAATCCCGACTACACTATACACTGAACCCTATACTTTAAGTATACAGTCAGTGCTTGCAAGTATGTGTGTGTGTGTGTGTGTACGCGTAGAGTGCATACTTTCTTAATTTCAATGCTCCATATCTCCGGTGTTTCTCAACCGATTTCAATAAAATTACAGATTGTCATTATTTCGTCTATTGTTTCAAACTGCATCACAAAGTTTTCCAAATTCAAGATTTTGTTGTTATCGATCACATGTGTATATCGGAAACGGGAAGAGTTATCGAAAATTTAAAACAAACTTATACTGCGCGGGGATTAGGCGAGCTTATGTACCAAATCTGCAGTCTGGAGACTCTGAGCTCGACGCGTTCATACATACGGACGGACAGACAGACAGACGGACATGCTATATCGACTCGGCTGTTGATGATTATCAAGAATATATATACTTTGTGGGGTCGGAGATGCTTCCTTCTGCCTGTTACATACTTTTGCACAAAACCATTATACCCTTTTTACCCATTTGCAATGGGTTCAGGGTATAGAAATAAGACCAAATGATTAATTTTCGTTGCTTTTTATGAAACGATTTTACAAAATGCGCAAAGCCTAAGTACAGTGCTTATTATAGAGTAGTTCCATACTTAATGCTGAATGCGAATACTCGTAAGCCCATTCGTTAAACCGTAAATACAGGTCGTCCCACAAAATATACGGCATTTATGACTGTACATGCATGTATTTTCTTTTGGCTTCCACAGCTGGCGCTAATGAGAAGAAGCTGCCTGTCATAGTGTTCATACATGGCGAGTCCTTTGAGTGGAGCAGCGGCAATCCCTATGACGGCAGCATACTTGCCAGTTATGGCGAAGTGGTCGTTGTGACGCTTAATTACCGACTGGGCATACTGGGTAAGAAAATTGCAAGTGTGCCGTGGCCTCAATACATAATTACGAGGCTCTCTTTACCATATTCTCTTGTCTTTTTCACACACCCTTCCGCATCGCTCTCACTGGATAGGCTTCCTCAATGCGAATCCGAGTCCGCATGCCCACGCACGTGTCGCTAATTATGGTCTGATGGATCAGATGGCGGCGTTGCATTGGATACAGCAGAATATACAAAAGTTTGGCGGTGATCCAAATGTTGTTACGCTGGCGGGCCATGGCACCGGAGCTGCATGCATCAATTATCTGATGACATCGCCGACAATGGTGCGTGGTCTGTTCCATCGGGCCATACTCATGTCCGGTTCAGCATATTCCTCCTGGGCTCTGGTCGAGGATCCTGTGTTGTTTGCCATTAAGCTGGCCAAAGAGGTTAACTGCACCATTCCGGAGGACTTGAACAGGCATCATGAACAAATTGTCGACTGCCTGAGGGATGTGCCATTGGAGGATTTGTATGGCGCCGATATTCAAGCGCCCAACTTTCTAACATCTTTTGGGCCTTCGGTAAGTTTGTTCTGCAGGCACAATATACTCATACAAATTTAATTGAAATTAAAAATTGAAGGCGTTGAATTTTTTAGCGCTCAATTCCATTTTAAATACCGTAAATTTATTATTTTAATTATAGCTCTAAACATTTTACTTATCTATATTTATAACTTTATTCATTTACAAAAATAAAAGACCACACTTTTAATGTACATATGAAAAGTATATAAATAAGTAGCTAAGTGATTTTATATTGGAGTTAAATTTAAGTTGTTGAAAATTATTATAATAGTCCAACAGCTTAGAAAAAAAAAACTAAAATAAAATGATATGTCTTACAATAAACAATCAGTTACGTTCACAGTTTTTATGGCTTAAAATTCGTAAAGCTAAAAGCAATTTACTTTTAGAAAACACCGTTATGAGCTATGCTGAAGAATGTAGAGCACTAATAAGTTGCAGCAACAAACTAAGATAAATCCAAATTGGAATGCTCACAAAAGAATTGAGCTAAAATTATTTTCGCTTATCCCATTTTGGGATAAGAATTCTCATTTTCTTTTTGTTGTCGTCGTCGTCTTTCATTACAAGTTTTTTATCAAAAACTCCATTGAGGGTTCAAGTAATATTTGTTGTTTCTTATTTAGTACTCGTTTATTTGGTTCTTTGTGTATTTTATGTTGACATTTTTGCACGCCGATTTTCGTTTGTCCATCTACTATGTATTTTTCAGCTTTGGTTCATCTTTTGGCTTACGCTCTTGCAGATTTTATTACTTACTTTGCTTTTGTGCGCTTGTGCTTTAAATGTGTACAAAAACCGAATGCTATACGTTTTGCTAACTGCTTTTCTTCTCTCATCTTCTTCTCTTGTTTCTCCTTCGCTTTTGCTGCTGGCTCTTCAATTTCAATTTAGGTTGATGGCGTTGTCATACGACCCGGACATTCCAATCTCGATATCGATGATTTAATGACGCGCAACTCGAAGCGTTCATCGTCTGATGCCGGCTCTCCGCCACCCAATGGCAATGGCGGCGGTGGCTCAGCGTTCAACGGTGGTGCTGGGTATTTTAGTGGCGCCGCTGCCACAGCGAACATTGGCGGACACTATGATGTACTGTTTGGTGTTGTTACGGGAGAATCGATTTGGCGCTTCAGCGCCCACGACATACAAAATGGCTTCGAGGGCGAGAGACGCGATAAAATTATACGAACCTATGTGCGCAACGCTTACAATTACCACCTCAATGAGATATTTTATACGGTGAGTAAACGCCCCTTAGGAAACGAAGTATAAATACCCAATAGCCAAAATAAACCAGACATAAGGGTGACTGTGTGGTTGCGGTTTGCCGTCACATACATCTTCTAATCAGATTGCAGCTTCCCTGCTTATTCTACTGTGTTGCTTTGGCTGCTGCAGCGGTTGTGGTTGCCACTTCTTCCGCTGATGAGGAACACATGGTATGAGGAGGAGCCATCGGTTGACAGGGACTTTTTGGCATCAGTTAACGCGGCGCCTTATCTAGAGTCTAATATTTCACTTTGTTGTCCATTCCGGTTGTGTTTGTTTAAAAGTTTTCATTTCCCTTTTTTGTATTTTGTTTGGCAAAAACTTTGCAGACTCTAGACTTGACTCGAGGACCACACAGTCTGAAAGAGATTAAAAATGCAATTGCTTTTGTGGTCCTTTCATGATAGGGTTGCCAGAAAATAGCCTTTTATATCAATTTTTTAAATAATGAAAAAATTATATTTTAAACAAGTAAGAAGGCTCTAGTCGAGAAATCCCGACTATACCCTGAACCCTTTACTTTACGCATACAGTTAGTGCTTGCACGTATGTGTGAGTGTGTGTATGTATACGCGCATAGTGCATACTTTCTTAACTTGAATACTCAATATCACCAGTGTTTCTCAACCGATTTCAATAAAACTCACAGATTGTCATAATTTAGTCTAATCTTTCAAACTGCATCAAAAACTGTTTTCCAAATTCAAGATTTTGTTGTTATCGATCACAAATGTATATCGGAAACGGGAAGAGTTATCGAAAATTTAAAACAAACTTGTACTGTGCGGGGATTAGGCGAGCTTATGTACCAAATCTGGAGTCTCTAGCTCTTATAGTCTCTGCGATCGACTCATCATACATACGGACGGACAGACGGACGGACGGACATGGCTATATCGACTCGGCTGTTGATGCTGATGAAGAATATATATATGCTTCCTTCTGCCGGTTACATACTTTTGCACAAAACCATTATACCATTTTTACCCATTTTTAATGGGTTCAGGGTATAAAAACTATGGAGTATTGAAGTTAAGGAAGTATGCACTATACGCTACACTATACATACACACACTCACACATACTTGCAAGCACTGACTGTATGTGTAAGGGTATAGTCTAGTCGGGTATAGTCTAGTCAGGGTATAGTCTAGTCGGGATTTCTCGACTAGAGCCTTCTTACTTGTTATTATTTTATATTCAGTTGGATGCAGTTGGCATTCAAATTTTGTATGTAGATTGTTTGAGGATGTCACCATCTTATATATTAGTTACTCTAGCTGTCAAAAGAAGGAAAAAAAAATATATATATATATATATTGACACTTTGACGCAGACATTGGCTAGAATATTTGCAATGTTGGAAGTCTCTATGTTGCACAAAACGAATATACTCTTTACCTTCAGAGTTTCAGAGTTAAGCAGGCAGCTATTAATTTTAATGCTGCTGGATCTCTTGTTGCTATTATACTAGTTTTTTTTGCTGGTCTCATCGGTAATACTCACCCGCTGCTGGTCATTTTATTTATAACTAGCAGCTTTTAATTGCACGATTTTCTCTTGCCTATATGATTGATTGATTGATTTGGATCGAAATATTATTATATTCATATATATTCTGTGTGCAAATTTTGAATTTAGAAGTTTGTCAAAATTAAATTGGTAAAAAGAAGTTTACACCAAAGAGACAGGTGGAACTAATAAAAACGTATTAAAAAAGAATAGAAATGTATTAAGCATGGAAAGCAGCTGTATACAAATGAAATGAAAATGAAAAAAAAAACAGAGAAGAAAATGCCAATTAAAATGTTCCCACACTGGGCGCCTCGTGCAATTTTAGCTGTTATTATAAGTGCTTCTACGTAACACATTGCGTATGAGTTTCATTTTTTAACTACTATATAGAAATAAGCACCAGCGAAGGTTACAATTTTCATTTTGGTTCTCTGCTCGTCCTGTGTGTATGCTTTTCAACAATTTATTCTATTCTGTGTTGTTTTTTTGTGTTATTCGCTTTTTTCGTTTGTATTTATTTTATGCGAGTTGCCTTTATTATACCCTGAACCCATTGAAAATGGTTAAAAAGGGTATAATGGTTTTGTGCAAAAGTATGTAACAGGCAGAAGGAAGCATATATATATTCTTCATCAGCATCAACAGCCGAGTCGATATAGCCATGTCCGTCCGTATGTATGAACGCATCGATCTCAGAGACTGACTATAAGAGCTAGAGACTCCAGAATTGGTACATAAGCTCGCCTAATCCCCGCGCAGTACAAGTTTGTTTTAAATTTTCGATAACTCTTCCCGTTTCCGATATACACATGTGATCGATAACAACAAAATTTTTAATTTAAAAACTTTTTGATGCAGTTTGAAAGATTAGACTAAATAATGACAATCTGTGAGTTTTATTGAAATCGGTTGAGAAACACTGGAGGTATTGAGTATTGAAGCTAAGAAACTATGCAGTGTACGCGTATACATACACACACTCACACATACGTGCATGCACTGACTGTATGCGTAAAGTGTAGGGTTCAGGGTATAGTCTAGTCGGGATTTCTCGACTAGAGCCTTCTTACTTGTTTTTATTTTTTGTAATGTGCAAGCGAGCGAAATGGAAGGCAGTTAACACGCCATTGCAGCCAGAACATTAACACGCTTTATTTGGCAAATGTGCTATGCTATGTATATGTGTGTTTGTGTGTGTTTATACAAGGACATTGAGAATTGTAGTCGCTATGTACTTGCATTGTGTGCAGTTACGTATGCAAGTGAGTATTTAATGTTTAGCTGCATTTAAAAATGCAAGTGAGTTAACTAAAGAGACGATGGTATTTATTTCGTATTAAAACTGATTCGATTTAAACTGATTTTGAAGATACATTTTGTTAATAATGAAACCTAAAGTACATGAAACGCTACTGTTGTACTTATATTTTACTCTAATCATTAGTTAACTTACATGTGTGTTTGTTTGTGTGTGTGTGTGTGTGTGTTTGTTTGTGTGTGTGTGTGTGTGTGCGTGTGTGTGCGTGTGTGTGCGTGTGTGTGCGTGTGTGTGTGTGTGTGTGTGTGTGTGCGTGTGTGTGTGTGCGTGTGTGTGTATGTGTGTGTGTGTATGTGTATATGGCATACACACACCTACTTAAAAACGCACAGGCTACACTTAACCCAAATCACAGCAACAGCATTAACAGAAACCAGCAACAGCGACAACAGCCAACAGTCAGTGTAAGAGAGAGAGACAGAGAGAGAAAAATGTCCCATCCTCAGATACAACGACATTGCCAGTAGACATTGTCTCCATTTGCCATATTAAAACCAAGTAACGGTGTATGTGTGAGTATTTTAAGTACACACAGATACGATGTATACATCAAGAAGCCGTAAATTGCCAACGCATATATCACGATTATAGCGCATATATATGTGTATACATTTGTATTTATTTTACTTCATTATACTCGGATACAGTATGCTGGCAAATGTCAAGCTCACTGCAGTTCTGCGATGAGGTTTATAATGCATTCAGTAATGGCATATACTATTGTGAACATATAACTATGTAGAATATATGCATCTGTATCAAGCCCTTTTCAAGAAAGCTTAAGAAATTAATCTGCACAAATACTATATAAAGTGTCGTAGGCAATAATATAAATATAAAGCAATTGGAAGACAAAATGTGCGATATGAATTAAAATCTCATTCATGATTATACAGATCTCATTGTTCAATAATAAGAGCGTTAATTATGTCTGCTGTTAAGGTTGACTTACCTCTCAACTCTTTCAGCCTTACAAAGTTAACGCTTTTGCTGTGCTATAACCATTTCAATGTTCCGAATAATATTTTTAAGATATAAGAACAATAAATTGAATTGAATGTATTGTTATGTTTAATCAGTCATATATAATATATATATATATTATAGTATATATTATACATAAATGAAATATAAGCAAATTTAAAAATCTAAAGTAATTTCATATTTATACCCTTAACCCATTGAAAATGGGTAAAAAGGGTATAATGGTTTTGTGCAAAACTATGTAACAGGCAGAAGGAAGCATCTCCGACCCCATAAAGTATATATATTCACGATCACCATCAACAGCCGAGTCGATATAGCCATGTCCGTCTGTCCGTCCGTATGTATAACGTCGATCTCAGAGACTATAAGAGCGAGAGAGTCGAGATTTGGTACATAAGCTCGCCTAATCCCTAGGCAGTACAATTTTGTTTTAAATTTTCGATAACTCTTCCCGTTTCCGATATACACATGTGATCGATAACAACAAAATCTTCAATTTGGAATTTGTTTGAAAGATTAGACTAAATAATGACAATCTGCGAAAATTTTATTGAAATCGGTTGAGAAACACTGGAGATATGGAGTATTGAAATTAAGAAGGTATGCACTATACGCGTATACATACACACATACTTGCAAGCACTGACTGTATGCGTAAATTATAGGGTTAAGGGTATAGTCTAGTCGGGATTTCTCGACTAGAGCCTTCTTACTTGTTTTATTTGCCATTCTAGACTTTTGTCAATGGTCTGTGGAAATTAAACCTCAAAATAAATCCGTTTTGATGTTGCTGCTTTCATATTTTGGGATAGAAAAGGCACCTAAAAATTAACTTGTGCCATGTGTGCCACAGTTTTTTGTGTGTATACATACATAGTCTGTACAAAAAACCGTTGGGATTACTTGCACTGCAACCTTTAGGGTTTACATTTATGCATGCCATCGATTTACAGATGCATTTTGTAGGTCTTTTAAACACCAAAACACACATGTTAGCAAAAACAATAAAAGCCACGGCAAACAACAGCAGCAGCAGAAATCCGCCTGTAATCTTGCAAGGATTTAACTTGACATTCACGCAAACATTGCTTGTTACTTTGTTAGAGCTTGTTACTGTTTGTTCCGCACACTAAAACATATGAAATACCAGTTAATAGAACACAGAACGACCTGAGCTAATGGTTCAAGATGAAATAAAGGCACTTTGCTAATGAATTTTGGGATTGAACTGGAATAGCTGGTCAATCTATAAACAAATTTTAATATCCTCTAATAAATTTATGCCAATATGCCATTCATACAGGATACATTAAAAATGTGTATTGAATTTATACGGGTTTTCTTTCCTAGTAGCCTTTAGCTCTTAGCAAACATTATTTTTGTTCTACTAATATGATTCTAATCATACACCACATTTTTTGTCTTTACACAGATTGTCAACGAATACACGGACTGGGACCGCACTTCACAGCATCCGATTAACACACGCGATACAGCCGTTGCGGCATTATCTGATGCTCAATTTGTGGCGCCCATCGTGCGCACAGGCGACATACTCGCTGCCAATTCACCACCACCCGTCAGCTCGTCCACGCCCAGCGGTGGGGGAAGTTCGTCTGGCAATGCAGCAGCCTCAACATCTTCTGGTGCCTCAACACAGCCAGTGGGTCGTTGTTATTTCTATGTTTTCGACTACCAGACCAAAGATGGCGATTATCCACAACGTATGGGAACGGTGCATGGTGAGGATTTGCCGTACATTTTCGGTGCTCCACTTGTCGATGGCTTCAGTCATTTTCCCCAAAACTATACTAAGTCAGAGACCGCGCTGTCAGAAGCAGTGATGATATACTGGACAAATTTCGCGCGCACTGGGTAAGTTAAGTAGATGGTGTTATTCAACTTCAAGCGCTTTCAACTCCCTCGGACTCCAAGCCACTTAGCGTTATTTGTCTTTTGAACGACGTACCTTTTGCTATTCCTAGCACTGTATTTCGTAGAAACACTTAACTCTGATTATCTGCGCAAAGAAAGAGTTTCTAAGAATTCCTGTGTTAATTCGACTTCACCTGCTACCTCAATTCAATGAAATATAGTCACCTGCATTCTAAGCGTGCATGGTGAGTTGCGTTGAACGAGAGTGTACTGCTTACATAAATGTATTTCAGCGACAATAGCAATATGCAACCAAACACTTTTGTTACTTACTTACAGCTAAACTGCCATGCATTTTTTTTTCTTTCTTTTCATCCATCTTCTTTCTTAGCAATCCAAATGAACACCATCGCCAGGACTCGGTGCTGCCTGTTTCCAAGGAACGCAATCGTTTTCGCAGCATCACATGGGAAAATTATGATCCATTGCACCAAAAGTACTTGGAAATAGGTGAGACAGCAAAACTATTAATCTCTTTTTCATATATTATTTGAACGCTTATGACAAGGTTTCTAGTTCTCAATAGTGTTGAAAATGTGCACAAAATAAGTAATAAATAATGCTTGATAGAAATGATTTTTTACCGTCTGATGATGAACAGTATTTAAACTTCAAATGATATTTTAGCTTAGTACATTTCACTCGCAAAAATGTTATTTAACTAATCCGATATAAAGAATTATTCATTCGCACATTTATTAGCTTATTGTCGTTCAAACAAAAGAATTTTATTTTTTTTCGGATCTAATAAACTTTATTCCAGACTTTCGTTTGGCCAGTTGTCTTATATTTTGTCATTAACTACACAAGATCAAGATACCCTTTATATTCCACTTTACTGTCTGAAAATTGGCGTATAAATCTTCAAATGGATTTGTGCAAATTTTTTTGGCAATTTCAACGCTTACCTTAGTGTGTTAAAAATATTCGCAGAATAGCCATATAAAAGACAAAGCAAATTTTAGTATGCTTTAAAATGTGAATTTCAGAAAGAGGCATCAAATTTAATTTAAATTTTAAAGAAGGCACCCAAAAGATCAAATATCAACGCGTGCAAATAAAGTGCGGGAGTGTAAGGTAAAAGGAAAATCAGCATTACAGCGGACAGAGAGAGAGTACAGCCAACCAGGGCAATACCCGTGTGTCAATTGAAGGTTACCATCAGGAGATAACGCATAAAAGAGAATGGGAATATCAAGGATGTGTGCTCAAACGTAGCCAGACAACGACAAGCACATAAAGCTTTATGTGTGCTCAAAAAAATTATGCCATTGCGTTATGTGAAATGTGCGCAAATGTTGTTGTGTTCAAATTTTTCACACCTTTTGTGCCTAGTGACAACGACAAGAGGCAACGATTCAAATTTTATATAAAATTATTCCGGAACAGTAATGCAATTTTGAATGCCCTTCCAAAATGCAAGGAAATAATTAAGATGCAAAACCTATTACATGTCCTAAACTTCAGAAATAAACAACAAATAACATACTCTGTATAAATTCTTTCAAATTGAGTTTTGTACAAAAATACTGTAAACTTTTCAACAATTTTTGCTTAAATAAAATAATGTGACGTTTTAGACACCACTTCTGAATAAATATTTTTCTTTTTATTTTGCGATATTTATTTTAACATTATTTATCATATTTAAAGTGCAATTTCTCGAATACAAATAACAAAGAAAAAATTTTTTTTTTCTGTCAGAAGGACAGTTATAACGTTTATTATGAAAAGTACCCATTGGTTCGCGCCAATGGATTTTGTAGCGTCTTGTGTGTGAATACATTTTCCAAAAGGGACAATAAAGTGTGATAGGAGGGGGTAAACCGGGAGACGATACGCATCTACACACGCACACTTTACGCATATGTAAGCATTAAAGTACGATACATATCGGGGAGCTAAAATGTTATGCAACGTGCCTCATTGTTTGATTTTAATTGAAAGGACAAGCCGTGAGCGATATCTGACGCACATCTTGTGTGACACGCCCCGAGGGCGTTCTAAAAAGATTTCTGCTTTACATTGCTCAATGTTGTTGAATGTTCTGCCATTGACATACAACACGCACAAAGGATGTAGTTGCAAAGGATTTGCGAAAACCGACCACGCATGATTGTGATTTTTGATTTGATATGCTAAAAAACTGAAATCGTAATCGAATCGAACCAAATCGAATGGCAACGAAAAGAGTGGAGTTATGTGAAGGCTCACGACACAGTTGTCCGCACAATGGCCCAAGCGCAAAGAAAGGCACATTCGTCGCAAATTGAATGCAAGACATCCCGAACATGCATGCTCATAAGGATAACTGATTGTATATGCTATTGTAGTATTGAATTCTAAGCCGCTGTTGCGTAAATTATGCAGCATCGAAGTGCTTGCAATATTAATTCACGTATTCACAATGACTCGTGTAGGAGCCCACTTCAAATGCAATAAAGTCAGCCAATCTCTCGACAAGGTTATATTAACGAAAATTGCCTTCCTGTCAACAGTTCAAAGTGACGAGAATAACTTATTACTTGTTATCTCTTTCTTCAGGTTCAAGACATCGAAAAAGGTTTCAGCTGTTAATTTCATATACACTTTTAATCACCATAGTAAAACAAAAATACTTACAAATCAAAGAACATTAAGTTCAAATATTGGCATTACATATTTGTATCTCATTCCAATAATTTCAATTAATTTATTGTAATTAATTTTTACAAATACATTATATATATTTGGAAAACCAGATGTTTAATTCACAAAATAATAAAGCTGAAGAATTGATAATTAGGTTTAACCTTTTGAAATGAGTTTGCGAAAAAAATATTTCCTTACCATGGCATCTGAGTTAATATACTTTCCTTAATGCTTACGGTTTCAAAATAAGTGAGTTCTTATATCAAAGGTATTCGACTGTGTTTAATTGTTCCAAGAATAAACAGATTAGCGAAAAAGCTAAATTTAGCAAGTAGGAAAGTATTTCATATCATATGCTCTGATGGCTCAATAAACAAACTTAAACGGAAGCTACTTCTTAGCCCCAATGGCTTTGCCGTGAGAAAGCCGCGGAAGGGGCGACCCCACAACAACCCTTAGTAAAGCCCACCCTGTGACCTAGCTAAAGGCATTAAAAATTGAGTAGCTCAGTCAGTTAAATAAACATGGCATCAAACTAGACAAGCAGGTGAATAACATAACATAGTGTTGGATGTTGTGAGCAAGTGGGTGGCGGTGCCCTCAATTGACAAGATTCTCACCTTTCTGGCATGTAAATGACTTGGAAACCAAAAACACAAGCAATAACAGCAACAGTTAGTAACTGAAATAGTTGACATTGAGTGAATTTGCGTGCATGAATACCAACTGTCACATGTACTATGTGTGTGTAAGTAGTATATAAAGATGTTTATATTAACACTATTGTTTTTATTTGTTCTTCTACTCTTTAAAAAACAAACACATATCGAACCATCTCTTAAAGGCATGAAGCCACGCATTAAGAATCACTTTCGGGCTCACCAACTCTCGATTTGGCTGCGTCTGATACCCGAGCTCCATCGCGCCGGAATGGAGGATGTGATAGCACGGCACAATCTATTTCGCAATCACGACGATATGGAATTGTACGAGGGACCCGTCAAACCAGATCCATTTGGCCTCGCAGCCGGCACAACAACAACGTCCTCGTCGTCGTCTTCGTCGCGTCTGCTGCTTGTCGATGAGCAATTGATGATGAAAAAGGGACGAGGTTTGAATGTCTCGGCCTATTTAAATGGCATATTGGGTGGTAAGTACCAGCGACCTTTCTATATACATACAATACAAATAAGCAAGCCATGTGCTGTGTTACTTAGGGCTTCTTCTTAACTAAGTAAAAGGTCAATAACAGTCAGTTAGGTTATCTAAAAAGCAGACACTCAGATGCAGCCAGACACTTTTAAATAAAAAAATAACATATAATTTAAAAGCAAAGCAACGGCAATATCCAAGTCAAGGCAATCCAAGTGGCACGTGGAGCAAACAATTTGTCTGTGAACTCTTTGCAAACAGTTGAAACTTTCCTTTACCGTTACGTTTATTTAATTGTATAATGATTTTAGATTATTATAAGAATCAATTTGTCTTATATTTTCTCATAAAATATAAATCTTAAATATAAACCATTTGATTTTGAATAATTATTTATGGTATGAAAATAATATATAATATATATATAATGTGGAAAATATGTGTATTTTACCGATTTGCACAACAATGTGTATCGACTTATCGTTTGCCCAGACCTCCAGTGGCCGCAGCGCCCAAATCTTGGCACAGGTGTACCAAGATAATTGCAAAGTTCATAATCTCTAGCTTTAAGGGTGTCGAAAAAAGTTACCTTCATACAGACAGCATAACGGTAATTGCACAAAACTGATAACTCTTTACCAGTAAAAAACTACCAGAGTATAAAAGTGGAGGATTTTTTCATAAATAATGTATTAAATTATTATTATTATTATTTTCCGTTTTTAATTTAATTGTTGAGGATATAAAAAGGACAATTTTTTTTGTCTACCTGTGAATTAAAGTCTAAGATTGCACTTATGCATCCCTTACAGAAATTCTTCCAAACAGCTTTGTGTTTTCTGTAATTGTCATTCAATAAGAAAATTTGACAAAGGTAAACTAAAAATTCCCGTCGTGGCGTCTTCTGAGCCGTTCATAAATACATTTAGGCATTTGTCTGTTTACGACAGCCGTAAAAATAGTTTTGATTGGCTTTTGGGCAGCCAGCCTAAAGTTCGGAACAATATATTTATCTTTAGTATACAAATATTTGAGTCCACACCACAATTTAATCAATTTAAGTAACCATAATATTAGGGTTGCCTCCTGACAAGTTGGCGCCAATTATAAGCACAGCTGTGTTCTAATTTCTTTAGTGGCAATATTTGATTAAAATTAATAATCATACGAATTAAATATTGTGGATTTAATCTGATTTGATTTATTTTAGTTAAGTGTTCGAGGTAATTAAATTTCATAGTCAATCAATTCAATTCACTCTGTAAAGTCATATATTTAGCAAAGGATTAAGGAACATTTATTTTAGATGCCGAAAGAACTACATACACTTTTAAACGTTCTCTTATAGATATTTTTAAAAACCGACTGTTTTACCAATTATCACTTAAAAACAATTTTTTTATTTTAAGCAATAAACATCTTTTAAGTAGTATGCTAAGCGCAAACTTATCGGAAAGTAAAAAGTTGTGGATAAAATTAAAAATAAATAGAGCGATCATTATATAATGAATATTAAGTAACAATTAGATAACTAGATTAGATATCGTGATAAACTAACCCTCCATTGCTGCATTGTCCCTCTTGACGACCTGCACCAAACGAGTAACAGTACGGGGACTGATCATCCGCAACTGTTGCTGATGCTTGAGCACACCAATTTCATAGCAACTGTCATCACGGGAAGTTGCCAAGACAAGGGAACGCAACATATGATTAATGGAGTCGTCTTCATTTAAAGCGTTAATAGTATCAACGGAAATCTCCTCTAGATGCTTAAGTACTTTAGGACCCTGGCGACCCGTTGACTTTGCCACCCACTCGTGGTATATACCCGATGGTTCTGTCTGGTATAAATGCGGCTGGCCATCCATATCAAAGCCAGCGATCAGGCAAGTAAGCCCAAATGGACGCCGTACATTTCCCTGAGTAAAATGCTGCTTCAATTTGGCCACATAGCTAAATGTTAAAAGAATTTATGGATTTGTTATAATGATATGGACTAACATGTTGTAGAAAGGAAAGATACATTATATATAATATATGAATGAATATCTATTTCAAAGCTCATAGTTTTTTACCGGAAGATACCATAAACATTTTTAAGGGAAAAAGTTCTCTACTTCGACTCTCTTTGATTTGTTTAGCCATAATAAATGATATGTAGATTCAGGGACATACGTTTGATTAAGGTACTTACCGTGCAATATACTCTACTCTTGCGGGCCGCTCAAAGTTGCGTCGGTAACTTTGCGCCTCTTCCTGGGCGAATTTCGTCAGCACGCGAGCATCGGCTGTAAGGCCGGCAAAAGTCATTATAATATGATTGTCCAGCTTAAGAATTTTATTCAAAGCAATATCTTTCTGTAGGGGATGCATTGCCTTCTTTTCCACACCCAGCACAATACAAGTTTTGTTTCGCAGTGCCACCTGTACGCCATTTCAACTAAATATTACATACAATAGAGCAATGTCGAGATTTACCACAGTGGAGCAATGTTTCACCAACTCTTGAGCGTAGTCCACTTGCTTCAAACGTCCATCTGGGGAAAATATGTTCACAGCTTCATCATAGAGTCTGGACATGTTGACGATGTATTTTTATAGAAAAGAAAACTAATAAAGATTTTTTCAATATGCGTTAAGAAATTTAATATAAGTCAAAAATTGTCGAATATAAGAGTCAATAAAATCAAGTATAACTAAGTTTGAAGAACCCTAAACATGCTTTTTAGTATTTCTCAATATTAAATAAAACTTCTCATCTAAAACACTTTGGAATTAAAATTTATATTCTTTCAAATATGTGTGTGTATAGTGTTCCTGATTAAGCCAATACGAGTCGAATAAAACAGGATTGAATTTATTGCTTGGAATAGTAAAACGAATTATCGCACAATATATTTTATGTTTGAACTTTTATTTAAAACCATATAAATTCCAATTGATCTGTGAAATTTTTGTTGAAATCGGTTGAGAAACACCGGAGATATGGTACATTGAAGTTAGGAAAGTATGGTCAATACGCGTACACACACGCACACATACTTGCAGCTCGGCGTAATGCTGGATACGAGGCTCTAAGGCTAAATATAGGGTTCAGGGTATAGTGTAGTCTGGATTTCTCGACTAGATCCTTATTATTTGTTCTAAATCAAACGCCCCATATTTGAGCGCTTGACACATGTGCGCACACATGTGTCAATTTAATAACTTCGGCAAAAAAGAAGGGATACAAATCAAATATTGTGTTAAAATTTTTTTTTATATATTTTTATTTTTCTTAGCTTTTTTCGGGTATTTACTGTGACTTAAGTACAGAAAGACGGGGAGATTGAGTGAGCTTAAAATCAACACTTTAGCTTTTGAGAAGGTGGAATTTTTGTTGACTTGGGCAGAGGCTCGGGCCTAGTCTTTCAGTGTTTACTTGAGCTTCTGGTGGTCTCTTCAAGTTAAATTGCAAATTGCAAAGTTGGCATTTTTGTTTGTGTGTGTGTTTGTGTGACAATTTCATTTATATGACCAACTGACCCAACGCTCGACCCCCAGCTGTGTGTAACGCTCTCTCTTACCCTCGTTCCTGCTTATTGAAATTTCGTCCGGACGTTCAGCTTTTGGCTTTTGAATTTATATTGTGTCGAGTGCTGACTTTTGAAATGCACTCAACTGTAATCTCTATTAAGTATATGTGAATGCCTGGCTTCGGTTTGTGTGCGTGTGTGTGTGGTGTCGGGCACTGTATCCGAGTATCCTTTTTTAACTCAATACTCAAATGGTCTATTGTGGAACAACAACCACATCAATAAATGACGCATACATTTTTCGTTTACATTGCTCTACGCCCTTCAATGGTTTTCCTTTCCTTTTTTTTGCTTTTATGTTATATTTTTGGACGCATTTTACTTTTGCAAAGTATGCATAATTTTTATATACTTGTCGCCTCCACATCTGCTAAAACTCATTAAGCCAGTTTATATAAAACTCGTTATGGAAGTTTTTCAACACTTACCCTAAATTAAGATCAAACTTTGACGATGGTCTTGCCTTTTTATATACACTGCACGGAGCAGCTGTTGTGCGAAGAGAGACACACGGCGAGAAACAGCGACAGTTTCGAATGCAACTCAAACAAGTATGGGGGATTGCAAGTGTCCGTCCTTTTGCCTCCATCTTCAACTCATTCCCCTGTTGTCAGCATATCTCAAAGTCAAAAGTAATACTGTCAATTGCAAGTGAAGTTCTCAGGCACTTAGCGCACAGCACACCACATCGCAGCACAGTTTGAGTTAGTTGGCCAATGCAATATGCATTAGGCTAACAGCAGCGTGTAGGGCCTTATGGGCGGGACAGTTGCTCTAGAGCTTGCTTGCCATCAAAAGTTGTGTAAATTACAAGTTATGGGAATGTTGGCTTAGCTGCGGCAGCAGACCAAATTACTTGTGTGGATTGTATTGCTCTCATCGCGTTTACGCCTAGAATATTCTCTGTGATAAAGCCTCTAGTCAAAAAACTCGGGAGTTCTTTTAATAACAACCGTAAAAATTACGTGTCATGTAGATACCACACCAAGACAAAGTAGATTTATCTTATACAAGAAGTCTTTTAGGATTATTTTTGTTTGGTTTTCCATATACTCTTTGAAAAGTTGTGATGTTCTTCTTTTGTTTAACAAAAAAACTAAACATAAAAAATGTGTTTACACATTTATATTTCCTTTCAAACAATTTAAGTACTTTTTCACACTAACCGCATTAAGAATAGAAATTAAAAGTTTCTGCTTTTGGATGCCAAAAATGACATACTTAGGGAAGATACAAACGATGCGACTATCTAAAAGGCACCCAGCTAATCACTAAAGCAATGTACATTGAACCACAAAAGCGGAGCACAGAACAAACAGCCGAGACTCAACTCGACTGACTTGTGGTTGGAAACTATAGAAGAGGGGTTGGTTTGGGTTTGGGTTTGATTCAACAGCAAGAATAAACAAAATGTTCGTTTCAATTAGTGCAAAGAGGAAGAAGAAATGCTGCAAAACTAAAATCCGCCTCAGCAAAACAAACTCGAAAAAACAACCTATTCAGAGAGTTGAGAGAAATCCTTTCGCAGCACTAGAAGATGATAAAATGCGACAAACAGCTGTCAGCTTGACAGTCGAGGACACCGACCAGGCCAACACAGGCCACAAAAGCACGCCAAAATGTTGAAAGAAATCTAAGGAAAAATAGAGAAAAGAGAGAAAGCGATAGAGCAAGAGCGACAGTGTCTCAGTGTCATATGGACCCGACGTACTTTGACATGCTTTTTATTTACGCTGAGTTCGCCAACTGTGCGCCTTGGGTTTCGCGCTCGTTGTTGTCGTTACCACTGTTGTTGTCACCCCAGCGTCGTGACTTTGGCCCAGAGACAACGCAAACGACCCAAAAATAGCAACACAAATACAAAATAATGCAAAATGTGAAATGGGTTGCAGGAAAAGCAACAAACCACGTACTGCGGTATGCAACTAAAAACCAAAATAAAAAGATTTACAAAGAAAAGTCTCTTAGTAAACAAAACGACCGCAAAAATTTAAAAACCTGTAGTTTGCAGCAGCAAAACCCAAAACCCGTTCAACAGTTAAAGTTGAAATCGCATGAAAATGTGTTGAAGTGTCTCTATGTTCAGGTTTTTTATTTCATTTTTATTTCGCTTCCTTTTCACTTTGAAGGGTTTGGTTTTTGCTGCGCTCTTTGGTAAATCGCTTAAGTGGTTGGGGTGCTTGGTTAAGGGTGTGACTAGCACATAAAATACCACGAATCCGTACTGTTTATTACTTTCTTCAAGGCCAACAAACAGATAAAACATGCATTTGTGTTAAAAGGTGTTGAGATGTGAGAGAAGATGATGCTAATGAGAAATACAAAAGGAGACACTCTTCAACAAAGAGTTTCTTTATATATAGGTGGGTAGACAGATAATGAGATAGTCAGTAAAGTATTTTATATTCCTAAACATGATTTTATCTATACAACATAACGTAGGCTAATTACACCTTAGTACCTTTCGCATCATATTATTAAATTTTAATTTATTTTATTTACGTTTTATTTCTTGTATTAAATGCAACCAACACTTTTTTAAATATATTAAAATCACAGTACATGTCATCGCTTAAACCTACTCTTACTTTATTGTTAAACGTTAACAGTGCCGATCCCAGTTACATATTCCCTTATAAGTATAAGTATAGAAGAATAGGAAGTCATGGCATATGGTGGGCGCATAACACTTTCTATGCTACTTAGTGTGACCTGGATGCCGTGGAATAGGAAAATATGGCACAAGGTAAAAGGCATCTTTGCAGCTATTTTTTTTTAGCGAGAAATCATCCAGCAGAGGCACAGCATGAATATTTGTTCAAATGTAGGTCGTAACGGGAAGGTAGAAACAGGGATGGAGGCAAATACGCTTAAAGAAGAAATTGACGGCCGTTGTTGGCCAAGAATTTGCATAAGAGCCAAGATTCTGGCTGGTTAACTTTAAGCAGCAGCCGATGATGAAATGTCAAACTATAAGCCACAATAAGCACAATTTGGCACAAATTGAAATACCACCAACAGCTGGGTGGGGTTGATCCGCTTCGCTGGGTAATCGCTTCTTAAATGCTAAGCTATTGAATAAAACACCTCCCACCAACAATACCACCCATCCCAGAGAAGGCACCAACTGCGGTCGCTGATATCTAATTTATGCAAGGTCATTTAATTGAGGCTACGCAGCATTGCAAACAATTTTGCATGGCAAGCATTTGAATTCTTGGTGTAAGAAATAGGGGTACACTTAGAAAAAAACAAAAATGCCTTCCAATGCAAATTGTCATTAGAAGTGAAAGGTAGTTCTGGTTTCTATAAGAAACGCAATGAACCACTATATAAAATAATATTCTTTATTATCTAAAAAAAATTAATTTAAATAATATTTGGATTGGTTAGATTTGATTTAAAATACATCTTTACTTAGGCATATATACTTATATCCCTGAGGCATATTCAAATATTATATAAAATATAAATTCTGTTTGTACATTATTTTGTAAAGTGTGTTAAAATTTCATTTCACACGTTTCGAGTGTAGACCAAGTAGTATTAGTAGGTTAGGGAAAGCGAAGGGGCACTTGAAAGCTAAGTTTATTTTATGGTTGCTTTTTTGTTATTCCACTAATTAAAGGCACATTAAGAATTAGGCCTGTGTGTAGATGCTACTCAAACAGGCAGGCCAAGGCAATCTCTATTTAGCTCGTGTTTTTTTTCGGTTATCTGAGACTCAAGCTGCTCGAGCCGTGTGGTCTTGTACATATCTATCTAGGGAAAAACAGCATGCGGACGCCGGTTTGTCGGTGTCTGAGTGTAACTTTTCCTCAGCTGTTAGGTCCTTGCCGTAAAATGCGAATGCGAAAATTAAAATAAAAATTAAATGGAATTAAAATAGAAAATTTCCCTATGTAAAATACCAAAGCACATTTCATCTAGAAATTAAATGCAAAATGAAACGTTTTGATAAAAAGCTTAGTTGGGTCGAAGGGGCCCAGCTTTCTGCCAGGGGTCGCATACTTATCTACTTAGGCCATTTAGCAAGGGGGTTGCCAGCCAACAAGACCGTTAAGTGACAGGTTGAGTGTTTCCGAACGATCAAAAACGTTTCGCATTGGGGTTAGCAATATGTACTTACGAAAAATAAAAAAACTAGCAAACACTCATATTTAAATTTGCTGTGTAGTATGTAAGGGTCTATCTGGTAACAATATATGGCCAACAAGAACTTATTTCCTTCATTCATGAGCTGACAGGACTTTAACTGAATTTGCACGTACTACTAAACTAAATATTTATGAACAATTTTACTTAATTGATAAGTATGTAAAAAATTCATATTTTTTTTAGACAACGTTTGAATGCATTTTTAATATTTGAGCTTCCTAACTAATGGCTTAAAATCTGGGTACATTGGGCTAAACATTCACATCCAAAAAGAAGAACACAAAAAATATACTGATTAAATCAAAAATAATTTTTAGATCGTGTGAGAGCTATTCAAATATTTTTGATAACAAATATTTTGCTACTTCAACTAAAAAAAAATTAACTTCCGCGATTACGAATTTTATATAAAACTCTGTTAAAAATGTATATGGATTTGTGTGGTGAATTTTTCATTAAGTACAGTCTTTCTTAAGACTATTTATACCCTGAACCCATTGAAATTGGGTAAAAAGGTTTTGTTCAAAAGTATGTAACAGGCAGAAGGAAGCATCTCCGATCAGCATCAACCGGTACACACATACAAACTTGCAAGCAGTGACTGTACGCGTTAAGTATAGGATTCAGGGTATAGTCTAATCGTGATTTCTCCATTAGTACCTTCTTGTATTTTTATGAATTAGTCAACATTTTATTTATGAGACACTGGAAGACAAAATGAAATTAATTTAAAAACTTATCAAAAAAAAGTTGCAGTCATACAAATACAACGGAAATGTAATTTTCAACGTAATTGTCGAAAGTATAAGTATAAGTATTATATTGTATATATATTGCTTAAGTTTTTCCTGCACGACTTAACATTCCGATTGGCTGATGATTTTGCGACACCTTGACAATGCAAAAGTTGTCAAATTGAATGCCAATTTTAAATGCAAATTGAAAACCTCTCAGACGCCACTTGGCAGCTGCGAAGACTCACACGAAATATTGAAAATAAAGAACAACCATATGACAATGCTCGGCTGCTTATTATGGCACTTTGGTTTATTGTCTAAATATTTATGTAAAATACGTGCACAAGTCTTTAATCTTGTGCACAACTTTGGCGAATTGTTTGATATGCATAAAATTGAAAAGCAAAACTTTTCAGACTCAAACTTATACACATACGCCAGACACATTTACACACACATTGTACAGTCAGTGTATACTTGTCATAAAACAATACCAAGCACAGGGAGCCCTTCAAGGTACATCAAGAAGACTGTCGGAGACATAGCGACAACACAAGATAATCCAACAAAGCAACAACTACGACAATAACAATAACAACACAATACTCAGACACTTGAGCATTGACAAATACACATTTTCAAGGAAGTGAACTTCAAAAGCATTGAAGCACACCTGCTTTCACAGACGTTTGCCTTCCAATTTTGTATTTACCGGCATACCATAAAACAAATACAATGGGACCCCAAAAGAATGAAAAGCCAAAGCTTGCTCAGCATACAAATCATGCAAAACAAATACGTATACGCACAGAGATAGTTTAAGCTTGGATTAACCGTAAACAGAGCCAGCATTCAGAATCTGTGGTCAGGTTATTAAACCTGGGATTTCAATAAGTTAATTGCTTCACAAATAATAAAAGACTTGAATTATTATTTTGAATATATATACAAAACTGCAAATTCTTAAAATTATTTTCACACAATCTCAGGTAATTCGGACTTAATTTCACTGAGGTGGGCGCCGTTTTACTTACCGATTATTGTTCTTAAAAACCGATCCGAATTTAGTTATTAAGCAATATTTTGTTGACCATTTTTACACCCTTTTTTAATAGATTTTATAATATTAATTACAAAAAACGGTATCCTAACTTTTTGACCCACTGAAAAATAAACCATTTTCAAAAATTCGAAATTTTAATTACACGTATTTTCATTTCAATGAAATGAATGAACTATTAAGAATTTTTGTATTTATTTTTAAAGGTATTTATTTATTTAAGAATAAAATTACAAAGTGAACATTAAATTGCAAATATATACAATAACTAGAAACAGTTTCAGTTTCCGACTAAAAATGTCTTGGGCTTAGATTCATTTTCCAACATATTACTGTTTTCGGCTTTATGGCGTTCCGATTAAATATTAATAATTCATAATTTTAACTCTTAGTTAAAAGTTATATCTAATTATGTGCCTGCCCTGGCATAAAGTCCTCAAATTACTACTAACAGACATACACAGCAGCGTATACGTAATAAGACTAGATAACTAAGCATATTACTAATGCGAGGCAAGCAACACAACAGATTTGTAATTGCCTAGATGCCTATCATAATCCACGCAGCAAACAAGAAGCCCATGCCACATACTAATACGCAACAATGTCTCATCTTTTCTCCCTCTCTCTCTCTCTCTATCTCACTATTTAACATTCTCACTTTGTCCTATTATGTTCTCTTGCAGTTACCACGGTGGAGCCAAACAACATGTATACGACATGTATACCAATCGGCGGCAACTACTCGGCTAATGGAGGTGGCGTATTTGCACCGACAACGCTAGCGAATGCCTCAACGGATACATTGGCATCCGGATTCGAGGCAGCCGGATATGCTGCCTATTCCACGGCGCTGAGTGTAACAATAGCCATCGGATGCAGTCTGCTCATATTGAATGTGTTAATATTTGCTGGTGTCTACTATCAGCGCGACAAAACGCGACTCGAAGTGAAGACACTGCAGAAGCAATACCAACAGCGTAGCATGCACCAGCAGGTCCCCTATCCGCCGGAACCCATAAAGCATGCTCATTATCATATGGGTCACTCGCAGAGCGCGAATGTGATTGTCGATGTTGAGAGTCATGGCCAGGATCAGGCTGGTCAGGCGGCAATGTTGTTACAAGCAGCGGCTGCTGCTGCTGCAGCGGCAAATGAGGCATCAAAGCCACATATATGCCCCAACACAGGCATGCAACAGCAGCAGGTACAACAGCAACAACAGCAATCAGGCACTGGAAATGCCTTAAATAATTCAGCTATGGATGCCAAAAAAGCCATGGACAACACCTATAGCACAAGCACTACACAACAGCAACAACAGCAGCAGCAGCAACATATGCAAATCAAAAGTATGGGCGGAGGTGGTGGCACACAAACATTTGGTCGTGGAGGAGGAGGCAACGGAGGGGTCAACAGTAACATTCCAAGCACATCCTCTGTAGTTGTTTCGGGCA
Organism: Scaptomyza reducta; assembly: GCA_035044485.1. NCBI lineage: Eukaryota > Metazoa > Arthropoda > Insecta > Diptera > Drosophilidae > Scaptomyza > Scaptomyza reducta. The sequence continues at coordinate 3,898,901 of JAWNNV010001315.1, read as the reverse complement.
GCAGCGTTAGCTACAATCCAGGCCTAATGACTCTGCCCAAAGCAAGCCAATTGCATCATGCGGCAACTTTGAATTATGCACGCAACACAGCCGCCTTGAATCTGGCTGGTGGTGGCACTGCTCTCGTCGATAGTCGTGGCAATGTTCTGCTCACCAGCTCAGGTGCGGCGGGTGGTAATGGCGACTGTACAATGACACTGCCACGTAATCTCAATCGACACAATCCAACGACAGGTGAGTGTGCGAAAAGCCAATAAAAGTAGACATTTATAAATATTCTGGGGATACGTTGCTTAATATGTACAAAATTGTAAGCCCAATATGGCAAGGGAAGTACATTATTCTATAAATATTTTTCTTTAATATTTTTCGTTATTCTTTTATATTTTTCTACGACTAAATAAAGAATATTTGTTATTTTATGAATATAAAAAAAGACGTGATTAACATTAAAGTTTTAAATTAAAATAACTGCTTCATGCTAAAAGCAATTTGTACTCGGAAACTTTTAATGCGATAGATTTTTTACTAAGTCCAATTCTTATGAACAGCAAGTGTTTATTTTATGGCAGCTAAAAAAAATTTCAAATATTAATGAAATAGTTCATACATTTCAGCATATAGATATAACTCTTTCAAAAGTTCCCGTTTAATTTTAAAAACTTTAATTTGTATCTTGTTTTCTATTTTGAACAACTTTTAAATTTAAAATTTGGTCGACTCTCATAGAGTTACAAACTAAAATTATGCCAAAGTATCATAAAAACCTACGAACACTGGTGAACAAATACATTTAACGTTGAAAATAAAAAAAAACTAGCTCTGACTCAGGTTCAATCTTAAACTAAAAATGACTCGCATAATAAGTACATATGTATTATAAAGTAAAAGAAAACATAGGCATACATATATATAAACGATTGGAAACACAGCTGGTAGTAGGCTTGCTTGTTAGGTTGCCAAGCAAAAAATTAATATTTGAAAAATGAATGACGGGGCAATATCGTAAAGGAGCGCCAGGAACACATAAATTTCCTGCAAAATCACCCCAAGCAAACAAAAAAAAATATTGCTCAATCAAACTGAATGACCTTCGTGCTAAGTCTGACACAGGGCCAAAAACTGAACCCTGGCCAAAAAATACCAGGCTCAAAATATGTCCGCGTGAAAATTGAAATTGTACTAATCAGCCACAGACCCCTCTCGGGCAAAACGCAATCGTCCGATGCGGAGGCCTGCCTTATCCAAGGGAAGCTAAAACATACGGGGTGGCAAAACAGAGAGAAAAAAAAAACAAAATACCAACAAAGAAAACAAAAAAAAAAATATAAAAAAACCAGACCGAGTAAACATTTACACTTCGCTGAGGTTCAACGCACTTGTGACTTTTGACCACACTTTGCTTTCTGACAGCCCAATGCCTACCTCCCCCAAACCCTAAGCCGGCCGCAACCTAAAGCCCGGTTCAGACATCGACTTTAGCTTGGCATCCGTGTATTCAGCTCATCCGAATCATTTGCCGGTTGCGCCTGCTTGGCTGATGGGCACGACGGAAATTGTTGTACAAATTATGCTCTACTGATTGCCAAGTTTTAACGAAATTTATACCCTGTTCAATGGCAACAATGGGTATATTAATACTTTGCATTTTGAAGTATTTAGAAAAATAAAGGTAAAAAATATTATTATTGGTTTAAGAAATTAAAAGAATAACAATAAAATGCTTAAGTCTTAAAATTGTTATGAAGATATAAAATAAAGAAATGTATTAAAAATAAAAGAGTACCCAACGTCAAATGTTTCCCATAAAAGTATGCTATACAAATCGGTTAGAATCTTATTTATAAGGTACAAGTCAAGATAACTTATCATAACTATATTACATTTTATTTTTGAATTCGAAACTTTGTTTAGGTTTTTATAACACTTTTGGCCACTACAAGTTATTGATTCAATTTTTAGGTTAACCTTTAGTTGACACAAAGTCCTTGTTATGTGCTGCCACTTGTACTTGCTTTTTGCACTTTCTTTGATGAGCTGTTAAATGCAGAATGCGAATTGCAGTTGTGGCAACTTATTGACAGTTTCCTTCTTATTTTTTTTCGCTCGCAGTCAGCACGCTATGTTGTTGGAATGGTACTTCAAAAAATATGCCCGCAACAATAAATTTCCAGCTGAGCTGCCGTGACATCTGATAAATGTGATTGTGCCGATAAATAATTCAAGTTGCATTCCACTATCGAGTCACGAAATGATTTTACGATAAGATTTTCAATTTCAAGAGCCAATTTAACGATAAGGATTTCTGCGCCATAAACCATACAATAGATAAATAGTTTAGCAGTCTAGATAGCAAGACTTTCGTTAGCCATAAAAGCTTTACAAGTTGAAGTTATTACATAGCCGCATACGAAAACAATAAAAATGTCATAAAACTGTTGTTTCTCTTCATGCGCGGCCCTTGCATAATAATAAAATGAAAACGTTAACTATAGCTCCCATCCTCAGTCAAACAGGAACGCAGCGCGGGTCAACTGAACCAGGTCGTCCTGTGCAGCGAATTATGTTATTTTTATTATGGCACCCGCAGAAGGGTCGGTCGGGCATCTGCTGTTGACATTCTTGGTCATAAATAACATTTCCACAATCGAAAAAAAACAAATAACACAAACACACAGGTGAGGTCCAAGCAGGCAATTTACAATTTGCTCATCGACTGTTTATAAGCGATAAGCGAAGCAACTGTTTTCGCATTCATACGCATATATATGTATGTTTTTTTTTTTGTTTATTCGCGTGTTCGTTGACTTGTAATCAAGTTAGTGTTAACAGGTTCGGGATACTGTGTACTGTTGCAGAAAATGTTATTAAATCCGGACAGAGATTGAAACATTGTTCAAAATCCGAAAACAACAAGAGCAAAGCAGATATTCGGGCTGCTGAATTTGTTTGTACAATGTGAATATAAAGTAAATATATATTAACTCAGATTTGTAGCTGTTGTTGACACGCCATTTAAAAACAACCAAAATTTGCGTAGCATGCACAAGAAATGTATCGGAACTCAAGTTTATTTAGACATTCAACATTTAAAAATTTCTTTCTTTAATAAGCATTGTTTGAACTCTTGGTTCTATCTTTTTGGACACAACTTTAAAAGTCTTGATGTATACTTATTTAATATGTCATTGACAAGTCCAAAATTGAAAGATAAAATTTTCAACTTCAACAAGCTTTATTAAGGTAAAAAGTGTTTTTACACTCGTTACCTTTCTAAACCTTATGTCAATTTGTTGATTTCTTGACTGAATTTGCCAGCTCACTTATACCTGCTGATGCAATCGAGTGCTCTTATTTAAATGACATGCCCGTTGGAGCACAATTTGCAGACGGATTTGACGCTTCTCGTAGCTACATTTTAGCTACTTGTGCAGGTTCATGCACTTGGATTCGTTAGCTCTAATTGCTGTTCGATAATAGCTGCGAAAAATGAAAAGAAAATTGTCAGAAGCAAAACAACATTTTTCACTGCAACGAAACATCAGTGTGCAGTTGTTGTTGTCATTACTGTCCATAGCTGATGTGATTTTACGCAACTCTGCCAACGTTCAAGGTGCCTCAACGAAACCGGAAATTTTGGAGTGTTTAAGCGGGTGGGCACGGTGTGTTGGTGGGTGAATAAGACTCGCCACTCGACGCCATTACGTCGTCGTCGTCATCGTCGGCGTCTTTTTGTCGCCATCTTCATTAGCAGCCAGGTGATGGCGTTGCCGGAAGTGGCGAGTCCTTCTTCTTCATCGTCATCCATTTGCGTTAGCATTTTCAACGCACTCTCTCTCTCTCTCTCTCGCATTATTTATAATTATTGCGAATTTTCATATAATTATGCGTGGGCGCATACTTTTGAGGTGCCATCGATGCTGCTTGGCATTTCATTCAGTTATTTATTTTAAGCAGCGCAAAGTTTTTTCTTTCGCGCACAGACCATAAATATTAAAGTCAACTACATTATCCGAGTGTGTGTGTGTGTGTATCCTTACGTAATTAATGCTTGTCCCCGAGATTTTTTGGCTGTCTTTTCAGCTGTTCGTTTTTCTGGCTTGCTGTCTTTGTTGCTCTGCGCACTCAAGTGGCACATTAATATTTGTTGTCGTTGTTGCTGTCTGTCTGTCTCTCTCTCTCTCTCTGAAAAGCCCTTGGATTATATAAAATGCTTACGTTGTTTAACGGCAGTTTAATGTCTCATTAGGTTTAGTGGGTTCCTTGAAGCTTTAAGCTCTTACAATGATTCTATTTATAATTTTTGGCGGCATGAAATTAATTTGACATAATTTGTATTCTTTTTATGAGAACGCGGAGTTTAAAATATTTCTTGCTTCCGATCAACCTTAAGTGTGCATTTCTCTAGAATTTTAATCCACAATGAATTCAGGGATAGCGTATTTAATATCCCAAATTAAAATTCTTGTTTATTAAATCGTGTTTCAATGGTTAAAAAAAATTTTTTTTTATTTTAGGTTGAATTTAAACCTTTCCTAAGTTAAATTTATTTTAAGAAGGGAAAACAACGATTTAATATTTTTATTTATAATACGGAATGCTCTATCTTTGCATTAAAATAGTTTTAAAATATTTAATGATTTACAACTTATACATTATTATTTTAAATTTTAAACCTTAAGAACACATATAATTGAAATAAATGTTATATTTCATAAACAATTTAAATTTTCTTCTACCATTTTTTATTTTCAACTTCACAAAAGCTTTTGCCACGATCTCAGATTCATCAACAGACACGTACCGCATTTTGATATATTTTTGGCAGTCATCTTTTTCTTTTGTCATTTATTATTAAAATTTCAGTCATCGATTGATTTTTCTCACATACTCAATTCTATTATTTCTTGTGCGCAATTTGTAAGTGATTTGATTCTAGGAATTTGGTAAAATGGCAAAATGAATTTGATGTGATCGAAACATTTCTTTTATATTTAATAAGCACTCGAATAAAAAGTGAATCAATTTGAATATTACTGTGTTCAACTTGTGTGAATTTATGATACACATACATTTACTAACTTAAAATCACAATCTTAATCACACTATGTTTAATTTGTTGGAATAAATGAATTTAGACAAAAATGTTGATTAAAGACTTAAAACTAAGCCGCACAAATGAAACAGCAGCGGTTTTTTATGGCATTCATCAATAGATAAGATTCCAGAGACAGCTTTTTGGCCAGTGCCCGATAGCTTGATAGTTAAGCACATAAAGCACGGGATATTTCGTATTTCGCTACTTTTCAATTTTGGTTGCGGCAAACGTTGGAAGTGAAAACCAAAAACGTTGCATACAGCTTACAGTAAAATCGCAGTAAATTCAAAAGCTGCCGTCAATCGAGAAAACCCACAAAAAAATAAGCTGCCAGCAAAAATCAACCAAATTGAGTAAAACAATGAAGCGTAAACGATTTTTGCTGACATGTGTGGGTGAGCGAGTGGATGGTGGTGGTTGTAGGGTGGTGCTGGGTTGAATGAATATAATAAAAATAAAGCGGCAAGCAAAAAGACAAACGGGACTCGCCTGCTAAGCCCAACACGAGTAAGTACAAGCAAGAACACAAGCCAACGAATGACAGGGAGAAAGAGAGCGGGAATGTAAGATATAGCAAGAGAGCGAGATAGATGAAGAACCTGATGTGACGTGATTGTCATTCAACATTGTCAACATCAGGCAACCATAGCATAACCACCACCATCAACAGGAGCTGAAACGGCACCAGAACCAGGACCAACACGACGACATAAACAGCTTCATACAAATGTTATTATTGAAATTTCAACAGTGCCAACACATATCTTTGTAAGCATTTATGACACACACACATGTGTTTTTTGTGGATGTGTGTGCGAGCAGAAAAGACAACAACAACAACAAAAATGATGAAAAATCTATTTGCAAACCAGGCCATAGATGGGTTCCCGTTTGTCTCCCTCTTAGTCAAAATCTGACCCCATCGTTGCTGTCCCGGGTAATATTTATGCCACCGCCGTCAACATATGTTTACATTCTGTCCGAAGAAAAAATCAGAAAAAAGTACATCCATATTCGTTATAATGACGAAACAATACCCTAAACTGCAGAAGCTGAGATTGCTATACTTAAAGACAATATTATATTTCTTACTTATATTTCAGATTAAAAAAAATGTACTTTCTTATTTATTGCCTGTTTATTACGTAATTAAACTAATATATATGTTCCAACCTTATAAATAATAAAGAATATAGAAGCTATATAACTTCTGAAACCTAAACTAAAAAAATATAGAATATTATTAAAGTTACAATCAAATAATTTTATAAACTAAATTTCCATCCGACTTACTTTAAGCTGAAAAATGAAAAAAGTATCAACTAAGATAACAATAAAAATAATAGGTTTTGGTCTATTAATATATCTTGACAAAATATAAATATAAATGAACTACTCATATAGTCTGACAAAATTTAAATACCCTCTGCAAGTGTAAATAGAAAATGTGAGCCTAAACATTTGAGGCAAAACCCATGGCAATGGCCAGCACATTATTCGATCTCAGTCATAGCTGAAGCTGCCGCATTGTGGCTTCTGATGCCGCAACTTTGTGTTTTCCTTACGCTTTCTGCAAGTTGTATTATTTGGTCTGTGCTTTGATGATTTCGGCAAAAACGACAGACAGGAACTGCGGGCATACAAATGTCACTTCTTGTGTACATGTAAGTCTTGAAGCCACAAACCTTCTGTTTTGCTGGAGCAGGGGAAGAAAGATAGGATGATAGTTTTGTGCTGGTATGCGAACTGACCCCTCATCGTCATCTTCTTGGTTTTTGCCATTTGTTCGTTTCTCCTTTTGTTGCTATGCAGTGCGCAGCTAGTTAGAAAAAACAATATTATTTTATTGCCTCGGCCCCGAAAGATATGTGCACAGTGAGCGGCATGTTTAGTGGTCTAGTTGTGGTGCCTGATGCCTGTGCCTTACTGTGGTCCAGTAAGACAGACAATTTGGCGCAATAAAAGGGTCGGCTTTAAGGATGAGTGAGACTGTGTCTTGTGCTTTCAAGTCTTGTATTAAATTTGTATTCACAAAACTAAATTTATCTTAGGCTGCGATGGATCATTATAATACTTGTAGCTGGATTTTTGGAATTCATTTTATTATTGCATTCTATTTTTATTATTTTATTCATTTTATTTTATATTGAACATGTTTAGTATATATAATAAATAAGTACAACTTTTCATATCAATTTTAAGGTTGATTTAGCGGAGGGTAAGGGACTAAAACAAAATCCTTTACGCTTATTTTAGTAATAAACTAAACAAGAACCTTAAAATATTCTTTTAAAAATAAATAAAAAACAAGTAAGAAGGCTCTAGTCAAGAAATCCCGACTAGACAATACCCTGAACCCTATACTTTACGCGTACGGTCACTGCTTGCTTGCAAGTATGTGTGTATACGCGTATAGTGCATACTTTCTTGACTTCAATTTTCCATACCTCCGGTGTTTCTCAACCGATTTCGATCAAAATTTCACAGATTCTCATTATTTCGTCTAATGTTTCAAACGACGTTTTCGATATTCAATATTTTGTTGTTATCGATCACATGTGTATATCGAAAACCGGGAGAGTTATCGAAAATTTGAAACAAACTGCCTAGGGATTAGGCAAGCTTATGTTCCAAATCTGGAGTTTCTACCTCTTATAGTCTCTGAGATCGACGAGTTCATACATACGGACGGACAGACGGACATGGCTATATCGACTCGGCTGTTGATGCTGATCAAGGATATATATACTTTATGGGGTCGAAGATGGCTTCTTCTGCCTGTTATATACTTTTGCACAAAACCATTATACCCTTTTTAGCCATTTTCAATGGGTTCAGAGTATAATAAATACCATTCAAACCTCAAACATTGAGCTTCATCCATAATGAAATTAAGCAACAGATTCACAAATAAAAATAAATTTTAGCTATCCATCAAATGTACTTGCCGATATTGCGCGTTCAGAGTTAAATTCAATTTGCAATATTTATTACATATTTCGTAGTGAAATTAAACAACAGTTTAGGGCATTGATGGGCTAAAATCAATATTAGAAGCAAATGAAAGTTGAAAAGGCGAACACTTCTGTAATTAAGATGGGAAAAGTTACTCAATTCATATCACGAAATATAAAACTAATTAAAGAGGACATTTATAATAAGATTTCAAGGGACAGCAGTTTCCCTATATCTATCTCTCTATTTCTTCACCTTTCTCTTCCTTTCTAATTATCTGTTACATCAATGCAAACTTGTCTCTTTGAGTTGACCCTGTTTTGAACGCATACATAAAATACGTAACTATGAGATATAGTAAATAAAAAAAAAAAATCATATTTAGTTTCAGAATGATGTCATACACACAGATTTCCCATGAGCTTCTCGTCGGCTTTATATCATAACATAACCCACTTTCGTTCGTTGATGACTATCGATAGTTAATTTAAGACTTGTTTAGCTTTTGCCGTATCAAGTATTCCATAGAGCTTTAGAAGCGGGACAACTTAAACAACTGGAACCCTAGTGGCACAACCAGCGTCTGCTAATCCAGCCAATACATTTTTCAATTCGCTTTCAGTTTGGACATTTGGGCAACATACAACATACATCTACATGGTGACACTCATAAATATTTCATTGATGCGCTTCGCTGCCCAATTTGCTGTTGTTGTTGTTTCTGTTGCCGTTGCTGTTGCTTATAAGTGAAATATGTCCAGTTGGGCGTGCAGACTTTAATTTCCTTGGCACTTCCCTTGGCAGCAAAACGTTCTCGTATATTACTTTTTCCTTTTATTTTTAATATGCTCATTCAATTTGCTTTCGCCCTTGTATCTGCGCTGTTGCCGATGTTGTCAATGCTGTTGCCCCGTTCAGCGTCGTGTCGTTTATTGATGGCATGACAAACAAGGTACGATTTCCGTGCACTCAAAAAAGTTCGACAACCATTTTTCTTGTGTTGGACGCCGCAGTCAAGTCTCGGCACAAGAATTCATCGTTGTCGTTCGCTATTGTATTTGTATGCACATTAACTTCATTTTCCAATCAAGCGCAACATAAATTCAATTTAATTGTACTACACTCACACACACACTCGCACATAGTACAGAAAGAAAAAAAACAGACATGCGCTTGGTCTGGCACAGTTCACGCTGTGTACGTATACTTAATATTATTTATTCGCTCGTGCGCTCAATACTCTGCTCAAAGCTAAATAGACGCACATAAATTATCCAACGGTATCCGTTTGATTTCTTCGCATTGCATTTTGAAAAATAGACTTTTTATACTGTTGCTTCACTTGCTGGTCCCCTCCTCATACCACCCTTTTGCCATTGCCTTGTCAAACTGATTAAGTACGCACAATTTTCTGCCAAGTTGCACAAACTTCGCCAAGCGTATGTATGTTGTATTCGTACCTTTTCGGCCAGGTCAGTCACTATTGTGATTTATGTGTGATTGAAAAGCTTTAAATTGTATGCTAATCGGACTTTGCTTTCAAAGTCATTTGTATAGGTGCCGCTCCAATTGAATTTAAATGGTTCGACCATTTGGCAGTTTGACTGAACGTTTGATAATTTGAATGCCATTAGCCGGTTATGGGTTATGCTGAGAGTGCGGTTGAAATATCTTTGGTATAATTTATCAACAATCCGGTCAGTCACTGATACTATTAATTCACAGCTATTGTTGGTTTATTTACACTTTTCGTTTCGTTAGGGTCAATATTTTTATTTCACATAAGCATACGTTACGTTCTGACGGGGAAATTAGACATAAGATGGTTTCATTTTTGTTTCATACAATTCAATCATTAGTTATATAAATAAAAATTTAAAATTAATTTATATAAATAAAAAGATTAAATCTAGCCAAACAATTTTGTATTTAATTGAAAAATATCTTAACTACTTATATCTTAACTACTACATAGAACACAAAGCAGAGAGATCCTAAAATTTCTGTTTTGAAAACAAAATAAATATAAATAACAAGCAAGAAGACATACTTCCTTAACTTCAATGCTCATATCTCCTGTATTTCTCAACAGATTTCAATAAAAATTTCACACGTTGTCATTATTTCGACTAATGTTTCAAACTTCATTTAAACGTTTTCAATATTCAAGATTTTGTTGTTATCGATCACATGTGTATATCTGAAACGGGAAGAGTTATCGAAAATTTTAAACAAACTTGTACTGCTTAGGTATTAGGCGAGTCTGGAGTCTCTTGCTCTTATAGTCTCTGAGATCTACGCGTTCATACATATAGACAAACGGACAGACATACAGGGCTATATCGACTCCACTGTTGATGCCGATCAAAAATATATATACTTTATGGGGTCGGAGATGCTTCCTACTGCCTGTTACATATTTTTGCACAAAACCCTTATACCCTTTTTACACAATTTTAATGGGTCCAGGGTATAAAAATAGTTAAATAATCAAAAACTTTTTAATGGCCTGTTTTGAAGAATTCTTCTGTTCTGAGACTAGGTTTGCTTAACCACAATATTAAACCGTCTACGAATTAAAAGAGCTCCTTTTTCTCGAGCATCGAATTCAATTTCACATACGTCTGACAATTTTTAATTAAAGCTGCCTTCCTTTTGTATTTGTACGTTCTTTCCGCCCTGTGCTAAGTGCAATTAGTCATCATAATTTTGTTCTTGTATTCAATGTACTGATGCTCATTTGGCTCAGCTGTTCCCAGAGCTACATTACTATCTGATGTCCATAAATTCCACGCCTTGGCCAGATGAAGTGCACACATTGAATCTGCACTGGCTCGGCATGTACCTCCCGCCCCCCCCTTTGTACTCCGGTTCAATGCAAGCCAATCACATCGCATCGTTAGGCAACGGATGCTATTTTTTAATAAGTGCAACAACTGTCAACTGGGAACAGAAAGGGCAAAGGGCAAAACAGCAACAACAACGACATAAAATCAGCAAAATTGAGCAATAAACTCGCTTGCATTTGTGCACAGCTCATTAATGCACAACACACAAGCACACACTTCCCTTTGAGGACACACACACACAGTATACACTTCGCTGCACTTGTGCCGGGTCCACTTAGTTGCGGACAGAACTGGGAAGGCCACAATGCCGCATGGTCCAACAGCGCTAGTGGTAACTGGTCTCTGATACACGTCCCAGTGCTGTGGTCAAGTGAGCACCGCGTCCCACGATGAATCAGTGCTTACACTTGAAAAAAAATTATTCGCTTGACCGCTAATTTTGCTTTAGTGATCAAATTCTGCATTCCTGTTAAGGCCTAAATGTTTTTTGTTCCTATGTGGATATCATGGTTAGGTGATATATTTTCTTCTAGATATATTACTCCGATCTTTTTCTCACTGCACCTTAGTAGCTAGGGTTGAATAAATCCAATATGACTGTAAATTTACTGTCGAGTTATGTATGCGGCATATCCGGTCTTGTCATTTCATACTAATCAGCATCCGTTGCTAAAATTGTTGAAAACATAATTTCTGGCGGCATTCGCGAAATATTTTGTCATTTTTATTATGGGAGCATTTGTTACAGCATTTGCATTGTGCAATGTATGCGGGTTCGCGTGTACATTTTGTACAACATTGCGTATAAGTGACGTGCATATTAATTCGATTTGCTTCGTTGCGGATCGCATTGGACTAACCAACAAAAAAATTAAGCAAAATGCATGGAAATTGAAAATTTATTGCATACCACACAAATCCTCTCACACACACACACACGCACAGTCGTGTTTCTGTTCGCTTTCATTTCGCATTACGCATACGCATCGTTGTTAACTTTATATTCTGAATTGAGGCAGCAGAACTCTCGCTGGGACCCAAAAAGGAAATTGCACATGTACGAGTGTACGAGTACTTCCTCTGACCACCTACTTTATTATGAATTTTAGGCAGCATGTGTACGTGCTTTACTCTCTTACGTGTGCGTGTGTGTGTGTTGTAGATTTTGGCAAATGGCAACTACTTAAAGTAAGCTGTAGTAGTCAGCTTTGATATCTATTTAAGGTTGTAGTCAACTTGGGTGCCTTTTTCTAGCTCAACATCATCGATTCACTTTTACCTTGACTGCTCATCGAGGGCGCGTGGTCCATTGAGGTTTTATTCCAGCATTGAGTGGCTCGACGGCATAATGAAATTATGAATGTAAACAGTTCGCTTAGACGTTGATGATTTAGCATCACAAAAAGCGAAAGCAAACGCCAAGAGGCTATTTTAACATAATTACGGTACTTGCTGGTTACGTAAACAAACACTTGTTTCCTCTTCTCGTAACCTTTAATTAGTATACCTTCTCTTTTACTAACTACTGGCACTCAACACTCAAAGGACTTAAAGTTTGCATTCGCTTGAGTTTTACCTTAGTGCATATTAATTCTAACCATGTTGGTCGTAGAAGCGATTTAAATTACTGATTAAGCTTTCGTAAAATATTTTAATTTATTTACGTTTGCTATTAGTTAAAACAAACACAGTTTTAAATCGATTTAATTCCATTTTCTTGGTCGCATATTGTACACTCAAACATTGCATTCTAAGTATTTAATTACTGCATCATAAAACTCTATTTATCTACGCATGTGATTATTGAATTTGTAATGAACGCATTATTCTCGAAACCAACAACAATTACATTAAATCAACAATTCAGACAGAGTGAAAACTATTGAAGCATCATTCGCACTATTTTCATTATATTGCTACAACAATAACAAGAACAACTAATTATGGCAGTTTAATTTAACATCAGCAATATTAATGACTGTCTTTCGTTTACGATTATTACACGAGACAGGACGTGTCATATTGCTTGACATTTTCGCAAGCTCACCAATAAAAGCTGCAATATATTTGCAATGCAGGCAAACAAATTAACTAGCACACAGACACACACACACACACAAACACACACACAGAGCCAGAAACAGTGTGTTATTTATGAGTGTAGTACAAAAAGATGGTTTCAGGGTTGGGTGGGTGTTGAGATTGTCATATTATTTGACATGCGGTCGCAGGGCAAAGAGGAAAACACATCAAAATATTAGCAACGTCAATAGCTGCACACATTGGCACTTTTTGAACGATGAGTTGAACGACATGGAGCGGAAAATATGTGTAAACATGGCAGAGGCGAAAGGGGCTGATGTTGCAACCGAATGGTGCACACAAAAAGCGCAGCAAACCCCAATGATGATGTCGACGACAACAATGTCGACGATAACAATGTCGATGTGTGTGCTTAATGTTTAAACGTTGTTGTTTACAAATTGACTTTGGTGGTGGTGTGAGGTTGCTTTTTGTTGCTGCTGCAGCTCGTCAATAAACATTTGCTCGATAATATGCCGACATATGCATAACGACATAAGTAGCTTAAGCTTAAATTCTTTTCCCCATTTTTCTATTTGTTTTGGTTTTTTTCTTTGCAGAACTGCAACAATATCAACAGCAGCAACAACAACAGCAAGTTGGCAAACATCAGGCAAATGGAGCTGTTTTAACAGGCATGCAGTCGCATCATATACGCGGACCACGCCCACCCCTGCGCACCGCCTCCTCGTCAACAACGACAGCAACTAACAGCAACAGCAGCAGCATCATCAACTCGGGACCCGCCGGCAATATGTTGCTAGATCAGACACCCTCAGGAGGCAGCAGCAGCAGCGGCGTCAGCAGCGCACCCAGCTCATCCAAGGGTCACATAGTACATGGCCACACCCACGGACACATGTCCCACGCCCATGGTGAGAGTTTGGGCATGAGTTCATCAGGAAATGCATCACAACAGCAACAGCAGCAGCAGCAGCAACAAGTACCACAGGCAGCCATCGATGAGATGCGCGTCTGATAGGTGTCGGCTTTTGAGTTGGATTTATAGTCATCAACGGGGTAAGTTTGTCAAAGGATAATGTTTCTTAAGAGTTATAGTTGTAGTGATCTTTCTCAACTAGTTTTTGAAGCATAGTTTTTGAAGCTTTATGCTCAAACTAACGATACTTCTGTCAACATAAACATATAACATCAAATTAAATAAAGTAATTAAATTATATACATTGAAACATCACATTGAATTGAATTGAAAATCCGTAACAACAGTATCTGTATCCGTAACATCCATACTCGTTGTACTCGTTTCAACTTCAGTTACATCGAATATGTTGTCCTTAAACTTTTTCGTTTACTTTGCCATACTCATATAGATAATATTTGCCTTTGAGTTCACGTATTATGCCAAATCGTAGATCTATCTCCAAAGCCTTATGCAATTACTTTAAGTGATATTTGTATCGCCGTTCATTTCCTAAGCTTTCTTGTGCAATGTCAACAATATCATCCCAATCGCTAGATAGATCAAGTTGTTTCATAGCCCAGCTCAAATAATAAGCAAATGTGAAATGAGCCATGTTATAGACAGATATGGCGTTTCCTGCTTTCGAACTGTTTGTTAATTTCACAAAATTCATTCCAAGCGCATTTTGTTCGTACATAAAAGGAAAATTTTCACACAAACTTTAATAATCAATATAAGATACGTTCACAAAAGACTTTCTTATGTTCACAAAAATTTCTTTAAGCTTTATTTTATAAATATTTTGGTATGCATTTTATGTTGACAGCCGTACCTCAAGTATGCCAACATATGACAGCAACAGAAATTTAAAGCAAAAACAAATACAAAAAAAAAAGGGAAAAGGTCGACGGAAAGGTAAAATTAAATATATGCCCAGAGTGCTGATCAAAAAAATAACAAACGGCATGCCAAACATGCGACTGCAAAAAATGTTTGCTCGCTAGTTGATAAACATAAAGGACAAAATATTATAACGGATTGAAGGGGAATCCCCATGAAGCAGGTCGTTTGCTCAAATGTCGCAGCTGCTGACATGGAAAAATTCACAAGGCACGAGAGACAGTACAAAAAAAAAAATAAATAAAAAAACATGGGCTCATACTTATAATAAAGTCATAAAAGTATTTACAAACAAAGTTTGGCAGCCATGTACGCATAGGCTCTATCAAATATTTGACATTTTAACAAAAGTATGGTTTCTTCGCAGGTATGCGTATTTGCCAGGTGTACTAAGCATAGATGCTCACTAGGCTGTTGATGCTGATCAAGAATATATATACTTTACGGGGTCGGAGAGGCCTGTTACATACTTTTGCACATAACCATTATACCCTTTTTACCCATTTTCATTGGGTACAGTGTATAAAAATGGTAAAATTATGTTTAAAAAATGAGTATAAATTGCCTTCTTAAAGTAATTTGACATATGGTAACTTAGATAGTTCATTCTCAGAGCAATTGCTTAACGGGCTGTCCACTTGCAGCCACTTTAGTTTAGCATAGTCCGGAAAAGGGGTGTTGTGATGGGTGTGTGTTTTGGGTTTCCGGATGCGCAAACGAGAGTGTGTTCGTTTGTGTTACCTGTACATTAATTCACCTGGCGTACAATTAAATTTGCATTTCTTTCATATGTTTTTTCCTTTTTTTTCGTTTTGTTTCGTTTCGCTTTACGCTTACACCTGGTACAAGCTAGCCCAACCTCTAAAGTAGCCAACAACATGCCATAAGAGACCTAAGCTGCGCCACGCAGCATCACCTTCATGACTTTTAGCTGATTAACATTTGTGCTCATTTTTTTTTACTCTCTCTCTCTCTCTCTGTGCCCGACAAAATGCAATTTTCCTAGAAAAGTAAAAAGCAACAGCAACAGAAAGTAGCAGCAAGTGGCAACCTTTATGTAAATTTACACCCTCCCATATATGCGGGCGGGCGGTGGTTGTATGTAAAAAAAGATATGTATATAATAGAAGCTGCGTTAGCTAAGCGGATGGCTGGCGAAGTGTATATGTGCTAAAAGCGCAATAAACATTAATTTTCTTTTACTTCGTACAGTTTGTTTCACCTTTTCCTGTTGCTCTCGCTCCCTGCATATTTTGGCACTTGTTTAAATTATGCTCAAATCTTGCTACGCTCCCTAGTTAAGCATAAGACGGAAAAATGAAACTATTTGGTATTTTATATTTGCCTGAAGTGGAGATTTTAAATTTGTGAAATCTGTTAAGTGTAGGAAACAAATAAGAAAATTCAATTATGTCAAAAGTATGTTCATCTCCCAGTACTGAAACCTTCCGATTCTTTTTGATAAGATTGTTAAAAATATAAAAATATTCGAAACATTCTTTTCTTAGATTGAACATATGACATATATTAGCTTGGTTTAAACGCCTATTTATTTATTTATTCGTGAGTAATAAATAATTTATTTTCATTAATTAAATTTGTTCTCCTATTTAAAATTTAATGTTATTTCGTATGATTATTTTGTTAAGTTTATTATTAAAATTTACACATTAGCTATTATCAAATACGTAAATAATTGTTCCATAATTGCCCAGTAACCTATTAGCATTTAGGGCCAAATTTTGTTGGCATTCATTGTTGTTTAATTGATTAAAATTCAAGAGTCATAACTTTGCATTTAAATCCTTGAATTATTCAAGCTGTTTCTAACCACGCAGGTAGAGGGAATTTAAATTGATTTGAAGTGTTATCTGTGTCGATGGTTTCAATCTGGTTGCTGTTTAAATTATAAATTAATTATGCGAACGTAAGGAATGTTAATTCTTGAGTCAGTTGATTGCATTCTTGCAATAATAATGTGTATTGAAAATTCTGAAATATGCATTTAACAGAATTCATCTCTCTGTGGCGAGGTTAATCGTTATTACTTTGCAACCACATTTCCCCTCACCGTCCGTATTCACTCTTAACCACATTTCACACAGAAAATGTGTTATCTGCCTGCTCTCTGCTGGTTTTTGAGTTGAAATGAGAGTTAAATGCTAAAGTTGATAACTTTCGTGCAGAAATGTGGTGAAAACTTTATGTAATTTAGTTAAAATTACATATGTCTATTTGTATATTGAGGTGTAGGTGTATGTATGTGCGTGTGTTTGTGTGTAGTATTTAGGGAAAATCTCCCAACACACTTTTGTGATAAACGTGCTGTGTAATTAGTGCAAAACTTTCTAGAGCATTAGCAAAACACGCGAGGTATTAAAGGAATAAGCGAAACGGTTTTAGAATCATGCCTGGCTCACTTACGCATACATATGTACATAAGTAATTGCACTTGGCATTTGCGGAGCTACCGGAGTTTACAAGTTGGTTAACTTAACAAATACAACAACTATGTTCGGGGTTTAATTGTAAGATAAGCTTTATATAAATGAATATCAAGCAATTCAAGATTTATTCACCTCTGCAAATTATTTTTATAAGCTATGTTGCATTTTGGTAATATATTCATTAGGAGCATGTAGAAACAGTTTACAAGACACAAGAAAAATTCACCTTATAATCACTCTTTATTGTACCTTACTTTTAAATACTTTAGAGTGCATACAATGTTATTTATGTCAAATTTTATTATTATATTTGTTAACGTACTTATAGGTTATCAAATATTGAATGGACAATACAAAAAATATCAAAAATATCAAAAACAAAAGCTTATAGAAAATATACGCGATTCAAACGTACAAACTCTAGTTTACTAATAGGATGCATTGCCACTGAGCTGTAGCCGAACCTTTATCGATGCATTTAGTTCTGATGTGAAACGAATAAAGTTTTGGGACGGAACTATGTTCAATATGTCAGCTCTTTAATTTTAAAACTGAGAAAACTAATTTTGTTATTAAATTTGACTTGTTTTCCTCGATTACATTTTTAAACTCAAAACTGTATCCAAACCAAGTTTTTGTACCATTAGCAAGTCGGTAAAAATACAGAAAATATCACCATTATATTTTAGTATTAATAATAAAAATATACGTATGAATCTGAAACACATTTAAATAAAATTTAAATTGACGTGCTATGTTCGTTTTAACGTTGAATAATATTTAATTCAACTATGCATATCAATTTAAATTTAGTTTTGAAGTGAACACACTTTTATTTAAAATTGGTTCATATTCCTTTTTCTCTTAAACTTTGTTTTTATTAAACCTTTTTTCTGAATAATTAAACTTCTCAGTCATTATAGTTATGTGCTATATAAAACGTTAGAGCTAGCTTAAAGTCTTTTCTTAATTAAAATATTACTTAAATTAAGTTCATAGAAAAGGGAGATAACCGTAATCCGACAGAACACACACTGTAACTAATTATTGCGTACACTAATCTACTTAAGTTTATCATAGTTTTTCCAAGATTATCTCATACGATCCGCTCAACTTGGTCTGTGCATTTTGCCCGTTTGTGCAACGCTTGGCCCGCTGTTGATTATTTCTTAGGAAGTCAGCTTCAAAGCGGAGCGTATGTTTGTTGCACTTTACTTTTGTTTTAGTTTCGACGACGATATGCAAAGTGGCTGCACAAACACGCGTGTAATACGTTAATGATGGCCTGCACACGAACACACACTCATACACACACAAACACACACACCTATAAAGAATGCACACATTGTAGCTGCGATTTGCATTACGGGACATTGCATCTTAGCTTTTTGCTTTTGCCTTACATAGTCTCAGCTATCTTCAGTCAAGTTTGAGCGCAACCAACGACGACCCCCTCTATATGCTGGCAATCTGCGCCAAATTGCGCGCTCAACTATACGTTACCCCAAAAAAATGGCACTAAAGTGAAGTTGGGGAAGGGAAGTGCGGGTGTGTAAGAATGTGGCCCCTATGGGAGAACCGGAGATGCCAGCAGTCTGACAGCAACTCGACCGGGCGGACCGAAAACAAAAGGCAGCCGCGCGCATTTTGCAGCTGCACTTTAGTTTGCACTTTTCGCTTTCTTTGCATAAATTCTCGCGACCAGGGCACAAGCTGAGTTTACTGTACTGCAAAAATGAGCACGCACTAAAAAAATGCATAGTTTGGTGAATGGGGGTGGTTTTTTTCTCTTTTGTAGGGCGTGTAGTTGGGCGGAATGGGTATGAGGGACTGGAGAACGAACTAGATATAAGCAAATGCTGTACAAGATTTCCCGTTGAATTTTAAACCAAACACAAATGCATAATGGAAAACGCTAACAGAGCGCAATGAAGTATGCGATGCAAAACGTTGCAACGCCAACAACCAAATAGAATAGTTGCCGGATACAAACACTCAGAAAAATATTTAAAGCAATCTGAAAATCCCCCTAAAAATATTGGAGAAAAAAATTCTATTTTAAGGAATTACTTTTTTTATGAAAATATTTTATTATTTATTTACCATTTATCATTTTGTAATACTAATTTTTATTATTATTTGTTTTTGTTTTTTTTTTGGCCAACTAAATTTTTTAATTAATGTTAAGATAACATAAGAAAGCTTAAGAAAATGTATTTAATGCACTTGAATCAAGAAATAATCTAGGCTTTAAAAAAAGGTCACTTAAAAAATGAAATTGAGTTATTAAGTTTAGTAAATGTATTTCGTAAATTTCGTTTTTTTTTCCGTACCCTAGCATTTATTATAATAATTTCTGATAACCTGAAACCTTTCTGGTTGGCAAACCAATTTTCATGTATACTTTTAAAAATTTATTTCTGAGTGTACGCATACTCATACAAAAATAAATACAACAAGTAAGAAGGCCGAGAAGGTCGAGAAATCCCGACTAGACTATACCCTGAACTCTATATTTTACGCGTACAGTCAGTGCTTGCAAGTATGTGTGTACGAGTGTTTTTCAACGGATTTCAAATAAAAAACCTACACATTGTCATTATTTCGACTAATGTTTCAACGACATCCCACAAGTTTTTCAAGTTCAAGATTTTGTTGTTATCGATTACATTGAAAACGGGAAGAGTTTTTGAAAATTTTAAATAAAATTATACTGCCTAGGGATTAGGCGAGCTTATGTTCCAAATCAGGAGTCTCTAGCTCTTATAGTCTCTGAGATCGACGCTTTCATACATACGGACGGACGGACGGACGGACGGACAGACGGACAGACGAACGGCTAGGCGACTAGGCTGTTGATGCTAATCAAGAATATATATACCGTATAGGGTCGGAGATGCTTCTTCTGCCTGTTACATACTTTTGCACAAAACCATTATACCCTTTTTACCCATTTTTAATGGGTTCAGTGTATAAATACCAAGAGTTTTCAGGGACAGTCAACCGAATGGCACACACGAATAGAGTGATGTGGGCTTTCTGTGACTGTGCGACTGTGGTTGAAAGAAGGGTATGGTCGTGGCAATGGCAGCTCTTAAGGCAACTTGTTCGTGAACATGGATCGTAAGCTTTGATGGCAACAGCAACAGCAACAACAACAATAACGCTGATGATGTGCACAGTTGAATCTGCAGCTAAAAACAAACAAGAGGTCATCGGAGATAGCTATCCGACTGTTGTGCTAATTTAGTAGCTCTTTAGAGATACTTGGGCAAACCCTTAGGCTAAAGTGGCATTAGGGGCGAATCATAACTTGCACAATTTCTGAACCCGAATTAAAAAGTTTATTATGCTCAAGTGACATTTGCTAGGTCGTGACCTAAATAACTTTCCAAAAAGCAAAATGTAGTTAAATGCATAAAAGGGATGATTTTTATCACAAATTTCTTATAAGCCTTGAACAATAATTATAATAATTCACAAATTTATTATTGTTAGAAAATATTATTTTTGTGTAAATCAAAGATTTATTTATTGGATTTAGAGAAAGTTCAGAATTTTTAATATTATTTATTATTATTTCTAAGTTTTTAAAAAAAAATATATATTTTTTCTCCAAAGTGAATATATATAAATCTTTTTGATTAAAATAAAATCAATCCTGAGCTGATTCTAAAAAGTTTAGGTTGTGTTAATTAAAAAAATATCATTCATTATTAATTAATTCATGTCAAGCTGCGGCACTTACCCAGTCAGCAAAAAATTCAAATAATCATTTATTTAAACGTGGATTTACACAAATTATTAATGGGAAGCAAGAAAATTGAATGTAGTTTTCATTTATTGAAAAAAATATAATTAATTAGCTTCCAGCTTTGTGCCGCTGCAATCAAAACTTATAAATATTTTCATTTTTTTTTTTTTTGCCTCAGCTCAAATTAACTTTTGAAGTACTCGTATAGAGTACAAAAAAAAGAAATTTATTTTTTTTTATATTATGTAAAGTACATTTTTGTTGATTTTTCATCTTGTTGCAGGTCCATAGAAACATTACGTGCGGAAACGCCCGAGGAATTCTATGCGCTGAAAGAGGCACAGAGACAAAAACCCCAGCAGCAGCAACTGGACGATGACCCTGATGACAACCAGCTCAAAATAACAACAACAACAACAACAGCAACAACGGACAAAGGAGAGGGTGGAAGAGTGGATAACAAGCTGCAATTGAAGAAACTGAAATACCAAAGCGAGATACACGCTTTCGCCATGGAGGGTGGCGATGTGGCTCGTGGTTATTGCTCGTGCGATGAGCAGTGGACAAACTCATCATCGCCCACATCCACGACCATGTCGCCCACATTGACAACGACCGGAAGTGCCAACGCCAAGGCTGACAAGAACGGCAGCAGCAGAAACAACGGAAACGGAATTGTCAGAATGGCGGCATTAAAACCACGCAGCTCAGCCACAGCCGGCACTCGGCTGAAGCAGCAGCATCATGTGCGCTTCTCGGACGAGAAGAATTTCTCGGATTAGGGCGAGAGCTGAAAGGAAAGAGAAAGTATTCGTAAACTACTAGACTGCACCTAATCTCTGTTTAGGCATTTAAGCGACATTTTTCATAGCATTAAGCAACTCGTTGAGAACTAAGTAATAAAAAATATGGCAATTAAAATAAATTACATACAAAAATGCATAAAATTGAATAAAAGTGACAAAAAAATATTTAAACGTTGTTAGGCGAAATCATAAATTTAGATTGAAACGTGTGTAGTTAAAAGTTAATAGGCCTTAAGTAAAAGTAAAAAACTTGTAAATATACCTAGATCAAAATGTTAGTCAATGTCAGTGTTTAGTTACTAATTAGATCTGTTGTGAACCATATATAAATATATATATATACATATATACATATATATATATATATATATATAAATATAATATATAGTGTGTCTGTAAGCTAATTGGGTATATACATACAAATATATATATATAAATATCGATCGTTTTATCGTTTAAGTGTAGCATCCATTTTTTCTACCATTCAGCAAAGATTAATTAGTTTATTATAAAATAATAAGTAATTAAAAAAAAAAAACATTCTTAATAAATGTGTCAATAAATTGACAAAGCAAAAATTAAAAGCACATTCAAGAGTTTAGAATTAAATTGGCATTCAAATCTGTAAATAAATTAGCTAAAACCCGAAAGCCCAAAATTCTCTAGAATTATGTATGTAAGCCAATACAAACTAAAAACAATGTGGTATTATTTACTTCAAGTAAAAAAATCAAATATTTAAAATGCATACAATTCAAGTATCCAACAATGGCTCAACATCGATTGTATTAATACACACAATTAGACAATTATAATAACACAACACGCAAAATGAATGGTTAATTCCAAAAAAAAATCCAAACGACCGGTATTTAAAAAGTTTTTATTATAATTGTTATTAATTTTATACAACTTGTGTTCCATTGAATAATGTTATCGCTTTTAATCGCATTTAACTACAGAGGATATAAATTGTGTCGTTAACACACACACACACACCCCTTTCAAGTGATTTACCATTAATTAATTTAAACAATGTTTAAAAATAAACTATCAATGCAATAGAACAAAACGAGTGGATGAAATTAAACCCCAAAGAATAAAAACTGAAAGGAAACTTTTGCATTCTGCTAATCAAATTAATTACTACTTTTATAATATTTTTGTTGAGCTATGTTTGTAATTAATCATTTCCGCCATTAAACTTAAATTTTGTGCCGAGCTTATTCAACTGAAAAAAAAAAACAATTTCAAAATGTATCTAAATTTGTATTATTAGTTTCCGAAAACGGTCAAAACTTAACCACAAAATATATAAAATGTATTTATGGCAAAATTTATAATCGACTAGTTACAAATGCAAGAAAAACAAAACAAAAAATAATAACGTTAAGTCATAATCATGAAAAAGGAAACAAAAAATGCAGAAAATAAACAAAATACAAGTAAAATAAACAAAATTATTAATTGAAACTTGTTATTGTTTACGCGATTATGGAAAATGAACAATCAAACATAATTAAAATCGTAAGTATATGGAGCGGCCAATTAATTACGGTTTTGACTTAATTTTTTAAGTGATTTAAATAATAATTTCGTGACATAGTCAAAATAAAAACAAAACAAGCAATGGAAAATTATGACAGAAAGCTTAACGCTACATATATTAACTATTTCTATCGATACAAAGTCTAATTATATTATGGGTAATCTCTTTCTTTTTTATATTTTCATTTTCAAGTATCTTAAAGGCCTGCAGCATTTTTTAATCATTAAGAAAAGGTTAGTGTTAGTCATTGTTGTTTGTGTTAAACAAAAGCCTTAATGTGCTTCTTATTTTGTCAAGTCTCGATGCACTTTCAGGTAATTCACAGCGTTGTCAACTGGTTAAAAAATCCACTTAAAGTTACTCTTAACGTTCACAACTGTGTTTTAAGATGCACTTACTGAGTACAAGTATGTTTGGTAATATTAATAATGGTATAGTTTTGCCCATCACGATCGGGGAATATGCTTTTAGATATTTTTCCAATATTATGTTAGTTACACTTGGAAAAAACACAATTATAACAACTTGAAGATATATTAACAAGTAAGAAGGTTCTAGTCTAGAAATCCCGACTAGATGATACAAAAGTTCCTGCTTGTAAGTATGTGTGTGTGTAAGAGTACTATGCATAATTTCTTAACTACAATGCTCCATACCTCCGGTGTTTCTCAACTGATTTCAATTAAAAATGCACACATTGTCATTATTTAGTCTAATGTTTCAAACTGCATCATAAAGTTATCCAAATTCAATATTTTATTGTTATCAATTTCATGTGTATATCGGAAATGGGAAGAGGTATATTTAAAACAATCTTGAACTGCCTAGGGATAAGGCGAGCTTATGTTTCAAATCTGGAGTCTCTAGCTATTATAGTCTCTGAGATCGACGCGTTCATACATACGGACGGACAGACGGACGGACAGACGGACATGGCTATATCGACTCGGCTGTTGATGCTAATCGTGAATGGGGTCGGAGATGCTTCCTTCTGCCTGTTACATACTTTTGAACAAAACCATTATACCCTTTTTACCAATTTTCAATGGGTTCAGGGTATAAAAAACTAATAATCTATCAGCTAAAAGGCCATTTTTGTGCTTTAATACTTTTGAACAGCGATGTCTTCAATGACACATCATCGCCCGAATGGAGAAGGAAGAGTTCATCTAACAGCTAATAAAGGCTGTAAGACTATAAGCCCCGACCCTGCTCGGCCAAACACGGCCATTTGCCATCAAGGAGCGCAGACATGATTTTATTTTAAATGCTTTCGCTTATGCATTTTTATTTGTGTTCTCTTTGCAATTTTAATGGCTGGTTTTTATGGTCGCGTCGCAATTGCCCAGATACCTATTTTCAGTTCGCAGCATGCAGCGGTTATTAAATAAAGTTTTACGTGCCCAATAAAAAGCCATGAGTGAGTGTGGGTGCGGCGAGGAGAGGGTGCGAGGCGTACACAAACCAAAAACAAAAGGGACATTTAAATTAAAAAATATTGATAAAAGAATTTTGCATTTTAGATTATGAAATAATTTAAAATTCAAACAGCCAGAATGCAATCTTAATTATGAGAATAAAAATTACTCATTTTAGATTCGTGGATAATTTAAATATGTTTTGTAATGAGTGTAAAAATTATTAAATCATTTCATTAGATATTAAATATACATAATTTCTTTCAATTTATAATGTTTAAGGAACAATCAACAATGTTTAAGCCAAGATTTTAAAGGAAACTATTTATCTTGTAACGCTTTTACTTATTAACGATTACATCTCACAAATTGTGAAGTCAAAGTAAAGAGAGAATACAGTAATTGATTTCAATCATATTATTTTATTTGTAATCGAAGTTAAGCATTTTTTAAAAATGTGTATAATTTATAGCAAAATTTATATAGAATACAATACAATATTTTTAATATTCAATTGCTTTGAATTGTGTCTCAGTGTTTTTCTGTTCTTAATGTCCCTTGTTTTGCAAGGTTGTTATTGAGTTTGGCTGCAAACTCAACTATCAGTAGCTACCACACCCCCTCCCCCCTCTCCAAATGCATTTGCATATATTAACTAGCTAGAAGCGAACCCTTCGCCATACCCTTACCCTTGCCTTTCGCACAGTCTGCTACTTCCTTTGGGGCACATTTGGGCTGATGCTGCTGCTACGCTTGCAGCTTGTTGATGTTTGGCCAAAACTATTCCAATTAAATTGCCAACAAATAAAAAAAAAATATACTATGTATACCATATACCACATAAAAAACACTAAAATTACCCGCTGGCCAGTTTGTTGCTGTTTGTTGTTGTTCCAATTGTTTTTGTTGTTGCCGCTATACCTCATCCTTTGAACCACTAAGTTGTTTAGTTTCGTGTTGCATGCAACAAAGCGACGTTGTAGCATCTTTTTATACCCTTTAACCATTTAATAATGTTTCAGAAAATTGTCAAAGCAATTAAAAAAAAAAATATTTGTTCCTAATACCTTAGAATATTTTCTACTTATGTAAAGTAAAATTAATTTATTTATTTGATTATTACTTTTTCATTGAGCTTTTTATACCCTTAACCCATTGAAAATGGGTAAAAAGGGTATAATGGTTTTGTGCAAAAGTATGTAACAGGGAGAAGGAAGCATCTCCGACCCCATAAAGTATATATATTCTTGATCAGCATCAACAGCCGAGTCGATATAGCCATGTCCGTCCGTCCGTCCGTATGTATGAACGCGTCGATCTCAGAGACTATAAGAGCTAGAGACTCCAGATTTGGTACATACATATTTATTGAAATCGGTTGAGAAACACTGGAGATATGGAATATTGAAATTAAGAAAGTATGCACTATACACGTATACACATACTCACACATACTTGCAAGCACTGACTGTATGCGTAAATTATAGGGTTAAGGGTATAGTCTAGTTGGGATTTCTCGACTAGAGCCTTCTTACTTGTTTAATTGTGTGAAACTTAAAAAAATATATCTCAAACTTTATAATACATTTATTTATTTTAATTTATATTCTGCTTAGATTGCATAGAAAACCATAAGGTATTACGAAATAAATATCTGACATTAAGAAATAGGAAAATATTAAATGATTGCTTAATTTGCTAAAATAAATATAAAACAAAAATATCCATAAAGAGTATTGACATTTAAACAGAGTATTTCATAGTCGTGCAGCTTTGGCAAAAACATTTACACTTGTTTTTTGTTGATCTTTTTTTCCATTTCAAAGTTAAGCTTTGCCAAATCGAAAGTTTTTTGCGCAAATTTCATTAAATTTCATTTCAGAAAAAAGCCACACACACACACACACATACTTATGTTCATATATATATACAAGTTAAATAATGTTAATTTCATTTTATGATTAGAGTAAAATATATGTACAACATTAGCTAACTTAACCGAATGTTATATAGCTGGCAGACCCAACAATGTGCAGCCGCTACGAATGAATTAACGAGAATTTACTTAAGATAACAAACATCGACGCCGATATCGCCGACATCGTCCGTTGAATTGGTGAATGTGACCACGAGCACTTGAGCGGATGTAGTTGCATAGACGGCGAACACAGAAGTTCGCGTGGTCGCTATCGGTAAAAATTTCGGGGCTGAGCACTTCATGCGAAGCTCAGTGTGTGATGAACTTTGTAACGTTTGTTATTTTGATAATTAAATATTTTGATGCAATTGGTTCTTGACAAATTTGTCGCCTGCGTTTGTTAAGGACAATCTTGTGGGAGACTAGCATAGAATCGAACCATGAAAGATGTGCAGCTGATTTCGCGAAAAAGGGATGATAGGAAGCGCGACCCAAACGCTCGTCGAGAAAGCAGACGAACAACCAACCTAAGTTAAAATTTTTAACAATATTACTGTTTAATTTTATCATTAAAGTCCTGTATTGGTGCAAAATGTACACATGATTTTACTAAATCTAAATTCTAGAAACTATTTTAATGTGCCCGAAAATGTTTTTCTTTTCCAATAAAAAACATAAAAGTGAAATGCTATGCTCGTTTTGCTAATTGAATAGCAACTATTTACAAATGGTAAAATTGAATAAACACAAAAGAAATTTAATACTTGAATAATTCATTATATAAACATAATTATGACTTGTTGGCAATTCAATAATAGTATTTTTGATCAAACATAAAACATTAATGTGTAAACATAATGAAAAATGCAATCAAGAATATATTATTCATTTTTTTTAAGAAAACTCAATTAAAACTATTATGTTTAAAAACAAGAGCAAAGCTTAATGTACACTGATTAAAAAATAATAAAATCAAAGTTTGTATATGATATATAGCTAAAAATTTATTTAAGCTTCTGCTTATTTTAAATTTATATACATGAAGGATTTTATTTAAATGTTTTTGTATTTTCGTTTTGAATTAGTTTTTTCATATTTTGATATTTTCATATTTTTCTTAACTTAAATGATCTATATCTCCGGTGTTTCTCAACCGATTTCAAATAAAAATTTCACAGATTGTCGCTATTTTGTTTAATGTTTTAAACGCCATTTTCAGGGTATAAAACTGCTGAAATTTTCCAAATTAAACTAAACTAAGATATTTCTAAAATTTAAAATCCTCTATGAAACTAATTGGAATATGTGGTTTGAAATTTAGATTTCTCCAAACTAAACGCTTTATGTGGGTTATAAATATTATGTTTTATGAGATGAAATTAGCAAATTTTACTTACAAGCAGATAATTTGCTTTCACCCGAGACGAAACAAGCCAAACATGTTTTTTAAGGTTTGCTTGAAGAGTCGTTAGTTTTTAATATGCGCTTTTTATGGGGAACTAAATGCGAAAAATGTGGAGAGAGTGGTGGGTGGGGTGTTGGGGGGTTGAATGCACGATAGGTGACACTTGGTGACTTTTATATTCGAAATGTTTTATTGCTGAAAATTTTAGAAATTACTTTTTATGATAATTATGCAAAAACATTGTCGTTGCCGTCGCTGCAAACGACTCACATAAAAACTTGATGACAGGTGTAGCAAATTATTATTATTATTTTAAATACCGAATCACACACACACACACACACGCACGCACGCACACCTATACATTTGCACATGAATTCAGTTTTGTGAGTTTTTTAATGTTTTTTCTCCCTCTTTTTTCGGGTGCGGTGTTTAACTTTGTTCGACACTGCAAAAGTTGTAGCAAATGGAAGGGGATTGGGGGGAAAAGCAAATACTAACAATTATCTTCGGGTTTTGAACTTTTGTGTATTCTTGCTTCTTGGTTTTCATTGAGTTTTCACTAGTTTATAATAACAAAACTTTCTGCGCTTTTCAATTACTTTGTTTCTTTTTTTTTCAGTTTTTCTTTAAGAGAAAAAATTATCTAGTAATTTGTGCTATACTTATATCCCTTTAGATTTGTTTAATTATCTAATTAGTGAATGATTCGATTTTTAAAATCAATTTCCGTTAATCATTTAATTAATAATCTAATATTTTAACATTTTTATTGAATCCATTGAAAATAAAAAATAAATCCGATTTGGCTCATTATGTCTACTATATAATTTCGCTGAATGCGAATCCAATGCAGTTTCTCTGCATCAGGTCAGATAGCCTCAAAAAACCCACAAGGGTTCATATTTTTGATTTTTAAGGATTAAAATATATATAAGACCCAATAAGACTTCCAGATTATAAACTTTGGTTTATTTTTGGCTCTAAGACAGACGATTTTATCATCACACTAGAAAACTAGGGACTTAGACTATTTTAATCTATCATAATCCGAGGTCTGTTTCTTTTTAGCAGATCGGGTTTTAGAGATAACAATTGTACATACTGTTTTTTTGAGGTTATGTCAAAGTCCTGCTGTGATGGAGTAAAATAATTCTTGATTTTGGCTTCAGCGACAACAAAAACATAGACAAGATAGTCGGATAGCCAGATCAGATTTTATTTTTACGGATGTGAAATCAAACAAAATAATTGGTGAAAGATACTTAAAATAAGTGTTTTGTACGCAAAAAGTAATTTTAAATGTTTTTATATCTGCTAATCGGACAGATTTAAGCAGCCTTTCTTAAAAAATCAGGTAATGACTATCCTTCCTTTTTTACTTTATATGTTGTATATATGTAAAGAGATTTGTTTTTGTATGATCACAGTTCTTTTAACGTGGCGTTAACTAATTGAGTGTTGCTTTTCTTTTAAAAATGACACGTTGCGATTCTTGGCATTGTTCAATTTACTCTTTGCGACTCATTAAACTTCAAGGTAAGGCGGTCGTATTAAGTTCGTTTTGGATGGGTTCACTCTTTCTATGACTTTGGCCTTCATAAAAGTCAAAAGTTGGAGCAAGTACGAAAGGAGCAACAGAAGGTGTAAAATTGTTTATTCTCGCACGGTTTACATGACGTACGCGTAATTTATGTCGTAGGTAAAAAAAACATAAGCAGGAACAGCAGCTGCCTGGGTCACATAAGCGGTTTAATATTTCGAAACTTTTTGCGTAAATTTGATGAATGCCTTCTGCATTCTTATTTTACGGCTACTTATTATTTACTTACTTTTTTATTATGTGCACCAAGTGTGAGTTTTTTAAGAATTAAATTGGAGAGCGGAAAAGTATAGCTAGCAGTAAGCAGAAACACAGCAAACAAATACATTTGTATACTATAAACTCTGTTAAGAGCCAAAGTTTTTAATGATTAGGTTAAAAAATTAATTGTTAATGTCGATCCAAAAATGAAAATAAAGACTAAGATACATTATTTTTTGCTTCAAAATTCAATTCGATCGATTTTCTCTGATGCTAGATATTTTTAGTTGTATTTTTGTACCGGTTTGTAAAGCGTACAATAATTTGGTTTGGATACAGCTTCGAGTAATTGATTGTAACTTTTTAATGAACATTTACATATTTTATTTCTAACAAAATTAAAACTTACGTAAAATTCACTGTATTCGCCCTCAGAAGGGCAACAAAACAAAAGGCCAGACGAACAGCTGGGCAGAGGGGAAGCCTCAGCCGCAAGACAAGGTAGCACGTTAGGTCTATTAAAGACAATGCGACCTTCCTTAACGCTGTCCGACGACAAACCAAAGTCCTTTAGCTTACTAGCCTTTTCATCATAAATGGAAGCGGTCTGGACAGAATAACTACAGCCAGAGAAATAACCACACGAAAATTAACTATGAAACATATTGATTCAACTATTAAACATGTTGATTCAACTATAAACATAGTTGAAAAATAAAATGAAAATGAAATATTCAAATGAAAGTGCATGAACCTTTAATAAAATGTTAATTTTAACGTTGAATTTTATTTAATTGCACGCATAATGAAAAAAAAACCACCGTAGTAAAATCGAACAAGCCAAAACTAACCGAAATTTAGTTTAATCAGTTTTAAAATTAAAGAGATGGCAAAATTATTTTACTTCCATCCCGAATAATAATTTCTAATATACTCTCAGTCTACCGTATCCATAATTTTAGAGCCCTATGTGTGTCGGATACACGATAACAGTTGTATAACATTTGTGAGAGTCTAATTATATTTAAGAATTTATGAAACGGCTATAGTGTTGAGCTCACTTATCGGCTTTTACTGAAATCAACATTCATTTCTTCACATTGCAAAATCATTTAAATTCGGTTCTCGCGACAAAAGTTGCTCAGTTGTATTCGGGAACTCGAGTGAATATTGTAAAAAAATGTTCACACGCTGTGCTCTGGTCGTGACCTATTTATTGTACGCTACAGTATGTGCAAAGCCGCGGTGCGATTTTCATTACCCAGGCACCGAAACGTGTGTGCCCCAAGATCGAGGAGAATCCTATTTAAATAAAACAAGAACAGGCAATTGCAGAGTGTACGTTAAAAATTCCAACTATAATATTTTTTTGAAATAGCCGGATAACATCCGGAATTAGAGAAAATAATTACTTGACAAACTTGAAATACTTAACATTGTAGCGAATACACAATATAAATGATGTAATTACACCCTTAACGCAATAAAGTTTTGTAAAATGTATGCAACATGTAAAATCACTAGAAATTCACTCTAAAAACTTTACTAAAATAAAAACCATCTGTGTGCTAAAACGGCGCCAAAGCCTCATTTCGTTCGTATATCAGCACAGCAAAAGGAAGCCGTATTTAAGATATTTACAGATTCCTTTGTTACCAATCTAAATAACGAAAGTAGTCAGTCAGTCAGTCATTGAAAAGAGGAGTTTTTCAAAAATAATTAATAATAATGTTATAAATCATCGGATGTAATTAATATTTTCTTCATTTTATTTATTTTCAGGGATGAAATTGAGTGCATGAAGGACGAATGCATTCCGGTGTCCAAGCTGTGCGATGACCAACACGATTGCAGCAACGGGAGGGATGAGTCTGTGGATCTATGCATGTGATGGACAATTGCATTGCGCTAACGGGAAATGTATCCGCATGGAACAAATATGCGATAATAAGTTCGATTGTATTGATGGTTCCGATGAGCTGCAGTCCGTGTGTTACGAATATCCAAACTGGGAAGGAAAAACAGCATTGAATTGTGTTGAGCCAGCAGGATTGCGGTTTGCTGAGAATACAAAGTTTCATGTGCACTCCAACCAAACCCGATTCGTAGATTCCAATTATATGGTAAAATTTGAGTGTTATGACAAAAACACTAATATGTCAGGCAACCAGTGGAATGTTTGTACGGTATCAGGTAAATGGCGTCACAATCTAAGGGAATGCAAGCGGGTAAACAATGATCCTAAAACAAACGGGACTGATAGACACATATGACGAGAAACTCTTGGTGATACAGAAGTGCACACAAGAAAAATGTGAGGAAATTAAACCGCCCATCGACAACATGACGGTAAAGTTTGCATGTACTGATGGGTACACTTTGGATCCTCCGGATTTCCATAATAAGAAGTTTGCGTGCAACAATAGGAAATGGGACATGCCATATAAATTTAAGGAACCACGTTGTATTAGTAAGTACTGGTATACTTCGCAATCAAAATCGCAGAGAATATTAGAACAATAACTATTCTTCTTTGGCCAATGGAAATTGAAAGTAATGATCAAAAATTAAATTGCGCTTTTCAAATCAAATCCAATTTACAGCTTAATCAAATTTTACAACAAAGTTTTAAAATCCACAAATTATGTTGTCAATTTTTTTCCGACGAAAAAAATTAAACCGTAATAATTGATCAGTGCACTTATAAAATCATTTAAATAAGTTGAATTCATTTCACTCAAGTAGTATATAAATTTTAATACGATAATTTTTTGGACTAGTTAAAACAAACGTTTTAGGAAATCTAAAAAATTGTAAAGTATAAATTCCTAATTAAATTTAATTGCGAAACTTAAAGGTTTTCAGGGCAATTTTAAACTTTATTACGCCCATTGACTGTCAAATGTAATTCCATTTATTTATTTACCTATAGTCTTGCAGTCGAGATAGATTGCACTGCAGCGATTCAATGTTTCCAGTGTGCCAACGGGACATTCAGGCGGTCGAATGTGCAAGTAGTGGACCGAAATTGCTGCAAGGTACCACAGCACATTTTGTGTGCGCATTCGGATATCGACAACATGAAAATATGACGAATTTGACTTTAGAGTGCCTGGATGATGGCACTTGGTCACACAGCCCAAATATGGATCAGTTCTGTAAGCTCGACTGTGGCAAAAATAGGCAGAGCAAGAATTCCTTTTCAATTAAGAAGTAGTTATACAATTCAACCTCCCCCATCACCGTGGTCCGTTGGCATTTATATTAAACCTGAAAATAACACTGACTACAAATTTGTATGTAGTGGGGTAAGGATTAGACACAACCTTGTGCTGACTGCAGCACACTGTGTGAACAACAATGGCACCAAAGAAAGCTTTAGCTCCGATTTGTTTCGGGTGAGTAAGTCAGCAAGTAATCACTTCAGAGTTGACACGCATTATGGCTGGGCCGTTGAGGAAGTTAAAATTGATGCGTGAGTACTTTTTTATAGTAAAAGTAATATTGTATTTAGTTTGACCATGATTATTATATAAAACTAAAGTGGTAGCTGTTAATATACACTTGTAAAATATTTTTTGTAATCAAATTTCACGTTAAATGTTGCTTTTTTAGCATTAAGTATGGTATGTTGCTTTTAATCATTTTCATAGATTTAAAAACTTTTCTGAGTGGGTTACTTTATAAATAAATTATTATTATTATTAAATCGTAATCGATCTATGCACAATGACCAAATCTAAGCTATTAAATCGTAATCGATCTATGCTCAATGACCAAATCACTTTCTATTCCAGGACCTACGACTCAAAAAATTTTATGTCAGATATCGCTCTTTTGAAACTGAAATTGAAGCCGATCACGCTTACAGAAGAAACACATGTTATATGTTTACCCTGGGAAGACAACTTTCAAGGTCGCATATTACCATTAGAAACTCAAGGCGAAATTTCTTCCTGGGACACACAAAGTGGAAATGACTTTATAAATCTGGTTTCAGTTTCGATTTCGGAGCGGAACAGGTTTAATAATATGCTCTTAAAAGTCTCAAATAACCAGAAAATCTGCAAAGGTGATAGCGGCAGCGCTTTCAGTAGACCTTGCCGTAACAAAAATAATATTGAGACATTGGATCAGAAGTGTTTGTATGGGATTGCAAGTTTCTCAGACAGCGCAGATGAAAATAACTGCTCGAGTGAGATAATGGTCACAGACATAAGCCCCTACAGAAGCAGGCATTTTCTTGAGCCAGCCATAAAAGACATGTACAGAACATGTGATAAGCAACTTACATAAGTAAATGTGTAAGAAATGTACTATGTAAAGCAAATATAATAGTAAACAAAAAAATAATAGGACACCAACCTTAAGACCAAATAATGTAATGTTTTAAGGAAAATAACCTTGCATCTTGAATAAATATACTTCATTTTATGACTAATTTTAACTTGTGCTTAAAAAGTTTTTAAAGCAAGAGTTTGAGCAAGTACTTTTCGGATGAACAGTAATAATTGATCATTGCACTTATAAAATCATTTAAATAAGTTGAATTCATTTCATTTTGTTAGAAATTTTTGATTGCTTCAAAACAAACCAAAAATATAATTTTATCTGCCATATATTTACATAAACTGAAATGCGTCGAGTAATTACAATACTAAATTCACTACGAAAACGTTCTCAATGAGCGTGAGGCAACGGCTCTGGTTGATGGTCCTGTGGTAGCCAACTATTGCATGGATCTGGCTATGCGCACAGCAAAGAATCAGGGCATTGGCTATGTGGCAGCAAGACATTCAAATAGCATTGGAATGGCATACTGGTATGCGTATCAAGCGCTCTGTCAGCGCATGATTGGAATCTGTATGTCTAATGGACCACCCTTGCTGGTACCGGGAGCTGGCACAGAACCATTGCTGGGCAACAGTTGCATTGGCTTTGCTGCAGGCACTCGACAGGAGCAGTTTCGCATGGATCTATTCATGTCCACCCACCCCATCGAGTAACTAGAGCTGGATTATGGCAATGGTAAGCTGAAAACGCTGCCGGATAATCTTGCTTTGGATTGTAGTGGGCAGCCCACCAATTCTGTGGCAGGTGCTACCCATCTGCGCCGACAAGGCTTCTTTGATGCGCACGAGGAGCAAGCGGATTTGGGTTAGGTTGCCGTTGATCCAATGCACTTTTGTGTTTCATATGTATATGCAAATGGTAGACAATCCTGCTACAAGAGCTGGGCGAGAGTCTCAACATCCGCTTAGGGCCATTAAGAATAAACAGTAAATTTTAAATTGTTTAAAATGAATTAACAAAATTATCGACGAATTTTATATTTATTGGCACCTTCGCTTCTTGGCAAGCACTTAGAATAGTTCACGTATTACGTATACGTATGCTTAATTATTTTTTGCCATTTGTGGCAATGACTTGAGGGCCGTGTCGTAGCTATTATTCAAAAATGAGCGAAACACTCCAGACGCATACATATATATATGTATATCAGAGAGCTGCAAATAGTCATACTCAAGCGTGTATGCGTACTCGTTCATTGTCATATAAATTAATGTGTTGAGAATTGTATACTCGTTCGATTCATGTGTCTATATCATTTTGGCAAACGTTCAGCTAGGTTGTTCGAACCTGTCTATGTACAATATAATTTTTTTAACTATGCAAAACTATTCATAAGTTGAATACGCGTGACGTATGTTGATGCTTAAAATATGTTAAAGGATATTAACTGAAATAGCTTTGCAAAACTTAATCTATTAAAGATATAAAGAGTTGCATACATATAAGATGAAATGGTTACATCCGGTTTGTACTTTGCCTGAGATCATAAGGCCTTTAATAACATAAAAAAGTAAGGAAGGTATCTTTGGCATGCCGAATATTATATACACTAGCAAATACTACTTGTTTTCAATGTAAAATCTTTTAAAGATGTTGCATTAGTATGGTATAGCTCCCAAACTAATGGACCGATGTGGTAAAATTTTATAAATTTTGACAAATTATCAATCTTGGCGTATTGATTGGCGTATCTCGCTCGCTTTGAATCGCAACGGACGTTGTTTTTTTTGTGCTCTTCGCTCTTTTAATTTTTTGTGCGTTTAATTGCTTTATTAATTTCGCGACTTTGTGCAAATAAATAGTTTTGTGATTTTTGGTTTCATCGGTTGTGTAAAACCCAAAATAAACATTAAATTAAAAACTTTATTTGCATTACTTTTACAAAAAGTGTCCGGAAACAACAACAAACTGCAGTCCAAGCATACTGTTTAATTTGCAGATATTTTGTTTTTGTATTCTAACACTTGTGCTCTTATTCGATTTTCTGTGCGCGCTCTCTGTGCATAAAACCGTTTCTTTAGGCTATCTTACTCTTATGCGCTCTCTCGTTTTGATGTTGGTCCCGGTTTCGTTATTCCGTTGTTGTTGCTTTCGGTTTGCTGCGCTCGCGCCGGTTCGTTTTTGTTTGTGTTTTTGTCTTGTGAGTATTTACAAGTGTTTTTATTCTTTTAACCCTAGGGTGGTCCTAAACTTATTTCTCATTTTTATTTTTTGAGCAGTTTTTCACTTATTTCATAAATATTTTAATTTTTTATTATTTATTATCTTTACTTTACAATCAAAATGTCCGTCTGTTGCTACAAGGGCTGCCAAGTTCGCGCCAATACGAACTTTTATTGGCTGCTGGATGTGCCCAAATGTCGCGCATGAAAAATGTGCTGGTCTTAACGGCCGTGTCAAAGATTTAATTGGCACTACAAATTTAGAGTGGCCATGTTGGTTTTGTTTGGAGAGAAAGACAGACATTGCAGGGTTCATGAGGACTCAGCTTGGCTTTGAGGGAGTTTTCGGACAGTTACAAAAAACTAGATATAGAATTCCTCATGTCTAACAATACTCCAAACATTTTAGAGCCCAAAAATATAAATAAAAATAAATTAATTAACAATTCTCCCGCCCCAGCCCCTAAAATAAGCGAGATGTCAGATAAAAACATGCTAATACCCATTGATGCTGTTTCATCTAATCCCGGACCTTCGGTTCCTTTGGTGGAGAGTAGTGTTGACTTAGTGCAAAACGAATCCAATATATCCAAAGATCCAAACATTCCATTATCTGAAAATATACCTTCAAAAATACCTTGAAGATATTATCAGAAGATTTGTTGCCGTCCAAAAAAAATATTTGTGTCAAGGCTTTAATTAATTGAATGATGTAAATGTCTACATTAAGGCCAAATCAAAAGCCATTTTCACGGTAGAAAAATTTAAATTCAATTATATCCGGAACATCTCGTCTTTTAAAATCAGTGTTTCGAACCAAGATTTTAGCACTATATGTTCTAAAGAATTTTGGCCGGAACACATCATAGTCGATGAATATACTACCAGAAAAAAAATTATATCTCCCTCTCGAGTAGTTGTTTCTAAACCTCTTCCAGTTTCTGATAGTTTAAAAAACTAACAACTTCCTTCTTACTTGGCTATCAGAACGTAAGAGGACTTTGTAGTAAGCTCAATAGTTTATACCTTAATAGCCTTTATTTTCCTTTCCATGTCATTGCTTTTACTGTGTCTAGAAGAGACCGTACTCTTCGTCGTGCCGGTGGAATGCTTATTGCTGTCGATGTAGACTATTCTTCGGAGACAGTAATACTAGGTGGTCCTATAGATATAGAATTTGTTGCTGTAAAGATGAATATTCATGGTGTTGGTATTTTTATTACATGCTCGTATATACCCCTTCCTATGATAAATCCATATACGATGCTCATTTCTCTTCTATACCATATGTTTCTGTTATGCTTTCCGATCGCAATTTTCTTCTTTCTGGTGATTTCAATAATGATGAAGCTACTTGGATTTCTTGTCCCGACTCTGGCGCTCTGACCTTCTCGGCACAGAATGAACTTGTGAATAGAATAGAATAGAATCGGTGCAAAAACAATTTATGATCTTTGCTCTTAGGGGCCGTAACTGGGATAATAGCCTTAACTTACCTTCTTATAATAGTAGACTTTTACTAATAAATCTTCCTTCTCTTTCTGGTCGTAGAACAATGCTTGGAATAACATTTTTCCACAAACTAATTAATAGGGAAATTGATTCCTTTGAATTAATAAACCAAATTAGCTTTGCAGTTCCGATCAGAAATACTAGAAGTTTTTTACCTATATCTCTTCAAACTTATTATTCTAATCATGCTATCCATTACCCCTTTCGGATCTTATGTGCTTTATATAACGATCTTGCCTACATAGTACATAGTGCCACTCCCACTTGCTCACTAAAAAAACAAGTCTTGTGTCATCGGTCCAATATCAGTCCAATCGTCCAACAATAATGCTTTATATCGGCGAGCTTTTGTAGCACAGCACGAAAAAGCGCCAAATTTTAGGGTGACCATGCCTTAGCTTAAATTCAAAATAAGTAGCTGTTTGAATATGATTGAAAACATCGAAGTTTGTGTTCATCGATGTTTTCAAAGTAGAAAATGTATGAACGGTTGATACATCGGGTCGAAACTTCGACGCATTGATATATGCTCGATGTTTTTACAACAACAAAAACCAACTTTCTTAGTGCAATAAAGAGATTTCTTAAAAAAGCTTAATGACATTTCCGGGATGCAACTCTTTGCTTGCAACTTTAGCTATTGTTGGGAAGTGAAGTGGGTTAACAGGGTTACGGTGGTGTTTGATTAGGTACCAACTCGTCGTCAGCTACACAATTATTGTGAAATCGATGAAAAACATCGATGCATCGATATAAAAAACATCGAGAAATATCGCTGTAAAATATTCGGTGGTCACTAGCTGCTTAAACTGCGATTCACACACAAAAACTTCAAAATAAAATTCATATTCAAATAAACCGCCAATTAAATGCACATCGACAGCGTTGCCATTTCGCAAGAAAAAGAATGATTTCTTAAAAAAAAATTCACATGGAAATTGTAACGTGTAAATGTTATTCATTTGAGAGGTAATCAATACTAATTAACTGTATATTTGATAAATTACTTTGCAATAATAATTTTAAAGGCATCGAAAAATTAACCAGGGCAACGCAACACTAAATTGGCATCTAGTATATTTTAAACGCGCTTTTTGGTATTTTTATTTTGTCACACTCATTGGATGTGACGGCGTCTTAGAGTTGCCACTGCGTTTCAGTTCGCTAGAGACATTCGTGGTGCGAACGTACGTTCGTATGTGGGAGTTAGCAACAATTGAATTTTGTGCTAACACACTTGGCAACTCAAAATACATATGCATTTGCATACTTAGAAACAAATGCAAATGCAGTGCATATAAGTAATAAAACATACGAGACGCATGGACTTAACGATAAAAAAAGCAAGAAAAAAAATAAGAATAAACAAGTGAAAAATTTAGCAACAAAAAATTTTTGTAATTTGCGGTTGTGTCAGTATTTTTATTAAGTACGTGTTTTCAAAACGGGCAGGCAAGACAGCCGACTACGATTATTTTAATGCTGTACGTAGTTTCTAAATATTGAATTAATAAGTAATTCGAATAATAACAACAATAAGAAAATCGAATTGAGGCAGCAAAAATGAAATGCGCGTGTAAGAGAGCGAGAGAGAGCTAAGAAATTGAAGCAAACGAAAAATACTCAGAGACATCAACATACATACGTACAGAAATACGTACACGACTCACACACACGTGCCGCTGCCAACGTCGACGCGCCGTCTGTTGTGTGACCAGAGTTGTGAGTCTCTCTCACACCACTTTGTTCGTTGTTGGGCGGGGGCGGTGAAACAAAAAATGTAATGCACATGCATGTGTGTGTGCAAGCGATCAACATTTAATTTTGATACGAATTGCATGCTAAATGCTTGATTCGTTTTGGGAGCATTTCGCTGCTGCTGAGTTGGCAACACTGCGTTAGAGAGCGCTGACAGAAACACTCTCTCACGTACAAAAACACCGTCACATGCAGTTCCCTACTC
The DNA here is from genome assembly GCA_035044485.1 of Scaptomyza reducta. Lineage (NCBI taxonomy): Eukaryota > Metazoa > Arthropoda > Insecta > Diptera > Drosophilidae > Scaptomyza > Scaptomyza reducta. The sequence goes on along the minus strand of JAWNNV010001315.1, from coordinate 3,859,004 downwards.
GCTCGCTCTTGCTCCGCCACTCTCGTGCTCGCTCTTTCGTTTGCTCATTTCAATTTTCCTCAATGAATGAAAATTTTTCACGGTAAAGTGTTGGTCGCTGCGACAGTCGCAGTCGTGTTGTTTTGCCATTTACGCGAGCAGTGCGGCGCAATCAAACAAATAAATAAGAGTATAACGAAAAATTCTTCAATACTTATGAGTATATAGTAGCTGCCACGAATTGTTAAATACCAATAAAAATTAAAATATACATTTCTATAAATATGTACATACTAATTTTATAAAACATGTGCCGCAGTGTTAAATAATTTCGAATGTGCTAAAAGAAATTAATTCTATGGCATTTTGCATAACAAAAACCACAATGCAAACAGCCCCTGGGCAAAAATAATAACACGAGTGACAAAAAAAAAAAAACAACGCACACATACCGAATTACAAAAGTATACGCAGCCAGCAAGCAGAAGCAGCAGCAGCAGCAGACGGACGCCTACGTCAATAAGTAAAACGGTAAGCACAAATTATCACTCGCAAACTCTCTTGTTAGATTTTACTCTCGCTCTCGCTGTGTCTCTATTTTGTTGTTTGCCGCCCCTGTGCGCCCATGTTCTTGTTGTGTATTTGCCAATTGGAAAATTTCTTGATTCTTTGTTTTTCAACATGCGAAAATATACACACATGCACATGAACTTACACTTGCTCTTACGACAGGCAGCGCGGTTGCGGTGTTCGCTTCATTCATTTCTACAGTGCGACATACACACAAGCACGTACAACACGCGTAAATAGTGATACATTCGTGCTCTCTCGCGCTCGCCTGTTCACTCATGCTGGCTAAAATAGAGTGACCATAGTGCATCTACTTTGTGTTGTAGCTGGTCAGTCCAGAGAGCGAGAGAGAGAGAGAGAGCCAAAAGAAAATGAATACAAATACAAAATAAAACAGCTCTGTTGCTATTCGAAAACTTTGTCTATTGTTTTTGCTGCTGCTCACTACTATATTGACATACAAATTATACCGACAATACTAATTTTTTGTTCTTTTGTTGTAGTCGTCTCCCATTATTATATTTGTTTTTTTGAATTTTTCGCATAATATTGTGCATAAAACAAAAGCTACAGAAGCTTGTCAACTCGACAATAAAATACGAACGTTAAAAAATAAGCTAAACAACGTACAGATTATCTTAAATCAAATCAACATACAAAGTGTTGAATTTAATATTAACTTCTTCGCATCGGCTACCGAAATACGATAAAAAAATACAAAACAATTTTGAATTAAAGCTTTGCATAATAATATGTACAACCAATTGAAAATGTTTTTTTTACCAAGTACAAATAATCATAATAACTTAATTTTGTCATTGAGTTGACAATAAATTATAATAAATATCAAATTAATTAGCACAACAAAGACATGCATGCAATTAGAGGCCACTACGAAAGCATTTCCTGTAAGTTCACCAGCCCACGCACCACTGTGCAACTCACTCACTTGCTTGCTCACTCATTATACCCTGAAAAATGGGTAAAAAGGGTATAATGGTTTCGTGCAAAAGTATGTAACAGCACACACATGCTTGCAAGCAGTGACTGCACGCGCAAAGTATAGAGTTGAGGGTATAGTCTAAGTCGGGATTTCTCGACCAGACACTTCTTACTTGTTTTTTTTTTACACACGTGCATGTGTGTATGCAAGTGCTTGGATGGTTAGTACTCACTCACAGCGCTGCATTTTCTTGCTCTCTCTCTCTCTCGCTCTCCGTTGTTTGTAATTTACATTTGATGGTGCGTGAGTGATAATTAGCAGCAAATTACTAAACGCACTGAGCAACAACAAAACCAATGACATTAGTCGATTGCAATTTACTGTCTATGCAATTGCAACAACAACAATAACAGCAGCAAGAGCAGCGCAACGCATGCTCAATTGACATTTATTATTTGAGTTTTTCGGTATCACTCGCTAACAATCCCAATTGGATTTTATTGTTGCTGCTGTAATTATATTTGATTGACTCTCTTTTGTTTGCATTTGTGTGTGTGTGTGTTTTTGTTTGTTGTTTGCCAATGTTAAAAATTTCTGAAAACTGAATCCGACATGAAAACAATAGGAATAATTTGCCACCCGCTGCATTGAAATTTGTGTGTAATTAGAGAACATTCAGAGTGGTCGAGTTTCTAGGAATTTTTATTAAAGCCCGCTAAAAATACTGTTTGTTTCACAACAACACAAATACACTGACACACACACACACACATACCCATACACTGATAACATTTAAAACAATTGCCAGACACTCGGCGCAAGTGTACAGTGCTAAACGGAAGAAGACGAATAAGGCAAGAAAAATATATCAAATATAATAATACTATATATATTCTCAATTGAAAAAGCTTGCCAACTAAAATATAGAATATTTGCATACAACTGACGGCAAATTGATTTATACGTTGATTGCTTATAAATTAACTTTGTTATAAATTGTTTTTTTTTACCAATTCATTATTTCGTTTTGGACCAAATGAGTTCATTATCTTTTATTATGCTGCGCACGTTTCTCTACTTTTTTACTTATTCTTTTTGTGGTAGTTAAAAGTTTAAACCTTTTAAGGCAGTACAAGTGCGTTTTCCTTTTGGTCTTGAGCAAGTTTCTTAGCTACACTGAGAGAAAGAAAATTGCAGATAAAAGCTGGTAATACGTTCTACATCATTTTCAAACAATTTTGAAGCAATTTTGACAGACTCAGCTTTATTTGATTTTGGTTTGTGTTTTAGAATTCAACAACCGTGAAGCGTTAACTTTAATCTGGTTGTAAGCAGCCTTGAAGCTGTCTGCTTAGGCTTACAAACATCCAACAAACGCATTTATTTCAATATGTCTAACATAATCTTCTGCATCCGATTCGTTGTTTACATTGCCAACAACACAAGGGAGAGATCATTAAAGTTTACAAAAGCCGCAACGACAATACAAACACACATAAATTTGTATCTATGCCCCAAGCTACAATATCAATCCATCACAAAAGCGGAGAAAAAAAACTACTTTAAAATTGCCTAAAAACAAGATCATGTAGAGAACAAACAAGTAGAGAGACGAACAACAAAATGAAAGAAGCAGCTCCCAAATATAAACTCAAAATGAAAAGAAAAGCATTTGTAATGGTTTTATGTATATAAGCTTCATTGTTGTCGTCGAGACTGAACACAAAAACTTAATGTCCGCGTCCAACGAAAACTGCCCATGGCATCATATGGCCACCAGCAACAACAGAGGAGATTGTTGTGAAGAAGAAGACGGAAGAGAGAAGAACTGAAGCTAAAGGCAAACAAACAGCAGACAGTAGTAAATCAACTAAATGATGCATTTTTAATGATGATGCATAGGAGATACAGAAACACTCTTTAAAAAATCAAAGGGGTACAGCTAATTGGCAATTGAGTTTGTGCATTTTTGAGACCAATGGATCATTTAGTATGCAGTAAAGTTAAATCGAAATAAAATACAATTATTTTGTTTTACACTTAAGTTGGATAATGATTTCTTCGAAATAGCTGACAATCGATCGTTTTTGTATAAATAATAAATAAATAAAATGTTATTAGTTTGTTTTAAACCTAAATTGAATTCGGACTGATCTGGCTTTCAATATCAAGTTTACATTACTAAAATACTTGTTAGTTTGAAAATATTTTATTCTTACAAATATAAAAAAGATGTAATTTTAATTTTCTTACTTAAAATCTACGGCTTAGTAATTGACTTAACAAGCATTTATAATTTTTGTACTAAAGAAAACGGATTGAAATGTACATTTTTGGGTAGACAGATGAGAATAATATATAGTTAATCTCTTTTATATAAAATTATTAAAATAAGCAATTAAATGAATATTTTAATACGTAAAGCTATTTCCCATCAAGTATTATATTAGGCTTCATCAAAAATCTTAACGCTATTTATTATAGAAGAATTATTTTCAATAAGAATATTTAGGTTTGCTATAGTCTATCTACAAAAACTAAACAAACATATTAAAGGGTATTTAATACTTCAGTGTTAACTTCCCGTTTTATTGTTGTTATGTGAAGTTCTTTGAGTTGAGTCGAATATGGTATTTTTGTAATGTCTGTGGCCAAAGGCAGTAAAAAGAAAAAAAAATAAAGATTTCTTTTGCACTTGGGGCCGAAAGCCTGTGGATCTCATCAACAATCAGCACACAAGCACAAGATCCAAGATCCGAGCACTCTTGAGCATTAGTTGCTGCATTATGAAGCGGATAGCAACAACAATACACAACAGCAACAAAACATTCAGCAAAAGCAAAAAAAATATATACATACATACATATGAAAGAGTCGATAAGCAGCGACGCGACGCTGCGATGTGTACTCGTATGTGTTCGTGTGTATGCCATTGTTGTTGTTTTGTGTTTTACTACATACTATTGGCTAGTAAGTATGTATGTACGTATGTACGTTTAACACCAGTAGCTGTCTGACAGCTTGGCTGCCGACAACGTTGCGACTCAGTTGTTGTTGTCGCTTTTGAGTTGGTTGTTTTCTTTTTTTCATTACTTATTTTATGCTGTCGTTTTTTGTTCGATTTTGTTGGTTTTTTTTTTGCTGTTTTATTTTGAAGTTCAAGAATATGAAAAGCAAAACGCGTAAAATGAACTAAACGAGTGAACAAAAAAAAACAAGTAAGAAGGCTCTAGTCGAGAAATCCCGACTAGACGATACCCTGAACCCTATACGTACAGTCACTGCTTGCAAGTATGTGTGTGTGTAAGCGTATAGTGCATACTTTCTTAACTTTAATACTCCATATATCCAGTGTTTCTCAACCGATTTCAATAAAATTTTCACATTTTCATTATTTAGTGTAATCTTCCAATCAATCGACGCGTTCATACATACGGACGGACATGGCTATATCGACTCGGCTTTTAATGCTGATCAAGAATATATATACTTTATGGGGTCGGAGATGCTTCCTTCTGCCTGTTTACTTTTGCACAAAACCATTATACCCTTTTCAATGGGTTCAGGGTATAAAAAAGTAGCACGATTATATGATGGTGCCAACGCATGCTCTCTGTGTACTCACATCAATGCACACACACACACACCCATGTGATTGTATCTATGCTTGTGACGCTGACGGCGATTACACACACACATACATACGTATTTGGTCAGCGGTGCCTCTCGTACTTCTTCTTGGGGCTTTTCTTCTTCATTTCTGCTGCTGCGTTGTCTCATCATCTTCTTGTTGGGTTTTGGTCATTTTGTTTGGATTTGTGTGCAGCACAGCACACACACATATATACAGAGATATTCACATTAATTGTATGTGCCTGTGTGTGTGTTTGTATGTTTGAACCGGTTCCACATTGCGTTAGTTGCCATTTGCTGTAGATTCTGTCTGTTGTGGTTGTTATTGTTGTTGTTGTTTTTATAGTACTTGTCGATACGTTTGTTGGCTTGTTTGTTTGTTTGTATCTTTGTTATTGTTGTTGCTGCTGTTCGTTCGTTCAGCATTCTACAAATACTACAGCAACGAGTTGTATTACAACTTCTTATACCACATGTATCTCCAATCCAGAGTGCAGAGTCTGTAAGAAATATGTGTGTTGTGTTTTTGTTTTTACCTCATACATGGGTGTGTATATCTTTCCATCAGTATGTGTGTGTGTGTGTGTGTGTGTGATTTGCGCCTAAAGCTGGTATTTACACTTAGACTAGAAGCTGGAATTTTTATTTCATGGCTTTATGGGGCTCTAGAAGTTGTAATAAAATTATAATTGAAACTTTAAAAACCAAAGATTCCGTTCAGATTTATATTTCGAGCTGCAAGAGGTGATATAAACAAATAAACAAATATCTTAACTATTCTTACTTGCTGTCGTATTTGGATGATTTTTTCCAATCATTTTTCATCAAGTTATATTTTAAATTCCATTGTTTTAGTATTTATTGCATACACAGGAAACAAAAAATATTTATTTGATTTAAAAATATATATTTTAATATGACGTTAAATATTTCAAGCAATATATTGACGAATATAACTATGATACATCAATATTCCTTGCAACACCCATACGATTTATTTCTGATTCAGTTAACCGCAATGTTCGTATTTATTTCTGATTTTCCATTCAATGCCCTCACTTCAAATCAAAGTAATTCTAGCACTAAATTTCTTAATCAAATTGAATGCTGTTAATGCTTCAATTAAACTACAAAATAGTTAGAAATAAAAAAATATTATAGTTTTATTATTGTTCTCATTTCCGTTTTAGAAACTATACCTCAGTATAACCCGGAATAGATCTAAAAATAAAATTAAGTGTATACTGGTTTTTGTAAAATGGTTCACAAACTTTTATTGTAATTATCTCGCCAATTTATATGTAAATATTATCAGCCTATAAAGTGCAGTAGATGACTATAATAAATAAAATAAAGATTTTAAAAACTCAATCCCACAATTTATGGTATTTCCATCACATTGCTAACTGACCCTAATCCGCACCTGTATATTTTTCGTTTCCACTCTTTTTTCTTCTTCTTGTTGTTTTGGTAAAGACAAAAACTCCAAAATGAACAGAAACCCAAACATGCGTTCCATGGTCTCCAGCAATCATAGCCTCTGCGCTGATGCTGCTGCTGTTGCTTCTGTCAGCGTTTTCGGGATCATTAATTACGTCTGGCTCTGACTACCATATTCTGTGTTTCTCTCTTTCGCTCCCTCGACGCACACACACATACATATATAAAGCCAGTCAGAACCGGAATATTCAAGAAAGGAAACGACAAGAGTTCGCACTCACTAACTGAGAGGACAGGCCTCGGGCCTGTTACGCTCCCCTCTCCACTGCGCGTCGTTGTTCCATCTGTCGTTCACCACTCGTCTCCAACTAGAATGTCTCGGTCTTTTTCTAATGCGATCGGCTCGTTGTTCGTATTAGAGTTCGTATGTGTGTCGTTGTGTCTGTGCAATTGTTTGCACAAAGGCTGCTCTTTGTCTGTCTGACTGGAAAGTCGAGCTTTATGCCTCGATTCCAAACTCCAAGATTGCTGTCTCCATTTTCCATTTCTGTTTCATGTCTGTGACCAATTCCCATCTAAAATGGATTTCAAAGAAACTTAACAAATCAGTCAAATCGTCAATAGATATATTTCCATATATAATTTTGTTTTTCGCTTTCTTATCGAACCCAGGATAACTACTAGTTGAGTTATCCATTAGTAGTTAACGCATTCTTTCTTGCATTCCATCTAGAAGTTCATTTTGAGCCACTGACGATGCTGTTGTGGCTGCTGCTGCCTTTTGTGGCACTTAGTATATATCATACGCATACGCATACACAAACATTCATCCATATACATATTTGAAGCATGCGTTATGCCTATTTTTACTCTCCTTTTATTGACTGCACTGACCTCCCTCCCCTCTCCTCCCCAACCCTTGTGCGATGAGTAAGCGCGCGCCCTCATTAGCGTTGGAGCGTTATTCACAACTCTTTTAAGAGCCCCTACACTATAAATTTTTTACATACTTTTTGTGTTTTGTTTAGCGATAAGCCGACAGAGACTTGTTTCAGTTGAATGGGGGAAACAGTTGTACATATATATATATATATATACTGGGGTCTATATAGAAAGTTTCAATTCGAGTTTGAGGTTTCCTAGAATATACAAAAAAAAGAAGACAAAAAATACGGCAAAACTTGTTTCAAACGCCGGCTCCAAAAGATGGCAACAAAAAAACGTTCAATGTTTGCCAGAAATATGATAAATTATGAAATTTGGAACTACAGTGCTCCCTCCAAAGAGTGAACACAAATTTCTTACATTCACGAAGAGCTTCAAAAAAATGTCCATTCGAAACATTAAACAATTCGATAATTTTGAATTGAATCTGTAATAAGTTGCAAGATAATTAATTTAGCAAGTTGCCACTTTATTTATGGAGCCATTTGACTCCTCCTCCTCGAAAACTCCTCCTCCTCTTTCTTGGTTGTTCGAAATTAATGTTTTGCGTATTAAAGAACGGAAAGTTTGGGGTCCCTGTGTCAGCAATTTGCGACATTTAATCTAATGATAATACAATTGTTAATTGTGACTATAAACCACAAAAGCTTAATATGAAAAATAAATAACTTTCATGAATCGATTAATTTTCATATATTTTCTATGTAAACATGAAACAAAAATGATTCATCATACTGAAGAGTACGGATAGATATAAACTGAAATACTTTTTTTTTCTCCACTCGATAAACTTCGATTTTAATTAGTTCACTGTTTCGAGGGTGCACTGTATTTTGAAAAAAAAAAACCAGTTTGCAACTAATGTGCTGTAATAGAATTCACAAACATACAGGAAGTCAGTCGTTTGGTCAGTAGCCAAATGTTAATAAAACCAAAAAATTTTAATCTAATTCATTGTCTCTAAAATCAAAATCTTAAACAAAAAAAATTAATAAGAAATATGTTTTGTACTGTATATCTTTAGTTATCCCAACAGTGAGCTAACTTTCGAGTTTCAGTTTAAAATGTCACAAGTAGCAAAATTAGTTGTTACCAAAATCAAGATCCCAATCCAAATAAATACGCTTTGATGTTGAATATATATTGTTTTTTGCAGTACTGAAATTGTGCCTTTGGCTTTCACTTTGAGTTCGCTTTGTTTTTGCATTTGTTTATATTAACATGTATCTAATTTAGACCCCTTTAGCTATAGCGGCTGCTGCATAAGTATTTATTTATCTTTTGATATAAATATTTATGCAAAGGCGAATCTAAGTGTTGAGCAAATATTTGTGTGATAAAAGAATATAGCAGAATTGTTTTTGCCATACGGAATGCGAAATTCCAAAGCGCCATTTAAAATAGACGCAAATGATAAGAAGGCAACAAACAACTTTTAGTAAGTTCTTTAGTTTTAGCTCTTAATCATAGTGCATTTTTGTACAAGCTACAAACGTGTGTATGCAAATTGCGAGAGAATTTGCTGTAATCTGTAAATTATACAGTAAGTGCATTAATTTATAAATATCTATTTTGAAATGAAATCGCTTACAAATTTCTACGAATTATTGAATATTTATTGAACTTGGCTTTATTATACCCTATACCCATTGAAAATGGGTAAAAAGGGTCTAATGGTTCTGTGCAAAAGTATGTAACAGGCAGAAGGAAGCATCTCCGACCCCATAAAGTATATATATTCCTGATCAGTATCGAGAGTGGAGTCGATTATCGTCGTCTTGCCGTATGTCCGTCCGACCGTCCGTCCGTCTGTATGTATGAAAGCGTCAATCTCAGAGACTATAAAAGCTTGAGACTCCAGATTTGGAACATAAGCTCGCCTAATCCCTAGGCAGTTTGTTTCAAAATTTCGTTAACTATTTTCGTTTCCGATATACACATGTGATCGATAACAACTAAATCATGAATTTGGAAAACTTTGTGATGCAGTTTGAAACATTAGACGAAATAATGACAATCTGTGAAATTGTAATTGAAATCGGTTGAGAAAAGCCGGAGATATGGATCATTTAAGTTAAGTATGTATGCTCTATTCGCGTACACACACACATAATTGCTAGCACTGACTGTACGGTTAAAGTATAGTGTTCAGGGTATGGTCTTGTTATACCTGCAGTCAGCGCAGTTTTAGAACTTAGTATTATGTATATAATAATAATGTTAGTTTTACATTTTTATGAATGAAGTATTTATTTATTTATCGGAATTTAATATTACACTTACCTAAAAAAAGAAATATAATAATAAAAAAATAAAAATAAATTACAATTTTTAACCCCATTTTGAATTTATTGCCAATAAACCGCATAAGTTTGTAATATAAATGTAGTTAATGCCCAGGTCAAAACAAATATTACAAATTTATTAAACTTTGCAGAAAAATACGTTAGTTACGGTTGCACATTTAATTATAGTACTTAAATCCGATGGAGCTATAAATGCATTAAGTCGATAAAAAATAATTCTATAGATTAGCAAATCGTTTTGCTAGATTGCAAACAAAATGGAAATAAATGAATTAAAACAAGTAAGAAGTCTCTAGTCGAGTAATCCCGACTAGACTATACCCTGAACCCTATACTTTACGCATACAGTCAGTGCTTGCAGTATGTGTGAGTGTGTGTATGTATACGCGTATAGTGCATACTTTCTTAACTTAAATTCTTGGTTAAGGGTATAAAAAACAAAGTTCCTGCGCGAAACCTCAAAAACTGAGGGACTAGTTGGCATAGAAACAGACGGACAGACCTAGCTCGCGATGCTGATCAAGAATATATATATAATAGTGGGTTTTAAGCTGTCCGAACAGACAGGCAAAGCTGTTGACGAGGTTAACTCAAGAATATACGATCGAAGAGAAGAGGTGAACGAAAGAATAAAAGACAAGGAATAATAGTATATAAGAACAACAACAATAGAAAGAATCGAATGAAAACATGCTGATAAGTAATGTGTAATTTAAATTTGTATTTAATATTGATAAGCCGCCGGTACACAAATACTCTAAACAAGAGAGAGCGAATCCATAGGTGAATAGGGTATACTTAATATACTTATAGGTATATGTGTGTATATATGTGGACGCGTGTTTTTGTGTGCTTATGTACTAACGAATTTTATTGATTTCGATGCTCGTTAGGCAAGAACACACTGAAAATCAAGTTAATACTGTCAAACTGTTCGTTTTTTTGTTAATCGTCAGTCGTTCAGTCAGTCAGTCAGTCAGTCATTCAGTCAGTTGGTCGTTTTTGGTTGTTTCCAATCGCTTTATCAGTATTGTCTGGCTTTAATACTTTCATACAATTGTTGTTGTTGCCGTTGTTGCCGTTGTTGTTGATCCGTGCATGTTGTTGTTATGTACTATTTTGCCTGATTGGAAAAGTTAAAGTGTATTTGAGAGGCTTTTAGGCCTTTCAGTTGTTGTACTCAAAGATACAAATGTATCTTCAGCCAATAAAAACCGTACCAATTGCATACGCTCTGCCAAATATAACTCTCTAACTATCTACATAAGTATATGTGTGTACGTGTGTGTGTGCAAAGTACAAATGCAAACAAACCCAAGCACATAGACAGCACACATGAAATATATTCATTCTTAATTGAAAGCACATCATTCACTCATTTACAAACACAAACAAATACACACACATACACTTATCAACAACTATGTTTTTATTATTATAAAGTTTTATCTGCTTCGTAACGGAATGAATGAAAGGGGTCATAAAATGTATTTTTTTTCCAGTAGTTATTCAACTTTAAACACACAAACAAGTACAACAAGTACAAGTTTGGCAAAACATCTTTAAAACGTATCCATATACATATATACATATCTATTAATAGTAATAAACATATGTTGTAATATTTTTGATTTTTGATGACGTCACAAACTCAAACACCTAATTGTTTGTTTATAAAGTGTTTCATCCATTTCAAATTAAAATTTCTTTAATCTAAAAACATTGTACTTAAGTAAATACTGTTTGTATTTGAAAACCGTTTCCTAAGAATTTAAAAAACCACGAAATAAATATTCGTTTTTCTTATGAATTAAAATCGAAATTAGCTTCAAATTGAATTGGCATACGAAGTAAAATCTATTTTCATTAATTCTATAAGCAAATCGAATCAGATAATACACAAAATACCATATACATAATACTGATTGAAATTCTAGACCATGCAAAATAACCTTAAACCAAATGAAGCGCAAATATACCTAATAACAGTTACCCGTTAACCGTTAACCTCAGTGATTGTGATGGTTAACTATCGTCATCGTAACATTATACATTAACTGAACCGATCATCAGTTCTGTGCATACAAAACCCAGATAAACACATACACATACTTATGTATGTACATTTATAGTTTAAAGAGCGCTTTAGCGATTTCCTTGTCTATTTTAGTGTCTCGGCCGAGTTGTGCGTGCTTAAAAGCGACACAGTGCCAAATAAAAACACAACACAACAATACATTCGGGTTTGTACACGTTTCATACAGGTATGCATACATATGCATGTATGTATAAAGAAATATATATATATGTGTACATTGTACAGGACAGTTGATATCTATAGTTATTACTCACGGCACGTCACAACAAATATAAATAAAATATTAAACTACAAACAGACGAACACGAAAACGAAAACTAAATACAAACGAAGTCAACGATAATCTCGAAATTAAGATATGCTTAAAAAGCAAAAGAAACTCCGCACATGGTTCGTGGCACTCGTTTAGCTTGTCGGCTTGTTCGTTTTGATTGCGCGCGGGGGGTGGTGCGGGTGTGGAAGGTTTGACAGACAAGGAGAGAGAAAGAGAGAGAGAGAGAGAGAGAGACTGACTCTGTCTCGTTAACTTGTTGAAAACAACTTTGCTCGATTATCGTTATGTGATGGTGTGTGTGTGTGTGTGTGTGCTTGTTTTTGTTGGGTGCTATTCAGAATCGGCTGTTACTTTATCTATAAAAAAGTGCGGTTAATTTTTAAGTGTGTGTGTGTGTGTACGTTTGTTTTGTATGTATATGATAATGGTGCGTTTGTCCTAGCAATGGGTGGATCGCTAAGTCATGAATCAATAATGTTCAGATTGGTATTTTTATACACATACACACACTCATATAAAACTTTTGCCCAGCTCTGTGCAAATTCTTGGAAGCAAGTTTTTATTTATATAACCTTTTTACGAATCGTGAAATAAACAGCTATTTATGCAACAGCCAATAATATATGTACATGCTTGAATTTAAGTGTTGACAATAACACACAATAAAAAAATAAAGTTAACAAAATATCTTTTAGCCATTCAAAAAAAAGAACAGAAAAAAATCGATACTAGTTAAAGCTTTTTATTGATGCCTTATGTTCAACTTATATTCTTAATTATCTTAATATTTGGTTTCTCTGTATGCATTTGCACACTTTCTCAACTTATCGAACCGCCCTCTCTAGTATATAATTAATGTATACTCTTTGCTGATATGGCATTTAAACCATTATTGTTGCTTTTGTTGCCTTGCCATATCATATAGTATTATTAATAAATATATGGCGTGGGGGCCTGATTAGTCTTAGCTCCAACGACCGACCGACCGATCGTTGTTTTGTTTGTCAGTCAGTCAATCAGCCAGTTGGTCGCTTATTTGTACGCAGCGGTGTCATTCATTTGCCATTTCAAGTGCTATGCACACTCATGACATATATACATACACACACAACATACGTACAAATAAGTAGTACATAGCACATACATACATGCATATAGTATGTGCCGGCAATAGTCGGACTAGTGTATACACATCTGTATTTTTGCTCGGTAATAAGCTTTAAACTGTAGCTATTGCACACAATTTGAGCAGCCAGTTATTCATTAATAAGTTGTTTAGATGTCAATTGCTGTACAGTGAGTACATAAAGTACACACACACATGTAAAAGAGACAAACGCTTTGTATTGCACAAACATTTCTTAAGCATTATTGTATGTATGTGTGAGTGCAAATTGTTGGCGAGTGGCTTTGAGCTATGCATTATTTTGCAGCTATTCCCGACACCCCCCCACCCCCTCAACTTACACAGTTTAAGATTTAAGTATCTCAATTAAAGCATTTAACGACAATTTAAATTTACAACTTTTTCTGCTTCTGGTACCAGTGTACCATGTTGTGTGTGTGTGTGTGTATGATACATATGTGTTCATTTTATCGATTTCCGTTCCAATACAATTCCGACAATCTACATAAATCAGGTGTGGCTGTGGAATCTATCTACAGTCTTATTGACACTAGATTAATTAACTGTAAACATATTGCAATCGTAACTATTTAATTTTAAATTGACATATTTAGATAAACTACTTTTTATACGGTTTTGTGCAAAAGTATGAAACAGAGGGAAGCTACTTTGACCCTATAAGGAATAAATATTCTTGATCAGCATCATGTCCGTCTGTATGCATAAACGCGGCGATCTCAGAGACTATGAGAATTGGAACATATGTTTATTTATAAATATCGATAACTCGTCCAGTTTTCGATATACACATGTGATCGATATGACGAAATATTAAAATCGGTTGAGAAGCACCGGAGATATGGAAGATTGAAGTTAACTGAAGTATGCAGTATACACACACACACACCCTGACCCACACACACACACTAAGCACTGACTGTACGCTTTAATCATGGTTTTGTGGTATCTTCTAGTCGGGATTTCTGAACTACATATGTTTCATTCTGGTTCTGCGAAACTTGCATTGGTCTCTTTGGATTTATAATTAACAATAACAATATGATAAATGGTTTAATGAATTTGCGAGAGATTCACATATAAAATGAATATTTTTATATATTTAAAATTGATTTAAAGCTATGCTAACGGTTTTTTGTCAGTTAGTACATTATTTATGCATATTCTTACTTTATCTTTTACTAATATTTAGTTATTGAACAACCTTTGGGAAATGACATAATATTCATTTAATGGAAAGTTTGCTTCCATCAAATGCAACAGCTGTTTCGTGCTGAAGTTCAATCAACAGACTGACAATCATATATACAACAGCATTTGTGATCAATCAACCACAATATAGACAAATAAAAATATTAAATACATATAACATACGTTGAACAAATTGTATTTGGTTACTTAAAATGTTTTAAATTTAACATATTTTACACGGTGACTTTTATTGAAATAAGCCAACACAAATGATATATAGTATAATAAATGAACAAAATTGTTTACAAATCGAACAAAACGAACATTAATATGTTTCTGTATTTTCTTTCCCTCATTTTGTATTTATTATACTATATCATCAGACGATCAACGCATTTGCTTACAATTTGTTTACGCTCAGTTTTCGCTTGCGGATTTTTCACTAATCTTTCAATACTCATTGCTGGACAGGTGTACGACTACTACGGGTACACGTCCAGTATGTGTGTGTGTGTGCGAGTGTGATGGGGTTTGGCTCCGTCTTCAGTTAACCAGCATAGAGTAAAGGAACGGGGCGAACAATAAAATTATCGTGCAATCAACTCGAAACGACTTCATCAATCAAGTAGCCAATAAATCATATAATACATTACTTTATATATCAAGACAAAGTGGTGTCAACCCTAACCTCTAAGCCCCCAACCAAACCCGACAATAATAATAGACACGTTTTCTGCTTTTTGGGATTCCTTTGCTTTTTCTCCCCTTTCTTTCGGGCTAGAATAATATCAATGGAATAGCTCGAATAACTCGACTCGGAAATGCAAACATATTTTTTTGTATGTCTGAAAACGAAGAACTAAATTTGTGTTGAATGTTTTTTTTTTGTTTTTTGTGTTTTTTTTCGATCGAAAGCAGTTATCTTGTTGTGCGTTGTTGTGTTTAGGCACAAAATGAAGAAGACAACTCTTCAAAACTTTCTGACACAACTAAGGAGAGAAACATAAATTTTTAGATAGCAACACTATCTAGTATCTATTTATGTACTATGTTATTAGTTGTTCTATGATTAATTCTTGAGTTTCGAGTTAAATCTAAGGTGCTCTATGCTCTTTTTCTCAACTATGGTTAAGCAAAGTTTTTATATCAAGTTAGTATTTGATTTGAGTGGATGAACAAGTAGAATTATGGTTGTATGTATTCAAAAATTAAGCTTAATTTTAGTGTTTATAGTTGTTTTTTGCTAAGAAGTTCATCATATAGAAGCTTAACTGTATTTTATTGGAAGAAGTTACGATTGCATACTCCCATTTCAAATATATTTGTTTCGAAATACTTTTAACGAGTATTTAAATTTTTTTCAACGTGTTTCGACAATTTTCTTTTGCTATAAATAAAATTGTATTCAAAATTGAATATAATTTATGAATAGTTTTAGGTTTTGTAAAATGTTTACCTATGATTGTTTTTTTCGAGAACGTGTGCATGACAAATAAAATTTAAGAGTTGGAAAATTTTTTAGATCTCAAAAATGCGTTTCGATTTGTTTATTTCCCTATTTAGTGTTGTGTGAGTTTCTTTTTTATTGGCTGACCAAATGTTGGTTTCTTATTTCAATTCATAGCACTTAGAGCCCCTTGGCGATTGTGTGCACCACATGCCACATGCCGCATGCCACATTCCAGCACACTGAATGCGTTTGCCATTCCCCATTATTGCTGCCGACATTTGTAAGGTTTAAACATCTAATTAGGGTATGGGCTCAAGTTCCTTAGCATGAACCCGTTAGTTGTTGCCAGGTGTTGTGGGCACTCTTCGTGTGTGTGTGTGTTAGGGGTGGGAGGGGCTAGGTTGATGCCTCCTTACAATTTACTGCTTCGGGCTACCTGTTAAATCGTAAAGTAAACAATGCGCATGAGGCACACTTAAGAGAACACCATCAAATTACATACACACACACACACACACACACAGTCATTGCCACCACCTCCCTCCCTGCCGCCCGCTGGGGCACTTGTAAAGCAAATAAAACCAAGTGCCTGTTTTTCCACCACACACACTCAAAATGCATACCGTGTGTGTAGTTGTAGTCTTTTCTCCAAACGGTAGCAGCTATTTGCCGATAACAATCGTAGCTGGCCTTTAACTTTCAGTGTTATGTAATGGACACAAAATTCACTTAAGTGAGCCACAAAATGCACACGGCAAAGAACAAGTGCAGCATATTTGTTAGATACTTGGTTATATGTATAAACCCTTACAAGAAAGTCTCCAAAAAGTTGTCCTCTTCAGTTTAGTTTTTCATTATTTTTTTTTTCGTATTATTTAAGCTTAATGGTAGACAGAGAGATATAGGTACGGGTATACACACACACAGTAGCAGCACATCGAAATATATATGTAAATATATGTGTAATGCTGGCTGTGTGTACCTTTTTGTTGTTTCTTGTGTATCTATAGTAAACAAATGCGCGTAAAAAATACACACGGCCAGCAAAAAATTGGCTGCCTGGAAAGAAAAAAGAAGAGAACAACAACGAGCAGCAACAACTACAAGAATCCCAAAAAACAAAAGGGGTAAAAATATTATTGAAACAACAACACGAAGACGGCCATCGTTATAGTGTTTGCCGTTGGACCCAAACGACCTATACGCTGTTGTCATACCCTATCCGAATATTATTTCTGGGTATATTTGGCTTCTCAGTTAGGCAAAACGAATCAAAAAGTTGCAACATTAACACTGACATAGAAAAAATATCATTTACGATCCAAATTGTATCTTTAATCAGTAAATTTTGATAAACATGTAGAAATCTGTCCCAAATCCAGTTCTTAATACAAAGCACATATGATTGAATGATTTAATTCTTGTAAAAAAATCGTATGATTATTTAATTTTATTATAATTTATAATAAAGGAAATGATCGAAATCGAATATTGTACATATTCGTCAGCTCCGTATGTATTTATTTCTTGAAAATCATTATTCTATGCTCAATTTTTTATTTGAACGTTTACACTGGGTATCTTTTAGTTGTGACTTGTCATTGTTTTTGCTGTTATTGCTCTTGTGGCACGCTGGCCTGCTGCCGTCTGCTGCTGTCTGCTTATCTAGATACATGAGCGTCGCGACGCATTGCCATCGCCTCATTTGGTAGCCCGCGGGGATTTGGGGGCAATGTGGAGAAGCTCCACGACTCTGAACTGGCACTGGGATCTGTTGTTGCCATCAACATCATTATCATCATCATCATCATCATCATTATCATCATCATGATCATCATCATCGTGGCTGTCGTATGCGTAAAAATTCTTTTAGAAGCTCGCGCGTAAAAACGTAAAAACAAACCTGAAAAGTTGTGTGTGTCTAAAACGAATGAGCGTGTGGCAACAACAACCAATACACACACACACACACACAGAGACTAACAATCACTGTTTCCTACCGCTAATATAACAAGTAAGAAGGCTCTAGTCGAGAAATCCCGACTACACTATACCCTGAACCCCATACTTTAAGTGTACAGTCAGTGCAGGCAAGAATGTGTGTGTGTGTGTGTACACGTATAGTGCATACTTTCTTAATTTCAATGCTCCATATCTCCGGTGTTTATGTTCCAAATCTGGGGTCTCTAGCTCTTATAGTCTCTGAGATCGACGCGTTTATACATACGGACGGACTTTTTACCCATTTTCATTTTTTCATTCAGGGTATAAAAATTGTTGTTATTGCTAAGAATTGTGGAAAAGAACTTCGCACAACATCTTTTTCTGGATTTGGTTCACTTGCAGTTTAGTTAGTTCATAAAATAGCTATTTCTCGTGTAGTTTTGAATGCTTGCGGCACATAGCTTGCACTACCACCGATTTTCGACCTACCAAATGAGCTATAAGCTAAAAATAAGATTCTCCAAACTTACTAACATTTTGGTTTTCAAAGCTATCTGCAATCTTAACAATAAATCTGCAATCTATATAATAAATTGTTATTATTCACATAATATAATGCCCAAAACATAAGGACAAATACATTATTATCGAGTGAAAATGAATCAAGTTAAAAACAATAATAATATTTTTATATGAAGAACATTTTTTCAGATAATAATCGTATTTATTTTTACACATTTGAATTATTGTTGCTAATTATATAAATTCAAAATCCACCTAAAAATATTTAAATATTATTATTAATTACTTAAAATTTAGCAAATTTTGATTAGACGCAAACATTTTTTGTTTTTATTAACATTTTTTCAAGAATTGAAATTCAGTTAAATAATAAAGCTTAGATCAATTTACTTATTACTTCTTAATTGAACAACTTTTGTTAACATTTACAAATTAAGAGTGGCGAAAAACATCAAAGATCCTTCTTATGAATTGAAGCAAAAGTAATAGAGACCGACTGCAAACAAACAAAAATAAATAATAAATAAACAAAATAAATAAATAATAAATGATAAATTTTCTCAACCATTGAACAATGTCGACCGACCTACGAATTAAGAGCGTACGTGCAAAAATAATTATATAAATTAAGACGATAAATGTATGTGCATATATAACAACACGTTTCGTTCATTTTTAATTCATGAAACTTATTTCGAGCTACCCAGACGACAGCCAAGACAAAAATAAAATAGCAGATGAAAAAAAATAAATAAAAATTATATATTCGTTAAACAAAAAAATAAATACACATATACAAAAATTCATACTATGTATAGATAGTTCTATATAAACACATATTAATACACGATACCCGTTGCCCGTTGCGTTTTGTCAGTCTCCATATAAGTGTATACGTTAGTATGTCTGTATGTTACATTTTTATTTGTTTTGGGGATAGACAAAAATAAAAAAAAATACACACACACACTCTCAATGACTATATATATGTACGAAAGCCAGACAACTGGCCGTATGTCTATCTATAAGTTTTGCAAAACAAAATAAAACAACAACCAAATGCAATTTATCTGCAATAATTTTCAATTCCGTTTCGCCGCAAAATCAACTGATGTATATATATATATATATAGAGATAAACGTAAAACGTATATTTGGACGCCAAACAAATAATCACTGAAAACTAATTTTCGTCGAAATTGATTAAAGAAAAAAGAAAAGACGAGTGCTTCCAAGAGAAATATCGAAATACTTAATACGATGGCAATGGTCGTGCGATTTTTCATTCATGCGCAAATCGTTGTACGCACACACACTAACGCATTTCAATATCTTTTTCGTGTGTGTGTGTGCATACAAACATACGATATTAAGTATACGCACTTATGTGCTTTGAAACATATTCATATATATATATATATATATATTCTTTTGACGTCTGTTTTTTTTCGAGTACGCTTCACACGCGTCAACACTTTTGGTCTGGCCACCACCCACCCACCTGGCAAGTACACATACATATTTATGTATGTATGTATGTTTGTACACTTTCTCAACATTCTTAATACGTTTTAATGCTGCGTAAATAATGCGATAACCGATTGCGACCACCGCATGCGTTTGGCAAATTAAGGCTACAACGATAAAAAGAGAAAATAAATAAATTAATACACACAAATATTTTCATTCTTATTTCTGAGAAATTTTGTGTTTTTAGTTTTTTCATTATTGTTTTTATTATAATAAAAATATTGTTACATACCGGAAAACCGTTTTTGAGGTTGGTTTTATTATTTTTATAACCTGAACCCATTGAAAATGGGTAAAAAGAGTATAATGGTTTTGTGCAAAAGTATGTAACAGGCAGAAGGAAGCATCTCCGACCCCATAAAGTATATATATTCTTGATCAGCATCAACAGTGGAGTCGATATAGCCATGTTCGTCTGTCCATATGTATGAACGCGTCGATCTCAGAGACTATATGAGATAGAGACTCCAAATTTGGTACATAAGCTCTCCTAAACCCCTAGGCAGTACAAGTTTGTTTCAAAATTTCGATAACTCTTTCCGTTTCCTATATACACATATGATCGATAGTCGGGATTTCTTGACAAGAGCCTTCTTACTTGTTATGCTTTAAAAATGATTTTGCTCTGGCTAAGATATCAAATTAAACAGAAACTTACTTTTGTGAACTCACGACAAAGGTTTCAAGCTCATAAACGAAGCAAAATACAAATAGTAAAGTATGCTAGGCTATATATAATGAATTATTAATGTTTATCTTTAAATATGATTGTTGCTGTTGATTTTGTTTTAAGATTTTCTCACTTGCGAAACGAACAACAAAATTTTCGCACACACAATAAAATGTTCGGTTGTTTCACGCCTTGTTCCCCACCATGGTTGGCGCCAACAACAAACTAACAACAAATGGCAACAAAATGTGAGAGATTTGGCGTCGTTTTGTCGCCATCAGTCAAAGTTCATGTTTGATTTACATGGTTATCTGTGAGTGTGAATATAAATAAAAAAGTGTGTGCATAAATTATATACACACACACACACACAAATTAACATATAGACTTCCAAACCACAGTTCAGTTCTTGTTCTTCTACCCAATCGAATGAATGTCTTTTGACCAAATTGAGCTGTGTTAAGTTTCACACAGCTGCCACAGCTGTCTTGTCATAAGTATGCAAAAATCTAAAAAAAAAAAAAAACAAGTAAGAAGGCTCTAGTAGAGAAATTCCGACTAGACTATACCCTGAACGCTAAACTTTAAGCATACAGTCAGTGCTTGCAAGTATGTGTGTGTGCATACTTGACTTAACTTCAATGTTCCATATCTCCGGTGTTTTTCAACCGATTTCAATAAAAATTTCACAGATTGTCATTATTTCGTCTAAGTTTGGAACAACTGCACCACAAAGTTTTCCAAATTCAAGATTTAGTTGTTATCGATCACATGTGTATATCGGAAACGGAAAGAGTTATCGTAATTTTTAAACAAACTTGTCATGCCTAGGGATTAGGCGAGCTTATGTTCCAAAGTCTCTAGCTCTTATAGTCTCTGAGATCAACGCGTTCATACATGCAGATGGCCGGACAGACGGACATGGCTATATCGACTCCACTGTTGATGCTGATCAAGAATATATATACTTTATGGGGTCGGAGATGCTTCCTTCTGCCTGTTACATACTTTTGCACAAAACCATTATACTCTTTTTACCCATTTTCAATGGGTTCAGGGTATAATAACACACCCAAATAACAGCCTGTAATTATAAGCTCAAAAAAGATATTTGGTAAACTTCTTGGAAATGTATGTACAACAACAAAAAATGCGCTTAAAATGTATTTTGCGGTTTGTCTTTGATGGCCTGTTTAAGAAATTATTGCCGCCAGACTGTCACCATTGACCACAATTTGGGTTTTTTCCAGATTCTTTTCGTGATCAATATTCAACAATCTGTTGCCAACAACGACTCACAACTCTGAATTTTATTTAATTTTTTTGATTAATTTCTTAATATTTTCTATTTACTTATTATTTAAAAACTTCTAATAAATGTTTTTCTTATTTTATTTCAGGTATGTTTCATAGTTGGTTAAATTGAATTTGCTTAAATGAAATGAGAAGTGAGTGCTAAGTAAGAACATTAAATTAAATCTTAATAAACAAACTAAACAATTTGGGAATGTCGAGGCAACAAAGTAAACATTTTTTTGCTATATTTTTATTTCTGTTCCCATAACAAAATTCGTAAGAGTAGCGAATTCCAAAAGCTTTTTTAATTTTTTTTTTTTTTAACTTCTATTTGCACATATATATTTCCAGATGCTTGTCGATGTGATGATTAAGCTTTAGAAAAATCGTGAAAATAGAATTAACGCTTACTAATCAATTATTTGTCTAGAATATAAACCAAAGTTCATTTATATAATGAAATAAAAAGAATATATATATATATATATATACACGCATATATATTTGTGTTATAGTCTAGTCTGAACTACGCTTAAGCTAATCGAAACATTTGTTATCCAATTTATATATATATTTATCATGAGAAGCATAAATTCATTCAGCTATATTCTTTTTCAATCGCACTCAATTTGGTTATGTATTTATTTGGAATGCAGAGTATACAAAACTGAGTTTAGCTTTTGGTTTATGTGAATCTTGATAAAACATTATATGGACACGTTCCTTATGTGGCTCAAGTGCAACCTTGATTTTCCCCATGCACATTTGGTTGACTCTTTTATAATTAGCTTTTTGCTTTTCGGACACATTTTTCTTTTTTTTCACATGCATCAACAATATTTCGTGTGTGTGTGTGTTCTTTTTTTCGCATGCACATTTTTTACCAAGCTAATCAGTTACAATAGCAATGCCAGAGGCGGCAGCGTACTTACGTTTCGTTTCGTGATTGCACTTTTAATTTACTACGTTTGTAGTATGCAAGCGAGCAGTACAGAAATGCAAGACTATACTATATATATGGAAACCAGCCGGCCCACGCACATGCACATGAACCGGTACCATGTAACCAGATCCCAGTGCTTAAGCACAAACCCAAAATCCAAACCAAACCGAGCCTCGAGACTGAAACCAAAGTTGAGGCGCGCCGTCAAGCAACCTACACACAAAAGTTGTTGTTACTTTGACACGACTTTGCATGCCACAATATCGTCAGTTAGTTAGTTAGGGTAAGGAACGAGTGTGGTTTTTCATCTATGCTATTAAACACAATGTTCAGGCAAAGAAATGAAATTCAATGAAATTAAATAATGCGTTTGTGTTGGGTTTTTTTTGTCGTTAAGCGTGGGCACACCAAGCATTGCCTCTTCAATGATGCCTCAAAGCTTCCACAACCGAAGCAGTAGCTCATTTAATTTGTTTATTTTTCACAAAAAACACACAAGTGTGGGTGTTGTGTTTGTGTGTGCCGATGTGGGTGTTTATTTGGGTTTGTTGTTTGAGGTTAGCGGATTTATTCAAGGGTTCCAAAAGCTCTTCGAAGAGCTGCAGCACAATTGAAAAATTCTTGTTAGCTATTTGTTTGTAATCCACATATTTGGTTTGTTAACTTAAACAAGCAAGTAGTTAAAGATTTCTTAAAAACGATTTTTTATTTGTGTTTCCAGCTAAATTTTAATTTTGAAGTTTTTTCAAAATAAACAATTAAACAATTGTAAGAAAATCAGAAACAAAGTTCTAAATAATTGATGGTTTATCCGCTTAGCAATGTTGCCTCTGATCTGATCACCGAGTTTGTTCTGGTTTAACAAACCTTATCGCTAGTTCAACAGGGTATGCAATTAGTCAAGCGATTTCGGCATCTTAATCACAACGCAGCCCACTCGATTTTCAGCGGCTGATCTCTTTTCACGAATTGCGAAATCAAAATTTAAATGTCTCGGCCAGAGTTTATCTAACAGCTGATAGGCAATCGACCGCCGGACAGGCCAACTAACTGACTCATTAACGAGTTTTCACTTCTGATGTCGTCGAGATGTCACAAAGGTCTCTCTTGAGTAATCGAAACTTGGCGTGACTCAAAAACACAATTTAGCAATGCACAATTATTATTAATAAAGACCCTCAGCTGTATGTATGCAGGTGTCCAAATCTACGTATAACAGTTCATTTTTGTGCTAAAACCTTTAACCTTCATTTTTTTTCTGTGCTTTTTGGTTTTCTGTGTGCCTTTGACATTATCCTGTTTACTCGCACTCTTCGGTTTAGACAAACAACACCCTAAAGCCGAATAAAAAGGCACAGGACCAAACAAAATGCCAACTTCAGAGAAATTATGTGTATATATGTGTATATTCTTATTTGTGCTCCCTCCCTTTTTGGGCTCCCATTTGCTTAGGCCTTTTAATCGGGTGGACTCAAATGAAGGTTCTTCTTTAACTTAAACTTAAAATGGATATGATATATATCCAGTATATAATTTTTGACATACTTTTATATCAAACTGCAAAGAGACACAAATTCTAATCTTTGTCAATTAAATTTTTGTTAAAAATTGAGTATGATTTATTTAAAAACATTCTCGAATTCGATTTAACAAAACTATTTAGCTGATTTTATGAACAACGTTTGATTAAATCAATTCTTATTACTTGTTTGAAAGACAAATGAAATGTTGTTAATATTTTTATAAAATTGTACTCAAATAATATTCAAAAAAAATTCCTTTCTATTTGTTATTTTAACACAATCATAACTTATTTATAATTATCTAGCTCACCTATTTCGTTTTACTCAGCATCTGAACAAAATTAACAGCAGCAAGCTCATTTTTTTTAGTGCCTCGTGCTTCGATCTGAAATTTGAGATAAGCCACAATCAATTAGTGACTATATAAACAGCAACACGAAGTCTAGCGAAGGGGAGGAGATGAGACATTAAAGGGGGTGACCCATTGCTCACTGTGTCTCACTTCTCAGTTGATTGTAATCAAATAAGTAGACTGACAAGCCCCATAGAGACATAGCTAGAATACTAACAAACAAACAAAAAACAAAATTCACACAAATCTTCTCGCTACTATATTTCATAGATCAGTACAAACCACAAAGAAAAATACTATATAGAAGAACAGAACAATAAACGAAAACATACAGAATATACAAAAACAAGGCGAGCAAAGTACGCTTACGCATTTGCTAAGTGGTGTCAAATATTTACATGATATTATATTTCGATTTTCTATTTACCTTTACATACTTTGACTTTTGAGTTTTCAGTTTTCCATACAGCTAAACAAATGGCTTTGCATAACGCTAAAATATTTCGCATGCATATCCAAATGAGAAACGAGTCCAGAGAAAGAGAAAGAGAGATAGAGTCCAGTGTGATATATGTAATATTTCTTAATTAGTTACTAAATTTAATGTGCGACGCTAAATGAACTTCTACAATATTACTAAAATATATAAACGTTGATTGGCATTTTGTATCTGTTACTTTTTCCCTCAAGCTATAAGACACATCTGAAAAGAAATACTTCACCAATAGCATGGCACTTGTTGACCTACTTTCGATGGCAGTTGCCCCATTAATTAAATTTATCCATCCGCTGACCAGTCCCCCTTAATTGCCTATTATTTATGCACACAGCATTTAAATAAAGCTGATTAAGCGTCTAATAGTGAAGCATCGCATGTTGTATTTTTAGACAATTGCAAAAGCCCCCTACACATCAGTTAAGTATGTTTTGTTAACTTGGTTAGCACACACTTGTCTAACCTCATATGGCTCTTCCTTTGACAGAATAATCCAGCAGCTGCTACATTAAGCTTAAATCGATGACAAAAGAAACTCAAACTTAAATGCTACCCGAACTTATAAGTACTTGAACTCAAGTTTTTATGCTACGTCGGTATTAGGTATATTTAGGAGGGTCTCATGGTTTCCTCAGTAAACGTAAACGTGTAATGCATGGGAAAAAGTTTGAGAAACTGGACTTAGAATTCAATTGAAATCAGTCGGGCGAGAAGATTTTGCTTTACTTGAAATATTTTATTTTGCTTTTGAAAAAGTTGTCTTGAGCCTTAAATTGTATTTGAGTTGTTTCTTGTTTTGTAACTAAGTTAAGTTCATTATTGCCTTATTTCTGAACTATGAATCGAATTTTATTTAAAGCGAGAAAGCTTAACAAATACACAAAGAAATTAGTTTTTTAGTTTTTTATTTATTTTCCTAAAAGTTCTAACCTCAAGTTGTACTTGTTCAAATTAGTGTTGGGCATTGAATTGTATTCCATATTTTGTGAAAGAAACACAAATAGAACAATCTTAATTAAACTTTTAATTGGCTTGTAATGCTTTAATCATCCACTAATATATGCATTGCATTTGTTATTTCTAATTTCAGTCAGTTGATTGACTTGATTCTAGTATCACCTAATAGTTGTCTGTCCCCTATTGTAGTTCTTTGTCATATAATTTGAACCCTTTGCGCCTTACCAACTTTGCAATACTTGTTTCATATTTTCATTATATAGAAAAATGACTTGTATGTGTGTTAATCAATTGGGGTTCGTTATGTTAACAGAGTGCAAAAGTAGTTCACAGTTCATTCCCCCAAATTACGAAAGGGAGCTGCCTGCGTTTGACACTTGTGGTCATAACCACACCCCACCAGCAACGTTGGAGCCGATGGCGCAATGAGTGAACCCTAATCACTGCGCATGAAACCTCTTATATAAAAGTTTCGCCTGTTCGTAATTTTTATACAGAGACTATAGGAGCTACAGACACGAGATTTGGAAAATAAGCTCGCCTAATCCCTAGGCAGTAAAAGTTTGTTTCAAATTTTCGATAACTCTCCCCGTTTCCGATATACACAAGTGAACGATAACAACTAAATCTTGAATTTGGAAAACTTTGTGATGCAGTTGTTACAAACTTAGACGAAATAGTGACAATCTGTGAAATTTTTATTGAAATCGGTTGAAAAACACCGGGATATGGAACATTGAAGTTAAGTCAAGTATGCACACACACACATACTAACAAGCACTAACTGTACGCGTAAAGTATATGATTCAGGGTATAGTCTAGTCGGGATTTCTCGACTAGAGCCTTCTTACTTGTTCTGGCTGCTGCTGTGTAAGCGTTTTGTGCGGTTACTTAAGAAAGAATTCTAAAGATACCTTTTTTGCTCCCTCTTCTACATCATCACCCTTGCCTCCTTTGTTCGTGTCTTAGTTGTTATTGTCGATTGAAATGCTTTTTTCCCCCTGTGTATATTTAGTATTTTTTTTTCATTTCAAAGCTATCCCAACAACAATTTTGTTATGTACATCTAGAGTTTGACATTTTTTCTGCTTTCTAAATACACGTGTGTATGTATGTGTGTGTGTATTGGTTGTTCAATGTTGCGTTGAGTTCTCGGAGGGTTTCACTCTATTTAGCTGGTCCTGGTGGTCCCTGCCGCTCTCAGCTCCTGCGTGTGTATGATTTATACATATTGTAAGGTTATTCCGCATTAATATTTTGTCAAAGGCGAAACCGTTGTGAGCCTGTTAAATTGGTTTAAGGGTCTTTTGGGGCTCCACGTTCGATGTTGTTGTTTTGTCATGCTCAATTTGGTAGCATTTTATAATGCTCTTAGTTAATAATTAATTATTATCCGAGAGCTTTTACGAACTAATATACGAATATTGGACATCATTGTTGTTAGTTCACGACTTAAAAACTTTGAACACTTTATTAATTGTGTACCCTAATTAGAGAAGACCATTTCAAATATTTAGTCGCTCTTCCGCTTACTAAAATTAGAATATATATATATATCTATTATTATGTATTGTTTTAAGAAATAATAATTCATTGGAGTATTATTTTATTGAACAAAAATGTTCTTTATACATAATCAATACAGAAGCACTTTCAAAATAGTTCATATTCAAGGCAAAAGGATTTCAAACTCTCAGACAATTTGTGTAAGCAATTTAGAATGGAACTTTGGTTTATTACTTGTAAATATTTCGATTAATTTACAGTACATAGCGAACAATATATTCATTACAAATGTTTATAAAAAATAAAAAGTACCGAAAAAGCTTTTTTCTCTCTCTCAAACAATCTACAAATGTAAACTAATTAAATTTAGTTCTAGAAATAAAGGCAATTGAATAACTTAGCATATATACACTCCTCTCCGGCATATCTAAACTTAAAACAATGGAAAATTTTGAAAACAATTCGAAAACATCGAAGCTAACGTTACACCAGTCTTTGTCCATTTTCCGTTTCCATTGATTGTATTATGTGTTTTCCCCAGCAAACAGTTTTCAAATCACTAACATTTTATCATTTTACTAGCTTTGTTGGCCAACTCCCACCCACACATGCATGCATGCATATACTAACAAAGCAACACGCACATTTCTATGCCACTGATAATTTTGAAAGTTAGTTTTGGAGGCAACAACTTTTACATTGGGGCCTCATTAGCATTGTTAGTCAAAGTTGATAATAAAGTTTAACCGTGACTCAATGCGGAGGCGTGTGTCAGTAACGACTGTGCCCGATTTTTACTGTCGTTGGGGTTTTATTGATTTTTTATTGAGCGTAAATTGAAACATATGCATTCATAAAACTGATCGGTGGGCGGTGGAAAAACTTATAGGCTGTTGCTCAACCTAATAAGTCAATCCAATTATGGGTTATTTCAATGGGCCTTAACAAAAACAAGAAGAAAAAGAGAAAAAAAAGAAAAAACTACGCCCTAGACAATCTGGCAAATGCATAAGATGCTATTAAGCCGGACAGCTGTCATGTTGGGCTCCCGTTGACCGGCCCCGAGGGAGAGTATTTGGTCCAGGAGCATCCTGTTTCAAAATTTGTTTCTCTAATTTGCTAACGAAAGGAAAATCAATTTTATGCAAATGCTTTTGGACATCTGGGATGTGGCCAGAAGCTACGCACAAGTAAGCAATGTGTATTTATAAAATCAATATGATGTTTCCATAAAATCCGTTCAAAAGGAAAACTTGCCATCAAAAACATAAGTTACAGTTTGAAAGCTGAGAAGCTTAAACTTTACTTACTTACTTCGTTTTCATAACATTTAATTACGATTTCCCAGAATGCTGAAACTGCCTGAAGCAAATATAATTGCGTATAAGAGAAAACAAAGAGATTATCTGTGCAATGGAAACATAAAATACTCGGTTTAATTAATTATTTAATAGCAACGCAATAGACTCATTTTGCATATCTTAAAACTAGCAAATGCTTGCAATCTTGGAGTTTTTTTTTTTATAAAACTAAGCATTCGATTCGACTTAAAAGCCCTTGTATATTATTCCCGACATTATAGACACTTTATATTCGAATTTCGCTTTTGCGTTTTCAATCAATTTGCAAATAAAAAAAAAGCGTGCGTACGTTCGTTTAGTCATCAATCTTTACATGCATTTATCCGTCAATCTCTTCATCCATCTATCTGTTCGACTGTTCATAGAGCAAGAAACAAAACATCTTTGATATTCTACATATTGAATGTATGCAAAAAAAAACAAAGCTTTACCCAGAACCCTAGACCTTCGCTACTACACCAATGCTTAAGGACTTAACTTCAATCTTCCATATCTTCGATGTTTCTCAACCGATTTTGATGAAAACAAGTAAGAAGGCTCTAGTCGAGAAATCCCGACTACACTATACCCTGAACCTCATACATTAAGCGTACAGTCAGTGCTTGCAAGTATGTGCGTGTACGTGTAGATTGCAAACTTTCTTAATTTCAATGTTCCATATCTCTGGTGTTTCTCAACCGATTTCAATAAAACTTTCACATATTGTCATAATTTAGTGTAATGTTTTAAAGTACATCACAAAGTTTTCCAAATTCAAGATTTAGTTGTTATCGATCACATGTGTATATCGGAAACGGAAAGAGTTATCAAAATTTTTAAACAAACTTGTACTGCCTAGGGATTAGATGAGCCTATGTTTCAAATCTGGAGTCTGTAGCTCTTATAGTCTCTGAGATCGACGCGTTCATACATACTGACGGACGGACATTGCTATATCGACTTGGCTGTTGATGCCGATTGAGAATATATATATACTTTATGGGGTCGGAGATGCTTTCTTCTGGCTGTTAAATACTTTTGCACAAAACCATTATACCCTTTTTACCCATTTTCAATGGGTTCAGGGTATAAAAATGGCACATATTTTCATTATTTTGTCTATAGTTCAATACCAAAGCAATTTCTAAGTGTTTGACATTCAAGATTGTGTAGTTATCGATACCAATTGTATATCGGAAAGGAGAAGAGTTATCGAGCAAGCTTATTTTCTAAATTTGCAGTCTCTCATACGAACAGACGCATTTTTCAGGGTATAAAAATAATCAATAAAAAAAAAATTTAAAAATCTAGAAATACGATATAAATAAATACCCGCATGCTGGCTGCTGTACAATCATTTAAACTGCTCGCGTTTATAACAATGAAATCAAAACACAACAGCGCAAAAAATTTACATTTAGAGCTCAATCAAATGCAATTTGCATGTCGTACAAATAAAAACCAAGAACAGCAACAAAAAAGAAACCATACGAAACCCATTTTTTTGTTTGTTTTTTTTTATGCAACTTAGTTTACTAAATGTGTTTTTGTGTATTTCATAAATATTAAATGGCCTCGCATTGCATAAGTACACACACACACCGTAGAAAATGCAACGCTGCATGCGTTTCCAGGGTTGCCATCATCACCATCATAAATACTTTTCTCTATACATTGGTAATTCGTTTCGATAACTTCACCAGAGCACCGTTTACAGTTAAGTACGTGTCTTTTTTTGAACTCACAACGATTTTGCCATCGATTTCGATTTCGATCAGTATAGGCTCTCCCTTTGTATGTATATGCTGTTACACTATAATTTGCCCAACGTTAAATTGCTTAATATTTCTAGGAAGTTATTGAAGGGTCAGCAGCTTGCAAAATCAATTTGACATCGATTCGTTGTAAAAAGGAATTCAATTCAATAATTTGAAAGAATGCTATTAGAACTTCCTAAGCATTGTTTTGAAACTTACCCATGGGACATTGTTGAAACTGAAACTTTTTTATATCGATGATAATATTATTTCATAATCATTTGATAATATTTGTTATTGTTTTAAAGGAAGCTTTTTAAATATAATAACCAATAATTATAATAAAGCCTTTTTAAATATTTTTATATTGATTTGAGCTTTTAGTACTTATTTTACATTTTCTCGAATCAAGTTTAGCTTTAAATTAAAATTGACGCTGTAGTCGAATTTCATTTTTCAATCTAAATAAAGCTCGAAAAAGCGCTTAGTAAGACCTGAAGTTTTCGACGCGTTTTTGTTGCTCTCGGTTAACTTAGATTATTGATAAAATTTGTTGGTGGACTTGGACTCGCACAGACAACGACAAGAAGTAAAACAGTAGCAACAACAACAAGAAGTATAACAGTAGCAACAACGTTTGCTCGTAACTTTGACGTTTACTGCATATCATTGCATGGCTGTTGTTGTTATTGCTGCTCCTGCTGTCATTTATAAATTACATTTATTTTTGTCTCGCTCGCACTCACGCTGTGCTTGAACTCGAACATAAGCTCAGCTCCAGTTGCCCTTTGTGGGCTCAGCTATTGACAACGACGACGCCTGCAGCGCAGCGCAGTAAGCAGCAGCTTCCAGAATTCAGAACAGCAGCAAAGGCTCAAATTTGTTTATTCTTGTCGGTCGCATTTTGTTTTGTTTATTTTTATACTTTTTCGCTTAGCTCTCATTCTCATTTTCTCTTTCAACTTATCGTTGTCGTCAACATCGGCGTCATCGTTGGGAATATTGCATTGAAATTTGCAACACATTCCACTTTTTTGAGGCTCTCTTTGGCGTTGGCTACCGTTTGACGTTTCTGTTGGGAATAAAATGAAATGATTTAATGCAAATATTATACGCCATATTTTTTTTTGTACACAGCAATGTTCCGTCTTGTCTCTCTACATGCTTCTATAACTTCTTTATCATGATACTCTTGATGTTCGTCATTTGCTTTAACATTGCCGACATTGGCAACAGTTTAATTCATTTTGCAACTCTTTCAAAGGATTGGATGGATGAATCGGCTTCTGTTTGTGTTGTAATTGAAGTGCCAAATGCTCAATATAGATTGTGGTTGAAGTGGAATAAATAAGATTTGCAATAAAATACATTTTGTGATCTTAGGATTTATTTCGTTCCTTGATTTAATCATATATTGTTTCCCAATGGCAGAGAAGAGGCGATTATATGCTGTATAAAAATGACATATGAAACTTTCCAGAAACAACAAAAGCGTGAATGATACAAAAAGAGAGATAATAAAAGAATGAAGACAGTCCGCGTTTTTTTCACGAGCGCTAGGATATAAAAAGTATTAATTAGTGTGCGCATCAATTTGAGCATCATCAGCGCAAATTTATTGAGAAATGCATTAAAGCCAATTAGAGAACGACAGAAGCAGGCGCCATGGAAACGATTCCAAAAAATGTTTTCTATTGTTCGTTGTAAGATGCTGCGATTAAGGGAGCTTAAAGTAGCAACATTGCTGGTTACAAAATAAATAATCGCACGTTACCCAGCAGTATAACCTAAACATTATTTAAAACTTCATGCAATTCATCTTACCAAAAAACAGTATATAAAATGAAGATGTACATCTGGTCTTGAAAGATATTACTTAAAGTCGCGCACAATCTGCCACAGCCCTCTTATTTTGTCATGCCTTTTTTTTTTTTTGGTGCACTTTTTTCCTTTTGTCATCTCATCTTTGGGCCTTGCAATCAGAAGAAAAAGCGCTCAGCAGCACACCTAATACCATCACACCAGCAGCAGCAAATCCTCCCCCTCTATCTGCGCTACACCACCATCACTCTTATAGTGCCGTACATAACCCTCGCGTAGCTACACAATACGTACCTCTCATACAACCATATTCCTTGTGGTCGATTCTTGCTCAACATTTTTTCGCGTTGCCAAGCAGATGCAGTAGGCATCAAACACACACTCACACAGGCATAGCAACTCGCAAAACACACATGCAAATACACAAACTCACATACAGCCGCTTAGTACACTCGTCTTTACAACTCAACAGCATCGCAGTACGACAGACGGCTGCACTGCGACCCCCAATCTGCTCCCCTTATGCGCGCGCCCCCGCTCTTGTCAGCAGTCTTTTCATTCTTCTATATTACGCTGTTTTTTTGCTTCTCCTTTTTTTTTTTACTAGTGCGGCCCGCACTTGGCAACAACAACTAAAACACAAGCTCAGACTCACAGCGCATACGAATAATTTACGCCATGCGAAGGCAAAAAGCTAAAAATGAGTAAAGGCTGTTACAGCAGCAGCAACAACACAATCGCATGCATACTTACTCCCAGGCAACGAGTTGACCTACAGTGGTGGTTAATTAAATCTATATACATGATTTCAATAAAATCATAAGTGTGCACAAGTTCATATGTTTTTTATTAATCTTTTGAAAATGCAACAAAGAAGTTTGCTTTTTATCAGTTATTTGGTTGTAGTTGAACAAGCCAATGCTTTTGTGTGTGTTTCAATTCGTATGGCCTCCACTGTGTGTAACACTGCTGTTACACGCGCGAATGTAACTTCTCTCTCTCGCTCTCTCCCTCTCTGCCTATGCCGCGAATTGCATTCATGCGTGCATGTGTGTGTCAGGCTTTCGTATTGGACGAACAACGCACGACTTGTTTGCATTTACTCTACGCAAATGAGCGGCGTCGCTGTTGTCGCTTTTTCTGTTTTCAAGGGTTGGGTGCACTGCGATGCTGTGAAGTGTGGGTCGACACCCGCAGAAGATCCCCCCGACCCATCCTCTGTCTGCAATACAAAATGTTTGCGCACAACTCACTCTCACTTGATGGTTATGATGCTGTGCTGCAGTTTTTCCATTTGCTATACATTGAATGACTAAGAGTTTTGTCGTTGTTGTTGTAGCTATTATGGAGAATGGGAGGACTTCTGACGAGTTGGCAACAACATAAAAAAATATATGTAAAAGAAAAAAAACACAAAATCACTGCAAATTCGCATGCTTACTGAGCGCGCGCTCTTTCTCTCTCTCTGTGGCGCTCCGGCCTTTTGCAATAGTATGCCCTGCCCCCAACACTCTCGCGACTTCGGCTAGTGCTTGTTGTATTTTCTGCTGCTGCTGTTGTCAACGAGTGGGGTTACTGACTTTGCAGCAGCCAAGCACTGGCACACTGCTACCGTTGCTTTGTACGTTTCTATGCATATGTATATGAGCATGTCAATATAAATGCGTGCGGGCAGCGCCGTTAGCCTCAGCAGCGGCAGCGGCAGCAGCAGCGAATGCAATGTAAGTGAGTAGAAATGCAAGGAACGGCACACAGACAGTCGGTCAGCCAGCCAGCGTCTGCATTAAGTTTGGGGCTTGCATTTTTGGGCTTTGCTTCGTATTTTGCTTTTGCGCAGCCTCTGCCTCTATATCTGTCTCGTGAGTGTTGAGTTCATTTTACACTTTTGCTTGTTTGCATCGCTTTCGTTGTGGATTTGGCGCCAAAAGATGATGCGAAACTAACTACCGTTAAGGTTCAAAGAACTCTCGAGTCTAATTACGACGCATGCGGTCATATCATAACAAATTTATGCGACATGTTTACATGTGTAAGTGTGCATATGTGTGAGAGTCTCTACAATACAATGTGTGCATTTTAGTTACTCTCTCTCACACACTCTTTGCTTAGAATTTATCATAACTGCATTGAGATCAATCGCACATTTGTAACGGGCGTGAGTGAATTAAAGCATCATAAAACTGAATATGCCAATAAATAACTATAACAACGACGGCAACATCTGTGGGAAGCATGTCAACTGCAGTTGCAAACCACACAATAATTGACCAAGAGCAATAACAGGCGGTACCAACTGCAAACAAGAGCACACCAAAGTTTAAAATGATCGACGATGTTTTCCCCTGGTTTCATTGTAAACGTGGCCAACAAATACCGCCCTTTTTGTTTACTTGACAGTGGTCACAATAAAAAGCTAACTAATTTTGAATTCCGAATAAAATCATACAAAAATTGTGCAAAGCTACCATCAGCGAGTATAACAGTCATGCCAACCATTCTGGACGCCAGTGTATAACAGTAGGTGAAAGAAACAGAGTACATGCCGAGAGGCATAGAGCACAGACAGATTGATGGACAAGCACGGTTGAAGCTTTAGAAATGGAGGGCACGCATCTGTGGCAGTGCACAGCAGAGCTAACATATCACTCACCTGCCTCCCACCCCCAACCCCCTTATATGCATATATCATTTACTATAATAATAACACAGGCATACAAAATATATAGATTTTGCCCGCATAGAAGCTGAACAAATACATATGTATGACCAACAAATCAAGAGAGGCTTTTTCACAGCTTGGGCTGAGTATAAAAATAATAATTATAATTATAAAGAGAGCAAGATAGAAAAGGAAAGATTGGGAAATCCTCCTCCTACACACACACGCACACACATAGAACATTGCAAGGCGATTTAGCATAGCAACCAACGCAAATGCACTAATGAAAATAAAAGTTGTAAAGAAGGCAACAAGAAAATAAAATAAAGCGAAAATAAAGCAATCATTGCACTTGTTCCGCTCTCCGTACACACACAGCAACAGAATCAACAACAACAGCACCAGTGTGAGAAAAGCTTTACTCCTGTTGCTATGTTCAGTTATTTTGCTTATATTTTTTTTCAAAACTTTCTAGCCATGATGTTGTTGTTGAAGTTGTTGCTGTTGCCGTGTGGCCCACAATGGGCGTGGCAGTCATTTCCCGCAATTACTCCCGCACACTACGATGGGACATGAACCTAGTAAAATACAGTGTGTGACAGAGCGAGAGAGAGCGGGAATGAGTTGATGTTTTGTATGAAATGAATGATAAGCCGAATTGCAATGGTTTGAAGAAATATGGCAACGCTGTATCGTACAAATAACACACTCTAGTGCAAGCGAATTCACACACACACACCCACAAATGAATATACGCGAGCAGCCTGGTAGTATGCTACAGTTTTTTGTTCAACCATACGGGTGGCCCATGCCAATTGATTGAATTTTTGTAACTATTGCTCGAGTTAGAGAAAAGTTCTTGAATTCGGAATACTCAGTTCTTAGTTATGCTGATTTTTTTTGTGCGATTCTAAAACGTTTAATATGTAAAATTCATAGAGAATCACAATATACTGTTTAATAAGAAAAAACTACTTCCATTTCAGACAACAAATTTAATCCTTCTATAAAGAAATATCTTTTTCACATTTACTGACTCTTTAAAGACTTTTTTCTACCCACCTCAAACTGCGAATCTTGTAATTAAAATCTTTTTTTGCGCAACACTTGTACATTTTAATTGTGTGCGCTGTAAGCAGTTCAATCACCATAAGTGTAATTAATGACTTATATCACTCTCAAATAAGTAATTATTTTCTTATCACATTATGAATTCTTATAATTTGCCTTCTCCACATATAACTACGCATCACAACAGCCAGTAAACACGAAATCTAAATCGTAGTAAAACGTAGTGCGTCCTCTTTGGTAACTATGCGCCCCAATAAAGTCATGCACCCTCGTGCACGCGAATAATATAATCCTAAGACGGTTGCCCTCTGCCCAAGAGAGTAGGTGGCTTGGGTGACTGTTATGGGTCTAACGCGCAAGTTCATCAAAGTCGAGGCTGCAACGGTAATGCACAATGGGATTTATGACTAAAGTATGCGATATAAATTTGAGTATATGATGTTGTGAAAAAAGTTTCCTACAATACAACAAATTTCAAGAATGTGTTTTTGAAGATTATTGGATTTTGAAAAAAATTTAAAATAGTTTTTAAAATAGAAAAATTTTAATGAAAGGAAATAATCAATTTGAAAAATATTATTATATATTACATATTGTTCACCAATCTTGCAATCAGAAAAATATGTTTTGAATTATGAATTTTATTCAAGTAATAAATTATCTATCTGCGTAGGGATTCACCGTGTTCTTATGATTTTCGATTATAATTTGCCAAGAATATTTCAGTGGCTTATGATCTTAACTTTCTTCTCATACAGTCCTATCTTTTTTTTATATCCTTTTACAATCGAACTTCCGCAAACTTTCTATATAAAAAATTAGTTTAGTTAGTTCGACTATTTTTTTTTTTTTGTAATGAAGTTTACTTTTACCCACTGTTGAATGTTGTCTTCGACGTCTGTGTGTCTGGCCTGTTGGCAACAGTGGGCCCGTTAGCTGTTTGCCAGTTGCTGTTTGGGGTTGCCAGATGATTTCGACTTTGTATGCAACTGTACTGAGTTTTTTTTTACACAAGTATGTGTAGATGTATGAATGGCGTAGGTTTATGTGTGTGTGTGGATGGACGGCTTTAGCATACAATTTTTCAAGTATCATTTATACGAGTATTTTATTTTTACTCTTTGAGAACAAAAACGCCTCCCATGCCAAAAACCCAGAACCAGAAACCCCAAACCCAAAACGCCTGTCTGGCTAGCTGTGTGTAAATTAAATTGTTTCCGTTGTCGATGTTGCACACACACACACACACACACATACATAAACAGAGGAACATGTATTAACTGTATGTATGTAGTTTTTGGTCCGAGATTGAATTTTATTATGGTGACAGATGTCTGGCGCCATAGTGGCCAAAGTCGAAGCGCCAGGATGTCAGAATTGTCAGGATGCGGATTATGCTAATTATGAAAATGACATTTTGGCCATTAAATGGCTTTCGGTTGTCAGTTTGATTAATGTAAATGTTCTCTCTCTCTCATTTGCAGGAGGCGATGCCAATGATGGTGTTGCTGATGTTGCGGGCGACATCGTTGCACAACAACAACAAGAATTACAATTTAATAACAAGCAATAACAATAAGCCGACCAATACTAGCCAATATTAGGAAAAACAGAAGCAACATAGCAACAACAACAGCGACAACAATAATCCACACACATGTTGCTGCTACAATTGGAACGATCACAGCGTGGAGAGCAACAGCAAGTAAGATGCTCAGCGCTGCCGCTAATCCAACAACAACAACAACAGCAACACACACTGGAGCAGCAGTTGCCGTCGGCGAAACTTATGTCATAACAAATAAACACCTCCATCAGCAGCAGCAACAGCAGCAGCAACAACAGCAACATTTTGTTGTTGCCGCCAACACAATGGTCATACCAGCAACATCAGGCGCCGGTATACCAACAGCAACAACAACATCAACAACAACAGCAACAAAAACCACAACAGCAGCAGCAGCAGTTGAACAACAGCAGCAACATGTATTGTTTCAACCGCAATTACAGTTACAAACAGCAGCAACACCTCAGCAACCATCGCAGCCCCCGCGCCAGCATCCCAAGAAGCGTAAATTTGATCCAGCTGAGCTGGACAAAGTCGAGCAACAGCAGCAGCTGCAGCAGCAACAACAGCAACATACGTTGTACAAGCAACAGAAACCCGCCGATACGCATGACAACAGTGATGCAATTGCCAATGGAAATCTTGCTGCCGTGCAGCACAATGCGTTAGCGTTGCGCACAATGATTGTCAGTAGTTCATCAACAGCAATCAATTGTATAGGTGCTGGTGCTGGTGCTGGTGCTGGTGCAGGCGCCGGCAACAGCAGCAACATTGAGAATATTAGGCAACAGCAGCAGCAACAACGTATTATAATCGCATCGCCGCTGCAACATGTGGCAAGTATTTATGAGCAACGTGTTGCTGGCATCATTAGCAACAATAGCAACAGCAACAACAGTCATGCAGCAACCAATCATTTGCGCACACACACTCCCCACTACTATCAGCAACAGCAGCAACAACAACAAACACGTTTTAGCTTTAACTCACACAATCAGCAACATGTACAGGAACAACAGCAACAGCAGCAGCAACATGAGCCTGTTGCTCTACTCGATCTCAGCGAATGGACTAATACGCGTGTCCTGGCCAAAGTTGGCAAATGTTATGCCCCCGGCAAGATACAGCAAGTGAACGAGGCAACAATCACGCCCACAGCCAATACGCCCCCCTCAATACTCGTGAAATTCGATGCCGCCGAATTCGGGCAGCAATTGTATCAGGATGTCCTGCAACACGGACGCTACAATGTGATACTCGATGCCAGTCCCCCAATGGCGGATGTAAGTGCTAAATAATTAGTATAACAAGATAAAAAAGAAACTTTCAGCTAATCATTTTCAATATACATATTGCAGATCACGTTGGATGCACGTGCTTGTGTTCGTCAAAGCCTCGAAGGACGCACTGTTGACTGTGTATATGTGGAGGGCATCATTTTGGACATCAATCAGGGAACCAAGCAGTACACAGTGCAACTAGCAAACGATGAAGTGGTAAGTACAAAAAGGACAATAAGAGCAATTGTTGTTTCGTTGGTGCCTTTTGTGGTCTTCGACCACATAAAGTATATATAGATATAGCCATGTCCGCCTGTGTGAACGCGTCGAACTTAGGAACTATGAGAGCTATAGACTTCAGATTTGAAACATAACATAACCTCGCCTAAGCCGAAGGCAGTACAAGTTTCTTTCAAATTATCGATAGCTCATTGTGTTTCCGATTTACACGTGCGATCGATAACAATAAACTTTGAATATGGAAAACTTTGAAATGGCGTTTGAAACTATAGGCGAAATAATGAATATCTGAGACTTTTTTTTTTAAGTGGTTGAGAAACACCGGAGATATAGAAGATGAAAGTTTAGTCATCAGTGCCGTAGTGCAGGCATGGCCGTACGGGTAAGCTCAAGGGTTCATGGTATCTCCTAGTCGAGCTTACTCGACTAGAGCCTTCTTACTTGTTGTCTTAATAAGAATCAACTTCAAATTGTGTCATTTTTGTATTCATTGCAGCCCAATACAAAAGTTGTGCGTCGTGCCGATTTGCGTCTTCTGCTCCCGCCATGGTGGGACGAATTGAACGAGTTGACGCCAACGGCGTCAACAACGCCAGCTGGGAGCAATGGCAAACGCAAGTCGGAACCGGTATCCGGTGGTGGGGTATATCCCAAAGCCTTTGTTGCCACACGCTACGATGGTAAGGTGCCGACAAGTACAAGTACGCCACTAGGCGGCGTGCAACAGCTGCCAAAACATGAGTATTATCGTGCGGCTGCCACGTCGCCATTCCAAGGCGGTGTGGTGGCGCCTCCGCCGCCTCCATTGACGCATGTGGAACACCAGCAGCAGCCGCACCATCAGCAGGCCATCGGCAATGGTCTGCCAGACATTGTGATCTCGCCGGGCAGCAATGGACAACAACAGCAGCAGCAGCAGCAACATCATCATCAACTCAAAATGCACGTGCCATCGCCAGCGCAGCAGCAGCAGCAACAGCAGCGCGGCTACGACGATTACGACTCCGATGATGAGTTGAAGCGCGTTGGAATCGATTACTCACCAGCTGCTGGCGATGTCGATGCCGAGAAGATGAGTGCATGCAGCAAAAGGAGCAGCATGCAGAGTCGCGGCAGCACATCCAGCCTACTCGATCAGAGGCTGACACCACGATCTCATCCAGCAACTCCAAGGTACAGTGGCGAACACAAGTTAACTTGTTAACTTCAATCTTAATTCTTTGAGCTTGTGATTTAAATTTGTTAATATTTTGTCCACACATATCTTAAATGTTACTTTCAACTTAAGGTTGAGATCGAGGACCTTGAAAAGCACTGACTGAGAGTATTTAAAAGATGTCAATAACTTCCAACAAGGCACTTTTTACACCCTGAACATGAAAATGGGTAAAACGGGTATAATGGTCTTGTGCAAAAGTATGTAACAGGCAGAAAGAAGCATCTCCGACCCCTTATATATAGATATATCCATTTCCGTCTGTCTGTCCTTCCGTCCGTACGTATGAACGCGTCGATCTCAGAGATTATAATAGCTAGAGATTTGGAACATAAGCTCTCATAATCCTTAGTTAGTACAAGTTTGTTTCAAATTTTCGACAACTCTTCCCATTTCCGATATACTCATGTGATTGATAACAACAAAATCTAGAATTTGGAAAACTCTGTGTGTTTGAACCATTAGACGAAATGATGAAAATCTGTGAAATTTGTATAGAAATCGGTTGAGAAACACCGGAGAAATGGATCATTTAAGTTAAGAAAGTATGCACTTAGGGTATAGTCTAGTCGGGATTTCTCGACTAGAGCCTTCTTACTTGTTTTATCTAAGAAAACATATCCGTTATAAACGGAAATTTGGTTGTATACGTTATCAAACAGACAAAAACTAGTTAAAATCCATAGTTTTTATTACCGTGTCTTACGTCATATTTGTTAAATCACGACGCTACCGATAATATAATTTTAGTCGTCTAATGAATTATTGATCCAACAGCTTAAAACTCAGTTAAAACTTTTGCTTATGCCAGAGATTAAAAGATGTATAATTAATAAGAATTAACAACAACTCCCAAATAATTTTGAGCGAAAACAATTCTTGTGAACAAATGTGGAGAACTAAAAATTGTTAATTGTTAAAAAAATAAAGCTATCTCCGGTCATAGCTTAAATCCGATTTCTCCAAAGAATCCCGTTGCATTCCACTTTGTAGATTTTAATAAGCGCGCTCACTCTCTCTCTCTTACTCTCTCTCGCTGCCGGCTTCGTCGACTTGTCGTCGTCTGTTCTCGTTTCATAGATGCAGTAGTATTTTAAGAATGACTTAAACTCAATCCATTAATTATAATTATGTATGCTTGTGTGTATATGTGTATTAAGAAAATTATTTTTTTGTTCGTTGACAGATCTCAGGCAACGACGCCGCATCGCTTCAAGAAGGGCGACATTGTGGAATCGGAATCCGGAGTGCGCAAGAAGTTCAATGGCAAGCAATGGCGACGTCTCTGCATGCTGTGCATGAAAGAATCTCAGCGGCGCGGCTTTTGTTCCAGACATTTGAATCAGAAGGGCAACAATGCGTTGCCCTCATCAACTGGTCCCGGTCGTTTTCTCAGGTGACTACTATGAAAATAATGCTTAGCAAGTGAAAACGTTTCAGTCGGCTGCAACCGACTACGGGATACTCTCGTAAGGGTGGTAGGGGTTAGGTTTGCAAAGCGGCAATACGGGGGTGGCAGGTGTGGATTGGGGGCATATCTCCAAAACTGTAGAAGACAGTGGCGCTTCCGATTACATTAGGCGGACGGAATAGGTGGGAATGGCGTCCAAACTTTTGATAACCAGGCATCTTCCTACCAAATTTGGTACCTCTAGCTGGAAAATATGTGTGTTTTATCGATGTGCACCTCGTGCTATATCAACTTGTTATCGATTTTCCAGTCCCCAGTAGGCGTAGTGCCTTGATCAATAACTGACAAACACAAAGTAAAAAGATATTTGCAAAGTTTCAATGTTCTAGCATGAAGCGTGTCGAAAAAGGTTGCCTTCATACAGACATACGGACGGAAGAATATTCTCTTTACCTTTGGTATCAGAGTATAATAATAATACAAAACTAATATCTGCTCTCTAAAATGCTCTCTCTCCCTCTTTCCTAGTGATAGCCGATCAAGCAGCAAGACACAAAATGATGAGGACACTTCACGGGATTCGGAAACATCGCCCAACTATCGGGTCACGGCTCGCTATGATCAGGAAGAGACCGACGCGGCAGCCATGTTAGGTATGTGCAACTCACACCTCTTGACTTTTTATGACACTGCTTTGCTGATGCTGTTACTGTTGCTGTCGATCCCCTCATTCCGATCGTAAAAACAACAAAATTCTGTTCGAAAATTTATTCATAACTTGGGTTGCATTCAATTTCAAGGCTGGCTTTTCCACAGCAAAACCCTCGTCGAACTGAATTGGGCTGCGTTCCTCAATTCTCGTTTCTCAATGCCCAAAATGAGCGCCTGTTAATCTATCGTTGTACACGCAATTACCCACACATTTACCAAAACCGTCAAAAGCAGCATCTCGACTGCATCTAGGCTGTGTTTTGTGGCCTGTTTTTTCATGGCGCTAGAAGAGTTTATAGCATATGCGACTGTTGAATACGCTACTTTTAAATATTGTATTATATAATATTATTATTTATTTTGATAAAAGCAAAAAAAACATAATTGTTTTCCCTTTTATCATTCAAAATAAATATATATAAATATATACATATAAATCAAATACTTGATTTAAACTAAATCTCTACAATTTCACGTGTAGCGCATATAACCAATTGATACTGCGTAGACTTTCACATTGCTTCGAATGCATTTCCAATTCCTTATAAAAATGCCTATCATAAAGTTTTATTATGGCAGCGCCGCAGCTGACCGTTGTGTTTCTTTCTTACTCGCACACACACACGCATACAGCTCTCTCCCTCCCTGGACAAAGGTCGTCGGTTTTGTTAAGGTGTTCTTCGGGGCCATTGCCGTTGAGGGGTGCTATTGTTTGACGTGTGCGTGCAGCAGTAACAATAATAACAACAACGTTAGCTAGCCACTTGAAAGTGTGACCGCAGCGTGATTTACACGCAGACGCAGCGACGTCTACGTCGAAGCCGGCTGCGCCGCAAACGCATTCCAATGCACCTGCATGGAGCGATCGTTGCAGTAATGCGTCGACGTCGACGCCGCCACTTGAAACGAACAATGCAGCCCAGCCGAAACAAAAGCGCGCTGCGTGCGAAGCGCAACAGATTCTTCTTTTCTTGTTATTCGCCCTGCCTTTGATTCGTTTTTACCTAAACAAAAATGCACTTGAGAGAGCTCACGCACACATGCACAGACAGACGTCAGCACACAGACAGCTCGCAGCACCCACACAGCCATGCAGTTTCAAACACTACAGGTAAACAAACATGGTCGTTGTGAGCAAGCGAGTGAGCGTACGAGGGAGCGAACGAGAGCAAAAGAGAGCAAACTAAATCGAGCGAGGAGAGCGACAGACGATTGTGAGAGCGGCACTCAGTTTATGCTGTCGCTGGCCGCTCGCTCACTTGAATTGCTGGCCGTTCTTTTGACGTCGTCGTCGTCGCATTTTATGTTGAAAACTGTCAAAGGCAAGGCAAGAAGACAGATCCACAGAACGCGGCGCAAAAGCAAAAATAAAATACACAATTA
This sequence comes from Scaptomyza reducta, assembly GCA_035044485.1. NCBI lineage: Eukaryota > Metazoa > Arthropoda > Insecta > Diptera > Drosophilidae > Scaptomyza > Scaptomyza reducta. The sequence continues at coordinate 3,814,836 of JAWNNV010001315.1, read as the reverse complement.
CAAAAAAAAAAAATAGTGAATACCAATGCGAATGCAGCAGACAAAACGAATGTGACAACGACGACAAAAAAGTTTTCTCAAGCTAAATTAAATACGAAAATATGTGCCGAAAGTGATGCCAATCAAAGTGCTTCTTCTTTATAACAAAGAAGAGGGGCTGCTCGCAGTAGCAGCGCAGTAGGAGGAGCAGCAGCAGCAGATATGAATGCGTTCCAGGACTTTGAGCTGGGCGCTAAATTATATTTACAGTGCTTATGTAATAATTTTTAAAATTCAACTATTAGTGAATATAAATATTTAAAATGTATTCTAATATTTTCGTTTCTCTCTCTCTCTCTCTTTCTCGGTTTGTAACTGCAGTGTCACTAAGCAGCTCGCGCTCTGCAACGCCTTCGTATACATCACCCGTGAATCATGCCGGCGCCTCGCCGCTTAATGCCATTACCCACTCTCCGGTCAATGTGTCCAATCATAGGCAAAACTTCTTTACGCCCATTGCAAATCAGTCACAGCAGCAGCAACATTTGGCGGGCGTTGCAGCATCAGTGCCGCTCGACAGCAAGTGGAAGACAACACCGAGTCCAGTGTTGTACAACACGAATAACAACAATAACAACAACAACAACAATGGATGGGAGAGCAGTCATGCTGTGCAGCAGCACCAACAACAGCCACCACCACCGCCACAAACGGCAGCGGTTTCGCTGGTGATGCATGCACCGCCACCACAGCAACAACAACAACACCCACCTGCCGCTCATCTCAATGCGTTGCCAGCGCCATCAGCACCGCCCAGCAACAGCAGCAGCCTGGGACATGCGACTAGCGTCATACGCATCTCAAGCAGCCAACAGCAACAACAACAACAGCAACAGTCAGCACCAACAAACCAGCAGCACCAACAACATGTTGTTGTATCCACAGCCAGCCACCAGACCTTTCATCCCGTTATTGTGAATACTGCTGCCCAACAGTCGCAGATTCATGCGCAGAATTCATTGCCCGTTTCCGTTGCTCAACCACAGCAACATCAGCAACAACAGCAGCAACAGCAGCAACAACAGCATCAGCCACTGCCACCCACATCGGTTTCGTTTCATTCGCATCCGCCAACCACGCCTACATCCGTAACAGTAGCGATGCCAACACAGGCAACACAGGACAAGGCATTGCCAAAAAACGGTAAGTGTCGCACAGACATTATTATTGTTGACTTGAAATAGGAATTGAATTCAAGGATGCACCAAAGTGAATCGGAAATATTAATTCAGCTACTCGGATACAAGTGAATCAGTTTAGTTTTGATTCGTAATAAGAATTTAATAAAGTCTTGGTGTAATTAAACCATTTAAAATGTTTACAAAAAACTGTAATATAATACAAATCTGAATAGAGTAACAATAACAAAGCTAAACAAATGAAGCTAACATTTGATACATATAATTTCTAAGAATAACAAATAACAGATTTTGTTTATTTCTTGAAGTCATAATAAATATAAAATTAGATCGCTTTGTCTCGCGTTTGTGCTTTTGTGCGTTGATAGCAGTCAGTCAGGGCAAAAAGTTTTAAATCTGAAGCATTCTTTGATTAAACCTGGAACTTTTTAATATTGGGTCTTGAATTTTCAAAACATATTAAGTAATTAAGGTAATGACCTAAATGTGATTAAAACTTTAGGTGATTTTCGATTTAGTTTTCTTTTTGCCGACAAGTTTGGATGAAGTTATTGAAATAGAGCTTTTAATAACTTTTCTTCTACTTAATTTTATTTGTCAGGTTACAATGCGGCTAGCTTTACGTGGCAAAAGGTATTGCCGCAAATGCCAGTCATGACCAAAGCACCAACAACGACAGCGGCGACAACGGCGTCGACCACAAACAGTAATTACACTGTAGCAATGATGCACCACCAACAACAGCAGATGCAGCAACAGCCACAAACGCCGACAACAACAGCAGCAACAAAGCTGCATCAGCAACAGCTGCAACAACAGCTGCAGCAACAGCAACAGCAGCAACAATCGTCGATCAATCACAACAATAATCATTTGATTGTACCTGCTCCAATGTCATCGCCTGGGAAGCCGCTCAACTGTTCCATGAACGATGCTAAGGCAGCAGCAGCGGCAGCAGAAGCTGCAGCAGCAATAAAAACCGATGAGGCAGATGAGGCTGATGATCAGTTGGACGATGATGTATTTGAGCCAACGCCATCTGCTCCAACTGTGTCCAATGGCAAGAAGGCAACGACAGCAGCAATGCGACTGGCCACATATAGCAACAGCAGCAGCAGCGGCAACAACAACAGCAACAGCAATATACGCAAACTGGAAGAGTGTCATGACGCTAGTGATGGTGCTAGTGGTGCACCAGCCACATCGGCAGCCAAGCGACGCAGTCAGTCACTCAGTGCTCTGCAGCAGCAACAACAACAGCAGCAACAACAGCAGCAGCAACCGCAGCCAGCGCCGACAGCAGCTGGCAAGAAGATTCGTCGACCGATGAACGCCTTTATGATCTTCTCGAAGAAGCATCGCAAGGTGGTGCACAAGAAGCATCCGAATCAGGATAATCGAACAGTTAGCAAGATTCTGGGCGAATGGTGGTATGCTCTGCAGCCGGAGCAGAAGGCACAATATCATGAGCTGGCCAAATCGATGAAGGATGCCCACTTCCAGCTGTATCCGGAGTGGAAATGGTGCTCCAAGGATCGTCGCAAGTCCTCCACATCGGGTAAGAGTGGAACACCTGCCTCGGCGAATGCCACCAGCGATGGCAAGCAGCGTCTTGTCTCCGTGGATGGCTCCGATTCGCTGGAGGACGACATGTGTCCCTCAACGCCCGGCGGCAGTGGCAGCAGCGGTGCCCAAGCGACCGAGCTGCAGGGAGACATTATCCCACTGACCATCGATACCTATAACATTGCATGCGATGATACGCCCACCACCATTGCTGGCCAGGCACAGGTGCTGGCTCAGGGTGGCAGTGGCAAAGCCAAACTGCTTAAGAACGAGCTGCAGTCGGATGAGGATGAACAAATGCTTGTTGTGGAGGATGAGCCAACGTCCAAGAAACTGGATCTGAAATGCCGTGAACATGTCAACGACCTAGACATGGATGAAACACCCTATGACTATCGCAAGCAACAAAAACCACAACAGCAGCAGCATAATTCCTCAACGGAGGCGGAACAGGTAAGTCGACGTCATTGAACAACATAAAACTTAACAAAAGCTGTACTGTTGCTATGATTACGAACTATTAACGCATTACAGCGTTCGCAGGAGGATCATGCGGGTCTGTGCAATGGCCAGGCGATCACAGCAGCGGGGTCGAGTGGAGAGCGTGAGATAACATTGAAGCCAAAGGCGATTAAGGCTCATCCCGGGCTGGAGAGCACCATGCTGCCGTATCCACAGATGCCCATGTACACACACTACACTAGTCCCAAGAATCCAATCGGTGTAACACCATTCCAACCCACAGGCGAGCAAGCACAAATTCAGACTAAATATTCAAGCAACCGTTGCTCATTATTGTATTTTCTCTATCACTATCTGTATACAGGCGGTGCCTTCAAATCGATGCCCATTAGTCCCAAGGGCAGCAGCAGCAGCTCCTCCGGTCGCAATTCGGATGAGCAGCAACAATTGCAACAACAGCAACAGCAGCAGCAGCCACATATTAAGCAAGAGGACATTAAGCAGGAGCCGCCATCGCCATATAAACTGAATGGTGGAGGCATTACGGTTTCGAGTGGAGGTGTAATAAGCGCCCCACCGCCCAGCAGTGCTGTTGGAGCCATCTTCAATTTCAATGTGCCAATTGCATCGGCTCTCAGCCAGAAGCAATATCACTATCCAATTCACCACACCCTGTGCAGTCCAACAGATGTTCGAGGTGAGTTTTGAGCCAAACCAAAATAAAAGTCTATACGAGAAATTATATAATTAATTTTGATTTGATTTTGTTGCTTATGTTTTTATATTTATTGGATTTGTTAAAAGCTTTTATGTTGTTGATTTTGATTATAATTGTTTTTGTGTTTTAATTTGAACCTGAATAATTGGCATCACAATTAGTACTATGATTTGTGGAATAGTTTTATTTTACGGTTTGTGTTTTTGTTTTTATACCAAACAACAAAATGAAACCGAAACCACCCACCATACCCATTTACATCTGACGTAACTGTGACGCTCATCCGTGAAGTATTCTTTTGTTTTTAACAAAAGCTTTATGCATATAACATCTTTCTCTCTATTTCTCCAAAAACGCGCACACCCACCCACAATCATTCACCTTACGCTCCCTCGCATACATCTATCTGTTTTCTCTTCTCACACCCACCACTTTCACAATTCACAATCCGCAAAAGCCAAAGAACTCGAAACCCATCAAAAACAAGACAAAGCCAAAACCAATACTGATCTAGCAACGGAGAATGATAATGAAGTCGACGTCGGTGAGGAAAATGATGTTGACGAAGACATCGACGACGATCATGATGATGATGATGATAATGATGATGATGATGACGACGACGATGATGAAGATGATGAGCAGTTTATGGCTGAGCTGGCCAGTGTGACCACAGATTTTGATGACATTGCACATTATACGATAGCTCAGCCAGCGACACCAATGCCAAATAATAATAGTACAACCACCGCCACCTCCAGTACTACAACAACAACGACAAACACTGTCTTGCAATCTGCCGTTGCTCCGTTAAAGCGTAAACAGTTCACCATAGTGCGCTCACTCACCCCACTGCAGCCGGCGAATTCACCACATCATCAGCTCAAGCATTTGCATCAGCGACGTGTCGAAACGCCGCCTACTGTCATCACGCGTGTGCCGACGCCGACGCCGACGCCAACGCCAACGGTAACGGCGTCGTCGACGTCTACGATAATAGCGACGGCTGCGTCGCTGCCACGCAATCATTTTACCATTATACGCACACAACAAAAGACAGCACAACAACAACATAACACACCACCGCCATTGTTTTTCAAAAGCTCAAAAGCTCCTCAGACATCAACAACATTATCATCATCAACTATGACAGCAGCAACAACGACTGCAATGAATTACACAAACACAACACCACCAACAACAGCAACCACAAAAACATCAGCAATCAGTCACTGTAACGAGCAACTTATTCAATTTTCCAATAATTTCAATAATGCTGCAAAACCAACCACAACAACTACAACAAATCATACACACCCCAACCCAACAACAACGACAACGTCTATAATACGCAAATTGTTGACACTGCAAGATGCCAACAAGGCTACAGGACGAGCGGCCATTTTGTATGACGCATTAGTATTGGATACCCTGCACGGCAATGATGATGACGACGATGACAACAACAACAGCAATAGCAATGACATTGCAGATGAACCGCAACAGCAACAATTGATCGAAACATCATCTGCAATTGCAACAACAAGCACAGTGCCGCAGCAGCAACAACAGCAGCCACCAACAATGCTGCTTATCACCGATGTTAACAGTTATAATCAGCAACATGTGGTTGCAACATCAGCAACATCAGGTGCAACATTGCGTCCATTGTCCTTCATCAGCATCAATGCTTGCAACAAGATCACGCTGCCAGCAAATACACGCATTCTGACCACAACGGCAACAGCAACCACGCCCACACTTACCGTACTAACCAAGGCGGTGGCTTCAGCAACAGCAAATCATAGTACTAATAACATTAATAAGTCCAATGAACTAACCATAACAGCCACTGTTGACTCTGGCAGCAACAGCAACATCAATAACAACAACAACAACAACAATAGTAACAGCAACAGCAACAACAACATCAATAATAAAAATAATAGTAACAAGAGCATTTTAAACGATGCGACCACAATATTTATGATCAACTCAAATTCATCCGCAGCCCATCAAGCTTGTGTGCCCAATTCACCAGCGTCTGTTAGCTTGGGGCATGCGGCAAGCATTGCCACGCCTCCCGCCTCGGCGCCAGCTCAAATACTGGGCTCAGCGGGTCCAGCACAACAACAGAAAATGTTCTTTGCCATAGGACATCCGGTAAGTTCTAGAAAGTTATCTATATTTAATATTTCTCATTGTATTTTGTCTTTTTGGTTTCAGTATCCTCTGCTGGCACCGCCGCACCAACAGAACACATCCGGTCTGGAGCATCTGCAGCTTGAGCCATTTGCACCCACCTACTTGTTCAAGAAGAACACGAATGGTATGGGAGTGCAGGGCGGACCGCCACCATCAATGCCAATGCCGCCAGTAAGTGCACAGACACAGATGCGTCTGCATGCGACGTATGCGCCCAGCAATCATGGCCAGGACCAGGCACCAGCTAGTTCGCCCTCGTACAAGTCGATGCCATCGACGCCCAAATCGGCTACATATCATCCGAATGCAGCGCCCGATTCAGCGGGCAAGCGCAGTTGTGAATCGGCTGAGGATATGGATGAGGATGTCGATGTTGACACGGATGGTCAGCAGTTTGTGTTGGCACCAACGCCCGCACAATTGGGACGTGCACCGCTGCAGCGGCGCAAGAATTTATGTGAGTGCTAAAACTTGAAAATTATAAGTATATAATTAAATTTCTTTTTCGCTTGTAGCTCAAAGTAAATCTGACAATGTGGTCAACAGCACAGCTAGTGGTGGTGGCTATGGCTCGAGCAATGGTCAGCATATTGGACGCAAGCTACACTCGCCCTCGATGATGGAGGTGTCTGCTGCATCGCGCATTATTGCACATGTGAATAGCAGCAGTCTGAGCTCAGCTCTACCAACGCCCACCTCATCGACAACGACACCCAATAGCGATGAGTTGCAGCCTTTAACTCCCACGGCCTTGAGCAATAACAACAACAATAACTTAGCCAAGTCGCCAATGAGATGTGTACCTGCCTCAGCGCCTGCCGTGGTCAACCACAAGAAGAAGAGCGATGAAATTAACAAGTAACAATTCATTTAAATCTAAAGCCAATATCTAAACTAAACAACTCTCGACATATACTGATTTTATAGTGTGCTCAAGCAAGTGGACTTTGAGAAGAAGTACAAGGCGCTGCCACAGTTTAAGCCAGAAGATTGTCAATCACCCAGCGCCATTGCAGTGCCCTCCCCTCCACGCGTCTATGGCACCAATTATCGCAAAAAGAATTCTATTGCACCGCCAGTCCAGAAGTTGAGTATGTTTACCTCTAAAAAAAAAAACAACAATTTAGGTTTCTAAGGTTTGTTTCATGTTTATAATTGTAGTGTGCGAGGATGATTCGATTGAAGAGCCCGCTTCGGCGCCGCCAACAACTACACAGCGTTTCTTTGGTGCTGACTTTAACAACGATCTGAGAGGTAACCCCCCAATTAGCCCAATTAGTTGTCACAGCGCATCAGGAACTAATCTTCAATTTGCTGCAGAACTTGAGACGGCGGATCAACCGGGTCGCTCGCCACGCACACCAAAAACACCATTGCAGAGCGCACGCTCCGATGCCAGCGAGAAGGGTCATCGCAAGGTACTGGAAACGCGTCGCAATTTAGTCATGCAACTGTTCACTGAGCATGGTGTCTTTCCATCCGCACAGGCCACCATTGCTTTCCAGGTGCGTAAAATACGGTTTATCCACAATGAAGTTTAACTTATTTATAAAATGGGTCACAGACCAAACACATCGATGTCTTTCCACGCAAACAAGACCTGCAGCTTAAGATACGTGAGGTGCGACAAAAGGCCATGGGTCATCCACCATTTACACCCCACTCGGCCGGTCCCAACACACCTTCAGATTCCAACTCCTCGTCGGCCACGCTGAGCGCTAATTTAAGTGCTCAATCTGCAGCACCAACAGGTAATTTGATAGGAAATTTATTGATAGTTCTGTGATTGGCGTTGAAACTATGTGAAAGAAATCCTTAATAATCAAAAATATTCATTTTATTGAGTTATCTCTAAAAATGTTATCAGAATAAAGTTTAAGATTTACAGTTTTCCTCCGTATAAAAACACATTCGATTATTATTTCGTATGTTAGATTTTACAATTTGGTTTTATTTAATACAACAAATTGTTGTAAAATATTTCTTGAATTACCAGTTCCTTAAAAAATATTTTTGATAAAATCATAGTTTGATTAAGTATGCTAGAATATTTAATAAATTGAACTTATCACGAATCCTGTCGGAATTATATAGTTCCAGCCTAAAGTAAAAATACTTTGAACTCAATTTATGTATACTTTACTTTACTTCAAAAATTCCCCGTTTAGTATTTTTTATCCCAACTTTTAATTTTTTTTAATTTTTTTCTATTTTAAAAACATTGTAAAGATGTTTTTCCCTATTACTATACAACAGGTATGCACCAGCAACATCCACAACAACAACAACAGCAACTTGTCGAACAACAACAACAATGTCTACAACAAGTGAATCATCTGAACAAATCAAATGAAAATGATTTCAAGTACAAGTAAGGACGGAACTTGGAAGGATTGCAAAAGGATCGGATGTACAAATTGGTTAATCTGTGACTGACAAATTACTTAAAACTAGTAAAAGAGTTAAGGATTAATGATATAATTGCAGCAACGCACACACAAACGTAAACATCCAATAGATACCACGCATGTATGAGATACATGTTGAACAAACAACAAAAATAGTTTATATAACAATCGAAATGATGCAGAAAACATAAAAAGAATATTACAGCAATTTCAATTACAATAGGCATACAAATAAACAGAGAGAAAGAAGGAATGAATTTATTAAGCAGCTTAATAAATCCATAAATGAATTAGTTATCAGTTGGAAGATAGAACTTTTTGAAGCATATATGAACAACATGGAATATATGGAAACATTGTATAATCGCTTAGTTATTTTTACAGGAAAACAAATTATACAAAACAAAACAGTAACAACAAACAACTACAACAACAATAAGCAAGCAAACACAATGAATACAAATTAAAAACAAAAACAAAACGAGAATTAGTAATAATAGCGCTTAAGATTTAAACTTAAACTTAAATTGCACATTAATTTTGAAGTGTAATTAGCACAAGCAAAACAAACGTAAAAAATTGTATAAAAAACCTTTAAGATAACGATAAAGCAACTTGTAAGCTGTATGAAGAAACTGTAGTTGTATTTGTACTATACGTATATATACATATATAAATTTAGTCATAACGGTTTTACGTATGAAACAAAAACCGCACGTAAAAATTCTTTTAAATTGTCGGCTCTTTTCTTCTTTTTTTTTCCTTCTTTAAACATTGTTTTAGAAGAGAAAAGATTTTAAAAATTGTATGTACATTATTATATTTTAATATTCTGGCCACCTTTTTTTATACTGTTGTCTATTTAATTTGAATAAACAAATTTTATTTATATATATATAATTTATCTACTAGTTTAGATTAGATCGTTGTTTCCTTCTCCTTTTAACTTTGTATACAGCAAACTAAAATATTGAAGAACAACCACAACAACAAAATCTACATAAATAAACAATTACAAATTGAAAATTGAAAATGATTGCAATCGAAACAAAAATCAAAACTTTGATAAACCCAAAACTGTCTTCCACTGTTGCTGCAATATATATTTGAATTATAAATGTTTTTAATTGTTTTTATATTATTATATATATATATATATATTTTTACAATTAGTTCACTGTGTAGTTTTCACTTATTTAATTTTATTTTATAAATAGAGTGTGTGACTGCGTTTAGTTTTTAAAATAAACAGATTCTTTCGGCTTTCGGCAATCAATAATATTACTAGTTTGTAAACGTAGTTCTTAAACAAGCTTTAAACAAATTTCAACACATTGAACAATAATTCAATGGCCCAAGTCTTACAAAAAAAAGATGACAAATAATAGAGAATGCCAGAAACTTTGTATTATTATGTGTGTTTAACTTAAAGTGCTGTGTTTATTACTGTCACAATAATTTCCATACTTATATTTCTTTTGCTCAGTTCTCTTTTTATTTCTAATTTCAATTCAGTTGGCCATAGTTACAGTGCAAGCACAAAATATCAGCTTTAGCATGTAAAATAAGGATAAATAAAATAGCGTTATAAAAATTTAGTTATATGTATTACAAATGGCAATAATCTTAAACATTGAAGATCTTAATTTTTCCACACACACATAAACTCACACACACGTTTTATTTGTGTAATAGTTAGATATTTAAAAAAAGAAACAAATTGATTATCAACTTTTTAAAGCCGCACTTACTTATAATTTACAAAATAGTTTATTTTAGCTTTTATGTTTTTTATGCATATAGTTGAAAAAAAATTTTATTTTTAAGTATATTTGAGCGTGTTAATGTTTAAAAAAAATAAAATAAAAATAAAACAAATTTTATAAGCAAAACCAAACGTGTGAAATTATTGTAGTGCTGCATATATACTATTAAAAAACTAACAATCAGTTTTAAGCACAAACCAAATACTTATTGCTGAATAGCCGGCAAACATCAGCAAGCTTAAAAGAAGCAAAAACATTTTCGTTTCAACGTTTTTATAAATAACCACATAAGCGAATTTGTGCCAATGACTTAACAAACAAAAGAACTCAACTTTAAATTTAATACGTAACGAACAAGTTAGTGTAATAGACCCAAAAATACTAACTATAAACAATTTAAACACCAAACAACTCACGGATAATCCAGTCAATATCCTTATAAAAATCTCTGTCGGCATTGAAATTAGTCAATTATGATAAGTGCAAGCCGCAAACATTTTGGCAAATCGTAAAATAACCATAACAAATAAAAAAAGAAAAGGAATACCAAATCATTGCAACCAACTAGTTTATAATTACCAATCTTGAGAACTTGTACAATACACACTACAAAAAGTATACAAAAAAAGGCGACAACAACTTTTGGCAACCAACCATTTTTCGACCTTACAAAATTTTTACAAGGCAAAAACATTATAGAAACTTTACCAGAAATAACGAAAAAAAAAACCACACACACACACAAAAAACAAACACACTCAAACCAAAAAAATGGTGTTTCGAATACAAAATTCTAAAATTCAGGTATAAACAAAACATATAGTGTTGTATAAAGTTACATTTTTTGAAGACAAGATGAAATATCTAGCTATTTATATAGAAAAATCTTACAAAAAACCAAGTGAGTAAATTTTACAAAAGCTTAAAGTGTTAAACTTACAACGTGCTTTTATACATTATTGTAGAGACCACATTTGGGAATGTATAAACCGATGTATGTACTATATTTTTTCAAAACCAAAAAACTGTATTTTAAATGCTTTTAAAGAAAAATACTTGTAACGAATACAACTAACAAAAAGAACAAAAATCTATTAAGTTGTGAACATTTCGCACAGTTTCAAAGAACAACAACAAGTAAAATACATAAAAATTAAGAAATGAACAAATTTTTATAGTTTTTAATCTGGAAAATGTTCGAACTTTAGTAGTTTGGCATAAAAAAAAAGAGTTTTAAATATAATAAATCTACATAGAGCTATAAAAAATGAAAAGAAACAACATGATGAAATTTCTAGTGGCAATCCTTTAAATAAATACAATATACGATAATAGTGAAGGAAAAGAAAAACCCAATACGTTACACAATGTTATTTGCGATTTGTTTGGTTAATTGTTAAAGCAAATATTAACTTAACTTAAAGAATATGCATTGATATGTGCTTATGTTAAGTAAATTGATTGCACAAGTCAAAAATTAATACACATTTGAGTTGAGTTCAATGCAAGTAGTAGTGAAATTACCGAAATAAATATATCGATTACAGTTATTTAATTTGCCAACGACCTGAACGCTTTGTAAAATAAACAAATGAAACAAAACCTTATTTGTGAACCTAATTACTAAGCAGTTATTGTGAAAATATATTTTTAAGTGATCAAGCAAATTACAAATATTGCATCTATACACACACATATATATATATATATATATATATACATCTATATGTATATATATAAACATTTACATGCATTATACATTTAGAATACATACAAAAATATTTAATATTGAATATTTCATACGGAGACAATGTGTGCCGACCGTTGCATATTTTTCAGGAAGAGGATTTCTAATCGTATTCACACACGCCCATACATATGTAACTCAATATCCTTGCAGTTCGCAGGATAGAGTGCATTTTAATCGAACCGGCTCCTGTCATCAGATGCACGGGATAGCCAACCAGAAGATACAGAGTAACACCCACTCAATAAACACCCAACATTTATACATACATGAAAAAGACACACACAGGCATACATAGACATACATAAATTATAAAAGATTTATTAAATAAAATGAAACATGCATTCATAACAACAACAAGTCTAACTGTGAGATTTTTATTTGTTCGTCAGGCCATCGACAATATTTGCCATATTACTCCACTACAGATTTGGCAGCAGCAGCCACCTCCTCCACCACAACAACAGGCACCTCAACCTGTTCGATTATGCCACGAGCTGAACCCGTTATGCTTATATCCGCGCAGTTGATAAAGTTCTCCTGTGGACCACAACCTACAGCACCGGTGCCATCCTCACAGACGCCCCAGTTATTACCCGCCGTGTAGGTCCAACGGAGTACACAATGCTTGCAGCTGACTCCTTTGGGGAACTGCACAGTCATATCGTAACTGCCCGTTCGGGTGCTAATGTACGATTTAAGACTACCATCCGCGAATTGTAGGGGATACTTGTCAAAGCATTCCTCCGACTCGCTGCCAAACTCGTCCAGGTCACACAGCTTGAAGCTAAAGTGACCCAGGTGATTGGCCGTAAGCAGCACATTTATATTTGCCGTACTGGTACCGATATAGCTCTTGACAATAACTCCGCTCCCGAATTTGCCACCAATCTCATTGGGTCGTGGCACACTCAAACTGTAATCATCACCGCACAAGCCACACTTGCCATGGTTTTCCGTTTGTTTCTGCAAAAAGGGGGAATAGCACAAACATAACAAAGTAAGAAGGCTCTAGTCGTGAAATCCCGACTAGACTATACCCTTAACCCTGTACTTAATGCATACAGTCAGTGCATGCAAGTATGTGTGAGTGTGTGTTTGTATATGCATATAGTGCATACCTTCTTAATTTCATATCTCCGATGTTTCTCAACCGATTTCAATAAAATTTACATAGATTGTCATTATTTAGTCTAATCTTTCAAACTGCATCAGAAAGTTTTCCAAATTGAAGATTTTTTGTTATCGATTACATGTCTATATCGGAAAAGAGAAGAGTTATCGAAAATTTAAAACAAACTTGTACTGCCTAGGGACTAGGCGAGCTTATGTACCAAATCTGGAGTCTCTCGCTCTTATAGTCTCTGAGATCGACGCGTTCATACATATGGACAGACAGACGGACATGGCTATATCGACTCGGCTGTTGATGCTGATCAAGAATATATATACTTTATGGGGTCGGATATGCTTCCTTCTCCCTTTTACATACTTTTGCACAAAACCATTATACCCTTTTTACCCATTTTCAATGGGTTAAGGGTATAAAAAGTACATATTCAATTCAAATTAACGTATAAACATACCCAAAAACCTCCGCAGTATAAAGCACTATCATCATAGTTGTTGGGTGCTGACGAATCGTAACGCCAACGAGAGGATCGACCCACTGGATCCAACATCATGCCATGAGCATCAATTTGGCTTAAAAGGCAACAGAGTACCACTAATATGGTAATACTGATCATGTTTATGTATTTCATTATTTCTTTGTATGGCTCTTTTGTTGTTACTGGTTTCAGAGTTCTGATGGTTCAGTCTTATATACCGCAACATTGTTGGTCTTATCGGTTAGCAAATACATGGAAATTTTTTCTAATCATATAGAAATTAGTCGAGTCTTATCAATCTTCCTCCATCATATAATTTCATTTTACTGTTGCCAAAATTTAGGGGAATCTTAATATCACTCTGGGGAATGGCACCATTCTTTATTGACCAAAACAATGATGAGAAATACGAACAAAGCAAATATTCGCGACGTTATTTCACATAATAAGTCATTTTCAAATTGTAAAGAAATTAGGTCGAGTTGTAAAATAGTGGACCCTCACGAAATAAAATTTAAGTAATATATGTATTTCCTTTTCTTCCCTATCCCTTTTTTAAATATTATTATTTCAAATCAAATTGGTCTATTAAAAACTTAAAATTTTATATATATAAAAATATAATTAAACAAAACCCTTGACTTTTATACGAAAAATCTCTTAGGATTTATAATTTTTGAGAATTAGATAGTACCAAAACGTTCAAATACATGAGAGCTTACTGTCAATTCTTGGAAGAAGGTTGTTTAGCTTATAAAAATGATCTATAAACCCAAAGAATATGTTTTGTTTTGGATAAAAAATTTTGTTTACAACACTGAATAAAAAGAAGCTCTCTGGCTCAAGGCTTTAAAGAAAGTTCATTAACTGGCATAGAAAACCATAAGATAAGAATAATACAACCTAAAACTGTTTATTAGTACTTAAGATTCGTATCAATTATGATCAAGCAATTATGAAATTCCTCCCATAAAAGTGATTTGAAAGTAGTTTCACACTTATAACAAGTAAGAAGGCGAGAAATTCCGTCTAGACTATACCCTTAACCCTATACTTTACGCATACAGTCAGTGCTTGCAAGTATGTGTGAGTGTGTATGTATACGCGTATATTGCATACCTTCTTAATTTCAATACTCCATATCTCCGGTGTTTCTCAACCGATTTCAATAAAGAGATTGTCACAGATTGTCAATATTTAGTCTAATCTTTCAAACTGCATTATATCGCAAATTTAACAAACTTGTAATGCGCGGGGACTAGGCGAGGTTATGTACCAAATCTGGAGTCACTAGCTCTTATAGTCTCTGAGATGGACGCGTTCATACATATGGACAGACAGACGGACATGGCTATATCGACTCGGCTGTTGATGCTGATCAAGAATATATATACTTTATGGGGTCGGAGATGCTTCCTTCTGCCTGTTACATACTTTTGCACAAAACCATTATACCCTTATTACCCATTTTCAATGGGTTAAGGGTATAAAAAGGGATGTTTGGTTAACGTCCATACCAAAACCTTTAATGAGGTTGCCTTTTATGATTAAGATGGTAACTGACCTTTCAAATTTATACAGTGGGTATACTTTGAAAAGCATTATGCAAAAGTTATCACCATTATATTTAATAAACGAGTGACAAAATTGAAAATTAAAATTTAGTTTTATTACTTAAGCAACATGAATATCATTTAATAATTCTTCTTATTCTCGTATTGTTAAAAATTTGTGGCAGATTATTGAAATTATGTATTCTGTATACAAAAATAGCACGTATTATAAATAATCGTCCTTAACAACAGACGGTAAAATTGTTGTTAATTTTTAAGTTTTAAATTTACTGATTTACATTATTTATAATGAAATAATTAGTGTAAAGTTTTCAGTATATTAAGAGCTTTTCTTACTAATATGTAGTGTAAATCTTTAAAAATCAAAAGTGTCAACTACCTACCTAACCTATTTAAATATGCACTGATGAAAGTTTTTTGTTTTTACATATTTATTTAAATGTTTACAAAAGATTTGCTAGCAGCTTAATCTACAACGACAGGCACCTCCGCCTTCATAGCGTCGAACATTTTACGACCAGAGCCCAAAATGCTCACATCTGCACAGTTCTTGAAGGTCTCCTGATCCGATCCCCAGTTATTATCTGTGAATAAAGGAAAAACTAACATTGCATTTAAAAATAACAAATTTTTATACTTACCCGCCGCGTAGGTCAAACGCAGTACACAATGATTACAGCTGACTCCTTTCGGGAATTGCACAATTGCATTTAAGGCTACCATCCATAAATGCCAGATGATACTTATTAAAGCATTCCTCCTCATTACCGAACGCATCTAGGTTACAGAGATGAAAGCTAAAGTAACCCAGGTGATTTGCCGTAATCAGGACATTTATATTCGCCGAACTAACAACAACAATATAACACTTGACAATAACTCCGCTGCCAAATTTGCCTCCAATCTCATTGGGTTGCGGCACACTCAAACTGTCATCATCATCACCACAAGTCACAGCTGACATTTTCAACTAGTTTCTAAAATTACGAGAGCTACATCATCAAATCTAACTTCCACTTGATTTGTCTTATATAGTTAAAAATCATTGGTATTATTAGTAAGACTAGACTATACCCTGAACCGTATACTTTACGCGTATTGTCAGTGCTTGCAAGTATGTGTATATGCACTATAGCATACTTTCTTAACTTCAATGCTCCATATCTCCGTTGCTTCTCAACCGATTTCAATACAAATTTCACAGATTGTCATTATTTCGTCTAATGTTTCATCAATCTAAACTTTTTCAAATTCAAGATTTTTCTGTTATCGATTACACGTATTAAAGCTTGTATGTTCCAAATCTGGAGTCCTAGCTCTTATAGTCTCTGAGATCAACGCGCTCATACATACGGACGGACGGACACACGGACATATGGACATGGCTATATCGGCTCGGCTGTTGATGCTGATCAAGATTATGGGGTCGGAGATACTTCCTTCTTCCTGTTATATACTTTTGCACAAAAAAAAATGTTGTCTGGGTATATGTTGAATTTGCCCAACATTGGAACATTCCCTGCTCCTTCTGACCCCAAACTGGCATATTCTGGTTGAACTGTAGTTCAGCGACGAATTGATGGCAGTGTGGACTTTGATCGAAATTGGAAAGAGTATAAGACAGGCTTTGGTGATTTGCATGGAGAGTTATTTTTGGAACTGGAGAAACTTCACTTGCTGACACAATTTGAGCCCCACGAATTGTATATACATCTTGTGGACTTTGACAATTCAACTAGTTATGCCAAATACAGTCACTTTGTTATTGGCAACGAGACAGAGTCGTATGAGTTAAAAAAGCTTGGAAATTATTTTGGAAATGCTGGTGATGTATTGAACTACCAAATTAACATGAAGTTTTCAACACAAGATCGGGATAATGATCTAAATGAGTTGAGATGTGCGCATTATTATAAATCTGGTTGGTGGTTTAATTCTTGTTTTCAAAGGTAATTCACGCAAAAATATTTATTTAGTTAATTCATTTCTCTCTCATTTTTAAAAATTTAGTAATTTAAATGGACAAAATACACAAAATCCAGAAGATTTTGTTAACAAATTTTTTTGGCATAAATTGCATAAAAACCCAATTAAATTTGTACAAATGATGATCAGACCAAAATCAATCTCTGTATATTTCTTTATTAAAATATATAAAGTCTTTGCCAATTTTAAAACTTAAAGGAAATATTTAACATTTCATAAATATTTGTATTAAAAAATAATACTCTGTAAACATATGCAATGAACATCTGAGTAAGAGTCTCAAATAAATAAATCATATATTTTTCAATATTGACACGTTTATTGGTAAGCATTAAAAAGCATTTCCAATTCTCATTCTTTCAATCAGCACAATCTTCATATTGGATACTCGCTGTAGATTGTTAGTCATATCTTTTGTTGTCTGTCGACTCGCTTTTAGCAAACGTTGTTGAAAGGTATGAAAGAAATTCGTTGTATAAAAAGAGTTTCCCTTTAAACACATCTTCCAAATACTGTGGTGATCTGACTTTATTAAACTCTACTTGCTATCCAATGGGACTTAAACTTATTTAAAAAAAAAATCGAAGAAAAACTGTTTACAATGTTTATTTTTTTGGAACAAACTAAAATATTGGCTGTTAATACCTATATTAACTTTTCATAGTCGATGAAAGCTTATTATTCGGTGCTCGCACAATCATATCGTAGCTGCCAGTCGCAGAGCCAATGTTGTACTTAAGGCTTCCATCCACAAATGACAGAGGATACTTATTAAATATTTAGTTTTCTTTGGTTTATACCACCATGCAAGCGATATCATATCAATAAAAAGATGGGTAACTATTTTAAATATAATATATAAATATCCATCAATAGTTGCGAATTAAAGCTTAATTTTGTTACAAAGGTATGACTTAGGTTAGAAGCTAAGTCATACCTTTGTAACAAAATTTTGTAGTGACAGAACATACATAAATGGATTTGGCTATCTACTTGCTACAAAGAAGATGTCATAATCGGAACTTAGTTTTGAAACAATCCCAATAATTAAGTAGGTGTGGTTTGTGTCTCGCATAAGCAACGCAAGCAGTACAATATAATTGTGCATTGCAAGCAGTGCGTACCATGCAGTGTATTCGCCAATCAATGAGAATGTAATAGATAGAGAGGAAACAATCAGAGAGAATGTAATGGATAGAGAGGAAACAAGAGTACCCCTCTTTTTAACAGAAGGCAATAATCCAGAGAGAATATAATGGATAGAGAGGTAACAAGAGTACCCCTCCACTGTTAAAAAAAAATCGTAGACGTACGGTTAAGCTCGTCTCCCCCCTTCTTCTTTGTGCTCGTTTATCGCCTGTTTGCTTATACTACTGAATAAATACTAAATTAACACTAACCATAAAATAAACTCATTTTCCATTTAAATAATTAACATGAATTGTCCCTGTGTTAAAAATATATATTAATAATTTCATAGAGCTTAATTGCATTTTTTAGTAAAGGGTAATAAACGTTGTGCATCTTGTGCGTTCCAGCAACGACAACCATCACGTGTTGTTGTTGTTTGTATTTTTGCATTTTGCCTAATGCCGCTGGGCGCACAGAAATGCATACACAACAAGTAAGAAGGCTCTAGTCGAGAAATCCCGACTAGGCTCTACCCTGAACCGTATACTTTACGCATACAGTCAGTAATAGCAAGTATGTGTGAGTGTGTGTATGTATACGCGTATAGTGCATACTTTCTTAACTTCAATACTCCATATCTCCAGTGTTTCTCAACCGATTTCAATAAAATTTTCACAGATTGTCAATATATCGTCTAATCTTTCAAACTGCATCAAAATTCAAATTCAAGACTTTGTTGTTATCGATCACATGTGTATATGGCAAGAGTTATCGAAAATGTAGTCTCTAGCTCTTATAGTCTCTGAGATCGACGGGTTCATATATACGGACGGACGGACGGACAGACGGACATGGCTATATCGACTCGGCTGTTGATGCTGATCAAGAATATATATACTTTATGGGGTCGGAGATGCTTCCTTCTACCTGTTACATACTTTTGCACATACAATGGGTTCAGGGTATAAAAAGACGAAGGAATTCTAATATTGAGGCACGCAGGACATAAAGAAGAAAGGCTGAGACGAGCTTAACCGTACGTCTAGGACTTTTTTCAATATTGGAGGGGTACTCTATTTTCCACTCTATCTATTACATTCTCATTGGCCCGAATGAAAGGTCTATAGTTGAGAGGATCTCCTAGTCGAGAGCCTTTTTACTTGTTTATAATTGGACGTAGTTACGATTACGTCCTCACGATTCCTATTATGGAACTGGTAAAAGGACGTTAGGCTTTTTAAAATACCCTTCTGATCAACTAACAAGCATATACAGTAAATAATCTGGACATTGTATCGTAATTTTGCACATTTGTTCAATGCTATATATGGTTATATGTACATAAATTTTAACACACTTACACACTTACATTGCATCGTGTTTGATTTATTGGACTGTTATCAATTCATTACCTGATACGCGAATTAGCCTATGAGGTAGCTGGTGCTAATGCCACAAAGATACCCGCTGGTGCTCGGGCTTTGCATAAGCGCTTGATACTGTGTTGGTAGAGTTTTAGTTTGACGCAAATGGACACCAAAAAAAAAAGTAATAACAAAATTTGGCTTAGCGAATTACGTTCTGGACGTTATCGGAGTGCGAGCAATTGATAGCCCCCATCGCTAAAGTACGATAAACACTATAAAAAGAAACAACACCGCTAAGTTGTCCAAAGAAAAAGCATTTGAAGACCTTAACATGAAGTTCACACTATTCGCTCTGTTCGCTGCATTCTTTGTGCTCAGTGTAAGTATTTGACTTACAAAATAAAGGAGACCGCGTATTAATGTTTTAAGTATCTTCACTAACCAGGCCAATGCTAGCGCCTTGCAACCGCTGGAGAAGGAACCGGAGGCGTTATTGCCATACGAGAACATGGCTCTAGCTGTTTTCGATGATGAGACCTTCGATCCAGAGGTGTTGTGCATTTTTTCAGCCACCTGGTGGGCCATAAAAGCTGGTCTACGCACCGTTAAGGGCTTCAACTGCCTCATCAAGTGGGTTGTGGGCATCAAGGCTAGCGCTCTGCAGTACCAGTTCGATATCACTACTTGCGGCGTTGCCGCAACAAAGGATGTGACCAATCTGATAAACGCTAACATTAAAATCATCACCACCGCCGACAACATTATCAATCTCAAAACAACCATTTGTGCTAGCACTGATGATTCCCAGAGTCCAAGCATTACCAAGAGCTGCAGTGTCAAGACATTGGCTCAGATCTATAGCCTTTATAGGCAAGTGAAGAGTGCCATTGCCCTGGCCAAGAAGATTCCCCAAACTGGCCCAAATGCCGTCACCTGTGTATCCAATGCCACAAGCACCCTCACCAACTACTACACACAGTTTCCCGCCAATATTAAGAGCTGCTCAAAGCTGACCAGCAACTAAAGGGTTTACAGTTTTAAAGTAGAACACAGTTTTCATATAATTTGCTTGTTTCAATTATAACCATATAATAAAAAATATTTTTTTACAGCAAACTCAATTAGTATTATAGCAAATAGTTAGAGTAACAACTTAAAGAACTATGGTAAAAATGTCTAGTATTTCTGATCGGAACTGCAAAGCTAATTTGGTTGATTAAGTTAGAAGAATTAATTTCACCATTAATTAGAAGAAATGGTTTTTGTACCGATTCCTGATGAATCCTGTATATTCACGAATCGGTCGTACAAGTGAAATATACAAAGTTTTTGTTACGTAGGGTCGTCGAATTCCTGCGACCAGCGCTTAATGAACTGTAAGGCACCTGATGCTCGATTCGTAATGGGAGAGATATGATTAACAAAATTAAGCTTTGGGTCCATTAGGACACCCAAATCCACAACACATTCAAGTGGTTTGTGATCCAGAATATATATATATATATATATATATTAAAAAATAACATTCGTCTATAAAATATATTACTTAACATTTGCTGCAATTGAGTTTCAATAAATTTACTCTAAACCAAGATTGAAAGTTGTTTTAAGAAGAGAGCCCAAAAGTTTAAGTTTATGAATTAAAAGGTAGTCCTTTACAGAGCCGAAAGCCTTACTCAGTGTAAATAACGTCAGTTTGCATTTAATCTTGAAAGCATAATAACAAATTTCTCAAAAATCTTAGGAATAGCAGACAACCTGGAGATACCCCCATTAAGTTTGGGATATTTGTTCGTTTTTTTTTGTTCAATTGTCCAATTTAAATTCTGTGCTTTTGACATATTTACTAGAAAATAATGACAGATTTGAACAATCAATGTAGGTCCAACGCAGTACATAACGATTACAGCTGACTCCTTTCGGGAATTTCACAATCAAATCGTAGCTGCCAGTAGCAGAGCCAATGTTGTATTGAAGGCTACCATCCACAAATGACAGAGGATACTTATTAAATATTTTGTTTTCTTTGGTTTATACCACCATGCAAGCGATATCATATTAACAAATAATGGCTCTATAAGAAAATCGGTATTTTATTTAAAACTCAATAAAAAGATGGGTAACTATTTTTAAATATAATAATAAATATCCATCAATAGTTGCGAATTGAAGCTTAATTTTGTTACAAAGGTATGACTTAGGTTAGAAGCTACAAAATTTTGTAGTGACAGAACATACATACATAAATTGATAACACTTGATTTGGCTATCTACTTGCTACAAAGAAGATGTCATAATCGGAACTTAGTTTTGAAACAATCCCAATGATTAAGTAGGTGTGGTTTTCGTCTCGCATAAGGAACGCATTACAATATAATTGTGCATTGCAAGCAGTGCGTAGCATGCAGTGTATTTGCAGCAGTGTTGTACACCACACTTAAAACCATAATAAAACTGTTAAAGTTCCAACTTAGTGCTATTTAATTGCAATCTTTTTAATAAATGTTGAGTGTTATTTTTGAAACACATTTTGGTTTTATATAACCTGCAGATTTCACAGCACAATTCGTCAGCAATCTTCGTCTCATATCAGCGTAGTTGTTGAAAGTCTCATGGTGATCGCAATCTCATTAGAAGCCTGCTGTGAAAGTTGCTGCAAACGTATGTAACAGTTGCAGAAAAAAACATCTTCGACCCCATACAGTACAAATATATTCTTGATCAGCATCAACAGCCGAGTCGATATAACCATGTCCGTCTAAAGCAGCGTTCGGGAACAGGGGTAAATTACCCCTTTTTGGGTAAAAGTGAAATTTCTGGGGGTAAAAATGAAACTTTTGTGAATAAAAAGTAAATATTTTTAATTTGCTATTTTGTAAGCCTGTTTGTATTTTTTTCAACTTAAAGAATTTAGCAGGCCATCTTCCACCAGAGAGAAGATAACCTTTTTTTATTATTATTATTATTATTTTTTTTTTTTATTTTTATTTTTTTTTATTTAATTTTTTTTTTTTTTTTGGGTAATGTCAGTTCCACAAAAATATTTTGGGGTAATGATTAAAAAAGTTCTCCGACCGCTGGTCTAAAGATTCCAGATTTGGAATGCCTAAGCCCTAGTGCCTAGGCAGTACATGTTTATTCCAAATTATCAATAATTCATCCCGTTGGCGATATACACTTGGAGTCGATAACAAAAAAATCTTTCATTTGTAAAACCTGGAATTGGCGTTTGAAGTTATAGAAGAAATAATGTAAATATGTGAAAAGCTTTTGGAAATTGGTTGAGAAACATCGGAGATATGGCAGATCGAAACCATTGGTATAGTAGTGCAGTCATGCCCGAACGTGTAAGGTCTATGGTTCAGGTAATCTCCTAATCGAGAGCCTTCTTACTTCTTTATAATTGGACGTAGTTGTCCTTACAATTCCAATCATGGAAGTTGTAAATGGACGTTAGGCTTTTTAAAATACCCTTCTGATCAGCTAACAAGCTTATACAATAAATAATCTGGACATTGTATCGAAATTTTTCACATTTGTTCAATGCTATATATGGTTATATGTACATTAATTTTATTATTGTTCAATAAACACTTACATTTAAACGTGTTTGTCCAACTTTGATTTATTGGACCGTTATCAATTCATTACCTGATACGAGAAAAAGCCTATGACCAGCTACCGTTGCTAATGCCACAAAGATACCCGCTGGTGCACGGGCTTTGCACAAGCGCTTGATACAACACAGTAGAGTTTTAGACTACGCAAATGGACACAAAAAACAAAAAAATTTGGCTTATAATATCGGCGAATTACGTTCTGGACGTTATCGGAATGCGAGCAATTGATAGCCCACATCGCTAAAGTACGATAAACACTATAAAAAGAAACAATTAGCCGTGTTGTCAAAAGAAAAAGCATTTGAAGACCTTAACATGAAGTTCACACTATTCGCTCTGTTCGCTGCATTCTTTGTGCTCAGTGTAAGTATTTGACTTACAAAATAAAGGAGACCGCGTATTAATGTTTTAAGTATCTTCACTAACCAGGCCAATGCTAGCGCCTTGCAACCGCTGGAGAAGGAACCGGAGGCGTTATTGCCATACGAGAACATGGCTCTAGCTGTTTTCGATGATGAGACCTTCGATCCAGAGGTGCTGAGCATTTTTTCAGCAACCTGGTGGGCCATAAAAGCTGGTTTACGCACCGTTAAGGGCTTCAACTGCCTCATCAAGTGGGTTGTGGGCATCAAGGCTAGCGCTCTGCAGTACCAGTTCGATATCACTACTTGCGGCGTTGCCGCAACAAAGGATGTGACCAATCTGATAAACGCTAACATTAAAATCATCACCACCGCCAACAACATTATCAATCTCAAAACCACCATTTGTGCGAGCACTGATGATTCCCAGAGTCCAAGCATTACCAAGAGCTGCAGTGTCAAGACATTGGCTCAGATCTATAGCCTTTATAGGCAAGTGAAGAGTGCCATTGCCCTGGCCAAGAAGATTCCCCAAACTGGCCCAAATGCCGTCACCTGTGTATGCAATGCCACAAGCACCCTCACCAACTACTACACACAGTTTCCCGCCAATATTAAGAGCTGCTCAAAGCTGACCAGCAACTAAACGGTTTATAGTTTTAAAGTAGAACACAGTTTTCATATAAATTGCTTGTTTCAATTATAACCATATAATCTGCAAATAAAAAATATTTTTTACAGCAAACTCAATTGGTATTGTGGCAGAATTCTTTACAACGAATGGAGCACGATTTTTATACCCTGAACCCATTGAAAATGGGTAAAAAGGGTATAAGGTTTTGTGCAAAAGTATGTAACAGGCAGAAGGAAGCATCTCCGACCCCATAAAGTATATATATTCTTCATCAGCATCAACAACCGAGTCGATATAGCAATGTCCGTCTGTCCGTCCGTCTGTTCGTCCGTCCGTCCGTATGTATGAACGCGTCGATCTCAGAGACTATAAAAGCTAGAAACACCAGATTTGGAACATAAGCTGCCCTAATCCCTAGGCAGTACAAGTTTGTTTTAAATTTTCGATAACTCTTTCCGTTTCCGATATACACATGTGATCGATAACAACAAAATCTTGAATTCTAAAATCAATTATGATGCAGTTTGAAACATTAGACGAAATATTGATAAACTGTGAAAATTGTATCGAAATCGGTTGAGAAACACCGGAGATATGGCAAATTGAAGTTAAAAAGTATGCACTATACGCGTCCACACACACTCACATATACTTGCAAGCACTGACTGTATGCGTAAAGTATAGGGTTCAGGGTATCGTCTAGTCGGGATTTCTCGACTAGAGCCTTCTTACTTGTTTAAAGATAATAATTCATATGTTTAAGCAGGGCTGGCTGAATAGGAAATACTATTTATTTAATGTGGCAAACTTAAATATTAAATATTAAATAATAACTATAAATTTTTCTGATTTGCTGTGTGCATGTACATGTTTTTAAATATATTCTACCCCAGTATCAATACATCAGAATATACGTTTCATCCCATTGTATATTGTGTAGTGAAGTATAAGTATAAGTATAAGCAATGCAACTTAATATACGCTTCAATCTGTTGTATACTGTGTAGTGCAGTATTAGCATTACACTATACCGCCGAATGTTATTGAAAGTATTAAACTTATCCACATGCATTTTTTGACCACTCTCTTCACATTCACCCAAAAAAACGGCCAAGCTGCATTAAATGTAATGGAAATCGTACACCAATCTTGAAGGTAATTCGCATACCAAATCAGGAAGAGGTAATGGACTATGTGAGGTGTTTTGTCACTGATGGTTATGCAAACAATGTGAGCATACCTCTCATTTGATACCCATATTGTGGTTTTGACAAAAAAATAATAGTAAAACAATTAGATGTACGCGATAAAAATATTTCTTTTAGGTACTCATTAATAAAAACATTTACCAATAAAATAGGATGCTTCAAAAATAAATATACAACAGTAAAAAAGTAAATACAGAATAGTTGAAGAATTTCTTAACACTAGGGGACTGCAGTCGAATGCCGAAGAGCGCAAACATGTAGACAGATGACACAAGACTGGGTTTTTTAGGTGTGGCACTATGTATTATGTAGTATAGATCGGTTTATAATGCACATAAGATCCGAAAAGGGTTATGGTAAAAATGATATTATATTTCTGATCGGAACTGCAAAGCTAATTTGGTTGATTAATTGAGAAAAATCAATTTCACCATTAATTAACAGAAATGGTTTTTGTACGTTTCTATTCTATCCTCATGAATTCTGTATATTCACGAATGGGTCGTACAAGAGAAATATACAAAGTTTTTGTTACGTCGGTGTCGTCGAATTCCTGCGACCAGCGCTTAATGAACTTTAAGGTACCTGATGCTCGATTCGTAATGGCAGAGATATGCTTATCAAAATTAAGCTTTGGGTCCATTAGGACAAACCCATAACACATTCAAGTGGTTTGTTATCCAGAATATATATATATATATATATATTAAAAAAGAGCATTTGTCTATAAAATATATTACTTTATATTTACTGCAATTGAGTTTCAATAAATTTACTCTAAACCAAGTTTGAAAGTTGTCTTAAGAAGAGAAGAGAGTTAAATTAAATTAAAAAATAAAAGTGCATGTTGAAAGGTATGAAAGAAATTTGTTGTATAAAAAGAGTTTCCCTTTAAACACATCTTCTAAATACTGTGGTGATCTGACTTTATTAAACTTAAACTTGCTATCCGATGGGGCTAATATTTATTTAAAAAAAAAATCGAAAAAAAATCTGTTTACAATGTTTATTTTTTTGGAACAAACTAAAATTTTGGCCGTCAATAGCTATATTCACTTTTCATAGTCGATGAAAGCTTATTATTCGGTGCTTGCGCCTTACATATTCTATTTTTCTGCTGTTTCAGTGCCGTCCTTAGTTGTTTCTCTGGATTTTCGAATTCTGCAGTGATGGGAATGCTTTCTGAAATATAAGTTTTGAAGAATTTATAAATTTATATTTATACATTGTAGATATGTTGACTTACCAACTAGCGCGTCAAAAAATTGTTTAAATCCCTTTAACGGCTTCTTTCCCTGAACGCCATCAACATTGCATGCCATTATTACGTCGTCGCCAAGCACTTTGCGTAAACTTCTGTTCAGGCTGTCCGAAGAGAGGAGGCTGCGAATGACCCTTATCTATAGTAAATAAATTGATATATAAAATAAATAATAAATATATTACAATTTATGGTTATAGTATAGGTATACACTTACATAGGAGTTCGCGTTGCTCTCATCCATCAATTCCTCTAAGACCATTATGTCCTCAATGCATTGCAAAGGAAATGTATTTCGAAGTTTATCGTCACTAGTTTGTTCGCTCTGCAGTCGTTTTAGAATGGCTGTCTGCTCTGCCACGCCATCAATTAAAACCTTTATTTCACCTTGGAATTATATAAAATATACAATAAGTATGAAATTCAGCCACTTTAATAAAGATCAAGTTACCTCTCAATACATTATTTTCTTCATAAATTTGATCTGTAAATGTAAAAAACAAATAAAAGGGTTTGTTGATTGACCTTGAAAATTGTTTGAAATACACACCAATGATGACCTTGTTTTCAAGACGTACAGTATCTACAAAAATACATAATAAATTTATTTATATATCAACAACATGTAACATTTAAAAATTTTGTTAAATAAATAAATGTTCCTTGGCAATTAAAATGTCATATTTACCAATAATACATTGCATTTCCTCTCTAATGGTCTCTGAAATCATTACATTTTTCAAGATAACACGAAAGCATATTATGGAAATGCGATTAAATACGTACCTTTGATACTATCAAAAAGTTCTTCATTTGCGACCGATGCCCCGCTGACTGTATTAAAATTATTTAATTATATCGTTTGTATTATAGTGATCGCATCTGCTTACCTGATGAATCAAACGAAAGTTTGCATTTCTTTTTTGAAGACGCCATTATTTAAAACTAAAAAAGAGTTATATTTTTTTTTAGTTAAGGCATAATGGTAGGTTAATCTGTTTTAAATACAAATAGTGGCATTCCCGATACAAAATATTTTTCTACAAATAACCTAATGGAAGTTTAAGTATTTAATTTACATTTGGTTTATGTTGGAATACAATTTAAGATAGTTAAATTGAACAGTATTGTGCCTCTATGCCGTAAAATAAAACAAAAATAAAAACAAGTAAGAAGGCTCTAGTCGAGAAATCCCGACTAGACTATACCCTTAACCCTATAATTTACGCATACAGTCAGTGCTTGCAAGTATGTGTGAGTGTGTGAATGTATACGCGTATAGTGCATACCTTCCTAATTTCAATACTCCATATATCCAGTGTTTCTCAACCGAATTCAATAAAATTTTACAGATCGTCATTATTTAGTATAATCTTTCAAACTACATCAAAAAGTTTTCCAAATTGAAAATTTTGTTGTTATCGATCACATGTGTATATCGGAAACGGGTAGAGTTATCGAAAATTTAAAATAAACTTGTACTGCCTAGGGATTAGGCGAGCTTATGTACCAAATCTGGAGTCTTTAGCTCTTATAGTCTCTGAGATCGACGCGTTCATACATACGGACGGACGGACGGACGGACGGACGGACAGACAGACGGACATGGCTATATCGACTCGGCTGTTGATGCTGATCAAGAATATATATACTTTATGGGGTCGGAGATGCTTCCTTCTGCCTATTACATACTTTTGCACAAATCCATTATACCCTTTTTACCCATTTTCAATGGGTTAAGGGTATAATAAAAAAAAAATGTTCTAGGAAGAGCATAACAAACTCTCATTTCACGCTGCTCTGTAATGCTCTCATGCCGCTTCGACCGGTTCGGCCTTTGCTCCTAATTCAGATCTGATTCATGCAAGCGTCCATAAAGTCAACCCAAATAGAACTCTGTGACGTGTGTGACACTAAAACAACAAGTGTGAGAGTGATGAAAAAACTACAATGTGAAACATTTGCCTCTATTTTATGTTAGCAACGAGCACAAGAGAGAAGCATATGGTATTGCGAGTTTTAATAAGTGAAATGCACATAAAAACAAACCAAAAAACAAAATTCGTCCGCACACAACATTCTTTGCCAACAAGCAATTAAGTACTGACTCGGGGCGAACGCTCTCAATTCAGATCTGATTCATGGAAGCGTGAATCAGCCCTGGTTTGGCAGCGAAGGCTGTTGCGGTCGAACTGAGAGCGGTTTTGAGAGTGACATGAAGTGAGAGAGTTTTATTCTGCATTTGTAAATTTTCTTGCTGAACGAAAACGAATGCAATGGGCTCAATACGTAGAATTTTTATTTAGATCTGATTCATGAAAGCGTTGTCCTGCATTCTATTTCCTTAAGGGTTTTAACTGTTTGCTCAAAGCTTTTGTGACTTTTAAGCGGTGCACTTGTACATCTGCATGGTGCAATTTAAAAGTTCGATTGTGACATCTTGCTCTAACCGCAGTATAAGGTGGTCCCATCGGCATAAGGTTCTGCGTTAACGAATGCGAGACCACGTTATACTTTTTTCATCATGGCTCTGCTGTTCTAAGTGCCGTGAGTCGAAAATGAGCACAACTAAAGAAACGCAAAACAGATTGTGCGACAAGAGAGCAGAAACATTAGTTTTGCCTTACGCACTCATAAGTTTGATCAGTTCATAACAAATAGTTTAAAGCAGGTTTTTGGAGGACATTGTAGTTTGTTTATCACTGTTTAATATTTCATTTTTATTATTCTTTATGATTTATGCTAATATTTTTTTGCAACATATATTGAAGAAAGTTATAGGATATTAATATATTTTAATATTAACAGATTTTTTAATCTATGTCTATACTTAATGGCGACGCACGAATGTTCTGTCGAGTCGATTTCTAAAGAGTGATTTTCTTAGTGTTAGCGTTGAATAAAATTACACACATGAGTAAGTAATCCCAAAAATTGTACTAATGTTGACTGCAACTGCACATAAATTTCAACATATGATGTGGAAAAGCAGTTTATAAAATTAAATTATGAATTTTAATTCGAAAGTTAAAGCAAGAATTGCAATCTTTGCTTAAGTTGCACCTGTTCTAGTAGGTTTTAGTTCATGCTAGTTCTCACTGATTTTAGCACAATATTTAGACATTAAACGTATTATGGTGAATTGTGTCTAGGATACGAAAGTAAAGCAGTGCAATAAATTACAAGCTGGCAATTAAAGCAGCACACAGAAAGGTAATTTAAGACCGTTGCAATTCCCAAATAGCAGTTTATGTTTTAATACCCTGAACCCATTGAAAATGGGTAAAAAGGGTATAATGATTTTGTGCAAAAGTAACAGGCAGAAGGAAGCATCTCCGATCCCATATTCTTGATCAGCATAAACAGCCGAGTCGATATAGTCATGTCCGTCTGTCCGTCTGTCTGTCTGTCTGTCTGTCTGTCCGTCCGTATGTACGAACGCGTCGAGACTATAAGAGCTAGAGACTCCAGATTTGGTACATAAGCTCGCCTAATCCCCGCGCAGTACAAGTTTGTTTTTAATTTTCGATAACTCTTCCCGTTTCCGATATACACATGCGATCGATAACAAAAAAATCTTGAATTTGGAAAAGATGCAGTTTGAAAGATTAGACAAATTAATGACAATCTGTGAATTTTATTGAAATCGGTTGAGAAACACCGGAGATATGGAGCATTGAAATTAAGAAAGTATGCACGCGTACACACACACACATACTTTCAAGAGCTGACTGTACACTTAATGTATGGGGTTCAGGGTATAGTGTAGTCGGGATTTATCGACTAGAGCTTTCTTACTTGTAATATATGCTATATTTGATTGCTATTATATTTTTTTATTAAATTTTTGGCATTAAATAAGTACAAAATGTTCAGTGTTTTTTAAAAATTAAGCCTCCACAAAGTCAACTTCAGGCACAACTGGCTTATCAGCAGCTCCTTCAGCTTGCTCCTTCAGCATGTTGCGACCCCAGAAAATGCTGATATCAGCGCAGTTCTTGTAGGTCTCCTGTGGACCACATCCCAAAGCACCGGTACCATTGTCACACATGCCCCAGTTGTTGGCTAAGAACATATATTTGTTCAATATTATATTTAAATATTTAAAAATAAGTTGACTTACCGCCTACATAGGTCCAACGAAGAACGCAGTGGTTGCAGGTGACTCCCTGGGGCAGCAAGACTGTCACATCGAATTCATCCCTTTGGCTGCCAATGTTCAGCCTGTCGTTGCCATCGGGGAAGCGCAGGCGATGCTGATTAAAGCACTCCTCAGACTCACCACCAAATGTGTCCAAGTTGCACAGATTAAACTCAAAGTGACCCAAATGGTTTGTGGTGATCTTTACTCCAACAGTTATAGCATTAGATGCAGCAAACGTCTTCGTGATGGGACCACTGCCTCCAATATGGCCACCAATCTCATTGGGACGAGGCCGGGTCGTCGAAAAGTTGTCGCCACACAAGCCGCACTGCCCACCATTATTGACCTGAGTCTGCAAATGTATAAAATATGAAAATATAACTCACAAAACATAAAACTGTCATTTCAAAAGAATGTGACACCTCCAACCTTGAAATGTATATTATTTTAGAGACTACAGTGACAAAAATTGCTCGTCTTATATTAAAACCAACTACAAATAAAATCTGTTTCGAACTACCATCCAGAAAGTTACCGAGAGTTTTCCAGCGATTTTCATATTCGGTAAGTTTGAGCTAAAGAATAAAGTATTGTAATACTTTTTAACTCAGCTTGACAAATTTCAGAGCTTTTATCTGACTATTTTTTTTCTTAAAATATCTTCCTAGAAATACAGTAGGAACCGTAATTTTATAGTTTTATCACATTCGCTTTACCATAGGGTATTATTTATATTTATATATTTAGCTAACAATATTTTCAACCAAACTTTCTCGATAAGAGCGACTACACTTGTTTAAAATAAAAACTGTAATTTGAGAAACCGTTTTTAAGGCGTAACACTTACAAACAAACCACCGCAGAAGAGCTCGTTGTCGTTGTAGTTCTGGGGTGCTGAGGAATCGAAGCGCCAGCGAGAGGATCGACTTGGAGGATTCAACATCATGCCGTGCGCATCGATCTGATGGAGGGCAATGGCCAAAAGGAGGGCCACACTGAGTAGGTACTTCATGGTTATAGCAATTTCACTTTCACTATGCCTGCCACTGAGCGGGCACAGGCTTTATAGTTCCCAAACTCACGCATTATCTGGGTTTTGATTATCGGCTGAAGAGTTTTACGACGCCTCTTCAGCTGCCACGAATGAGAATGTTATCAATTTGAGAGCGACATCAAAATAAACAATCCCATTAATTTGCTTATATGGAGGAGAAGTGCAATACTAGGGGAGTCCTCGTAGACCCCGGGTAAGCAATTGGCACTGTAAAAGATCTCATAAAAATATCAGCCCCTTGCCAATGGTATGCAACAAATTTGTACGGAATACCATACATGTGTATATGTATATAAATAAACTACAATTGCAAGGCACTTGACTGGAGTTCAATAAATTGATTATAATAATAATAGCTTTTGGCTTATCGCTGCATGTATAATCAGTAAGCATCAACTGTTTATGTACTCGTATATAAACAATTATCCACAAATTCTCAGTTTTCAACGGAATCAGAAATTTATCTTTCGATCCCTGTTATTTTTAATGAATCAATTTTTATAATGTAAATCTTAAAATTCAAGCCAATAAAATAGTGACAAAAATGTTTACAGTAGGTATAATAATTATTTCTCAAACCAATATTACTCCCAAATGTTCACTCCAATTGTTCAGCCAATAGTCATACAATTTAATTATTATCAAAAAATGAAAGATTTAAATATACTAAAATATAAAGAAAAATACTAATATGACTGGAGCTTACGTAATACCGAAAATATATTATAAAACGGAAAATTCGGAACCTTATTTTAATAATTTTTTTTTAAAATGCTTTTGAAAAAATTAAAATAAAACATTTTCTCTTCTTTATCAACATAACATGTTCAACCCTAAAGACTGAAAAACTCAAAAATTATGCAAAAATTGGATATATTTTATACATATGCAAGCAATTAATACTTATTTGATTGAAATAAACCTTAAAAGGCAAGCCGTTTGTCCTCTCAGAGCAATTGCGCTTATTATAGTTAGAATGGATACACATCGATATTAAGTTGTATATTTGATAAGCTTTTGTGCGATTGCTAGGATTGTGGGCATTGACCAAAGTAATTAATTTGAATGTATAAGTTACTTTTATTTCAAGCACATCAGTGTAATATCCACCTCTCGAAAGAATTGTTATAGCTCACAATAATATGTAAATGTTCAGGAGTCCCCAAAATATAAGCAAATCGTTTAACTGACAACGCAAGACTGTTTGATTCGTCAAATGGGCATATTTACATAAACAAAGTTGAGTCGATGCTTTTGAAACCAAGCACATACAAAATGTAAACAAAAGAGTTATTCATTTGAGAATGTTATGGTTTTCTGTGGCGTCTGAATATTAGTTTGCCTTATACTTTGAGCGAGCAAAGCTGAAAACTTAAAGCAGGAGCGCATAGTTATGCCAAATTTGGAAGAACATCTGCAGTTAACTAGCGCAAGTTTTATAACTATTAAAGGCAAGAAACTTGCTTACATAAATCACTATGGAAAGTTACGCGATGCGCTATATACCACATTAAAGCAGGAGCAGCCGTTGGGAAAATGGTTATGCGGACATAAATTAGAGGGTAAGTGGGAAGTAAATTAAAAAGAAAAAACTCTTACGATTCTGGTGTCTTTGTATACATAGGAAGTTATGCAGATAACTTAAAAGTAGCTCAACCGGATGAATTTGATTTGGTAATTTACATAAAGTTTCCCGAAAACGACAGGATTGTTGTGAAAAAAGATTACAGAAAACCAGGAAATGTTACTTTAGACATGACGGAGGTGCTTAATGTATTGCATAATTATAACAAAGTAACATTCACAAATATAAAAAAATTGGTAACGGCCAATAATTTGCTGCTGGAGGATAAACTTCAGGATTTGATAAATAGCGCTGTGACACGAGCTTTAAATAAAATGCAAAACAAAATTGATGTTGATGAAAAAACAACGAAACTGATTTACAAAAGATGTGGTCCGGCCCATACTATATTTATTTGTGATAAAGAATTGAAATACTCTGTGGATTTTGTGCCTGCCGTTAGGCTAAATAAGACGCAAAACATAATTGTTGGGGAAAAACTAAAGTATTTTAAGACTGTTTCTCATTGGAATGCGATTCCGAAACCTTTAAAGCCATTTGAGCCAAGTAATGTATCATTTAGGGCATCGTACTTTGAGGCCGAATATGACATGCTAAAGGACAAACACAAGTTAAAGGATGTAATAAAATTTATGAAGAAGTTCCGAGATTCAAAACAAAATATTAACACTCTGAAGAGTTATTGCATTAAGACCTTATTACTATGGCAAGTTGATATCAGGACAGCAATGTACTGGAAAACTAAACCACTAAATCAAATACTGATTGATGTAAGTTGGAATTTAAACTACAGTTTTGAGTTTATATTGTGTTATTTAATTGCAATTTCTTTATTTAATTTTGTAGATGTTTAAAGAGTTGGCAGATTGTTTGGCAGTGCCTGGATGTGATTGTAAGCTCTTAAATTTCTGGGATCCAAATTTAAATTTATTTGCGGGACTCACACAAAACCAACGAATTGATATGTTCAATTGTATAACTGCAGAGATCGATATGCTTTCCCAAGCAGTGGAAAACTTAACAGAGGAAATTAGTCATTGCGTGACATTTTCATTTAGTATGTTGTATTTTATTGTTATAATTAATCAAAATTTAATAACTTTCAATTGAATGTTTACTTAGGCAATCGACAGGAACGTTGCATGCAAAACAGACGGAAGAAAAATCAAACAAATAAATCAAAAATTGATACAGAAGAGAAATGAGATTTGCAATATATTAACAGCATATATATTTTTTTTATAAATCGCTTATAACATTTTAAAAGAAGTGTTGAACACCTATTAGACATATATATCTAAACATTTAATAATTTTAATTTTTAGTTATCTATCAGAATTGAGTGAAGCTAAGATTAATTGACACGTTGATCGGGATGTACGCTGCTACGACACACGTTGGAGAATGGAAAATTATCCATTAAAAAGTATCTCAAAGTGCGCCTATATCGATAAATTATAAATAGGTAAATAATAAAATGCCTTCGCCAGTGATGACAAGAAAGACACACACAAAAATAGCTCACTCCCATCGATTAATGCAAAACATGCGTTATTGACACGATATCAAAAATATGGTGAAATCGATAGTTACTTTGAGCAAAGCAGCCAAGCAATAACAACCAACGCGCGCAGATAGCCGTAAATGCAATGTGAATTTAGAAACAGACATTTTTAATTTTTAATACATTTCGATATATTAAATTTAATATCATTAGTGGTAGAAGAAGTTTGAAGACGATTTGAAATTTCCACTCTTGCTAAGGGACATGGATGGAAAACCCACAAGAAAGCAAAGCCCTGGATTTGAATTCGACATTGACACGAAATTGTATTCAATCTAACTTCAAGTATTTGTTGACGCACATGGGCGATTTATTTAAATTGATGTAGGTGATTTTTATAGCAATTACTGCAGTAATGATTTTAAGAGATCCAACTTTGGAAAAGAGCTGATATATATGTACTAACGGACAGTACATTCAAGTGGCCCAACGATACCAAGCAACGGCTTGTTAACGCGCGGACCCAAGCACAAAGCGACCCGCCTCCAGCCCGCCCGACCGAGGGGCGCACCGCGTAGCGTGCGGTTACGAAGATCGCGAACATATAGTCAAGTCACACAAGACTAGTTTTTTAAGAGAGCAAGTAGGAGTGGCACTATGTATTAAATAGGAAAGATCGTTATATGTTACACATAAGATCCGAAAAGGGTTATGGATAGCATTGTTAGAGTAACAAGTTTGAAGCGCTATAGGTACACAATTTCTAGTGTTTCTAATAGGTACTATAAAGATCATTTGGACCTGCCTTTTGAAACAGTAAGGCATTGTAAGATGTTCAATTCCAAGTGCCCGAACCTGTGATTAAACGTATTATGGTGAATTGTGTCTAGGATAAGAAATTAAAGCAGTGTAATAACTTACAAGCAGTGCAATTAAAGCAGCGCACAGAAAGGTAATTTAAAACCATTGCAAGTCCCAAATAGAAGTTTTTGTTTTTATATATGCTATATTTGATTGCTATCGTTTTATTAAATTTTTGGCATTAAATAAGTACAAAATGTTCAGTTTTTTTTTTTAAATTAAGCCTCTACAAAGTCAACTTCGGGCGCAATCTCTGGCTTATCAGCAGCACCTTCAGCTTGTTCCTTCAGCATGTTGCGGCCCCAGAAAATGCTGACATCAGCGCAGTTCTTGAAGGTCTCCTGGGGACCACATCCCAAAGCACCGGTACCATTGTCACACATGCCCCAGTTGTTGGCTAAGAACATATATTTGTTCAATATTATATTTAAATATTTAAAAATAAGTTGACTTACCGCCTACATAGGTCCAACGAAGAACGCAGTGGTTGCAGGTGACTCCCTGGGGCAGCAAGACTGTCACATCGAATTCATCCCTTTGGCTGCCAATGTTCAGCCTGTCGTTGCCATCGGGGAAGCGCAGGCGATGCTGATTAAAGCACTCCTCAGACTCACCACCAAATGTGTCCAAGTTGCACAGATTAAACTCAAAGTGACCCAAATGGTTTGTGGTGATCTTTACTCTAACAGTTATAGCATTAGATGCAGCAAACGTCTTCGTGATGGGACCACTGCCTCCAATATGGCCACCGATCTCATTGGGACGAGGCCGGGTCGTCGAAAAGTTGTCGCCACACAAGCCGCACTGCCCACCATTATTGGCCTGAGTCTGCAAATGTATCAAACATGAAAATATAACTCACAAAACTTAAAACTGGCATTGTATATTATACTGAAATTTATATTATTTTAGAGACTACAGTGACAAAAATTGCTCGTCTTATATTAAAACCAACTACAAATAAAATCTGTTTCGAACTACCATCCAGAAAGTTACCGAGAGTTTTCCAGCGATTTTCATATTCGGTAAGTTT
The DNA here is from genome assembly GCA_035044485.1 of Scaptomyza reducta. Classification (NCBI taxonomy): domain Eukaryota; kingdom Metazoa; phylum Arthropoda; class Insecta; order Diptera; family Drosophilidae; genus Scaptomyza; species Scaptomyza reducta. Next base: position 3,777,852 of record JAWNNV010001315.1, on the reverse strand, counting down.
GAGCTAAAGAATAAAGTATTGTAATACTTTTTAACTCAGCTTGACAAATTTCAGAGCTTTTATCTGACTATTTTTTTTTCTTTAAATATCTTCCTAGAAATACAGTAGGAGCCGTAATTTTATAGTTTTATCACATTCGCTTTACCATAGGGTATTATTTATATTTATATATTTAGCTAACAATATTTTCAACCAAACTTTCTCGATAAGAGCGACTACACTTGTTTAAAATAAAAACTGTAGTTTGAGAAACCGTTTTTAAGGCGTAACACTTACAAACAAACCACCGCAGAAGAGCTCGTTGTCGTTGTAGTTCTGGGGTGCTGAGGAATCGAAGCGCCAGCGAGAGGATCGACTTGGAGGATTCAACATCATGCCGTGCGCATCGATCTGATGGAGGGCAATGGCCAAAAGGAGGGCCACACTGAGTAGGTACTTCATGGTTATAGCAATTTCACTTTCACTATGCCTGCCACTGAGCGGGCACAGGCTTTATAGTTCCCAAACTTACGCATTATCTGGGTTTTGATTATCGGCTGAAGAGTTTTACGACGCCTCTTCAGCTGCCACGAATGAGAATGTTATCAATTTGAGAGCGACATCAAAATAAACAATCCCATTAATTTGCTTATATGGAGGAGAAGTGCAATACTAGGGGAGTCCTCGTAGACCCCGGATAAGCAATTGGCACTGTAAAAGACTCATAAAAATGTCAGCCCCTTGCCAATGGTATGCAAAGAATTTGTACGGAATACCATACATGTGTATACGTAGATATATAAATAAACTACAATTGCAAGGCACTTGACTGAAGTTCAATAAATTGATCATAATAATAATAATAGCTTTTGGCTTATCACTGAATGTATAATCTACCTGTACCGGCTTCATCTGTTTATGTACTCGTATAGTTATCGGTGTAATCAATTTTCTGATTTAAGGCCTTTTCCAAATCAACAAATTCTCTCTTAAACCATAACAATATATTGCTTACTGCAAACGATAATTTAATTTTGACAAACATAAACGTTATAAAATAACAGAATTCTTTTTAAAGCCAATAAAATAGTGACAAAACGGATTTGAAAATGTACAAGAGTCCCCAAAATATAAGCAAATCACAACGCAAGACTTTTTGATTGAATGGGGATTAATAACATAAACAAAGCTGAGATTTGATTTGCAATATATTAATAGCATATATTTTTTTTATAAATTGCTTTGAACCTTTTTAAAGAAGTTTTGTACCTAAATATTAATTAAACATATATATCAAACATTTATTAATTGTATTTGTTAGTTATCTATAAGAATTGGTGAAGCTAAGATTAATTGACACGTTGATCGGGAAGTATGCACGTTAGCTATAGAATTTGGAGAATGGAAAATTATCCAAAACTTAAAAAGTATCGCGCCTACATCGATAAATTATAAATGATAAAATGCAAACCAGCGCCAGTGATGACAAGAAAAATGCGTCAGTGCTATCGGTTAATGCAAAACATCCGTTATTGACACGATATCAAAAATATGGTATAATCGATAGTTACTTTGATCAATGCGCGCAGACAGAAGCCATTAGAAAGCCGTAAGTGTATTATGAGTTTAAAACCACAAAATTTTTAATAATTAAAACAACGGATTGTTTTATTTGCGGTTACCATCCTTATAAATGTGTCGGTTCAGATACATAGTAGTATAGTAATTGGGAACTTGGGAGTATTTTCTTCAGTTGATCTTAAATGTTTAGGTGAGTTTTTACTTTAACAACAAAAGTGTTTCAGTTAACTTGTATTTAGTATAAATAAAAACTCACAATTTTGTATAAGTTCCTTTCTATACTTATATGTATGTAAATGCATCTGTATGAACATTAACGTAGAAAACATGCCATACATGTAACTGTAAATTTCAAAATGCTTGAAGCCGGCGCTCCGCTATGTCAGCACCGCAGGCATAAACCAAACAAGTAAGAAGGCTCTAGTCGAGAAATCCCGACTAGACTATACACTTAACCCTATACTTTACGCATACAGTCAGTAATTGCAAGTATGTGTGAGTGTGTGTATGTATACGCGTATAGTGCATACTTTCTTAATTTCAATACTCCATATCTCCAGTGTTTCTCAACCGATTTCAATAAAATTCACAGATTGTCATTATTTAGTCTAATCTTTCAAACTGCATCAAAAAGTTTTCCAAATTCAAGATTTTGTTGTTATCGATTACATGTGTATATCGGAAACGGGAAGAGTTATCGAAAATTTAAAACAAACTTGTACTGCCTAGGGATTAGACGAGCTTATGTACCAAATCTGGACGGACAGACGGACATGGCTATATCGACTCGGCTGTTGATGCTGATCAAGAGTATATATACTTTATGGGGTCGGAGATGCTTCCTTCTCCCTGTTACATACTTTTGCACAAAACCATTATACCCTTTTTACCCATTTTAAATGGGTTAAGGGTATAAAAACACAGAGAAACACAACTAGATTTCTACGAATGTAAGTATGTATCCATATTTTTTTGAGTATCAAGAAAAAAGAAACGAAACAAAACAACTAGAATACAAACAAAAACTTAACAGCTGTTTTTTTTATGTTCAGTCAAGTGCGCCTTAACAATTAGCTTACAACTATGCCAATAAATTTTGGGTGATTTTCTGCCAATGAATGTATCTACGTGTGTAAATGTTCATATATATTCGTACATAAGTGCAAAATAGTTAAAGCGGAACTAAAAACAATTGAATTTGAATTAATACAAAGTGTAAAAATAATTAAAACCCCAAATAAATAATTTAAACACAGATTTGATAGAGCATATATTGCTCCTTCAAAATAAATCATTTTTTAACTCTCTATTTTTAAGGCGATAATGGAAAAACCTATTAATTGGAGACAACTACCGGAGCAAAACGACCGGGTGACGCTCCCAATTGCTATAGATAACCACTCATTTATAGCATCGTTGGATACGGGTTCGACTCGAAGCCTTATCTGCTTTAAGAGTGCCACCAAAGTCATGACGAAGGAGAATCATCGACTTATTAAAGCTACTATAACCCTTGTCGACGGCTCAGAAACAGCTATAACACAGGCATTGGATGTGGTAATTAAGCTGGGTCAGTCTCAGTTCAAAATGCTTATGCTAGTGCTACCCGAAGTGATTGGTGACATTGTTTTAGGATTGGATTTTATGCGTGAAACTAATGCTGTACTTCAAGTCGGAGATATATGTATTCCATTAGGCGCTTTGCCTGAAAGTAATATATGGCTAACAGGCAGCCTTCTCTCAGTGAAGAGCGACTCGCTTACCGAGGACGAAGACCAGACAGTGGTAAATGTAAATGTGAATGATGAACTGTCGGATGCAGATTCATTGACCAAAAAAACTGTTCAGATTTCGGAAAATGCTTTGATTGAGACCCTTTCAAAACCTGCAACCTCTAACGGTGTCAGCATTGACCCAAATGATGCCGACTTAAAACTTAGTGAGGACTGGGTGGTAGGACCTTCAAGATGGCGGATAAAAACACCTGATAAACGAATTCCTTCACAGCTTGTCGAAGCCATAATTGAAATGACCAAAACCGAAGCACGGCGGCGCACGCGCAGAGTCTTGAGTGCAAGCGGATGCAAGTTTTGTGTCGAAAGAAATCCCAACAGGACGATAGTTGTTAGTATTATTAAGCAAAATTACAAAAACAATAAAAATGATATTTTTTAATAATTAATATTTATTTTTATATATGAACCGAGTTGTTAATGTTATGATAAAAGTCGAAATTATTAGAATTCTTGTTTAATGTGGTAAAAAAAATTGTATTGCAGCACCCGCCGGAATTTGAAGGAACTTGTCCTTGTTATGGGCAAATTTATTTTAATTCCTTTTTTTCTCTTCAAAATCGCCAAGTCTTGAACGATTTGTTGTTGTACATTTTTTGTTCTTTTCTTTGCAAGTAGAGAAAAAACAAACAAATACTGATGTTCGTTAGATTCAAAACTTGTGAACTCAATATTCCAATGGTTTCCATCAAAACACAAACTTAATTTTATTTTGAATTGAAATGTGTTTTTTCTTTTATTATAAACTTTAGCGAATTTTGCTTGCAACTACTACAAAGGAACAGAGGAAAAGAATTTAAAAAAACATCAAGCAAGCGCTTAATTTATTTAAAAAAAAAAACCTTGACTCATCATCAACGTAGTAATGTGAATGCATCTTTAAATGTAATTTGTGATTTTGGATGTGTATCTTCGCAGAAAGAGGTCAGTCAGCTTCATTTCTTCAGTGCCTGCACAAAATTCCCCATATCGTACTCCTCCTCATACTGGTGCTCGGACCACAGTTCAGGCAAGGTCTCAAAAATTGTATTCATAGACATCCCACCGGTGCCAGCGGCTGCTGCTCCACTGTTGCCAGCTTGCGCTTTGTTATTGGCGCCGTTAAACAGATCAAAGATCTGCGAAGTGCCCATTGTCTGAAGCGAGGCATTGTCGGCACTCACCACCGTATTAGCGGTGAGGATCTTAAACTTTTGCAGGCTCATAATTTTCTCCTCGAGCGAATTTCGTGTGATCAAGCGGTAGACGTTGACAACCTTCTTTTGTCCAATACGATGTGCACGATCCATTGCCTGCAGATCTTTCATGGGATTCCAGTCGTGCTCCACAAAGATGACAGTGTCGGCGCCAGTCAAATTCAGGCCCAAGCCGCCAACCTAAACGACAAAAGTAAAGCAACCATTAAAAATATGGTGCAAGCTAAAAACAGAAATTTAATACTTACCAAAGTCGTCAGCAGCAGTACATCAATGCTGGGATCACTGTTGAAATTGTTAACAATATCCTGGCGCAAGGATGCTGGCACACTACCATCCAGTCGCAGATACGTTACGCTTGGCAAATGTTTGCGCAGTAAATCGTGCTCCACAATATCCAGCATAGCCTTCAGTTGACAGAAAATAAGCGCACGATGCTGACTGACTGACTCCGTCTGCACACCAATGCCGCAGTCCAAAAGTAGTTGCCTGTAAAATATATGACAAGAATATAAGAATTAATCCATCGCACTTGTATAATAAATCCAATCTATGTCTTACTTTAAGGCAGGCAGCTTGGCCGAGTGCTCAATGTCATCCAGAGTGCTATTGTTAAGAGCCAATTGAGCGGCGACATTGCTGAGATCATCGCCAGACTGACGCAGCACCAGCTTTGGATGATTGCACACGTTCTGTAGATAGCGTAGGGCCTGGAATATGTGCGTCTTGGTACCGAGATTCTCCGTGTCATCCAACTTATCCAAACAGTCTTTCAAGTGTTTATTATTAAAGTCTTCGTAAAGGCGTAATTGCAGCGGACTCAGTTCACACAGCAAATCCTGTGTGATTTTTGGCGGCAGATCTGTGAGCACATCCTCCTTGACACGACGCAACAGGAATGGCAACACCTGTCGATGCAATGCCTCCATGGCCAGCACACCGGCTTCCTGCTCCTTCGGCGAGCTCTTGCCATCCCGTGACGCCAATATCGGACGCGAATAGCGTTGAATGAATTGCTTTTCGGTGCCCAAGAAGCCAGGCATAAGGAAATCAAACAGCGACCATAGCTCCAGCACATTGTTTTGTATGGGTGTGCCAGAGAGGATAAGTCTATGATTAGCCTTCAGCTGTTTAATGGCCTTGGAGCTCTTTGTCTTGCCGTTCTTGATGATGTGGCCCTCGTCCAGGACACAGTAGTTAAAGTGTATCCCACTGAAGTAATCAATATCCTTACGTATGGTGTCATACGAGGCAACAACCAGATTGCAAGTGGTGCCAATTTGACTGCGCAACTTCTCGCGACACATAGGGAATCCAAAATAGTGTAAGGGTCGCAACACCGGCGACTGGGCCAAGAACTTCTCCACCTCATAAACCCAGTGACCTGTGAGAGTGGGCGGACATATGACTAGGCTTGGCAGTGGGGCCAACTTCGCCTCCTGGCGCTGCATATGATCGCCGGCCAGAGTGCAAATGGTCTGCAGCGTCTTGCCCAGACCCATGTCGTCGCAGAGTATGCCATGCAGATTATACTTGTTGAGAAACCACAGCCAATTAATGCCCGCCTGCTGATAGCCGCGTAGGTCCACACTAAGAGGTACGGGCACCTGATAATCCGGTATGGTCTTCGGAGCAAACAGATAGTCAAGAAATTCGCGATCGCGTGTCTTTCGCTCTTCCAATGGCTCATTCTTTATCTGTGGCGTAGTCTTGGCACTGCTGTTATCCAGCGGCATTAGTTGAATGAGCGTCGCAAAGGAGTGAGTGGCCAGCAGCCGCACAGACTCATCTGCATCGCTCATGGCGCCTAATAAGGGCACCACCAGCAGCACGATATATGGCACAACTCGGATTTGCAAACGATTCACCAAACGCTCAATGGCCTCCACGGCGCCTTGACGCTCAATGGGTCGCTCAATTTTGAGCAGCAGCGCCAACAGCTCATCTACCACAAACTGCATGGTGCGGCTCGGATCAATATCAGCCAGAGCAGCAATGCAACGGGCTGCCATGTGACGTAATACCTTTAACGGATGCCGCACAACGAATCCCAGATGAGGCAGTAGCGCAAAGAGCTCATCATGCAAAGCCTTATGCAGATGTGGGGCTGCTGTTTCGATCAACTGCATCGAACTAATCAGCTCATTGCAGGCCGCCAGGTCGGGCAGTGTGCTAGCCAACGTTTGTATATCTGTGCTGGCCACAAACTGTTCCAGCTTGCCAAACATCAGCTGCTTGAAGATGGGCACCTTCTCCACAATCCGCTCGCCAAATGTACTACACAATTTAGCAATGGCACTGAACGAGCCCAATCGCTGCGTCCGACACTGACGCGCCTCTGCCTCTTTGGCCTGCTGTGTGCTAATCTCAACACTGGCTACAGCAGCCGCTGCAGCTGCCAAAACTTCACTAGCCGGCGGTCTGCCAGGTCCTCGAGGGGATGATGTCACTTGTGTCGTGTTAGTTCGTGTATTGTTGCAATTGCTGCTGTTACTGTTGTTGTGTACATTGCTTGCCGCCTGCTGCTGCTTGAGCGTCAGAATGCCATAGTAGTCGCAAAGATCGTTACCACAAACACTGATACTGGCACGTGTCTCCAGCAACGTGTGAACAGGCATCAACTGTAAAGAATAAATAAATAAAGAATAATTCAAATGAGTTGAACACTTGATAAACTGAAAAATGGAAAAATAAACAAAACAAAATTTGCATTCGCAATTTTTTTTTAAAGATATATCACATTTTACACAACATTTTTCATATGAAAAAAAGAGAATATAAAAATTCTTAACCAATAACATAAATTAGTAAAATTATTTTGGGTATCTTTGATTCCCAGTCACACCTACCAGCTTGGGCGTGTAATCTGTATCGCTGCGTAGAAGAGTGCACAAGTTGTTCAATATTTTACTATTGGGACTAGGATTTCTATCACAGACTTGGTCCATGAGATGCACCAAAAAATCGGCGGACAGCTGTTGCAATGGGACACACTGTTCGCGCTTAATTGATTCCATGAGTGGCTTAACAACGGGATTCAGTTTGTCGGGCAGGCAGTGTAGAGCGCAGATAGCACCAGCCAGGGCCGCCTGGGCGCTGACATGGTGGGCGGCCTGTTCACTGGTCGTCTGCTGATACGAGGCTTGTAGGCTGCGTCTTCGTTCGAGGAGCGTGTCCAGTACCTTTGGTTTGAGAGCATAGCTGCGCAGATTGTCGCTGAGTTTATGGGCCACTGCCTCGATCTGGTCGAGCGTAAGAATCTTGGTGTTGTTGAAGTCATTGATAGGTATTTTGTTCTGCTTTAATGTGGCTATAAAATCTTGCGCCTCCTGCAGCAATCGTGTCAGCGACATGGCCACCTCATCATAGTAGAAATACTCGGACACACACTGATGCAGCTTCTCCTGCAGATTGGGTGGACCCGGGCGCACTGGCTCATCATTTAACGCCCAAAAGGCAATTATCAAACCGCACACAATACGCTGCACTGCGGAATGGGCATTCAGATGGCCCAGTAGCACCTTGGTATAACATTCCGTGGGACTCTCCACTTGGGGTGTATACAGCACTCCTGGCGCTGGCTTCACCAGATAGTGTGAGAGTGCACCCAATGCTTTTGATGCCGTTATCCGAGCGCGTACAAAGTTTGCCTCGCGCACTTCGACTGGAGTCGCCTCACTGCCGCCCAAGTACAACTTCAGCATGGCACTTGTGTGGGTCAATGCAACGCTACCCAAATCATCACCAATGCGCTGCGGACGACGTCGCGCACTTGCTGGAGATGTGGAAACTGCATCGCCACCGCCAGCGACTGCTCGGATAAACACGGTCGGATCAAAGGAAAGACGTGGCGGCTGCATAGCCAGACAAATCCAGGAGGAGACAAACGGACAAGCGGCATGCAGCAGGGCACCTAAATCGGCATGCTCAATGAGATTGGACCAGACACGATGCGCCAACGTTTGAATGTCTGCTTGGGGCTCTACCAGTATTCGCTGATAGATATGACGTAATGCCTGCTGTAACAGTTGCCAGTTCCAGTCAATAACTCCAAAGTTGATATTCAATGTTATTTGCGTGCCATTCGCGTTCGTGTCTTTTTCAGGATCCTTTTCTGTTTCGGGATCCTTTTTTGTTTCGGGATCCTTCTCCAGTTTGATTTCGCCTGGCTTATCGCTGCTTGTTAAAGTGAGCAGCGTTTGGAGCGTGGAGCGACGCACTGAGCTGGTGCTGTGCGAAAGGAAGGGAAAGAGGCGAGGCACTAGAGTGCCCATCGGTTCCATTTGTATCCAGCTGGCCGCGTGTGGTAAACACAGTATCGCTGCCAATAAACCCATAAAGCTGTTGCACGCTGAAGTCAGCTCATCCTGTTCGAGCAGCAAATCCCACAGCATCTTCACAATCGATGAGACCTGCGTGGTATTCAGCAGCTTGGGCAGCCACACGGCAACGGGTATTAGAGTCGCTGCCGCCACGGCACCCACATCATCAACGCTATCGAGGAGACCCAGCAATATGTCCGATATAGACTGCGGCAGGTAAATGGGCAGAAGTTCCTCGCGCACCACAAACACATACTTCAGGCCCAGCAGTCCACCATGTCGAACCTCCCATTCGTTCTTGTGGCGTATCAACTGAAGCAAGATATCCACGATGCGATGCACTTTGGGCTCGTCAATGGCTTTTACAAGGGTGCCCAGCACTTGGGCACACGTCTCGCGCACTGGCGCCACCACCTGATCGGAGACAAAGTCCCCAAATCGATCCAAGCATAACACACAGAGCAGGCGCAATGCTGCATCCTCTAGCCAGCGACCGTGAGCCTCGTGCATTTGTTCCGGACTCTGTTGCACACACTTTCCTGCTCCCTTGCCGTGCAGATTGATCAGTTGGCGCAATGCTGTGGCCGCTCCGTGACGCACCTCCCATTTGGCGTGAAAGAGATCAATGAAGAGGCGCGCACAAAAGTTCTCCAGGGGCCATGACACAGCATCGACCCACGTGCCCGTCGCATCTGGCACAGCAGCTGCAAGCAAAGTCAAAATTTGTAAATTAAAAGCGTTTATTAAAGGATGCCCTAATTAACTACAGCTGTGAGTCACACTGGGTTAAACACTAAATTAACAAACAAAATAAAATCTCATTAGTTTTAACCCAGTACTCACCGTTCAAGCAGTAGAAAATCTCGTGTCTGTCGTTTGCCTTCACTTTCTTCTTCTCTGGCTCATCGGTGCTGGTGCCGTTGTTGCCATTGTTGTTATTGTTGCTGCAGCTGCTACTGCTGTTGCTGCTATTACTGCCGGCGCCAATGCCAGCAGCTGTTGAGTTCCGTCGACTGCAGGTGGGCGTTACTGTAGAGGCAACAACGACAGTGGAGTTGCCTTGACGCGCTTTACGCTTGGCACGATTAATTTCACGGCAGCTGAGTTTTTGACCAGCAGCAACAGTTACGGCACAAGCTCCTCCTCCATTGACTGGCTTAATGTTTAGTATGTGCTCCACAGGCAGCTTCTCGGCATTGATATTGAAGCTGGTACCCGATCGGGCCAGGACCACATCCTCATCGGTAATCATGTCAGTAAGATTGACGCCCAACTTGGCGGCAGTGGTCAATCCCAGCTTGTCATTGAGCAACGCACGCTGGCGACTTAGTCTAGCGGCTACACTATGATCCTCGGCGCCACCGCCACTGGCAGGTTGCTCCTCTTGGTCATCGAATTCGTTGCCCTCGGAACCGATTAAACGGGCGCCCTTCTGCAAAATCTGCTGAAGATCAAACTCATCAAAGCTCAGCAACCGTTCATTGCAATGCATTGTTGTCGTTGTTGTTGTCGTCGTGGATGATGAGGCATTCGATTGGCAGCTGTCCTCCTCAGTGGCATCGCTAGCCGTGCGTTCCTTCTTTAGCTTAACAATGTCCAACTGCAGTTCTGGCTGCCAAGGTGGCACCTGCTTCAATATTGCCTCCACCGATTGCGCTGCCGCAATGCGCGTCTCCCACGACGCACTGTGCAAATAGCCCACAAGTCGGTTGAGCAGCGCATGCAGTTCATGTGGATAAAGCTTTTGCACCTCCCCAATCTGCTTGGCGGCCGCATGGCGAGTAGCCGCTGTAGATCCCGACTCAAGTAATATAAAAAGACGATCAAGCCTGCAAGTGAATAAAAAAAGAGTTGATAAATTTATTTATTTATGTTTAATTATTACTTACCGGGATGTCATTCTTAAGATGAGATTTGTGATACGTTTCAATGGATTTTGCAATCGAAATCCAAACTGGTCTAATTACTAGAAGTATGTAATCTGCAAGTTAGTAAAGAAATAAAGACAATTAGTTATTATCAATATATCTATCAAGTGGTTATTCTTTCTTGTTTTATGTTAATGGCAAACGAAATAAAACTTGTCCGTGCCTTTTGAATTGCGCATTTTTAAATAATACTGAATTAAATCTAGTATAAAAGACTTGCATATCAGATAGTAATCAGTCTAGTAACAAATTGAGCACTTCTAACCAACCTGCCTATTTAAAAAAAAATATTCAGATGAAAAAACCTAATACTGCCTTTTTAGTGATTGGATACTATATGGATAAATATACAATGGCTTAACACAGAATGTCAGCAAAACATTTCATATTTATGTAGGTATCATATGAGGGTCGTAAAAACATCGAATGGCAAATACACAAAAAATCCATATACATACATACAATTTAATATTTTTCTGTCAGATTGCAAACCACACAACAATCATCTAAACACATTCCAACAAGTAAGAAGTCTCTAGTCGATAAATCCCGACTAGACGATACCCTGAACCCCATACCTTACGCGTACAATCACTGCTTGTAAGTATGTGAGTGTGTGTATGCGTATACTGTGTACTTAATTTCAATGTTCCATATCTCCGGTGTTCCTCAACCGATTCAATAAAAATTCACACATTGTCATTATTTCGTCTAAAGTTTCAAACTGCGTCACAAAGTTTACCAAATTCAAGATTTTGTTGTTATCGATCACATGTGTATATCGGAAACGAGAAGTTGTTATCGAAAATTTGAAACAAACTTGTACTGCCTAGGGATTAGGCGAACCTATGTTCCAAATCTGGAGTCTCTAGCTCATATAGTCTTTGAGATCGTCGCGTTCATACATACAGACGGACGGACAGACTATCATGGCCATATCGACTCGGCTGTTGATGCTGATCAAGAATATATATACTTTATGGGGTCGCAGATGCTTCCTTCTGCCTTTTACACACTTTTGCACAAATCCATTAGACCCTTTTTCAATGGGTTCAGGGTATAAAAGAGAATGAACTTGCAAAAATAAAAAACAATTCGCAGAAAAAAGGGCCAGTTAGGAACACTTTAACTTTTCAAAGAAGAAACACATACAAAACAAGAAACTTGTGTGATACGAGTTCAACCAAAAGTGTTTGTTTCTTTGAATATGTTTCTCTTTCTTTTTTGTAGTATAAGGAAGCTTAAACGCCATGGCAACCTTGAACATTCATTAATAATTTATATAACTTTATGTACATACATATTAAAGTGTTTGTTGTTGCGTGTTTGTTGTATTATTATTATTATAGCAAGCGCGTTGAAAACGAAACACATTATTACGCTTTTTTGGGCGCATTCAGCATTTTCGATGTTTTTTTTTTGGGTCGAGTTTTGTGAAACACGCAACGACGAGTGAGCAACAAACCAACAACAACAAATAAACGACAGCTAGAATTCGCTTAGAAATGAAAAAAAAATATTGAAATTGATTACATTCAACACACAACATTCGATAAAATATTAGGGGGTGGATTCTAGGGAGTGTCACCATAACTGTAATAATACTAAGTAGGTTGTCTGGAATAAGAATTATATACATATGGATGTATAAATTGATATATTACTGCTGTAGAACGCTTTTTATACCCTGAACCCATTGAAAATGGGTAAAAAGGGTATAATGGTTTTGTGCAAAAGTATGTAACAGGCAGAAGGAAGCATCTCCATAAAGTATATATATTCTTTATCAGCATCAACAGCCGAGTCGATATAGCCATGTCCGTCTGTCTGTCTGTCACATATACTTGCAAGCACTGACTGTATTGCTTAAAGTATAGGGGGGTTCAGGGTATAGTCTAGTCGGGATCTCTCGACTAGAGCATTCTTACTTGTTTTATTTGTATTTTTTTTTGTATTACGTAATTCGCCAAAGGCGACAAATGCTTTAAGTATTTGAATAATAGCTTAAAATTAATTATTAACATAAATATGCATGTTACGCTAGCTGGTATTAATATAGCTATATCAATTTGCACATACTATGTCTGGTCTTATATATGTTTGATCAATTTATTTAGATTCAAATAAACAACAAAGTATTTAATATTCAACAAATATGTGCCGAGAAACCAACAACATTATTAGATGACAATATGTCTAAAAAAAAAAACAATTCCAAACCAAATAATACAATACTAAGAATTTGAATGTGTATACTGTTTAAATATAAGAAAGACATAGCACATCTATTGACTTGTAGATATTTCAAGCAATAAGGGAATAATTAGATTAGTTACTGTTGGGTCTAAATTGCTCGTTCCGTTGTATTAGTCAGACGTGATATTATAGATTTAATATTACAAATACATTTTTGTATGAGCTACGTGAAAATGTGGACGTCTTTATACAAAGCCAAGCAAAGTATTTTATTTTTATATATACATACAACGGATATGGTTTGACTTCGATATCAATTGGAATGTACTTATAACAATTAAGAAGCATTCACAATACATTCACAAATTGTGGGAATTATCAACAAATTTTGTTTTTGTTGGAACAACTTGCAATCTCTTGACTTATCTTTTAAATATTTATACATACAGCAAGTACAAAGATAAGCATTGTAGAACGGTTTTTTAATAAAGATAACAAGAAATTCAAACTTCTCAACAAACTTGCAACATAGAAACAGAGGGAGAGAGGGGTTCACTAACCCCAAGAAATATAGTGATAATATTCATGGGCCTGGCAAGAAATAATAAAATAAAACGTCATGTGCATTTCAGTTGACAGACAACAAACATAGACGAAATGAGCTTTATCCAGATACGTATCAAGGCATAAAAGACAACAGATTACTAATGTAGGTAATAGTTGTCGGGTAAGTTATAATGATAACATTTGTATGACATGGATTGTCTGAACATCAATTGAAGCTATAAATCTTATATATTTGTTCTTGGTTAGTTTGCTGTGATTTTTGTGGATTTGTTCACGAATCTATTTGTATGTTTGTATACCATTTAATAAGCTGTTTTGTGGCTGCAGATAAGCCGTGAATGAGAAAAAGTATTCATTATCAATAATATACATATAAATGATGAGCTTTTATGTATTCTGTAAAACAATTTTGAATTGCGTCCAATCATTTACGTCCACGTTGGCATAGATATGCATCGTCTGTTAATAAGTCTCAATATCATTATGTTTATGATTCACTATGGTCTAATATAGATTAATTTGGATATTTAATGAACGCCATCCGTTTTGGAAAACTACGTGATAGTAAATTAATTGATGCAACGATTGATTTTTGATTTTATATCTAATCATTAAAAATAGCTTAATTTTTACGTATTTTGGTTATTTTTATTTGATAGTAAGCAACAGATAATATTTTTTAGCAGTTAGCTGTATAACTTTATTCTTTTAAAGCAGTTTTATTATCGTTTTGACTGAAAGTATTCAAGCTTACTGCGACTCACTCACTATAAGTGTCTTATTGTTGACTATGATAGAAAGTAACACTTTGAAATTCAGGAAACCTGTCTCTGGATTCCACTATATTCTCCCAGATTAAGACCCATTCTATTCTGATAAAAATTTTGCACATGTGCAAATGCAAATACACTTTCGAGCGAATTATTCTTATTCTATTACACACTTGTATCAATTGCACAAATTACCGTTCAGGGCTGCAAAGTTCTCAAAAAACTGGCCAAATTTTAAAACAGGCAAATACACAACCATTCAACTGAATATATTTATATACAGATATTTTCAAATGGAGCACATGTAGTGTTCTCGATTTCATTCATTTTAGGAATTTAGCAGAAATAAAAAACAAAAATGTGTTTCAAATTTAAGCAGTTCAATATTTGCATACATACAATGGCGGCAACATTTAGCAAATATTATAACAGCTGTTGTTGCATTTTTCATTGCACACTGCGCTTAAAAAAGAAACAAATAAAAAACGCAAAATTATGGCTTATTATTCAAAAGCTATATTTTGTAGTATGTATATGAGATCAATTTTGACAGCACTGAAAATAAAATGGAGCACAAAACGAGTTTTGGAAGGTAATAATACTTTTAAATCTTGTTTGATCACATACAATAATGTAAGGCTGACAAATGCATCTATGAAGAATTTATTGTTAACCCATCAAAAGTCTAGAATTGTCTTACTATTTATACACGGCCGTTGATTTGCTCTGCAACCAGATTGGTTAGTTTTTTGCCTTACCAATCAAGTTTATCTGTTAATCATGAATTAAATGAAATCATTATTTATATTTATGCCTAACCGAGATTATTAATGTATAAGTGCAGATCATTTGGTATCTACAATTCGAGCTTTTGTTTGCTTTGTATAGCACATTTTCTGTTTTGATATGAATAATCGATAAGTAAAATATCATCATATCGATAGCCATTATTATTATTTTATGTGTATCGACAAAACGATCCACTTCACTGATCTACATTTTGAGTGCAGTCCAAAATATCAAATCGAAACAGGCGGCAAATGGTAATGCTTAAACAAATCGCGAAAATATAGCTAAACGTATGTAAATACATATGTTTGTACATACATATATATGAAAAAATGGAGAGAAAAAACTGCTTCCAATGTCGATTACGGTAGCAGACCATAAATAAATATATGTACATGCTGCCAGCTGCTGCTGCGACTGTGGCCGCTACTGGCTCGTCGTCAACGTGGACAACGCATGTTTACTGAAAGCTCAACGACAGCGACAAACGAAGGTACTTAAACGTTAGGCAGCAGCAAAAACCTCGCTTTGCTCCGTTATTTCGACAATTGCTTTGTTCGACCGTCCAAAAAGTGAGTGAGTGAATGAATGAACAGTGGAGGCAAAAGGGAGGCAGCAATCGCGATCGTGCCAGACGCAAATAGCGAAAAAGCCGAAAAACAAATAAATGTGCCAAAACAGAAGAGCATGAAAAGTATTGGGAAATGGTTGAAACTATAAATACAATGACTGGGACATTTCATGTGCTGCCAAGAATCACAGAAAAACTCCACAGTAACAAATCTCATTACAATTTGTGAAGAAAGAATGGAGTTTTCTATTTTCTACTGTGTCTACATACACATTTGTATATAGATAAATAGTTCATACATACGCACTTATGTGCATGTGCTTACACACGCGCTTTGTAGTTATAACATTTTATAAATGTAAGCTTATCATCACATAGCATGCCCCCGTTGCCCCACCTTCCGCACACTGACGCAGCAAGAAAGGTATCTCTCACACACACGCAAACACACTTACGCACACATAAAAACTGCAACGAAAGAAACACCAGCTGCGTCGGCAGAGTGCCAAGGATAGCAGCAGAACAGTCAGCGCAGCGATACATAGACGATGGTTGCGTCTCCACTGAATGCTCAATATCAATACTAATGTAATTAGTTGATATGCACACGCATACGCACTTATTACACTTACCTTTGGCAAACGTTACGTTTCGGCTGGTGCTGTCGCGGCGTGCTGAGCTGCTTACTGCAGCATACCTATGGCGGCGTTTAGTCGACGTCTACTGCGGCTGCGGCAGCGCTACGACTGCTTTATGTCACTTCAACTCATGCGCGCTGCTTTAGTTGATGCATTTTTCTCCACTTTTTACAGCCAGCTAATGCTTTATGTAAAAAAAATGCCTATATAATGTTTTGTTTATTGCAATATATTTTACACTTCACTTTGGCAAGCGCTTATCTATGTGTGTATTGTGTTCTGCTGCAGCGCTGCTCTTCTACGCGTTCATTTTTTTTTTTTTTTGCAAGCGTCACAAATTAGTTCTTATTCACTCACACGAATAGCCAATTCGATTTATTAATTTTTACGCACGCACCAGTGTACGCGAGGAGGGTGCAGCAGTATTTATTTCGTATTGCAAATGTCAATGTTTTATTTTAACATTTGGTTTAACACAGAGACATATGCACTCAGTACGCTCGATATTCTCAGATTTTCGGATATTAACATTACCAGGGAAAGCCATGTTCGCGGCGTTCAAGTCACATTTATACTGTGCGGTGCTCGACTGGCGCATGAAATAAAATTCAAATAGGGTTGCCACGGATCAGTTAACAATTGCTTTGATCCGGTGGTGCCCTGACAAATGATTTTAGAATAGAAGCAAATTATTTTCACATTTTTAACTAAATTATAAGATACACTACAAAGATGTATTAATTTGGATAAATTTTTTGATTACATTAGAATTGGCTTACGCGTGCTCTTTGAATAAGCGACAACACTACTTATATTTAGAGATGGCATTTTTGGCTTGGAACTTAAAGCTATGAACTGGTTATATGGGCAGCTAACAGCTTAATATTTTTGAATATAATTTATTTAACGAATTTTGTTAATAAAAGACAATAAATATAATTACAATAACATTAGCAATAACAATAACCTTGCCAAATTAGGGAAATATATAGTTTCGTTCTTTGGAACTACCCCCACCTCTAGTTAGAGCCAATTAAAGTGCGTTCCTGTAATCGAGACAATCTTATATCGATAGAAAAAACGCAAGTTCTTTGAAAGTATCGATACTAGGCAACCCCAATTGTGTGCGTCTATTGAGGCTGCAGCATTTTCAATATTCGTTTTCGGCGTGAAACTGCACCAAATCAAATAAAAACAATAAAAAAGTGCTGCACAATGAACACACTCGGTCCTAAAAAGGACGGTAGTCCTAACATTGACTTTTTTCAATCGCCAGAGACGCTGCAAGGCTTTGAGTCGATACGACAATGGTTACAAAAGAATTGTAAAAAAGTGAGTACAACGCCATCTCCGCAACCGTAATCGAAAACAAAAATGGCGCTTCTCGTAAATTGAAAACATTCGTCTTTTAACGCGCATTTTCAGTACTTGGCGCACAGCTCGGAGCCAATCACAAAGGAGTCACTTGCGCAACTGCTTATACTATTTCTGCAATATGTGGAGGCGAAATTGGGCAAAACCTCGGCTGAACCGCCGGCGACGAGAATCCCGGTAAGTGTCTGTGCAGGGGAAACAGGGTGTTTTGGGTGTCGAAATGTTTTGTATGTACATGCGCGAAAGAGATGCGAAATGCTTTGATTTCCAGACAAACACGAATTAACAAAAATAATCATGATTATTAAAATCGGTTTTAATGGCCAAAACGCTATGATTAAATATTTTAAAATACAGTGTAAGCAAAAGTGAGATATTGTGCATAAATTTAATAAAGCGAACAATCATAGGACGAAAATAGAACTTAAATAACTAATAGATTTTATGTTCGTAGTTCTAATTTAGAATGTTATTTAATAATTACATTGTGTGTTATTTTAGATGCGCTGTTTTCTGGATTTTAAAAACGGTGGTGGTCTCTGCATTATATTTTCAACGATGTTTCGATTTCGTGCTGAGCAACGTGGCAAGAAGTTTGACTTTTCCATTGGCAAGAATCCCACACGCAAGGATCCCAACATTCAACTACTGATCGAGATCGAGCAGGCACTCGTGGAGGCAGATCTTTATCGCATACCCTACATCTACATCAGACCAGAGATTGAGAAGAGCTTTGAATCACGTCTGCGTGAAATTCTTGACAATCGTCGGGTGGAGATAGTCACCGATGAGGAGGATGCCACACACATTGTGTATCCTGTGGTGGATCCTCATCCCGATGAATACGCTCGACCCATTTTCAAACGTGGCAACCATGTCATGCTTCACTGGTACTACTTTCCTGAGTCTTATGACTCGTGGACTCTAAACAGTTTCGATTTGCCGGAGAATATACCCGAGAACCCGGAATCACCGGCAGAACGTTGGCGAGTGTCTGCATCGTGGATATTGGATCTGGAGCAATATAATGAGTGGATGGCTGAGGAGGACTATGAGGTGGATGAGCAGGGCAAAAAAAAAACTCACAAGCAGCGCATGTCCATCGATGACATCATGTCCTTTGGCGATGAGAAAAAAAAACCCACCACCAGCAGTGGCACTGGCAAACAGAAGAGACGCCGTTCGCCTTCACCAACAACCTCCACATCCACATCGAAGCCGGGCAAGCGAAAGCGTTCGCCCGCTGTCATACATAAGAAGTCACGCAACGACGACGACGATGAGGATCTCACCCGGGATCTGGACGATCCGCCGGCTGAGCCCAACATTCAGGAAGTGCACAAGGCCTCGCATTCGGCGCTACAATCGACCGCAAGTCCAGCTCCAGGTGGCAAGTCTCGTGGTGACAACGACATGATGCCCATCAAAGGTAAGTGATATGTTCTTAAACCCACATTAGTCTAACTTCTTCACTTTGTGCATACCCAGGTGGCACCATGACCGATCTGGATGATGAAATGACAGGTGGCAGTGGAGCACAAGCTCTGTCCACTGGCGACGGTGACAATTCGCAAACTGGCAAGACCAGCGATAACAGTAATACTCAGGAGTTCTCATCCTCGGCCAAGGAGGACATGGAGGACAACGTGACCGAGCAGACGCATCACATCATTGTACCCTCTTATTCGGCCTGGTTCGACTACAACTCAATTCATGTCATTGAAAAGCGCGCCATGCCCGAGTTCTTCAATAGCAAGAACAAATCTAAAACGCCAGAGATTTACATGGCCTATCGCAACTTTATGATTGACACTTACAGGTACGGAAAATATCGCTATTCATTACTACATATAGTCCTAGACTCATTACTTATAAGAGGAAAGTTATATTTAATTGTAAACAATTGTAAATTCTTTGCTTGCAGGTTAAATCCTACAGAGTACTTGACCAGTACTGCCTGTCGTCGCAATTTGGCCGGTGATGTGTGCGCTATAATGCGCGTGCACGCCTTCCTGGAGCAATGGGGCTTGATCAATTATCAGATCGATGCGGATTTGCGACCCACACCCATGGGCCCGCCGCCCACCTCTCACTTTCACATCCTGTCGGACACGCCATCTGGTTTGCAGGCAATCAATCCGCAAAAGACGCAGCAACCGTCGGCAGCCAAGACACTCCTCGATCTCGACAAGAAGCCATTGAGCAAGGAGGGGAGTGTGGAGTGTGATAAGAGCGCAGGAGGCCTGACTATCAAGACTGAGACACTGGAGAATGGCGCCTCCAGTGGCTTGGCGTCAGGTGTCAGTCAGTTTGGCCTGAAACTGGATCAATATGCCAAGAAGCCGGCGGCCATGAGAAATCGTACGGCGGCAAGTATGTCACGTGAATGGACCGATCAGGAGACGCTGCTGCTCCTGGAAGGTCTGGAGATGTACAAGGATGACTGGAACAAGGTGTGCGAGCATGTGGGCACACGCACCCAAGATGAGTGTATTCTGCACTTTTTGCGGCTGCCCATCGAAGATCCGTATCTCGAGGATGATGGCGGCTTCCTGGGACCGCTTGGCTGCCAGCCTATTCCATTTAGCAAATCTGGCAATCCAATCATGTCGACAGTTGCATTTTTGGCATCCGTTGTAGATCCTCGCGTCGCAGCAGCTGCTGCCAAGGCTGCAATGGAGGAGTTTGCAGCTATTAAGGTTAGTTTTTTTATACCCTGAACCCATTAAAAATGGGTAAAAAGGGGATAATAGTTTTATGCAAAAGTATGTAACAGGCAGAAAGAAGCATCTACAACCCCATAATATATATATATATATATATATATATATATATATATATATATTGATCAGCATCAACAGCCGAATCGATATAGCCATGTCCGCCTGTCCATCCGTCCGTATGTATGAACGCGTCGATCACAGAAACTATAAGAGTCTCTACTCCCTAGGCAGTACAAGTTTGTTTCGAATTTTCGATAAATCTCCCCGTTTCCGAGATACACATAGATCGATAACAATAAAATCTTGAATTTGGAAAACTTGAACACGGCGTTTAAACCCTTAGACGAAATAATGATAACTTGTTAAATTTTTATAGAAATTGGTTGAGAAACACCGGAGATATGGAGCATTGAAGTCAAGAAAGTATACGCGTACATACACACACACACACTCGCATACTTACAAGCAGTGATTGTACGCGTAAAGTATAGTCTAGTCGGGATTTTTCGACTAGAGCCTTCTTACTTGGTTTTTTTTTTGTGGAATAAAACGTTTAGTAACTGAATAACATATAATTGTACGCGTGCAGGATGAAGTGCCAGCCACCATTATGGATAATCACATGAAGAACGTAGAGAAGGCTTCGACTGGCGGCAAATTCAATCCCAACTTTGGTCTGGCTAACAGCGGTATCGCGGGCACCGGCAATGATAAGGACGATGAGGAATCCAAAGAGGGCAACAACAGTAGCTCCTCAGCAGCGGGCAATGATGAGGAAATGAAGGATCTAAGCAAGAAAGACGGTAAGTTGTATTTAAAATGTAGGAAAATTATGCATATCAATGTAAAATGTCGCAACGAAACTAAACTTATCGTACCCAAATATCCCGTCTAATCAATCAAAGATCAAAGAGTTCTGGCTTGGTCACCAATGTAAATAAATCTTGGTTAAGCATGATTACATATTATTATACACCAATTTATTTAGTACCAAAATTTGTGATACTTATTTACAACGGTATGGAAAATATGTCGGCATGCCGAAGAACATTTGGTTTTTCCCCTTCCAATATACATTTATTTCTTATGTTTTCATTGACATTTCTTTTATTTACAAAATTTTGCGAACTTGATGTGAATTTGGCCTATATTTTGTATTGCGTTATTGCGTTTCCGTTTATATTAACGAAACACATGCCACAGACGATGCCAAGTCCAAAGACAAAACGAAATTGGATAAGCTCAACACAAACACAGACTCAAGTTCCACATCAACAACAGCTACAGCAACAACAGCAACAACAAGCAATACACCCACAACAAATAATACAGATCCAAAAAAATCTAAAGATTCGTGCGGCGACAAAGCTAACAAAACCGACAACAAAACGAACAACGCCTCAAACAAAACGGCTTCCAACTCCTCACCCACAGAGACTAGCACCAACAGCGATGTGGAAATCAGAACAGAAGAAAACAGTGGCGATGGCGACACCACGAAGGATGGAAGCAACGATACCAGCAGCACTAGTGCTTCAGCCAAAGATGTAGGAGCCTTCAGTGAGAACAATATGCAAACAGCAGCAGCTGCTGCTTTGGCCTCGGCCGCAGTCAAGGCGAAACATTTGGCGGCGCTGGAGGAACGCAAGATTAAGTCTCTGGTCGCTTTGCTCGTGGAGACGCAAATGAAGAAACTGGAAATTAAACTGCGACACTTTGAGGAGCTAGAGGCCACCATGGAGCGTGAGCGCGAGGGTCTCGAATACCAGCGACAGCAGCTCATCACGGAGCGTCAGCAGTTTCATTTGGAGCAACTGAAAGCGGCTGAGTTTCGAGCACGCCAACAGGCTCATCATCGCCTGCAACAGGAGTTGCAGCAACAGGCAGGTGCACCCGCTGCAGGTGGAATGATATTGTCTCAGCAACAGGGACAGCAGCAGCCGCTACCGCCGCCACCGCCCCATCATCACCAGCAGCAACAGCCGCTGGCCCAACAGGCACATCCGCTGCAGCAGCAGCCGCAACCGCTGGCAGCTCCCTCGGCGCAGCATCAAGCGTTGCCACCGCACATAGCTGCAGGTGCACCACCCAATGGCTCACCATTTACAGCGCCACCAGTTGTGCCTCCCGTGATTGCAACGCCACCAGCACCAGCAGGCGAAATTCCAGCAACTGTGGCCCAGGCTCAGCCACCCACGCCAATGGGTAAGTACAAATAACCACTTAAGTAAAAATGCTCATCTGATTTTATTCTTTTCGTAGACACTACACCACCAGCAAATGCACCACCTGTTGCAGAAGTTGCCACCATGCCACCAGTTGCGGCCAGCACTGCGCCTGCTTCAAGCATTCCAGCGGCAAGCATTGCTGCTGCTGCTAACCCTCCTCCTTCATCTTAAAGCTACTATGTGTGTAGTAAAGAAAAACACTTTAGATTATAAGTTGCACGCTCTCAGTATGTACTGTAAAATCTATTTCTCGCTCCCGTAAACTTATTGTCTGTCCCCCCGCTTGGAAATAATTTCATTTAGTGTACTTATGTATTTTGTTGTAGTCCTCGGGTAGCGCCTTCTTATACATGTCATGACTGGGCGCCCTTTCTATATTTACACAACTTTGAAATAAGTTTCAAACACAAAAAAAAAACTGCATAAAAATAAACTCTATTCATATGTATATATTTTTTTTTTATTTATACATTTGTTTTTTTTATAACTTCAGTGTTTCCAAAAACTTATATACTTATTATATATTATTAGATATGTTGATTAATTTTTATGTTAAGTCTAACTAAAAAAAAGAACAGAAATAGTTACATGCTGAGGATTGCTTTACTGTAAGGTTGGGCGTCTCCTGAGAATGTTTGGCCTTTTCTTCAATGGACATTTACCGAGCTCGTCGTTGGAGCGTGAACGCTTTAAGTTATGTTGCGTCGCTGTCTCACTGATAATCTTTGCCTTGCAATTGGTTGCCATACATATCTTGGGCATGGACTCGGATAGGAAAACATTTGTACTGTGACCGTTGGTCTGGAGGCTCTGATCATTACTGATGATAACCTGCAGGTACTCCTTTTTCACTTTGTTGGCTTCTGCACAATATAGGCTGCGTACATAATCGACCATATGGGCAACATATATTCGATTGTAGAAGCTAATGATATCCGTAGTCGGTTGTCCATGCGCAACATGCACGGCTCGATAGATGGACTTTTGGGCATGCGGCTGGCGTCGATACTGCCAGATGATATCACTAAAGCTGATGCGTATGTTCAACTTGCGCACACAAAGGTATATGGCGCACATGAGCAGTTGATCAAGATGTCGCTGCTGCAGCAGCGATTGCACGACAATCGAGTGCTCAAAAATGTGCCAGATTTGCGTGTAGCACTCAGAGAGCGATAGACACTTGCAGAGGAAGTCAAGTCGCTGATTGGCTAGTTCGTAGAACATGCGTAGGCAAATGCTGACTGAGGTGGAATCAGGAACGTTCTCCTTACCCCCCACACCGAATTGTACATCCTTGCATCGCGGCAGCCCAAAGCTGTCTTTGATAAGCCACAGCTGTGAGTTTTTTTGCCAGATGAGCGACTCCAAGCACTGGGCTTCCACCTCATGCAAATGCTGAATGAGATCGTTCGTAAGCAAATTGCTTCCATGTCTCACGACCAATGCAATTATTTTCAGAAGCTCGTAGGCATCGATGATAAATAATTTGAGCACCTTCGAAAGTTGCAGCGGCGATTCAAAGAGGTTTTGCATTAATTGTAAACAGCAAGCAATAAGAGTGTCATTAAATTTCGGCCGTTGCATTAGGAGCTGGGCAACTTTCATATCTGGCCGACGACGCAGCTCGGCGGCAATAATTTTGTCCAGCAGTGAGAAATAAAGACCCTTGACTAGATCAAGGCGCTGTTCGGCCTTCTGCTTGTTTAAGTCGACAGCATTGTCAAATTTGTGGAACATTTCCAAAAGCGAGGTTTCCAAACGGCGAGTATTGGCCAAACCCAGCGACCCGGTTATGTACTCGGGCATCTTTTGATGAAGTTCACCCAATAGACGGTTTGCGATTTTTGGTTCACGCGCTTTAAAGCCTTGTTTGTGTTTCAGCGCATACGGCTTGCCAAGGGATAAGTGGAGTGTGTGTTTTAAAAGAAGACGTTCGTCAATTTCACTTATGTCCGACACTTGCATCGCATAGCTGCGATTTAGCGACGCTAGATTGACCTCCAGGATGCCGTCTTTGATTAAATCGCGTTTGAGACTATCGTTGCCAAGCAGTCGCTGATCCATAAACATACCCATCACAGTCTTGTGAAACAATGATTTTTCCATGATTCTCGCACCTTTAACCGGCAGCTCAGGAATGAGTTCACATATGGCATTCAAGGCGCTATATTCGCGCAGTAGATCAATATCAAAATTATAGCTGCTCCATGTGGAGGGTACGCCCTTGAACTTAGGGTTGATTATGTCCGAGTTGGGAACCTCAAGTGCATTCACATAGACCAATTCCAAAACACAGACTAGCACTTGGCAACCATTGACCAGACTGTTTGATGACAATGCGTGCATGCCATTGCGTGCCACGAGAAATAGAAGCCAGCCAAATTCGTAAACCATTTGGTAATATGCGCGACTCTCCGAAGACTTGGGCAGAACATACAGCTGCATAAAGATGCGATTGTAATGCTTCACAAGAATAAGTGATATGCCGAAGCGACGTTTTATATCATCAATCTGCTTTTGAAGTACCGGTGAGGTCTGGGCCAGACAATTCCAGTGTTCCATTCGTTTAAAAAACTTTTTAATATTGATGTTTAAACTGCGCAGCAGCTTTGTCAATGAAATGTTCCAACTAATGATGTGTGGCTTCTTCTCTTCCGCCTCTGGGGCCTGGTATTGGGACGCTTCGTGCCGCTTGTCCTTCAGTTTAGCCTTCTGCAGCTCGCTATAAATAGCACAGCATAACCAATCGTCGGCCTCATCGGATAAAAAGCCGGCTGAGTTTAACTTGCGATAGCTTTTGAGCGCATTTTGCCAGAATTGAGAGTCGATTTGTAATTTCTGGCAGTTTGCCACAAAACGCTCAAGGACCATAGAAATGTCCGCATTCATTTTCTGCCAGTTACTATAAGAGAATCGAAGGTTGCACTTGATAAATGCCTTGCTTTAATCATAACGTTATTACCTCGAAAAATTTAATATTTTTCAAAATTTATTAATTTAATATGTACTTCTCGGCGCGAATATCAAAATGCTATGCATCGCGGTAAAAATTCTTTGGTCACACTACACCATGTGTTGCCGACAAGCCTACCCTGCTGTCAAACTAGTTAATTTCTTTAATGAGATACAACAACAAAATGTATAGTCAAAAAGCCAAAAAACTCTTTAAGGTAAAATATATACTTTTCAACTTCTTGGAACCTTAGCCGATCAATAATAGGTACGGACAGGTTGTGTGACCAAAATGTTTAAAATTTTCGGTACGCGCGGTTTATTTTAGGAGTTACAACTTTAAAATACCTGTTGAGCTATTTTTCTTTAATTTTTCTGCGGAAGTAATGTTTAAAACTATATAGCTTTTATTACATTTGTTTTACGCAGTTTGCAGATTTTGCATTGTTTTAAGGTATGCAAGGCATTGTAATTAACCCATTTTAATTTTATTGACATTCCATGAAGTGGCTTGTGCTTTGTTTTAGTTAGGAATATGAACTCGGTATTTGTAACAGGTTATTTTAGGTTTTTACGGCATTTAGCAATTACAAGGAACTGGTCACTCTAAAATGCGTTTGCGTCTGTCGCAAATCGAACTTATTAAAAATGCTAAAGACAACTTCTATGCTACAGAGGGAGCAAGTAGAATTATGTAGTATAGAAAAAAAGCTACTCACGGCATTACCTAACATACAAGAAGCGTTAAATTCCCTGAAGGTGAGTGTAGGCTGATGCGATTGCATGGATCAACTACTGTCAAAGTTTACTATTGCAGGTGGAGGAACTGCATCTAAAATCACAGTTAGTGCAACAGGCATCGTCCACACAAAAAGTTCCATCCAGTTTCAGTTTAGACGTTATAGATGAAACCCCTACTGAAAGCATGATCACACATCACGAGCAAATAAACCAGCAAGAAATAAAATTGGATATCCATTGCACCATGGATTCGTACTATGATGTCGAAACCGATTCCGATTGAACAGAGATTCTGCTGTTACGCTGTCATATTTATTGATACAAATTTATCTAATTTAAAGGTTTTCCGAAAGCACAAGTACACAATATAAATTACAACTCAATTAATTAAGTAAATGTTATATATCATCGTAGGTATGGTGGCATAGCACCCGATTATAAAAGTTAACGAAACTACTAAAGCTATGTATATCTATATATTATACGCATATTATGGTTAAAAACATATTACTCTGCATAGTCGAGCTTTTTTACACATCATGTGAATCAGATGATTCCGCTGAACTCTCTCGTCTTTTCTTCTTCTTGGGTGATGAGATATCTTTCTCTTCGGCACTGTCGCTGCTGGAACTGGAGCCGCCATCGCTTTCGCTCCCACTAGAGGAACCTGATTCATCAGCTGAAGAGCTGTCATCATCATCCGAACTGGAGCTATCAGAATCTGCGCTGCTGCTTGAATCCGAATTCGACGAATCCGAGCCGCTGTTCGAGCTATCGGACGAGCTCGACGATGAGGAGCTTTTGCTGCTTTTACGCTTACGCTTCAGGCGCTTCTCTTTCTCTCCGTCGAGACGCCCTTCGGAGCCGGCATCGAGATATCGCGTCTCATTTGCCGGCTTAGACTCGGCGGCATTGCTGTTTTTTTCTGCCAAATGTTTACTCAGTACCTTGGTGCGCGAGCTGCGGTGTACATATTTGCGTTTTTCCTTGCATTCATAGCTCCAATGTCCCAAATTCAGGCACTTCTGACAGCGTATTCCGTTTGGAAAGGCGGCGGCTAATTTTGCAGTGCTGCGCATGAATTGTTGGTTAGTTATATTAAGACTTTGTTTTCAGTGCGACTTACCGCTGCTTTTGTGCTAGCTTACGCGCTGCTAAGCCCACCAAAGTCATCCTTAGGTAGTAATCTCTAAGACGGTGCTTTGAGCCAATTTTGACGGCTTATTGTGCAAAGTATTTTTCAAGAAAAACTGGGAAATAGCAGATGCTAAAACGTTTTTTAGTACTTTTATTTTGTTTTTGTTGTCACAGGCTGTGTGACCACAAATGGGAAGACATAAAATACCGAATATTACTGTATTCGATTATTTTGCAGGCCAACTAAAGAACAAAAAAAAGTAATTAGATTAAAAAAATTTTAATATAAGCTAATATTAAAAATGTCGGAAACTTTTTAAAACTTTTGTTTTCCAAATATCAATTGTAAAATATACACACGCTCGTCTTTACTTATTTCAAAAAGTGTAACCAGAGCGCTAATGGTTTGAACTACCAATTAACTCGATTGTAAAGTCGATAACATCACAATATTAGTTATTTGTAATTAGTTTAGTTTTGCTAGTGTACATATATGCATTGTTTCTGCATAGCAAATTAGTTGGCAGGTGTGACTGAATCGTACTGCGCGTCTGTCTACAAGGGGCACATACAGTTCTGCATGGATGAGATTGTATAAACAGTAGGCCAAAGCAATATCAAAACCATTCTGGTGACTAATAGGTGAAAGCTGGAAGTCCAAAGACAATTGCAACAGGGGCAAGTGAAGGTAATATGATCTAATTGTTAATTACCCGACCAATAAATACAAATGTCCACTTCTTACAGCAATTCTAAACTATGGCCGAAACAGATGCTAGGGTGGCTAACGCAACACCAGCTGCACCAGGTGGGGCTCGCTTTATGCCGCCTGAAGAGCTGGCTATGCAGTCGCTTATCAAACAGCTATACAAATCGCGCCTCTTTCGTGGCGTTTACTTGGAGCGTTGCTTTGTCGAGCAGCTCGGCGCATACCGTGATGTTATTGCCCTGCAGCGTAGTGAGCGGGAACTGGAAAAGCTGCTGATAAATAGCGCCGCTAAATTGCAATTGTTCTATCAACGTTTCGTACCCAACATGTGTGTGGGCATAACCAAAGGCAACGTAGGCCACTACAAGCACAACCCACACCCGGAACAGTTGGATACCTGCGTGTGGACAGAGCTTCAAGATTTGGCTTTTGGTGAATACTGGTTTAGCATTAAGACATTGCGCTTTCGGAATCAGGAGGTGCAGCTTAAACTTAAAATGGTTCGCGCTGTTGAGCCAGAAACATTGTCAACGCCCCGCCAGTCCTTGATTATAAAACGAACTAGCCCGCAACGCGCGATAACCTCTGGCGACAACGACGAAGTGGCTGCCGACATTGTCACCGAGGAGCAGCCACCCCAAATCGACCTTGCGGATTTTGTGGACGTGCTGCAGCAGTGGCGTCAATCCGTAGTTACTACGATCTACGAATTTATGGCCAACGATGTAAACAAGCGCAATATAATGGGAGCCATACGGTTTCTGGGTCTGCTTATCTTTTCCATATTGGGCGGCGCTTTTGCAGTGCTTCGTTTTCTTGGCATCTTTGCTGTGCGTTTCCTTTTCGAGCTTAGTCGCTTCACACACACCGCCACTCCAATCGTTTTCAAACTGATTGAGTTTGTGAACAAAATCTTTGGAGCGTTTTTTATTCTACTAACGATGATCTGGAAAGATTTAGTGGTAAATCGTGGTGGTTCGACGCCCAGACCGCCTCTAGAAGCAAGCAATCGTTTCCAGAGCATTACTTACGAAAGATCGGACTCTCATCGCCGCAGTCCGCGCTACGATTCGTTAAATTTTCGGTAATCGCGAATGGATGTGTATCCAAACTATGAATGTTGTCAAAATTGATTCTGTGTTGCATGAGCATTAGTTGATTTGGACTAGGGTCGGGTCATTGTTTATCCTTTTCCAATTGTGTTACTAGAGTAAAAGTTAAAAAAGGGCACTCAGTCCCTTGGATTTCGTTAATGTTTGCAACGGCAAACATTTTAGATTTTAGATTTTATAATTAATTAAGCATTTAATTTACAATATTATTTAAATGTGTATTGTTTGCGAAATTAGTAAAATTAGTGTTAGTAAAATATAAATCAATTTTGGGAGTATAAATATTTGTTACAAAAGTGTTTTATTTTAAAATTAAAACGATATTTAAGCTGGGAAAATTTTGTATAGGGCCTAAGTAATGGGTAAATAAATTTCAGTTTTGTTAAGTTTTAGTAGTTATACACTTTCCTTTTATTTATTTTACTTGATGTTATTCTCATTAAATTTTTGTCATATATATTTATGTATCTATATATGTAGACTAGTATAATTTGTCGGTTTGTCACTAAATCTTACACAAATGATCTTGTTTTGCATTTTGTTTAGTTGATTTGTTGACTTTGTATTTTTCCAAACTTTTGCATGGGGTTCTTTTGTGTACTGGTACTCCTTTAGTATGCGCATTAAATAAGTATTATGTTCTCGACTTTCAATTTGCTATGGCATTTTGTGGTTGTTCAGTTTTAATTATTTTCTTTTAAAAACTTTGTCACGTTTGGCTTTGTAGTTTGTCATTGTACGCCAACATGTCTGTCTGAATGTTTAATTAATTAATAATTTTCAGTTTTATTATTAGTCAACTATTTAATGTATATTTTGGTGACACATAATATATATATATACTTCAATTAGAACATATACATATTATTTTTATTGTATTATTACATTGTGATTTTATAATTATGGAAATTACTGTGTGTGAGTGTTAATTATTTTAACTTTTGTATGCAAATGCTTCAACAAACTTTGCCATAACATTTAATTAACGTTTCGTTTAATAATAATAAGCATCTAAACTGTATGCAGACAATAAAATATGTATATTTTTTTAATGCTGGGATCTTATTTGATTTTTATATACTATAAAACATGTTCTCAACAATTCCTTATTATTCTTTCCTTCTTATTTTGAAATGTTTTCGCACTATCGAAAGATTTATTTTCGTGTTAGGTTTGCTTTATTTATGCAGTAGTCGCTTTCATAACTTGTTGAGAAACACAAATTAAATACAAATTTAAAATATATTTGTTTGGGTTAACACTTGCCTTTGTTATTGTAAATACTTTTTCATGTTTTAAAGTATAATGTACAATATATATAATTTCAGTTAAATGTCGTAACATGTATTTAACTTTATACCTTCCCGCAGTATTAATATATTTTGCCATTGCTAACAAATAATTACACATTTATAGCATATTAAAATTAACATGTTCTTGACTGCTGAAAATTATTTCCTTTGTTTTTTAACAATTAGTTAGACATTTAGAGCAAAAACATTGATAATATAGATTGTTTGTTTTGAGTTTTTTTTTAACTTTCATTTTAGTTTATGCATAAAAATTTGTCTAGTGAAATATATATGTAAATATATATATTTTTAAAGGTTTTCAACTGCTTATTGTTTATAATTGCGATTTGTTATTTGTATGCATTATTTTTATCAATTGCCTTTTTCGTTAAATTTTTCTTAAACTTTTTTTTGTTCCGATCATTGTTGTTTTTTGGCATTTATATTCAAAGCATAATGTGTGTATTTTGGTGAATAGATTGTAAAATCAGCTAAAGAATTAAACAACTAATAATACAGCCTATAAAAACATTTCAAAATGTAAATGAACGGTAAGAATAAGTTAACGAAACATTTTTTAATTGAAAAAAAAATTGAACAAATATTGCTCTAAACGAATATAGTATTTGAATTATATTTTATGTAATTAACAATTAAATTTTTTTTGAAACGAAAAATCTAATTTGGTTTTATAATTTGCTTTATTTTTTTATTTATTTTTTATTATTGTATTTAATATTAATATTTTTTACATAGTACATATAGTGTATATATATATTATATTTCTATATATGTATTTATAATAATAATTTTTTACACATTAAATTCAAATGCATTAATTTATCTGTATATGTATATATGTATATATATATATATATATATATATATATATGGTATATGTGGTATATAGTATATATACTATATATATATATATTTTTTTTTATAAATATAAATAACAAAATGTTTCCCCGTTGAAGCTTTATTTGATTTAATGTACTATTTTCATATTGAATTTATATATATATTTTTTATTGATTATAGTTTACCAGTTTCTTATTTAGCTTGAAATTGTTGTGTATGTATTTATATGTATTCATAGTTAACTGTTTGCCATTTTTCGTGTGCTGAACAATTGGCGAGAGTTCCCATTACGCTAAACGAGTTGTCTGTCATCATTTCGTCACCTCATCTGAATGTGACACAACCAAAAAAAAAAAAAACAAACAAGATAATTCGTCGCATTGGATTGATTGGAATTTTGCCATAAGGTTTGAATTAATGCATAAAGTACTTGGGCTTAGTGTCTTATATCATCTTTTAAGGTAACTGAATAAAATTGTGTGCTTTGCATTTGCTGCACTGCCAATGGCCAGTTCTCAACCAACTTTTCCAATAGGATCCGAGGCAAACTCTATTTACAACATTTGCGATAGTTTTACGCCACAAACACTAGAGGAGCGTAAAGAATGCCTCGTCTCATAGGTAGCCCAACATGGTGCGTTTTAGGCACTTCAAAGTTCTGTTGATGCGGCATTGAGTTGGTTGTGGATTGGGTAAGGTTTCGTAACAATAATTAGAGAGTAACACAGAAAAGTAAGTAGTTAAGTAAGTAAGAAGTGAAGTAGAAACAAGGAGTAGAAAGGAAAGAAAGGAAACGTTAAGTTATAAACTTAGAATCAACTTAGAAGAAACTACGATATAAGCTCTTAATTACTTTAAATCATCGGTATCCTCAATTAAATCGGCATACTCCTCCCAATCGTTGTTAGTCGAACGTGTTCGCAAATTTGATATTGTCGGTGCCTCCTCCTCATCATCGCCATCTCCATGTTTTCTGCGACCGCCGCCAGTACCTCCATCGTCGACAACCTCGTAGTCCTTAAGTTCAGCTTCCAAGTCCTTTTCCCATTGTTCCTCTGAGAAAGATGTATCAAACTGACGATTACTATGTGTGTGGCTTACAACACGTTCTTAAATCAGGTTAGATCGATTATGTATGTAGTTTCACACATAGTATGTAGTTTAGTTGTAATATAGCATATATAAGATATAGTGGCATATCATGTTATATATATTTATATACATATAAATATATTGAGTATTAAAGTGTCTAGCAAGCATTGAAGTATTTTAATTTAGTGACTACCCAAGCAAGTACATGGTTTTTTTTTATTCGTTTGTTATTATTTCTGTTGTTCATTGAAGTATTTTACCTTCGTAAATAATCGCGTGGCACATAACTAAGGCATAGGTTTTCACAGACTGTTATTCGTTTAGGTATGCGCACCGTAACTGAAAAGTAATCGTCTACAAAAGTTGGAAATATTTTCTTTTAAAATGGTAATTTTGCCGATACAAAGTTTATAATGGACCCCACAACCTGACTTATTAACAAATAGCGTGCAAAATCCGAGCACCAAGAAAAAAGATAATTGAGAAGTTTTCAGCCATGACTTGCTTGTTGTCCTAGCACCAAATCAAGTGCCAAAGATGACACCGAATATTGTAATACATAATAACAATAATATAAATATATAAAAATATGTTAATATGAAATCAAAATTTTGTGTGTATTTACAGCACATATATCAAATATAGAACTTAAAAGCAAGCTAAATATTTGCTTTATTCAAACGAAAAACTTTACTGATACAAAGCAAGCCAAATATATGTAAAACTAACTAGAAGCTTTTCAAGATTTGCAATAAATACTGATGAAATTAAAAACTGAGAGGTTTGTACAATAATTGAACTTTGAAAATGTGTTTTTTTTTTTGTTTTGGTACGTGGTCAGACTGACTTACAATGTTAACGAAAGGTTTTGTAAATTTTTCTTTCTTTGGATTTTGTGTGGTGAGTTGGTGGTTCTAGTTCATAATTATATTCGAATAAATATTTTTAATCATATAGTTTAGAATAAAAACTGTTGATTTGTTTTTTTTAATGTGCAATTAAAAAGGTTATAATTCTTGGGCAGACAATAAATTGTTTTCCCAAAAAAAAATATTTTGAATAAAGTTTGAAATGTAAGGTATTGTTTTTGCATGATTGTATGCAACAACAAATGATGAAATGTATAAAAGTTTGCATTTACTTTGAGTAAGAAACTAAACGGCAACTACATACATCAAATCTATGTTTAAATATAATGTTTTTTTGGAAAGGATACGAAAGGAACGAATACGAATACAAACAAACACAGAGACAGACAATATTATCATACTTATATTGACACATTGACAACAGCGATAATAAATAAAATTGAAACTCGTGGCAACTATTTTGCTGAACACAATTTGTATGCAACAACGAAACATTGAAAAATATAATGATTTTGTTTATAATTTGATTTTTGTTTTTGTATAAGTGAAAATTTGAATTTGTTAACCAACAATTTCTAACTTACCACACAAAATTTTGTTTCAGTTTTTAAGTAACATTTTTTTTTGGTTTGTTTTGCTTTGGGTTTTTTTTCATTCGTTTCGGTTTATATAAATAATGCGTTTTGTTTTTTGTCAAGTGAATATTATATATATATGTATATAATTTGGTTTGTTGCATTTGGTTTTTTGTATATCGCTTAACATTTGGTATTTAGTTTTCGTTTTTTTTTTTCTGTCATGTGGGCAATTTTGCTTGCGTTTGGGTTTTTAGTATTATTTATATATTTTTTTAGCTTTTGAATTTAGCGTTTATCCATTCAATCTTCTGCAAGATGATTCGAGAATAAATTAAGAAATACATGAAGAAAATTAAATGTTTGTTAAATGTTTCAATATAATTCATATCGTGTCTAATACTAAGAATTTTGCATATCTTTTTCATATATTTATATTTTGGGTGTTCTTTCTGTTTTGGGTGTGTCATAGAGGAAAACGCGATTTGTTAGGGGATAAATACAAATATATATATATTTTGTAAATTAGGCCGAAATAGTTGGAGATAGTTACATGTGTGTAATTACTATGAAAGAGTATGTAGAAACTATAAATACAAAATTGTTAAATCAAAATATTGAACAAATTTATATAGCGAATTATTGAAATTGCAAATTGAATAAAAAAGCACGAGATTGCAAAGAGTAAGTAAGTAGTATTTTTATCAATAATAAGAATTTGTATCATTTTGGTCATACTCAACTTGTTCGAAATTGATTTGTGGCTATTTATTAATATTTGATCTGGTTGGTTGTTATAGTTCTTTATCAAAACTTAAGTGGGAATTATTGGATATTAATTATATTATTATTTTGTTTGCTAGTTAGAAAAGAATGGCGGCAACAACAGATTAGACTAGACTTAAGTTGTCCATTTTGTTATCGCATATATATTTATATTGATCATTGTATAATTTATAGTATAACTTAATTATCCATAAGTTGCTATTTGTTTTTGTTCTTTTGGTTTTTGTGAATATTCTTTTTGTTTTTCTTTATTTGGGTTGTTGTTGCATTCATTTCAATTGATATATTTTTTTTGTTATTTAATAATTAAATGCCAGAGCTTTGGTTTGTTGTTAGTATTGCGACAATAAAGAATTAAAGATTTGATAAAAATGTAATTTACACAAAAGAAAGAAACAGAGCAGAGGAGAAAAAAGAGAATTGTTTGGTTTTTACATTTTGTTTTGTACACACATTTTTCGTTATGAGTTTTCATACGTTTTCATTTTTAAATACATATATGCATATAATTATTTTGATTGTTGTTAAAATTTTAAAAGAAAATTAACATTCGACATTAGGTATTGAATAAAAGATCTTTGGTTATGAATGTTTAGAAATGTAACTAAAAATTCGTTCAGCCAAAACAGTTGAAATGTGGCAAGGCCAAAAGGACAAACCAAAAAGTGATTGAAAACTGATACGTTGTATTGAATATTGTTCACAATGTAATGTTATGTTGTGTTAGGAGACAATGTGAGCAAAATCTACGTTCTTTCTCTAAATGGGACAGTCAGGACTCAAAGTCTAAACGGACACACAAGATCCAGATCGAATCTCTATTCGAATGAAATATATGAAAGTTGTGCATTGCATAATTTATTACTTTTTATGATGGCTTGAACATATATGTATGTAAGTTGGTGCCGTAAGAGAATTGTAATCTGTGCAATTACGCTAGCTCTTGACCTACAACAATTTATAATCTTTGAGTCTATATATATATGTATTATTTTATTTTTCATTTAAGTCGTTTTCATTAACCTATTTATAGATTTTAATTTATGCGAACAAAAGCAATGTAAATGAAAATGCCACGTTATGAAAATCAATCGATGTTCTACTTATTATGTATTGTATGTATGCTTGTATATGTATGTATGTATGTGTTGAATGCAGCCAGCCACAATGAAATTTGTAGAGCCCCTTTTCAACTGACAAAGACAAATTTCAAGGGCAGTGCATGGGACCCAAAATGTATGTACAAAATATTGAACTCAATAAGCTAAAGTAACTTTAAATAAAAAACACCTTATTATGCCCTTTACTTAGATTGAGAATAATAGTCTGGAAAGATTACTTAAAATTTTTTGGTACATAGTTTTTTGAGAGACCTTAATATATTCTCTACGTTGTAAAGGGCATAATCATAAATAAATATAAAGGGTTGCAAAAAGTCTTTGCTCTTCGCCAATCCAAATTTGTGTAAATAAATATAGATAAACCTATTTTTTTATAATTAACTTAACGAAATAATAATTAAATTTGCAATCTATGACCTCTCTTACCATCGGTGCTGGCGAGCGCCTGTTGGGTCATGCTATCAATGCCCAGCTTGCGCATGCCATCTTTGATTTCGGCCAAATCGGTATCATTGGATGTTTGAAATTCGTCGGAAACGAACTCGGACTCGGAGATTTTTTGGGTCAAATGTTTCTTGCTGTTGGTGGCTTTAAGTTCTTTGGCGGCCATTATCTCAACGGCAGGCTTGGGTTGGTCTGACACAGCGACATTGGCTGATGCTGCACCACCTGGCGATTCAGCGTTAGGCGCTTTTTTAACCGGTGTGACAGTTTTCTCAATATTTTCTTTATCCGTTAGTTGCTTAGCTGCTTTTACGCAATTCAATTTACCACAGTTGAGTTGAAAGTTTTAAATTTTGTTTATAATATCGTGTATTAAATAACCAAAAACATGAAAAGAAAAATAACAAAAATAAAACGAAAAATATTTTTAGCATATAAAACACAATAATAAAAGGTCTACAAAGTGAGCGGCGTATCGAGGGGCGAAATGACAAATTGACTAGATAAAGACGCGAAAAGGTGAAAAGTGAAAATGAGCATCAAAACTATAATAGAAATCGAATCTTTAGCACAGGCGACAGAAGCCGGTGCAGTTGAAGAACAATCGAACCAAATTGAATGAAATTCAAACTGAAAAGAAACACAAAATTAAGGTTCAGAGCATTCTATTTAAGGCGGTGTAGTACAGACGCTAGCTGAAAGTTAGAACGAGAGAACTGAAAACTTGAAGGCGTGTCCCACAAAGGAGAACTAGTTGAAAATTATAAGACAACAGGCGCGAGTGTGAAAATCAAAATATTAACTAAAATCATATATGAAAACTTAGACTTAGAGAGAGTTAGAGACAGATAGAGAGAGAGTAAGGTTAATAGAGTTTGATAAATAGATTTAAAGAGCGCGCGATTAGCGAGTGTTGTTATATGAGAGATATAAAGAGCGAGTAGAGATAGAGTTACTGAAGAGGCAAGCGCAAGAAAATTATAAACTTGAACGCTTTTGGCCACTTTTGCGCTCGCGCTCATATGTGGTCTGTATTTTGTTTGGGGTCTTCGGTGTGATTGCTGATGGTGCTTTCGATTACAACAAACTTACCATCTTCACCGCTGGAAGCCTGGCCCACACCATCAGCGCCTAAAGTGCCGAGCTCGGCGGCCTGGATGATCAGTGAGACGCGATAAAAATAATTCCGCCAAAAGTTCTCCTCAGTGATGCTTTACAAAAAAAATTAGTTGAAATAATGTTAAGATGTTGTCTTGAATACTTACATCTTGGGCACCAATTCGAAGCGCATCGTTTCGAGCGCCTTATCCTCGGCCATAATGGCTATGGCAGTGGGATATGCGGTATCATAGTTAAACTCAAAGTCCACGCCGGCGGGCGGAGCGCGCACAAAGTTGCGACGATCCTGTGCCAAGCCCAAAATCTCCTCCTTAATCTTTGTCTCATTGGCATGTCCGATCCAGGGGGCAGCACCATTGCCAGCACCACCTTGACCCTTGATGAATGCCTCCTGCTCTTTGTTGAACGAGTCAAGAATGGTCTGCAAATTAGAAAGTACATTATTTAACAGCTACTCAAACTTATCATTCTGTTTGCACTCACATTATCCTTGACTGTTTCCTTTATCTTGCTGCCAGCCTTGCTGATGGCCGATGACAAGAAAGAGCCGAAGTGTTTGGCCTGTTGTGTTACTTTTGTGGTAACTGTGTGGAATAACGCATCAGATAGTTATCAATTAGTAAAGTGCAATGATTGACTTGCAGTGTACATAAGTAAAAATGGTTGCAACTAACTAACTCGCTAGTCTACGAGGTAAACATTTGTTTTAGGGTGGTCAGGGTTATCATCTACAAGTGTATGTTTGGATGTGAGGATAGTTAAAAAAGTGTTGAGTGATAAAAGTATTGGGAAAAAATTGACTACGGGTAGTAGAATTAATAGGCTGGTTAGTAACCTGTCACCGCTTTCTATACATTTTTATTAGCTTTTTATTTTTGTAATAGAAGTTTTTTTTTTTTTTTTTTAAAACTTGACATTCATTTGACATTTTTAATGTTGTTGACTTTTTTTTTTTGTTACCAATGAAACCGTGACACGTACTTTTTACTTCATCGCCCTTACCCTGTCCAATTTGGCCCTCATCGCCAGTGGGCGTGACGCCGCCCGATGCTGGATGCGAATCAGCGCCCTCTGTGGCACTGTAATTAGAAATTGCGTCAGCGTGCAACATCAAGAGAGAGAGATAGAAAAAGAGAAAGAGAGAGAGGGAACAAAATAAGCATGTGTCAGTAGTTGCTCTCTTATATACATATACTCTAAAAGTAGAGAATTTGAAATCTGATGTGGATATTGCAGTTGAATACAACATGCAGCATGCAACATCAATATCGATCAGATAGCATTGACAGTAATCCCATTGGACTCGTTTTAACAATTGATGGCATTAAGTGCATGCAATTAACTAAGAGGAGCCTGGATTGTGTTGCATGCTAAATGGAATCATAGACCAAATCATCAGATTCATAGAAACAATTTGATTTAACCGCTGAAATTCGATTGGCTTTTAAAAACTACGCACAAAATTAATTTGTACATTCATAAGTAACGACTTTGAAATTATTTACTGATTTTCACTGGCATTTAATATGAATAGAAGCATAATAAATTCGATATTATTTATTTCTACAAAAATAACTTTTTGAAAAATAAACTCTAACTTATATTCCAGGAATAAGTGCATTTGAAAGCTTTTGTTTTGGTCTATGATTACCTATCATTGGTCTTTGTAGTCACACATTAACGTTTATGTATATTTACACGTTTTCATAGCTTTGTTATTCGCTTATGTTCAGGACAATTAATATTTAAATTAGTTATGACGACTGCGATGCAAAGTAAGTAGACAATTAGTATGAATGTTTAATGATGGATGCTGTTAAATGGGATACAGGATGAAAATGATATAAATTGGATTAAATGGAAATTAAAAGAGAGAACAAACTAAGGCATGCACTAATAGTCTTAAGGTCATATTAAATTGGAAATTTATTGAAAAGATTCGCGAGTTTTGCCCAGTGATAACAAGTCACAAATAATCTCAGAAGAGAGCACACATTTAGAGAGCATAGTTAGGAGGAGCTCTAAAAGAGCTGAAGAATATGATATACAAGTTGCTACATAGTACACAAATTAGATAAAAAGTAAAGAAAGGTAAAAAATGAATTGACACAGGAAGAGCTACCAACAACACAGAGAAATAATGGAGGAAGGGCGGTGAAAAGATTGTGAAACTTATATCCCAAAATGAAATGATAACAGGTAGTAACAACAATTAGTTTTTGCTTTTATCTACTGCGTAGCCACAGAGAAGTTCCAAATTGTGTGGTTTTTTTTTTTTTTTTTTGCTTAAATCCTTGACGGTTTGTTGATGGCCCGCTCAATAATGATGGAATCTGATACTCTTGAATATATTTATATATTTTAAAGTCAAAAAATATCTTTCTGTATTATAAATGCTATAATTAATATAAAATATTTCTTTGTATTATTGTAACGAACGTATAGAACAAAAAAGTTTTGAAATGAATCGAAGTGTGAAGAATCAACTAATTATGTGGTTGTTAAATGTTATATGGGGCAGGTGTCGAACCTGAGAGTATGAGTTCAAACAATATGATTATATTAATATTTGATTATGAGCTTTATGAAGTGTTTTGTTACTTATAAATCATTTATTGTTCTTTCCAAAATTGTGTCCTTTTGCAAAATGTTAGAAACTTACCTTAGAATAAAACTTTTCACACTTTGGAAAAGGACAAAACTAGGTTTGAGTAACCATTGACAATAATTATTAAGATCCTTAGTTATATACATACAAAAACGTTTTAAGAGTTATATGTGATTGGTATTTAAGTATTTGTTTGTACAGTATTAAAGTTATTAAAAGGTGAAACTTGAGTTAGCACAAGAATTGTGTAAGAAACTTGAGAAAAGTTTAAAACAAAATCAATTAAGATATCAGTAAAGTGATTAGGCGTAACAGTATTCTTGTTCTCGACTAAATAGAGGTGGAAAACTTGGTGAATATTTAAAGCAAACTAAATGGCAATAGTCGTAGGATATATTTATACTTGTGTATACAGTATTATAAGTAGTATATCGGGTGTAAAGGCATAATTAGAGGGTTAAGGCAGAAATGTAAGTATAATCAACTTTGTTTTTTGTTAAAAATACAAAAGTTGCCCTTATTCCTTGGGGTGTAACTAAAAAAGACGAACAAAAGCCGCCAAGTGAGTGAAAGTTGCGAGGCAGCCCAAAAAAGAACAAAAGGGTGCCTCAATTGTTATAGGTTATAAAAAGTTGAACAAAAACTTTGAATGAAACCGAAATAAAAAAAAAACGTATAATAACAAAAACTTAAACATAAACGCGCTGACATATGCATTTTTTAGTTCCACTAGCGCTGTTGGTATCATATATAATTCCGTCATTCTTAAGCATGGGCCCATACCTAATATACCTCGACTTGTCGTCATCATCGCCACCACTCACAGCACCTGTAGCGCTCACTTCTGCAGCACCTTCAGCGCCCTCGGCACCATCGGCGGCGCCACTCTTGCGAAGTCCGGGAATCGATGGTATCGATGGCATCGCTGGCATCGAAGGCATCGATGGCATTGCCATAGCCGGCATCGATGGTATCGACGCATTGCCCAACCAGCCCTTGGCACTGCCTAACCAGCCACTAAAAATGAGAGAGAGAGAGTAAAGTTAGTTAATAAACGTAAGCAAAATTCTTGTTGTTACTTGGTACGCAATAATCGGTCTACTTTCGACTGACAGACTGACAATCAATCTTTGCCGTAGTTTGACAAAGTTCATTGCTTGGCTGCTCACAAGCAGCCCCGATAATATCTACGTATAATGTATTATGTCAAACAATGAACAGGCGCGTCAACTTGACAAACGCTCATGAAGCACACACTTCACATGAGCACATACTTGCATACAGGGTGTCACAACTCAAGCAAACGAAGCAACTTTTAATAACAACGAAGAAGGCTCTAGTCCAGAAATTCCGCGTACAGTCAATGCTTGCTTGAATGTGTGTGTACGAGTATACTGCATACTTGATTTAACTTCAATGTTCCATATCTCCGGTGTTTCTTAACCGATTTAAAACATTTACAGATTGTAAATATTTCTTTTAATGCTGCAAATCTTTCCAAATTCAAGATTTTATTGTTATAGATCACATGTATATATCGGAAAAAAAAATGTATATCCTTTTTAGGCATTTTGAATTGCTTCAGGGTATAAAAACCATGGTGTACTTTTTGTATTTCCCCATGGGTGTTTTTTTCGGTACAGATAAAAGATTCTCAATGTCGGCTGGTATGCGAGTGTGAAATTTACTTGCGTTGATATAACTGCGATTTATTGAATATGTCATAAATAAAATGTTAGTGACAAGCTCATGTAATACGTGGCATATATGGTATGTATGTGGTACGTGAATCGAGCAGGCGTTGAAATGCGCAGCACATAATCTAATAACGTTGG
The DNA here is from genome assembly GCA_035044485.1 of Scaptomyza reducta. NCBI lineage: Eukaryota > Metazoa > Arthropoda > Insecta > Diptera > Drosophilidae > Scaptomyza > Scaptomyza reducta. The sequence continues at coordinate 3,735,944 of JAWNNV010001315.1, read as the reverse complement.
CTTTTCAATAAACTTCACTGTTTAAATAATCGCTTCATCATTTTAGCTGCACATATTCAGAGTACTAAAACTTTTAAACAAGTATATAAAATTTCAAGAAATTTATAGAAATGGATGAAAAGGACGACTGTTGCGCGATTTGTTTGTGCAGCAAGCGTCGCACAGTAAGCACACCGTGCAAGCACACATTTTGCAAACGATGTCTGACTAAGGTCTACAAATTGTGTACCCAAAAGGCTTGTCCCTTGTGTCGTGCTTCCTTTGAATATTATGTTGTAAGTAGTTTGAGACAACTTCGCGGGCAGCATGTGGTCGATATTTCTGCAAGCTTTCCAATCTGCTAATTACTATCCGTACTGTTTCCCTATTTATTTGTGCTACCCTTTTTACAGCGCAAAGGCAGATTCGGCAAAAAAATTGTATTTTTCACATAATCATCTCAAGTCAGCGTTGTTTACCGTGTTTCACCATAATGTTTCGTCAGTTAAATTAGGTTGTTTTATTAATTTGTGTTTCTTTGTTTATTGCAGTTTGGTTATCATTTGTTAAAATAAAGTTACTTTTTTTTATTCATCCTTACAAAATAAACATGTTTCAGTTTTTTTGAGACGAACTCATAGAGATGGACCAATTCAATCTTTGGACAGGATGTGCAGGAAAGAATGCCTCTGAAGAATTCGCTAGCACAAGGACAAAATGTAACAGGTCACTTTTGACGTAGTATAATAATATTGGACTTTTGTAAAATATATTGTGATTAAAACAATCAAAAATAGGTTTCACTTGGGTTTTACATATATTTTCGATGATTGCTGATTGTTTTTCTTTTGTCATTTGAATATTATTTTTATTAAGAACATATAATTTTTAAGCTTAAGTTCTGTTAAGTTGTTCAGGGGAAGCAAATACGCATCCGTCACGGATGCAATTATTATGCTACTCTGCTAGCAGGCATAAGAGTTGAGATAGATTGTAAAATATTGTCCAATTAATATTTTTCGAGAGTCATGGACTATAATAGTAAATGATTCATGCACAAATGCGTCATTAATTCCAAGCTTATTGTATTTCTCTGTCCACCTACAACATGCCAAGTAAATAACAAAATCGATTCGATGCAACGCAATGCTAGGCGATTCAAGTTGATTCTGGGAAAAACATGCAATGACGAACATATTGATGTTTTGAATGCATAGCTTGAGGCAAGTACAATGCGAACGAAGCGTTGAAAGCCATAATTCCACCCACACGGCGCCATTTTAGCTCATGCATGCTCAGAATGATGATGACGATATGAAGATGATGATGCAGCCAGGGGTAAAAGAGTGAAGTAAAGAAAGAAATTGACAAGGCAAACGGATATTTGCAGCCTAGCCTGACGCGTTCCATTCACGTTATGCTCTATTGGCGTTTTGACAAGGCAAGGCAATGCAAGGCCATAGCCAGCCAGCAAGGACTGTATTCTTATAATGCAAGCGCTCACAATGACAGCAAGCAAGATGACTACGTCGAAATATAAACACGCATATACCCCGCCGGACAAATACGACGCGAAACAGCAGCTGCAATCCATAGGAGCGACAAGTACAACGGTATTCATTCGTAGAAAAGTGTGCCCATAAATTGACACAAGTTAATTTTATTTCATTGCAATATTTATTGTTATATGGTTTATAGTAAATTTAATTATTAAGTGCAAATATTAATACGCTCAAATAGTCAGCAGAGTTAATTTTTGCAAGGACTTAAGGAAATGTTTCGCTATCTTTCTCATTACCATTAGCATTTTCAGCCATGTCCTTTGGCCAAATGCTCTATACTCCGTCTTGTCTTTTGATGTGATTTATGCGTTTTTGGGGGAGCGATGCTTTTACGCAATTTTGTTCAACTGACAGGCGGCAACAATGTTTATTTATGGGCCGCCTGCGACTATCCAGTATCCGTAAAATACTGGCCCGAGTCTGATAAGTGGCATAGTTAAATGCTGAGACGCACTTAAAGTTGATCAGCAGCAGCATCCGGGGATACAAAGTGAAAGTAAGTGAATGTGGCCACAAACTGACAGCTAAGAAATTGCTTATACAAGTTAATAAAACTGGTTTTATACTTTCTAAGAATTACAAATTTGCAATAAGTTTATACTTCTTCAGTCATGTTTTACATTTTTTTTTACTACTTTAAAATGGTTATAAACAATTTTTACCCTTTCCGAAAATTGTTTGTCTGCAGCTTGTGGTTGCACCCTTAGAGAATTTACCCAGCGCCTAGAATTTTTTTTGTCGAATTGTTTGCTTTGCATGTTGAACAATTTTGTTTTGTCTGTGTGGAGAAAAAATCTGAGGCGTTTTGTGCTAAAGAATTCATATCTGCAGGATTTCTTTTTTCGCGTATTTTTACTCGAATTGCAGACAAAAGTTTTAATTATAAAAGTTTTGCCGCGCCGAAACAAGCGAACAGAAAATTAAGAAATAAAAATAAAAATTTGGAATAGAGTTACACACACGAAGACACACAAGACTATATTCAAGCTTGGCATTTAGACAATAATGTTAAATGCGTTAATGAAAGCTTTAAGCTATAAAAATAATATCTTCAACAAATTAAGATATAATATACATATGCTTACGGTAAGTTAAAGCTTAAAGTACATTTTCACACTGCAATATTGTAGCATATTTGATTATTAGAGTGTCATCAATCTTTTACGTTAGCAAAGACAGAACTTATTATGCCGTCACAAAAGAAATGGCGACAGACATCAAATGCATCTTGATGCAGCTGCTAATTTTTATCTTAGCTTTCGACACTTTTTTTCACTGACCCGAATACTGGGTACTTAATGAAAATCCTCTGCTATTGACAATTGGCTACAACCATTATATATGCAACATGTTGTATAAGAGCTGCTGCAAATTAGCCAGTTAACGGAAAAATATATAAATTAAATTTTTTCTTGAACATAGTTTTTAAAATAATATTGTTTTATTTTCATAATTTGTATATTCAATGCCACAATTGCAAGTAATCGACGGATTGGTATATTCTTGGATGAACTAAGTTTCAACTTATAGATACTTGCTTACAAATTTGATGGGTTTGTATTTAAACTTGGTAAACTTTAAAGTAAGTTGCCAGTTTTGTAAAGTTTTAAGAACATAGACAAGAAATTATATAACATTAAGCTTCAAGTACTTTAAGTCAGGGTAGTTTTAATGTTTTTACTTTCCCCAATGCATCATAGCTTTATCTGTGTATTGTATTTTTTTTTACCATTTAAAAGACAAAAGTTTATATTTGATTTTGAAATGATGACATAGCCGAAGTTGGTGACAAAAGTCAAAAGTCAAATGACCATTAAACACAACGACAACGAATCACACACTTATTCAAATTGAAGTGTCGAGGACAGCGATGAGAAAATTCTGCAGTAGCTGCAATATGCAACTGCAGTGCGCAGAATTGCAAATGTGAAAACAGCGTGGTCTGATATGTCAATGTGGAAGGCTCCCCTTCTCCTTTTGTGCTACAGATCCCTGGTGTCTACTGATGCGGAAATTGCATTGCCATATAACGTACTTTAGATGGCTTTTTTTTGTTGTCACAGGCGATCCGCCTGATTGCATATCGCCATTTTATGGCTTCGCGCGCTGGCAGAAAACAAATGTCGATTGCCACACGAGTGGAGAAATAGTGTGTAAGCAGGGGATATGGCTGGGTTTTGTAGAGTTCATGTCAATGTTGCATGTTGTAAGTGCTATTTTTAATTGAGTCTGTGTGTCGAGTGTCAAGCGTAAGCTCGTGCTTTAATTGGATTGCATTGGCGAGCTGAGATTTCAGACGAAAGGCAACAAAAAAAGATACGCAATTTTAAAGTAAGGTAAAGTAAGGAACAAGCTAAGGAGCAACAAACAAGCAATCTCAAGCAACGCCCCGTTGCTACGTTTAGCCTCGTGGTGGATCCACGTGCACAAACATTACCCACCCATCCATCAACCCACACACACGCACGCATACAAACAACGTATTTAAGATAATGCTAAAGGAAATTTATTGCGTTTTCACAGAAGAATAACGCTAAACACGTATAAAAAGCTAAATAATATCAAACAGTAAGGCTGGCAGGCAGGCAGGAAGGTGCTATGACGCTGATTCCCTTTGCTAAGAACTTAAGCAAACATCTTTGGAAGAGGGTGGGAATTAAAGTCAGCGAAACTCATAAGCAAAGCATAAAGTCATTTTATATGAATTGCATGTGTGAAAATATCAACGTAACATTCTCTCATCACAATATACGAAATTGTATTATACTTTTTTTTTAACAATAAATAAAAAAAAGCCCTTAAAATAGTTGAAGTAGAATGTCTAAAACGTTTGAAGCTCTGTGCTGTTATAAAATTATCAGTTGTGAATTTATTTATTTTTATTGTTTGGTTTGTTTAAATAGACATGAATGATTACACTGCACTATAACAGGATTAAACGATTAAAACAAATTGAAAAAAATCCAACTAGACAATTCTACCTTTATTTAGTAATGTATATGTGAAACATTTCAGACTGACCTCGTATGTCATGTACACGTGGCGAAGGCGCAACAGCCATCTAAGCAAAATAAAAAGAATGGCAAATCCACATTTGACAAATTACCAGCAGGCAGGCCGCCAGGTAAACAGTAAACAAGTAGAGGGGGATGGTGAATAAATCCCTGAATCCCATTTTTTGGATGCCGCCCCCTGAAAGTAAACCTTGCTACAAGCAAAAGGACGCTGTGATTGTGTCAGTCAGTATATTCGTATGACCATGTGCATTAATAAAATATGAACGGCAAATTTAGCGCCTGCACAAATAAGGAGACCTCAAGCCCCCAATAAGTTTAAATTATTCTTTCTTCTCGTCATTTGACATTTGAGTTTTCGGGTTTGCTGATTTTTGCTTATTTTCCTTTCGAGCATTTGCTTATAATTTTGTTATATGCCATACATTCGCATAATGTCTTAAATTCAATTTTATGTGAGTGCGCCGCTCTGACATATTTTCAATTATTTTATTTTAATGTGCATCCGCCATAAAGTATGCAATAAAATATCTATTGCAGCATCGGGGCAAAAAAAAGTGACTCCTAATGCTTTTCCCAAGAAATTCGCCGAGTTCATGAAAGCGAAAGCTGCTTACACAAATAGGTTTATGTATAAGTGTTTGCACTTATACAGTCTGACCTTTAACAGGGAATAACAATTGAAGCAATATTTATGTTGGCTTGGTGTTGAGCTGAAGCTAAAGTTGTGCTTATACATTGGAGCTTCTTTAAACCACTTAATGTTGATCCCTAAATTAAAGTTAATTCCTTGAAATATAAATAGAGGGACTTATTCACATGAGTTTAAGAACTTTTGAGAAATGTATTTTTTATTGAATTTACCTTGAAAATGTTTAAGAAGTGAGTTTAAATAACAATCTTAAATCTATAAAGATACAAGTTCCCTTTTTTTGCACTTCAATTTCATTTGTTTTTTGAGTTGGGTTTAAATTTATAAAAGGTAGTCCAATTTTTAATATATTTTAAACTTATGTAATGAACTTTAAACACTTAAATTCTACATTTGTGATTCATAAACTACTATTATAATATTACAGCTTATTTATATCTCATTGTTCTGGGGCATCGTAGTAGTAACACATTTCCTGACATGACTTAGCGACTTAATAGCCCACTGCTTAAACCTGACGTACTTATGTCCATTGAATTAAGGTTCACAGCTTCATAATGTTGAATGCCACATACAAACTACTAGTTATGATCATCTAACTATGGGGGCGGGACTCATGAATATGTCGTTTAGCTGTAACCCAAGGCGCTCATCTACTCATCATTCAGCTGCTGTTACGCGTTTTATGGCTCAAAATCCACAGCATAACTGTTAACGACACTGTTACCTGGCCAAGGGAATATATATATATAGTTGAAGTGTGCTCAGCTCTACTCAGCTTAAATACATGCACATCCTCTTCAACACCTGCGCTGCCTCATTTTGTGATTTAGGTGCCACTGTCAACCCACAATTCACTTAATGTGATTGCTTTACGTCTGCCGCGGCTGTGACAAAGTTTGCCATAAAACAAACAAAAATATCCTACCAGCTAAATGTTAGAGCCTGAATCTGCATGTGACGCGAAACAAAGCAAAACACAAAAAAGTAGAAACAAACACAAAATATAATTGTCAAAAAAGCCAGTCTGGCATGGTAAACTACAATTTGCACAAATGTCTAAAAATAAGAAAGCAAAGCAGCTAAATGTTGCGTGCGAGTGACAGGCGAGTGAAAGGCCCTTAGAGGTCCTTATATTGCCAGTGCCTGTGCCACTGCTTAACTAATGTCCCTATGTATATATGTGTGTTTGTATAATACCTTAAAACTTTTGGCATTTACCAAAGCACGCACACACTATAATACAATGCAAAAATACGCACACGCGTGTGTAAATGTAACGAGACCTCGTCTGGGTGTATTTAATTTTATTTGGATCTCTCTGCTATGTAATGATGTGCTATTGGACTAAGCAGTTAGTAATTACAACATATACACACAACATATATATTATAACTAACGACAGTTGATAACTTTTTGTGATTTGTACGTGTATTTGTCGTTGAAATCCATTGACTGTTCACATAACACAAACATAGAGTTATTCTTTGAGGCCTCGAACAGGCAACAGTTCAATGGGGCTCTATCTTTGTTTCTATGTTTCTATGTTTCTTTAGTTAGCTATGCATTGTTGGCTATTATAGATAATTTAATTAATTGCTTCATTCATAAATGACTTTTACATAAATTCAATATTAAATAAAAATTGGCTAACCAAATAAAAAAATATTTATTTTTTCAAGGATAATACGTAACACTTCATATTTGTGTAACATAACGATGTGTGTTGTAAATATTAGGACATTGTCATTGCTGTTATATATACACACGTTATACATAGTTAGTCTATGTGAGGCGATGACAAATCTTTGCATGATAAACAATTAGGAAGAAGGTTGTTGCCATGGCAGAGCAGCACACACTCAATCAAATGCAGGGCAGAAAAATGTGTTTTCATGGCACGCGAAGCGCAAAAAAGGTGGAAAATGTCGAGGATTTTATGCGCATTAATTAACGGCAAGCCCGGACAAAAAAAAGACGTGCCCATGAAATGCAAATGAAATATTTAGCTTGATATTTAAGCTGATAGAGGATAAATTACCTTCAAATGAATGGTAGTTTAATGCTCAACACGTGGGCGAACGGGACAAAGAGGAAGCTGCTTCCGACATTCTTTGTGTCGCTATTTTTGACACGTCTGATCCCGCACAAGGCTTTCGGCTTTATATGTGTATATATAATTACAGTAGCTGGTCGGAAACCGACACCCCAAGTCCTTGCCAATCCTCTACAAATTATACAACGCCCAAAGCGTACGACGCGAACCTTCAAAAGTGTCATTATAAAATCTTCTTGCATACAAGCTGCCACTGCCGCCAGGCTAGCGATTAAGTTGCGCAACTTTCCATATGTGAATGTATATGTGAGTCGGCAAAAAAGGGCAAAGGGGCGCGGTTACTGCACTTACGAGCACTTTGGCGCAATTAAAGTTTCAAAATGACATTGGGACGCGAGTCCCACAGCAGCAGAAACTTTTTTATTTGACTTTTTTCACCATTATAGCGTCGAGAGTTTTTTTCTACTTGTTTCCTTTTTATACCCTGAACCCATTGAAAATGGGAAAAAGGGCATAATGGTTTTGTGCAAAAGTATGTAACAGGCAGAAATAAGCATCTCCGACCCCATAAAGTATATATATTCTTGATCAGCATCAACAGGCGAGTATAGCCATGCCCGTCTGACCGTCCGTATGTATGAACGCGTTGATCTCTGAGACTATAACAGCTAGAGACTCCAGATTTTGGAACATAAGACTCCAGTTAAGAACATCACTCCCTAGGCAGTACAAGTTTGTTTAAAATTTTCGATAACTCTTCCCGTTTCCGATATACACATTTTATCGATAACAACAAAAACTTGAATTGGGAAAACTGGAAGACGGCGTTGGAAAAATTAGACGAAAATCGGTTGAAAAACACCGGAGATATGGAAGTTAGGAAAGTATGCACTATACGCACACATACTTGCAAGGGTTCAGGGTATAGTCTAGTCCGGATGTCTCGACTAGAGACTTCTTACTTGTTTTTTATCTAGTTTTTGCCATTTGACGGCTCAAGCGCCTGCCCGACGAGGCATGGACCGCGTGTTGCTTTTATGAGCTGGAATATTTTTCGTTTCGGTTTAACATTCGGTTTATAGTTATGCTTTATGAGTTATTCATTGTGCTGATGGCTTCACGACTTCAGCCCACAAGTGCAAAGTTCTGCCACGTTCTAAGTGGGACTTAACCAATATGATATTCAATTATGAGTATATATGAGTTGAGCGAAAAATATTTGGGGTAAAACTTTGTTTATGAAATAATTTTAATTACGAAGTAAAAGTAATTTATTATTTTCCCACTAATTTAAATAAAAATTGAATATAAATAAAAGGTAAAACTTACGTGGCTTCATTGACTAATGAATCTACCAGGGAAGCTGATTTGGATATACTAAAATAAAATATAATAAATTAAACAAATCAAACAAACAAATAAGTAAATAAATGAAATAAATAAATAATTAAATGAATAGGCTTTTAAAACTAATAAAATAATTTCAGCTGGTCAAAAATTTTCAGTTTTTTTTTACTTTTAAAACTTAGACATAATATAATATTTATGTAAAGCAATTTGATTTTAAAAGTCATTCAAAATGTTCTGTTTTCCAATTTAACTTTTTAAAAATACATATTTTTTAGATAAAAAATCTACATTAAGCAATTTTGAATTAAAAAACACAAAAACTAAATATTTACAAATATTAATTATTCCGGTACACACTCAAAAATAAATAATATTATTTAACATAAACTGAGAGAATAACTAAATATTTGGATTTAAGATGTAACTATTAAAATGTAAATTAAATTTGCGAAAGAACAATAACAGTTTTGAGCACATACTTGAATACCTAATTTTTCAAGGTTCATACACTTTGACCTTCAACAGGTTTAAGTTTTACCGTCATAGTTACCTGAAAAGAGGAAAAGTTTTGAATTAATGAAGATTTATATCGTCAGCGATGGAAAATGTTAAGAAATTAATTAGAGATTTTAGCGTCGTAAAAGTGTGCGGTAAATTGGGGTGCCCAAGAAGGAAAGGGTTGCCTAATGACCGAACCGCCCGCTCGTCCTGGCCAGTGAATGAATGAATGCTATTTAATTAAGCCCAAAGATACGATTACAAAGAGTGAAATGATGTTAAACGGCGCCCCAACATGAAAGCCAGTGAGCGGAACTTGATTGTTCTGTGCACACCATTGAAGTTCAAAGTTCACACGCAACCCAAAGGCAATCGACGAGAAGCGTTGCAACAAATTTGCCAACAACGACATTAACATTGTATCTTCTATTTCCTCTTTTCTTTGAGCGCTCTGTTTTCACAATCATTAGACAGAAATAACAAAATCAAATCGAAGGATAACACACAGGTGCAAAGAGAGAAAGCGAAGAACACAAGTTGCCATCGAGCTGGAAATTGAAATGGAAATCGTGCTGACCTTGGCCCAATGCATGCGCCATGTTGTTGTCCATGTTGTTGCCCGATGCCCCGACTCCCTGCGTCCTATGATAAAACACTGCAACAAAACACGAATGGCAGCCAACAACTGCAACTACAACAGCCACCAACACCAACCAACAACAACAAGCACAACCATAACTACAACTAAGCAAATTCAATTCTATGTTGATACACGGATAGCACACGAAACCTAAGAAGAAAAATGTCTTTCACAATTTATGCAAAACGATGGATGACCCACGCTGCAGGAACAAAACAGTAGACATTTTCATTTAATTAAACACACCCCAACCAAAAACTAAAACCTAACCTCAAGCGTTAACCAAGGCCCCGGCATTTAAACTTTCACAGCAGCACTCACTATATAACGTGGTGTTTTTTATGATGCTAATTAAGTATACGCAATGGAGTTTCACTGGCGTTGACTTAAGTATACTGGAAAACATATGGTGCTGACATGGTGACGTGATGTGATAATGATGATTGCATTAGTCTATTGCAAGAAAATAGCTAAGAGGCTTAGAGAGCGTATAGCAGAATAATGTACCATTGAGCGAAAACAAACAGACAGACAAGCTCAAAGAGTGCGAGCACTTACTTTTAATTGTAAGTCAACATGGAACAAAACTAATTAGTTAGATGAATTGTTCAAGAAGTTTTTCTCTTTGTTTGTTTTCGCTTTTAAAATCTTTTAATCCATAAAAATGCACATATTTATTATGGTTCAAATTTAAGTAAAGAGCATTTTATATTTTTATGACAATTGAATTAACAAACAAGAAAAAATGTTGTATCAAAGTTTGATCCTCTTTGCATTCTTAGTATTTATATTTGGTATTTAAATACCACTTCATGGAAAATAAAAAGTTCAAATGACTTTAGCACTTTTCATGGCAATGACGGTTATCTTTCTATTGTCAGGACAGCATCACAGCACACATGGCGATTCACTTTGAAGTCCTCTTCATTTATTATCCAAATTGCTATGCACGTGGCAAGTACTACTAGAGCATGTTACATAGCGTTTGCTTGGCGGTATGATGTGCACATTATTCAATACTCAATTACAAAGCAAACAGTTTGCAGATGCTAAAGGAGCTGGCGCTTGCAATTTTCAATTAACACTCGAGTGGCAGACATCAGAACTCAATCAGCCAGCAAAATATACACATTCAGCTAAGTTCACAAAGAGCTTTGCGCTATGAATAATCAATAAAAGGTGCGGGTCTGTGTGTGGGTGTACCACATCTGAAAAACATCTCAATGCAAGATGCAATTCCTGAAATAATGCAATCTGATTGACTTTTACACGGATATGATTCTAAGCATTTCATTAAGAAAACTTTTTGCATTGGCATGCTTAATCACACTTAAACTCTTTACTAACTAACTTTTAATTGCAGTACAATATTTGAAATGGAATATAAATAAAAGAATTAACTACATAAAATGGTAGCAACTTTTTAATTCAAGTGGAAACCTCTTAGAGTAACTACAAAATTGTAATTTAATTAAAACCCCAACCTTAACTCAAATGGAAATTGTACCCAAGGTCTCTTGAGAGCATACATACCGAGTTAATCTTAAAGTAAAAGTAACGGAAAGAGAAAAAACAAGTAAGAAGGCTCTAGTCGAGAAATCCGGACTAGACTATACCCTGAACCATATACTTTACGCATACAGTCAGTGCTTGCTAGTATGTGTGAGTGTGTGTATGTATACGCGTATAGTGCATACTTTCTTAACTTCAATACTCCATATATCCAGTGTTTCTCAACCGATTTCTTTCTTTCAAACTGCATCAAAAAGATTCAAATTTAAGATTTTGTTGTTATCGATCACATGTGTATATCAGAAACGGGAAGAGTTATCGAAAATTTGAAACAAACATGTACTGCCTAGGGAGTGAGCGAGCTTATGTTTCAAATCTGGAGTCTCTAGCTCTTATAGTCTCTGCGAACGACGCGTTTATACATACGGACGGACAGACGGACATGGCTATATCGACTCGGCTGTTGATTCTGATCAAGAATATATATACTTTATGGGGTCGGAGATGCTTCCTTCTGCCTGTTACATACTTTTTCACAAAACCATTATAGCCTTTTTACCCAAAATAATTAAGAAAAAAATATTTAAATATAAATTTTAAAAAACTTTCTGAACCATTTAATATTATTCAAACAAAAAGCCGTTACGGAATTACAGATTTGTAAAGTGCTGGGCAAACATTTTTATTTTATGTGAACATCTTGGCAATTTCTTTATGAGTCAACATTTTAGCCGTTCCCCGGGCATGCATAAAGTGTGAGAAGCCAAAAAAAAAGGAGACAGCAGTGACACATTGTTCGGCAAAGCAAATGGGACCCAGGTCCCTCATAAGTCGGACGGAAGAAGCTTGAGGCGGAAATTGTATTGGCCATAAAATGTTTGTTGGCTTTTGTGGCTCAGACAACGTATGTGGAGTTGGATGTATGTGCTCCATATGTGTGTGTATATGTGATTTACTCCAGCAGTAGGTAGAGTGACATCTATTTTTATATAAAGTCAAAGGTCGTGTCAGATCTCGTTTTCCCCTCAAGCAGTTTTGGCCAGCATGAAAATGTAATAAGTTTGTTGAAACAATCGACAAAGGTTTTTAGTTCTCTTGATTGCATGTCAAGTGCACTAAACCAAGAAGCTGCGCGAACAGTTTTCCACAAATAATTCAAGAGCTTCTCAACTAAGTAGTTGGACGCAGGCACTCGGAACTTAGCCTCAGGTGATTTAACGTATACTATTTTGATTATAGACATTGATGAAGCACAGCAAACTAATTAAATAAAAAAAATTAAAGATTAGTTGAGTCCTATGATTGGGCTTTAATCTACTTTAAAACTTTAAAACAGGCCCAAAAACTTTTTAATTCTATTAACCCAAAAAGTTAGAATTTAGAATTCTCTCAACAAAAAAAAAAATAAAAAAAAATCGCTTGATAATCATCGAAAAACAAAAGGGTACAGCATGTAGAAGCTGAGCGTTCATTAAAAGTTATGCGAACCACATCCGAAAAGGTCCCCTAAAGTTGTATTGAGAGCATAACAATTAGATTAGACGAGCGGCAAGAAAAAGACTAAAACAAAAAGTTAAGAAAAGAGTTGAGATCTTGGGCAGCATTGAAATGTAAGTTTTTGTGACAACGAAAACATTAAATTTCAAATTCTTTATGTGGGCGGAAAGGAGGCGAGAAAAGAAGAATGCTGCCGACATAGCCACAAGGTGATTTTTTTTATGTCCTGGCCATTTGGCTGTTGGCTGCCTGCTGTTGACAGAATTAATTGCGCACGTTAGCGACGAAGCGCTCAGCAGTAAATTAGATTGCAAAACGACGTGCCGACAGCAAAAGCAGCAACACGAGCTTAAACAGGAACACTAACGGTAGCTGTAGCTATAGAGAGAGTCCTCCGTCCTTTGGTCCTTGCTGCCGCAGGCAACAGAAACTGGGAATTGAGTTACTCGCTGGCTCTTTTTCACTTTTCTGCCAACCATTAAAACATTTGCAATGCCAATAGACGGAATTGCATTATGGCATGGACAAACAATGGATTCAACAGAGAAGTAACGTATACGCAGGGAAGGCTTGTCTTTTTCTTTGTTTCAACAAACATGTTTTGTTTGTATATTTCTATTCAAAGCTACGATTTTAGACGTATAATGTTTATGGAGTGTAATGGACCAACTTGTAACTGGTCTTGATTTGTTACGATTTAAATCCTTGCCTTGTGTTAAGTATCGTGTAAAGTTATGCATGTGCTTTTCAGTTTTTAGAAGGCAGCATACACCACAGTCAACAAAAAGCTGCTAAAATGAAATGGCCAACGTTTATGCTTAAGGGCTGTGAGTTTTACACTCGGCATGCCCTTTTTATGGTCACACACACACACACACATGAGCAGCGGTGACTGACTTTTAAAAGCAGTCAGCAGCCATTAACGTTATGCAAATCGAGAACACCAAACATAGACCCAAAACCCAAACATTAACAAAACCCAAAAGCTCCAAACCCCCGAAATCAGCCCGGGTACTGTGAATAATAATTTGAAAATTTTCAGTGACTGCGCGATTATCAAACACATTTCGGTATTTTATAGAGCGTGCGAGTTTTATGTTAATTTTTAAGTATTCCATTTGGATGGCTTCTCATAGATGCGACTAGCGATTGTGGTGTGACTTGCAGTATTATTTAACCAATGTCTATCCTTGCTCAAGTGCTTCCAAAGTATAAAAATATTGTGCTGTGAGCGTTTATTGTGCCAGTATGTAGTTGAATGAATAAACAAAGCAGATATGCCAAATTAGGCACAATTTGCCTGTCGCTTTGCATCAATATGTGTCATGTATGCAATACATTGTCAAAGCCATAACGTTTTATACAATTGATGTTTTCAGTTACGCGAGTTTAATTATGCTAATAACATATACGGCATAAATCAATTTAAGAAAGAACAGACACGAATTAAGAAAAGTGAATTTGAAATCAGCTTAACATTTAATATGAATGTGCATAGTAATTTTTTTTAAAGAATCTTGCTTGCTGCTGGTTCTTGGCTCTACAATTATTTTAAAAAAGATATTCTGATTAGCTCTGAGCTACAAATTAAAATTTTTCATAGCTTATAATGTTCTTAAAATGAAGTTTCTTGACACACTTTTAGCATGCTTTGAAGTAATATTTCCATTTATTTGCGTTTGACAAGTTTGTGCTGGAAAGCAGTCAGCTTCCAAGTATTAGCTCATGCAATTTTCAGTCCTTAGGAACTGAATTTACTATACTAGTTTACTATTTTGTATTATTTTGGCAGATATTACTTATTCCTGTGAGAACAATGTCCGCTTCCGCCGTGCGTTCATATTAATGTCTTGATACGCTTTTCCTTAGTCGCACAGATCGTTTGTTCCTTCGTTCCTTCTCAATTGCCAACTAGATAGATGGTATAAACTAATATACACACATGAGCAGGTACTGTAGATGCTTATTGCATATAAGAAGAGTAACTTTTGCCAGTTTTTCCGTTTCCTGTGTTCGTCGCTACTTCCGTGCACTTTGCCCTTTGTGCCGCTTATTCATTTATCTTTATTTTGCCAGGCATAAGGGCAATCGGTATATGTTAGCCTATGTTTTGCACAGCATTCCCCATATATTCGGACCTATTTAATTTCATTTAGTTGTTGTGATCAAATCACTTGAAAACATTCAGCTCAGAAAAAAAGGTTAAAAGCAAACGAATGACGTTCGATTTTTGATTTTAGTTTAGTTTTACTTTTAGTTTATTATTATTGCCAAGAGTTTTAAGTTACTAAATTGTAAAGTAAAGTTGACCATAGAATAAAATTGCTTTTCATATTTTGCCAGCTGTGAAAAGCTGACTGATTGACAGGCAATTGAATTTGCTAACCGCAGCTCAAGCCCATTCTCAACTGAAATTGTAGCCACAAAAGTGAAAAGCTTTAAATTGATGGAGTAAAGGAAACATATCGAATTCAATTCAATGCAGTGCTCACAAATCTACAGAGTTTATAATTGTGTTACTTTTAATTCAATTACTGTCTTAACAAAAGCGAATAATTAAATTTGTTGTACTTCGAGGAATTTTTTGACATTGATTTATTACATTTAATGCAATTATATCAAAATTGGAATTCAATTGAAATTAACAATTTGGCGTTTGATATAATTTTCAGCTGCCTGTAACCGAAAAACTTGTCAAATATTGATCAAAAATCAGAAAATCAGAAGAAAAAAACATTTTCAAATGTGCATTTATCTTTTAAAATATTAAAATTACATTATGCATTAAAAAGGTGGTCGAATTTTCAGTCATTATTTATGTTGCATACTTTTGGGCGAGTATGTATTGGCTGTATTGGCAATTAACTGTAAATAACAGGTGGGAGGGACACAGAAATGAAATAAAAACCAAACTGCATACACATTTTTCGCTACTGTACTTGGCACACAAATAATGTCGCTCACCGCAGGAACCGTTTCTGTGACCTGAGCTCCGGACAGTTGTCGTCGTCACCCACATTATTTTGCCTGAAAATGCCAAATGGCGAACCCGACGCGTCGTTAGCACCTAAATAGCCTTAAGTGGTCCGTTGGCCCACTGCGTTTGATTTGGCAGCATTTGAATTCGGCAAACACAATCATTTGTACGTTTATTTATTTTGCCAACTGTCTTTTGGAGCGCAACGATAAATCCACAGCCTTTCCGTTGCCTCTACCTATTTATTTATATATTTATTTTGAGGTCATTGCTTTGATTTGATTGTACTCGTCGTCCTGCCTATGTACGTGTGTCTGTTTGAATTGCGGACAGTGCGGCCCCAGATAACTCAACAAAATAAAAGCGACCAACTACTCCTACGCTTTTGGTTTTGCATACAAACGACTGCCGTAAAAAAGTGTGGGCTACTTTGAGAAGTGCATGTGTGAGAAGCCTTGAAGTCGTTGAGAGATTGAGGTGTGGTAAAATCTTTGTAGATATAAATAGTTCATTGTCAGGCAAGAGGGAACGTGTAGTAGATAAAACATGTGTAGAAGCAAATAATTTATATATTTTCAATCGTCTAATACTCAACAGTAAATCTCAACCTAAATCTTAGATCTTTAATTGAAAAATAAAATTAATTTTTTCAAAACAAAATTGTACACAAAAAAAATAAAAATTTTAACTGATATTAAAATATCAAATGTGTGTTTCCGGTGTTTCTTAACCAATTCCAATAAAAATTTCACAAATTTTCATTATTTCGTCTACAGCTAACAAACTCAAGATTCAATTGCTATCGATCGTATGTGTAAATCGCGGACGGACAATGGATATATCGACCCGGCTTTTGATGCTGGTTAAGAATATTTATACTTCATGTGGTTGAGGATTCTTCCTTCTGTTTTTTACATACTTCTGCACACAACCATTATACCCTTTTTACCCATTTTCGAAAGGTTCAGGCTGTAAAAATAGGTAAAGTGATATTAAAATATCAAATATATATACTTTTGCTATTGAAAATGCTTTACAAAATAAAAGAAGGTGGATGGAAACAACAATATACGTAAATATGCAAATATGATACAAGTTTTCAATTTCCGATAAAATGTATATATATATGTGTGTGTGCCTGGGAGTTTGATTGGCTATTGGGAAGCAATCCGAATCAATTTCATAACGTATCAAATGCAAATATTTGTCAGCTTCACTTTCATGCGAACCCAAAATAAACTCACATTGCTCATTTTGTCAAGCAATCAAAACTTTTATATGAGTTTACACATGGAAATCCATATACATGCGATGTGTATATGAATGAATTAATAAAAAGCTGCAGCAGCGAGAATTTGAAAATACATAGCACACTTTTAGGCTAGCTATTCGTCCTGTTTATTTGCGGAGCAATTTGAGCACAAGTATTTGTTTCTTTATTCTTTTTGGCATAAATTAGAAATACGCAGCAAGCAGTCGCAGTGGAAATAACAAAAACAACAACAATTGCAGGGGCATACATACACACACACACAGAGACTGACACAAATACATCAACATAAACACAAACAGACACACGCAGTCACAGAGAGTAACTGCAAATAGTGTAAATGTCCTTGAAAACGCGCAAACGGCAAAGCCAACAATGTTGGCCCTGGTGAGGCACATACAGGTGAAGGCTTTGCAGGACGAATATCGGGGCCAACAATGCTCATATCATTCTCAAATCCTTCTTGCTTGCATTTCACACACAACAAGCAACATTACATTAAAGGAGCCTTGGAATAATGTACACGAAGCTAACAAGCGTTATTAAACAAAGTCTTAATGACTTTATAAAGTGTAAAATACTTTTGAAACAGTTGCAATTTGAATTGTTTTCGATAGAATTCATGATTTTTGCTCTACTTAAATCTTTTATTATGCGAATATTCTTAAATCTAAAAAAAAATAAAGAAACCTAATGTTTTAATTACCAAAATTACTTATAAATAATTAATTTTTTTAAAAATCGCCACGCCGAAGAAAATTATGGCTTATAACGCAGTAAACCGTATATTCTACTGAAAGTCTCACTAGACTTTATTCACAAAATAAGTTATATTAAGCCCAAAAATGTGATACATTTATGTTTTCTGGGTGAGGGAAGGAGTTTACATTTGTGGAGCTTATTGAGCAACTTTTATGCATGGCAGCCAAAATTAAATAAATTAATTCAAATGAAAATTATAGACATTTAGCGCAGATTGCTGTTTGAAGGGCGTCGTCTGATTTTCAAATGCTTGGCCACGTTGACTGAATGCACAATTATTAGATAGGCTGTCAAAAGGACAGCCACAAGACGAAGGCGACAACAAAATGCTCGAAGGCGACGATAGCGTCGTCGGTTTCACTGGTCTAACTTTGGAGTGGGCAAATCACATGTGCACATTTCGTTGTTTTGCAGACGCAACAGAGGAAAAGAGAGAGCTCGCACGAAGTCTCTCTATCCACTCACTCTCTCTAATTCGTACTCTCTGTATGATATCGATCCGTAAAAACGAGCAAAAGTCAACTGGAAACTGGAAAGCAACCACCAGAATCTTGTACTGCTCCTAGAGTATGCTCAATATGGAGAAGCAAGTGTCTCTGACATTGGTTATGTTTTTTCTTTTCTTTTAAATTTTTTTACTTTATTTTTTTTTTTTTGCAACTGAAACTTGCCAAAAAGTTGAATGGAAGCGGCGAGCGAACGAGTGGGTGTGTGGGTAGCATGACTCAACATTTTGTGGTTATGCATAAGCCACGTACACGTGCAAATTGTGTGTGAGAGCGAGAGAGAGAGAGAGAGTGAGGCGGAAAAGGAAACGATACCCGCGACACTCGTCCAACTTGTCAATGTCAGTTGATAGTGAAAGGCAACAGCGTGAATACACACACACACATAAGGAATAAAACAGAATTAAGAGGAAGAAGAGGAAGGTACCGACCCAAAGACGCACATCAAAGTCTGGCAGCAGCTGTTGGCAGATGGTGAAGACTGCTAGCAAAACGTGATTAGAATTGGCTTCTTCCTAGCTAGCTCCATCTATCCCTCCTCAGCAGCAGGTTCAACTTGTTCTCCTCCATACACAATTAAATATTAATGTGCCAAATTAAGTGAAAAATGGCTCTTGATGGTGGGAGTCGATTAATGGGTCGCGCGGGGGTATAGAAACTCTCCCTGGTTAGTTCAACAAAAGTTGATTCGGCTCGGCTTTCGATTGTCAAAAGGATTACGCAGCAACTTGTGGCATTAGCAGGTTTAACAGTTGTGCTTAAGTTGTCTTTTATTATATAAATGTGTACCCTTTAAATCCAAGCTTTGTACGTAGGTTTCCAGCAGTATCTTCATGTAAGATTTAGACTCCATTGTCTGCATATCTTAACAATCTTAAAAAAGGTTAGGACTATAAAACTTCTATAATAAAAAGTAGCACAGATAAAACAGATAAGAAAATAGTGAATCTTCACTTTGTAATCAAAAATGTAACAAAAACCTTTCAATTGAATAGAATAGATTTAAAGAAAATGTGTTCTTTAGGAATATTTTTTTAATCTTTGGAACAGTAAAATTTAACGTATTTTGTAAAGTATTAATTTGAATTTGTTTTCATTTGAAAAGTCAATATTGTTTAAAAAAGATAAAGAAAATTATTTTTCTTTCATTTTCTTTCTCGTCCTCGAAGTTCTCAATCTAATGACTGCTGTTTTACTTCAATTTAAATTTCTAGATTTCTATTTACTACAATTTAGTGGCATCAAATGAATAATATTTAATATATCTATAAATGAGCAAGTTTATGTGAAAAACACCATTTGCCATTTTTTGGAGCCATCAAAATTGCGGGTGCAAGCAATAAATCAACATTTTTGCGCTAAACGAGTTGTATTACAAATTTATCAGCTATTCGCTTGCAGTCATAGCAATTATATTCAGTCACGGAAAGCGAATTGCAATGAAATATGCACGAGCAGAGGGACATGCAGAGGCACTAAACCAGGATAGACAGTTGGCCAAAAGCAGGGAAGGCAGCAGTTCCTTTTTGCGAAATGCTAAAAGCTACAAATAGCAAGGTCAAATTGGCACGCTATATGGCGTTGAGTCAAAGCTGGAGAGAAAGCAAGAACGAAGCGAATCATGAATTGAAATGCCAATGGGTTATAGGAACGCCTTAAGCTTGTACTACTGCTAGCAGATAACGGTAATAGGTTGGCCTTGGATGACAAGTGGCAAGTGATAAACACGCATAAAGCTTATCGGTCATGTACAGTAAGAGACGCCTATAGAAATTGACGGAATAAAAAGAAGAGAAATGAGCAAATAGAATGTTGACTCACCTTTTGGCAGCCTCCTCGCCATCGAGCCCTTGTTCTCCGCCGGCAGCGGCTGCTGCTGCAGCATCCTGTTCCGCTGATGTGGCCACCGCCTCGGCTGTAGATGTGGTTGCAGCGCCAGCGGCAGCATCGCCTGTGGGAGCTGGCACATCCTCGTCCCCAGCGCCCCCCTTAACAGCGCCCACCAGCGAGGTGAATTGATTTGTTAGACCCGAAAACATGTTTGGCTTATTTTATTGTTGTTGGTGTTGTTTTCGTTGTTGTGTGCTGCGCAGCGCTTGAAAGGATTAGCCTAAAGTCGTAGTCGTCGTCGTGTACACACAAAACGAATTCCACACGAACGCGGAGACGAATGCTCCGAAAGCAGAAACGTGCAAAACGTTCGCAAAACGAAGGCGCGTTTTTTGTGGGGTGTTGTTACTTTTAGTGGCGCTCTTTCCCACTCTCTTTGCTATCGCACTTGTTCTCTCTCTTTTTTTTGTGTGGCTGACTCTCTCTGGTCGTATTCTGCAAACGTCGCTGCTTCTGTGTCTCTCCTCTGCTTAACTTTTATTACACTTGGCAGGAATTTTGTAATAGGTTTTTTTCTTCTTTTTTTTGCACCAATGTAGTTTCACTTTCAACGTTGTTAGTTATGTAAATTCTTTACGTTTTGACAGTTAATTATATTAGCACGCTGTAAATTGTGTAAATGAGAAAATAAAAACAATAAAAATGTATGACAAGGCAAATGGAAAATCAATAAATAGGCAAATAAATAGTTATTGTTTAAACTGTTTCAAATGTTTGGCACTGTAAAAAATGACGCGTTTAATCGACATTTTTTTTAACTCTACGCATCCTACATTACACTGTGCGTAGAACGTATTGTTGTAAATTACCACTTCAGTTAGAGTTTCTGATATTTGTATTTTTTTTGTGTGTTGTCTGGTATAACGAGCAAAACTTGAATTTTCGGCTGCCTGTGTCGAAGGTCCTCTGAAAACTGACTGAACCACAGAATTTTCTTTGCTCAAGTACCGTTGTGCGACGCGTGCCCTCTCTTGCACAGAAAGGCCAGCACTCCAAGAACGATGCTCCGATTGCCACCTACTCGATGGAAAGTCACCGTCGTTGACGTTGCTTTAGTTGGTGGTGGTTGATTTTAGCGTGTGCTGGAATTTGTGTATTTTCGCGCATGTGCCAGTTGTTTTGCGTCGTTAGTGCTCGTTGAAGTCTCGGAAGTCAAACAAACAATTGACACGTCTGCTTGTACACAAAACCAAATTGTATATTTAAAAACAACACAGCTGCGCAGAGATAAATATTTTAGCTTTGCCTATCTTTGTGTTTGCCTTTCAGTGCTGCCCAGTAACAGCTGTTAGGCGCAGCCAACTTTGCGTAGAAATAAAACAGAGCTGTCATTCACACAAAGCAGCTGATTGATACGGCAACATTATACAAATTGTTGAAATGCATTGAATGAATTATTTATCTATTTACAGGCAACACAAAACTGCAGCTTATGCACTTAAAATCTATTTAAATCAATTAACAGCTAAAGCTAATTTCGATCGGAGGTAGAATGTACACAGAAAGCCATCAGTGCCGCTGCCTCGTCCGGCTTTGAGGCGCTTCTTCCGCTTGGGATTCGTCTTTCGGTTTCTGATTCTTCTTTAGGGTCTCTAGTTCGTGATCGAGACGCTCCTTGGCCCGAAACACTTTTGATTGCAGATAAAAAGAGCCGCCCTTCGCCCGATCATTCACATTGAACAAATGCTCGTAGTTTTTAATGATAGCATCCGTGCTTTTCAGGTCATCAATGTTTAAGATTTGTTTAGCCTCCTCTAGCGTCATGCCTGCATGTAATAAATTTATAATGAAACAGGTCTTTCAATGTTGTACGAGATATACCTGTACGCATGTTGGACTCGGCACTTCGATCCCCTTGTTTACCACCACCGGCCCTTTTGGCAGCTTCTTGCGATGCGTTAATTTCTTGTTTTAGCGCTTTGGCGAACGCGCGACCTATTGCTTGACCACCAAGCACAATAATTTGTGCGATGTATTTTGCCATTACTGCTACGATTATTCTACGTGTTCGGTGTTAATAGTTCTATACACATAAAAATATAGTTTAAACAAACTGACGTGCTTGTTATTATACAACGTATTTAACCTACAAAAACATTCGGCACACAAGCGAGCGGTATCAGCTGTTCTATTCAACGATTGGCAGCACTTTAAGAAGAGTGACCGCTTGTATTAAAAAATTCGTTTACTATTTTTTGCCGTTCGTAATATGCTGCGGAAGTATGTCGATAACTTAGTATCGGCTGTCAGTATTATATTTTGGACGATAAAAAATACTGTTTTAAATATTTGAATACTAAATTTAAAATAATGGTGAGACATGCACAATTTAAGAAAATTATTGTGTCAAAAAGTAAGCAAATGTCTCGAGATATTGAAAACCTAATCGAGCAACACAATGCTGATCTGGTTAAAGCTAAACATTTGAGCAACCAACTTCTTCAACTAATGGTCCGGCAGACAAATTTAAAGCTTGACATTGTGCAGAAAGTTCATAAATACAATGAGAAAATCGAGCTGACGGACAAAACACAGAGAATTAAATTAAAACTCCCAGTCGATTCGGTGAGAGATCGCATTTGGCTGATGGAGCTGCTAGAAACCACAGATTCTTCGAGCAACTGGAATATTAAACAATTTAATCGATTGAAAAAGCGAAAGCGTTCCCTAGAACACCTAAATCAAGAGATATTAACTGTTATTAGCGATATCCACGAATTGCAAAGTATTATCGAACACATAAAGGCGACCAAAAATATCAAACATTCTAAATTCCTGAATGTGCATTCTTCTTACATCAAGAAGCACGTACACCAAATGATTTTGAACATGAAAGCCGTTTAGAGCTATGCGGTTATATCAAATAATTTATTATGCAAGAATTAGTCTAGAAGGCGCGCTACTTAAATGATAACAAATGCTCTTAAAAAACCTTATGCTAATCCTCTCCAAACTAAACTATTTACAAGATGCTTAAGTAAGTATTTACAAATTTACACTGGTCGCTTAATAAACTAGAATTTTTGAAAAGTTTAAGTATTTAGCTATGTTTAAACATTTTTATTACAATATAGGGTGTGTGGCATTAAAGGGTAAGAGACTCAGGAAAATAAATGAAAAATAGGTAAATCCCAAAATCAATTTTGTTTAGAACAATTTAAATTCTTTATTTAAAACCCGATTTCTTCTAGTTATCGAGCGACGATTGTATCACCTAAAACTAACACTTAATAAACTTTTTATTTGTGTTTTTGATTTTTTGTTTTGTTTAGAACATCTTTGCTCATATGGCCTGCCTCTTTGCTTGAATTTTTCAGCTTCCATTACCGCATCCATCTCAACAAAAGCCCGGATTTGTATGCTCAATAATGCAGCGTTTGCAGTACTTTTTAACGGCACGATATCCCTCGATGGATATCTGGCAATCCTGTATGTTGAGCTGCTGCAAGCCACGACAGTAGTAGGCAATGCATTGGACGCCGCGATCCGTAATCATATCACAATTGCGCAGGCTAAGCTTCTTCAGATTAGGACAACTCTCTGCGAGAGCTCTCAGCCCCGCATCACTCACATCACACTTGCCAATATCCAAGGCTCTCAGGCGGGGACAGGAGCGGGCCAAGACTGTGATTGAATCATCGCTGACTGCCTCACAGCCCCGCGCATTCAAATAGCGTAACTTGTAGCAGCGTCTTGCAATTACTTTGAGGCCCGCATCGGAGACACGTTCACATTTCGCCACGGAGAGATAACGGAGAGCGGCGCCCAACTTGGCCAGCTCGTAGAGGCCAAAGTCGGTGATGTTGACGCAATCGGAGACGCTCAGCTCCTTCAGTGAGACACAAAAGCTGGGCACGAACTTCAGACCCGCATCTGCAATGAAATGGAATCGTATTAAATAATGTTCAGCAAGTATATTTAAGCCAGCTTTTGAATTTTCCTATGATAGTTACGATCTCATAAGATCTTACCTGTTATTTGTATGCAGCGTCGCAGATACAAATACACAAGCTGTGGACAGTTCTTGACGACAATCTTCAAGCCCATATCATCGATGGCCATGCAATCGGTCAGATCCAGATATTGAAGCAACAAGCGACGCGGTGGCTCCATGTGTGGATTGGGACTAATGCTGCTCACCTCACTGCAGCCTGTTAAAGATATTTACAAATTGAATAAGAGGGTTATAAAATATTGTTATCATTTGATTGCCAACTTACCCGTCACATCCAGATGCTGCAGGTTGCTGCACTTGGTTAGGGCTTCGACTAACGCCTGGTTGGAGACACCCACACATGTTTGTAGCTGGAGATGCGTCAACTCCGGACATCGTCGCGTGAGCAACTGCAGACCCTTATCCGAAATGCGACAACCATCCGCAAGCATTACTCGTTCCACCTCCGGACAGGCACCATTGCAACTTTGTCCGCACAGCTGCCGGAAGATCATCTTCAGCGTCTTATCGCCATTCAGATGCTCACCTCTTAGCGTTATGCACTTCCAGAGCACGGGACGCCAAGCTAGTTGCTCGAATCTTCGACACACTCGCGCCACATTGCACAACTCACAGCTATCCAGCCAGCTAAAGATTCTTACGACAACCTCATCCGGAAGGCGATCAAAGTACGGACCACAGCGAAAGGGGCCCTTGCGATTCCAGGGTGGTGGTCCAATTGCTGTGCCCGTTACTGCCGTACTTCTTCTTGGGGTTGTTGTTGGCGTGCTGCTGGCAATCACACCTTTTCCTCCAGTTACAACACTGGAGTTGCTGTTCTTGTTGCTGTTGCTGCTGATGACCACAGTGCTGCTTGGATGATGGCCGGTGGGTGATGGCGACACTAGTGTGGCATATCCTTGATCGAGGCTCGGTGAGAAGCGTCCCATATTGCACAGGCCATCGGATAGGCTTTGCACTTTGGTGTGATGATGATCCAGCTGGAAGGCGTTGGCGGGCGAATTGGTACTGCGATTTAATAAATAGCGATCCGATCCACTCGTTTCGCTCGGACTGGAGTTGTGCGGATGATGCAAGCGTTCTATAATACAACAAAATTTATAATTATTATTACAAATTTATTTATTATTATTTGTTTGCTCACCTGGTAATCGCTCATTGCCACTCCCACTGCTGTAGTCCTCTAGGTAGTAGCGTTCGTTTTGGTACTGGCTCGCTTCCGCGCCCAAAGGAAGTGCACGCAATGCATTGCCCAGATACAGCGACTCCATCTTTTTGTCTAGCAAATACTGAGCACTGCTGCTGCTGCTGCCGTTGTCCACCAGCACAGTTGGCACACTGCACCTGCCGCCTTGTGCTTGGCCACGTCTGCGACCGTTGGCGGCGCCACCCGCATTGTTGTCACTGGAATCTTCTGTGTCCGCGCTGTTGCCATGCAGCCAGTCCAGCGTCAGGAAGTTCCTCGGCTGTGGCACTGGAGCAGTTGTACGGGTCGCCGGCGCTGGCAAAGTTTGCAACTCTGGCGATTTTTTGGACTGTGCATGTCTACCCACAGAGGCCGTGGTGTGGGCTCCATAGTTAGACTGATCATGCCTCGTGTGCCTGCCCCGCAACTCGAATGTAGCTGCCTTTTGTTGCACCATGTGCAACACGGCTGCCGTTGGTGCTGCCGCTGTCGACGATGGCTTTTGCTGCTCGCTGCTATGCTGCGGGGTTGAACTCCTTGAACCCAATGGATACAGCTCCCCGTTGCTGGCCACGTGAGGGTCGTTCACATTGATACTCAGATTTGGTGATTTTCGCGACATTTTATACGCCTGCGGATCGAGGGGACTGGAGCTCAGTGGATGCGGATGATGATAATGCGCCGCCGCCAATTGATCGCGCACAGCATTGCTTGTCCTTCCTAACGATGCCAGTGGACACTCCAGATCTGTGGCTCGACGTGAACTCGTCTTGTGCGACATGTTGTTATTGTTTGTTCTATGTTTTTTTTTGTTGTATTTTATACAGCGACCTTCGCCTTCAAGCTAAAAGTCTGAAATAGACGAAAATAAAATAAATTAAAGTGTATAAAAAATAATGTTTAAATACATCATTTTATTATATTTTGTTTTGTTTTTGGCATTACATTTGTTTGAAAAGGGTCCATAATAAGTCTTATAATCAACTTAACAGAGTGTATGTATTTATTGTGTTGCCATACCAAAATATAGCCTCAAATTTAAGCTGGAAATTTGTAAAAGTTTATTGGATTGGTGAAACCAAAAATCTAGTCTCAAACGGAACTAAATAAACAAGCAATGGGTAAGTTTACAATCCCAAACGCATCTACATTTTATTTGTATCGATTCCATGTGTATATCGGAAACGGGATAAGCTATCGATAATTAGTACTCCCTAGGGCTTAAGCGAGTGTATGTTCGAAAACTGGAGTCTATAGCTCTCATATGTTCTGAGATCGACGCGTTCATACATTGAGACAGACGGACATGGTTATGTATATGTATAGATATACTTTATATCATCCAAATGCTTCCTTCCGTCCGTTACTTACTTACTCACTTTTGCGCAAACCCAACCCTTTATACGCATTTTCATAATTGTTTAATTTACGAAATTAATTTGGTATCGGTTCTCAATATCTATGTCTTCTACTTAATCTTTTTAACAAATAATTAATAATTCATGATTATTATTTGTTTACTATTAATTATTATAAATTCAAGAGCAAATACTTATTAAATGTTATGTGACGTTTTATTTAACTGCTACAAAGTTTTGAAAAAGTTTTTGCAATATTATTTACAAACAAGGAACTTTGGTATTAAAACGATTAACTTATCCAAATTAGGAAACAAACATCGTTAGATACGTTTGATGTTAATCAATAAAAATGAACAAAGCCTTTCTAGTCAAGCAGAAGAAACGAATCAACGAATTTTTATAGATTTAATTTCGATATGTGAAAATGGTGTTTACAACTTTGAATTATTTTTAAATTGAAGTTTTATCAATTAATTAAAAAGAAAGTTGATTTTAGCTAACTTTTGAGTGTTGTGTAATGCCTAAAGCATTACAAATTTCTATTGTAAGCTCCAGAGCTGAAAACTTAATACTATGGAATGCCTGGGATAATCATTCTATGGAGGGGCCGCAGCGCAATGGAATTTGGGTCATTGGTAGTCATAAAGGCAAAAAGGTAAAATAAATATTTATGTATATAAATTGACTTTAGTCGAGGCATAGCAACTCATTTTTTTGGCCATGGGAATGAATGGACTGTGCACCGAGAGTGTGGGCTGTTCAAAAGTAGGTTTCCAACGACTCCGACTTCAGTTGCCAATTATTATTAAAGAGATATTTTTGTATGCGTATGTGCCTGCATGTACATACTATTTAGCAAATATTTTTTGCAAGCTGGGCGCGCCTCGCTTCGAGCGTAGTGCTTTTGACCTTTAGCGCGAATTCAAAGTTAAAATTCTAGCCAATTTGCTTGAAATTTCCTTAAGCAGATTTGGCCCAACATGCTTAGCTATTATTAAAATACAACGGCGCCAGTTTTATTTATAGCTAACAACAAAATTCAACTGGTATTTTTCACAATTTAACAATTAATAAGCAGCACGCCCACGTTGAGACCAATTATTAAGGTGCCTTTTTGTTTTCTATACACTCTGAGAAATTCAAATGTAGTTGTTTGTAATTCATCTTTGTGCAATTTATTTTTTAATCATTGATTAAAAACATATTTATTAAACATAGATTGGGCACAAATTTCAGTTCCTTTGGAGATTGACTTTTCAAATTTAGGTTAGAAATAATAAAAATACTTTTATTACACAGGAACACTCGAAAGAAAGATACGTTTTTGGGGTTAGTTAATCCAAATTCCTAAACCTCTTGATCACATTGTTTTCTTGTAAAATATCGTTTTTTTTTAATAAACTTCGATTTAAGAATAAAGTGTGCAAAACTCAAACATATATGTACATATATATATACACTCAAAAATATATACACGTATATATATTAAATAATGAAATTAAAATATTTGAAATAAATTTCAATAAACTTCAATTGAAAGAATCTTTAACAAACATTAAAAAATTAAACGATTACAACAAAATAGATTGTATAAATAAATAAATAAAATAAACAAATATTATCATTTGTTAACTAATAACTCGCTATTTATTGCAAAATGTGCTGGAAATATATTTTTTTAAAATTGTTAACATGGTAAAAAGCGTATATGATTTTAATTGAATGTCGTGATATGTAAATATGTCTGTTGTTGGTATTGTAGAATGTTTGTTAAACACATAGTGTGTTTTTTGTTGTTTTTGTTTTCTTGTGGACACACGTATGCTGTCATATTTCGATTGCAAGCAACAATTATTGAGAAACAACTCCGGCTTCATCTCCATTCATTGGCTGGGCTTATATTTTATATTTATTATAGTTTTTGTTGCTTTGGCAGGAAACCCGTTTTTTTGGAGTGTCTCTTGGTAACTCTAATCATAAGTCTGGCGTGGGCCGTTCTAATGTTAGTCTATGGCCATCTGCAGCTTGGCCTGGCCTGAAAATATCGACGTTTGTTGCTGCTGGCATTGTTTGTGTTGTTGTTATTGTTAGTGTTAGTAACCTAAGACCTTAGAAAAAAATGATGTTGAAAGTAACCCAATTCGGCAAATAGAACCAGGGATCGAACGAATATACAGCCATAAATCCATACCCATCATTTACTATTACATTTGTTCTCGAGGCAGCTTTGCATAATTTAATATTTCCATACACAATCGCACTATATAAATACATATAACTAAATAGACAACAATAAATTTATTTCGAAATTTGTGTGGTTAAATCTTCTTTAGTATTATTGTTGGAATTTTGTTGGGTTGGGCCGTCACGGTAAATATACAAACACAAACACTCAAACACACATCTTCAAAACTGAGATGCGGGATGGGTTATTTTCTTTCATTTGCGTACCTGGATGCTGTTGTTGTTGTTGGCACACTTTGGAGCGCGTAAATCAAATGCTGCTTACAAGTGGCTCGATCTTGGATCTCTAACTTGTGTGCGTGTGTGTGTGTGGCTCTATTTTTATTGTAATCAAAATTGAAATTAATTTTCTTCGTAGCTATGCCATAAATAAACATAATAAACAATAATAACACTAGGCCGCGCCAAACATCCGAAAGGCAACAAGTCCAAAAAAATAACGAAAACAACAAGAAAATATGTCTTGTCATTTGGCTTATGGCAGCTGATTAATCTTAGCTTCTCCCAAATGGACGCCGCCTGTCGCGCCTCAAATGGAATGTCGCTCAACTGGTTCGCTGCAAATGTCTGTGAAATAGGCGCAAAAGGAAAATGTCTCAGAGGTCTCCACTAAGCTGCCGAGCTATTTGTTATTTGCTTGCCATATAATGCACAATAGTTCGACAATCAATAATTAATAATCAAATTGGCCGCGTGTGGACAAAAGTGTCAAATAGCTCATTGGGCACACACAGCATGCAATTTGCATAAATTTACATCGCTTGTATTTGTCACTCACAGCCTCAACATATTTATCATACAGTATACCAAGCGCGTTCAGGGCTATCACTTACACATGTTCAGCGTTTACTTTTTCGAGCAAAAACCATCTGACAGAACATACATCCATCGCTGATTTAAAATAGCAGTGAAAATATATATATCATTGGACGCCGCTTGTATTTTTGGTGGGTTTTTGTATTAATTTACAATTATTACAAGTTTCGATGTCAACGATTAATGCTAACAATCCCTAAAGCAAATTATGTTGTTCTTAAACTCAAATACATTTCAGAATTCAGTTTAATTGATGAATTGGTATGGTGAAAAACATGTCAATAAAGTACTATTTAAACAAAATTTGTTCTCTTACAAAATTAACATTATTTTTAGTACTATTATTTCTTTCTGTCAGCTTTTTCTGATCATCTTTTGTAATGACTTATTACAATAATAATTTGTTTTGTTTATTTTTTAATTTTATTCATTCAAGACAATAGGTTGATTTTCTTATTTGAAACATAACTTTCTTTGCCTTAGTGAGATTTGAAAACCCAAGGGTGATCAGCTTTTTTTTTAGCACGGCACGTCAATGGATTTTCAATTAAATCGCTTAGTTATACGTTTCGAACAAAGCCAGAAATCCAAACAGCTGTCTGTGTTCACATGCCAAGCCTCTCAGCAACAAGCTCATGCGAGCACATTAAATATGACAGCAACAAGTACTAATTATTTAATATGCTTAATGAACAAATGTCACCACGATGGTGGCCACAGTGGTGCAGCCACCGAAGTGAATCACAATCATGCTGACATCATGGAACAGTGGGTCTAAGGACTGAGTTGATCAATATCCAAATTTGAGCATGCTTCAAAAAATTTTCTCCATTTTATATTTAAAAACTATTTGTATATTCTTTGGAAATGCCTATATTTTTAATTTCATAAAATATATTTATATTTTAAAGGAAAAAATCTATTTCTTATTTTTATTGGTTATGTCTATCTTTTTAATATGAATAAGAGTTAAAGTTTTTGTTATATATCTTGTTGTTAAATGTTAAAGAAAACCAAAATAACTATCAGATTTATTGAAATTAATTGTTAAGCATATCTATAAATCTATTTGATCCCAAATAAATAATTAAAATATAATATATTTATTTTATATTTATTTTTTGATATTTTTAATTCGAAAAAGAGAGGAATTTATTTGTATTGGTTTTAATTTATGTTTTTAAATGTTAATTAAACTCAAATGTCGGCCTTAAAAATAAATATGAATTAAAAATTGAATATATTGTGCGGTATTTAGTTACTAGCTTATGAACATATATTGTTTACGAATTATCCATTAATAATCAAATCTGCACCACTGTTAATTGTATGGTAGTATAAAACTTCTGTGCTTTGCTGTTTGTGGGGTGTTCGCTGCACATGGCTGAAATCTAACGCTAACACAGAAATTACTTGGCGCCACAACACAATAACAACAACAACAACAACAGCAACCACCAACAAACACACTCATGCCAATGAAACCGGGCAACGGACACCTTTTGGCCTCTACGGCATGGCACGCTGAGCGCCTGGCCCCAGTCTGGCCCGACAATCAGCTCTAAGAGTGTATACATGTGTGTGTATGTCTGTATATATGTGTGTGTGTATATCGGTATGTGTATGTGTGTGTGTGGCTACCGTGTTGCAATTTGCGCTCCGTGGGTTGGCTTTTTGCATAGTGTCAATTTTGATTTAGCAAAATGCTGAAGTTGCCGCTTTAGCCGCTCGCAAAAGCGAACCGCCCGATGGTGCTCAGGCAAACAAAACTCCTACACACACATTCACAGTTAAACTTGCACACACACACACACACACGCACACATAACAGAAGTGGACAGAAAGTGGGTGGCGCTGACAACTTTTTGAGAGAGAAACAAGAAATATTTCTTGAAGCCAAACATAAAATGGGTGCAGCTGCTGAGCTGCCAAGCAAAGAAACGATGTATTTTTGTTTTTTTCTTATTATTATAACTCTCATAAAATGCATTTTGTTGTATTATAAATTTTGCTGTATGCCATTTTAGTTTGTTTTATTTGATTTGTAAGAATTCCATTATGTAAATGAGAATTTTTGTATGAGCTTAGACATGGAATTTTTCATCTCAGAACGTTTAAGCTTCGTTCGAGGCTTTACGTATTGAAACCAAATAACTATCCTTTGATAAAAAATATCACTAGTCTCTGGACGACCTGTTCACAGTAAAGTGAAATTAAAATTTTTTCAATAATTCTTTTTTATATGCAAATTGGCAATAATAATATTTTTTTCTACATCCACATTGACATTTAATTCTCAAAAAGTCATGTTTGTGCATGAATTGATTAACTGTTAGGGAAACAATTTTTTTTTAAAATTTTTTTGTTGGCTTTAATGATTCGTTATAGTGTTGAGAACATCATCAAAAAATGAAATTATGGATGTTCCGTAAAACATGTTTATGTGCAGGATGGACATTAAACACATAAATTGTGCTGTTGTCACAACTTTAGACGCGATTATCTCGAACGCACTTGTTCGAAAACGACTTGTTCGAAAGGTCCCACGGGACCTGTGAACCGATTTTAATAACCAAAGCAAACATTTCCTTATGACTTTCTGATTATCAGTTACCGAGAAATCGTTGCAGCCGTTTGCCTCTCTCCGAATGTTCTAATCAACTTCAACAACAACCGCAGCATCAACAACAAACAACCAATTATCATTAAAAATAAAGGAAGCCGCATGTTCATATCAGTTATAGTATGTCTATTGTGTTGTCTATTGTTATATAAACCAAAAACAGAGAATAGAAGGTGAACGATTGAAAACATATAAAAAATGAAAAACATTACTAAAAAACATATGAATTAATACATAATTAATTTTGTCAAACATTAAATAATAATATAATATACTTTTCAATAAATCCAAACACAAACTTAAGTTACATATCTTAACTGCTCATTTCGGTAGTCTGAATGTAAAATATTTGCATATTGAAAGTTGTCGCGACGTTGACACAGTTAATGGCCAAAAAAGATTGCTAAAACCAGGTCAAAGCGAAATTTAGAATCCGTGAAATTAGCTTCATATGTACAAATTGAAAATCTGTTTATGTTGATTGATTTATTGTGAAGAAAACAATTTGGTGGGGATGATTGAATGATAGAATGGCTCCTGAGCAAAAGGTCCAAAGAGTGGATGAACAGTTTGAAGACAAAGTGTGTGCTTGTAATACAATTAAGAGCGTGCTGGATTACAGATGTGTCAAGTATTTTTTGTTGTTCTCACATCAAATAAATCAAAATATAATTTGTATAATTAAAATATGCTCAACTGTCTCTTACTATTATTTTATTAAAATTAGCAATACCCTACATTTCAATATTCAGTGTGAATATTTATGTAATGATTCTATGCCATTTTTAGCATTAGCTCAACTTTAATTTCAATTTGTGCCGGCAGATTCATTAAAAAATGCAAAAATATGATTTTCTATTGTAGCCAAACTAATTAAACCAACGCTTATGCTATAATGAACCACGATGTTAAGGCGAATGCCCTTTATGTACACACAGATACATACATAAATATGTATTGCCCATGCGAAACCAATTGATGAAAATTACCTGTCATTAATCAAATAGGAAAATAGTTATGACTCTTTCTCTTTCTTTCTTTCCCTCTGTCTGTCTGTCTGCTATCTCGTTCGGTTTCGTTGGCTTGGCTGTTTGGTTGTTTCTGCTTTAGGAATAATTCAAATTCCAATGCAAAGTCGAAGCAGACGAACCAGTTCGTTGCTTAAGTCTTTTGTTTTATGACCCAAATTTCAAACCAAAGCGACAGGCGAAACCGTCAACTGTGCATAAACGCCACTTAACCCAAAATGTAATGTCCAACAAAACAAAATAAATCACAACACAAGCCCAAAAGCATCCACAGCAAGCTGCAGACTTACCGCAAATTACATGCTATGCGACAGCAACAAAAACAACAACCCTAGCAACAATAACAACGGCGAACGTAAATGATGGCGCATCTAATCCAAGACAGCGCATAAATCCAGGCCAAACTTAATCCAATAAAAATGTCGACTAAATGCAAAAACGCGACAAATGCTTGACGAACGAAGCGACAGCGCTAATTTATTTAAAAGATTTGCCCGACTTTTCACCTAGCATGACGAGCAACGAAGCCGAGCAAGAGAAGTTTAGACAGGCAGAGACGAAGTGCCTGGCAGCAGAATTTTAATTAAGACAAAATATTTGAGATTCTAACGATGATGATGATGATGACGACAACGAGTTGCAAACAAACAAGTCAGCAATTTGCCGCGCGCAATTTTTCAAATTACATTTCATTAAAAGCGCAAAGGAAAGCCAGCTAGAAAATGTAAAAGAAAAGAGCCAAGAGAGAGATAGAGACAGAAAAAAAAAATATATATAAAACGAATGTAAAGCACCGTTTTGTCTTGTGTTGCACACACACACGTACTGAGATTTACTCAGCAACAATAATACATATCAACAGGTTATCTGTATCTGTGTATCTTTATATCTACAGGCTGCCTTAGCTGCTAGCCCGCATGCAACAACAACAACAATGCCCGCATAGGTTGACGTTTTCTTCTTGCCTCCACTTTGAACGCAACTGTCTTTCTTCAACTTCTAGTTCTTCGTCTAATATGCCACACATAAATTCTATTCTGTTCAACAAATTAAATTTTAAAGATCAGGCTAAAACGTTGCCCTGCAGAACAAGAACAACAACAACAGCAACAACAACAACAACAGCGGCAACAACTATGTCAGTCACTTGGCAACATTGCCAACTAGCAGCGACAGCATTCCAGCTACCTTCGCTTCCCGCCTGCCCCCAAAAACCTAACCGCACCCCCATCCCCACCGCTCATAGCGCGAGTCATCAAGCTCGTAACTAGCTGCAGCTACAAGTTGCCGTTTCTAATACTAAAACTGTCGCTTGTGGCCGTGAGAGCTGCAAAACTGCACACTGCAACTCTTTGTGGCTCTGGTGCTGGCTCGGACTCTAACTAAGCAACAACAAAAAAAAAATCCATTGCATTGCATTTTAATATTGCTTATTGCAACGTTGACTGCGCTATGAAATCATATATTTTGTTTACACACACACACACACATATATATATATATATAAAAAAATAATATAAAAAAATTTATATAAAAAGGCATGCAACAAAAAATTGTAGTCGCGAAGAGGTAAATCAACAGACGGCCCACAACGAATTATGCAGTACTCTGTAAACTAAGTTATTAATTGCAGCTGTTAATGTCAGCTTTTAATTGTATTGCTCGATGTTTTTTAAGACGAATAAAAACCATAAAATATTGACAAATTTTGGCAAATGGTGCAAAATACTAAGCTTGAGTTTAAGTTATTTGAAAAACAATATTTAAAATCTGGGATAATTCTTTAGATTCTAAGTAACTGCGTCGAAAAAACCTTAAGATTTTCCTCTTATTTTTATATGTTATATTTTCTATCTCAAATTATTATGAACTTAATAACATTATTATATATTGCAACATTGAATAAATCTGTATTATCAATATTTATTTATTTTTGTTTTATTAAATACTTTTTTAATGTTCAATATATTATTATTATTGTTGTTACAAACCGTTCTTAAGAATTGTTCTATGCATATATTTTATATATATATTATATTTATTTGAAAGTGTTGTGTTGGAGATATAAAAAACAAAATAATATAAAATTTCAAATTACAATTAATTTTCAAAAAAAAAAAATCTATGTAAAAAAAACTTCTTTTTTTTTAGTTAAAAATGTTTTTGAGTTTCGTTGTCAAAAATGCTTTTCAATGGTTACAAGTTTATAGTTATTTGCCAGCCAAATGCGATAGTTATTATACCCGTCAAAAGTATTTAAAAAGTTTTGTTGTAAATCTCATGAAATCGACTCTCGCGCGGCTTTTCCATGTCTGTGGCAGCGTTGTTGACGATGTCGTCGGCTGCTTTTGGTTTGAAAGCTTTTTGGTTTTGATTGCCAGTGCGAGACGGGCGGGGAGGCCGGATTGAGTCGAGGATATTTGGTATTGCTTTGATTGAGGCTGCGGGCCATGGCTGACTGGACTGGAATGGACTGGGCCAACTTGGCCGGCTGCTTGCTAGCTGGTTGGTTGGCGGGTTGGCTAGTTGGCTGGTTGGCTAGCTGACTTGTCATTGCAATGCGCATATGTTGACATTTTTTATGAAAATACTTTAAATTGTTGG
The DNA here is from genome assembly GCA_035044485.1 of Scaptomyza reducta. NCBI lineage: Eukaryota > Metazoa > Arthropoda > Insecta > Diptera > Drosophilidae > Scaptomyza > Scaptomyza reducta. Next base: position 3,699,962 of record JAWNNV010001315.1, on the reverse strand, counting down.
TAAATGCATAAAATGGCTGTGCCAGGCGGCGGTGGCGGCGTTGACGGTGCCGGGTAATAATACTTTTGGCCTATGATATTTTTTTGTGCAGCGATCAAGTTTGCCGCTTAAGTCTTTTGTTTCACCACGGACATTTGAAAAGCGACCAAATGGCAAGCGCCAATTGACGGGGACATTTTGACGTTGGCAAAAGGAAAGTGCTTTTGCTCAAATGTCATAATGTTATGTCGAAATCATTGACAGATATCAAATTAACAATTTATTAACATTTAACCTTTTGTGGCCAACAAAAAACAAACATGAAAAATCAAAGACACATGTCTACCATGTTGTGTTTGAACGAAAAAAAAGCAAAAACACTTTAATAATGAACAACAGCAACATAAGGCGCACACATGTGAATGCTCAAACATATTGTAGGAAAGGGAAAAGATGGTTAGAAAGTTAGTGTAGCATGGTCACATTGCAAATGAATTGGCAATAATCATCTCCGTTGCATGCTTCTTGCCCCTAAATGACCAATAATGAGATACTAACTAGCATTGGTGGCTGCGTTAATGTTTATAACTTTTTCGCTCATATCACACATGTGAATTTGTGTGCGTGTGTGTGTGTGTGCTTTTCTGTATGTGTACCAGTTATGAAAGCAGAAACGACAATATCAACCATGCAGCATTCAGCATGTTACTTATAATGGGTGTCTATGCAGATCAACCAGTTGCTGGCTGGCTGGCTGGGTCTGACTTCCTTTACGTATAATTTGCATACAAAATTGCCAAGCAGGCCACAGAGAGGGTGTAACTGTGTGCGAGTGTATGCGTGTGTGTGTATGTCGGTGTGTTTGTCTGTGTGCGAGAGCGAACGAGTTATGTGCAATGTGGTGCATATATGTATAGAAACCACAGCAGCAAAAAAAATAAAAAAAACAACAACAATAAATATTTCTTTGAAGGTGTGATTTTAATGTGACAACTTTGCAACTGGTTTGAAACTGGCAAACTGACGCTCTGGGGCAGAAAGATGCGTGTAAGAATTTACCAAGCTAAGGTCCAGATAGAATATCCAAAAATTACAGAACTTTCCAGCAAGTTAACAAACATGCAACACACAACAAAAATTGACATAAAAATCAATGACTTAAAATAAAAAATAAATATTTTTCTTTTTGCATTGAAGTGAAGCCACATAAAAACAAGGTGAACAGAGCGAGAGAGCTATAGAGTGAAAAACCTGAATTTGAATTGCAATTTAATAAAAAGCAGTTGGCTACCTTTTTTTTAAACACGTCACTCGTTTAGTTTTCATTTATGCACATCTTTTTCATTATTTGGCAGTTTTTGCGGCTTCATTAAATTCCAATTATATATATATATATATATATATAATGTTATGTATCTGTATATATATGTTGTATAGGTTTTTGTTTGTGTGTATGTATTGTGTATTTATTTAATTTCCTTTTGCTATTCCATTTCACACAACTTTTCTCTACTTTATTTTTATTGCAAGTTGCGCCTGTATCTGTGCACATACATATGCTTGTATGTGTGCGCTGATCTTTCACTGTGGCTCTTTTACTTTGCTTTATGTTATCTTTTTTTTTCGCTGCCTTTGCTTTGAGCACACCACTACACGAACGCACTTAAGACACACTCACAAACACAAACACATGCGCAGGCAGGCAGGCACGCAACGTAATGCGGCGCCTCAAGATTCAGTTTCATCCGCTACGACACTGGACGAATTACAGCGCACGGCAACAGGTAAATGGCAACTGAGTCCACTGAGTTTTGCCCGTCCCTGCTTTGAGTTGTTACCACGCTCAAAATACTGTAAGCGCGTGTGTGAGTGTGTTTGCTGCTCTGTGTTAAGTGTGTAGTTGAGAGAGCACGTTTTGCTTCTCTTTGCGATGTTGTCAGCGACTCTTTATTGGGAAGCATTGCCAGCAAAAAAAAGACTTTGGCAACAAACTTGCGGAATTTAAAAATTAATTGTTTCGCTCATTGAAGGCAATAAAAATGTACAATAATAAGCTGAAAAAATAGTTTAACAAAACTTAAGTGAAACATTATTTTTTTATATATTATTTTTATTTACTAACTAAATAATATTAACGTTAACAATAACGATAGATTTAGTTACTATGCTTAGATTGATTTTATTAAAATTATTAAAATGATTTATCTGAAATTGAATTTATTTTTTGCTTCCCCTTTCAAAAATGTATTGTTTTGATATATTTTGAAATATTACAAAAAATAATAATAATAAATAAATTGTTATATTTTAAGTAATAAAATGGTGTTAAACACGACAAGTGATTTTTACAAGTTCTAAAAATGATCATGTGCAATATTTTGTCTGGCCTTTTAGAAAACTTCTCAGAGCGACGACTGCTTTAATTGGGAATGGGCCTAAGACTATTGGCCGGTGAAAAGTCTGTGCTACTTTTGCAATGGTCACACGTTCCTGATGGCCATTCCAATGGCAAAGACATTTCACCATAGCAGAAATAAATGTGCCCACAGGCCCAAACTGCCGTACTCAAAGAGAATTCCTTTTGAGAGAGACAGATAAGAGAATGATTGAGGTGAGTGTGAAAAGATGTTATTGTATTTGTATTCAATACAATAAAACAGCAACAAACCAAAAAAAAAAGAGGCTAAAGAGCACTTAGTTGTGTGTGTGTGAGAGAGAGAGGGATTACATGCAAGCATGCACAACATACGCCTCTCCTCTCCCAACCGATCGATCGTTGCCAGTTTGCCTTTGCCTCTTTTGATTGCAATGGAATTTCTTTCTTTTCATAAACATGTTTCGTGCGCACATTGAACGCTGTTGTTGTTGTGGGCTTATTACAGCATTTATGAGGCAGGCGGGAAGCTTGGCCAGCATTTGTTGTTGAAGGAGCCAGCACACATACTTACACATACACAAACACACACGCACGCACATAAGCCAAAGTGGCATGAAACAAGTTCAACGCTGCTTTCGGACTGCAACCGCAGCTTTGACTCTGTGCGCTCTCTCTCTATCTCTGTCTTTTGGCTTTGGCTTCTTGAATGACTGCGGCGCAGGAATGCAGTGTTGTAAATAGTTGCAGCGGCGACGGTGACGACGACGACGTCGACGACGTTCGACATTGTTGGCTTTGGCTTGGACGAAGCAGAAGCAGAATCAGAGCAAGTCACCGAGTCAGAGTCAAGCCGAGGCAAAGCAAGGCAAGGCAAGGTAGGGCAAGACAGCAGCAGCAGCAGGCGAAGAGATCGCGACAACGATCGGAGACATTGGAATAAAGAATACAGAGCCACAGACACAGCAACAGCAACAGCCACAGAGCCATGAAAATTGCTGAGAGCGCCCCGAGGGCTTCCACTTGGAGTTGCACTGAACTGGACTGGACTGTGCCTGGATTTGACCAGGTCTTGAGTCCGGGCCCGTTTGCCTTTTTGTTTCCAACAACATTGACCACGATCGATAACACTTACACACATACACACACACACACACATATATATATAGTCACCTCACATTGCTAGTCACTGTTTATGTTTATGAATTGTATATTGCAAAGATATTCTTACATCGGGTTACGGGGTATACGGAATGGAAAGGAATTATGCGTTTATCTTACAGGGATTTTTCTCGATACTTTACTAGACCCCGGCATTGTGGTCTTGGTAATTAAATCGCAAGAAGCTGATAATGTTGCAAGCAAGCCATTTGGGCAACAGCAAAAGGGTTTTCATTCTACTCCATACTCACTCACAATTACAGCCCCAAATATGCCCCCTAGGAAATTATTCATGATAACAGAGATTGCATTGATTGATTGTGCACGCACACACACACACACACACACATACATACATACACACACAGCACTTGTGCTTCGACTTCGACATCTACTTGAAGCTTAAGTTGGACTTGGTTCGGTTGCAGTTGCCCTTTGTTGTTGTTGTAGCACCAGTAGCAGCAATAGTAGTACTAGCTGCAACCAGAGCCTGAGTTATTTGACTTATTAAATGTCTGTGATTTGCTCATAAGTTACTGTTGCGATCTCTAGATCAATTGTTGGCAGCCCGATCCCGATCCCGATACCGCTTCCACATGTGTCGGTTGCCCCTCTGGTTATTCTGTTTTCACTACGTATCAAGTACATAGTTCTTGCCTATTTCTATTTGAATACCTAATCACATTTAATATCTCTTCTTAAACTATCTAATAGTAATTATAATGTTTTTTTTTACTTACATGCGACATTGAATACGGTATTAACAAGTAAAAGGACTTTAGTCGAGAAATCCCGAATAGACTATACCGTGAAAATATCGTCATGCCGAACTATATGTGTATACTATATATATATAAATCAACTTGTTTTTCAAGGTGAAAAATCTGTAAAGATCTCTCATTTGTATGACAGTTTTATGATATAGTCCCACTAAACCAGCGGTCGGGAACAGGGTAAATTACCCCCTTTTGGGTAAAAGTGAAATTGGGGGGGGGTGGGGGTGTAAAAGTGAAATTTGAAAGGGAGGAGATGACCTTTTATTTTGTTTTTTAGTCATATTATTAAAGAAATAAAGTACTAAAAAACTTAAGTTATTTAAATACTATATGGTTCTTAACCATTTCTTGAAACTTATTTAAATAAAATTATAAGCATAATAGAATTTTAGTGATGCAAAATTAATTACAAAATTAAAATATATGTTATGAAAAAATAAAAGTACCAAATAAAACACATTTGCAAATGTTGTATTTAGCTCAAAAGTGAAAGTTCTTATTCCCGACATTATCTACTTACCAAATAATATACTATTTGACCTTGTTGAATATGCTTATTCTACTTCATTTTCGCTTGCCTTTCGTCGCTGTAATTTATTACGATTTACAATTGAAGTCGTAAACAGAGTCATAAACATAAACCGAAGCAGATACCCAGTTGGAGGCACTAATTTGTGAGTGTTTAGCAACCGGATGCCATGCAGGTTTGTAAATATTTTGATTATACAATGGAAAGCATTCAACGGCAAGTCTAACTGTCAATGGCAACTCACAATTTCTATTTAAAAGCCACTCGCATAAACCCCAAAAATATGCATTGCTCGTGTTTCGCTGTGCTTTAGTTCCTGGAGCTCGAAACGTTTTTGGCCCCGTTTTGTGTGAGTTGAACAACCCGATAGAGGAAAGGTTGAGGGGTGAATAGGGGAGAGCAGATACAACCAAATATTGGCACAGAATGTCTGAGAGCGTGCTTCCAATACATTGATGGCGACAAACGTCATCCATTTCAGCTATCGATCAAACAGACGCACCGCCAAATTGCCAAAGCAGCGGCGTCAACCGCAAGGGGCGTTTAGACTGGCCCCCTTTGCAAAGGGGCATGGGACACCATTGGGCACAATTGCATACGTTAACATTATGCTGTGGAATTTTGTGCTCGATGGGCACGTCATGGCACCAAACACATTAAAAGCACACTAAACTATATATATATGTATATATATTTGTGTGTGTACATAAGCACCCCTCCCCCCCACCTTACGGAAAAGTTTGTGCTAGGTGTTTGGGGTTGCCTGTTGTTAAAACCGAGTCTATAAAAGCTTTGACTTGTGAACGCAGACGTTTCAGTTAAACTTCAACGCGTTCCGTCGTCCTGTCTACATTCGTCGCGTCTTAACCGCATCCTGACGCTTGCTCAAAGAAACAATTAAAGCATAACCGCTAAAACGGAAGGAAGTGCATACCACAAGTGCTTTCCCCCTCCCCAACACTAATCCTTGCATGCCAGTCAAATTGCACAACACAAATCGCAAGCAACGAAAGTTTTTCAAGACTCGCCCCACTTAAGAACTAGTTGTTGTTGTTGTTGCATTCGCTAGTGTTTTTTCCTTTGTAACCCTATGTTGGCCTCGCCGCATTTTGTGTAAAATGAAAACTGAAAATTTCCTCAAGTACGGCGCTCCTTTGTACAACTTCAAAAGTACTCGCGCTCATTCGCAGGCCCAACCGCAGACTGTCGGCAACAGCAATCCAAATAACTTGACATCGCTGCTGACAAGCGAGAATTTGCGTAATCTTTCGCATAACCGACCCTCCGGATACTCCGACAGAGAGAGCATCTGCAGCTTCAGCAGTGCAGGCGGTCGGATCAAGAGGCGTTCGAGGTAGGTTAGGGTGAACTAGTTGGGCAGACATAACTGATATATTTGATTTCTACTTTGCATTTGGAATACATGAAAAATCATTCAACTATTAAATCCCGTTAAAGCATGTAACGAAATAAACGAATACCACAATTTATTTTTGAAATCCTAGTCCTTAATCCAAGAAACGAATACCACAATTTATTTTTGAATTTTGAATCCTCACGATTAGTTTTGAGTAGTTCTTTTGTTGCTTGTTTCGCATTGGTAAATAAGTTATTTACAATTGTGATCGATGCCTTGCACTTTAGTTTGTTTAATATTTAGTTAAAATCCAATCCAGCTTGTTCTTTCAAACCGTTTTTAAAATCTATCAGAAACTTGCATTTGGGGTGACAATTAAAAGAAAAACTAAATGGTTCTTCCTTTATTATCTCTTATCGAGAAAGCTCGGATCGGAGATTATGTGTATGTATGCACGGCTTATGAATGCTTGACCAAAGTTCAATCTTTCATAAGTTTTTCTCAACCGATTTCGTTGAACTTTTTACTTAACACATGATCACTATTTTGTATATAAGTTTTGTATGAAGTTGTAAAATTAGTAAATTCTAATTTTTGCTGTTTAGCGGAAATTGGAAGAGTTAGTCTCGTCAGTTGTAACGCGTGGTTAACATGAACTAAAGTTCAAAATCTCAGGTTTATAGCTCTTATAGTCTCCGTATGTATGAACGCGTCGATCTAAGAGACTATAAGAGCTTAGACTCCAGATTTGGTACATAAGCTCGCCTATTCCCCGCGCAGTACAAGTTTGTTTTAAGTTTTTGATAACTATTCCCGTTTCCGATATACACATGTGATCGATAACAACAAAGTCTTGAATTTGGAAAACTGATGCAGTTTGAAAGATTAGACTAAATAATGACAGTCTGTGAAAATTTTATTGAAATCGGTCGAGAAACACTGGAGATACGGAATGTTGAAGTTAAGAATGTATGCACTATACGCGTATACATACACACACTCACACATACTTGCAAGCACTGACTGTATGCGTAAAGTATAGGGTTCAGGGTATAGTCTAGTGGGGATTTCTCGACTAGAGCCTTCTTACTTGTTCCTTTTGTCTGCTACATTTTAACAATTTTATCCAGGGTATAAAAACTTTATTTTTTAAGCCAGGGGGTAATTGGATTCATAAATCAAAACAATATTTATTATGGTCAGCTCAAAGACGGGTTTCTTTTTTAAATTTATAGTTCTTCATTTAATTTAGTAAGTGAACAATAAAAATAAGAAATGTTTTTTTTCTGCCTACTTGCTAAAAATGATTTCATAACTCAAATAATTAAGTATTCAACTAACATGTTTTGGGGAAGCTACCGCTGCTCTATTCATACCCTAAAGCCATTAAAAATGGGTAAAAAGGGTATAATGATTCACCCGCATATTGACACTTTGTCTGACACGGACATGAATTAAGATATTTGCATAGTTTCAAATCTCTAATTACATACTATACAGACAAACGGACCATACCGTTGGTTTTATAGAATATTCATTTATATTTTATGGAATTCGGTATTAGAGGCTAAAACAAAATTGATTGTTTATTTACCAAGCAAATCATCAACTTAGTGCAAATAACAGTATTAAGTTTATTTAATAAGAATACTTCCATGATATAACATAGATTTAGGAAAAACCCTATAAAAACTGATAAAAACCGCAGCACTGTCAGTTTGATTAGTAAATGCCCTTCCTGGCAAATATTTAAATTAAATTAATAAAAATTAATATACCAATTAAAAAATCATAATTTTCATAAATTTTAATGACAAATACTCAGCTTGTTATTGCTATTCAATGATTTGTTTTCAAAAATCATATATGCATAGACATGAAAATTTAATATAATAATATTTTGACACATATTTCATAATTTATTTTACAATATGCCATTCAAAGGCTATCAATCTTAAAATACTTGTGTTGGCAATGCATAGATTTACACATTTTGTAACAAAACAAAAATACCCTACCCAGAAACATATGAGAAAACAATTAAGAAGGCTCTAGTCGAGAAATCCCGACCAGACTATACCCTGAACCCTATACTTTACGCATACAGTCAGTGCTTGCAAGTATGTGTGAGTGTGTGTACGCGTATAGTGCATACCTTCTTAACTTCAGCACTCCATATCTCCAGTGTCTCTCGACCGATTTTAATAAATTGTCATTATTTAGTCTAATCTTTCAAACTGCATCAGTTTTCCAAATTCAAGATTTTGTTGTTATCGATCACATGTGTATATCGGAAACGGGAAGAGTTATCGAAAATTTAAAACAAACTTTTACTGCGCGGGGATTAGGCATACCAAATCTGGAGTCTCTAGCTCTTATAGTCTCTGAGATCGACGCGTTTATACATACGGACGGACAGACAGACAGACGGACAGACGGACATGGCTATATCGACTCGGCTTGTGATGCTGATCAAGAATATATATAATTTATGGGGTCGGAGATGCTTCCTTCTGCCTGTTACATACTTTTGCACAAAACCATTATACCCTTTTTACCCATTTTCAATGGGTTCAGGGTATTAAAAAAACAAAGGAGAAAACTTTACGCGTCCACTGAACCATGACGCATGTACACATGGTATGTGTGCGTTCCAAACAGGGTTAAAGGACTAAACTGAAATATTTGTATTTTGGCCAAATCGTTGTCCCGGCAACCAGTCCACAACCCGTTGCACAAGTACGGCTATTGTCACCCCAATGGGAAAAAACAGTGGCAGCCTCAGTTTCTGACCAACTCGCGCACGATGCGCTCTTCTAGGGATTCATTTTTATTTTAACTTTCTCAACCGATAATAAAAACTTGTAGGATGTGATCCTAAATACATTTAAAGTGCTCAACTGTCGCGTTTTTCTTCGTTCGTTAAATTTTTTTTTTTAGAAATTTCTCGATGAAGTCCTCGAAGGGCATCAGCAAGAAGACGAAGACCATGGATTATACTAACTATGCGTATAACGAGGCAGTGGGCCGTTTAAAAGTAATGCTGGCCGACAACTCCTATGCGGCCCCGCCCAAAATGCTCAACACTTCGTCCTATTTGCGTAACTTCAACGAGGACTCTGGGGATAATTTCTCAGATAATTTATCAGTATGTTAATAACGAATCCCTCCTGATATAAACTAAATTATCAAGTTTTATTCCTTCAGGTCATTGAGCGACCTGTCTTCTCGGACATTTCCAAGTATTTGTCGCCGAGTCAGAAGTCGCGCATTAGCTCCTATCGTCCCAAAAAGACCTATACTTCGGGATATCTCTCCGCTTCCAAGGAGAATCTGGCCACAAATCCGTCTACGCGTTATGCCAGCAGCGTGCCAGTTGCACCTTTGCCCACCGACAGCGTTCAGGCTCCGGTAGAGATTTTCAGCTTCATTGAGAAGCAGGAGGATTACATTGAGCAGTTGGAAAAGGAGTCCAAGTACTGTCGCAACGAGCTGACCAACTTGCTCGGCAAGGTCAAGGATGTGATCAATGAGAACGAGCATCTAACGGAGAATGCTCGGAGTGAGTTGGCAGCTTTGGGTGTTGGTGGTGGTGGCAGTGGAACCCCGAAACCCATGGTGCAAACCACCACAAGTCCCTCCTCGGACAGTGATGAGCATCTGCTCTATGCAGGTCGCAAGACTCCTAGCACACCACGCAAGAGTAACATGAAGGTGCAGTCACCACGCTATGCCAGTGCACCTAATATTGTCTATGAGGCAAGGATCAGTGAACTGGAAGCGGAGCTGATGCAGGCTAACATCGATCTTAAGCGTGTCCGCACGGAGAACGAAGAACTTAAACGAAAACACGCAAACACAGATCCCCTTAGCGCTGTGGCCATTTTGGGTAGTGTCAACTGTGAAACGCATCGAAAGCAGTTGGAACTGTTGCAACAGGAGAAGGAAGGCCTCGAGGAATCGGTCCGACAATTGCAACGAATGCTCGACGAAGCCAAGTCCCTGAATCACAATAGCGCCAATAACTCTAAGCGATATATTAGTGACTTGGTTCAGATGGAACGCTCTCAGGCTGAGGTAAGTCCGAAATTCCTAGACTACAGATTACACATTTAATTTACCAGGAATACACAAAGACGATACGTACATTAAAAATTGAAGTAAGAAGGACGAGGAGGCTAAACTATGACCTGGGCTGATGATATTTAATATCTTCGGTAGTTCTCAGCCGATTCGTATGGAAAAAAGTTCTAAAACAATATCGATTACATGTTTACATCGTTAAAGGGAAGAGCTATCGATGCCTATGATAAGCGAATGTTTATATTTATAATCTGAATTTGTTAGCTTTTATAGTCTCTGAGATCCACGAGCTCATACAGACAGACATATATAAACTCAGCTGTATCGATTCAGCTGTTAATGGTGATCAAAAATATACTTAAGGAGGTCAAAATGCTTCTGTCTTTCGGTTTTATACCTTTGCACAACAGCATTTCGATGTAAGGTTAATCTTTGAAATCAATATATCTTATTTATTAAAGTACGTTTTCTTGTTATAATGGCTCTTAAATTCCACATAATTAGTACCTTAAATATTTCGAACAGATTATTTATCACAATGCGTAATCTCATTAAAGCTTGAAGTACGTCATCTCCGTGATGAACTGGACCGTCAGCATGAACGTGTTCGGGAACTTCAGCATGAGATGGCTCGTCGTTTGGCCGATGAGCGAGCAACCGCTGAGAGGCGTTACAATAGCCAAGTGGATCAGCTAGGCGGCGATCTGAGTAGTCAGTGGGAGCAGGTAGCCAAGCTGCAGTTGGAGCTGGAACGGCAAAAGCGTTACGAAACCGACCTAAAACGCGATGTAGCCAATCGGAATTCGCAAATTGAGGAGCTGAAAATGGAGTTGCGAGGAAATCGCACTACTTTCTTGGCAGACATGGCACAGGCCAATGCGGAGAAGCAATCACTAGAGCAAGAGATAACATCGCTCCGTCTGCAGTTGGATCGCGCAGCCCGTGAAGCCAAAACGGAGGCAGCTCGTCTAAACGCAGAGATTAACTCGCTCCGGCAGCGTCTGGATCGTGGGGATGCTGATATCTTACATTCAAAGCGAGAGGTTTTGCGTTTGAATGATGAAATTTCTAATCTAGAGAAAGAGGTATTTAATAATAATATTTCTAGAAGTTGTTCATTAACTTAACAATAGTTTAATATTAAATTTGCAGTTGGCTTATGGTGAGCTGAAGAATGAAATACGACCCACCAAGAAAGATTTAGATAAGCGAATTTCTGAGATGCAGGATAAGCATGGTATGTTTAAAGTATTATATATTTAGTTATTAAATCAACAATCACCGTACCTAAACACTTTCAACTTGTAAAACTTTTCCCAAGCACTTAATTTTATTTATTTTTTCATCTTTTCACTTTGCCTAAACTCTGGTTAAGCTATTGATTTTCATATTGTGTGCGAGTGTGTGCAATCTGTTTGAAATTGAAACTTTTCCGAAACAAATGGTTTTTAATCCGATATCCTTGTATAAATTCGATAATAAAATATGTCAATAGTTTATCCATGAGTTTGTCTTGTAGCGCCGTTGCCTTTCCATAATGATACTAACACCTGCATCCAACTCTAATAATACCTCACATCATATTCTGTCTGTCTGTCTACTTTTTGTAGCGGAAACGGTAAATGAGCTCGAAGAAATGATAACGTCTCAGAAGCAACTCATGGATAAACTGACGAATGAGTGTAAAACGTTAACCGGCAAATTAGAGGATACGACCTATAAGCACAAGTAATTATTAACTGCATTATCCAACTACAAATTTTTCGGTATACCTCAGCACAAAACTGCAATAAATAGAAACTGTGCAATTGTTATTCAGGAAATTCTTAAATTGCGATAAATATTTGTAGTCGACCTTATAGTATAATCACCCATTTATTATACTTATTTTTAAGTGCAACTCAAACCTGTTAAATATTCATGCAGCATACTATGCAGCATGATAAAAATTTAACACAACGCAATATGAAATATCATGGCCAACCTCAATCAATTATTTTATTATACTTTTTTTGCCAACACGCAGTGCAATTTAAGTTTATATATTTTGAGATTCGTTGCAAACCACTAAACAAAATAACAACAAAACAACTTAACGAGCTTTTCACACTGGATTAACACGCTGTACTTCTTCAAACCCCCTCCCCTTCCCCATTCTTTGTGCCTGCCTGCCTGCCTGCATGCCTGCAAATTTGTTCAATAACCAGTGTGCGATTATGCGATGCCAACAATAATAGCAACCGATATAACAGCAACAGCAGCAGCAATAAACGCGCCTATGGCTATACAAACGATGCCAATAACAACAGTAACACCAACTGTCACAACAACACCAATAACAACAACATCGGCATTAAACGAAAACGCAAACGCGTACACTTTGCGGCCTGATTTGAATATGCTAGATAATGTTGCTGCCTCTGATGTTGTTGATGACAATAGTGATGAGATACTGCAAAACATAATCAAAAGCAATGCGCGTTTGGCAGAGGAATTGGCCAAAATGCCACCATTGCCCAAATTAACAAGCTACAAGAAGCTGGGAACCAACAACTACAGAACAGAGACAACAGCACAAGCAACAATATCAGCAACACCTTCGACAAAAACAACAACCACATCAATGGGCGCCCGTCCAAAATGTTTTTGCCCCAGTTTTATGAGACACAAGCACGAACATGAACACGTTTATACGAAGCCAGCAATGCGACAACGTGAAACAAACACTACGTGTTGCAACAGTCGCAATCGCAGCAGCAGCAGCAGCAAACAATCAACAGCAGCAACATTAGCGCGTACACAAACCACACACAGCAAGAGCATGCATTGTCACACGCATGAATATACCCTAGATACACACCACGAACAACACCATCGCACTGCACCACCACCAGCAACAACATCATCATCAACAACAACATCGGCAGCAGCAACAAACAGTTGTTGCCATCCATGCAAAACAGAACTGTTGCCTTGGCTGCAACAGCATCTAGTTTTGAATCAGACCATCAGCAGCAGCAGAAGTGGGAATAGCTGTCAGCCCCCGTGTCAAACATCGCATTTGACGGTGGACGCTGAGACAACAGCAACAACATCAACAACAGCAGCAGCAACAGCATGCAAAGGTCGCAATAGCAATGCAGTGAATGCCAGCATTAAACCAAAGCTTTACTTTGAGCAACTGTTGCAGCGCGATGGCTGCCACAAGAAGCCACGCCTACCGGTCAAGGTGGATGTCAATGTGCGTCTGGTGCCCAAACAGTCAAAGCCAAAAGACAACAGACTAAATGAGACATTCGTGAAAGAATTGGATGAAGTTGCTCATGCCCTAAATGAGACTTTTGTAAAGGATACGACACCAGAATTAGCAGAAATTGATGAGCAACTGGCGAAGCTCGAGAATGTGGCTGATGATGACGATGATTTGGAGCAGGAACAGGCCACTAAACTTTAATAATGTTAATATACCAAACAAAACCGAAATACTAAACACCAAATATATCTTCAAATAGTGTTAAATTTTGATTGAAGAATCACACAATATTCTTTTAATCTTATAAAATACGGTAAACTATGCTAGAAGTTGTATAATTTTTCTTTAATTCCATATATTTTTTACCTACCGAGAAGCCAAAGTGTCGATCGCATGTTTATTTTAAAATTTTACAGATAAACTTGAGTAAAAAGAACTGATTTTTAAGTGAAATGTTTAATATCGATGTAACTATAGTGAAGTTAGAGCCATCTGATTATAAAACGCAGTAAAAACTGAATTTAGAATGGGTTTTAATTTAATTAAAGATCTGTTAACACAATCATCCTTTATAATCTGAAAAGTAATTTAAAATTATTATTTTTTTTTTAAATTCCATTAAATGGGTATTAAATACTGTGGCATTATTTTTTTTAAGATGTAACTTAGATTGATTGATGATTGATTTTACAGCAATATTTATTCTACAAAAATTTTTGCATTTATTCAAAATGTTCCATTAAAAATAACCAACTATAAGGACAAAAGGGAAACTCTCAAAATGAAAGCCCGAATATTAAAACTGGCTGATTGGGATAAAATTTGTATATTTTTAATTATTTAACATGCATTTATTATCCAATTGGATGTCTAAATTTTCACAGTCAAGAAAAACAACAACTACGTGATACAAATGAACAGCTAATGGAGCGTCTGAGGCAAATTTGGTCAAAGTACAAGTCACAATTAGTTCACAATGGCAGTAGCGTAAATGAGATTAGCTCTGAAGATCTGACCGCAAACGATGATCGCATTTTCTCACCTAAAATGCACAATTTAGAGACCTTACAGGTAATTGTTAATGAAGAATATGTATTTAACTAACGAACTATTTTTCCTTCTCTCTTTCTCTTCTCTATCCCTCTTCCTTTCTATTCTCCCATCTACTGCTACTGTATGCATATCTTTTGACTTCATATTAGAGAGGAAATATCTGCTTTACAATCGAATCTAGAGTATTTGTCTAATCGAATGTTGAGCAATGAAGAGCATATGAGTAAATTAGATACCACCCCACATGATTACACTAGCATAGGCGCCGGCAAAGGTAAATCTTAAGGTTAAAAGTCAATCAGATGCATATCGATACATTTGAACATATACAAAAGCAAAATTCCTTAGCATATAATACGCAGTAAAAAGTTTTTATTTCAATAATTTCCTTTAAGTCCTTTTTATTCCTATGGATAATAATTTAACACATAACAAACAACTTATTTAGTAAACTTATGTTTTAATATTATTAAAAATTTATCTGTTTCTAGTTTTAACATTTCAGACGAGTTACACAAGATTAATCTTAACCAGCTCTATAGGTAGTTTTTTATTAGAACCAACATTTGATTTCTTGTCCAAATTTCAAAAAATTCTTTTTCTATTAAATCATAACAAATTTCCAAATGACTTTTGCTTTCATTCTTAAATTGTTGTAAGGAGAGGAAAGTAATTCCCTTCCTGATCAACAGCAACAGTCGAACTTATATAGTCTTGTCCGTACTTTTGTAAATCTGTCTGTTCGTATGGATGCGCCAATCGATTTCAAAAACTATAACATCTAGCGACTTAAAATGTTGAATATAAACTATCCTGTAGCATTGGCAAAATAGGTTTGCTTCAAATTATCGATGACTCTTTTCGCGCCCGATATATACATGTGATCGAAAACAGCTAAAGCTTGAATAAGGAACTGTTGTAGATATTATGTACAAAATAATGATCATTAAACTCATTTGGAAAAGACCAAAGATATCAAAAATGAGATTTTTAGCTCAAAAGTCATGCTTTAAATTCAAAATTAAAGTTTAGTTTAGTATTCTCTTACAATTTTTTATTCCTATTGTGTTTTCAACTAGATTGTTATATCATAAACTGAAAGTATTGAACTGTGTAGCTAATTAACTTCATTGATACATCATAGCATTAGAGCCTGACCCAGAGACAGTGGCTGTGACAGCAAAAAGCAACTTGGCGGAAGCTGTAGCAATACTAGCTTAGCTATTCAGTTACAAAAACATACAATTATACAAGCATACCACTTATTATACACATATTTCTTGCATTGAATTGGCTCGCAAGTAACACTAATCAAAATTTCTCTGACTACTACAGCCGCATACGATTACCAGCCGTCCACATATGGCACAACAAATGAACCCATACAAAGCACCCCACAACCAAAACACAACAACGCTGCCGACGACTACGGCTACAATCCAGCAACAACAGCATCAGCAGGAGCAACTCCACCAGGAGCAGCAATCGACAACAGCAACACAATTGCTGGACCAACTGAAGCAGCGCGGAAGAGCAGCATCAGCAATGGAAACAGCAGCAGCATGCCCAGTTATGGACTCAACGATAACGATGACGAAAATCTCAAGGACAACCTTGGCATGGGCGAAAAGCAACAGCAACAGCAGCAACCACAGCAACAACATCAACAAGAGTTGGATCAACAGCAACGGGAGCGACAACGCGAAAGGGAACGCGGGGAACGAGATCGGGAACTGCAACAACTGCGGGAGCAGCGAGAGAAACGCGAAAGGGAACGCGAACAAACGGAGCAGCAGCAGCAATCAAGACGCTACAGCAATGCAGAGCCAGACCAACAACAACAGCAACAGCAGCCACAACAACTACCAATTGCTGACAGCAGCATCTCAAATGCCGGCAGCGCAAATCTTGACGCCTACAACACCGATTACACTGCCTACGATCAGCAGCAGTACGATGCAAGTGCCTACGACCCAAGCGCCTACTCTCAGCAACCCTATGGCGACGCCCAGCAATATGGCTATGATGCAAATGGCGGCTATGATTACAGTGCCGCGGACTATGCACAGTCCGGATATCAGTATGATGCCACGCCAGAATCAACCACAGCCAACCAGCAACAACAACAGCCACAGTATCCGTCAACGGCTGGAGCTGCAACGGAATTCAATCGATCGCCACCAACGACGTCGACGACG
Organism: Scaptomyza reducta; assembly: GCA_035044485.1. Lineage (NCBI taxonomy): Eukaryota > Metazoa > Arthropoda > Insecta > Diptera > Drosophilidae > Scaptomyza > Scaptomyza reducta. The sequence continues at coordinate 3,683,199 of JAWNNV010001315.1, read as the reverse complement.
CCGTCATTCGCAACATCCCCAACAACAGCAACACCAGCAGCAGGAGGAGCAGCAGCAGCAGCAACAGTTGCTCCTGTGTCCGTCGCCAACCCAACAGCGAGCCGACCACAATCGCGCCCGAGCAGCGGAGCTGTGGGGTCAGCAACTGCAGTCGGCAACAGCCGATCAAATCTGCCACAACAGTCTGCCCCGACAGTTGCCGGCAAGAAGTAGTTGGAGTCCCGAGTCCACTGATCTAACGCCCCTTGATCCGATGCAGATGGAGTTTGGCATTAGCAGTCCCAGTCTGATGCGTTCCAGCGATGCCTCCAATGATGAGTCCTGCACCGATCTGAGTGAAACATATGTCCTGGCCGTGGGGGACTCGGATGCCAGCTTATCCCCTGCACACACCACCATTGTCACAGTGAGAAGAGCAAGTGCACCAGCTGTGGTGCATAATCTTAACGAGACAATTGTTATTCAAAGCAACCGGCAGGAGGAGCAGGATCAGTATCGGAACCAGGATGAGCATTGAGCGCCAAGTTGTAAGCACCAGTTTTCCACTTGCTAGTCGAACTTATTCCATTAGGGAGAGATTTATCCATTATTCTACTCATATGTTTCGGATGGCAAATAAACAATATTTGATATTAAAGTTTTTGTAATTTAATCATTTTCAAATATGTAATATAAACTCAAACATAATCAATATAACTAAAATCAAGTGCGAGTTTTATTTGTTAGGAGGTATAAATAAACTATATATCTTAATAAAAAATATATATTTTAGCCAACAATGTGAAAATACTAGCAGCACATTAATAAATTTGCATAAAGGTTAAATTACCAATATTTATTCAATATATATAAAACAAACATTTTTAATAACTTTATCTTTCTTACTTACGGGAAATCTGCTTTGAAAAAACTATAATCTCATTTCAAAATTTCTACTTTTGGCGCATTGTACACTTGAGTAGTTTTTATTTGCATATATATTAAAAAAGATTCTTATTTCCATTTAAAATATTTTTAATCAAAAACTGCTGTATTACTTTTATTTAAAAATTTCATAACAATTTCTTCTATTAACTGATATTTGTTCTATTTGGTGAGAATTAATTGCTTCTATATTGTCGATTATATAATTGATACAATGTCAATTGAAACATTAGAGGTCAAAAGTATATTTTGCAAACAATGAATAAACATAAATGTTAAGACTAATAGACAACTGGATGATATTAAAACGGCAAACGTCTTAATACCATGCTAAGCTGTCAAAAACGTTAAACTTGAGCTAAGTTTGGCTGAGTGACTGGGCCAGAAATTGACATTGGCACGCACTTTAGTCGTCAGCGGGCCTTCAGTACACAAAACTTTTTTTCTTTTCTTTTACAACAAATATGCATCGAATTTATGGACGGTTGACCGATTGAGAAAAGTTACAATTTATAAATACAAGAATGGATCTGGTAATACGTTGAGGCAATCGATTTCAAATCGCATATAAACAAGAATTCTGATGTTTGACTATGACTTTCCTTTCTTATATACATCAGAATATCATCTAGCTGCGTATCTAAACTTAATTGACTACAAAATTTAGAACCGAACCTTTAGCTAAGCATTGTGTAATTCAATATAACTGGAAGCTATCAGTCGCTTGCCCTTCCATTCCCATACATGCGACACAATCGATAGCCTGGCTGTACCCAACTGTATTTCGCATGTCTCCTTCTCCGGTGTGGCCAAGAAGCATACTGTGAATAAACTCATCTCCAGCTCAGGTGAAGTGCCCACTAAGAAGCCATTGAATGGCTTTTGTATTCCATAGAATGTCATGCGGAATGCCAGTGCAAATTGTAGGTGCTACAAACAAGCGTAAAATTATGATGTTATTTATATGTAAAATCATTATGTCCACTACATACCCGGCCCGTGTCCACGCGATTCATCCAGCCCTTGTAGTCCACATGACCCTGTTGCTCCTGCTCGGCAAAGTACAACCAATTGTGCATACCAAGCACCTTTTGATCCCGCAGCTCCGCCATAAAGACATGCTCAAAACTGGAGCTGCCAACGATACCTCTGCCACGGGAATATGGTGTGAACCAGAGCTCCTGAAGTGACTTCAGTTGCTCGTCATAGTCGCTACTAACGAAGCCTTTAATTAGACAAAAAAGTCTTATAAATAAAATATTTGAACAATATCAAATATCGTTTTACAAGCAAATGGTAGAAAAGCTAATATAATAATAATAATATATATATGCAATATGAAAGTTTACAAACAAAGATGTTTACGTCTAGCATTTTGTATTGTAATGATATAACATGTATATTTTATACCCATTGTTTCGAGATTGATTCGATTTATTGATCGGTTGCTCACCTCTCTTGGCCAGAAAACGCATTGAGAGTTTCATGACCCGTGAATTCATAACAGCACGCAGAAATTCCACCTGCTCCTGTTCATGCTCGGGAGTTACCTGATCCGGCACTGCCACATCCAGTTCATAGTTGTTGAAGAGACGCTGCAAGAGAGTTGTTGTGGAGTTGCCATCTTTCAAGAGCAAATCATTGTGCAGCTCAAATAAGCTGGCAAACACAACAGTTATTATAACTGAGCAAAGCACATATTGAATTAACTACTTACGGTTGGGGTGCCTTATCATCGTGAGCGCCCGATTTTGTTTTGCCTTGAAGGTTAACCTTGTAGAGGTAGGGGTTAGTTACAGCTTCTTCAGCGAAGAGCGCCTGTGATAAATTCAGCACATCATCTGGCGTTTTGGGCAGCGGTTTGCCATGAAAATACTCTGTAAACATAATTTAATTTGTGTTTTTGTGGTCAATGTATGTGTGTTTGTGTGTGTGCTTGTCCCGTACGCACCATAGAAATGCCAACTCAAAATGCCAATGGTAATCAGCAGTCCGATGATTACAAATCTCTTTATTTTTTGGCATTTGTCGCTGTCACATTTGTTGCTGATGCTGCTCGATTGGTTCCGTTGCTGTTCCATATCCATTATTATCTAATAACATTTGTTTTTCCACAATTTTTGTGTTTTCTTTGTTTATATTGCTCTCTGCAGCTTCGCTTTTATCTTGCCATCCCAACGCACCAACATCAACTGTCAAAACACTGAGAGCATTTGTTACGCTCCGCTTCACTTGCGATCTGACTCTCGCGCTGAATATGACTGAACTTTGATTGCACACAATGCTCCCATATCCAAACTCTTCTTCCTCTTTCTGAATGTGCCGCTTTTATTCAGCGCTCCCACTCTCTCTGGGGAGCATGCATCTGTCAGTTTTGTGTTTTGTTTAGTATTTTGCTCATTTGCATTTCGCTGCTGTGTTGTGCTCTGTGGTTTTTGCCTCTTCTGCATTTGTATTATTATTATTATTAACAAAAGGTAATTACGTTTCACAAATAACATGTGGTAAGCTATCTACGCCTTTCCATTGGCCATACAGCATGAATATATTCTCTGGACTTTTCATTTCACGTTGATATGTATTGTACACATTTGCCATGTACTATAAAATTCCGGCTAGTCGACGGCATGTCCATTCCAAGCAAATAATTCAAGCACAATAAATAATAGAATGTTTACTTTAGCTCGGAGGTTTACTCTGCGTACTCGTTTGTATGTATGTCTGAATATATGTATGTTTAAAGCTAAACGTTCATTCACACATACAAATAATTCCTGAAAGGCGAACGTGACTGCCATCGTGTTTTAAATGGTATTCTAAAAAATCTAAACTCTAACCAAGTCTGTTTATGAAATATACTTTGATATATTAATAATCCACATCCACTGCTATTTGCCTGTTTTAGAGTATATTTTCATTAGTATTTGTGTCTCGACTCGTTTATAACGACCGCCAATTTTGGCATAAACAATTGGCTCCATAAACCAAAGGAAATTTTGACGAGACAATAGTTTCATGTGCATTAAAAAAAGTTCATAGAATTGTGTTTGAATACCGAATTAATTATTCAGGTGATTGCCATCATATATTCTTTGCATGTTAATTGAATTAGACAAATAATTAGCAACGCTAAGAGAGACTCAGAAATATTATTATTTTAATACCCTAGCCCATTAAAATGGGTAAAAAGTGTATAATGGTTTTGTGAAAAAGTATGTAACAGACAGAAGGAAACATCTCCGACCCCATTAAGTATAAAAATTCTTGATTAGCCATCGGCCATTGCCGATCTGTTTGCAGAATTTTTCAAACGACTCACAGCCCTTGTTTTCAACCAGTCGTCATGCCTTACCCCTATCAACTAATTGGCGCTAATTGCATTTTTGTACCGATAATCACAGAGAGTTTCCTACTTTGTGATCTTCAGGTTATTAAGCCAACATTTTCTCCAGGACCTGATGGAGTACCAAGCTGTGTGCTTAGGTACTGCCCTCAGGGTCTTTCAAAGCCTTTGCACAAATTGTTTAGTTTGTACGTAGAATTATGCTCTTTCCCAAAAATTTGGAAAGAGTCATATATTATTCCTTTGCATAAAAAAGGAATCAAAACTAATGCTTAAAATTATAGGGGTATCTCCAGATTGTCTGCTATTCCTAAGATTTTTAAGAAATTAATATCCTCTCATCTTCAACATTTTTGTAAGTCTTTGATTTCACCGTGTCAGCATGGACTCACATTCAAACAAAGATCTACCACTACTAACTTGCTTAACATCTATATTCTGGATAAGAAACCACTTGATCGGATTGAATGGGTTGAGGATTTGGGTATTCTAATGGACCCAAAGCTTAAATATGACAAGCATATCTCTGCCATTGCGAATCGAGCATCAAGTGCCTTGGGTTTCATTAAGCACTGGTCGAAGGAATTCGACGACCCCTACATAACAAAAACTTTGTATATTCTCTAGTACGACCGATTCTTGAATATGGATCTTATATATGGTTTCCCAAATACAGGATTCATCAAGATAGAGTAGATTCGGTGCAAAAACAATAACTTTTTTTCTATAAATTAATTAATGGGGAAATTGATTCCTCTGAATTAATAAATCAAATTAGCTATGCAGTTCCGATCAGAAATACTAGAAATTTGTTACCTATATCTCTTCAAACTTGTTATTCTAATTATGCTATCCATAACCCCTTTCGGATTTTATGTGCTTTATATAACGATCTTTCCTACTTAATACATAGTGCCACTCCTACTTGCTCACTAAAAAAACAAGTCTTGTGTCATCTGTCTACATGTTCGCGACCTTCGTAACAGCACTCTACGCGGTGCGCCCTTCGGTCGGTTGGGCGGGAGGTGGGTCGCTTTATGGTTGGGTCCGAGCATTAACAAGCCGGTGCTTGGTATCGTTGGGCCACTTGACTGTACTGTCTTTAGTACATCTACGTCCAATATATATATAAAAAATCTTGAATTTGGAAAACTTTTAAACCACGTTTTAAACACTAGACGAAATATTGAGAATCTGTGCAAATTTTAATTATATCGGTTGAGAAACACCGAAGATATGGAGCATTGAAATTAAGAAAGTTTGCAATATACGCGTACACACACACACTCACACATACTTGCAAGCACAGACTGTACGTGTTCAGGGTATAGTCTAGTCGGGATTTCTCGACTAGAGCCTTTTTACTTGTTTTTTTTTTCATGCAGATGTCTAGTCACATCTTATTTTGCTGAAAAATACAAGAAAAATACACTCAAATATTAATAGTAAATTTTTTTGTTAAGCCCAACACGATTCGATTCACGTGTTCGATTCAGAGAATCGGGTTCGGTTGGACCGGTCTGCAGCTCTGCTTTATAGATTGAATCGAAAATATAAATTAAAAAAATTATTTACTGTAACTTGCTTGAGTTGAAATTGCTAGCTCATCAAAATAAGCGTAGCTATAAAAAGTAGATAATAAATTTTGGTAAAAATGAAGTCATCATTTTTGTTTAAGAAATTGTCATAATTTTGAGGGTGGAAACATGCAAAAAATACATTAGAAACAAATATAGTTCGTGCAAGTCAAAAATAATCTATAAGTTATGCAAAGGTCAAGTAAATTTGAATCAAAGGGTGAAAAACTAAAGTCTAAAGACTTGATTATTTTATTTCAAAATAGTTGTTTAAATTACGTTTCCCAATCGGTGCAAAGAACTCAAAAGAATTTGAGCTAAAAACTTGTTTGTAAAAGATGTCAAAATTAAATTTAAACAAATTTCTCAATTAACACACAATTTGGCGCCTTGACCTCTGGCATCGAAACTATGGAGACTGTTAATAAAATATATATACATATATGTACCATATGTAAATGAGTATTACTCCAGTGTACTCTTCGACACGATTAATTAGAAGACAAAGAGAGAGAAATGAGTGGAACTGTTGCCCAATAAAATGTTGGATTGTATTCTAATACCTAATTTCGATAACCCCCCGCGCACCCATAATTAATGATTAGACAGTGTCGCCGGTGCTGTTTGTTGTTCTTTTAAATAGATTTTTTTTGTTTCGTGTTTGTTGTAGTGTGTGCGTTTGCTTCGGCAAATGGCATAAATAGCCGAGCGTGTAAGCGATGCTTTTTAGTTTGAATTTTAACGGCATTGAGTGTGGTTGTTGCTACGGTGAAACAAAAAGTGAGTTCTGTTGGTAATGTTTATAAGTGCATAGTATCTGGAATTTTGATATCATTATCTATCGAAACACATTGTTCTGAGTGCAATCGGCTTATATTCCTAATTACTACATACATACGTACTACAGGTGCTTAGTGCTGTGATTATAATCGTTTTATTTTATTTTATTTGCCACTTTATTTTCAAAAATTGTTTTGTTGTTCTTGCTTATTATCGATAAGCTATATGCACGTCAAAGCGCTGATAACACATAGAAAGTCTAGATAAAAGAGATAAGTTAGCTTTCAATAATGCGCTAACAAAACAAGACACAATTATAGGTTATAAATTATTGTTGAAAATGAAGTAAATTGAATTGCATTGTATAATCAAAACACGTGTTTACTTAGCTTCTAATCAGGAATACTAATTGCACTCAAGATTCCTTCAATATTTCTTCAATGAATGCGACTTTGAAACGCTAACAGCGCCAAAGCTCGACACCAATTTTTTTTTTATTTTTGGAGAGAGAATATGTACATGACAGGCAGCGAGCAATGAGAATGTAATACACATTCTCATTGGCAGCGAGACTGTCTGATGTCTCTCATAAAAGTTATCCTTCTACAGGTGGCCGCCCTTAACAATTGTGTAGTAAGCCCGAATGCTGTTCGTGCAGCTGCATATGGATATAAACATTCTCTTAAGGTGTCTGCATGACATGCATACTCAATCGCCGACGAACCAAGTGTGAATCGGTGTGTAAGACGCATTTAGAATCTAAACAGGGCACAATTCAAAGTCCAGTCGAACCCCCGTTAGCGACGACTCTGTGCGGTCGCTCTCTCAACGCTCGGCTTATTTAACATTTGCTAGTTTTTGGCGCGCACACAACAACAGGCGTGCAAAAGTGTTGTAGTTGCCGGCAGAGAGCGAGCGAATGATTGTGTCGCCGTGCTCAGGTCTCACTCAGTCTCAGTGTCTGATTTGAACGCAACGCGTGCGGTTCACAGTGAAGTCGACAATAGCGGCGGCGACGGCAGGCAACGAATTCACAATAAATATTTAAAAAAAAAAACAAACAATTTAAACTAAAGAGAAATACTAAAGGCGTAACGACATCGAAAGCGCTTAGTAAAACACCGCTTGCGGAATTATGAAAGAATAGGGTGCGATTATCAAAACAATTTAACTGTTAATTCAACTGGATAATGAGCAAATTAATGCTGCAAGCGACTTTTCATAGTTTGGTTTTTTTTTGTTGTTTTTTTTTTTCTCTTTTTGCGAGTATTCTTTAAATGTTTGCCGCACTTGCTCAACAGGCTACAGCTGATTTAAAATTGTATTTTTCTTGTTTCTTTTTGGTTGTTTTTTTTTTTTGTTATTGTTTGCGCTCTGTCTCACAAACGCATGCTTTAAATTTATGGATTTCTCGGTTGTCCTTGCGAACGAGTGTCGTTTCGTCGTTGTTGTTGTTGGTATTGCTCATGTTGTTGTTATTGTCATTACCGTTATTGTTTCCGATGAGCATATTCCTGTACCTGTATGTATATATATATATATATATATGTGTGTGTGTGTGATTGCGAGTGTGTATGTGTTTGATTTTGTGTTTGTGCGAATCACGCAGCCAAGCTTAAAACTTTAACGGGCTTTAGGCAATGCCTCACATTTTATAATGTGGTTCTTAACAATCACATTTGTCTTGATTTAGCTAAACAGGTATAAGCTTTTAGCGCTATATTTACTTGATTTGATTTTGTTTGCATTCAGTTTAAAAGGTTTGCCCTTCCAGCAGCAACAGAATCATATTTTGTTGTTTTTCTTCAAGTCGTTGGCAATTTCAAAGGATATTTGTGTGTACATTTTTCTATAAGTAATTTATTTTTCTTTCGTAAAAAGAATGCTTTATATTAATTAATTTTCGAACAAATATTGTTAATTTTTTTTTTGGCATAGTATATAATATTTCAAGTGCTTTCTTTATTTTTTCGTTGCTAACGTAACGTGCTAAAAACATTATTATGATCTTTAATTGAAGCTTTAAAAACCACAAACTACAAAACACATATTCTTCAAACCACGAATATATTGACATAAAAAGGTTTAAACATTAGACTAGCTTTCCCACTACATATATAGTTTTTTTTTTTAAATATTATTTATGAGCTTTAACGCTTTCTTATACTTGAATAAAAGTATGCTTTCTGCAGCTGTTTGATTACGACTTAAATGTATTTTATTTAAAATTTCTCGATAAACAAACACTTGTTAAATCTCTAATATTGAAAGTTGAAACCACTTGGCAACAGTTTCTGTAGTTTTGAGTTTAATGAAGAAGTATATAAAGTAAATAAGTATTTAGAGTTTTATTTAATATATATTGAAAATTGCACTGCTCGAACGACATTTGAGTGACAGCAAACACACACATACACACATACTCAAGGCTAGAGCGACACTTCGGCAACACCTGAATGATTGGTTGGGCTTGATATACGGAGGGACAGAGGATTGGTTGAGAGGGTTGGAACGAAGGATGTGCGGGTCGAGTTGGGTCTGGTCGCATCGTGTCGGGTTGGGGCGGGGGCTGTCATGCCTGATGGCGGGCTGCGTCTAGTTGTCTAGTAGCTGTCCATCAAGTTGCCTTAATTTAATTAAGCGCTCAATGTCCGCACCGACGACGACGAGGACGAGGACGAGGAATCACAAATACAAATACACTCAAAAGCAAAGTGAGGCAACGCTTGATTTGTTGCTGCCTTTTTACTCTTGACTGCAGCACACTAACACACACACATACATCTGTACAGGTTTGTATGTTTATGTGTAGTGGGGCACAGGCTTGTAAAGACATTAACCACAACAGCCACAGGACATTTTGGCATGAAGGACTATGTATGTTTGTATGTACATTGTATATTGCTACGTTCCTAACTGCTTCTTCTCGTTGTTGTTGTTGTTATTGTAGCTGATGATGATGATGATGATGATGGTGGCTGTTCCAACGTTTTGCGCCTGAAGGGGCATCAAGACAAGGTTACCCAGAGATGGCACATTTGGTTATTACCCTGCACACGGAACAATTTGTGAAGGGTTTTTTCATATATATATATATATATATGTGACTGACACTGAAACTTATTATCAATTTGAATGCTTAACAAATTTAGAGATTTTTGAAATTTTTGAATACATTTCTTATCGAAGTTCATATGAAAAATTGTGTATGGAAAAATAAAATTTTTAGCCACCTTTATTCAGTATAAGAAATTATTTAATTTGTATATTGCTCAATGAATGAAAAATTGTTTATTGTATAGTTTATCAAAAATCATCTACTTAGAAGCGTTTAATTTAAAAAGTGAAAAGTAATTTTTATTTACTGTACCCAATTACAACAGTAACTAATTCCATTATTTTAACTGCATTTTAGACGTGTGCACAAAATAATTCTCTCTTAATATTTTGAATGCATATTTTTATAATTATTGTAATTTTTCAACTTAACGTTTATTTAGCAAAACTCCTTTAAGTTTTCAATGTTTATAAATAATCATATAATATTAAAATATAATTTCAAATATATAGTTAAAATATACTAGATGATATGTTTGTTTTTAAATCTTCGTTTATTAAAAGAACTTATTCAAAATGTTTTTTTTTTCGTGTGAATGTTTTTAAAGCGTATTTTCTGAGTCGTTATTCGATAGTCGATACACTTGTGTCATAGTTTGAACGTAGTGTGTTTTTTTCCCCATTTCCATTCCTGTGCACACTAACAACAACAAGAAACATGCTAGCCACCTGCTGCGGCTGCACTTGAGTCCATTTCACTGTTATGCTATCTGCTTGTTATTTTTCCCCATGCTGTCTTTCTGTCTCTATCTATCTCTCTTTCTGTGTGTGTGTGTGTGAGTCTTTTGCCTGCGGTTTGTCTGTCAGCTTTTGCATTTTTAATAAACTTTCAGCTTATTTTTTTGCTGTTGCCGTTTTGAATTTTTCTTTGCTCTTGTTTGTTGCTTAAGTGGTTTTGTCATTAAATCAAACAAAAAAAAAACCACAGGAGGAAATTTGGCATATTCCATAGTCCTGCTATGCAAAATAGCTTTGTTTGTGGCACTGTTTTTTATTATCATCCAATTCTCATTAAATATGAATTTGAGGCTTTTTTTCTTATGTCCACAAGAAAACATTTCATAAATATTTATAAACTTCTTAAATTAAATTCAAATTTTGATTTACAAAAATAAATATTTGGTGATTAAATTCATTTAGTATGCATTAAAAAGTCAAATATATTTCCTCGATTCCATTTGTTTTTGTATGTTTTTTTTATGTATTTATTTAGTGCATGAACTTTTGCTCTTGCTGTTTACATTTCCGTTTTCCGCATTTTGAGCCCATCATCCGCTCATCAGCTCTCTCTTTGTCAATCTCTATTCTCGACGAGCACATGTGCATTGAGTGCCACACAATGCAAATCAAGTGCCTCCATAATTTATGTAAACGAGAGCAGACCAAACCGCACGAATTACTTATTGAGATAAGTAAGCGCTACTTAAAGTGTGGGGGCAGGTCACAACGGCTGCACACTTTGGGCTGCTAATGAACTCGCCGACTTACAAATTTCACATGTGCTAATGTGAAAATGTTTGTTGTACAATTGGCTATTGTATTGCACTTTTATTAATCAGCCTTTGAATAATAAGTAACACAAAATTAGAATCGCTAAAAATTCTAAAATATATATATACTTTATGAGCCAAGTATGAAGAGTCTAGTCGAGTTAGCTCGTCCTAGAACTTACAAGTACGGACATACCTGCAGTACCAATGGTTAATGACTTGACTTTAATGTTCCATAAAATTTCACAAAGTTTCATTATTTTGTCTGTATTTTCAAAGTTTCATAAATTCAAGATTTTATTGTAATTGAAAACGGAAAAGTTATCAAGAACTCTAATTTATTTAAAAAAAAAAAACCAAATGATTTTTTTTTTCTATATATTTTATTAAATATCGTCACGCGTTCATCTCCAACTTGGATTATGATGTTATTGTGTAGGTAGGGTATTGGGGTTGGGATGGGTGGTTCTAAGGGCTGGTTGCCACCTGGGCGCTCATTCGATTGACATGTGAAAGTTAATTTGCGCTTGAATGGTATTGTTGTTGCGAAGGCATTGACTTTTAGCACGTGGTGTGTGCATACTTATGTAACCCACTACTGTTTGTGGTTGGCATTATTGTTGTTTTGATTTTCAATTGTTGTCAGCTCAGCGCGGCTCAGCTGTCGAGAGCGCGCTCATTGTTTGCCGCGCTCAACAATGCGAATAGCAACTGACAATTGCAATGTAAAACTGTCAATCTCAATTGTCGGAGAGTGGGAGAGAATAACAAAGAAAAGAAGAGTGCATACGCAGACATGGTATAACGATAATAATGTTTGGTTTTCGATATTGTATTTCCCAGTCGATGACACTAATAATATGTTTCTATTTCTTTTGCAGCTTTAAACCAAACAATTTGAAGAGCAGCAGCAGCAGCAGTGAAGAATTTTAGCCGAAAACATGAACAGCGATGAGGTGCAAATGATCAAGAAGACATGGGAAATTCCCGTGGCGACACCAACAGATTCAGGAGCTGCAATCTTGTCCGCCTTCTTCAATCGTCATCCGTCCTCTCTGGAAAAGTTTCCATTCCGTGATGTGCCCCTGGCCGAGTTGCCAGTAAGTAAAAGTAGTTGAAAATCACATTCGCAATATACTTAAGTTTACTTTTGAACCGCAGGCCAATTCACGTTTCCGGGCACATGCCAGCCGCATAATTCGGGTGTTCGACGACTCTATTCGGGTGCTCGGCGACGATGGCGATCAGGAGAAGCTGGAAGAAATCTGGACCAAAGTGGCCGTTAACCACATACCACGTCAAATATCTAAGGAGTCTTACAATGTAACTGCCAACAAATACTAACTACTTATTATAGATGCTTATTAATCTATTGTTATGTTTTCTTTGACAGAACCTCAAGGATGTTATTCTTGAAGTGCTGACCGCTGCCTGCAGTCTAAACGAGAGTCAAGTGGAAAGTTGGACCAAGCTGGTCGATCATGTCTATGAGATCATTTTCAAAGCCATCAACGATGACGGCGATGCCATCTAGGCGACATAGAAATATATAGCTGGACAAGAGGGAGGGAGCGTAGCATGCAGCTCGTAATGCAAGGCACGGCTTATTTAGCTTTAAGTAAATGATTAATGATAAATGTTAGCTACTTTCATTTTGTATTTATGAGTACAAGTCCAACACACACACACACATATAAACACAGAGACACAAGCGAACATATATAGAACGCATTTACACACACACACTCGCACATTGCTCTGTAAAGCTTTAACCCATGCACTTAATAATAATATAAATAAAGTGAAAAGGTCGCTTGTAGCCATAAAACTGCAACTTGCAATTGTATCATTATATCCTGATAGTGGACAATTATAAAATATGTGCATTTTGTGGAAAGATGAGAACATATTGACTGCACTGTAGAAAGCTTGTACCGTAAAAAACATAATATTAGCTTTTGAGAATCAACCAGATCTCATTAAAGCAATTTAAAATCGATCAAGTTTATACAATATGTAATATCGCCGTAAAGTTGTGGAATATTTTGTATCTGAAGAGAATATTGCGTTTTTTTTTTTATAACCAGAACACATTGAAAATGGATTAAAAAGTGAGACAGAAAGAAGCATCTCCCTACAAGTATATGTATTCTTGTATCTTGTATTTCGATAACACTTCACTTTTCCCAAAGTCATATGCGATCGATAAAAATAAAATCTTGAATTCGGAAAACGCAACTATGGACCATTGAAGTTAGCTGCAAAATGCAAGTCCACTGAGTCCATACATAGCTCTATATCCTTATAAGTTTTACTTCACATAGCTTAAGGTTTTCTTTGTTCAGCACTGGGTTCAAAATAATGTGAACTTTTGTCTTCACAACATTTATTCAACAGAACAATTAAAAAATAAACAAAAAATTTTAATGCAAAAAGTATAATTTACCACAATATTTAAATGCAAATTACGCATAAGTGTTAGCCACACTTGAAAGCCATTTCCTACCTGACTGCAGCCCACACACACCAAGCACCAACACATAAACAGGCAAGTTTTCACACTCTAAAGCTCTGCCAATTCAAACAAAGAACATAATCCCTAGGCACAGAAACGGCAAGGACAACAAAAACTTTTATGCATTCACTCAGCTGCTATTGCAGTAATTTGTGTGAAGTGCAGTAGATCTGCGCTTAAATGGTATTATGTGTGCTCTAAACAACAGAAAGAGCATCAGTTGCTGAAGCCCAGAAGTGCTCGGACAAATAACACACGGCGTATGTGTAATGTACTAATGTGAGCATCGCGGGGACGATGTGTAAAAGATTCTCAGCTAATGTGCTTATCTCTACAAAATAAATAAAATATATGTTATACGACCACTTTGTTGTCTAAGCATTAAGGGTTATACATAGACACACAGTTTTTAAAATTGTAAGATATATAATTTCGCACATTGTATCTACCGGAATGATTTAGTTTGCCTAAATCACATTTAAATTGCTTTGTTAATAAATCTCTGATCCAATTAAATCGACATGGTTTGACACAATATGACAAATGAATATGAAGAAATATTAAAAAAGAAAAAATTAATATTTATTCTTACAATAACCAGAATATTTGAATTTTTTTGTATGCATTAAAAGCTTTAAATTATTTTTAAGAAATTTTTAGTTCGTTACATTTAATTACCTTTTTAGACATTAAATATACCCTGCAAAAGTGTTTACTGAACGCAATAAGAATGTAATACAGTATTACATTCTCATTGACTGAACGCAAAACTCTTACTGGCAAACAATATTTTCTAATACAAACCAAATTTCCCCACATAATGTTCATGTCCAAAATTTGTTTTGAAAACTAAGATTTTTCAAATATTAAAGTATTATTTTTCTCGTCCTTTGACTATTTGTTATCCTGTGTCCTTATCAAATCACCAGGTGTTAGTACAATAAAATATAAATTACAAACCAACAAAAATGATAGCCTGGGGCAATGAGAATGTAAACTAAGAGTGGAAAACAGAGTACCCCTCCATTGTTAAAAAAAAGTCCCAGACGTACGGCTAAGATCGTCTCGCCCCTTCTTCTTTATGACTTGTTTATCGCTTGTGTGCTTATACTTCTGGGCCTGCCTCAATATTTGAATTCGTTTTTGCTTTGACTGCTGATGTTTTCTCGTATGTATTCGGTATGTTTTATTGCTTTGTTTATTTGAAAGCCTAATAAGCATAAACTCTTATAGTTATCCATACTTTGTGACTTGGATGTGATGAAATTGTTATATATGGCAAATCGTTGTGGTTTAATACCCTTTATCACAGTATTCAATTAATTTAATTAAATTAATTTCATTTATTTATGTTGGGCCCTGTAAGTCCTGTTTCTATCTGCCACATTGTACTGAGTGGGTGTGTGTTTGAAATTGTGTTTAAGTGCCTATACAGACAGCTCCCAGCTGCTACCCTCGGCGCGGATCTTAGAAACAGCAACAACTGAACAAATCTACTTACAACAAATATACACATACACACACATATGTACATACAAATAAATACACAAATATAATTATTTTTCAATCCAAATCTGAAAAAAAAAATTTAATTTAAAAAAAGTGAGATGCATTCAACACAAAATGTGTTTAAAGATTGCTGAACTAGATAAAAAGAAAGCTATAGTACCACCCACGGAGCGACCCCTGTACTTCATTGACAATTGAATAGTAAAGCAATTATTTAACTAAAGATTTTGTAATGTGTTAAAGATTTGTAAGCTTAACTATTTCGATAGCACAATTCTAACCATGCGAAAGATCGGCGTTTTGGGGCCCGTCAACACACATACATAGACGTTAATATATGTGTGTGTATGTAACCTCTGAAATACACTATTGTCATTGCATTCGTTGTCGTTCTAGTTTCTTTGAGCAGAGCCATCGTTGTTGAACTTCTAGTTGATTTTTTTCTTCCAGCGCACTCTTTTTTCTTTTTCTTTTATATCTGTTTAATTAATGTTAATTCATGCATTATAGTGAAAAAAATAAATCATATCAAATGAACATTGTAAATAGTTTGTTTATTTGTTCTAAATTATTATCCTATTTTATACTATTATACTATATAATATAATTGGGTCTATCTGCGTGGGGGAGAACCGGCTGCTGCGGTCATCAATCTTCGGAATTCGGGGTAGAGGCACCCTCATTGGCACTAATGTTGTTGCTATCAAAATTGGGCAAGCATATGGCCAGTTCAGACTCAAAAATGTCATGTAAGTGCTTGGCTTTGTTGTCCGTTTTCCAGTTCTTAAATATTCCAGTTATTAAATATATATGGATTTGCGTGTACGGCTCAGGACTGTCGGGATTCAGTCGTCTGCGTATATCATCCAATGACATGGAGGGCGATTCTTGGCCACGGAATTGGAGACTCTGCTCATACTCACAGAACAGTGTCAGGCAGATGTGCTGCAATATTTTGAGCTCAGTGGGCTCAGCTTGGATTTTTTCACACTAATACATAACATACACCGCCAGCACTTCCTTTGCAAACGTACAACTGGTATATGACAATTACGATGGAATGCCTTTGGGCATTCGTCGCAACAGATCAAATCCCCGCCATCCATACAAGCGGCACACACATCCTCATTGAGGTCATCTTTTTCTGGAGTATTGGTGGTCTTGGTTGAGGTGGTCCTCGTACGTCGTGGTTGCTGACGTGGTGGCGGCGGCTGGGGCCCATTGTTTGTAGGCGCCGGTGCCGGAGGATTTTGCTCGGGTTCTGTAGCAACGCAGCCCAGCTGTGAGATGACCTCCTGTGCGGCATCCAGATTTAGATCCACGGTGATTTTAAATGGTATCTCCGGATCGGGTATTTCCGCGTGTTTCACAATGAGTTTATTAAGCGTCAATGTCAGCGATCTTTGAGCGGATAAAATGGCATAATCGCTGCCATTATTCAGAGAGTTTGTCATAAATTTCATGCAGTGATCCGTGTGGTCCAACAGCGAATGCAGCATTACCTCTTGTCCACGAGGACTTTCCATTTCATACCGCAAATCTCGGGTAGCTTCATTTCCAGCTGGTTGCGACGCACATTCACTGTTTCTGCGATTTTATCAAACATGGCTCTTATTTTATTAAGCCCGGCGTTTTTCGTTTCTTCAATCAACTGATGCCGTTCATCCAAAGACAGCTGCACACGTTTGGAATTTATCGCTGAGACGAGCGTAGTCAGAGTCTGTTTGGATTCTGGGGCAATCTGATGAGCAAGCTTATATTTATGATGCTGATGATCAACTATCTGGCATTCGAAACAGGTCAACTTTTCGCACGTCTCGCAGAACACCGATAGCAAGTTCTGTTTATGCAGCTGAAACACATACAGTTTTTCAGCACTGCCGGCTAGCATTGTTGTTCATTGTTGGCCGCGGAACCATCGCCACTGTCTCCGGCGGCACACTATTCCATCAGGAACTGATTGTCAGTTATGTTGCATTTGTGTGAGGCATTGGTGCTTACGGGACAATGGATAAGATCCGTCTGCGAGACATTTGTGGTCACACACTGGCCACATGCCCCGTGCAGACATTCCAACAGCTTGGGCTAATCATTGCGTCCCAAGTCCTTAGCACAATATACACATTGGAAAACCAAAATCATTTTTGTATCTTTTTTTTTCTTTTGATGTGATAAACACTTGTGAAATAAGAAAAAATATACGTACGATTGGCAGCTCTAGCAGCTGATGCCGATAGCTACCTATGGGGTATAATGTTGAATTGTGGTAATCGATAGTATGTCGTATTATTGCAATATGTGCAATTGTATGGCCAACCGTGAGATACTTAAATATGACTTCCAAAATATATATGCGTATGTATATATTGGAAATTAGGTAGATCATTAATAACTTATTGAACAATTTAAAATGCCTAAATACCAAATTATCACTAACCATAAAATAACAGCATTTTGCATTCAAATACTTAACATTAAATGTCCTGGTATTATATGAATATATATTAATAATTTCATTGAGCTTAATTGAATATTGTGATAAAGGGTATTAAACACAACGATCATGTGTTGTTGTTGTTTTTCGTGCTTCGTTTTGCCAATTCCCGTTGGAATCGTTCGCATGCATACACAAACAGACGGCCCAAGGCCACATGCATTAAATATATATATATTCATTTATAGTATTAACAATTTAAATTTAAATATCTTATTTTAAATGTTTTAATTTTTTACTTAAATAGAATAAAAAAATATTAATTTTATATAATACGTATTATATAACAATTTCATCACACCCAAATCACAAAGTAAGGACAATTATAAGAGTTTATGCTTCGAAATAAACAAAACAATAAAACAGACCGAATACATACGAGAAAACATGAGCTGTCAAAGCAAAAACGAATTCAAATATTGAGGCAGGCCCAGAAGTATAAGCACACAAGCAATAAACAAGACATAAAGAAGAAGGGGCGAGACGATCTTAACCGTACGTCTGAGACTTTTTTTTAACAGTGGAGGAGTACTCTGTTTTCCACTCTTAGTTTACATTGCTAACAGAATCAGAATGAAATCTGTTAACGGAACGCTTATCAACAGAATGTCCTAAGCATTTTCTGGCTGTTAGCTGTAATCGGAAGCTTTCTTATCACTAACATTGGCCATTGTTGAAACCATTTAGAATTGTTGAAATGTCATCAAGCTCTCACATACTTGGTCAATCATAGTCGAAAAACAAGTATTTACCCGCGCGTTTCGGTTGAATTTTTGCTGCGGAAAGTCAATTGAAGTTGTCAATAAAAATATCGCGCAACGTAAATAATTTAGCGAACTCGAGATTGTGTGTGCTGTGATATCAGTGTTTTATTTTTATTCCATAAACTCTTGAGCAAGAGGCACAAGAAGTTATTTACAAATCAAC
Organism: Scaptomyza reducta; assembly: GCA_035044485.1. Taxonomy (NCBI): domain Eukaryota; kingdom Metazoa; phylum Arthropoda; class Insecta; order Diptera; family Drosophilidae; genus Scaptomyza; species Scaptomyza reducta. Next base: position 3,664,523 of record JAWNNV010001315.1, on the reverse strand, counting down.
TACACATTGTTAAATCAACAATAAAAACATTTCATTGCGAGTAGAGTTTATAAAATGCCTGATAATAAAACAGGTTGCCCAGTATAATAAAACGTGTGTAAATGAATTTTAATATTATTGAACTAAATCAAATTGAAGCAATCAATAAATACTTTGTTGTGCTCAACGTTTGGCCATACAAGCAGCAATTAGCTTTGAGCCAAAGAGGTAAGTTCTGGTCAGAATACAACGGAAGAATTGAATGGCCAAATAGAAAAGTGCCATTAAAAGGCTAATGCATTGCTGACTGTGCATAAGTTTCCTTACTTCTTTTTTATGGCTGCTTGCATTGATTAAAATCCATTTATTCGATTGCAAAACATGTTAAACATGTTAGGTAATTGCGCTACAATCAACCCAATATGTCCAAGAAGTGGTATTTATCTCTGGGGGTATAATAAAGCAATATTGCATTCACAATCCACATACTTTTACTACTATGTCCTGTCAGGACAAACATGAGAGTGTGTTAGCTTGTGATGTGGGTCAAGATGCAGCAAAGCAAGTATGCCGCCTGCAGTAACTTTTGCATAAAAAATTTGCATTTCAATCCTGACAGTCAGAACAGCTCCTTAACAGCTTAACGCAGTCATGTGTATTCGAATATTAACTTTGAAATTGAAATTTATTTTTAATATATTTTTATTTTTAGTTGTGGTAAAGAATTGTTTACGTATAAATATGCGTGGAAGTACAAAGTTAACTAAAAACCTAATTGTTCGTATGAATAAAATTTAATTACAAGTGTAATTTGTTTCAGCTAAATATTTTATAAAACCTAATACGACAAAATATTCAAATAAACCGGTGAATGTTTTCAATTATCTTATGTTCAAGTGTTTACCACTTAAGAAAGGTCAATTAAGCTTTTAATTGAAAATCTATTTAATCAATCTTGTTGCGGTCACATTAAGCTCTCTTTAACTAAACAACTAAGTTTTTGCTGTTACTTGAGCCTTAAACTATATTTTTTGTGGTGATCATTATCAGTCAATAGTTTTTTTTTTCTGTACTTATCTTATGCTCTGCATTCGGAATTGCTTTAAGCACAATAGTTACTTGAGTAACTATTTGGAAAGAGTGTCAGTTCTGTGTGACACACAAAGGCATTGTTGGCTCACACGTACAGTATTCGCTTAGCTTGACATCGAAAGGGGTTGTGATTTCTGGCGACTCGCTAATATGTGCTCAACTTAAACGTACACAAAGTTACGGAGATGCAAGCAGAACAAACAAACCAATACTATGCGTATGCGTAATATTTTTAGATGTGATTTTTTCTGATACGTATAGCTTCATGGTTTCTCTTGCTCTTATCAATTTGTTCACTTATACACAGAAAACAAGAGAACAAATGTGGATAGCCACAAGCAAAAATAAATATTTGGCAACTTAGGCCAAACGAAAACAATAGCAAATTTTGAGGTTTTAGCTATGGTGAATCAAAATATACTCAAATTAACATAGACCACAAAAGCCTTAAATCCGTTTTCTGTGCCCATGTTCGAGTATTTTATGCATTTTCTCTGTCGTGAATGCCTTTTTTTTCCATGCAGCAAACATCATCTCAAACTCAATTTAACATAGATGCATTAGCTCCCCTTTTACTCACATGTCCTTTCCATCCGACAATTTTGATAGTCTGTTCAGGAAGCTTCATTTCAAATTTATGTTCAACATGAGGTTTTGCATAATTGTATAATGTCTGCGTTTAATTACCATGAACGACTTTGGTATCATAAGATTGGTCGTTTTAGTTTTGTTTGTGTTTCATTGGATGTTTTTAATGTCAATAATGAGTAATTGCATTTCATGAAAACATTCTTTCAGGGCTTCTTACAGAAATGAGCAAATTCATTGCATTAAAACATTCTTTCAGCGCTTCTTACAATATTTTTGCTGAGCATTTAAAAGGTATTTGTGGAAAGTATTAAAGTTTATTTCATAGTTCCTATATCCAAATTAACAAAAAAACAAGTAAGTAGGCTCTACTTGAGAAAACCCGCTAGAAGATACCCTGAATTATTATTATCGAAAACATGAAATGGGAAACGTTATTTCAAAAAGTATATATGATATTTGTGATTGAGCTACTAAATTTTTGGACAATAACTTTACCAACATTTTATGCACAAATTATGCTCCTGTTACGAAAGTTTTAAAGCATAATTCAACACCGGATTTTGGGTAGAATCACTATCACTATCACAAAAGCAGCTCTCTGGCATGACGTTATTCGCTATCTTTATTGAATTTGCATAAATATTGCGTATAAATCAATTACAAACTAAAACTTTCAGTTTGTGTGCTAAATGATATTGTGCGCTCGGCGGACGTACGTATAAAATGGCGTGATAAAACTTTCCCTAGTTTTCGGCAACAACTCTTTAAAAATATTTTGGCGCACAATTTTGGCTTGTGGTTATCTGTAAATTGAGCTCAGGGTAACGGTGTCTATATTTATATTCAGCTTGCAGTATTAAATATTCATAAATAATTTATATTTAGTTGCGGTTAAGCCAGGCAGTTAAATGTAATTACTGCTATAATGAATGGACATTTAAGTTGCATGCAAATTCTTAGATTTAAAACCGATTTATTAAAATAAAACAAGTTCAGAAATCCCGACTAAAAGATAACCTGAACCATATAATTAACGCCTAGTATGTTGCTAGTATGTGTCTGTGCATATGCTTATACTGCATACTTGACTTACATTCAATGTTCTATATTTCTCAACCGATTTCAATACACAGACAGACATACATTGCTATAACGACTCATTTGTTGATGCTAATTAAGAACATACATATTTTATGGGGACGGAGATGCTTCCTTCAGTCTGTTACAAGCCTTAGCTCAAATCTATTTTTTTTTATTTTTCAATGAGGTCTAAAAACATAGACAAAGTTAATTAACCGTTTGATATACAAGCTGTGCGAATACAAATACTTCCACCCAATGTCGATTCTTTAAAGCTTGATATCTTTACGTTTACCCAGTTGCAAACGCGCGCAATTTGTAATCTTATCGATTGACGAAGCTCCTTGATTTCTAACTAAAAATAAACAAATGCCTATAAATAGTGCAAACTGAATTGTAGACGCTTTGTCTTGACAAACGCCTTCATTGGTTTCTAGATTTAAAAAATTTCTTATCGAATGGACTAGAAGTGGCTTACGGAAGGCTTTGTCTACATTGCTCTATGTCAACTTCAAAACTTTATGTAATTTCGAGTGTCACTTTGCTAATGGCATTGAAATAAGTTGGCTTAAAAATATAATCAAATTGTTCTTTGTTTTACTTAAAACTGCTGAAAACTTATCTAAGGAAGACGCTAGGAGTTTGAAACACAAAGAAACAATATACTATAATAAAATTGTTGACTATGTATAGTCAGATAGATAAGCATGCTAATGCAGAGGTCACGCTATTCATTCTGTTTGTACCATTTATCGCATTTGGTTTTCATGGTTTTGCTTTACAAGTTGAGTGCTTAAATCAACCCGAAACTATGAGTACGTACAACACGAGCCAACAATGCGAAAACAGCCCAACGTTAAATACATAACATTTGTTGCAGTACAATTCTTTTTTTTCTACAAATTGTGCACATGTGTTGTGGTGTCTGAGTACAAGCTTTAGGCTTCATATACAGTGTATCTATAAGTACATATTTGTGCATATGTAGCGGGTATACCCGTGAGTAAACATGATTGATACGGACGAGGTGCAGTTGTTGGTCCGATTGGGAACTGTCACTTTTGGCGATCTTAATCGATCAGCAGTTATTGAATTTTTTTAACGCACTATAAATAACTTGACGCTTGCCAACTGATTAGCTTTTTGATGTTCCAGCCAATTTGCTGATAACTATTTTGATTCTCAATTTTCACTCCTTATTTTTTAGAGCCACCTCAACGGCTATTTATAGCTGATACCAATTTCAAGTCAGTCATGCAATCAGCAATTATATGAGAGCAAAACTCATAGACCAGATAATATAAAATAATAAATAGAAAAATAATCATTTTATTTTTTTTATGATATTAATTTAGTCAATGAATGAATTTAGCTTGGAGTAAAATTGACTTTAATTCATAAAAATCATTTATCTTTCTGAAGAAGTGATAAGCGGTATATTTTATATTATAATAATATATATAATATATAATATTTTTTATCTTATCTTTAAAACTTTTGAGACGTAATAGATGTATTAATAATTCATGGGTCTAAATATCACAATGAAATAGCTCTTTTAAAGCCAAAATGTATTCAAATTCTCAAATTTATTATTTAATTTATTGCATATTCATATATGTCTAATTGGTTTGTATAATTTGACATTGATCAACTATTGGAACTACTATGAAGAAACTCATGTTCGGGGTATACTCTAGTCGAGCATTCCTAAGTTTATTTTTTACGTTATTTGTCAGTGGCTAAGTTGTTCAATATGATTGATGTGGGGTTTCTCATTTTTGTATAGCAAATAGTTTGGCGTTTTGCCATATCATAATGAGGTGTTTCAAATTGTTGTTGATATCAACAGCACATGACCCAAAAGATTTGATATTTGGTATCGTTTTGACATTTTGGTTTCCAGATTGCAAATTGCTTCTGCGCTACGCTATTTGCACTGTCAAATGCTTGTGATGAATTCTTATTATTATTATTTACTACAACAGACTACAACTCTGGCGCCTGAACACATTAGGCTGTGATAAGGGAAATTCTTCACGCCACCCTCATTAATAGTTATGTGTTTACGTCTATTGCCAGTATTTTGTTTGCATAGTTCAATGTTTGTCGCGTGGCTTTTTGACTGTGTGATTGCCGTGCGATATTTTTTACCGCGCTGCGTAACCACAATCTATAATTGTATCAATGCCACAACGATAGGGAAACTTGACTGCAGACAAAAGAAAATATGCACCGAAGAATACATGCTCTTGCCATAATAAGTTTATTTTTCCTTTTTTGAAAGCCGTTTTGAAAGCTTATATAGTCCAAAGTAAGTGTACTTGCATTTCATGATTCTTCATTGATTTGAAATTGGTTTGGCATATAGAACAACATGAGTTGTCTTGTTCCTTGATAAGATTACAAAATCAATGTTCACAAAAAAAAGTTTGCTTCTAGCTATTTTAACTGTTGTTGTACTGTTTTGTGAAAACTCAATTGGTGAAAGTTGATTATTTGCCATAAAGCGAAAATTGCATTTCCATTGAAGGTAATCCAACATCACTGTTATCAGCAGCAGGTTTGGTTTGTAGGAGTTTTTCGTTGGAATTAACCTTGTTTTATCTTGCTGAGGGGTTTCCATAGCTAGTCCGTGTTATTGTTAATATTTTGACCAAAAAACATTTCCAACGTGAGTCATGTATGAAGTCATTAAGGGTCAATAAAACTCAATACGTCGGCCCAACAATTCAGATATATACACCTATGATAGTCGGAATGAACTGTTTACGGCCGTCGTAAATGATAATTGAAGTGGCACACAAACAATTTCCAGCCTTTTTTCGAAGTGTGTATCTGTCGGAAGCTTTAATAATAGCTTTAAAAGTTATAAGCTTTTATTATGCTGTGTATTTATGTTTAACGAAACAAAACTTCTTTAGCTGAAGTTCAACAGACGATAAGTACAAGTCGATTGATTAATTGATTGAGAAATGTTTTATGATGATAAACAAATGCAAGGAAAGTTTTTTGTCTTGTTTTGGTTGCAGAGACTTTGATTTTAATTGCGGTATTTGTGTGCCATGAAATAGGGGAATAATGTGTGAGTAAGTAACTTCAATTCTCCATAACTCCGGTGTTTCTCAACCGATTTTAAAAAAATTCACAGATTGTCATTATTTTGTCTAATGTTTGAAACGTCGTCTTGCTGTTTTCCAAATTCAAGATTTTCTTGTTATCGATCACATGTGTATATCGGAAACGGGAAAAGTTATCGAAAATTTAACACAAATTTGTACTTTCTAGGGATTAGGGGAGCTTATGTTCAAAATCTAGAGTCTCTAGCTCTTATAACCTCTGAGATCGACGCGTTCATACAGGCGGACAGACGGACATGGGACTCGGCTGTTGGTGCTGATCAAGAATATATATACTTTATGGGGTCGGATATGCTTCCTCCTGCCTGTTATATACATTTGCACAAAACCATTATACCCATTTTCAATGTGTTCAGGGTATAAAAGTAGGTTAAATGGGAAGCTTTTAGTCATAACAAGCCAAGGAAATTATTTATGAACTGGGCGCATAATTCAACGAATATGTATGTAGATGCGAACAGTAGATTAAAGTTCATCATACTATTTAAACCTTTTATATACATTTTTAAATGGACTCTCTTTTAGCTTAAACATGCAGCAATCAATGGAATTTAATTAGCAGCGTACTACAAATGAAGAAGGCAAAAATTCAATCAACTCAGTCGAAGGAGTACCAGGACTAAGCTGATGCCTGGGCAACTAGAGGAAGATGCAAGATGCAAGATCAAAGCGTTGCAAATCATTTGAAATTATTATGTGGTCGTGGCAGTGGCCATACTCAATCATAAATCCTGCAAACATGAGGCATGAACTCTTATTCTTGCTGTTCGGTTTGGTCTGCTGGGACAGCTGTTTCGCTAAGTGCCGCGACGAGCCGGCTCGTGAATGTGAGGCCATCTGTAATGCGAATGGCGGTAATTGTTCCATTCGTGCTCTTGTCCTGCTACCCAATGATGATGGCTACGAGGCGTCGCTGCAGCGGGTGTTGCCTATCCTCAAGGTGGCAGAGCAGCAGATACGTGCAACGGCGCTAATACCGCCATACATTGATTTTGAGTGGCTGGCCAACGACATCAAGTGCGATGCCTCCTTGGGCGTCATCAGAGCCATGGATGGCATCATCAAGCAGTGTGCTCAGGTCATTTTTGGACCAGTTTGTGACTATTCGCTGGGTAAGCAACCGAAAACCTATGTTAAAAATTAAATTTGTGAAAACATGATGTTCGATCAAAATAAGTGTTGAACTTAATACTTAAATCACGAACAAATGGTATAAGTTTATTTGGAAAGTTTGGAAAGAAACTGTTTAAGCCTGCATTTTTTTATATTTGAAGTGCATTATTTGATTCAATTTTTTTTTTTATCGATTTGACACAACTTTCACGCTCAAAGCACCCTAGCCATTGAACTGCTGTCAAGCACTTAATTTTAACGTACTCAATTCCTATTTCAGCTGCTGTCAGCCGCATTACGAAATATTTCAATAGCGAGGGTACACCCCTTATCACCGTTGGCGGCTCAACTTATGACTTCGAGCAGAAGAAAACCGATTGTGAAGATGAATTTTATATGCTTCTGCGAACGGGAATGCTGAGTTTTGAGTCCATATCTGAGCTGACCATAAATGTGATGAAAAAGTAATTTGGCATTTATCCTAGCAAACATTTTCCAATTATTGTGCAATATATTTCTCATCATAGGCACAACTGGTCTCATTCTATATTCTACTATGAACGCGATGGGCAGCGTAGTGTGGCTGGTATGCACACCTGCTTTCTTATGATGAAGTCCCTAGGGAAGCAGATGCGTAATGAAAATATGACATTTGCACAGTATCCGCTTGATCCATATAATACTAATCGAACGGAGGAAATGCGCCGAGAAATTGGCAACAAACATTCAAGTAAGTAAACAGCATGTTATTGTAATTATGAATGTGCTAACAGCAGCGAAAACTGCCAATGAGAATGTAATAGCAAGAGAGGAAAACGTTTAAAGTTAGGTTTAAAATGACTAAATACCAAATATGTAATATATATATTAATAATTTCATTGACCTTAATTTAATATTGTAACAAATTATTATTAAGTTCTCGTTGATTGGTGGGTTGCAGTAACAGAATACTGTTAATAACATTTTTAACAATACGTAGCTTAGTAAAGACAGCAACCAACTGCATTTTGGTTGGTGTCTTAGAGCATTACTGTTAAAATACTCCGCCTGATAAATAGGTAAAAAGGTTAAAATAATAAGCTTTTGTAATTATCGATATTATTAACAAAAGAGCATAACCAATCAAAATTCGAAATATTTGAAAGTAAAATAATAAGTGGTACGAATATTTTAACTATTTATTAGCTGTACCAAAACAAATATACTATTAATTTGTTTATTAATCCGAGCGATTATTTGCCTTAAAAATGGTTTGGTTTTTAAGGGCAGTCAACCATTTTTAGGACTTCAATGCAATGTAATATACTCTGCGAAATATAAACAAACGCCACCCAAATACAACTCACATTAAGCATACTGAAAATTCGAAAACGAATATCAAACAGCTGCTGACATATACTAATACAACTTGCGAAAAGCCGGTTGCAATTACACATACTATGAACGCACATACAGAATAACACTTTCGATTTCGAAAAGCAAACACATTTTGCGCCGCTTGCAATTGAAGCTGCCAGAAGACGCTGATAAATCGTCAAGTGTAGACCTGTTTAAACAGACGAATAAGTGTTTTTTAGAAGTTGAAAATAGAAAAATTTTACGAAAAGCTAAGAATTAGAGTGAAAGTGACTTAAACAATAGCAAAAGAAATGTATAAAATATTTATACATTCACATATATTTAATAATAAAGTAATAGGTAAAATCGAAGCATATAAATCCGTTCAAGGCTGTCCAACTCTGACATGACGAAGCTACGCTTTGATAAATGGTGTCAACAGAGAAAAAAAAACGGCTTAAAGGCTTTTGTTTTGCAGACGCTTTTGTTATCCTACTTTCCTTCCATGCTTTATCACTTGCATGCATTTGTCTAAATTGTATAACACATTCTTCACATTGCGCATTTCCGGTTTACCTGCCTTAGAGCCTTTTGTAATGTTATATGTTATAACCCCTTTGCAAATACCCTTCGAGATACATTAAATTTTGTGCAATCTTCACTGTGCCGAATTAGTTAAGTGCACAATCGAATAGTAACGCCTGCCAACTGCTGAATTTCGCTAAATAGTGCGTGCTTTATTTTAATTTTTCATACAATTTAAACGCTGGAAATAAATTGAAGCTTTTGTTTGTGATTCGATTGAACAACAGAAGTGCCTTTAAGGCCGATTTTTTTTATTCTTATCCTAACACCATATTGCTAAATAACGAATAATTATAATTTAACTTCAAATGAAATTTTATTATCATGTTTGTAATTGACATAAACTACAAGTTTTATCACACACGCAAATAAAGGCATGGAAATCTGAAACACTGAAACTCGGTTAAAGACAAACTTATCAAGCTTTCAATTTCATTACTAAGTTTCTAATCTGAACGAGTGCTGCAAATATTTGTGGTCAGACTATTCTGTTCGTTAATTACTATGCAAATTACATTACGGACTATCAATAGATGGCCACTTGCATGTTTAACTGAGTATCTGTCCGCGTAAATGTGTGGGTGTGTTCTAAGTGGATACGCAATTAGCTGTTGATTGATTAAATTTGCTTAGATTTTAAATACTTAAGAAATTATTAGAACAGCACGAGAGATGTCAGAGATAAGGTTTATCAATTGTCATTGATATTTTTAAATATTTCTTCCGTATTTTAAATTATGATTTAACTTTATTTTTGTGGCATACAGAGTTTCATAATTTATTATATCATAGAATCAAATTCCTCCTTTCATAGGGATTTTTATTTGACTTTTAAAGAATATTTTTAATTGGCATAACAACCCTACTAGTCATAATATTGTGACAACTGAATAATTTCCATTCCTAAGCAAAAATGTTAGATATTTGTTTTCGACCACAACAAATGGCTGTGAATGGGAGCACAAATAACATTTGACAACAATGTATAATCCACAAGGGATTGTCATAGTCTGGGTTCGTGGTAGATTCTCCTTTTAGTTTACATAAGCTTTGTTAAACTGGAATAAATAAGTTTTTGATATGTATGTCGTGAATAATTTTACGCTTAACAAAACATTGTAAACTTCATAGCCAGTACGGCTTGACCCATATTCATTTTTATTTTGCCTTTGATCCTGCATTTTGTTGCCTTACACAAGAGCGCCTGAAGGAGTTGAAGGACATATGTTAAAAACATGTGGTAACTACAATTGTAACTATCCGGAGAGCTTTATGTTTTGTAGCAACTAATTGAGTTCACTGACTCACAACTTGAGGCTTACGACATAAAGAGAATTTCAGATTGCACAATGTGGGTGTACAAATATGAATTGCAGAAACATGTTTAAGCACATTCCAACTGTAAAAACTAATGAAAACTTAAATTTGTTAAAGAGCAAATGCAAGTTACAATTTTATATTAAAACAAGTAAGAAGGCTCTAGTCGAGAAATCCCGACTAGACTATACCCTGAACCCTATACAGTCAGTGCTTGCAAGTATGTGTGAGTGTGTGTATGTATACGCGTATAGTGCATACTTTCTTAACTTCAATACTCATGTCTCCAGTGTTTCTCAACCGATTTCAATAAGATTTTCACAGATTGTCAATATTTAGTCTAGTCTTTCAAACTGCATCAAAAAGTTTTCCAACTTCAAGATTTTGTTGTTATCGATCACATGTGTATATCGGAAACGGGAAAAGTTATCGAAAATTTAAAACAAACTTGTACTGCCTAGGGATTAGGCGAGCTTATGTACCAAATCTGGAGTCTCTAGCTCTTATAGTCTCTGATATCGACGCGTTCATACATACGGACATGGCTATATCGACTCGACTGTTGATGCTGATCAAGAATATATATACCTTATGGGGTCGGAGATGCTTCCTTCTGCCTGTTACAAACTTTTGCACAAAACCATTATACCCTTTTTATAGGGTATAATAAGTATCTATCTACCCTTGCAAAACGATGTAAAGAGAGGGACAGACGTACATGTTCTTATCGCCTCAGCACGCGATGCTGATCAAGAATTATTATAGATTAGGGTGTCGGGTATGGTACCTTCCATGCGTTACACATTTCATGATAAAATCAATTTACACTTTTACTGTGTATACTGTGTACTGTGTAGAGCTGAACTAAACCTAATATAATATATATATGCATTATTTGCAAAATGCTTTTTTTTTAAATTTCCTTAAAAAACTGTGAAATTAAAATATGAGATGCCTTTAAGATGCTAATTGGAACAGCAGCAAGCTGACTCTGAAATAGTTAAAAACTCGTTGTATGTTTGCAACAATTGCAATTTCATTTGTAAACAGATTACCTTTTTGCTAACGCTGCACCTTAAGGTTGCTGTTAAGCAGGAACAGCACGGACCATAAGGGTACTTAAGAACACAACTAAATTTGTGAAGAAACCTGATAACAATTTTGGCAATGAAATTATTTAAGATGTGCAGTAAAATGCATAAAGAAAAGACTTGTCAAATGAAAATTCAACGGGAAATTAAAAAAAAAATTGCCTACTTATCTGGGCAGCTACTATGTGAAATCGAAAGGTGGAACTTTGTTTAAATATATTTGCTATATAACATTTACATATCATACTTGTAGTTTAACGCCTCGGTATAACACGTATCAGACAGTTTATTAAATTTAATTAAACACAATTAATATTATTTATTTAAAAAAAATATTTTTTTTTAATATTATTTATTAACAAAAATATTTTTTTTTTGTGTATTAAAATGGATTCAATTTATACTAAATTAAAGTAAAAAAATCAATCTTTCTGCTGTTGAACATTTTAAAAATGTTTTCCTTACATTTAACAATGAGTGTTAATTGAAAATTTGTGTTGAAATGCAAAAGTATTTCAAAAGTCAATTATTTCGGTATTCACTCTTTCGGATGAGTTATAAGTACATTTCTTGGTGTTTAAATGTCAAAAAGAAAAGAGCTTTCGACTCTGACAAATCGAGAATGAAGCAGTTAAAGCCAAAATCTGTAAAAGTGAAATATTAAAAACACATGATAAAGCGTAAGGCAAGTACTTGTTTTTAATATCCACACACGCAAAATATAATTATTAAATGTATCAATATATTTTGAGTACATTCCAAGATTCTTAGAAACTAAACCCTAATTTAATATTCTGGTGGCACAGTTTAAAGTTGATTGAGTTAGAGAACAGTTTGGACAGCACTTAAAAAATTAAGTGCATTGAACAGTAATTTATTGCACAATTTATGCATGCAAAATCTCAATTTGCTGTTGCAGATAAAAGCAAACTTTCATCTCTGGAGACTATATTTCCTCTGTGTACGATGTGGATGTTTTTGTAACTAGTCAGCTTCGATCCCATTAGACTAACACTGGAAGATTTATTACGCCTTTTGTTCTCAAATATGGTGTAGTGGGAATTGAGTATGAATGCAACTTGGTCTGCCATAAGATAATTCAACCAGGAAAAGTTTTAAACTACAATCGAAATGAATGAGATTGAAAAAATCAAATTAGACTGAGACATTCAATAAATTATTTAAATAATTGTTCATACCATCTGTGTCCGAGAATATTGAAAGTTTAACAATAAAAAGTGACACCAGCAGTAAAGAATAAATCAAATAAGTTTTAAAAACTACCATGGCGTTTAAGTATGTACAAGTATCCGCAAGTGGTAGCCAATAAAAAAACGAACTACACTCTGCAACTTATGTGCAATGTTCATAGCAAATGATGTGGAATGTTGTACGTAAAAGTCTTTTTCCGCTTTTTAAACGAGCGCTATAAGTAGTCACGTAGGTAAAATTGTTTACTGCATAATTTGTTGACACGAAAAATGTTTTACATCGGATTAACTAAATGTCGAGTAGCTCGTTGGCATACGAAATTTGCAACCAAAATTGGCCAAAAGTTCCAATTTAAAATCAGTCATAAATTCTCGATTCGGCAAAATGTGTTAATTTTGTGGTTTATTTTTGAGTTTAATTGGTGCTAATAGTTAGTTAGTTATCGTGTATGTATTGATTTTATTTATTTATACTATTTAATTTTGAGTGAGCTGAATTTTGTGGTTGCTTAAGGATTAATTCTTTGAATCCTCTTACACGCAACAATTTAAAACAAAATGAAGCGATTTAGTTGACTTAAAGTATGTTGAATAATAGAAAAACAAGTTAGAAAGCTCTAGTCGAGAGAGCTATACTTGGGATACCCTTAGTAATTAACCTCACGCGCACGTTCATGGTTACAAATTACACAGATTTTCATTATTTCATTATTTTGAAGTTAAGAAAGTATATACAATACGCGTACACAAACATATGTACGTGCAAGCAGTGATTGTACGCATATACGGTTCAGGGTATCGTCTAGTCGGGATTTCTCGACTAGTGCCTTTTTAGTTTTTTTTTTTTTTGGCTATGATTATCCATCTGCCGTCTCAAGAGCCCCAGCACTCATTTTTCATTGCAAATTTTAATTATTACCGCAGACGCTGGATAGTGGTCTTTTTCAGTTACATTATGAGCTTTCGAGGCCTGAGGGTTTAAATGGCAAAGTTACATAAAAGCAATATAATAAAATATTAAAGGACGGAGGATAACTGGTAACGAATGATGTTTTAAAAAAGCTTTGTTTTGACGTCTGTTTTTCAAAACCATACTCCAAATTTTGTTATTTTCTTATACACATACTACTGTAAGTATCTATCTACTGAAACTAGATAAACATTTGTTCCATGCAATACCAGAGATGACACTTTTCAGTTCTTTCAATCAATTGAATTTGAATTATATGCAACAATTTGCCAAACTCCACTTTCAAATTACTCGATTACGAGACTTGATTTGATCAGCTACTATTTGAAACTTACTTCTGTTAAACTTATTGACTAGCTAGCCTTGTTTTAGGCTACACAAATATAGAACTGACGTTTCCTAAACTTGATATTAGGCGTGCTGAGCGGTTTGTGTCTCCGCTAACCCTATTTGGTTTCCATTTCCGAGTACTGCCAGCTCCTCATCCTCTTGTGACTCTGACTTGTGCTTTGTTTATGAGTGTCAACATATCCATGTTAAATTGGTTTTGTTTTATGTACACCAACATTTTGCACCAGTACGTTTGCCTTGTGTCATTTGGCCAGTGCAGCGCTCTCATAATTCTTCTTACTAATGGCCTGGTGCTGTTTACATCATGACATCTGTCGGCATTATCGCAACACCATTAAGAGCATAGAGCCAAAACAATTTTATAAGGTAGTTTTATATTTTGTTTAAATATTTTTCAATTTTTAATTAATCTTAAAATTGAGCTCAGCCATATTTTCATTTATATTTCTTTAAAAAAAAATAATAAAATATGTATGTATTTTTCACTGCGTTTGTCACTTATGTGCACTATAGTAAAGTAGAGTTAAGTTAATAAAAACATTCTTTGTATGCATAACAACTCAAACTAGAATTGAATACCAACATGTTTTATTCGTCCTTCTTGAACTACCACAAAATATGCATAAGAAAGGCAACTAGCAATACGGGCTTAAAATTAAAACGCGTTGCCTAGTTGATAAAATATTGAGTGGTCGTTTGACTGCAAAAATATATTTTTAAATCGATATCTTTTTGGTCTGCAAAAATATGATGTGCCGAAGTTTCAATTAAGAAAACAAAAAATGGCTACAAAATTTCAACATGACCGCACAATTTTTAAAGTATCAACACTAAAGAATGCAAATTCTTTTAAAATTGCATTTTAACTGGTTACTCTTTCTTGTAATTATATTTAATATTGTTTTCGTTATTCCCTTTTCCATGGCCAATGTGCACCTGGCTGAACACACTTGGTTAACCTCGATGACGACATGTTCAATGCTTTAAAGCACTCCGCGGTTTTAACAGACCATCAAGTCACAGCTATAAAAATAATGCAGTATTTATCAGGGCTCTGTGTGTGAGTGGATGTGTGAAATTTATATGCCACTTAAATACATATTTCAGTTCAAGTGCCACGAAATGTGCTATTTCTGCTGCTGCTGCTGCTTTTGCTGTGGATGCTGTTATTGTTTTATTGTTTGTGGGTCTTTAACTTGGCGTTAGCTTGCCAACTCACACTTACACTCAAACTTCCACAACACAACGAAAAGCATACAATTAAAGGCATTCAACATAATTTATGATCTTGCGACTGGTGTTGAGACGATTTTGGTCAAAAAAAATATATATTTGTTTATTCAAATTCGCTTAAAGCTCAAGAGTTTTATTGAGCGACCAGCAACTGTATTTGTTTGTATTGAATAGCTTGACTAACTTGATTGAACTATTTGCATTAAAAACAGTTCTTACCAGAGAAATTACAAAATTAAAGAAGCGTAATTGCTAACTGTATTTCGTAATTGAAACAAATTGATATGAGGCTTTAGCTTTTTATTAGCTTTGTTAAAAGTCTTCTTTCTAAAATATTTAATGAATCTAACTCTTGGCACAAATTTGCAAAACAATTTAAAAGTTCTCATGCTCAACTAATTCTGTTTTCTTTGGCAATCTATCGTTAGCTGTGTTGTAACCAAAATTAAAAATAAAATTCAGCTTAGATAGTGAATTCAAAGTTTTTACTGCTTATAGTAAACTAAAAAATATCGAAAGTCCTGAACGACTTTTTGATTCACGTCACTGTTGTCAGAAACTCAACGTTTTGAGCTGTTGCATAATATTTTACAACCCTGATCCATATTTTTCTGCGAGATTTTTCACAACATTTTCCACAGATACTAAAAGGAACCGACAGTTTTGTTGATTACTTTCCAACACATTTTCACACCATTTTCGCGTTGAATTGTTTGCGTGTTACAAATGTGTATTTTTGAATACCCTGCTTTAAAGTTTGAAGACTGTAGAAACTTATCATTTAAAGATACTTATAGTTTTTGCTTGTAATTCATAATTTTCGACTTTAAGTTAATGTCTCAATATTTTTTAAATATTTACTCACTATTACAGAGTATTTCTCGTACAGTTTTTGTAACATGCACATTGTTCATACTTGTTGACTTCGTTTCCAGATCACGGATGTGTCATGCTGACACAATAAAACGTTCAACTGACAGCTTACAAAAAGTTGTATCTAAATAATACATTTCGGGAAAAGCGTAATTGCTAGCTGTATTTCGTAATTGAAACAAATTGATATGAGGCTTTAGCTTTTTATTAGCTTTGTTAAAAGTCTTCTTTCTAAAATATTTAATGAATCTAACTCTTGGCACAAATTTGCAAAACAATTTAAAAGTTCTCATGCTCAACTAATTCTGTTTTCTTTGGCAACCTATCGTTAGCTGTGTTGTAACCAAAATTAAATTAAAATTCAGTTAGATAGTGAACTCAAAGTTTTTACTGCTTATATGTAAACTAAAAAATATCGAAAGTCCTTAATAACAAAAATATATATATTTCCCACTGAGTGGATACATTACAATGAATTGAACCCGAGGTATCAAAGTTATTTAAGGGCTTCAACTGAAAGTGAAATAAAAATAAGTTGAAAAGTGTGTTTGTTCCCGATTAGCTGAAATACATAAATGAACAGATTTTTAAATTAAATTGATTAATTAAAGTTTCTAGATGTATTTGTTACCACTTTTTATACCCTGAACCCATTGAAAATGGGTAAAAAGGGTATAATGGTTTGTGCAAAAGTATGTAACAAGCAGAAGGAAGCATCTCCGACCCCAAAAAGTATATATATTCTTGATCAGCATCAACAGCCGAGTCGATAAAGATAGATAGATATGTATGTGAACGCGTCGATCTCATAGACTATAAGAGCTAGAGACTCCAGATTTGCTCATAACCTCGCCTAATCCCTAGGCAGTACAAGTTTGTTTTAAATTTTCGATAAGTCTTCCCGTTTCCGATATACACATGTGATCGATAACAACAAAATCTTGAATTTGGAATACTTTCTGATGCTTTTTGAAGCATTAGATGAAATAATGACGAATCTTTTATTGAAATCAGTTGAGAAACACCGGAGATATGGAGCATTGAAATTAAGAAAGTATGCACTATACGCGTACACACACATTCTTGCAAGCACTGACTGACACTTAAAGTATGGGTATAGTGTAGTCAGGATTTCTCGACTAGAGCCTTCTTACTTGTTAGAATAGTTATAATACCATCAGTTTATGTGCATACAAATAATCCAATTTTTCGTCTGATTTCTACTGTTAAGCTAAACCAATTTAATATCCGGTGTTGACTTTTAATTTTCAATAATCATCATATGCACGCATAATGAAAATGTTTCCTCCTGGAAGCATATTGTTGGTATGTTAACTTTCCCCTGGGGCATTGTTACATGTGTGTGTGTATTAGTAATGGATTTATCATTATGGAATAGAAAATATTAAAATTAAATTATGTGGGCAACACACACACATTTTATATAAACATGCATTTGTGGGGAAATTAACTTTCAGCAACAATATAGACATAACAAATTTAAGCCCAGTCAAAAGAGAAAGATTTCTAATAATGAAAATAGATTGTGTATTTAACAAAGCAAGGATGCTATAAGTACGTTTGAAAAAAGGAAACTTTGTTTAGATGTGCTTTTTTTTGATTGATTTTTTTTTTAAATTATGTTTAAATGATGTCAAACAAAACGAATTTGGTTTAACATTATAGCCCCGAAGCGATTTTGTGAATTAAACTAATTTCAATATCAATTTCTAAGCTCAATATTCTTAATTAAAATCCACATTGAGTTGTCACATTTCGTTTTTGTTTCCCTTTTAGTTATGCATTGAAAATTAAATTGACTTAATGTGTTTCCCAGCACACATGTTTTTAATGCATATGTGTATGTAAGAGCTTAAAATTGCCTCTATTAAGATTATTAGAGAAATCAAAGATCATATTGATTATTTTTTGATTGAAATTTATATCATAGTTTTTAAAGAGAATGCAATTGAATGCTTTGTTATAAATATTAATAAAATAACAAGTAAGAAGGCTCTAGTCAATAAAGCTCGACTAGGAGATACCCTAAGCACTTAACATAACGCACACGCTAATGCATTATGACTAAACTTCAATCTTGTTTATCTTCGGCAATCCGAACCGATTTCGATGCAAATTTCACAGCTTACAACATTTTCAAACTTAAGATTAAATCGAAAGAGCTATCGATAATTTGAAACAAACTTGTTCTGGATGCGGCCATATTGTCTTGACTATTGATGCTGAACAGGAATATGTATACTTTATGGGGTCTGTTACCAACACAAAACAATTGTACACTTTTTTAGCCATTTCGATTCGTTCAATCGAAGCCTTTAAGCCTTTTTAATGCGTTTTAACTTTTTTCTTATTATTGGACGTATATGTACTAAAGAGAGTACAGTCAAGTGGCCCAACGATACCAAGCACCGGCTTGTTAACGCTTGGACGCAACCATAAAGCGACCCACCTCCCGCCCAACCGACCGAGGGGCGCACCGCGTAGAGTGAGGTTACGAAGGTCGCGAACATGTAGACAGATGACACAAGTTTTGTTTTTTTTTTTAGTGAGCAAGTAGGAGTGGCACTATGTATTAAGTAGGAAAGATCGTTATATAAAGCACATAAAATCAGAAAGGGGTTATGGATAGCATAATTAGAATAACAAGTTTGAAGATATATAGGTAACAAATTTCTAGTATTTCTGATCGGAACTGAAAAGCTAATTTGGTTTATTAATTCAGAGGAATCAATTTCCCCATTAATTAGTTAATGGAAAAAAGTTATTCCAAGCATTGTTCTACGATCAGAAAGAGAAGGAAGATTTATTAGTAAAAGTCTACTATAATAAGAAGGTAAATTAATGTTATTATCCCAGTTAAGGGCCCGAAGAGCAAAGAGCAGAAATTGTTTTTGCACCGATTCTACTCTATCTTGATGAATCCTGTATTTGGGAAACCATATACAAGATCCATATTCAAGAATCGGTCGTACTAGAGAAATATACAAAGTTTTTGTTATGTAGGGGTCGTCGAATTCCTTCGACCAGCGCTTAATAAACCCCAAGGCACTTGAAGCTCGATTCGCAATGGCAGAGATATGCTTGTCAAATTTAAGCTTTGGGTCCATTAAAATACCCAAATCCTCAACCCATTCAATCCGATCAAGTGGTTTCTTATCCTGAATATAAATGTTAAAAAATGGCATTCGTCTGTAAAAAAAACTTGAATAAAGTTGTTATAGTAAACGATAATCATTTAATCCTTAAACACTTTAAATTATAATTGCTTGTTGTTTTTGCAGAAACGCTGTTAATAACTCAGCATGAATCAAGCAAACCAACACGTGGGCAGCTGAATGTTGGTCAAAAAGTCAATTTGAGTGTGTTTAATCCTAGTATAGCTTAATTCCAGTTCCCTTCATGCTCAACGTCATAATGAGTGACGATTAATGGACGACTCTTTTAGCTAGTGGACAGCCCAAACAAACTCATAATGATGAGTTCAAAAACAGTTTGATGCATATCAATATCTAAATTTCAACCACATTTAGTGACTGTAGCAGAATAACTGTGATACGGGGCGTGTCCTTCAAATGTTTTTGATTAATTTGCTTCGCGAGGGGTGTTGATTTGCCAGTGGCCCCAAATCTGGACACTTTTTTTGATGAACGTATGGACCGTTGGATTTGCAAAGTTTCTAGCTTTGGGGGTGTCTAAAAAATGTCAAAAAGGTCATACGGACATACCAGGATGGAGATACCTTCGGTATCATAGTATAAATGTTTCATAAGGGCAGTAAAATCTATGTTAAATAAAAATATCATCGACTGAGTTAAAAGATTTCATTTAAATCAATTATTTTATATAAGGTTTTATATAAGGTTAACATCTTAAAATAATCATACCGGATATACAAACATTATAGTTGGCATCCAGTTCATTTAAGAATATTAAAGTTGTTGCAAGAACGTACTTAATCATAGAGCAGAATAAAACCGGGAGACGTTGCCAGAAACTAAATTTGTGGCTTTGCGTGAGTGGGGTTTGCAACCGACACAGAGTTTCAAGCCACAATCCATCCACAGCTTCTCATTCACACATACTCTGCTGTATACTCGGCTCTTAAACCGACATCTGCTGTGGGGAGAGTGAAGGCATTGGTTTGTTAACCGCAGTGAAGTCACTTCAACTCGACCAATTTGAATGGATGAATCTGAGTTGGGCTCTGATTTAATTCTAATTTTAGTGTTTCAAACTTTTGTTTAACTCACTTTGCGGTCGATTACATGTCTAAAACATAGAATTGAAAATGTATCTATTACGTTTTGTTAAAATCCTTTCTGTGAGCTTTTCAAGCCCTGCCACATATTAAGGAAAACTAGCCTTTGGAGAATTATAAAGTTGTAAGAATTAAAATAATGCGAAAAATAATTGCACAGCAATTAAAAGTAGTGAACCAAGTTCAAGTACATCTACAAAAAAATTGCTGTTTGCTTTTGCAAAAATGATGTGCTTTCACAGAAACCGGAGACTTACTTTGATACCAAGTAACCAAAAAATTAATACACTTTCATTAAATAAACACTTTAAGTTTCTCGTGTACTTTGAATTATCAAGCAATTTCTAAGTCAAGCGCTTTTAATGTGAGGTATTAAAACCACTCCTTAAAATTTATTTAAATAACTTCTAATTCAAAAACATTTTAATCTATCAATTAAATTAATTTGGCTTGGTCTGCTATTTAAGTACGCAATTTAATGTTGCTGAAACAAGAGGGAGTAAATAATTAAAATTAAATACCACTCAAGTTCATTGATTTCAATCGATGAAAGCATTTTATCGCAGAAAGCATGAATTGTTTTACGACTTAAAGCAAGTCATTATCCTAGCTCACTTGTATCCCCAATGCACTTAGTAATTTTCCATTTTGTACTCTAGCAATTCAGGAAATTCCCTTGGCTATGAAATTTCTGTTTTGTCATCGCTTTCGCGGTTTTAACATTAGTCAGAGTGCGAGGACAAGAATTTAAATGTGAACAGGAACAGAGCAAGAAAGTAATTTAAATAATTATTTAGTACACAGCACATTCAATATGCTTGAAAAGGAATTCAAGTCATTAAAGCTCTCATTTACAGTTTAAACAGACTGCTAGCATTTAATAAGCTACGAAATTGAAAGAAAAACTGCAAGTGTGGAATGTTTAACATTAGAATAAAGGATTATTAGAAGTGTATACAAAATAAAAGAGTTTTAATGGAGTAAGTATGACGACACCATTTTAATTGGATATTTCACTGAAACTTCATTTGGTTGCGTAGACATTTCGAACCATATAAAGCGCATTTTTATTTAGTACATGTGTAAAGATACTTTCTTAAATGTAGCTAGATTGAACTTGGAACAACCTAAGTTTGAAATAATTTTATATTATTTTAACATAGTGAAAACCTAGGCAACCTTCTGGTTAAACTAAGCTATTTAGTATTAGTAGGGTGGTTACATTTTTATTGAAGGATTTTGATTATCTCTGCTCATGTTCATGCTGACTATTTCAAAGAAAAGCTACTGAATCCTGTCTGGTTGCACAATCACCCGTAAAATGAATGAATGTCACAAATCTTATTCCAAAGAATATGTATATTTATATCACAATTGTTCATGTGTGAATGAGCTACAATAGTAGTGCTAGTGCTAGTGTGTCAATCAATAGAAAGCAATATCATTTGGCAAAGATGACAGCTTGCGAAGCATCTGTATCTTCCACCTGCCGAACACATTAGATAACCTTTGGCGTACGATATAAAATCTTTTGAATGCTGTGAATGATGCTATCTATTATGCGTATGCGGCAGGCTTTGTGGGTAACTCAAAGATTTAGTTTTGTGCCAGGATATTCCATTTCAGAAAGCATCGAAGCGACAGCGGATAAACCATTCATTAATGGTGCTCACTCGACACACACTATTCACACTATCACAAACAAATATTGGAAAACTGCAAACGCAGCGCAAATTAATGGCAAACAATTATCGTAACCCAACTCAGGCAACTTGGGCAACAAGTGCAGCTTAATATTCAAAAAACACACATGCGCATACACAGACAAACATTACAAACGCCAGATGAGACCCAATCGTAAACTGGTTACACTTTCATCCCCCTTATCTCATTTATTTGATTTATTAAGTTCAACTGTGTCCTGTGCCGAAGTGCGAAAACAAAAACAAAATACAGACAAGCGATGCATTGCACTGAATTAAATGAAGACCCATTCTCCAACACACGCACACACCACTCATATTGTGTCACAACATATAGTATATGGGTTTCCCACTGCGTATGTGTGTTATATCTGAATGTTTGTATATGCGAAGAAACGAGTCTCATGTGTGTGTGTTGAAATTGCAGCACAACAAATTGCAAATATGGTAACAACAATGTCAACAACAGAGAAGGCCTGAACTCTAAAATTATGATCCCCCCAAGTTCAATTCATAGATTTGTTATCCAGTAGCTCGTTTTTTGTACTGACTATACTATCCATTTTTAATTTATCAGAAAATTCAAATTCATTGACATGAAAGTCCATTGTGTGGGTGATTTCTCTTATTTTTTTTAAATTAGAGAAATTTGAGGCAATATTTCGATGAACTTTAAATAAGCCTATACTTTACGCGCACAGTCAGTGCTTGCATGTATGTGTGTGTGTACGCGTACTTTCTTAACTTTAATTCTCCATATCTCCGGTGTTTTTCAACTTCAATAAATTTCACGCATTGTCATTATTTCATCTAATGTTTCAAACGCCGTCTTCAAGTTTTCCACATTCAAGATTTTGTTGCTATCGATCACATGTGTTTATCAGAAACGGCAAGAGTAATCGAAAATTTAAAACAAATTTGTACTGCCTAGGGATTAGGCAAGTATATGTTCCAAATCTGGAGTATCTAGCTCTTATAGTGTCTGAGATCGACGCGTTCATACATATGGACGGACAGACAGACGGACATGGCTATATCGACTCGGCTGATCAAGAATATATGTACTTTATCCTTTTTACCCATTTTTAAAGGGTTCAGTGTATAAAAATAAATAAACTTTGACATTTTTTATTAATTATCAACTATTGGGTATTTTAATACTTTAAATATAAATAAAATTCATGCATAAATTAAGCATTTAAAGTAAGGTCTTAAAATTTACAGTTTTAATAAGATTTTAATAGCAACCAAATATAAATTTGTAACATAAACTTTTGCAGTTGAATGTAGCACACGATTTAAAAGGACAACAAGTGTATTTGGATATTAATATTATTATAATAATATTGTTTTTAAACTACTTTACATATATAAATCAAGCAATTTGCGATTTTACGTATACTTTTAAGCAATTAAGAACAATAAAGAAAGAAAAGCAGAACAAATTATATTTTTATTTGTTTAATTTTAACATTTGCATTTGCAGTTAAGCTTTGTGATTTACAATTAACGTTTTCCTTTTCATTTAATATAAGCGCTTTTGATGCTTACGTTGCTGCGGTGTTTACGTTATGTTTACGTTATCGTTGTAGTCGTCGTTTACTTCGTCGTTGGCTGCGTTTCTGAGTCGCCGACGAGTCGATGCGTCTGGCCGGTGAGTTTGGGAGATTCGTGCGTTCAGTTCGGTTTTCGACTCGAGCCTCAACGCATTGGCAAAAAGAGCGCGCGCGCGTTGAAAAACTTTTTTGAAAATATAATAATTATTTAAAAAACGTGACGGCTTTTGGCAGCCCAAAACACATACGAATTAAGTTGTTCATAAAGAGACGCTATGCAAAAGTGATGAGATAGAGTAAAGTTCATAAAAAGTACACAAGCGAAACGTACGTAAAAAAGCGTCTTTATAAATCGCCTTCGAAAATGATTCAGATACAAATTCCCAAGTGCGTTCGCGTTCTTATCTGCCCCAAACGTACTTGACATTAATGCTCTACATATAGTTTTTGTATCTAGACTAAATATAAATTCGGTTCGACATTTTTATCTGAAGCTGCATAGGTCAACGAAACCGAAGTTTTTACGTATTATAAAATAAATCCACTGAGAGCTGGTATTTAAGTGCAAATACCATTTGGCAACCGAAGCCTTTGACATAAATTAATGATAATTCGTTTAAAAATGTTAGTGTGAAGGCAAACAAATTTTGTTTTGTTTTTGGCGTCTTTTTGAATGTATTTTGACTTAAATCTCTAACAACTTCCATTTGCCGTCTGTGTTTAAGCGAATTGTGCACTGTTTCTAATAGAAACGTTTATTTTTTGCAAGTGCAAAGAAAATCAATGTCAAAATTTATCGGACAAGCATGTTCTAAAAAAAAATTTTGCCGCCACAAAACTTGTTTGCTAACAAATTATTATTGTATATAGTATGGGCAGTTTGAATAGTTTTGTTAAAATATTTTGAAAACGTGCTTAATTAGTTTTTAACAAAATATTGACATATGTTCTTTGCTTATTTAGAGAAAAAGGAAAAGCTCTCAATGATAAATTCTGTTCTTAATCAGACAACGGCGTCGCTTTGTCTCGCTTTGAACTAAATATAACGTTAATATTGTGTGATGCCGAAGCTATTAGCCAGCTTTTTTAATTTGTTTCTTAGTTGTTATTATATTATATGCATTTAATAATAAATTAACTTAACTCGAATAACATGAAGAAGCTGAGATATTTTTTATACACACAGAAAAACAGAGCATTTATTAATTAATGAATTACAATTAGTAATTGTGATTTTCTTGACTTTATTACTATTTTCTATTTATGTATGTAAACTCATCATTATTGCCGATAGCAGCGGTTAGCTAGGAGCATACATTTAAAATTTGCGCCAATGTTAGACTAATTAAGCTATGAAATGCGGTATCTAAAATCAAGTCATTTTCCACATATATTAACGCACAGCTTAATACTTTTTGATTTAGATATTAATGATTCGTGACCATGATATTGCATTATTTAATTAATTTCATTTAATTATATAACACTTTGTGCGTTGCCAGTTTAAAGAAATAAGAAACTAAAATACCGTTTGATTATCTACTAAAAATTCAATCACGATTTACATTGTGAATTCATTTTAGATTTTTCTTTAATATTCACAAGTGCCGCAATCACTGGAAGCATATTTACTTTTTTCTTATTTGTCACATAAAAAATGCATTCCACTTTTTTTTTATTACTGCTTTGCTTACCGAACTGCGTAAATTGTAATACTCGATCATTTATTTTCAACTACAGCTAAAAATAAATCAATATTTTCAGCTCACATTTCGCTCAAAAGGCCAACCGCAGCGAAAGCAATTTGCTTAAGCAGCAATCCCAAAAACAAAACAAATACATTACATAACAAATAATGACAATAGCAATGACAAGGGAATGCTAACAGAGGGTATCTGAACCCCTTTGCATTACCCAACTTTCGTAGATTTTAATCTTTAATGTAAATGGAAGTATACTGTCATAAATTATAGAAAAACAAGTAAGAAGGATGTAGTCGAGAAATACCGGCTAAACTATACCCTAAACCGTATTCAGTCAGTGCTTGTAAGTATGTGTGTGTGTTCGCATGCATACTTTCTTAACTTCAATTCTCCATATCTCCGGTGTTTCTCAACCGATTTCAAAAAAATTCATAGATTGTCATTATTTCGTCTAATGTTTCAAACGCCGTCTTCCAGTTTTCCAAATTCAAGATTTTATTGTAATCGAGCACATGTGTATATTGGAAATGGGAAGAGTTATCGAAAATTTGCAACAAACTTCTACTGACTAGGGATTATGCGAACTTATGTTCCAAAGCTGGAGTCTCTCGCTCTTATGAACGACGTGTTCATACATACGGACAGACCGACATGGCTATATCGACTCGGCTGTTGATGCTGATCAAAAAAAAAATATATATATATATACTTTATGAGGTCGGAGATTCTTCTTTCTGCCTGTTATATACTTTTGCGAATAAATTTTAACTTGGTCAGCTCATTAACAATCCACCCAACAACGGTTTGAACCGATTAATTCTGCAACTTTTAGCCTTTGGCTAAAAGGGGCCGTTCAAAAATCAACACACCAACAGTTAAGCGGCCAATGCAAATTGAGCAAACAATTAATGCTGCCTGAACTTCATTAGCAAGGCAAAGATAAAACAAATAATTCGGAAATATGATGGGTGGCGGGGAGGGAAATGTGTATTAAAAGCTCATAACAATGTGCGAACAACAATTATACATACTTACATGCATCGCAGCTCAGCTGTCAATAATTGTCTGCAGCTCTAACGGCACATAAACAAGCCAACACTAATGACTTCTGCCATTTGTTTGCTGTTTGTAGCTCTTTTGACTTTTGTTGGCTATTGACTTTTTGTCAGGCTGTGAGGCTGCCCGATCTGGCGATCGATCTGTTAATCCGCGGCACGTGTAAGCTCTTAAGATCGCTGTGGCCAAAAATAAGACCCGGTCAATACCGTAAGAAATTGAACACGCAAATACACAAATAATAGAAATGGGGAAGAAAAAAAATTGGCAACATTACTCAAGCAATACATTCTGTACTCTGTCTTTCTCCACATTGTTTGGGCCCTGACGAAGTTTGGGACTAACTCAAGTGTTATGACCCATTTGCAATGTTTGGCTTACTTTTAACAAGTAAGAAGGATTTAGTCGAGAAATCCCGACTAGACTATACCCTGAACCCTATACTTTACGCATACAGTCAGTACGTGCAAGTATGTGTGAGTGTGTATGTATAGGCGTATAGTGCATACTTTCTTTTCAAAATTCAAGATTTTGTTGTTATCGATCACATGTGGATATCGGAAACGGGAAGAGTTATCGAAAAATTAAAACAAACTTGTACAGGGATTAGGCGAGCTTATGTACCAAATCTGGAGTCTCTAGCTCTTATAATCTCTGAGATCGACGCGTTCATACATACGGACGGACAGACAGACAAACGGACAGACGGACATGGCTATATCGACTCGGCTGTTGATGCTGATCAAGAATATATATACTTTATGGGGTCGGAGATGCTTCCTTCTGCCTGTTACATACTTTTGCACAAAACCATTATACCCTTTTACCCATTTTCAATGGGTTAAGGGTATAAAAATAGAAAAATTTGGGCCATGAAATAGTAGTAATGAATGAGTAATGAACTATACAATTAAAATAATTATTATTGATATTGAAAATAATAATATTATTTTGTTATTTAGAACCGAAATATATAAAATTTGGGAATTAACAAAATCTTTAAACTTTTGTCAAGAAGTAAGAAATCTTAAAAAAATATCAAATAAATATAGTTGAATGCTAAAATTTTTTACTTTTGTAGTTAGTAAAAAAACAACAAAAACTATTACAACATTATACAAAGACTTGTACGATTTACTAATAAATATAGCTTTGTAAATAGCTCTAACGACTTTAATTTTTCTAATAAATATTATTATTTACTGTATGTACGTTATTATAAATCTACCTATGTCTTATGTCTTCTGTGCTTAAAAGTTCGTTTGCCCTTAAATCTTCACATCACTAGTAGATAAATCAACAAATGGAGCCAGCAATTCAAGATAAAAACAAGTAAGAATGCTCTAGTCGAGAAATCCCGACTAGTTGATACCCTGAACCCTATACTTAACGCTTGAGTAGACTTCAATGTTCCATATCTTCGGTGTTTCTCAAACGATTTCAATAAAAACTTTACAAATTGTCAATATTTCGTCTAATGTTTCAAACTGCATCAAAAAGTTTTCCAAATTCAAGATTTTGTTGTTATCGATCACATGTGTATATCGGAAACGGGAAGAGTTATCGAAAATTTAAAATAAACTTGCACTGCCTAGGGATTAGGCGAGCTTATGTACCAAATCTGGAGTCTCTAGCTCTTATAGTCTCTGAGATCGACGCGTTCATACATACGGACGGACGGACAGACAGACGGACATGGCTATATCGACTCGGCTGTTGATGCTGATTAAGAATATATATACTTTATGTGATAGGAGATGCTTCCTTCTGCCTGTTACATACTTTTGCACAAAACCATTATACCCTTTTTACCCATTTTCAATGGGTTAAGGGTATAAAAAAAGAAATGCCTCTAGGCATCATTAAGTATCTTTCTAGCAATCTATTATTGAAGCGCTTTTTTATCATTTATTTTGTTAATACTTTTGTTTATTATTGCCTTGAGGTCATTTTGTATTCAGTATATTTTTAGCATCAGCTTTTTGTGAGTTAGCCAGAGATTATCACTCATTTATATTAACGAAAAAAGAAAGAAAATAATTTGTCGTTTTAATTTGAAAATTATTTTTTTTTACCTTAAAAACGAAAACCTTTGCCACTCATTCAGCGCTCAAAATGATTTGTGGTTAATAAACCGCTTTTGGGTAACAAGAATCTTTCGGCCATTTCATTCTTCACTTCTTTTGTAATTCTTGCCAAGTATTTTCTTTGGTAATTCCCGTTAAATTTTTAAAAGACTTTAATAATATGCGTTCGTAAAAAAGTTCCTCTAATTTCCATGCATACATTGACCAAAGCTGTCAGGCACTTTCGAAAATATTTATATGTATTTGACGTAGGTGTAATAATTTGAAGTTTACCGTCCACCAACCCACGCTTAAATAAGTGTCAGTATTTAAAATAAAATTCAATACAAAACGTTAAAAGTGAAGGTCAAGCTGGTTTATTTTTAGATCTTTTGTTTTTCGAATTTGTCAACCCGATTAAATATTAATGTTTTCACTTTAAAAAGCAATGCAAAACAAAGTAATTTTTTGAACTTTCCTTTTCATATATTTCGTTTCAAATTCATTGATCTAACTTAAACCGTTAAACAGCACAACAACTAAATAATTAATACCCAATTTATATGTAAATTTATTGAACTTCACTGTGTATAAATTGCCTTGTGCTAATAATAGCTAAATATTCATATCGTTAACAAACTGCAAGTGTTTTTATTTATGAATTTAATTCTGTTTTTTTTTTTTTTTTTTGTTGCATTAATAAATGTATAAAGCCACAAAAAGTATTTATACCCTGAATCCATTTAAAATGGGTAAAAAGGGTATAATGGTTTTGTGCATAAGTATGTAACAAGCATCTCCGACCACATAAAATTCTTCTATATCATCAGCATCAACATCCGAGTCGATATAGTCATGTCTGTCTGTCCGTATGTATGAACGCGTCGATCTCTGAGACTATAAGAGCTAGAGACTCCAGACTTGGAACATAAGCTCGCTCACCCCTAGGCAGTACAAGTTTGTTTCAAATTTTAGATAACTCTTCCGTTTCCGATATACACATGTGATCGATAACAACAAATCTTGAATTTGAAAAACTGGAAGACGGCGTTGGAAAAATTAGATGAAATAATGACAATGTGTGCATTTTTTTTTAAAACGGTTGAAAAACACCGGAGATATGGAGAATTTAAATTAGGAAAGTATGCACTATACGCACACATACTTGCAAGGGTTTAGGGTATAGTCTAGTCGGGATGTCTCGACTAGAGCCTTCTTACTTGTTAAATATTTGTTTTCGTTAAAAAATGAGCATCTGCAGCTATGTAAAGTACGAATATTTATTAAATTTGTGTTGTGAAAACAAGAATAAATGCAAATAAAAGAGCAAGGCAAATTCATATTTAACAAAACAAAACAAAAAATTGACATCATAAGTTTTTGATCATAAAAAATACAATAATGAGTAATTAAAAAAATATTTGTATATATAGAGACATATACAAAAAATTTGAACGATAAACAGAAGTGCAAACATGTCGAGGCTTAAAAACAAAACAATTGAACAATTATATGCAAATCATATAAGTACGAATTGTGCAATAAATTAATTGCGCCTTATTGTCTTGCAGGCAGCGTCTCAAAATTTGTGATAAAAAGTGAAACAAAAATCAAGCAGCTACAAAAAGAGTGCAAAATTCAATAAAAAAAATACTATCATTAATAATGATATCGAGTTCAATAAAAAATGGCTACGTTTTGATCGGGCACGAAACGAGTTATATATAAAACCGACCACAAAAATACCATAACAGGATTTACAGGAAGAACCGAAACATCCACATCTTATCGAAGGCAGTCGCAGAATGTCCAGCAACATTGTGCGGCAGCCACAAATACAACATCAACAAGTTCACGAGTTTCTGACGTTGCTGCTTCTGCTGTTCCTGATACCCAGTCGAGAGCAGGACCAGCGCCCGCCCATGCCTGGTTCTACAATGTGGCAGCAAGCGATGCTGGCGTCTTGAGCACCCGAACCATTACGGATGTGCACAGCTTCACAGTGCCAGACACAAGGAATGCGAACAAATCCCAGAGAACACAGTTGGTGCAACAGTTTCTCAGTCCTGACAACAATCATCATTATCATGGAGCACGTCCGGTACGTCGTCAGCTGGTGTTTGTGGCACTGCTGCCATCGGTGGAATCGGACAACAAAAATGATTGCATCATGCCCAAAGTGCTACCAGTGTTGGAGCTGGGTATTGCCCATGTGCACCGTTTGGGATTTGTTGGAGGAGTTAAGATTGATATCACACTGATTGCAAGGGATACGTTTTGCTCCTCCACATATGGACCACTTGGATTCTTTGAGATCTACACTCAGTGGCCAGAGATGAATGCAATCTTTGGCTTGCCGTGCGAGTATGTTTTGGCTCCCATTTCGCGGTATGCCGATGTTTGGCAGATTCCCCTGCTTACGACTGGCGGCAATGCCGGAGAGTTCAGTAAAAAGGCTGAGAGCTACTCGACTTTGACTCGTCTTAAGGGCGCACAGGTAAACAATCTGGGAAATATGGTTAGAGCTCTACTCAACACATACAATTGGACACGCACTGCATTGATTTATCAGAACGAGAATGCCAAGACCAAAGGCAATTCTGTGTGCTTTCTATGCTTGGCTGCCATACACGCCACCATCGAGAAGGAATCCGTTTATCAACTGGGCTTTGATACTGCACATTGGACTAAAGCATACATCATACGGCTGCTACGGAATGTTGCAATGCGAACACGAAGTAAGTGGTAATCCTAGGGTAGTTCATTTTTTAATCACTTTTGTTAATATCTATTGATATAATTTAACGCTAAAAAATAGAGCGCATCCAAAGAGAATTAAAAATTTTCAATCAATAGAAATATAGTTTCAAAACAGTAATTTACAACTTTTTTAATATTTCATAGAAAATACACTTATATCTTATAATACAAATACTACTCTACCATTTAAATATAATTCATAATATTCATTTTCTTCTTCACATTAATCTGCATTAATTCACCCGCATACTTTTTGAAAACTATTCAAAGCCTTCTGTGAATGACCTACTTATGCTGCTATTAGTTAAAATTTAAGTTTACTTAAATGCAGCTTTGTCATTATATTGAAATTTTAAATTCAGTCACATTCGCCTATTTTTAGATCGTATTGATAAGTTTTTTGGGTTCTCTTATATGCTTGTCATCCAATGCACTCATGGTATGCCAATTGTGGTTTTAATAGTTAAAAGTTTATGAAAATATATTTTACTTTGACCGACAGATTTTGTCGTGTTGATAATTTATTTTCCTTTTTCACAATGCCATCTATGTAAAGGAAATAAACTAATTTAAATTAACCATTTAAGAACTTATTAAAGATCTTGATATGCCATGAATAAGTGGTTGGTTTAGCATTACAACCTATTTATTTATATTTAATCACAATTAACACAGTCAACCATGAAATTTCTTTTGCATATCAATGCACAAAGCGCTCTAAATATGCGCGAGATTTACAGTAAAAATTGGAATATTACCTATGTTTACAAAATCGACTAGTTCAAAAATCGTGTGAATAGAATATCTTAACAAAAGTCATTAAACTTAACTTTGGCGATCTCCCATCAGCAATATTATTTCATTTCGTTTAATCATTATTATGGCTTTATGGTCGATAAACAGAAAAAGTATTTTTAGCTCAAGTTGGACAGAACAACTCTTTAAGGAAGTCAACAAAAGAATATATTGAACGTTTAGAAAAAAATAGAATTATAAAGAAGGCAACTTTATTGCTGATTGATTGTTATTCGAAATTTTGTGCATGTAAGCCTTCTATAATTATAAAGTAATGTGATATTTACAAGACAATTATCGAATTGTCAATTGAATGATTACTTTGAATTAAACAAAATGTTTGTCAACAAACGAATGTTATTTAAGAAAGCAGTTTATCAATTAATAAAGATCCTTCTGTTATTTTCACCCATGACGTGATCTTTTTAATTATAACGCATGCAAAGATACTAAATTTAATTTCAATTTGAATTTAAATACAATTGATTTTGTTTTTAACATGAATGTAATATTGATAAATATTAATGGCGTGGTAGACAATTTAATGCTTCTAAGAATATACTATAAATAAATACAAATAGATAAATTTATTGCCAAATTAATTACATGTATATTTAAATCTATATAATTTATGGCAAACTGACTCAAATGTAACGCATCAAATGTACATCAACAATTAAAGTGAGTTATATGTACTTGTTTATATTACTTTTTTATACCCTGAACCCATTGAAAATGGGTAAAAAGCATATAATGGTTTTGTGCAAAAGTCTGTCCGTCTGTCTGTCTGTCCGTCCGTATGTATGAACGCGTCGATCTCAGAGACTATAAGAGCTAGAGACTCCAGATTTGGTACATAAGCTCGCCTAATACCCGGGCAGTACAAGTTTTAAATTTTCGATAACTCTTCCCGTTTCCGATATACACATGTGATCGATACCAACAAAATCTTGAAATTGGAAAACTTTCTGATGCAGTTTGAAACATTAGACGAAATAATGACAATCTGTGAAAATTTGATTGAAATCGGAGATATGGAGCATTGAAATTAAGAAAGTATGCACTATATGTGTACACACACGCACACATACATACTTGCAAGCACTGACTGTACACTTAAAGTGTGGGGTTCAGGGTATAGTGTGGTCGGGATTTCTCGACTAGAGCCTTCTTACTTGTTTTAGCATATCATAGTTTACTTTTGATAGCATTGTACAATGAAGTCAAGACAAACTTTAGCTCTGAACTTGCTATTCATAGCTTCAAACGAAACATACAATAAGCAGATACCCTCTTCAACAGTACTCAACGATATTACATGCATTATAGATAACAAATTTTTGATAAATATTACTGTTTTATTAATTAATAATAATTATTAATGTAGTTATTGTTCAATATAATAAAGTATGCAAGCCACAAATAAATAAACATAAAATTATTACAATCTTACCATGGACAATAATGTGTTTGCCGATTTCTTTGCCCATGTTATAGGGTATATAAGCAACCACTATTTTTAAGTATCTGAGTGTTTGTCTGGTTTTGCCAAATTGACTTGACTTTTAAATAATTAAACCAATTCTCTGGCCGTGGGAGGTACTTGCAAAAGGTGGCATTGGCATTGCTTATTGCAAGGCACAAATAACATTGCAAACTGCAATTGTCAAAGATTGTTCTGTTTTATTATTATTGTCGTCAATTACACAAATATGTCCCTGATGTAATATTTTTAAATGCATTTTAGTAAATCTTTTAAATCATATACACAAAATACAGAGCTTTACTACTATTAATTAGTTAATTTTTTGTTTTCACTTGCAAAACCAAAAGTTAAGGAATAAAAGAAACACGCATTTGTAATTAAGTATTATATATGAATATTAAATATGAACATGTTTTTTACATGATGCAGATTATTTGCATTTTGTGTCACTTTGGGGCTCTTGTGGCAGGCTGTGGGATTTATGGCCGAGTGGCTGCCAGAACTATTTATCTATTTATGTTCATCTAAGTAAAAAAAAAAACCAAATGTATATCTGAATAATTTATCAGGAAGTCACGTATAAATTATGATTTTAAGTGTATAGTAATTGCCTAGGGGAAAATATCACAATTTCTGTGTAAACCTACATGACCATTTGGTGTTTGGTTTTCAAATACAAAATGTTAGTTAATGTGAAAATAAAACATTAAAAACTTAAAGGAGAATATTCCCATAATTTTCCATTGAGTTTAATGCTCACTTTTTGTTTAATGCAATAATGGGATAATAAACATACATTTTTAAAGTGCTGCTGTCAAACCAAGACACAATTTTCAATAACTGATTTATTGAGTCAAATCGACTACAAATATAATAACATGTTTGTACATCACCAAATAATCTGCTGACGTCAAAGCGACTGACACATTTGAAGCGCAAAAGAGAACCTAACTAGTACATTAATAATAAAAAGTGTTAGCACTTCAAATAAATGAATACATTCTTAATGACAAGAGGCCAGCATCATTTTGATGCTTGAGGGTAGATTATATTTTGAATTGTAAGCCAAGCCAGACAAAGAGACGATGAGAAGCTGAAAAACAAAATAGTTTATTAAAGCTGGTCAACTTAATTTTTATATTTGTTGAACTTATTTCTTGTTTGTTTGTTTATTTGCAGTTGTCATTATGTGCGCCGATCCGCAGTCCATACGTCAAATAATGCTGACAGCCGAGGAGTTGAATATGATCGATAGCGGTGAATATGTTTTCATCAATATTGAATTATTTTCGCGGTGAGTACAAAATCAATATATATAGGCGAGCCCAACTGTGGGGCAGCCACAACAATTATAATACTAACAATCACACAAACTGATCATTTGTGGCAATCGGTACAGTTTGTGGCCTTTCACTTTGCCAAACATGCGCACTTTGAATATCATTCTTTACACAATACATCCATACATACATATTAGCCAAGGTTATTTAAAATCTCAAATTTATTATTACCAACAAAAGTCACTTTTAAAAACTCCAAGATGCTTACCAGTTGAGCAATTAGTTTCTATTTTTAAAACGAGGAAATTCCAATTTTCAACAAATGTCTGACTTGACCATTATTAACTCTAATGGCAAACAATAATAGCAAACAGAACTGCTTCAGTAAACTGGCTTGCTTCTTCCCTCTCCATTCTAGCTTGCCGCTCTCTAATTACTTTGATGCCTTAATGAGCTGAGTCATTGCTTCCTCGCACCCACATATTAGCTCTTCTATGTTCACGTATATTGGGACATGAGCTTACTGATTTTTTGAAAGGTATTTTGCAATGAGTTCTAAATATAACATCAACGATGAGTGTTCTTCTTCGAATACTTTCCAAACTTGTTGTTTACTTTGTTGTCTACTAAGATCAATCAATGACATTATAGTGTCAGTATGTGCTACATTTATCCAACCGCTGCTGCTACACCATTAAACAATCCTAGGTATATGTAAATAGTTTGAGATTGGGTAGGCAACTAGCAAATATTTATTTCCGAACACAAACTACGCGATAGCAAGGGAGATAGAGATAAGAAGAATGAAATAGTTTATAATGGTATTGAATCTCCGTCTCTCACTCTCTCCATTTTAATAGCGAAAAATCTGTTATTATTTGCATGTGCATTACTCGTAAACGCAGTCTAATCGAATAACCTCTGTGATCTTGTAATCAACAAAACAAAACAAATGAATAAAGAAATCAGTCTTTGTATGCATTTAACTATTTAATGCATTTCCTAAACCACAAATCCGTTTATTCTACGCTATTTTTCAGGATCACCATAAAATTATATTTAATTAGGTTTAATTAATGGAAATATCAATATGCTCAGTCATAAGCAACAACTTCTTATAATGAATGCAATTACAAACGTTGATTGCAAGATCTATATTTTTAGAGTTTATCTGATACTTATTTTTATTTATTCACTGTTAATTTGAACATATTTAACATATGTTCATAGATGCACTTCATATGTCCAACATTTAATATACATCAACATTTATAAACCCTTTTTAACCATTTAATGCGATCAAGCATTCTGCCCTCAACCCATTGCCCTCGTAATGGGGCAATTACTTTTCATACGAACTTTGACCTCAAAGTTGAAAAACTTGTAGTTAGCATACATAACACGTCATCCTTTTCGTTCTTATAATGACATTCAGACTCTATAGCAATAAATTAATGAGCCAATTGACACTAGTATTATATAGCACCATTTTGTCATAGATTATTTTCCTACAAACACTTAAAGCTATGCATTTCATTTTCAATTCACAACTTTTCCCTGATAAATCCAATGTGAACAACATTGCACTTTGTGTGCTTAGTCAGAGTAATTTGTTAATCTGTTTACCAACTATAGTCGATTTGTTCTAAATGTCTTTTGTAGCCTTGGCAGCAACAACATACATTCAGTTGGTAATACAAACAAACTTATCTAATACCGAGTACATGCATTTACATTGAAAGCAGCATCTACACATCTGCAAATCAATTTGAAAAATGTGACTTTTAATTAATTTTTAAGGTTTTACGCTTATTAAATCCATATATAAATTATTTTTATTAATTAAGACAATAAATATAAAAGTTTACAATCAAAAGTTTAGTTAATTGAGTATTATACTATTACATATTTAAATTTGATAAACAGAGGCGAATATTAACCCAATTTTGAAGTTTCCAAAATAACATACTAAAACAAGTAAGAAAGCTCTAGTCGAGAAATTCCGACTAGACTATACCCTGAACCCCATACATTACGCATACAGTCAGTGCTTGCAAGTATGTGTGAGTGTGTGTATGTATACGCGTATAGTGCATACTTTCTTTACTTCAATACTCCATATCTCCAGTGTTTCTCAACCGATTTCAATCAAATTTTCACAGATGGTCATTATTTAGTATAATCTTTCAAACTGCATCAAAAATTACAAATGCAAGATTTGATGTTGTTATCGATCACATGTGTATATCGGAAACGGGAAAAGTTATCGAAAATTTAAAACAAACTTGTACTGCGCGGGGATTAGGCGAGCTTATGTACCAATCTGGAGTCTCTAGCTCTTATAGTCTCTGAGATCGACGCGTTCATACATACGGACGGACAGACGGACAGACAGACAGACAGACGGACATGGCTATATCGACTCGGCTGTTGATGCTGATCAAGAATATATATACTTTATGGAGACGGAGATGCTTCCTTCTGCCTGTTCCATACTTTTGCACAAAACCATTATACCCTTTTACCCATTTTCAATGGGTTCAGGGTATAAAAAAAGGAATAAAATATATATTGATTAAATTCTGGCGGATCGGTATGAAAAGGGAAACAGAGCCATATGTTAAGTAAAACTAGAAATCAGTTTGCATTTGGTAATTTACAATTCTATTTATAAATAATATATAAATAATAACGCATATCAGCTAAAAACGACTAGAAGTAAACGGAAAGGCAATTGATAAGGTGATTGTACAAGCTGCACAATGCACTACAATAACTGATAAGACATCCAAATCAACAGCCTTTAAACACACATTTTGACACATTATTAAGTTTTGTATATAAACCTTTTACAATTGCAGTGTGCCTTACATGACCTCGCTGCCTTGGTATGATAAGAACGATACCGACTTCAATAATGAAAGGGCCAAGAAGGCCTACACAGCGATGCTAACTGTGACACCGAAGCAGCCAAATGACGATGCCTACACAAAAGTATCGAACGAGGTAAGTCTCAGTTTCAAAGCTTGCATTAGCCGGAAGCTAGCCGACGAATTTGCATCGCAATGGACTTGAAATTGCCAACGAAAAAACGCAGTTTCCACAGTCCTTTTAGACCAATTTCCGTTTCGGTCCTTTTTTTTTTTTTTTTTTGGTACTCATGCATACTGAATGCCAGTGCACGTGCTCGGCGCAAGCTTAGTTTTGCATGTGTGTATTACAAGATACACAATTGTAAACATGTTTTCGTAGTTAAACAAGGAAATTAGAATGACAACAAACAAGCAAAAATGCATTAGTTGAGAGTGCTGGACAACAAGGTACCCTGTACACTGATTAAATGTCTTGAAATCCCAAAGATAGACTTTTAAGAATTGAATATGAAAATCTTCGTTTATGTAATAACACAAAAACAAAAAACGATGATTCCAAAAGTTTAACATATAGATATATGATCTTAGAATTCAGAGTTTAAACATCTAGCGCACACTTACTTTACCATTTTGGGTACGATATACATATATAGATGTTTATCATAGTCTTCAAGAGAGGTAGCCAAACCAGAACAGTTAAAAGCTTTAGTTAGATAACTTTTCAGAGACATTTGAACCAACTCAACAACAACCAACAATGATAATTGATTGTCGTAATCCTTTTTTGCATTTGTATACTTTTTGTTTGAACTGTTGTTAAACAGATAAGCAGCCTGCACCTGGACTAATACTAATATTTTCTTTTACTTTGTATTTCTTAGGATTATACATTTATTTTTTAAGCCAACAACTATTGTTTTTATTATATAATTTTTTAATAAATACTTCATTAAAAAGTATTTTAGTAAAACACAGAAAAATTAATCACTTCTGTTGTAAACACTGTATAAACAATTATCAAGCTGCGTTATGTCTTAATAAAGCTTACGTAATTGTTTGACTTAGCGGTTTTACGATTTGTCATGTCCTTGATTTATGCGACATGCTCTGCTTGAGAATATATTTCTCCAAAGGCGGCTTTCTGTTCGTCGTAAATTCCAACTCCACTTAAATTTACAGTCACTGCAAATGCGCATTTGCCCGCCGGCTATGAAAGGGGTCATTGGTAAAGCCGCCCCCTTATTTCTAGGGGACGATATCTTTGAGTCGGTGAGGTTGCCATACGCACTACTTGGCAATGTGTGTTAGACAATAATTTCCGCACCGATTCCGCTGTTGTTGCCATTGATGTTGTCGCTTTGACTTTGTCATTTGCGATTTGTTGGTAGCGTCTCTGTAATTGAATTTCACGGGTGCAAAAGCAATTACGCAACACGATTCCAAGGTTTATAGTGTTGGGACTTTTAAGCTAAGAGGAACAACAACTTCTGACTGCAGGCTGTGATTAATGTGCTGTGAAATCTATTTGCAGATCAAAGATATCGCTTCAGCCAAATACAATTATACGTTTGCCGAGAACGAACCAATATCCGCATTTGTTACTTCCTTCTTTGATGGTGTCCTTCTATATGCGAATGCACTCAACGAAAGCATTCGAGAGGATCCAAGTATGCTGAGTCGACCCATCAATGGCACAGACATGGTGAGACGCATGTGGAATCGGAGCTTCACGGGGATTACAGGCAATGTTACTATCGATTCGAATGGTGATCGCATCTCGGCGTATTCGTTGCTGGACATGAATCCAATCACGGGCAGGTTTGAGATTGTTGCCCACTTTTTGCACAATCGATTGGAATTTGAGTCTGAGAAGGATATCCATTGGGCTGGTGGTCGTGAAGTGGCGCCGCCCGATCGTCCAGTCTGTGGATACGATGGATCTCTGTGCCCAGATAATTGTAAGTAATCAAAGGTACATAATAGTATTGTTTACTTTAAATCAAGTAAGGAAGCTATTTTCGGCACCCCGAGTATACTTAAATACCTACTTGTTTTGTAAATAGCCTACTTGTTTTTCAAAGTTTGACCTATCTGCAACAATTATTTGACCAAAGTTTCAGGTCAATAGGTCAAAACTGAGGAATGAACTGGCATAGAAACAGATGGACAGACGGTTAGACCAGCGGTCGGGGAACTTTTTTAATCATTACCCCAAAATATTTTTGTGGAACTTACATTACGCATTGGCAAAAGAGCAAAAAAAAATAAAAGGTTATATTTATTATATATTTATATTATATTTATATTTATGGTGGGAGATGGCGTGATAAATTCTTTAAGTTGAAAAAAGTACTAACAGGTCTACAAAATATCAAATTAAAAATATTTACTTTTTACTCACAAAATTTTCATTTTTACCCCCCGAAATTTCACTTTTACCCAAAAAGTGTTCCCCGACCGCTGGGTTAAACGTTATATCGACTCAGCCCGTAATGGTGATAAATAAAATGTATACAAATATATACTATATAAAGAAAACCATATATTTTTTTTTGTATTATTCTTTCTCAGGTGTAAAATTAATTTACTAAAGTGATATAAGAAAGTGCGGCATATATATGGTAGATGCTATTAAATTAGGAATACATCTTAGTCTTATTATCTCCCATATCCTATACGTTTATATTATAATTTTGTATCCTGTTACTAACGATTTCATTCCATATCTCATATTATATAGCTCTACCTGGCTATGCCATACTGTCGATAGTTTTGGGCACAATGGTCATCGTGATGGCCGTATGCTTTTTCTTTGGATATCGTCATTATATTGCCGAGGCCGAGATCAATTCGATGAGTTGGAAAGTATCGCTTGATGAAGTTATGTTCCGCGATGCTGCAGATCATGCCATGCGCGGATCCTTCCATTCACTGGTCAAGCAGAGCTCCCAGCTGACACTAATGTCGGAGGACATGGTGTCTATCAATGGCGATCGTCAGATCTTCATACCCGTCGGCATGTACAAAAAGAGCAAGGTGGCCATCAAGCCCATCGAGTTGGACAATGTTCAAGGTATACCGTCGCGCAGTCTGATGTTAGAATTAAAGCGCATGAAGGATTTGCAGCATGATCACTTAGTTAAGTTTTACGGTGCCTGTTTGGATCAGCAACGCAGTTTCCTTCTGACAGAGTACTGTCCCAAGGGTTCGCTGCAGGACATACTGGAGAACGAGCAATTTCAACTGGACTGGATGTTCAAGCTCTCGCTCATGCATGACATTGTACGTGGCATGCAGTTTATTCACAGCTCCGACATTCGATCCCATGGCAATCTTAAGTCCTCAAATTGTGTGGTTGACTCACGTTTTGTTCTCAAGATCACCGACTTTGGACTCCACAGTCTGCGACGAACAAATAATGACATTGAGAGTGATATTGAAAACTGTAATAGTCATGCCTATTGGAAAAGTAAGTATACTCTACACTGAGATAAAATGTACCCTAAAATTTATAAATTATTTATAAACTTCTTCTGTTCGGATAATTTTATTATTTATTATTTTTTTTTTAATCAGGGATATAATCTTTTCTTTAACTTAGAGTTACCAAATGTCAGCGAAATTTTTAAAATTAATTTATTTTCATTTAATTTATAATTTTTTTTGTTTGACTTTCAGAACGTCTTTGGACAGCGCCAGAGCTTTTGCGACTTGAAAATCAGAGAGTGCCAGAGGGCACCCAGAAGGGTGATGTCTATTCATTCGGTATTATAGTGCATGAGATAACCACACGACAAGGACCCTTCTATTTGGGCAAATGTGTGCATGAGAAAACGCCACAAGGTATGCAGCAAATATCAATTTAACTTTTTCTTCATTTTAAATGTGTGAAAAGTGTAGAGCATGACAAAGCAAAAGTTTGTGCAAGTTAGATAAAAAAAACATATATGAACTATATTACAATTTTTTCTACCAAAAACATACAAATATACTACACAAATTTGATTATAGCCTCTCCTACAGGCAATTTAATTTATCTTGTCGTTATGCGTTTTCGTGTTCTTTAAACTTTTCCTGTACTTTCCTTTTCGTAGTTTACTTAAAAAGAGATGCTGAAAGTTGAATGCGAATTGTTTTTACAGAAACACATTTATTTATTGGTTGAAACCTGTACATTATATACTTTTCGAGCTCTTGTTAAAGGGCACATCAGCGCTTTCCGTATCGGAGGTATAACCACAACTTTGACGCAGCCAACTCCAACAACCAATTTGTTTGTGTCTCGTATTTTTAAGTTCAATAGCTGAAGGAGGTGAAAACGACTTGTTGCTGACATGATTGCGATTACTTGGCTTATCCCGCCAGGACTGCTCCAACTCCCGTAGCCACTCGATGCGTGAGTTATCCCAGTGACATTGGCATGGTCCTTGCTTGCAAAACATCTTTTGGCAATCGCAATTGCCAAATATTATCTCAGCATCTGTTGGCTCTTGGAAAAAGTACAATTTCATAAGACAATTAATCTTATCTACGATCTGCACTTACCTCTTGAAAGATATTTGTCTCTATGAACGTCTTTA
Organism: Scaptomyza reducta; assembly: GCA_035044485.1. NCBI lineage: Eukaryota > Metazoa > Arthropoda > Insecta > Diptera > Drosophilidae > Scaptomyza > Scaptomyza reducta. The sequence goes on along the minus strand of JAWNNV010001315.1, from coordinate 3,622,421 downwards.
ACGCTTTTTGCATTATACATCAACAGATTCCATATCTTGGACTCGGCCCGAGTTGCACGTTGCTCAGCACAAAACGATAGAAGCAGACAATATCTGGCATCATGATGCCATACTTCAAAGTTAACATTGAAGTGTTGATCCTTAAACTGTCCCTTTAACAAATCCATGCTCATCAAAAGGGCTTCATAAAGGAGCTTTAAATTATTTGAGATAATAAGAATTTGTTAGTGTTTAGGTGTGTACTTGTTTTAAGTAAAAGCATAAATTTTACTGTTTCCCATTCTTACAAGGTTGCAAACAATTTATAATTTAAGGTATTCTCCAAAAATCAAGTGATTTAAAAAGCAAAGTGTTCTGTTTTTATCATTTGTAGAGATCGTTGAGCTGGTAAAGAACTACCAACTGGGCCAAAAGAAACCATTCCGTCCAGAGCTGGAACCGAGCGTTGATACCAAGGCGGATGTTGTTGGCATCATCAGACGCTGCTGGGCTGAGGATCCTATTGAGCGACCCGAATTTAATACGCTTAAATCCATGATACGCAAGTTTAACAAGTATGTTTAAACAAAGAAGTCGTCCTAATATTATGTTCTTATGACCATAAATTGAGTGTTTTTCATTTCTTAAAATGCATTCTTTATTTGAGTACGAATAATTAAAAATAAATATTTTATACTTAGCAAAAACAATTAATGTAGAAATAACAATATTATATATATATATATATATATTATATTAAATTCAACCAAATTCAATTTCTTACCCAAATGAATTAAAAACTTTATTTTTCCACTTTTGCCCACAGAGACAACGAGACTGGAAATATTGTAGACAACCTTCTTAAGCGTATGGAAATGTATGCAAACAATTTGGAGGAGCTTGTTGAGGAGCGAACCCAAGACTATCTCGAGGAGAAAAAGAAGTGCGAGAAGTTGCTCTACCAGTTGTTGCCACAAAGCGTGGCGGCTCAATTGATCAGCGGTCAACCCGTAGTAGCCGAGACCTTTGACCAGGTGACCATTTACTTTAGTGATATCGTCGGATTCACAGCGATCTCAGCGGAGAGCACTCCGATGCAAGTGGTGCAGTTCCTCAATGATCTCTACACGTGCTTTGATGCGATTGTAGAGAACTTTGATGTCTACAAAGTGGAAACTATTGGCGATGCTTATATGGTCGTCTCCGGTTTGCCCATACGCAATGGCAACAATCATGCAAGAGAGATTGCTCGACTGGCCTTAGCTCTGCTCGACGCTGTTCACAACTTTCGGATTCATCATCGACCCGATGATCGGTTGAAACTGAGAATTGGACTCCACTCGGGTGCCTGTGTTGCCGGCGTTGTGGGTCAAAAGATGCCCCGCTACTGTCTCTTTGGTGACACTGTGAACACTGCCTCGCGCATGGAATCCAATGGTGAGGCACTCAAGATTCATATCAGTGAGACGACCAAGTTGGCGCTGGATGAGTTTGGCAGCTTTGTGACGACGCGAAGGGGTTTGGTGCCGATGAAGGGAAAGGGTGAAATGCTTACATATTGGTTAGAGGGTGAAGTTCCCAAGCCAGATGCAGTAATCTCACCCAACAAACTGATGCTCACCAGGCGCTCCTCTTTGAAGCAACCACAGCGACAGATGCCTCCGCCTCTACATGCTTTCTACAAACAATACTCGGAACTGAGCAACGTTGTTGCCAGTTTGGGACCGCCACCTCCAGTGCCAGCAATAGCTTTTCCTGTTGTCGATGGGGATAAGTCACCGGAATTGCGTGTCAAGCGCAAGATTAGCTCCAGCTCACCCAAGTTAAATGGCAACTGTTTTGAGCATAGTTCAAATGAAAAGACTGAACCCAGCAATAACTACTTGAATGCTGGGAAGGAGCGACTGCCCTCTGACATCTACAGTAGTCGTTCGCTAAGGAGCATGGAAGCTGGTGGAGATTCACCTGCTGATGGTGGAGGTGATAGCTGGGAACTTGCAAACTTCCGTTTGCCATTGAGCGGCATGCTCAAAAATCACAATAGTTGCCTAGCACAGACCACAAACATCCACTCCAACTCCAGTTCCAATCTGAGCGGCATACTGCAGCCACAACCACAAGCCAGGAGTCGTTTAAAGCCGTCGCCCACAATCTCAACGTTTTTGAAAACCAACACAGACACAAGCAGCGGGCAGCGAATTAAGTTTGCCGACTGTGATGAGACGCCGCTGCTCAGTAGACAGGCGCCTGGAACAGCAACTGTGCGTACAGCCCGTGTGGAGCGAAGTGCGAGCAGCTGCAGCAATCAGAACATTCCAAATCTGGGCAGTGATCATCCCTATGGCTATCTAGTCAATAACTACAAACAGCTGCTGTGCAAACCAACAAATGTCTCGAATAATCATGGGCATGGACGTGATCTCTCCTTGACCGAGGATTGTCCATGTCCGGCTATGACTGCACGTGGAACCGGAAGCGGAAACCCTGTGGCGCAACCGCTGTTGGCCAAAATAAACTCGTAGCTGTAAGCATTGAGACTCATTTGGCCCTGGGATCTGAGGGCCCATCTCTAGTACTTAGTACTCATAAGGATACATATTAAATTTACTTGTTTGTGATAATAAGTTTAAATCCAAGTTGAACAATGTAGAATTTAAACAAATATATAAAAATAGATCAGAATTCCAACAATTCTAGCACATAAATTGTATGCTTCAAATTAATAGAATCGTAGAAAAATACATACATTATTATTAACTGTCAAATATGATAAAATTTAAAAAAAAAAAACTGGCATTATTTATACTTTATTTATAAATAACTATTTTTAAAAATAATCTTTTATACGTTGAACGCAAATAATGAGATTTACAATAAACTGACATAAATTAATTTAGTTTAGTTTTTAACCTCATTTAAAATTTAAGTAGAGAATTCTTTAGGTGATCTAAAAAAACTCCAATCAATGTATATACATCAAAACAAGAAAATTTTAATAGCTGTAAACATATTGAATATTACAACATATTGTATGTTTCTAGGTTTGTTCCTGGCGCTTGGAATAATCGACAACAAACTCAAAATCTATTTTCGCTGCTATGAGATTAAGTTTTAAATTTAAATATATTTTTGGCATACAAACATAATCGCAGAGTATTTAACAAAAAAAAAAACGAAGAAAAAATACAAACAATAAGCTTAGCTTTATTCAAATAAAATATTTATGTACAAATTACACAAAAAAACTTGCAAAATCAACTTCACTGTGGTAAACAATATTCGAAATGGAATTTTCCTTGCTCATGTTTAGTACCTATTCATCACAACAGGCAATTTGTACAGCACTAAAAATAAATAAAACCAAAAACAGAAATTGTTGTCAAGTTTATTTTGTATGCATTGAAAAAAAATTTATCACATTTGATATATTGGTAAATAGTTTAGGTATCAGCGTACTTTCCGCTAGTAAATTTTAATTCGATATATTTTCGATAGGTTTCACTTAACAGTGCTACTTTGAGTATAACAGTGACCAGTGCCGTATGAGTTAAAACATGTAAATAATAGTGCAGCTGCTTACAGATAATAAAAGAATTGCTCAATTCACTTTGATTGTACAATAGTTAAGAGAAACTCGTCAACGTTATAATAGGTAAAAAGTTGATCAATTTCTGCTGAAATATACCAATATCATAACGAACTATAGCCGGAAAACATAAAATTAAATTGCATAATTAACAATTAAAAATATAGTGTTTTGGATGAGTTGCAAGTTTTGTTTTGAAATACATACATATGTATGTATGTTGAAATAATTTTAGATTTTGTGCACGGTATAAAATTCCGTATTATTTATCTTGCTGATAATTTCGGTGGTTTCTCTACAATGAGTAAATATTGTGAAAAAGTCAAAATAACCACCCATTAAATAAAGCGATGCGTTCAATAATTAAATAATAACATATTCACTTGTGTTGGACAATTATTAAATTGTTTTTAATCTACTTATCACAGCCAAGTGGTGTGTCACAAAATGGGTTTTCAGTTTTCCGCTATTGTCTGCACCCGGCGCTCTTATCGTAATTATTGTACATATACTTAGCACATTTTGCGCACGCCTTTTGTCTGTGTGTGTTTATCACGAATAGTTTAAGGTATCAATCAAATAGAATACGCATTTACTTAGTATATAAATTAAACAGTCGATCAACTGCAGGGCACACAAAATGTTGTACTGTCCGCCGAACGTGACGTTCAATGAGATTTGGACCAATCATGGCATCTCGCACTGTTTCATGGACACCGTGGGACCGGCTGTTTGTGGCGGATTCCTCCTCATCTTTGGCAGCATTCAGTTGCTTATGTACCGCAAATATGCCACGCCCACAGACCCCTTACAGATCTCAAAATCGCGATTGTATGCACTGCAAATTTTTCTGCTGCTCTTTGTGCCGGTGTTGGCTTTATTGCGTTTCTTCTTGAACGCTCGAATATATACCGATGGTGCTGTCTATGGCTATATGGTGAGTAGAGTCTAGACTCTAGAGTCTAAAGTCTGATATAATGTTTACTTATGCCATTATCTATTGCAGATATTCTACACATGCGTTGTGTGCTTTTCGTATCCGTTTTGCATCTGCCTCATAGTTAAGGAGCGCTATTATCAGCTACCTTCTGTACCAACGAGGGGCCATGGATTAATTCTACTACTCTTCTGGACTTTGGCATTGATTAATGAAGCATTATCGATGGTCAATTTGGATCATGAGGATTGGTGGTTCCATTTGAAGGAGTATGTCTACCTTTCCTATTATATTTTCAAATTGTTCAAATCTATATGTATATTTGTTGCAGCAACAAGGATGAAATTGAGATGGGCATGTTTGTTACACGCGCAGTAAGCTCAATGTTAATTTTTATGCTGGGCTTGAAGGCGCCTGGCATTATGGCACCTTATAACCCACATCAGCGCCTTGAAAATGAGTCATCATCCGAGTCAACGGGCACTGTGCCAACGGGTTCGGCTTTTCGCAATGGTTGGCGTAAGCTGCGCACTCTATTCCCATATCTGTGGCCCAAAAAAGATTCGATGCTGCAATGTGCTGTAGTTGTTTGCATTATATTGCTTGCCGCTGGTCGTGTTATCAAACTGTTTCTACCCATTTATCGTAAATTGTTGGGTAGGTCATGATTTGTCTATTATATCAAGTACTCTCCATCCATATTCTAATCTCACTTCGTCCCCATCTCTCTCTCTCTCTCTATCTCTCTCTTTGTCTAGTTGACAGTCTGACCATTGATCCCATTGAGTTTCGCTGGGACTTTGTGTTGATTTATGTGGCGCTATCGTTTTTGCAGGGTGGTGGCACTGGCGGCATGGGCCTATTCAACAATCTCCGCACTTTCCTGTGGATTCGCGTGCAGCAGTACACGACCCGAGAGATTGAAATTGATCTGTTCCGACACTTGCATCAGCTGTCGCTGCGTTGGCACCTGCAACGCAAGACGGGCGAGGTGCTGCGCATCATGGATCGCGGCACAGACTCAATTAACAATTTGCTCAACTATATTGTATTCTCCATAACGCCTACAATACTTGATTTGATTGTAGCTGTCGTTTTCTTTATTTATGCCTTTAACTGGTGGTTCGGTTTAATCGTGTTCTTGACCATGTTTCTGTATATAGGTAGGTAATCTTAGCTAACGTAATATGATTGGTTGATTAACTTGTAATTTATTTTCACAGCCTCTACAATTGTAATTACGGAATGGCGTACCAAGTACCAAAGACGCATGAATCTGGCCGACAATGAGCAGCGTGCTCGAAGTGTGGACTCGCTCTTGAACTTTGAAACAGTCAAATACTATGGCGCCGAAGGTTATGAAGTCGACTGCTACAGGGAAGCAATACTCAAGTATCAGAAGGAAGAATTTCTTTCCATGCTAACGCTCAATATGCTCAATACTGCCCAGAACATAATACTCTGTCTTGGCTTGTTGGCTGGCTCAATGCTCTGCGTCTATTTGGTGGTGCATCATCAGACTTTGACAGTCGGTGACTTTGTTCTCTTCTCCACGTATCTTATGGATTTGTATATGCCTCTGAATTGGTTTGGCACCTATTATCGTGCCATACAAAAGAATTTTGTAGACATGGAGAATATGTTTGACCTGCTGCGAGAGGATGAAGAAATTGTGGATGCTCCGGGCTGTTCGCCGTTGCTTACAGCTGGCGGCGGCATTGAATTCTCAAATGTTACATTTGGCTACTCGCCCGAAAAATGTGTTCTGCGTAATGTAAGCTTTACTGTACCCGCTGGAAAGACCGTGGCCATTGTAGGACCTTCTGGTGCTGGCAAGAGTACTATTATGCGTTTACTTTTCCGTTTCTATGATGTGCAAACGGGTTCAATATCAATAGATGGCCAAAACATCAAGCTGGTGCAGCAGCAAAGTCTGCGAAAGGCAATTGGTAAGTTACAATAATTATACATTGTTTGCTAAGAATTTAAAATTCTTAATTTGAAACTGTTAAGATTGCACATTTATATTTATATAGATAGAATACTACACAATTGAAGTAATTATTCGATCCTTATATACTTATTAACTTATCTCTTTTTTCTCTTCAGGTGTTGTTCCTCAAGACACGGTGCTGTTCAACAACACAATATACTACAACATTGAATATGCCAAGATTGGTTCAACACCCGATGCGGTGTATGAGGCTGCACGCTCAGCGGACATACACGATAGAATTTTAGGATTCCCCGACAGTTATAAGACGAAAGTGGGAGAAAGGGGTTTGCGTTTAAGTGGCGGTGAAAAGCAGCGGGTGGCAATTGCGCGAACTTTGCTAAAGGCACCAATTATAGTGCTATTGGATGAGGCTACCTCAGCGCTGGATACACACACAGAGCGTAACATTCAAGCGGCATTGGCACGTGTTTGTGTAAACCGAACGACCATTATTGTCGCTCATCGTCTGTCAACCATCATACATGCAGATGAGATTGTAGTGCTAAAGGAGGGTAGCATTGTGGAGCGTGGCAGGCATGAGGAGCTGCTGCTGCGAGACGATGGTATTTATGCGGACATGTGGCAGCAGCAACTTAAGAATGTGGACGCCGAACAGAGCTCAACTGAGGGCGCAGAATCTGAAGATCAGCGTCCAAAGACACAGCCATCTACTTCTGGCAACGGAGCAATCTTAAGATCGGGTCATGCGCATGGAGGCGGACGTTAAGAGTTGGCTATAGTTGATGCATAGCATAGATCTAAGGCCTAATTTCGATTATTGTAGTTACATGTGATTTGCGGTACTTGTTGTACATGATGAGCAGCTTGTTTGATTCCTAGGTTTGTCTACTTTATACTAATAATAAACAAATAATTATAATTTTTATAAATTTCGCTAAGTTCTGTTGTAAGCCTTTTCGTTTGGTCTCTCTTTGTTTCAATTGTTACCCTTTAAATTAAAGAGCATCATCAACATCTGTCTCAAGAGAGAGCTGCTCTTAGCAATTGTCTGAGATAGCTGCTTATCAGTAAAAACCTCCAGCAAGGCCAGAGCATCGGCTTCATTACGGAGCCAGCTTCAGTTCGAGTGCGGAACGCGAGCTAAGCAGACGTGGAATTTGAAAGGCGTTCTGCAAATACGTTGGTGATAAAGAAACAAGAAACGGCGGCTTCTTTGACAACATTTCTAATTACATATATATTTGATATATTCCATATATATATATTCGTATATATATATATATATGCGATATCAGATTGTGTGCGGTTAAATCGCTATTAAATCGGCATATACTCGAGTATTTTTTGGCAGTAAATCATGCGGCGACTGAAGTGCTCCGTGTTTGTGTGTACGTAGAAAGTAGCAAATAACCTAATTGATAAACCCCAGGGATCATATCAAAAATAAATATACTTATTCAGGAGCATGACGTAATGTTTCATTGAATAACATATCAAACAAAAATCCCACTAGCAATATGTACATATATACATATATTATGTTAATAATATTGATTAAAAAGTTTTGCGCTCTGTGATGACCACATAAATAATCTCTCATACTTTTGTACATATATATGTATACAGTATGTATATATAGACAAAATTCAATTGATAAAGTGTATTGGATGCTGTTGCCCCCGACACGGAATGTCACAAAGTTTATTGCCACACACAACAATTTCTTGTTGAATGCAAATGCTCAACACCATTTTCAATTTTCAGTTCTATTTTTGGTAATCGATGTCGGTCGTGCATTTAACATAATTGGAATCAATAAGCAAATGCTCTACGAATATGAGGGCAATGTTCTTGTCGGCTCCAAGCCCCAGGACGAAGGACGTCCAGCACCACCAACAACAGGTTGGATCGTGCGCGGTAAACTAACACTCCAGCGACAGAGTGAACTTACAATGGCCGCAGCGGTGAGTTCACTAAAAAAAAATATGTACACATGAGACCTTATCAATTGTTCACTGATTGAAGTTTTTGTGTAAAGAAATCTATAAAATTGAAGATAAAAAATTATCCATAAATAATTCTTTGCATTGATAGATAGTGAATTGAAGGTTAGCAACAAATAGCAAGCACTTAACTTAGATTATTTCTTATAGTTATATATATATACAATCAAAAAGTTTTATTTAGATTACTCTATATATTTTTACGTAGATTTTACAGAGAGTTTTCATATTTAAAATCACAAATAAAAAATTTGTATTATTATTTTTAATGGTAATCTTTTTTAAAAACATTTTTAATTTTTGATTCAGATCTTATCTGATTTCTTGTTGCCAACAACTTTCTTTTGTTTACATAGTATTTGAAGTCTATTTAAATCAAATATTTTATTACTAGATTTTTCTGTTAATTCATAGTTACAATATGGTATGTATATAGGAGTATACATGAATGTGGAATCACACGGCTGTTATTGGTAATCAATTCACTAGAAATAAAAATAAAATTTGATTGATTTCATGATCAATTTGTACAATTCAATGGAGTGCGAACAGAGTGCAAGATTGGTCCACGATGGGCACAGTTTCTTCCCAGAAAACTCAAGCTCAAGTTTTTGCAGACACTTTGCAAAAGAATTCGCAGATGAATTAAAAACAATTTAACCTTTCGCCAGTCCCCCGAGTGCACAATAAACTGAACTCGGCTGTGAACTTCTTTCATTGAAAGCGCAACAGATAATATACATTCATAAGTTTTTATGATGCTACCAGTGCATATAGGTATATACATATGTACATTCACACTACATACAATGTTGTATATAATATACGCGAAGCAATCAGCTTAGATTGTTTTGACTGTGGAAGTATTGATGGTGGTGGTGCTCGGTGGGGAAATCGTAAAGCGGCGCTATGCTTATCAGCGGACATAATACTTAGACATGTGTTCGCCATATGTAATGTGGCTCACGATTCCCGCTATTGCCGCTCTGAAGCTGACTAATACAATATAATGTATTAAGATAAACGCAGCCCAGACAGCTGAGAGGCTGAGAGATTACACTGTCTGCGGGATTTCCCGACACACACAAATACAGTAGAAACGTACTCGTATCATGTATTTAAATCTCAAATCGCCCTGTTTATCTTGCCAAGATTATCTTTTACAAAATTTAACAATTTAATCTTATTTTTAGTACCTCAAAGTTGGATACAGAAAAAAATTAAAATCATTAAAAGAGCAAAACATTTATTTAATTTAATTAAAAATAAAAATGTTTTTCTGCATCATATTCATATATTTCTTACAACTTGTGTATATCTTATAAAACTCTTAGAATTTATTTATTAATATTTATTTATTTTTAAATATATCACATAAGGTTGAAGATAATCTTCAATGCATAATTAAACTTTAGTACCCACCTTTAAACATGAGTTTTCACTTCGATTATTTTCAATTATATATTATTTCTTTTTTTTTCCTTAGATAATTTTTTAGCACATAAATTTGTACAATTTTTATAATGCTTCTTTAAATAATTTTTTGTATATTGTCAACGATCAATAAGTTTTAGTTTTTCTTCTTTATTATTTTACTGCATCCCCATTTAGCTGGTCATAGATGATGTTACGCTCAATAATTCAGGTGAAAAGTTTCTGCAAAACAAGGAAATGTATCCGCCCTACAAACCCTTTAAGATTATCCTCACCAAAGAGGGAACCATATCGCATGTTGTGTTCAAGGAGGGCGATCCCATTTGGTCGATGAACTTCAAACGCGCCATTGCGAGCACACTGCAATTTCAGATCAAGTCTAGTGGTGCCTTTGTCGTTGATGAGGTTAGTGATCTCCAGTTGAAATTCACAATATCCCAAATGATCTGCATTATTAAAGCGTGTATCTTTCAGACGGGCATCCACGGCCAGTGCCAAACGGAGTACTTTGTATCCAACAAGACCAACTACATATCCATACGTAAGACACCCGAATTGAAGACCTGTGTTCCATACGCAGAGGCGGTTCATGTGACCCGTAGCAATGTTCCACCAAACACCTGTGAGTTTGATCATCAGAAGAGCGTCATTATTGGCAATGAGGCCATCTATGGCATATTGCCACACAATGAGACAGGCTACTTTCTGAGCATGGCACATGCCAAGGGCACCACACTAATCCACACCTTTGAGTCAACTGGTGAGGCTCAATATATTAACTCGGAGTAAGTAAAGCTGTACACTGAAACAAAATCTCTGAAGTAAACTATCCCGAATCATTTTGCAGACTACTGCTTAATTTTCAAAAAGAAACACCGATTGATAACGCCATTGATATTGAGACCTCAATGGCGCCAGACATATCAAGCTTACAGCTGCAACTGGTAGACATTAATGATCCCACTGGCGGACGCAATCCACAGCAGCAGGAGACCTTGATCTTTGCAGCAGGTAATCTGCTGGACGCCTTGGCCGAGGCACTGGAGAGCACAGACTTTAAGTTCAATGAACCCTACGACTCAACGCTGTCCGATGTGATCAAACTTCTGACTGAAATGGATTTTGAATCCCTAAAAAAACTATACAGAGAAGTTGATATCGGTACTTCGTATAGACAGGAAACGATACGTAATATATTTCATGAGATCATTCCACGCATTGGCACCAAAGCCTCAGTATTCCTAACTCGCCATCTTGTCATCGAGAAGTCCATCAAGTCACCAATTGCGGTGCAGTTGCTCATCCCAATGCCCTTTCACATATTCGAACTGTCTGCGGAGCTGGTTAAGGAATGCGAGGACTTCCTTAGCATCGGTCCCGATCGTCCCGATGTACGTCAGGCAGCTATTTTAAGCTTTGCCACTCTCGTCTATAATGTCTATGTGGCTCGTGGTATTGACAAGGATCAGTTTGAGCAATATGTGCAAAAGTATTTCAATATGTATTTAAGTAAGTACGGAAAAGTTTGAGTTAGAAAACATTAACCACTTACTTCCTAGACTCAAAATGCATATTTTAAATTTTTAATAATTTTCTATAATACTCTCTTGAAGGTAGAAATTTTAATCACTGTTCCAATTCTTTTCTAGACGACCGTGACTACGAGCAAAAGATGTTGTTTTTGCAGGGTCTGAGCAATTTGCAATTGGGCAATGTGGCCAACTATCTGGAGCCAATTGTGTTAGAAGCCGGCAACGAGGATCTTAGATTTATGGCTGCATGGACAACATTGGCACTTGCAGATAAGCGGGCGGAGCGTATCTATGAGGTCTACTGGCCCATCTTTGAGTCCCGGAATGCCAGTTTGGAGCTGCGAGTAGCAGCCGTGACCTTGCTCCTTATCTCGAATCCAACTGCAGCGCGTCTGATAAGCATTCATCGGATAATACAGAGTGAAACAGATCCTCACTTGATCAACTATTATCGCACTACAGTCACGAGCATATCGGAAACAACATATCCATGCTATCAGCATCTGTAAGTGAACAAAGATCTTTAATTTAACCTGTCTGATCTTACCCTTATCTGACGTAGTCGCCGCCTGCTCTCATATATGCATCGTCATCTGCCCCAGAAGCCAGAGCCAAGGTACTGGGTCACCGGAAACTACATATTCGACTACCGTAACTCCAAATTTGGTATTGGGGCCATGCTGCAAACATTCCTTGTCGGCGATCCCAAGTCGGATATGCCCGTGGTCGCATTCTTCAAATTTGACACAGAGGCTTTGGGAAAATTTACGGGTCAGCTTGCGGTGAGCTATCTATTAAGCTACGCTTATCAAATATCTAATAATATTTTGTTCCTTACCTTCCTATTTAGTTGTACATCAAGGCACGTGGGCTTCCCGATGCCATTTGGCAGACAGTGCAGTCGAAGTCCAATACAACAGATCCCTTCACATTCAAGAGCATTAAGACTCTACTTGCCATGCTGAGAGCACCCATTGTGAACTCAAAGGATCTGCACATTGAATTCATATTGCAAATGGAGGGTAAGACGGTGCTGTCCTACTATCTGAACCAGCGCATGTTCCACCAGCTGACCTATGATAACAGTAAGTATACTTCTCAGTTAGAGTTTAATACTATAATATCTCTTCAAATTATTTTCTTTCTGAATAGTTTTGGATCGTTTACAATTGTTGATTCGCACTGATAGTCACATTAACATGCAGACAGTGCGTTGGCCCTTTATGAACAAGTACTCGGTGCCCACTGTGCTGGGCACATCCTCCGATGTGCTGCTGCAGACAACGGTGCTCACATCTCTGCGTGGCAATATAACGGAACATCGAACCCCTCCTGGAACAAAGCATACTCTAGAGATCGATGCACGTTACTCGTCATATGCGTCAGTGCGCAGTCGCAGCTATAATCCATTCCTTAATCTTGATCATGAGATCAATCGTGAGCAGGGTTTCCTCATCTACATACCGTTTAGTAGTGAGCTGACCTTGAACGAGAGTGGAAGATGTGCTCGTTATACATTCACACGTCCACAGAATCTGACAAGCGGATTATCCTTCAAGTCTCGAGCTGTGACCACAACACGTGGCTTGATGACAAAAACAGCAGCAGCACCATTCGAGGAGATAATGTTCCCAGATCGAGGCAATGAAGTGGTAAATAGTTTGTCAAATATAATTAATTAATCTCTCTGTGAAACGCTTTAAATATTTTTCCATTCCATGCAGTTTCACCCATTTAGTTATGCCATTCCAGACTTTGGCGTCAGATTGAAGGTCAATATAAATCTTAATGAGATGATCAAATTTCGTGGAATGCTGCTCAAGTCCGAGTTTATAGAGAAGTAGACCACACTTGAAAATTAAACATTAGAGAAAATTGCTTATTTATTCTTTACTATTCTAGTGGTTTCTCACGCAACATGGTCGTCAATCTGATGATGTACGTCTTTGGATTTACTCAACTGAGCTCCATACATTTGGGACATGATCGAAACTTTACTTTGCTGATGTACAATGAGAACGCCACAAAGGTAAGAAATAATATTATTTGAATTAAATGTAATATGACTGCACTAAAATCTTAGCGTAAGCTTCAGTTTTGTAGAGAAACAAAATATAATTATAAAATAACAAGTAAGAACGCTCTAGGCTTATGTTACAAATCTGGACTCTAGTCTTACAGTCTCTGAGATCGACGCGTTCAGACATGGATATTGAGACTGGGTGTTGATGGTGATGAAGAATATTTATACTTTTTGGGATCGGAGATGCTTCCTTCTGTCTGTTGCATACTTTTGCACAAAACCATTATACCCATTTCAACCATTTTCAATGGGTTCAGAGTATAACAATACAAGAACTCAAGAAATATATAAATTTTATATACATTATATTATATTATTATATTTTATTATACTAGTTTACTTTTATTAAAAACCCTGCTTAATATTCACTAGATTGATGGCAACATTTGTGTCGAGGACGTACTCAAGACATCCGAGGTGAAGGGCAAAAAAATAGGATTCACACTGGAGCATGCCGATGAGACACAAAATATAGAGTCGATGCACAAATGGAATGTCAACTTGGATGTGCAGACGTCAACGAAATCCAGTTGGTTTAAGGTTACTGGAAAAGTGCAGCGTAACACTAAAGATGACGAAGAGGATTGGAAGGTGAGTGTGCAATGTATAAGGGATAGGTACGCAGTTTCCTGTACTAAGTATTGAATTTATATTCATTCATTTGAAGAAAGACGTTATTCATTTAAAAACGGGCTGAATTTTATTAATCCAAAAAGTATATAATTTTTAACAAACCACTTTGGGATTAGACATGGAATTCACATGTGTGTTTATAAATATTTATTCAGCCCAAATTTTGGTCTAAGATTGTTTTACATTTGGGTTTTTGGTGTGACCTTATCACTCCTGTCCGGCTATCTCTAGCTCCTCCTCGGCATTGATAAGCGCCACAATGCCATCCTGCAACGATTTGACCAGTTCAAATTCAGAGAAGCCTAAACGACGTTTGTTGGATATATCCATGATACCATCCTCGATGGCCGTGTGCTCTCCTCCCGTGCCTCGTATCTGCAGGGAAAGCTCAGTAGCCATCGACGTTAGACGGTCCTCGTTCTTGCTCAACAGAGGCAAGCGAATGTGCACAGAGGCACGGAGTGTGGTACCCAGATTGGTGGGGCAGGCGCTCAGATTGCCATAGCTGGGATGGCGAGCAAACGACAAGTTCTTCTCGAGCTCCTGAATACCGGCAACTATGCGTTGATAGACATCGCCCAAGTCACCACACTGGGCCATCGATATAATACGCAGGTGATCCTCTTCGTTGACCCAAATCAAAAATGTCTCAGCGGGATTGTGGTAGACACCACGTCCGGTGGGCCAGAAGCGATAGCAGCCAGCTGTTTGCAGATATGCATCTCCCCGCTGGAAGAGTATATGTCGTTTGACCATCTCCTGTTGTGTTTCCGTATCAAGATCGCCCATGGAGAGATAGGTGCCAATAAGCTCCCCCTCCATTGCCTCCGTGGCGGCACGCACCTTCTCTTCCACTTCGATAAGTTGCTTCTCTGTCAGCTTGGGGAAGAATGGCAATCCCTCAATGTTACGAGCAATGCGTATACGCGATGATAAGATATATTTGCGTTCCGCATCCAGATTCTCGATCTCATCCACATTGCCCCAGTCAATATCCTTTTGCAGCACATCGTTGTCATTATCCTCCTGGCCATGGTACTCCTTAATGAGCGGATCAAACAGTTTGGTAAACACATCGTAGCAATCCGGATCTGCAGCATAGATGCCCACATGTGAGTCATGATGCTCGAATCCAGATACGGCACAATCATACAGATAGGCGTCCACCGGTGAAGGAGTAGTGACCAGCATATACTCCTCCAGGAGCTCAGGTGTCAGGTATTTACGCAACAGAGAGCTAACGTTCTCCTCATCATCCATGAGCGATTTGTAACCAGCCTCGGTGAGCTCCTGGTACTCCTCCGGCGATTTTTTGCTGCAAAACGAAACGAATAACGTTCGTAAGGTGAATTTATTCAGACAATAAATAGACATACAAATATTTGTAAGGGTTAGCAAATAATTAACAAATTTGAATATAGATTTTCATCAAATTTGACAACCATCCACGGCAATAACCTGCAACTAGTATTCAGGGGTAGAAATGCTACAAGATATTACCTTCATCGCTAGACAAACAGACAGTCGGACTATGCTCAATCAATACGGCTGTTAATTCGGGTGTTATCAAGTATTTATATTTTTGGAGTCGGAAATGATTCCTATACAATTTTCAACATTTGTCCATTATACCTCATCCTCCCATGGAGGAATAATGGGATTATTAATTATTTAACTAATCGAATTTTCTCAATTTTAAAATAAGCTTGAAGCCAATCAAATCGACAAAAGCTTTAAGCTACTGGAAAAAATTGTTTAAAATTCCAACTGTGAAATATAAATCCGTAAAATACAAACAATAAGGTCCGTGCGGTAATAATAAGCTGGTCAATTAGTGAACTAACCATTTCATAACCTGTCCCCCACTTTCGTTTTCCGAACTTACATTTGTCCACGTAAACGTTCCAATTCCTGTTCGAGCCGAGCTATCGTTGTTTTCGCCTCCTCCAGATCATTTTTCATCAAATCATACTGTGCATCATCTGGGCAGCTTTCGCACATGAACTTGCGCACAAATCGTATGGCATCTTCGGGCTTGTTCTGCTCCTCGTAGAGTTTAATTAGAGCCTTGCTGAGTGCATCAATGACTCCTGCACGTTCCAGGTACTTGCGATATTGCACGCGTTTTGATTCAATCTAAGCGAACGAAAGGTTACAGAAAGGTTTATTTGGTATTAATGCCTTTCTTACCGATGTCATCGTTTAAGTTGCTGAATCGAAATAGAAAAACCAAAATTTCCAAAATGTAAAACTAAATAAATGCTTAAAAATCAAAATTTTCACAAACTGTCACAAAAACACTGGAAGCCTTCCGATTTTTACGCAAAAATTGAATTTTATGCTAAATTTACGAGTTGAGAAATGCGTCTGAAACGTATTGTAGCTGACTGCTTTCTAAATAAGAAACCTGCCCGCCACATATTGATCAAACTGACGACGTTTAACGCCAGGCCTGCCTGCCATTTCTGCCCAGAAATAGAGAATGTGGGACAGCAATTGTGGTAGGCAACGTACTGCCAATGAATGCAGCTAACGCAGCTCAGCTCAGCCCCTCAGTTCCCCTCTCTTGTATTGTTGTTTAATAAAGTGGAACGCAGACAAACACACTAAAACAGACAGACTTGCTGAAGTACATACGTTGTGTGTAGCAGAGCCGACGACAGACAGCGCAGGATACGTGGAGGCTTATCGTTGCCGCAGTTGTTGTGGTTGTCGCATGTCTCACTGTTTCGTCATGGTAATCTGAGCCACCCTCGCAAAAACCAAAGCACCCAAAACAAGTGCCTCCAACAATGTTTGTTAACACAAAAACACACATACATATGTACATGTAGTAAAAGAATAATAACGGACGCCTGGATAAAAATGAATAGTTGCAACTAACTGAATTTATTATGTCTTGATATAATGAAAAGAAAAACGGATTTCATGTACTAGGAAATTCATTTAAGCTTAAGTTAACTAGCAATCAGCATATATTATTCTTCGAGCAGGTTAAATAATTTATACTGTTTAGCTACATTAAATAATTTTTTGTATTTGCAGACTTTTCAATGAATACTTAGTTTCTAATTTTTTATTTTGTAATATTTTTCGGTGTCTTACAGCGCATAATCTCAAAGTCTTAGTACTAGACTTTTCGATTTCTTTTATTAAAATTAAAGAGTACATGTGGATAACGAATAAAACAAATTTTCAAAAAACGTCAATAAGATTATTTTAAACAAAATTCATAAATTCAAACTTGAACAAGCAAGATAACAATAAATAAATCTACCCCAGGCTCTCAGGAATAAAAATTATTCAAACGTAATAGTTAAAATGAAAACTATTTATGTGGCCATCAGTGTGTTTGTTTCAAGTCCCTGAATACAGGGTGCAGGTGTTGTCTAATGAGAGCACTTGACGTGTATCACCGACAGCCACTTGAAAGAGGCGTTGCCGGGTTGTAAGCTCATTTTTTGTTGTGCTGTCTATTGCAGGCTTGCTCGAAGTTAACATATGAACCTCTTGTATTCACAAAACGCCCACACACTCTCAATGGCTATGTAGTATTTGGCCAAGCGGCCGAGGACGGCGAATGTCCGGAAACCGGCTCCAAGGTGCAGTTTGCAGCACGCGCAGGCGTAAGTAATTAGAAAAAAAAGAAAACAATCTTACAAATGCTATCGCTACCCGTTTATAATTTTCAGCCGTCAGAACATGCAAGAGCCTTTCTGCGTTCGGACAAGATATCGCTTACGGACACCGATTTCTGTCCAAAGGAGGTGCTGAAGTTTTCGCCTATACCCACATCAAAGTATTGCAAGCGCAGTAACTTTGAGAATTTCACATCCATAACGCAATATGACATGGATCTAAAATTTAATAATGTAAGTTATTCCACTATTTGAAGCTTGAAAGTGTTTTTCGAATATTTTTTACGCTCTTTTTAGATGCCCGCCTGGTTTGAACTCTGGTCCACGCGTCTGGATCACATGGTATCTGCTCTGTCTGCCCACAAAGTGGACAGCTTGCACATGAACCAGGAGATTAATATTACAATGCACACGCCACATGATTATTTCTGGCTAACTGTGGAGGTGAATGGAGTTCATTGGCGTATCTATCACATACCGTTTCTGTATAAGCTGGACTCCAAGTTCGATGCTTCACACGAGTTGGGGTATGACTCGGGCTTAAAGCGTTCTTGTTCAGTGATCAATGGTATGATCAATTCATTCGATGATTATCTTATTAATCTGGGCGAGATTGCCGCACAGCCAGATTGTCTATCGCTGCTGGTGGCTGATTGTTCGCCGTTGCCCAAAATGGCTGTGTTCCTTATCCCCTCGGCGGATGCTAAAAGCCTGGCCAGCAATTACGGACTACGCGTGCACATTGGTCCGAACTATTTCAATTTCAGGTCGCGTGCCGGCAACAGCAGTCAGCTCGATGAAGAGCCTGTCTTCATCTACGTAAATCAAGCACAGACGCCTTACGATGTGCGCCAAAAGCCATATCAATGGCCAATCGATGACAGTGATTATGCATTCCGGTAAGTCTTACCTACATTCAAAATATATTATTAAATTCAGTACAAATATTTCATATCTTTTCTGCTGCAGTGTCGAACTCAACGAGCAAAATCTTTTAATTGTCGAGTGCACCAAATTGAGCGCCACCATTCAATTTGACATGTACAACATCTTAAATTTCGAGATCTATGGCGTCTACAAGCATCAGATGTGTGGCCTGTGTAGCAAGCCTCTCAACCGCATGCAGAATTATTCGCTTTGCGAGCTTGATGCGCGATCGACAACGCCGACACCCGATCAGAATGTATCTGAGGTAGTTCTAACATAAGGATGATAAAACAAGTTTAACTAAAGAAAAAAAAATATCTGTTGGTGAATTTAGCTCAAATAAATGTATATGTATTGTATACTTTTCACGGAACAATAAAAAGGTTTTTAAAATTTAAAATAAATGGCATATAAACCAGCGCTTTTAGAAGTTAATCATTCAGATCTTGTTAAAAGATATTGCAAAACAACTTATGAATAACTTTTTTTATTGAGCCAATGTGGGAAACATAAAATAATATTCATAGAAATTTCATTTGGTTAAGTGATGACAAGTTAAAGAAAACTAAGCAATAATTGTTCATGTTAAACTTTCTTGCTTCCTAATCTTAAAAATATATATTTTTATGTTATGTTTGTGAAAATTGAAATTATAATGTAAATACGCAAATGGATTATTTTTGTGGGTCTTACAACCTCTCTCTCGCCAATTGCTCTTCATGAGGTTGTAATTACTGCTCAAAGTCATGTTTGTTTTTATTGCTGTTTCCAGCCCACTTGTTTCTCGCGATCACGATGCAGCTGAGTAAGCAAATGCAAGCGTAACTGCGCGACAGATTCCAGCGTTTCGTTGCACAGTCGGCACTTAAGGGGCTGCATAGCTCCATCGCTAAAAACAATTAAGAATTATAAGCTTGCAATCATTCTCAGCATCGAGGACACTCACAAGTTGCGCCAGTCGTACAGTTCATTGCAATTTTCGCGTAAAGCTATTAACGTGCACAAGCTTTCGATCTCCAGATCACAGGCGTTATGCATGGGAAAAATGGTACGTTCGCCGAATGGTTTGGGTGGTGGCTCCAAATCAGGAGAATCTTCCCAAACATATTCCGAATTTGATACGTGCCGATCCATGAAACTGCGATCCTTGCTTAACAGGCTATAAGAAAACACGTTAAAATTTAATTATAAATTATAAATTTAAAAAAAAATAAAAAAAATTTAATTTGTTTATTTATTACATACGTTTTGAGCAATTCACGCAAATTGTCAAATATGATACCGCGACCATTGAAATCCACTGAAGGTATTTCATTTGAGTCAAAATTATAGAAGACGCTATCGATATTATAACGCATTTGATTTATCTAAAATTAAAGTCAACAATAAAATTAAGAAAACAATTATTAAACATTTATTTAGGAATACGACATTTACCAGACGAACATCATCTTTAGTTATGATGACATCCAAATTGATGACCATGTCATGTTCTTCAAAATACGGCTGTAATGTTTCTTCATCATAGCCCAGACCGACCAATAGGCTCACATATTTCGTGTTTTCCTCGTTACATTTGATTTGCATGGTGGGGCTAAAAAGCATGGCCATTAAGGCACCGAACCCATGTATATTTGGCATCAATGTTGTACCGCGAGCCGTCAATTCATTACTTCGAGATTCAGCTACCGTGGCGGCAACCAACAGTTGGTCGTGACAATCCTGTGGATCTGCATTCAAAAGCACAGCATTCACAGAATCTTTTGCGATGCATGCCGATTTATACATGCCAACACGCAGCATGGAGCTCATACTGCTTTCAAGCGGGCTAAAAGGTCCCTTTAAGCGTATACCATGAATGCATTTTTCCAGAGGCGGTGGCTTTAAATCCGCATCCTGTGGAAGCTGAGCAAAGCGTAGATATTCTTTGTTGATTTGCTGCTGCTCTGCAGGAGGAACGTAACGCTTGGATTCCTGCTTGCGTAAACGGAAGTCGTGATCCTTGCGTGACATGTAATCCTCGTCCGCACGCCTCGCCAACTGGCACTTTACTAGTTTATCATTGAGCACACCATCGCTCATATGTATGTGAACAGCGGCCACATTATTAACCAGCGAGTACACCTCCAGCTCGAGATTGCCGCATTTAGCCAGTGATAACAACATTGCGTTGGCCTGATTGGGCCATTTATTGTAGATGCTGTTCACAGACGATGGCTGCACCAGCGCCAGTCTGCACTCGAACGACCGCGGCGGCAACTGTTCAAAGTTGTACTTCAAATCAGGCAGCATTAGACGTAGCTCCTTCATTTCCATCAAGGCCATATCACCGTAATCAATGAAGCGCACAAGAAATTTGGGATTGGCATTTGTCTGTACTTCCACCTTTAAGACAACGGCGCGCTGAAACACATATCCACGCTTTGCTAGCAACTGTAGACCTATCGTTATGGAGCTAGCATTTCGCACGTAACAGTTAAGCTGCTGCGGCGAATTAAAGATTTCGGTCATGTTGGCAATACGCTCGGCTAGCGAACGCGGCTGAAAGTAGAACTTGCCGCAGTCAACTATCTGTTGAATAGAAAGTATAGATTCATTATTCATAGTATTCATGTTATTTAAAGAGCGTGCGCCTACATAAGTTATAAGGCCTGTAATCTTCCTGTCAAATACAGACGGCAAAATAAGAAGTTCCACATTATATTGTTTTGATGGCGGCACCCACGTGCATTCATGGACCTCTCCAATTTTTTGCTGTTGAACATACTTAATAGCAGAATTTTGACTAGAATACACAAGGAGAATTAGAAGATATTTTATCAGTTTACGATTATGCTGATTTTACTTACTCCATCACGTGCAGGGAACGAGAAGGATTAATAAGACGCATGCGTATTGATTTGAATACCTCAGTCATGACGCGACCAGGCACCTGAACAACATTTCTTGTGTCTGTATTGTCTTCGGCCACTTTAAACGTTACAAACACTTTCTCAGAGCCATGCTGAAAGGTTATGTCCATTCTTTCCGGTGGAATTTTCGCCTCCATGAATAGCTCCTTGATGCGCCGCGTATATAGTTCGCCCATATAGCGCGGCAAAAAATTAGTAAAGTAGACAGTGCGGCATGGATCGTTGCCACAAATGGACTGGTAAACGTCGCGACCGTTATCCGGAATGGCTTTGTTGGTACGTAAAAAATAATTGGGGTAGAAAGCGCCAGCGATGACGACCTTTAAAGCAATGGACTTTTGGCAATCATTCCACATTTGAGCGGTCCCAAAGGGCAAGGGTTGCAAATTACACGTTGCGCAACGTTCGTACAAGTCCTGGACCAACAAATGCATCTCCTTGAGCGAGCGCACGTTAACATTAAAACGACGGGCCCACTGATCCGTCGCCTCCTTCATCATTCGATTTTGGCACATATTCAGATAAATCTGTAATAAGACAACGGAATTTTAAAGTCCATTGTATTCCAAATGTCATTAGCTGCTGCTTACACTGTAAACACGCCAAATGGCGACCAAGTCGGAGCCAGATCCATCAGCAAAAATGTATTGCATCCAATATGCATCGCTCATCGACCCACGTTTTGGTGTAAGGTACAAGGAGCGCAAAGACATGCCAGCAGCTAAATAAAAATATTAGAATAATTAAAAACTTAATTTTTAAACACTTCTTAAGACGATGATTGTTTTTTAGTATAATAAAAATAGTAGAATAATTAAAAACTTAATTTTAAACACTTCTTAAGACGATGATTGTTTTTTAGTATTACAGCTAGAATTTGTTAAATTATGTTACCTAATAAATGTCAACAAATCTTAATTGATCAATAGTATGAATATATAATGGTTTTATGCAAAAGAATGTAACAGGCAGAATGAAGAATCTCCGACCCCATAAAGTATATATATTCTTGATCAGCTTCAACAGTCATCAGATTTTAGAACATAATCTCGCCTAATCCCTAGGCAGTACAAGTTTGCTTCAAAATTTCGATAACTCTTTCCGTTTCCGATATACACATGTGATCGATAACAACAAAATCTTGAATTTGGAAACTTTTTAACTACGTTTTAAACATTAGACGAAATAATGACAATCTTTTTATTGCATTCGGTTGAGAAACACCGGAGATATGGAGCATTGAAGTTAAGTCAAGTATGCAGTATACGCGTACACACACACATACTTGCAAGCAGTGACTGTACGCGTAAAGTATAGGGATTTATCGACTAGAGCCTTCTTACTTGCTTATTTAAAGTTTCTTACCTATAATAATAGTTTCCTCGAAGCAATTAAATATATAGCCCAGTATAATAAGCCGACTTAGACGCACGTCCAGTGGCAATTTTGACATGATTGTGCCCCAATAGGTAATGTCGCCATCCAGTTCCATGTAAACACCACCGACAGTCTTGTAGAGGGCGCCTACCTCCTTTAACAGCAGCACTGTATTATGTATGTCAGAAAGATTGGGCGGTGACATGGCCAGTGCTAAAATTTCACTTGGTCCACCCATGTCGAGTTCCTTGGCTCTGAGCACCGAGTTCTCAAGTGGTGAGCGCAGAATTTCGGGTATTCCAAACTCTGTCATCTGCTCCACATAAAACGTCTTGGTCACCATGCGATAAACACGACCGCTGCGTATGCGACCAACGCGTCCAGCACGTTGTCGGCAATTTACCTTAGAGGCCCATTCTAGCCGTAGGCAGCTAAAGTTAGTGGCCGTATCTACGTATACGATCTTGGTCAGGCAAAAGTCAATCACATATGAGACATCCGGCACAGTAATTGAGCTCTCCGCAATGTTTGTGGCTAAAATGACCTTACGATGACTGGGGAGTGGAGGATGAAAGACATCCTCCTGGGAATTAGGCGACATCAATGAATGGCAGCGTACAATGGTGATTTTCGTACTGGGACTGTGTTAAGTAAATGTTGTTAGTAGAGCACTAGGAATATGTTAACTGTATCTTAACTACGAATTACAGAAATGAATACTTACTGCTCCTCGATGACGTTGGTGATATGTTCGGCCATATTCTCAATCTCATTGACACCCGGTAGAAAGATGAGCACCGAGCCAGTGCGCTTAGCCTCCTCATAGGTCGGCTCGGATTGTCCAACAGCTTTGCGCTCCATATTATCAATTACCAAAAGGATTTTGACGGCATCTCTGTATCCGTCACCAGATATGCCCGGCTCTGTTTGTTGTGGCTCATTTGTCCAACGGATATTATTAAACTGATCTCGATAGTACTTGACCAGTGGATACTTGCGACCATGGCTGACGTTAACAACTGGTGGCATGGATACCCTAGTGGCAAAGTACTGACAAAACTCGCGCGTATCAATTGTTGCTGACATCAATATGACTTTAACATGGCGCGAGTTGAGTGCCAGTAGTCGTCGCACTACGATCAGCAGAAAGTCCATATCCTTATCACGCTCATGCACTTCATCCAGCACAATGTGCGTGTAGTTAGTGAGTGTCTTCAGACGAATTAGATTGTTAAGCAAAACTCCAGTGGTACAGTACAACAGTCGAGTGTCCTGCAAATTGGACTGCCTGTGCAGGCCCACCTGATAACTGCACACAGTGTCCGGTAGCCATTGTCGCTCCTGGCAAACGCGATTAGCAATCGAAATTGCAGCTATTCGACGAGGTTGTGTAACAACAATATTACAAAATTTGCGCCGTTGAAAGCCCTCGTCCAGAATATATTGCGGCACCTGGCGGTAAAAAAGTGAACCATCAATCGTTTATCATTTATAATACAATAGCTTTGCAAGCAAAGAATTTCTATTCGATTGTCTGACATAAACAGCTAGTAATATATTTTTAAACATGATATTTTACACTATAGTACTTAAAAACAAAAAAACCAATCAATCAGTTGATAGCATAAAATTGCAGTATTTATCGAGACCAAGTAACAAAATATATCATGTGAATATCGATGTATCGATTCGTTTCCGACAATTGCAGGCGTGCAAACAAGTGCATGCTTCTAAACACTAAAGAGACGTATAAACCGTTTAACAAACTCCGGAATCATGGAAAAAGTTGTATACGAAGATTGCTGGAAGCTGCTACATCGTTTTGGCAGCGCAGCCGACAAATGCCTGGATGCCAAATTCGAACTGTTTTGCAAAACCTGGCACGAGCTCCAAATGCAGCACATATACACGGCGCAAACAAATCACATTGAAATCATTGATACCACAATGGCGGCACTGCATGTAGCCAAAAGAGTGGCGTGTGGCCGTCGCACCAACGGTGAGAAATTCGATGCGACTCGAGCACAGCGCATTGGCGCTCTTTACTTAATGTATGCCATATACAACAAGCAGCCAACAAAAAAATTTATCAAGATTGAGGTTTCACCACGCACTTGGAAAACGCTTAGCGGCTTTGTGAAACACTTGCGTCGCCTATACAGCGAACGGAGTGATACGCAGCAAGTGAGCTACATATTTTGGCGACTAGTTCAGGAGCAGGCCTTCCGGTTCACGGCGCTGGATTACTGTCAGGCATTGGACGCACTAGCTGCCTATGACAGTTTGGAGATTATTGCGGCAACAAAGAGAAACTTAAAGAATAGCAAAGAAACGGTTTTAAAGACACAGCTGAAACCGACTGCTGATAATCTGAAGGAGCAGCTACAGGGCCTAGACGAACTGACTGACATATCGCATTCGCTACGCCAGCTAGAGACGGCATACAACAAACAGATGGAGCCTCATCGTTCGTCGTTTTCTTTCACAAACATCTTTAGTCAGCTCAATGAGGTATTCATCGACATTAATGAATCTTTGCTGGCAGATAAGGCCACACTTATTGGCGACTGTTCAGAACAACTGCATAAGCGAATGTGCATCCGCCAAAAGGCAATGTGGGATAGTACTCAGGAAAAAAAGCCAATCTCAGAGGAGGAGAAGGTGAATGATGAATCGGAACAGCAACAGACATCGCCTGATGCAAGCAACACACACGATAGACGCATGAGTGCGGCGAGTGTCTTTAAACGCAAACTACCAGATGATGTTATTAAAAACTTGGAACGTTAACTCAAAATGCATTACTTCAAGTGTGCGAAAGGTGTTCGATATTTATAAAACAGTTTTAGGATTAAAATATGTACAAAGATCTCTATCTACTTGATAATTCGCAAACTTTTGTTTAATATTAAGATTACAAATTATAATTTTTATTTGTACATTAAACTGCATTGTGAAACTGCAGACCTTCAAGCAACAAGAAATGAAGAAAATTATTTTGAAACCCTTTAAAAATGCACAAAATTCTTGCTACAATTTGAGTTGGCAGATTTTAAACGCTGTATCAAATTACAATATATTTACAGTTCGAATGAATTATTACGTAAAATTATGAAATTGTCTAAGCAAGCACAATTTTTAAGCTACCTTTGAATATCAATCAATAATTAGGTCAAATGTATATGTATTTTTAAAGTTTTCGTAAAGTGATATCTTAAAAACATACCTGTGTAGTCTTTCCACAACCTGTCTCGCCTTTCAATATAACTACCGGATTCTCCCTGATGGCTTGCATTATCTCATCGCGATGAACGTCGATTGGCAGAGATCTATTGCGATTTAAATCGAATTTAAATCTTTTGTAGTAATCTTCGTCTGACCGCAAACCAGGCGCATCTTCAACATCCACAGCGTCATCATCGTCACTGTCCAGATCATCGAGTGTTCTGTTGCGATTGGCAGAACCACGTCCATCGAGGAGCTGCACAAAACAAAATGAAAAGAACGAGACTCCAATTACAAATACATTCCATCTTACAGATGCGCACATATAAACAGATGCGACCACATACACATATAAATATGCCGCTAGATTGCATTATGCTTACTTTGTTCATGAGTTGCTTTTCTTTTTCAACGATTTCATTCACATATTCTGTGCCAACTACCTCGCGCTTGACCAATTTGGAGTCACATGTTTCTGTGGTCAATGCATTTGGATCGCTACTAATACAACCTGTCGGTAGAGTTCCACGTTTAAAATCTTTCGAAAAATCAAAGAAGTCCATTAAATCGTCCATCCTGAACGGAACGTATAGCGAGTCTCTTTAAGAATGGAAGTGCCTACTTCTTTGTCTTCTCAACGCGCCACAAGTTAAACGGTAAAAAAATTTATTAAGGTTGGCAATGCTTAAAAAAAATTTGTCGCTGTCCACTTTTATCTACATTAAATGATAAATTAAGCGAATTGATGAATTAAGTAATATTGAAACAACTTGTTATGGCGTCACACTTAAAATTCTAATAATTTAAATTTTACTATTAATTTGAAAAACTTTAAACAGTATGATGTTTGCGATACATTGAATACATTCGATATGTAAACGATAGCCAAATTTTACTTGATAAATACATGAAAATAATATATGTACTTTAGTATCGATACTTCCTCACACTGCTGCTGACGTTTGCCAGTAGAACTAAGCGACATATAAAACACAAAATTTCATAGTAAGAGTCAAACAACATAAAAAAGTTGGATAAAATTTTCATAAATAAAGAAGCTGCCTTAAAAGAACACAAAAATGACACGTAAGTGAGCGGACCAAGAAAAACTGTTGCAATTTTTTTTGTTGTTGTCTGCCGTTTATTGATATGAATCAGCTTCTAAAAAAATTTGTATAAACGGCCAAGCTCAAAAAAACAACATTATTTTGATTGAATTTGCTTGTTACTTGCACTCTGGTAATATAATAGTAATAACAATTATAGATATCTGTCCCACACTGTAAGATATGTATCGAAGTAATTGCTCAGCGTGTTTCGTCTAACCTATATTCACATGCATATGTACGTATGTACATATGACTAGTCTACCGAATCTAAAGGAAATGTCATTGACTATTTCAAAAACACACATATGAAGTTTATGTTAATTAAACAATCATCATATCGTACTTTCCAGGCGGTAATCAACGAGACCTGGCTCGCGCCAAGAACCAAAAGAAGCAGTCCGATCTAACCAAAGGGACGCGAACTGATGGTCTCACCGTGGAACAACGTAAAGCGAGGTAAGCAGAAAATAACATACAAAAGTAAAAACAACCTGTTCAACATACATACGTTCAATTTTTGTAGGGACGCTGAAGTGATGCGTGAGAAGCAAAAGAAAAAGGAAGATGCTGCAGCTGGAAAAAGCAAATAGAGAAAGTCAACTCCAGATCCAACCAGAACAGCGTACACATCCGTGTAATCGTCATCATAGCTCACTCAACAGTTTCGTTAGGCATAGGCAGTTCATAAACAAAACACAGCAAATGCAACAGACGCAATCCGGCGATCTATCGATCGACTCCAGGATAAAGTCAATGTCAATCAATCGGATAAATTGCGCAAAAAAAAAATTGAAATTTTAAGCTACACAGCAGACGAATATCAATAGCTGTGCATCCCTACACACTCAAAACAATGGCTTATTTTCTTTAATTGCAATACTGCTAAACAGTTATCTTTATAATTTCTCTATATATACCTGACTAAATTATTTACTGTAAAATATATACACACAATTTTCAATTAAAACATATATATGTAGCAATGTACAGCCAAAACAACCAAAATAAATGTTGCAAAATATTATATTTGTCGAAAATATGAATATTGAATAAGTTATTAAATCTGTAGCTTGTAAATTGATATTAAGTGATCGAGAGAGAAAATCGGATTGAAATTGCATTAACTAAATAAACTAACCAGAACTAATGTGTACCTTCATATACCATGCATACCGCACAGTTGTCCTTTTTAAGCTGCAATAACATATTTATACTTTCAGGGTTAAACAAATTTTTAGATTATTTAAGTTCTCAGGTTTTTCAGCGCTTTGTATTCTATATATAGTATATGGTTTGTATTTGTATACATGGTTTAATCAATTGGTAATCTTTAATAGAAGGAATATGTTGTTGTCGAAATAATGCGTATATTCCTTATATCTATTGCCACACCTGTCCAATTCAATTGCTTTAAATTCTATACTTTATCCATACGTGAAATAAAAGTTTTAATACATCCTTTCTTAAAAAAAAAAAACAACCTAAAAAATGTAATAAGAACTAAGTGGGAATAAAATAATTTTTAAAAAAAGTTTAAAAGGAAACAAAATTTTATAATACCATTCATTTATAAAAAATTTGTGGTAAAGTAAACAATAAATTATTCACATTTCTTTGCAATCAAATGTAGAATTTCTATATTTTAGAAAATCTCATCTAAAATATGCATCTTAGAAAGTTTTCGGACCCACACATTTATTACTGTTTTACAAAATTGCAATTTTATTTTATTGTTTTTTTAGTCTACTGTGATACTACTCTTAAAAAAACCTACCGCAGCACGTTATACCCCCATATAAAAGGTACTGCGTATAAATAGAAAGGCATTCACTATCGATGCACTTTGGTGAACTTCTCTGGAGATTTTCTTTTGCGATCTGATGGTAAGCACATATTTACATACAATGGATAATTTGTAGGTCAGAAAACTATCGTTGTCGTACAAGAAGCAAAAGTAGGAATCTATTGCCGACATTTAGATTTCCTGTAAAATGCATTAATCGTAATAGAGTCCAACTAAGGAGTTACTTTTATAAAATCACAAATTATAAAGATGCTAACAACGACATATGTATGTACATAATTCGATATACGTAAAATGTACGAAAGTAGCAAACTGGACAGAAACTCTCGCCAGAGCCAAATGAAATCCAACAACTGCCAATAAGTTGAATCTAGCATTTACCATTTTGTACATACTTAGGTGAAATGCCCAAATCCGAAAAAGAAATAAGTATAAACAACTAACTGGCAAAGAGGCCACTAACCAAAAATGGGCGACAGCCAAGCGTGTTGCCATCATATCTATGGCGCGTATCTTAAATGACTAGTCGTCGTTCAGCAGTTCCATGGGATACGGATTCCGATGTCGATGCCAATGCCAATGCCAATACTAATATCAGGGACTGAGACTGGGTGTGGAACTGCAGCTAGAGAGCATTGGGTCGCGTGCAGATGCTGCTCAAGTGGAGCAAAGCTTCTTGGAAAAGCAACGACAAAAACAACAGCAACGATGACCAGTTGCTGTCCAAGTAATGATCAACTTTTAATGATTTGCTTAGGCTTCTAGTGCAAAACGCTGTAGCTGATAACGCTGAACTAACAAAGGACAAACAATGTAAGTTTAGTTATTGGCTGTTTGATAGGTTTGTGCCGCAAAAAAGAAACCAAGAACAGGTTTCATTTTAATTTACAAGCTTGAAAAGCAGAGAAAGCTTCACAACGAAAGCTTAAGCAACAACAAATAACCTTTGAGGTTTTAGAACTTTTCTACGCCGCACAAAAAAACAAGTAAGAATGCTCTAGTCGAGAAATCCCGACTAAACTATACCCTGAACCCCATACTTTAAGTGTACAGTCAGTGCTTGCACGTATGTGTGAGTGTGTGTATATATACGCGTATAGTGCTTACTTTGTTAACTTCAATACTCAATATCTCCAGTGTTTCTTAACCGATTTCAATAAAATTTTCACAGATTGTCATTATTTCATCTACCAAATCTGGAGTCCTAGCTATTATAGTCTCTGAGATCGACGCGTTCATACATACGGACGGACGGATAGACAGACAGACGAACAGACGAACATGGCTATATCGATTCGGCTGTTGATGCTGTTATATATACTTTATGGGGTCGGAGATGCTTCCTTCTGCCTGTTACATACTTTTGCACAAAACCGTTATACCCTTTTTACCCATTTTCAATGGGTTCAGGGTATAAAAAACAAAAACACAACTTTATCAATGTAGTCGGCGTCGCCGTTGGCGCCACAGCAGCCTAGCAGCTGAGAGTGTTTCGCTGCTGCTGCCAACGATCGCCTCTCTGTGCGAATCTCACAAGTGACGCGACGCGTTTTCAGTCGCTACGTGAAACTCGCCGCAAACACAACGGAAACGCGCGCGCTCATATAAATCGTGCCAAAAGACGCGTCAAACTTAAATCGAAGTTGTTATTTAATTATCATTTATTGCCAGCCCAAAACTGTTTAGGCAAAAACCAAAAAAAAGTGTACGTCAAAGTAGAAAGTGTAAGTGAAATATTGGCATTGTGCCCACATCTATGTTTGGCAGGCATTTGATGCTAATGGAAATGCTAGTGAAGCAAATGCCAAATGTCTGACATTATCAGCAGCCAATTGGCAATCAAATGCAACGAAAATATAAAATAGTTGCCTGGGCACTGGGCAGCTAGCGCGATTGGATTGATCGCCAAATGCAAATCAAGTGATAAACGATCGCTATGAAATTGAAATAACAGGCGTACAGCGTTCAGCTGCTGGTGTTTGAGGAGCAGCTAACCGAGTTCCCCAGTTCCCAATTAATGGCCCCGTGTTCCCCTAACCAACCATAAAACAACACAACACACACTCACACACATTCACAGCGTTTAAGTCGAAGGCGAACGTCTGCCGTTGACAGTAACATTCGCAACTCGTGTATTTCTCTCTCACATTTTTTTTATTATTATTTATACAAAATATATTCAATTTCATTCAGCTGTTGTTGCTGCTATTGTTGTTGTTGTTTTAGGCAACAGCAATTTCAATATTCAAATGATCATGATCACTTGACTTGGACTTTGACGACTTCGCCTCACACTCGAACTCGTATCAACGATCGCATTTCAAAGCTTTGCAAATTTCTGAGCGCCCTGCAACAACACCCCAACACATTATGATTAATACGCTTTAAAAAAAACAAGCAAACGCTTCAAAAAGTAAAAATAAACCAAACAATTAAATATTATTGCATATAACGAACAGCTACTGTTTGTTTTGACTCCCTGATCGTACAGCCTTCTTACCTACAACGCCTGCTGACCCAATTCGTGTTGACGGCATTGATGAAAAAATTACGAGCAAAACAAAACAGTTTGTTTGTTTGTATATACTTTTTTTTTTGCGCTCCGTATAGACATATACATATACATATATGATATGAATTTCCTTCGCTTGTTTTAGTTCAACAGTTGCATTAACCGATGGCATGATGTCAGCTTCACTGGCTGTGAACGTTGCTGACATTGAAATTTAGCAATGTTGAATTTATATATTTTTGCTCAGGCGAGTTTGAAATGTCTCAGTCACAGTATAGAAAGTTCACCCAAAAAACTCGCCTGAATCCATTCAAAAATTTGCACAATTCTTTCAGTTGCGCGTAGGCGTATACGTAATATTTGAATAAATTATTATTTTGCGACAAAACGAGAATTAAAGAAACTAAAAAGCAACGGTCTGTGCTACTTTTTAGGTATGCCAATCAGCTTTGCTCAATAAAAACTTATAAATAAAGTTAATACAATTGTTAAGAATAATTTACAAACAGTTTTTTTCATGTGTGATAAAGTGATTGGTTTTTTGTTGCGAAGGCAACAAAGATTTTGAGCCATTTTGTAACATGTTTATGAACATAAAATAATCCAAAGTTAACGAGCGGCGACCACTTTTGGGCTGAAGTAACGTCTCATTAAATTCTCTGTTGAGTTCGATGACGCTTTGACATTAAAAACCATTAAAATTAAACACCAAACAAAAATCAACAGCACTGAGTGTTAAAAACTCAAAAACAAAGAAAATTTTTAAGAAAATTGTGTTTTTTATGGAATTAATGTTGTTACAAATTTTTATTAAACATTTTTAATTCAGATACATTTTTCCGATATGTGTGGAGATGTTGTGATAATATAATCAAACCCAGTTTTTATATGCAACAAAATTATAATATTCACAAAAGCTATATACCCAATTTCAAAAACATTAAGTTTACGAGTATGTTGTGATCATGCCAAAAACAAAATAAAAGAGCAACCAAACGTGAAGGTTAAAATTTACAAGGCAGTCGGCAATAAGATAAAATAGCAGAAAACCAAATGGAATACATTTCTACAAAAATGTTCTAGTGCCATAAATGAGGCAGCCTCACACCTACATAAGCATTAAGGTGGGTGTTGACTTTGGCACAGTGGAACACAAAGATCTTGTAAGGAATTTTAAAAGATTTTGAATACACGAAATACCAATGAAATTTATTGAAAATATATGTTTGTTTGTATTATTTTTCTGTTGGTATTTCAATTTCATTGTTGACTGCATTTACAAATTCCATTGTATAAAAAAATAATTTGATTTAATTACATATTTGGAGGTAGAGCTAACTGCCAACCGAGTCCAACTAAAAGCATTTTAATTTCATAAAATTATATAGATATCTCGATTTGAGAGCACAACTCTCACGACCTTCTAGGCTATTTATAGTCCAGTTGGTGTGTTTTGTTTCATAAATGAATCATTTTTTCGCAAATTTTTTATGATTTTCTCACTTTTGTTTCGCAGAGAACGAAAGGGTATTGTATACCGTTTAGTTGTTGAACGCGTTCAATGTCTATGTTTATGACTATGAGGCTGTTGACAGCCGACTGTGACGATATACATATATTCATAGAATAGAATAGAGATAAGTAAGATAAAAATTATTGTAACGATACAAAGAGCCATGTGCGTGAGCTAAAAGTTCAAAAATTGCACAAGCAGCAAAGCAACTAAATGAAAAGCGTCCGTTCACCCAGCAAAACTTCAAAGGCGGCAATTTGTGGATTGCAGCTGCAACAACTTTTTAATTGATTTATATTTCCTTGTGGCATTTAACCAGTCAAGTGATTGAAAGCCGTGGCCGAACGAACAGCAACAACAACCAGCGGAAAGACAAACAAACAATAAAAGAATATGGCAAAATTTTCAATCATTCCCAATAGCCAAGTTTCAACTCAAGTTTTTTTGTGTAAAAACAAAGCAAAAAAAAGCTGTAAAAGCCGCGTGCTTTAAACTTGTCAAATTTGGTAGAACGATTTTTGACCGGTTTGGCAAGGCTCAAAGCATATATCGAGACATGTGCTCCCACCAGCCAAAAACGCAGATCACAGATTGAGTAATTGTCAGCCACACAAGAAACACAAAACAAAACATACAATAAGCTGTTGGTTGCCGCGTAAAAAGTAGCACAAAAAATGTCAAATAAAATTACCCGTCGATGCGCAAACAAATTGAATAGTATGAATTAAAGAGTTCAGCAAAGATTAAATTAAAATCAACACAATTGGCGGTCAATTTGCCGGGGGCAGGCGCACCATAAACTACATAAATGATTATAAATGTGATAAATGCCAACTACATGCATGCCTCAATCTATCTGCAAGATACAAAAACCTGTACACGTGCCTAGCTGCACTAACAAAATTGTTGGTTGTGCTTGCCTCTGGCTTCGAATAAAGCTGGAGTTGGAGTGTGCAACTTGATTAAAACATATTGACGCCCTCGCTTTTGGGTTTCTGTTTTTTTCTCTATGCCCGCTGAATTTCAAATAACAGAAAGAAAAAATAAATTAAATCCGTGCAGTTGACATGATTTATATAGACAATGTTTTCAATTTTAATGACATGGCTGCGGGTGGTGTAGTTTGTTTAGTTGTTAGACAAATAGGTCACTATTTGATTAATTGATTCAAACATATATAACAAATTTATGGTTTATAACAATTTTGTCGAAAGTTTTAACATTATGGTTTCGTGTTGAAAAATATTGTTTCGCTTGCATGAAAGATTTATTTATTAAACATTTTCAAAAGAAACAAAAATCTGAGCATTAAAGTCGTATTTTGATTGCTCATATGATTAAATATTTGGTTATTTTCTTCTCACGAACCCATTAATCATCAACAAAACGGTTTAATATAAGTAAAATGTGTATCAAAACACAAAAAATATCAAAACTTAGAAAAACTTTGTGAAAATTTAAAGCCACAGCAGACCCATAAACATAAAATAGATTTTTATAACCTTTTAATTGTGTATGATAATTTACTAATGTGTTAACTGAAACTGTAAAATGACTTGAAGCTTTCTATGCCAAGTTATCTGTTGACCAATTTACACGAATACTTTATTATTTCGGTAGCTGCATAATCTGAAAAGCGCGAACTGTTGCTCTTTTCAACCACTATAGACAACCACTTTTAAACTCAAGACATCTTAAGCTAGTTTTTAAGCTTTAAGTTTCACAATTTTCAACATTCAACGGCATTTTCCTCACGGCTGCCCACACACGAACTCAAAAAAGGCAAAACTTTAGCACCAGTCGCAATGACAATCGCAACCAGTTGCACTTATCAAACACTTTCCAAACTAAAGCCCACATACTAATCGCATCGACACTGACGGCAGCCGCTGCCACGGAAATTCTTCAGAAAAAAGTCGCTAGCGAGACGCGTTCGTATCGCGCGCACTTTATGTCCGCCCACGAATTATCTTGAACTTGACTTTGTGTTTCTACTATTAATATTTGTGAGCTGTTTACGACTCTACACATCGCAGCTCTGTACACATATTAATGGTATGCAAGCGGAAGTTAACGTCCCATTAGATATAAATGTGGCTATTACTTAAGCTATTAGCAGATGGCTTTAAAATTGCATGCGTGTTCCATTCGAGGGCACTTAATCCAGCAGCCACCCACATAACACATATATGTGGTATACGTTGCACACTTGACATTCCATTGGCGATGTGGGTTGCCTCACAGTCCAGCTAATTGGCCTCACCAAGAGCTTCAAGTGCTTTACTCTTCTCTACTCTACTCGACTCGACTAACATAGACATTGTTTCTACCAGACTCAGATATCTCTTGCCACACACCTATCCTATGACAATAGATATGAACAACTTATGCGTTATGTAACTCGAGAGGGAAGACCTAGATGTTTTGCGGCCAAACTGCGCATTCAGTTCCCAGCTAGTTTAAATTTATTCACTACTTTCACAACTCGTAAACCGAAAGACGCGTACGAAACGCGTCAAAACCGCACCATATGTCTACTTAAATTAAAACCTGCTTACCGAACTCACTTGAAATATGTTCATTGAAAAGTTTACTCTCATATTCTATGTACTGTCCGTCTCTGTCGCCCCCTCTCTAAACCTATTAATTGCGTAATTTGTTTGCTGTGCTTGTTGCTCTTTCAAGATTCTTTTTCACATCTTTTAAGCGCTATTGTGCTGTTCACTTTGGACCATTTTTCGCACGCGATTTTTGTATGGTGTATAAAAGAGAAGGAAAAAAGCTACACATAAGCTACATAGTGATGTGAGAAATGTAAAGCTAAAAATATAAATATAGCATTTGCAAATATTATAAAAAAGTAAAAATACAATAACAAAGGCATACAAATTATAAAATTGTTTATTTCACATGCCATAAAATAAAAATATTCATTTAAGGTACTGAATAGTCCACTAGACCTATGTATGCTTCCTCGATTATTAGTTCGGCTTTTATTTGTACAATTTAGCTTTGTTTTGTTTTCTCTCTTCTTTGTGAGGTGTGAACAGACATGAACGCATCAGAAATTTGCTTGACTTTAACCGCCTGCCAACAAAAGATATTTTAAATGTTGAACTACTCATTCTGCGAAAGCAGCTAAGACCGAAAATTTACTGACAATGAGTTTTATTGGACACGAAGCTGTTGTAAAGTGTTTCCCATGTATGACAAGACAATTTGGCGTGTGATTATCTCATCAGCGTGGTATCGCCTCGAGCCCAAACTTGTTAGCCAGCACATCCAATAGATACATAGATACTGCATGAATGCATACTATACGTCGAATGCAAACCGGCTGAATTTGCATGTGCCAACATTAAATTGGAGCTGCTGTTGTCGGCGTTGCATGTTAAGAGTTTGATTAATTTAATGACAATGCCCGTAGGCAGCAACCGATGAGGCATGGCTTGCATGTAGTCAGTCCGTATGTGTATGTGCCCCATGTGGATGATATCAGCTTTCGAAAAACTGCTGCTAGGATATTGCCGATGTTCAATTGATTTAGTTAAACAATTTCAAACGCGTTTCGTCAACGTTTCTTAGCAACTTTGGCAGCAGCAGCGGATGATTCCATTTGATTCGCTGATTTATTTCATAGCTATATTTAACAATCTGATGTAGAAACATACATACACATATACTGTAAATATTTCAAGCTCTTTTGTTATTGTGCTGTTTTCTAAATTTAAATAAGATTTGTTTTATAAACAATTTTGCGCTCACCAAATCTTCGAATCGTAATTGACGTCATAGAAATCTGTTAAGTTTTCAGGTTTTTTTTTGCTTACCTTTTGACTTAGCCAACGAATTCAAGGTAGCCAGAACAGACATGTCCCAACTAGATGATTTGTAAAAACAAACGTCATATATGTATTTACCTGAATGTTGATTAGATAGTCAGTATGGCCGAAACCAACGGTTATTCATGCATTCGTAAATTGCAACACCAACTCATTTAATTTTTATAAAGCTGACAAACAGTTCAGCGCACTCTGTTATCAACTATAACAATATTGTCAGCCATATAATACTCTATATGTACCATACCCTATATAATATATGCATACTGTAGCTTATTTTGTCATATTTTTATTTAATGTGATTTTTAATATTCCAAATGTACATATATAATGTGTTTATAAATTGGTATTTACTTTCAGCTAAAACCAGTTGAGAATCTCAAACAAAATGCCCAAACCACTCGTTAGCTCGTGCTGCATGTGTCAGTCGACACGCAATGGATCGGTCATATCCGGCGCTTTGGCCATTATACTATCAATAATAACGATAATAGTGATATTCACGACGCGTGTGCATTTTAAGACAATTGTCTTTGACTTTATACCAAATGATATTGTTAAAATCATTCTCGTGATTAATCTATGCATGACGATATTAATATCGTTGCTCATGATTGTTGGCGTCCTTAAGGTAGAGTAAAAATACAAAAAAATACAATCACCAGCTGCAATATCAGCTTATTATATATATATATTTATAGCGTAACCATTATTTGATGGTTCCTTGGGTGGTACTGGGAATTATGATTGCCATTGGCCTGTTGATTTCAGTAATCTACACTGGCGTCGTCTTCTTCATTGATGGCTTCGTGCTGACGGGCGTTCTCTGGCTAATCTTCGGGCTGATCAGTTGTGGTAAGTGAATATCCACACTCGACCGACACTCGATGTTGGCGGCGACTTGTGCGGTTTTTGTGCCACCGGATGGCGTTTTTTGCCACTCGATTATACTTTATTGACGCATTTATCATGCGTCGATTACCTGCATGCTGAAAGCCATTGCGGCAGCAGGGGCAACCATTCTGTCAGTCTGCAGACAAATGAGGCGCGAAGTGCTTGCCCCGCAATTAGTTTGGTTGCCAAATGGTAAAAATAACAAATGGTCTTACGAGGCAATACAGTAGTCGCTCGCGTAAGAAAAATACTTAATGCGTGGCGCTTTTTATGTTAGGAATCATGTTAATATCTTTCTCATCTTTTAAAGCGTTTCTTAACATCAATGAGAATGTAATACATTGATGTATACATTTTTGATTCCTATTCTTATTACGATATTTAGCTAAGACACCCCGAACTGCCGTAACTTAACACGATATTTAGCTAAGACACACCGAACTGCCGTTACTCAACATTTATTTGGCTTTTTTAGCTAGTTTTATTTCAGAATATGTATGTTGCATACCCTTAGGCATAGGCGTATTTCAAATACATATCGTTATATTATATTATATTACATTAAACCAAAAAAGCGGTAAAACGGAGGCATAAAATATGAAATCATTGTTGTAGAACTTTAAAAATACAAAAAAAGCTTTCAAAAATTCAAAAGGTCCTAAAATGAGTAACAGCAGTTCGGGGTGGGTAAGCTAAATATCGTAATTAATTTCGTAAATAAAAATAATACAAAATTTAAATAAAAATAAAATAATGGAAACTTAACATTTATGGATGTATAACTTTTGTAGAACATTGCAAGCGGGTAACATCAATTTTATAATTTAATATAATAATATTTATATTACAAATTTAGCAATTTTAGTGAAAATGTTGGTAAAATGTTTATATAGTTCTTGGTGAAGTTTAAACATAAAAATAAGTAAATTTGTAGGCAATTGTAGTAATATTGATACTTATGTTATTATACAACATGTCTTAATGACATTGGACTTTTGGGATATATACGAAAGCACATATTTGAAAATGTATTGAATTTCTGTCACAAATTCCTAGTGTATCATCGAAATGCAAACGTATACGCCCACAAATTCTAGTAAACTGTTCCCTAAACTCTATTCATTGGTATGTTCTTGTCTGTTTATCTATTTACAGCTGTACTCACATATTGCTGGTGCGTTGTCTACAGCGAGTACGCAAATCTAGCCGAGGAGAGCGAACGTGGTCGTTACAACAAGCAACCCTATCGTCGCTAACCAATTGGGTGTACATACTAGTACAAAGAAGCTGGAGCACCTATTCATCATATCATCGTTTCACGGCTTATACAGCATACACATATATACTACATACGTAAAATACTAAAAATGATTATGTTTACAGTTAGCTCATATGTATGTTTAACTAATACATAATTTTAATTTAATTATTTTAAAAAGGCGCGCCCTTCTTGGTGTATACGAGTACGCAGTTTAAGCAAATTTAAATGGGCCTCATAGCCCATAAAATGTGCAATCGACTTATTCAACAATTTTAATTATTCCACTGTCCAATGTAATGTTTGTTGTAATTTGTACGTAACATTTGTATCTAATCAGTAATAATATTGTATACATTTAATAAATAAAACAATTTGTAACATACATAAAGTTGTAAAGTTTACCAGGTCATTATCTATTTATTGCTTTACTTCTCTCACATATTTTTTATTTCAAAAAATATATATATTTATTTCATTCAAAGTCTATCAAAAATGTAAATTAACTAAAATATATTATATTATGTACGTGGGTGTGATTTATTATTGAGTGGGCGAGTGTGTTTCTTGTAAATTCTAAGCTATAATTTGTTTACAGTTCATTGCGTGAATATTTGGCCTTGAGCTCCTCGATGCGCTTAATGAAATCGGATTTCTCCAGACAACCTTCACAGCTCTCATCCCAGTCGTTGAGAATCTTTTTCAGATCGCGTACTTTCAGTTTCTTGAGATCCACGTTGTTCAAATCAATTTGTTTCTCTACAAAATTCAAATCACTATTTAAAAAATATATATATATATTTATCAATTAGGGACCATATACCATAACGCAAATCACAGATCTGAGCATCCATCTTCTTTAGTTTTTCACAGACTTTCTCTGCTGGCATTGACCAACTCATGGGTTTGCTTAGTTCATTTAATATGCCTGTTGCCGACTCCTCAAGACCGCCCAGGTAATAGCACTACGTGGTAGAAAATACGATACACATACATATATAAATACGTGTTATTTTTTTTTTTTTTAGAATTGGTTCAACGCAACCTGTTTGCCGGCAATTCGGCCTTGGGCTACTTACGAATCTATGCTCCTTGTTTTTCTGTATCTTGCAGAATTTTTTGAACTCTGTTTCAATCAGTTTGTAGTCCTTTTTGGTTGCATCGTCCAGTGAAGCGGCAAAACGCCTTACAGTCTTAACACATACTGTAATTAAATTGGGTGAAAATATCATCCACATTTTGTACTTACGTGGCCATTGTTGGCACACTTTTAAACCTAAACACATACCTTCGCAATCCTCTTCTTTGAGCGCCAGCGCTGTTTGCGCAAAGCCAATGATGAAACAGACCATCAGTACAATTTGTGATGTGTTCATTTTGTGGCAGTTGTTATTAGTTTGATTTAATAATTCTGTTACTTTATTTTAATTTTTTTTTTAATGCCCACGTTAGCCTGACAGCCAACTTGTTAGCTTGACTTGTGTTCTGAACTGTGTGACCAGTTTGTCAAATCGCAATAATTCCACATTTCGGCTGGAAAATACCAAGTTATTTTGACAAATGTATTCTAGGTACATTTTTGGGTGACCACAGTGGTCATCTTACAATCATTTAATTTGGTACTAGGTGGCAATGTTACAAAGCTTAATCAGCATATTTATTTAGGTATAAAAATGGAAGACTCGTCCGGTAAAATACGACAAAAAAGAAAAGTAAAACAAGTAAGAAGGCTCTAGTCGAGAAATCGCTACTAGACGATACCGTGAACCCTTACGCGTACAGTCAGTGCTTGGATGTATGAGTGTTTGTATTCGCATATAATGCATTCTTTCCTTAATTTCAATGTTCCATATCTCCGATGTTTTTTAACTGATTTCAAAAATTTTAGAGATTGTCATTATTTTGTCTACTGTATCAAACGCCATCTCAAAGTTTTCCAAATTCAAGATTTTGTTGTTATCGATCACATGTTTATATCGGAAACGGGAAATGTTATCGAAAATTTGAAACAAACTTTTTCTGACTAGGGATTAGGCGAGTTGATTCTGAGTAAAAATATATATACTTTATGGGGTCCGATATGCTTCCTTCTGCCTGTCACAAAACCATTATACACTTTTTACCCATTTTTAATGGGCTCAGGGTATAAAAAATTCACCAGGAAAATCTTACAACTTTTAATTTTGCCTTACAGGGAATGGACCGATCCCGGGCAGCAGCTGATCATAGAAACTTCACCTGAATTAAATTCCTTAGTGTTAAAAGAATTAATTGAGATAAAAATATAAAATAAAATGCGGATGGATTATGCAATCAGGAAGGAAGAATTAAAAATTATAATACGTTAAATTTAAATACAGGAGTCAGCTAACACAACAGCTGATAAATTTAAAATTTTAGAATTAGAAATGAAGGAGCGAATAGCTCTGAGAAAAGTAAGAAAGTAAGAGAAAAGATAAAAATCGAACAAATCAAATAAGAACATTCAAAAGATTAAATCCATTTGAAAAAATCTAGAAAAATTACAATCAGTTGTTCCAAAGTATGTACAAAGAATTGGTTAACGCCGTTCTTTCTATTGCTTTGCAAAACCAAATTTTTTGTAATCTAGATCAACGTTTAAGTTGAAAACCTTAAGAATATGTTTAATTAAATAACTACTGAATTAAATTATCTTTGAAAGCCTGACGAATATAGTCTTTTTACCTAATAGTTTAATACATATAACATATGTTAATAAACATAATAGTATACCTTAAGTGAAAATTGAATATTGTATAAGCCTTGGTACTTATTTTTGGGAGCAAATCCCACATTTTTCCGATAATCAAACATATATTTTAACAAATTTAAATGACAGAAAGTGTACATAAGAGTCGGCTTGCTTTTGCTTAATATTCTGCTCTGTGTGCTAGCCAAAAATTGTTTGCTCAGTATTGACTCACTCGCGGTGGCGGAAGCAACGAAACCCGTGTCGCGGCGGCAAAGTTAGGGTTTTTTTTTTTCAAATATACTAGATACGTACATTATATTCTCAAACATGCACTTTGTCTTCAGCGTTAAGTACTTCACCCGTGACGTCGTTGTAAGATCTCTGACACGATTTTTTCGTTGAGTACCTCGGATTTTTGATTACAGCTGAATAGTATTATTCGTGCTGGATAACTGTAAAGAGCTCCATAGCTTTGTTGTAACCGTTGGCAACCAAGCAAAGCCAAAGCAACTTTTTGTTTACGTTTTCTTGGAAACAATATTGCAATTTACTATAACATTTAAGTAAAAATTTGTGGCGACTTAATTGTTAAGACGTCCATCAGTCTTTATTTTAAAAGCGTTCTCGAACAAATCAAAATAAAACAAAAAATATGGCTGAGGTTAAATTTTTGTTTGTGCTACCTGCAAATCCTGACGAATCGGACAGGATGAGTAAACTTGCGATACGAGGCAGTTTGCGTCAGCAGCCAAATCAGTAAGTTAACTAATACCACACCTACCACACTTTCATAGGAAAAACAATTTAAGAAAATCGATTTAAGTTAGGTACTCTTTTCCTAAAATTAGAAATTCAGTTTTCGCGTGCAGCAATTTTAAAAGCTAAAATAAATTTTCGCGATTCACAAAGAAATTAATGATTTATGTCACTCAGACGGGAGAACTATTTTTATATGTAAATACCTTACGTATTAGTTTATATTTGCATATGACATCTAAATTTAGCCAATTTAAATTTAAAAAGAATTTGTATTTAAATTGTTCTACAATCTTATTGAACTCTCTTGCATTGTTTTGTTTTTGTTTTGTTAAATGCCTTGCTTTGGCATTTTTGTATCAGTTCCCATCAATGACATCATCAACACAAAAACAAAAATTATAGCACCAGACACGCGTTGAAGATGCCGCTAAATTTGCCGGCAAACAAATCTGTTCTAAACAGAGAGACAAAAAAATATAAAAAGAAGAAAACAAATCAACAGGTCGTTGTCTGAGGGTGAGCAGCTTTAATTTTGTATATTCTTTAAGACGATGGTCACTGGGCAAATGATGTCAATAAATCACAATTCCATTAATTTCATCATAGGCCATAGTGCTTGTCTATTTTTATTGTCAAATCCGACTTCGTGCTGTAAGACATGTCATGGGTATTCATTTACAAGACCTTGCTGTCGATATTGTTATCTGGTTGCCATGATAACACGACATTAATTATTCTTGCTAAGTGTTGAGCTGATAAGGTTTAAGACGGAATGAATTCATGAGTAACATTCACAAACAAGTTGCTTTAATTTCAGCTTAAAATACCAATGTGAACGTCCACAACAGGTAGCATTAAATATAAATATTAAAGTTATGCATTTTAACATGAAAAGACAATGCTTAAAGTCTCATATTTGGGTCATTCTAAAACTTTTTAAATGTGCAGAAAGTTCACTATGCTAAATTGTGCTGTTACATTTAAAATCTACATTTTTTCAAGAACTACTAGTACATATTAAATTACTATCATATGACTATTGGGAAATGTATTTAAAGTATTCTGGATATAATATAGTATTAGTATGATTAAATTTATAGATAATTTACACTCATGCTTGGCATGCAGTCTATATTACCTGTTGTTGGGTACACTGCAATTTTGTTATCAGTGATAATGTGAACAAAAATCTAAAAAACCTATCATAGCTAGTCATATTATTTCCAAAGAAGAGAATCATTACGTATATACATAGAAGTACCAAATTAAAAGTGTAAAAGACCACGCTAAAAATATCCATTAACACACTAACATCGAATACTAATCACCATAAATATGTTTACAATGAATTACTCATGAGAGTTTTGAATACCGGATAGAAACCATAACCAATATATTTCTAGATTTCAAATGGTGAGCACGTTTTTCTCACCCACAACTAAAAACATGTGCGGGCTAAGAAATGACATAGCATTTTATTATGATACTTAAATGATAAATCACACCTGGTCTTGGCCATAAAATATTTAAAATACTTTGTTGTTATTCATTAATTTCAATTTATGTTTCTTACAGATATTCCATTAACTTTGTAAACAGTCCCAGCTGCACAGACAACATAACTTATCATTTTAAAGTTAGGGTGCCGACACAGACGATCATCGAGAATTACAAGAGTAATGGCGAGTGGAGCGGATCGCATACGGAAAAGATTTTAAATATATTCGATGGTAAAGGCGATGTGCAAATGCCAAGTTTATCCAGTATTATAGACGGCATTGATGCTGTACTTCACTATTCGTTCACAGAGTCGGCATTTTCACTAGAGTTTCAATTTGACTATGACAATTCCATCATTCATGTATACCAAGTGCGTGGACAGGGGCATAACTTTGTCACGAAATTCGAAACCCTATTCAACCTGTCTGAGATACAGTCGATTCAAGTGTGGGGCGATGTCCAAAAAATAAACGAATTCTCATTGAGTTACGATTGAACATTGAAAAATCGAGCTTTAAGGTTAGCGCTGCACAATTCTTCATCACAAATAATTCTTCCGCACTACTCCTGTGTTCTTTTAATGTCCATCTGCTTGGTTTTGGTTGGGTTTGTTTGCGTTATATTATGTTTTGGTCTGGTTTGCTTAGCTTTTTGTATACCAATGTAACAATCACGTTGCTGTTTACACCACACACAATGAAGATAAATATATGTGGTATTTGGTTTACAGCTACAAGTCTTGAGTTGTATTGCGCCTTTT
This sequence comes from Scaptomyza reducta, assembly GCA_035044485.1. Classification (NCBI taxonomy): domain Eukaryota; kingdom Metazoa; phylum Arthropoda; class Insecta; order Diptera; family Drosophilidae; genus Scaptomyza; species Scaptomyza reducta. The sequence continues at coordinate 3,577,534 of JAWNNV010001315.1, read as the reverse complement.
AGAATGCATCGCTTTTTGCTTCTTTTGACGGGACTGCTCCTTTAACCTTACCATTAAACCGTTCCAATGCCTTGCAGTAGTATTTAAGTTATTAAGTTTGCTACTATTAAGTACATTCCCATTTCTGTTTGTTATGTTTAGTTAAGCCAAAGGAATTTGCCATTTTTAATTTATCACCGCTGACTAGTATTGATCTTGTCACATCTCATCCAAAGTATTAATAAAACGCATTAAGTAACTGCATCGTGTTATGTTGAATTCTATCCTAAACAATGTTATTTATTTTGATAATATTTTCTTAAATTGTTTTCATTCCACATTTTCAGAAAATTGTTTTGCATAATATTACGTTCGAAACGTGTTTGTATTTGCATTTGCTTGCTTTCGACTGAATTCGCGGAAAACAAAATGATTTAGAAATGGAAGAAAATTGATTTCCTTTCTTCTTCCAACTTATAATCCACTAAAATTTGGTAAACATTGGAAATTGCCATGTGTTGTATATCGCACCGATCTGAGCGCTTCAAACAAAATAAATGAAAATTATTTCATAAAATAAACAATACCATTTATTTTCATTCCGATTTGATTTTAATTTAGCATTTCCACCCAACAGGTGTGGCGTTTTCTTATAATAGTGTTGCAGTATTACAAATACGTTTACATGTTCTAGTATGTATTCGCATTTTCATAATTATTTACAGTTAAATTCTAATACAATATACATCTTAAATAGAAGTAGATACATATATGTATATCATATAATCGCTTCGGATATTGGCAAGTAATTGGATATAAAGTTATATTATTAAAAAATAATAAAATGAAGAAACAACTTTGTACAAAACATAATTACTGGATATTTTTGCTTTAAGAAACCATAAAAATAATTTACTTAAATAGAGGCGATGCTACTAACGAGTAATTTAATTACTTACAAACATATATTAAAACCAAAAATTATTGCACAGATATAAAGTGTAAGGCAATAAAAATATGATAATATAAATTATAAAAAAAAAGAAACATGAGATGTTTTTTGAGAACGTCGATCGTCAGCGAAGACAAGGACTAGATTATGCCCAGATTAAACCAAAATAATTGTTTCTCTACTTATCAAGTTTACAAACTATTTGGTTTCTGGACCCACTGGAGTTTTGATATTGGGGATAACCCAGCTGAACAAAGTTTGCCATGCTGGAATCGGGTGCCTGTGTGATTGTAATTGTGCTACCATCCAGATCCACATGCATAATCTGTGGCGGCTGCTGTTGTGCCTGTTGCTGCACTTGCATTTGAGATTGCACTGGCTGCGTTTGCTGCCCTGTAGATCCGGTTGGTTTAACCTCAAACACAGCCTACGATACAAACTGGATTTTAATGTGTGACAACAAATGAAAAATTTAAAAAATATATACCTTGTTAGACTGATGGACAGTAGATTGAGTGGATGACGTTGTATTATCGCCAGGTTTTTTATTATGCATTTCCCGGTGCTTTTCATATTGTTGCTTAGATGCAAAGTTCTTATTGCAAATCTCACAGCTGTGCAGCCGTGTCTCGCTTGGCTGTGAGTGAGTGCTGTTGACGGATTTATGATGCAATGATTATTTAAAAACAACTAAGAAGGCTCTAGTCGAGAAATCCCGACTAGACGAAACCCATACCTTACGCGTACAGTCCGTGCTTGGATGTTTGCATGCGTATACTGTATACTTAATTTCAATGTTCCATATATCCGGTGTGTTTCAACCGATGTCAATAAATTTCACAGATTGGCATTATTTCCTCAAATGTTTCAAACGTCATCTCAAAGTTTTCAAGACTTTGTTGTTATCGATCGCATGTGTATAACGGAAACGGGAGAAGTTATCGAAAACTTGAAACAAACTTTTACTGACTAGGGATTAGGCGAGCTTATGTTCGAAAGCTATAGTCTCTAGCTCTTATAGTCTCTAAAATCGACGCGTTCATGCATACGGACAGACAGACAATATCGACTCGGCTGTTGATGCTGATGATTCCTTCTGCCTGTTACATACTTTTGCACAAAACCATTATACCCTTTTTACCCATTTGTAATGGGTTCAGGGTATAATTATATATATGTAAAAACTCTAAGTTTATATACCGCTTATGCTTGTTAAGATTATCCCTGCGTGAGAAGGGCTTCTTGCATTCTTCGCATTCGAACAGCTTATGGCCAGAGTGGGAGACCAGATGTCGCGACAAGTGCTCCTTTCGACTGAAAGCTTTATCGCAACCTTCCTCCGTACATTTATAGGGACGAAGACCTGCATGAAGCTTTGCATGCTGCGTCAGATGCTCCTTCTTTTTGAACTCGCGTTGGCAGGTGGGACAGGAAAATATAACGGTTACAGTCGCTGAGGGCGTTATGGGCAGCACAGCGACCGCTGTGTTGGACAGCTGCTGCGTCTGATGTTGCTGCTGTTGCTGCGTTATTGTCGACGTCTGTTGCACAGGAACAGGAAGAATCTGTTGCGGTGGCCGTGCAACTTTTGTTTTTGGATTCACGTCGGGCGGCTTACGTAAAACTTTTCGTTGATTGAGTATATTTGGATATGCTTGTGGCTCACTGGATGAAGGCGCTGGCGTCGAAGGTAACTGCTGCATTACCAGAGCGGGTGCTGGAGACCCAGCTTGCGACTGTGATTTGGGTGGTTGCTGTTGTTGTGGTTGTTTTTGAACTTGTGCTGATGTTGTCGATTGGGGTTCCGGTTTAAGCGGTGCTTGGGTTGAGATCCGACTGATGGTTATATTTTGCTTATTAAGAAGTGGTATTTTGTTGCCTGTTGCAGGCTGCTGCTTGGGCAATTTGGTGATGGTTGTGTTCGACGACAGTCGCTGCAATGCAGACACATTGCTAGGCCCAGCATTTGGTTGCTGTTTGACTTGTGAACTACGCTTGCTTAAATCCGCGTTGAGTGCTCCACTAGCAGAAGCTGTAGTTGCACTAAATGAATTGGAATTGGTTTTGAGTTTAGTTTGCTGCAGCTGACGTTGTTGCTCTCGTGCCGAGGGCAACTTAAATGTAACTGAGCCTTCGGCATTGGTAATGGTTATTGGTGTTCCAGGCTCTGCGTTGATATTTCGTATGACCACTTGTTGGTTTACTGCGTTTCCTTGTGGCGATCTTATGATTTGTTGTGATGTTACTTGCGCGGTGCCAGGCTGAGATTGTTTCTGTTGTTGTTGTTGTTGCTGATGTTGGTGGTGCTGTTGTTGTTGCTGTAGCTGTTGCGGCACAAGAAATTGACTTTGATGACCTGTCGTCGATGCTTGAAACGCGTTTGCATTAGCAAGAGTTTGGGGCGTTAACTGCAACGTGGCTGGAATTGAAGTCGGTGTCAGCTGCATGATTGGCTGACCATCCGCGGTTGCCAATTGTGGTTGGAGCTGCAATTTAAAACAAATTTATTTAAATAAACTGGTAATGAAAAGCATAAGAGTTTAATTTATTAGAATAATACAAATATTTATCAAAGCTATTTGCAATTTGTGCCGAAATTTGGTTGCGTTTTTGCTTCCTATTAATTAAGATCAATCCTCACCTTCATTTGCACTTGATATGTAGTGGGAAGCACCAGATTTTTAGTGTCTATATGCGCCACAATCTGTTGATCCGAATTCTCATCTCGGATTGTAATTGGCAGGAAACATTTGTTGGGTGAGAGCATATTGGTGGCTCCATTTGGGCCAACTAGTTGAGTGCCCGCCAAGGAAAGCAGAGCAGCCGCATTTAGCTGTTGAGCTGGTTGCGATGCAGAAATGCTGCCTGTTGTTGGGCCGCCAGAGCCACCGTTACCCGGCATAAGTTGCAACTGAATCTGTGGCTGTCCCCCACCAATACTACCAAACTGTGTCAGACTGCTTGTAAATTGTGGAGCTGCAGACGGCGAAATCACAAAGTTTAATTTCGGTTTCTTGCTGTCCGAGGCGTTCATGCCATCGTCGTTGGAGCTTATGAATTGTGTCTTCGTTTGCGCCTGCAACTGCTGAAGTTGATGCAATAGTGCCTGTTGCTGCAGCAGCACATTGAGTTCGTTAATTTGTTGTGGTTGCAATTGCAGGTTAGCTGCTGGAGCGGACATAGCTGTCAACGTTTGTGGCTGCAACTGAGAAGGTTGCTGCTGCTGTTTAAGGGTCGAATTGGCACTATTGGCAGATGAGTTGTGAACGTTTTCCTTCTTTCCCAATGGTGTTATTTTTATATCTGGCTTCAGTCGTATAAACTCCTCCAGGGTGCTAAAAGTAATATGCACAATAATTAAAATAAAATAATAATTTTAAATTAAATTTATTTGTTATACTAACTTTTGCTTTTCTGACTTGCCGTCATTGTTGGAATGAGACTGTTGCGATGGAAGTGGATGAGGTTGATGGTGGCTATCAACTGTGATTGTGTATTGTTGTTGTTGAGGCAGTTGCTGTTGTTGCTGCTGCACCTGTATGCCCATAGCCTGCATTATGTTGTTCAAAAGTTCATTGGTTTGAGTGCTGCTACCGTTGTTGTTGTTGCTGCTGTTGCCTGTGTTAATTCCGCCAGATGGAGTGCCCAGCACGCTGAGACTCTTGCCAGTATCACTGATTGCATCTTTAATGAACACTTTGTCATCAGATTGCAAGGTGCGTTGATTGAGCCAATTGGTGAGTATTGTCTGCGAGTTGAGCGAAATATTGCGCATTTCATAGACTTGATCTAGTTGGTGAGCGCACTGGACACAGACCATCTTGGGTAGACGATCCTTTTCATCGATCTATGAATTGAAAAACGCTTTTATTGATAACAGCTCCTTTTTTCTTTTCCAACTAAAGTTAACCGTAAGAATAAACTATAATAAAGCAACATACAACAAATATTTTTATGGACTTATGTTTTTTTTTTTTTTAACAAGCCCAAGTACAATTCTATGAAATTTGCACTAATAACAAAGTTAGCTTTGAAAAATTCTTTTTGATATGTGCAAAACTGTTTATATGTCGTGTCAATCAGCAAAACTGTAAAATCTTCAATAAAATCTAAGGTAAGTTTGTTTTTGTGGGCTACTCACTTGTACTGGCAGACATTCGGAGATTTTGTGACTGAGATTTTTGACGCGGCCGTCGGGTGAGTAAATGTTGATTTTCTGCTCGCTGCTGGATGTGCAGATGCGGCACAGATCCAAAAAGTTAATGCACCGCACTGTGGACATTGTAGTGGGAGCTTGCAAAATATCTAACAGTGTCTGCCGATTCCCGCGTTCGTACTTTGTTTATATACACAAAATAAACACACGTACACACACAAATACTCAAGGTTGTTGGCTGCAATTTGCAACAAAAATAACTTTGCAAACATGTACATTAACAGTTATTGAACATTTTTTCCAACGAATCGCTCGTGAACTGTTTATTTTTTTGTTTTGTTTCAGCTAGAATTGTACAGCTTATCATTTTCTAATTTTTGTAACTAAAACTTGGTTTAGCAAAGGCAGACGCCGCAATACACCGTGTTACAAACACTGAAATATACCAAATAAAAATACCGTTTATCGAGCTGCAAGCCTGCGTTAATCAATTATTTATCGACTGGCATTGTTCGATAACTGTCGCATGCATTCATGCCTGTATATGAAATTTCCTTGTGTGCGTAATTGCGTGACAGTAGAAGTTCTGAAGAAAATCTTGATTTATTTTTAATTACAAAAAGCTGCATATTACAAAATGGGATCCCGTAACGAGTGTCGTATTTATGTTGGTAACTTGCCACCAGATATCCGCACCAAGGATATACAGGACCTCTTTCACAAGTTCGGCAAAGTCACATTTGTCGACTTGAAGAATCGGCGTGGTCCGCCATTTGCATTTGTCGAGTTCGAAGACGCTCGGTGAGTAATACACACACATATATAAGGAGCCGCAGAAAATAAGTGTGCTTTATATTTGGCGGCAAATAGTGATGCGGATGATGCAGTCAAGGCACGAGACGGCTATGACTACGACGGTTATCGCTTACGCGTTGAGTTCCCTCGCGGTGGCGGCCCAGGTAGCTACCGCGGTAACAACCGCAACGATCGGAGTCGAGACGGCGGCGGACGCATGGGAGGCCGTGGACCCCCAGCTAAGCGGTCGCAGTACCGCGTCATGGTTACCGGCTTGCCCGGTTCTGGCTCGTGGCAGGACCTTAAGGATCATATGCGTGAGGCTGGCGACGTCTGCTTTGCTGACACCTACAAGGATGGTTCCGGTGTCGTCGAATTCCTGCGTCACGAAGATATGAAGTATGCTATTAAAAAGTTGGACGATTCACGCTTCCGTTCTCATGAGGTAAGTACAATATCCATTTGGGGTGATAACAGGAAATCAGCAAATTCAGAAAACCGTGGCTCAGCTTGTTGCCTAGAAACTACAAAAAAAAACAATTCGACTTTGGTCTTGCGGGTTTAAACCCTTTGAATTTTTTACTTTAACAAATTTTTTATAATTTTAGGGTGAGGTTGCTTACATACGGGTACGTGAGGATAGTGGCGACAATGATCGCAGTGGTGGAGGCAGCGGAGGAGGCGGTGGTGGCAGTAGCCGTGACTATGGCCGTGATAGGTAAGTTGAAATACAGAGTTTCACTACTCTATATACTATGAAATAAGTAATTAGTATGGTTATGATGTAGTACTCTATATTTGTTATTTTATAACCACTTTATCTTGTTTACAGGTCTCGCTCGCGTTCATTTTCATCGCGACCACGTCGCCGTGGCACACCAACATATTCGCCGGTGCGTCGTCAATCCTATTCCAGGTCTCGCTCACGCTCTAATTACTAAAATCAACGATCATTATCCATTAATCTTAATGTTTCTTACAAGCAGGAAAATTAAGGAAAAGCAAGCTAACTCTCAATATTCCCCACCCTCTTAATTACTATACTTACTGATTAATCAATTATGCTAACTGCCTGTCAAACGATTTATTAATTGATTGATCGATCAATCAGCTATCAACGAAGAAACTCTTCAATCAATACTGGTGCAATCCAGATGTGAATCCAGATATAACACAATAATATACATAAAACTCTTGCTTTTCCCTTATGAAAATTCTTTCAACTTACTTAATGCATTCAGATATACATTTGACAAATTCAGTTTTATTGATTATATTATTATTCAAGGAAGGTCCTTTATACATTCCTTGTTTTAACATTTGTTTGCATTAATTATTCAAATTTATCTTATGAGTATTTTACAACAACAAAAAGAACATAAACACGAAAACCCCACATCTATTAAAAATAAATATATGTAAAAACAAAAATCAGAACACAACCAATTTTATGGAGAACATTAACAAAGTATTAATATTTCATTTTATTTTCTTCTCTTCCCCATTTTGCGCGTTTATGTTTGGAGTATAATGAGGATTATTGGAGAAGGAGGAGGAAGGATAAGGATGAGGAGGAAGGAAAATGTTGATGTTGGAGTGAAGTGGAAAGAGGAAAGGATAAAGATGAAATTGGATTTAATTTGAGGAGGCAGGAAATTTGGAAAGCGTAATTTGTTAATAAAAATTTTATCAGGAAACGAAAGGATATTGGATATTAGGAGTCATAAATGGATTCGGATATTAGGCATTTTCTATTCACTTCGCAAAAGAAAATGATAACGCTAGGACAACGTGGGATGCAGTTTCCCCACGTCACTCGGCCTTTGTACATTGGAGGAGAGAAATTTGATTACCTTAACTCTCTTTGCTCTTTGGCTGTTTGGAATCCATCCGGTTCAGAGCTTCGGTACATATTGTTTGTTTTGTGTTTTTCGATTTGGATTAAAGTAATTTTGTGGGTGTATCAGATGTGGAGGATGATGAACGTGTGCACAATGGACAGGATATGCAAGGATTTTGGAAACGCATCCCTTCGTGCTTCGTTCTCTTCAGCCTTCGTTTCACATTGGATTAGGAATTTTATTCGCATTTTGCTACCTTTTGGATAACATTCACTCACACCACATTATGTGGCCATATCTTTCGCCCATTTCAATGGAATGTCCGCATCATCCAACGTTGTCTTGCGCTCAACGCTGGATAGTGCCCAATCCTTGTGATCTTCCTCTATCTCTCCTTGTGGTATGTCAGCTACATTCGATTTAGCATCTGTTTTTTTTTGTGTTTATTTTCCATTTTTACGTTTAACATAAGCCAATTTTTATTTTCCCTTTTTTTTTGCATTTACTAACACCTGTCGTCTTGATTGGTGTTGTCCATAGCGACTTCATGCTATATGTATGTTATATACAGTTATCATACGCCATATCTGTGTTATTGTATGATTTTGTCCAAGTTTTGACTAGAAAACTAAAATCCAAAAATATACAGTTCCTTATTTGCATGAGGTTTGTTTTTATATCGGAACATATATAATAGTATAAAGTTTATACACACTCAATCAGCGCAGAGAACCGTGTAAAAAAATTAAGAACAATAACCAATGAAGTGCCGCTATACGATATCTACAAAAAAAATGCTGCGTTCTCTTTGCTCACATTTTTAAACCTAACTAACTATAGATCACTCATTCATAGTCTTAAAACCATAAAATAAGTAAATGACATATTTTTAAATTTAATAAATCACAATTTTGCAAAAGCAAATGCGCTCTTGTTTAATTTTGTTCAGTGATTGGGAATGTTTATTAATGCGGGGGCTACTCAAGTTGATAAATATACAAAAAAATGCGATTCTGAGTTAATGCTTAATAGATATGTTAAATAAATAATATAATGAATTTTTCTGACGGATTTCTTCATAATGTATATTGGCCATAATAAAAAAATCGAAGTTAGTATATAAAAGAGTTAAACAGTGCCATAACATTAATAATAAAAAAAACAAAGTGCACAAGCGGTTTGCAAAAAACAAAATTTTATTTACAATTTGACATTAAAATAGATATCAGGTAAAATATATTTTAGCAGAATGCAGATCTTTTGAATTTCATTTCAAGCAAAGATTTATCATATTTAACATTGTTGCACAAAACCATAACAGAATGTTATTTTGAAGTACATTTATCGGAAATGCACATATCTATCGATATTAGACGCGCAAAAAATCAAATACATCGACAGTTCTACGCGGTCAGTCGAAAGCAAAACATCGAACGTTTCGGTTGTGTCGCGGACGCGAGCGACGGTTAAGAGCAAAACACGAAAAAACGAAATCTTGTTGTGGCCATAAAACAACAACAATACCGCAAATGCTTGTGCTATAAGGTAGCAGAAAGTGCGCCAAAAAGCACAAGTCAAAATAACATGTGATTAGTTTCTAAAACGATTAACAAAGTGTCATTTGTCAATGCTTGTTGTATGCCATCAAATAAATGCATTCATAATTGGCGCGGGCTTTTCAAATTCAACACATATAAGAGCTTGTTATTAATAATGAAGAGTGCATTGGCGCTTGCCCAAGCCGCTCAACAGTTAGCAGCTGAGCAAGTGAGCGAGAAGCGTGGCGTGTGGGCGACCGGCGAATGATAAACGGATGAGCAGCAGCGGTATTGCGAGAGTGGCGGTGGCGCAGGCGAATTCATCATTCGTTTTAAGCATTATTTGTTTGGCCTTCACTCTGGTTTAGCCTCTTGGCCCGTCTGAGAGCTTATCAACAACATAGTCGGCGTTTTTATGGACTATCCATTGATTAAATGATTTATGACCATCGTGTGTTTCGTTATTTCTTTATTTATTTTGTTTATTACTTCATTCATCGGGTTAATTGAGTTTATTATTTCCATTAAAGTTTTCAGGCTAACAAGAGTAAACTAAAAGCTATAAAATGATATAAAAAATTAATGAATGTGAAGTTAAAGCAGTGAAAACAAAGAAGACAACAACAAATACTCAAAAGAAACAAATATACTTAAATACGAGAAACAGCAAAAAGTGAGGCCAACAACAACTTGCCACATACTCCACAAGGTGCGTACACATACAATCAAAGTTACAATTAAGTGTATTTGAGATCTGTTAGCAGCTACCGACTAAAAACACTCATTTGGTGTGCCACTTGGGTGTCTTAAGTGTTGAGTTTGTAACACGATATGAAAAACTACTTGCGGTTTCTTTCCTACGACTGATCGTTGCATCCTTGTGGCACCAAAAACCCGCCGGCATATCTACCTACCAAGTCCAATTACTTACCTGAAGTCCCTATCTCTCTCTCCCCTGATCCCGAAACCTCTCACTTTTCTTTGCTTCTGTTTTGCGTGTGTGGCCAATATTTTGTTTTGTTGCATCGTCCTGATGTCCGTCGTTGTCCCTAATCGGACCTGTCCATCTGCACGCAGTGCTTTTCCGGCGTGTTAATATTTTGTTGTCATGACGATGCTTATCGCAGCCATGCTGTAGGTCGTTCATTTTCAACGCAGCTCAGCTCGGCTCAGCTAAACTGTTTGTCATTGCGACAGGTGCGTCGCTCCGGCAAATAGCGAAATTTTAAACAAACGAATTTTGTTTTTGTTAACAATGCGGCAATGCTGCAACTCTTGCCCTGTAGCCCCCTCCTCATCCTTCGCTAAAATGTCAGAGTTCATTTGCGCGAATGATTGACGGGCAGCTGTCCCAAATGCTAACCCGAACTATAGAACCCCTTAAAAAGTCAATGAGCCGCAACGCGTACGCAATTTATGTTAATTGGTGTTTTTAGTTCTCGGCTCCGTCCCTTTCTCTCGGCATTTTTCTGAGGCACATTAACATTACAATTGCGTTCGCAACGCATAGAAAAAATACATTCGCACTTGTAGATAGTTTACGGCGCACAATCATTTTAATTTGAACTTTTTACAATTTACATGTTTGTTCGTAGTGCCGAAGGCTTGGCCGCTAGTGCTCTTTTGATTCACTTGAGTATCTGTTGTATTATGGCTAATACTTAAAATTAAAAATAAATCAATAATAACTTTTTACATTTAATATTAATTAAAATTGTATTTTTTGCGGATTAAAAATAATTTGCGCACCTAAAAAAATACTACGGTTACAGTTACATATAAAAGATAACAAATAATAATTCTAAATTTTGTTGGACTATTTAAAGAACGAGTTGTTGAGAATATAATAATCCAAGAATAAAATATTTCAAGTGATCATTTTATTTTTAAGGAAATAACATTTTATTTTCTTGAACAGCATAAAAAATTAAATGCTTTCAATTTTGTGTTTTGTTTATTCCTCTTTTTAATGTGCATGACACACAAAAAATAGAGAGCATTGAAGCGTCGCCTTTCACTGCATTTCCATTTGTATTATTTTGTTTCGTTTGTCGCATTTTCCCGGGGGGCAAATAACAACGCATTTAATTACACACTTTTTACTTTTCACGAGTAACCCACCCAGTCAGAGCCATAGTCATAGCCAGGAAGTGGGAGACCAAGCCAAGCTAGACTAGCCTGGCCAGTCTCGACCCAGAGAGACTGGCAACGGCTTTTCCTGTTGCAGCGGCAACAAGTTGTAATATGTAAGATATGAGAAGCCCGCCAGTTTGTCTAATTGTTGTGACTGTTAAAATTTCTCCAAGCCTTTTTTGGATGATGCTTAACCCAGGCGAGGCGTGCCTGAAAGCTTTGAAACTGGTTTTATTGCTTGGCCTGGCCAAAATGTGAGAATTTGGCGTCTCGCCAAGACTTCTTTACCAAAACTTTTACCGCAATCAACCATTTGACAACTGAATGAATGGATGAACGAATGATTGAATGAGCAAGAGACTGTTGACAACAGATTCGTGCAACGTAATCCATTAAACTGTCCTCAGAACTGATACCACACACACAAAAACAAACAGCTAATTGGGCAACAAGCCTGGTCAGTCTTAGGGGCCATTGTCTCTGCGTGTGTTCCTCATTTGTATTTCCTCTTTTAACCGGCTCTACGATTCTAATACCAGCTTCAGTCATTAGCAATAATAGCTTATAATTATATCTGTATTATTATGCAAAATAGCGCACATTTGAATTTAGTCATAAAACGATGCACGAGTTTTGGGCGCCGCGCGCGTGTTTTTTTTTTTTTGACGTGACTTTAACCGGTTGCATAGTGTGTGACACTTTGTGAATGAATATTAAATGGCTGCAGCAGTTTGTTATGCATTTGTTTTAACAAGTGTTAATTAACATATGTATGTCTGTACACATTTACACACTTTAGATGCATAACTTGACAGCCACTAATTAGTTTGAAATCAATTTCAATTTTAATTTCAGCTTTGTCTTCGTTTTGTTTATTTTCGTTAAGGCAATTTGTTTTGGTCAGTATCTGGCGTTTGTTATTGTTGCTTTATGAATATTTTAATTGATATGCTATTAAAAGAACTATTTTGGGACACTGACAAGTCAGCGTTAGGGTCAAAGGCTGACACGTTTATTATTATACCCTGAACCCATTGAAAATGGAAAAAAAGGTATAATGATTTTGTGCAAGAGTATGTAACAGGCAGAAGGAAGCATCTCCGACCCCATAAAGTATATATATTCTTGATCAGCATCAACATCCGAGTCGATATAGCCATGTCCGTCCGTCCATATGTATGATCGCGTTGATCTCAGAGACTATAAGAGCTAGAGACTCCAGATTTGGAACATAAGCTCGCCTAATCCCTAGGCAGTTTTATACACATGTGATCGATAACAACAAAATTTTAAATTGGGAAAACTTTGAGACAACGTTTAAAATGTGAAATTTTTATTGAAATCGGTTAAGAAACACCGGAGATATCGAAATTAAAGAAAGGATGCAGTATATGCATACACACAGCACTGACTGTACGTGTAAAGTAAAGTAAAGGGTTCTGGGTATCGTCTAGTCGGTTCTTACTTGTTTGTACTGTTGTGATAAGGCTCAAACGATTAAAATTGATTAATTCAGTAAAATCTATCAGATTTATTTTAAACGATAGTGAAAATAAAAACATAAGAAAGAGCGTATTAAATATGTAAAATGAGTCTATTGTATATTACTGCCTTATAATATAAGTTAAAAGTTTCAGCATAAAAAGATTTCTGCTTTGTAACAAATTAAATGTTTCCAAATGTTTAATAACCTAATAAAGTTTTCGAGCACAAAAATCATTGGAACTGTTAATTAATATTATATGAGTTGTTTTATTATTTAAATTAATAGTCACAATTCTGTATCAGCATTGATATAGCGATTAAAAACGCTGCAGAAAAACGCGCAATACATTAACGAAGATTATGTTCAGCACAATAGGCGACAATAAGGCGTCACGGGAGTGAGTTGTGGGGTGGTTCTGATTATATGTATGTGTGGTATATATATGTTTGCGAATGCCCGTAATTGCAGTGGCTATTAAAATAATTTCACAAATCCTACCGGTAATGAAGCGCATCGTAATGGGCCTACGCCGGAGTGGCAGCTGAAAGCGTGAAAAGGGAGAGGGTAACTTGTTTAACGTCCGTCTCTGCGGCGGATTAACAAAATTTGATAAATATTTTGAGGCAAACATCCCGCATAATGCGCTTAGAAATATGAATAAAAGCGGCATTAACCTGAATGCGGGGAAAAGCAAGCTAACAAATAGTAGAATGGAGGCTCAGTCTTAAGCTGAAGGTGCACTGTCTGTGCACTCTAGCCCAATATGAGTTACGGATTCGGATGCGGATTCCAGCTGCTGCAAGATGAGCTGCAAAAACAGAAAGAAAACAAGTAAGAAGGCTCTAGTCGAGAAATCCCGACTAGTCTATACCCTGAACCCTATACTTTACGCGTACAGTCACTGCTTGGAAGTATGAGTGTGTGTGTATACGCTTATAGTGCATACTTTCTTAACTTTAATGCTCTATATATCCGGTGCTTCTCCACCGACTTCAATACAAATTTCACAGATTACAATTATTTCCTCTAGTGTTTCAAACTGCGTCTCAAAGTTTTCCAAATTCTAGATTTTATTGTTATCGATCACATGTGTATATCGGAAACGGGAAGAGTTATCGAAAATTTGAGACAAACTTGTACTGGGATTAGACGAGCTTATGTTCCAAACCTGGAGTCTACCTTTTATAGTTTCTGAGATCGACGCGTTCATACATACGGACAGACGGACCGACGGACTCGACTCGGCTGTTGATGCTGAACAAAAATATATATACTTTATGGGGAGATGCTTTCTCTGCCTGTTACATACTTTTGCACGAAACCATTATACCCTTTTTACCCATTTTCAATGGGTTCAGGGTATAAAAACGCCAAGCAGCGGAATCACTGCTGCTGCCAGATTCCGCCGACTGCATTAAAGTAGAAAATCCAGTCTGACAACATTTAACCTAAAACAAAAAAAAAAAAACTGAAAAAGAAGCAAAATCAACAAAACACATAATAAGCGTGAAAAAAGTAAAATGAGAGCAAACGAAAGACCAAGCCATACCCAGCCCAGCTTAACTCGGGTTTTAGTCTGGTTTGGCCAGGATAAGACAAGCGAATGCGGCTAGAAACAAAAATAAAAAAGATATGAATATGTACACAATGTATTACATACTATTTATTCTGTACGGTGTTTAAGCTAATTACAATATTAGAATACTCTTAAAGTTTCCTTGATTACGTAATTATTCTATAAAACTTTAGTTAATGAAAATTAATCTCATAAATGCATCGCTACAAATTAGGTATCATAATATGAAAAATTAAAAAAAAAAAAAACTTAAAATTTATGGGTAATTTCTCAGCGACAAACCATTGTGCCATTATTGAAAATTTAAAGTAATTTGTAATTTACATTTTTATTTTGATAACGCCCATTTTATAAATCTTACTCATAATAATAAATTTAATTCAGGATCATAGATCTTCAATATAAATCTCGAAAATTGTTAAAAGTTATCTTATAGTGCCAAATATTTTCAAATAAGTTGAACTACATATCAGAAAGTTAAAAAAAAAAAATTAAAATCAGTTAAATTCAGTGCAAAAATTCCAGAGTTAATACAAATAATTATAATATTATAAACAACCAGCGCCGCAATAATTTTCCTCTGAGAATGTGTACCTGTCGAAATCTGAACCGAAAATTCCCAGAAATATTTTCAATTAATCACGGCACGCGCAAACTTGAGATCATTAAGTGAAATCAACAAGCACGTATATTTGAGTATTCTACGTATGGTTATAGTATTCAGATTCTGAAAATTGGTAAAAAGGGTATAATGGTTTTGTGCAAAAGTATGTAACAGGCAGAAGGAAGCATCTCCGACCCCATAAAGTACATATATATTCTTTATCAGCATCAACAGCCGAGTCGATATAGCCATGTCCGTCTGTCCGTCCGTATGTATGAACGCGTCGATCTCAGAGACTATAAGATCTAGAGACTCCAGATTTGGTACATAAGCTCGCCTAATCCCCGCGCAGTACAAGTTTGTTTTAGATAACTCTTCCCGTTTCCGATATACACATGGAATCGATAACAACAAAATCTTCAATTTTTTAATGCAGTTTGACTAAGACAGAATAAATAATGACAATCTGTGAAATTTTATTGAAATCGGTTGAGAAACACTGGAGATATGGAGTATTGACATTAAGAAAGTATGCACTATTCGCGTATACATACACACTCACACATACTTGCAAGCACTGACTGTATGCGTAAATTATAGGGTTAAGGGTATAGTCTAGTCGGGATTTCTCGACTAGAGCCTTCTTACTTGTTACTCATGCAATTTGCAATAAATTTGCACTTCTTTTATTTGATTTTTCGCAAAAATAAAAACACACAAATATTTATTTATAATAAATTTAAATTTAATGTGCTTCATTGGCACGTTTGCTAAAAACCGCAAGAGTTTTTCATTATTAATCAATTGCCAATATAAACAGTACGGAATGTTATTAAGGTTGTTTGGAATTTAATAGCGTTCAATTGCTATCTTTTTGATTGTTTAATTGTACGGTAGAATATGAGTCAGAGTAGATTAAATGCTAAAAATAACTTTACTATCAAATATTAACACTTCAAATTGTAGGATTTAAAAATTCCAGTGTCTAAGCCTAACAATTAAAATTAAATTTATGCTCATCATAAAAAATCACACCTAGCATTATCTTCTGCACGCGCAGTTAAATAAAATGCAACAATTAAATATAAGCAAATCTAATGCCAATAATATAGTAACTGATTATATAAACGAACATTAACAGCCATTTTATTTTCAGAAATAACTTTCTCGTTTACTGATTTACTATCTATAACAAATCAATTCCATTTAGATCGTCATGCCACATTTATTTAGCAGCATTGTAATATAATGTGCCCATTTAATTTATTCAGCCTGTTCACGTTCGTATCCGAAAAGTATTCAGAATTGTTGTTACAAATCGAATCGTATTTTTCATTTACAGAACTGAGAACTGTTTCGTACATGTTAAATAATAAGTATTTTGTCAAAGTCAACGGCATAAAAGGTACAACGAAAAAATCCAAGAACCATACAACAAACATATTTACCTTATGTCATGCTTCATTCCACTCAAATCAAACATACATACACACACAACTACAAATACACAGACTGTGTGTAGGTGTGTGACGGGCCTGTCATAAGCAACAAATGATAGACCGTTAACAAAAGGCCGGCAACAGCTTACAAAAACATGACAATAAACAATAGCAGCCGTTGTGGTATAAATAATTTCACTGCTTTTGCCAATGTTCAATGGACTGTAAATTGTAAATATTGAATAATTAATTTAACTCTGTGTCTGATTGTGGGCCAATATGAAAATCAATTAATAACCAGTTAGAATTGTAATTGCAAATTGAAACAATTGTTGGAATTGCTTCTTAATTGTAATTTATGCGCAGATCTGACATTATCTCAATGGTTCTGCACAAACTAAAAATGGGTACTGAAGTATATATTCTATAAATTATACAAATTCTATATTCCTGTTAACATACGTTATTCAAGTTTTATTTACATTGTAATGACACAATTAGTTTATAAATAATTATACATATTAAAGCCAGGAGTACTCCACTAAACCATATTTAATCTGAGGAATTTTCAAGTGCCGAGGCACCTATTTATATTAAATGATTAATCGGTAAAACCCATAAAGAATGTCATAATTGTCAGTCTAGAATATTAATAAAATATTCGAAATGTAGTGTTAAAGACAGTGCTGAGCTGTGTGTTCTTATTTTATTTTATTACTGATAAATCGACTATGAAATTGAATTGAAGAAGTAAGAAGGCTCGATACATCCCGACTAGAAGATACCCTTATACAGTCAGTGCTTGCATACTGCATATTTTGGCTTAACTTCAATGTTTCATGTATCCAGTGTTTCTCAACCGATTTAAATAAACATTTCACAGATTTTTATAATATAGTATATAGTTTCAAACGTCTTTGCCAAATTTAAAAAGTTCAAAATTTAATCGATTTAATTTTGATCGATCGCATGTTTATATCGAATACGAAATGCGTTCTCGATAATTTGAAACAAACTTGTACTCCCTAGGACTTAGGCAAGCTTATGTTCCAAATCTTTACTCTGAGACATGCTGCCTTCTGTCTGTTACATACTTTTGCATAAAACCATTTTTACCCATTTTTAATGGGCTCAGGGTATAATAATAACGATTACATTACATATTGAACATACTATTTTTTGTAGCCAATGGTTGAATGTTCCAAATGTGTAAGCTTGTATATTTATTATGATTAGGTTTCGACAAGAACTGAAAGCTTCTATAAAATTAATAAAAGTAAGTTTTAACAAAGTTTGTTAAATAGCCAAACTTTCAATACCAAGAACAAAGGTGTACCAACCAGGCTCTACAATATTTACCACACATCTTATTTTGCCAAACACAAAGCCTAATCATAATGGCAGACTAATTTTAAAGGAAGTGAAATCAAATTATAAGTAATTAAATATTTGCCAATAATTTTCAGCATTCCTCTCATGTTAAAATTGTGTTTACATTTAAATACTTTCAAGCCATCGTAAACGTAACTCTGCCAATGCAATTTCCATGTTCAGGTTGTCACCCGTCTTCCTATTCTTAATTCTGCTCGCTTCATTGTTAAATATAGCATTTTTGCCATTTATTTCTTTACATTTTTCATGTGTGTCTATGAAATCATTGAAGTACCTGTTCGTTTGTCATCCCAACATCTATTTATAGTGCAATGCGCAATATGTCAGCGGATATTTTGTGGGCAGTTGGGAACTTTTTCTATAATTGACACCAAGCTGAAGATCATTGACTTTTGGAGCGCTTATCAGATGAAGAATGGGATTGGTGGAGAAGGTGTGATGTCATGTGGAAATATAGATAAAACAGTCGGCATGATAAATGAACAGCTATCAATAATGAGAAGCTGCAGGCACAACAAGTCTCAATGCTGTTGTCTGCCTGGCTGCCTTCACTTTGAGTACTCGAGTATTATTTACCTGCAATCAAAACAGTTTAAATTTTTTTTGTTGTCACCCCTCTGTGTGTACTTCAAATGTTTGTTTACATGCCTGGCGGTGTGTTTGTCGAGCTGGCGAGAAACAAACAAACCGAAGAACGAGCCACTCACTTTTCTATAGCTCACTTAAACTTATTTACAATCATTCGTTTGTTTGTTTGCATAGGCAAACACTGCGTATACGCAACGCGTGCAGTCAGTCTTATCAGTCCAGGCCCAGACATTTGTTGTAACATTTTTATTTCGAATTGATTCGATTGATTCGCAATAAGGACAAGGTTGCTTTCTCACCTGCCCCATTCTTCTTCTTGTACTTGTTTTCATATCCGAGTTTTCCTCACGACCTGCTTTCCCAATTTGCATGTCTAATCAATAACCCCAACAGCGCTAAGCAACAAAAACAACAACTAAAAGGTGTTAATGAGAACATAAACATTCAGTAGGCAAACTGGGTTAAAGGCGCGTCCGGGCAGCCATTGCGCATACGCAGCGTTGAGCAAAGCCATAAACACCAATTTAACACGGCAGCTAGAACTTCAGCTGTTTGTTCAATAAATGTTGTAACAAGCCAGCAGCTAAACTAGGAAGAGCTTAAAACTGTTACAGCACCGAAGCATACGTACACTTTCGATTTGTTTCAGTTTTTAAATCCTTCGATCTAAGAGTAATAAGAAATATAGATTTTAATATACTTCAAAAGACAAAAATTGATAAATATTTTTGATGGCAATGATGATAAATATTTTATTGTGAATGTTGATGTTGACTTGTACCGATATATATGATATAATATTATCTATTTCATTGTTTATTTTATTATTGGGCTTCATAGCAAATTGTGCATAGCCTTTGGTAAAGTATAAAGTAGCTCGACTGCTTAAAGGCCTAAGTAGCGTTTTTTTAGAGTTTTTTTTTGGCGCAAGTAAATCGCATAAATCTTCGCTTGCAGTAACAACTGGTACACGAGTTTTGTGAACTCGAAACTCGATTAAAATACCAAGTTCAAAAAGCGCCTGCCAGCGTGCGAAACTGACAGCTGACAGATGGAGACGCATTGTAAGCACTGGAAATCTCGCATGTGTTGGTTGGGTCACGGACTCTGTCAACAATTTTACCGACTTCGTCACTCACTCGCTGGCTCACTCAGTCACTTAGTCGCTGGCACAGTCACTCAGTCCAACTATCAATCATTAAAGGCTCACGTTGCTTGAGCTTCCCTCAGCTCGTTTGAAGCGGGTGCGAAATGTGTCAGTTTCAAATATGCGAAATTTCAAAAGTTGTTACCTTTTTACAATTTTAATTTTGCACCTTGCACGCACGATTTTCCAGCAAAAGTTGAGCATGGCATGAATTCTCTTAATTGCTTTATATATTTATAGTTGACTCGTTCTTCGTACAAAGTTTCAGCAATGCATATCTAAAACACTAGGGATTGGCAACAGCTGTCAAATGACAACTGTAAATGCAGCTTTTCGAGTAACATACCTTTTTCTGCATTCGCTGTTTGTAAAATGCAGTTTTCTAAGTAGTTTTTATCGCTCAAAAATGTGTAATACATTTGTATTTGCATTTTAACTTAAAGATGCTTGATTTTGTTAAATTCAAATCTTTTACTTTTCCAATTTCTATTTATTTCTGCAAAAAATTATCTGGAGCTGGCCTAAGGCTTATTCGAATTACTTTATATAGTCAACTGTGGGTTCTTTCGGAGAAATTCGATTGTTTATCTTCAGGTGATTTTATTTATATTTTTGTCATGGTGCATAGTGTAATGTACTAATTGTATTTTTTTATTGTTATTTTATTTTTTTAGACTTCTCAACGGGCCTTGAAAACACAACATTTAAACTAATCAAGTAAGTTTTATTTTTAAAGTAATTTGTTATGCCGATGAAAATCAAATGTTCAGCATTATTTTAAGAACCTTCATATGTTTTCAGTCAGGAGATGCCCATGCTTAAGAAAAAAAATAATACTCTCACGGAGATATAATTTCTTTGTAATGCAAATGCAGTGTCGATTTCATTTATTTATTTTCTTATGTAATATACTGCATTTAAACACAATTTTTATGCTCTTCCATGTGGACGGACTTTCAGTCAATTAAATGCATTTTCCTTGGAAAAGCCCAGACTAAATCCATTAGATTGCTTCCATTTCGCTGAACTTTATGCGTCGAGCAATTACATCCAGCTGGGGAGGGTGGCAAATGGACACACGTGGGTTGTGTATAAAGTGCGATGACACATCAAATCGCCACCTTGGGTTCTGACCTGTCACCTCGTTGAAGACGAGCATTTGCTATTGGCATTGGGTATTAATTGAAGTGCAAAATCACGAACATGCATTTAATTTACTTGATGCTTCTGCGCCTGGGAAATGCTGTGAAAGCTAAAAAGAAAAACTAGCACACAACATTTTTGCACGCATTTTGCAGCTTGTCGATTCGATTCAATTGGCTAACAAAAAGCCCCCTATCGTGGCCAGAATCTAAGTATTTACAATTGTATGTGTTTGTGTGTGGACCATTTAAGGGCATTGAAAACTTTTTCTAGAGTTGATGGGGCCTCTGGTGAATGTTAGTGGCCTTCTGGTGGCTGCTTCAATTGTCCTTTATTGCCATTCATTAGGTTTTGTATCATCGAAGATATTTTAAGGCAATTTTATGCGCATTTTTGCACAATGTAATGGGGCTGATTTCTTGGTAGGCCAGCATCTGTCTTACAACCAATTCACAATTAAATCAATTGTGATTCATGTAATGCGCTTTATTGTTGATGCTACTGTGCGCGCTGGTCCCTTTGTCCACAGTTCACAGCAATAAGAAAATCTCACTTGAAATGCAGAAACTAAATGGATAGATCTCAGATAAACTCTCCTATATCAGAGGAATAATCAGTTTGTTCAAGTTTTTCATGTATGAAAATTTAAAAAACTGTTTTATAAACTTTAGACTAAATAATGAAAATCTGTAAAATTATCATCGCCATCGTTTAAGAAATATCGGAGATATTGACGATTCAAGTTCAGTCATCATGCACTAGCCCAATCTCCAAGTGAAGCCTTCTTACTTGTTTAAATTTGTGGCTTCTTCTTTAATTTATTTTTAATAATTTTGAAGTATTTAATTATTTAAAATTTTTGGATTACACTTATTTTACAAAAATTTGTAAAGGTTCTAAAGTGTACAACTTAGAAGTTCAATATACTATACTCAATTTAGTATAAAACAAGTAAGAAGGCTCTCAAAGTTTTCCAAATTCAAAATGTTGCTGTTATCGATCACATGTGTATATTGGAAACGGCGAAAGTTATGAAACTGCCTAGGGATTAGGCGAAGTTATGTTCAGACGGACATGGCTATATCGACAGGGCTGTTGATGCTGATCAATAATATATATACTTTATGGGGTCGGAGATGCTTCCTTCTGCCTGGTACATACTTTTGCACAAAACCATTACACCCTTTTTACCCATTTTCAATGGTTTCAGGGTATAAAAATACTTAAAGGAAACAAACTAAAATTTTTGTTCCGTACTACTCTACATAGTAGTTTAAAGCAGCAGCTGTTGCCAACAGAAATTATCCATGATGCAATTTAATTATGCATGAAAACTATCAAGTCCATAAGACGCCATGAAGGCAATAAAATATTTACGTCGTCTAAACAAACTTTACCAAAAAATGACGACTCAAATGTGTCAAAATTGGTACAGCACAGTTCAGCCATGGGCCGATATTTCCTGCTCAAGAAACTAAAAAGCCCATATAAAGTATAAAATAATGCCAGATAGTTCATTATAACATGAAAGTTTATCCCGCTCGCACACATCCAACAGAGGCATAAATTAGATCATAATAATGAAAAGAAATTTAAAAAACCGCGCCGGCCGCTAGCTTATAAAAATAGTCTTCACTGGCTGCCTTTTGTGAGAATTAACAGCATTAAGCACTCGAGAAGGCATAAATTTTCATAAAAGTCAAAAAAACAGCTGCAAGTTAAGCCAGAAGAGAGCAAATGCATGACTATGATATACTTTATTTGCTGGTAATAGATAAACTGAATCAAGCGGCAAGTCCAAGATGCTCCCCTTTTTCCAATGCATCCGGAGTAGCACACATTTATTTACAGCCACCATTTGTTGCGGTTGACGAGGCGTATGAGTAATGCGCCAGTGACCTTTTGAACGAGATATCAAAAGAGCCCATTTTATTGTAGACTTTTTATTGTTTTTAAAAGCTGAAATACTTTGATGTAAGCTCCTTCTTAGTAGGCCCTGACATTATGTACACGATGGAAACGTTCACCCGCTTGTCGCAATGTAAGTTTCTTTGTCTCTGGCATCAGCACAGCAAAGATGATCATACTAGCAACCAGGATAATGCCCACAGCCAGGAAGTTATGATAAAAAAAGTCCATGTTTAATTGGAATGTGACAATCACAATAATGTGAATCACCTGCTCAATGCACACAATGAGGCCAATAAGGAAGCCCTTGACGCGCATGGGAAATGCCTCGCCCAGGTAGGCGGGTGTGCAGCAGACGTAGCAGCCAGCAAAGAACTGGAATGCCATTGAGATGCGAGTCACCTGATACATGTAATCGATTGTAATGGTCGCGTCGGAGAAGATACCAGCCATGCCCAACATCAGTCCAGCCATGCACAACAGTCCGAGAAGGGAGACGAACTTACGTCCAACAGTATCCAATAGCACTGCACTAACGGTGGCGCCTAACCAACGCAGTAGACCCCACCAGACTACGGTCCAGTTAAGATATCCTGCACTTGCCAATACTGAAACGGACATCGCATAGCTCAGCGGCAATGAGAAGGTGAATGCAACGAGGCAGCGACAGAAGAGCATCTTAATGAACGGCATTACAGATTCGGCTAGCTGAGCGCCAGTGCTTTGGCTGTTACCCTCAGCTACATATTTCTTCGCCTCATCGAAGACCGCATTAAAAGCATTATCTGTAGCTGTCCTAGGTAGATGCTGCCACTGGCAAGCTATCGCCTTCTGCTCTTCATTTTTGCGTAGATGGAAAATGGGTGACTCCACTGAAAATGCAACGGTGCTCGTTGCTAAAAGCGTGAACACAATGCCTAAGATGCCATGTAAATCATTAACATTGATGCTGTCCCACTCTTGGTCCAAGATCACCTGGAGGGCAACGCCGAAAGCAAGACCATACTGCTCCACGCAACACCATATACCACGTGCAGCGCTGCTCGCTGTCTCCGAGTTGTGTATGATAAAGGCCACCGTTAAGAGTCCAAGTCCTGCCCCACCAACATAGTGCGCAGCAACCATTGGAACATATTCGTAGGATGCACTTACACAGATGATAGCATCAATCATCTGCATAATTCCGGCCAGAGCCTACAAAAACAAGATATTTCTTTATAATTTCAAGTTTAATTCTGATTCTTTATATTTATTACTCACGTAGAAAACCCATTTGGGCAGATGATCAATCAACAAGGCTGCAACAGCAGCTCCAATGATTATGCCAATAAAGAAACTGAATTCATATTCATTAGTATTAGGTACTCCTGTAAATAAATTCCAGCCCAAGCACTGAGCCATATCCATGCCACCATAAACAAACAACAACATTCCTGTTAGGAAAAAAAGTTACTCAATACAAAAATGATTTTAATTTAAAGAAACTATAACTAAGACAGCTAATAATCAGTTAAATGTATTTATATATGTACATTCATCAATATACAAATTTCATTCGAACAAATCGATCAATCTCCCATGAAAACTTGTATAAAATGGCTTTTCGTTGCACATGAAATAACTGATAACTGGGTTTTTTTTTAACGCTCAGATTCTTTGAAATTGTTTGACTCATATTTTAAAGTTGTTTTTACTACCTGTTTAACTTTTTATACCCTTAACCCATTGAAAATGGGTAAAAAGGGTATAATGGATTTGTGCAAAAGTATGTAACAGGGAGAAGGAAGCATCTCCGACCCCATAAAGTATATATATTCTTGATCAGCATCAACAGCCGAGTCGATATAGCCATGTCCGTCTGTCCGTCCGTCCGTCCGTCCGTCTGTCCGTCCGTATGTATGAACGCGTCGATCTCAGAGACTATAAGATCTAGAGACTCCAGATTTGGTACATAAGCTCGCCTAATCCCTAGGCAGTACAAGTTTGTTTTAGATTTTCGATAACTCTTCCCGTTTTCGATATACACATGTGATCGATAACAACAAAATCTTCAATTTGGAAAACTGTTTGATGCAGTTGATGCAGATTAGACTAAATAAAGACAATCTGTGAAAATTTTATTGAAATCGGTTGAGAAACACTGGAGATATGGAGTATTGAAATTAAGAAGGTATGCCCTATACGCGTATACATACAGACACTCACACATACTTGCAAGCACTGACTGTATGCGTAAAATATAGGGTTAAGGGTATAGTCTAGTCGGGATTTCTCGACTAGAGCCTTCTTACTTGTTTTGCATCAATTGATTTGATTTTTTTTCACAATTAATAAAATACAATAATAAAATACGGTACGGTATCAAAAGTCAAACAATTAAAGCTTTGAAGCTTAGATATCCACATTTTGTTAAATATACATATCCGATAAGGACATATTAGCTATTATTTGAACAAAGAAGATTTTATGTACATACGGATGGATGTATTTGAAATTGATTGCAGAAGTTAACCGTACATTGATATGATATATACCTACCTTTAAAAATTATGTTAATGAATTCAACCGACTTAAAAACTTGGATAAAAATCTTTTGTAGTTCTACTATGTTCTTGACTTCGTTAGATTATTTCATCATTTTGATATACGTCGTCATTTTTTTTTTTTTAAACCATGTCAGATATTTCCTTAATCCTTGATTCTTTTGCTGATTTCATCATTATGCTTACCTGAGAAACCTGCGTGACCTTTCTGCTTGTTTGACCATCGGTTAGGTCTTTGATTGTTGACTACAGTAACATAGGTGGTCTGCGGCGGAGGACCATAGTTTGTTTGTGCTGGAACATAGTTTGCTTGCGGTGGAATATAAATGGGTTGTGGCGGCTGTTTTTCAGGTCCTGCAGTTACATAGACTGTGTTTGGTGGTGCTTCTGTTGTGGATATGATGATAGGCATTTTTTGCACTTGTTGTTTTTTAAACGCGCATAGGTTCGCTCGCTTAATGTTCGTTCGTTATGAAAGCTAGGCCGCAACTGAATTGTAATTGACATTATTTATTTCATTTATAGGCTTAAGACAACTGGCGATATCAGTATCTAATTATAGATAATGTGTTGACACAATATATAATGTAATCAGCATATGGCACATGTCTACTCTTTACTGGCAAGCCACTTTTTATCGGCGGCAGCCAAACTTTGATTCATTTTGCCTTTGCATTTGGACTTATACCCATATGGGACTTTTATTGTAACCAAAGGACTCCTCAACAAGCCTCTTATCGTATGTAGGTTTTGGAATTAAATAGTCTCTAAAGCAGATTTTCACAATTCAAAAGCAAGACTTTTCGTAACAACTTGTTTTTGTATTTAATCAATATAATTCTATTAGCAGTTGGAAATAGCTGAGGAATTTCACCGTCATTGCAAAGTATGTTATTAAGTATATTTGTGCATACATATGTATGTAACGGCTTCTTTGATTGTAAGTAAATAGATAATGATAACCTTCAAATTTTTTACACTTGCTTCGACTGTAGTCATATTTATGATTACAACTTTTCAAGTATGGGATCTGTGAAAACTTAAACTTTTTTTTAAACAGTTGAATAATTTGGTTTTAAAATATTTAAATCAATAAAAAAATACAGAGCACGCAATGTATATTTTAAATGCAATTCTACGTTAGTTTGAGACATGCTTTCACGTGTCGAATGGTTTGATGTTAAATCCTTAGTAGGCCATCACGTCATGTACACGGCGGAAACGATCGCCTGCCTGTCGAAGCGATAATCCGCGTGTCTCCGGCATTAGAGCTGCAAAGATGACCAGACTTACAGCCAAGATAATGCCAACACCCACAAAATATTGGAAGAAGCAGTCGTTGTTGTTCAAGAATGTGACTATGACAATGATGTGGATCAACTGCTCAATGCACACAGTCAGGCCAATTAGAAAGGGTTTCACTCGCATAGGGAAGGCTTCACCCAAATATGTTGGAGTACTCACAACGAAGAGGCCAGCAAAGATCTGGAAGGCCATCGAGATGCGACAGACTTGTGACATAAAGTAAACATTCAAGTAGTAGCTCTGATGTGCAATGATGCCAGCTAGAGATAGCATTAGAGCTGCCATGCACAGTAATCCCAGCATGGAGACGAACTTCCTTCCCAACTTATCTACAAGACTAAGAGCAAGGAGTGCGCCAATGAAACGCAAAATGCTCCATATAATCATTGGCCAGCTGAAGATGGATTCCTTCCAAACTAGCGTGCTGCCCAACATGGCCAAACTAAGGGGCACGGAGAAGGAGAAGGCCACTAGGCAGCGACTGAAGAGCATCTTAACGAAGGGCATTACGGAGCTGGAGAGTTGAGCGCCAAAACTTTGACTTGTGCCTTCCATAACGTAACGCTTGGCCTCGTCAAAGATGGCATTGTACACATCTTGTGGCGCCGAGGTGCCCAACAGCTGAGTCTGACAAGTACGCGCTTTATCCTCATTACTCGTGCGCAAATAGAAAATGGGTGACTCAATGGACATTGCCACAGAACCCGTTGCACAGACGGCGAAAACAATACCAATGATGCCATGTGCCCTATTAATTCCAACACTCGAAGACTGATCCCATTGCGTGTCCATGGTCACCTGGATAAGTATGCCGAGTGCTAGGCCAAACTGCTCTAAGCCACACCATTTACCCCTAGAACAGCCCAAAGTAATCTCCGAGTTGTGTATTATAAAAGCCACCGTAATCAGTCCTATGCCCACTCCACCAACATAACGTGCTGCCACAATGGGAGTGTAGTCAAAAGGGGCACTCACAAAGATAATTGCATCGATCAGTTGCATCAGTCCGCCAAGGAGCTAGATAATAATATAGTATGTGTGTCATTAGAAATTAAATTCGTATAAGATATATTTCTGCCATTTACATATATATATCTTTTTGGCACGTGGGTTACAGACAAAGACGCCACGACAGCTCCAATGATGACGCCAATGAACCAACTAAATTCAAACTCATAGGTGTTCGTAATACCAGTGTTAAGATTCCATTGCAGACCCTGAGACATATCCATTCCACCATATGCAAAAAGTAAGAGTCCTGAATGCGAAAAAATGTCATAGGTTTTTTTTTTAAATATGTTTTGTATATAGCTAAAGTTTTTGCTGCACATTCATTTGTGTCACAATAAAGTAAAGCAAAGAATAAAATAAATAAATATAAATATAGATATATAATAAATATATATTTAATTATTTTTACTAAGAATGTAAATTGCATTATATCTCATCAGGAACTTACTTAGGTATTGTTCGATTTCCTTCTAAATTGTTAAGCTCTGTCATAATTACTTCACTACTCACCAACTGTTGCTGAGTGGGCGTTTTGACCATTTGTCCAGCGATTGTAATTGCGGCTGGCGCGTGGATCTTCAATCACCTCAACATAGGTGGTTTGCTGTGGCCCAGTGGTTGTGGTTACAAAGGTTGTCTGCATTTGGGGTGTTTGCCTCGACGTCGTTATGTAGGTGGTTGTCATTATATAATTTTATTTTGTGCTCAATTATCGAGTACAATTCGCGTGCTAAGCAAAACTGATACTACTAAACGTTTGTTAAAAACTAATTTAAAGTAGATACATTTTTGGTATATCTAATAACATTGCAGACAGTCTGTTATCTTTATATATAAACTTTTTGATAAATGTAGATATTTTAACATATTTGTAGGTACATAAACATTAATTTTTATCGTTCTATGGCACAGCTACCAACTACCAGTTGGCAGGTAAGATATGGCCGTGATTCATTTGATTCATTTGTGGCCTTTCTTATGCGTAGTCCCCACATGAAAAATGAACACTGATAAAGGCAGTCAAAGTTTATGAGAAGCGTTTATTATTATTAATGTGAATCGCAATTGTGAGTCACTTATAACATTTAGTTCTTGTGTTCTTTTGGGGGAGACCTTAGCTGAATCAGCACAAATTGCAGCATTATATTGATGGTATGTTGTTCTACTCGGTCATAATATATTTGAAAATTTGTTTCTTGCCCTAGTCAAATAGATAAGCTTGTTAAATCAAATTTGATTAAAACATTTGCCTTGAATGATATTTTATTGCAATTTGCAGCATAAAAACATAATAGTGCAAATTTCAAAGTATTTTACATAACAAAACAAAAATTTGTTTCCAATTAAAAATCTACAGAATTAAATAATTTCAAGATGCAGTGAAGAATTTGCTCTTGCAACAAAATAAGTATATGGCGGGGGCTAAAAAACGCTCAACATAATGAATTTCATTGTTAATAATATTAAAATGTAAAAACAAAACAATTATTTTTACATATCAGTCATTAGTCAGATGTTTTCAGCGAAGAAATGATTTCCATACAATTATATTATTAATCTCTCCACCACCAATAATGTGTTTTTAATACACGCTGTGAATACAGCCAACAAAAAGCATTTTTAATCTTTTAATATATCTTGAACGAATTGGAAATAAATGTTCGTTATATACTGTGGTTTCTTATTGAATATCCAAGTAAGTAGCAACAAATAATCGCCACTTGGAGCTGGAAGCGTGAAGTTTGCGGAATCATAGTAGAAATCTTTAATAAATTGCGGCCCCTATTGTAAAGGAAGCTTGAGTGATTGGCATAGATTAACACACAAGTTAAGATACTTACTACATAGGGACAGGGATGATTAATTGTGGAATAGTCTTTTACAATGTCATAAAATAGTTTAGCAACTGGATGTGTTGGGCGGCGCATAAAGGCGCATGCATCAATTGTAAAGTTATAAAGCCAGGGCTTATATCCATTTGCCTTCTTTTTTAGCTCCATTCTGAGATGAATCTTATTGACGGGATGTAAATAGGTGACTTCGATGTTGAGTGTTGTTATTTTGCGACTTATAGCACGAAGACGACAGTTCTCAATTGTGACCCAAGATTTGTTAAAGGACTCACACACTAGATTTGTCATTTTGTTATAGACAACCATCTCAAAATGGGAGGATTATAAATCAGATTTTAAATTTTAATCGTTTTTACTTACCTTGCACTCTTTTATAATAAACAGTGTTAAAATAAGCGCTAGAATAGAAGGCGTTTTTGTTAGTTCCATGGTTAAAATTTCACTGAAAATGGCTAACAAACTGTTTGGTATTTATATCTAAAAACCATTGGACCAATATATTGAGTACATATATGTATGTCATACATTAATCATTTATTTTAAATGGCTCAAGTTCTGTAAAGCTTAAACAAATTATATATCACTCACAAATGGTATGAATATTTTGACTAATTTCATTTTTGTTTAAGACTACAATTTTTATTCCTATTGGCTTTATAATTATATAATTACACTACAAATTGAATTTAAATCGTGTTTTGGCAAGTGACTCAAACAATTGCACCATTTTACCCATGAACATAATTTTGAAGATAACACTAATTCCACTTCGTTATTTGTAAACGTGTGATGTAAATCGCTTTCAGTAAATTGTAGTCAAAATTAGTTAACAATAAAACATATATTTATGAGTTCAATATTATTTCTAGTGAGTGCTACCATTATTATTAAAATATTGAATTAATTCGTTATAGTTTTATCAACAAATTTGATGTTTTCGTTAGCTTCAAAATCGGTTGAATCAAATATATAACTAACAAGTAAGAAGGTTCTAGTGGAGAAAGCTCGTACCTGAACCGTGAACCTTCCATATAAAGCGTACACTTATTCTCTGTGTGATTGCGTCTAAGCAAATGCCTGAACTACGTCAACCTCCGGTTTTGAAACTTTTTCATTATATTCTATAACACACTTTTCACAAGTTCGGGACATGTGCATATCGGCAGCGAGAAACCTTTTACCTATACTTCTATAGTTTTTGAGATCAAAGTGTTAATACATACAGCCGGACGGACATGGCTGTCACTATTCGATTCTTAACGGTTATCATGAATATATATTGAAAATCTATGCTTGGATATGCTACCTTTTGCCTGTTTTGCACAAAACCATTATACCTTTTTTACCCATTACTTGGGATTTCTAAAGCTTCTTACTTGTTATTTAATTATTTTCTTGCATTTGCAACATGTTGTTATTTTTTTTTGGGTTTTAAAAACTTTTCTATTTTATTTTAGGCATTTGTCTTAAAAAATAAATTAAAAAAATTAATGTTAACTTCCTTTTTAAAGCTAAGATGATTTCTATTTGCTCTTAATATAAACTTCAGACTAGAAATCTTAGCTTAAAGTTTATTGCCATATAATATATGATGTTAAGTTGTACTACAAATGTCATAAAAATATCAATTTCGAGCTCCTTTACTCAGTGGGCCAACAAATCAAGCGGGCGACGGAAACGATGTCCTGCCTCGCGCAGCGTCATCTTCTTTGTCTCTGTGAGCATTGCGACAAGGATAAGCATACTTAGGATCAGAATAATGCCAACGCCCAAATAGTATTGGTAAAAGCTATCCGGAATATTGTTGAATGTGAGAATCACAATGATGTGAATCACCTGCTCAATGCACACAATCAAGGCAATGAGGAAGGGTTTAACCCGCATAGGGAATGCCTCGCCCAGGTAGGCGGGTGTGCAGGCCACGAAGAGACCGGAAAACATTTGGAATACCATCGATATGCGACATACCTCAGCCATGTAGGAGGGATTGAAAGTGTTGGAAGCAATCGAATAGATTCCAGCCATACCTAGCATCAATCCCGCCATACAGATGAGTCCCACCACTGAAAGGAGCTTTCGTCCCAGTTTGTCCATGACCAGAATGGCAATGAGTGTTCCGATCCAACGCAATATTCTCCATACAACGATTGGCCAACTGTACATGGTGCCCTGCCAGACGACAGTGCTCGCTATTATTGTTCTGGTCAGTGGAACGGAGAAGCTGAATGCTACCATGCAGCGACAGAAGAACATTTTGATGAATGGAATCACTGAGGCAGCCAGATCATGAGCCAAACTTTCGTGTATACCCTCCGATACGTAGCTCTTGGTTTCTTCAAAGGCTTCCTCGAAGTCCCTTACAGTTGCCTCCTTGTCCAGCAACTTCCACTGGCAGGTAGCAGCCCTATCGTAATCATTGCGTCGCAAGTGGAATATGGGCGACTCCACTGATAGCACTAATACGGCGATAGCCACAATAGCAAACACAATTCCAATGATTCCATGCACCTGATTGTTGCCAATGGGCAACGCTGGATTCCACATTGAATCCATGATCACCTGAATGGCAATGCCAAGTCCCAGGCCAGACTGCTCTACGGCACACCACTTGCCTCGACCGTCACTTGGCGCCACCTCCGAGTTGTGTATTATAAAGGCGATGGTCATCAAACCAATCCCAATGCCACCAATATATCGAGCTGCCACCATAGCGTTATAGTTATATGGTGCACTCACACAAATAATAGCATCTACCATCTGAGTTACGATTGAAAAGGCCTAAACAGATATGTGTAACATAAGAATCAAATAATTTTATCATTCGTAATCCTGTAACTTACATAGAAGTATAACTTAGGCACGTGACTAACGGATATTGCACCTAAAACGGCTCCAATGATGACGCCAACGAACCAACTGAAATAAAACTGATGTGTGTCCGCAATGCCTGTATACATGTTCCACCCCAGACCCTGAGCCATATCCATGCCGCCATACGAAAACATTACTGTGCCTGCAATTAAATATTGTTTTTGGAATGTAAAAATTTTTGATTTAGTCATTTAAGCTATAAGTCTTTTTTTCTTTATTTGAAATCAGAGTCGCCTTAGCGATTTACAGGTTTTTACATGTTCACGATAAAAGCTTTTTTGCTTTCACACATATAAAACTCTCCGCCAACAATTACATTGGAGAGCTTTTCACTGCTTAATACAGACACACATTAGTTTTCTATGTTTGTTTGACCGGCACTTATAACATTATTCTCCAAAATTCACCTGTTATAATCGAATGCAATCTTTGACGATTGACACAACAACTGTTCAACGTGCTCTCAGGTCTCGCATTATTGGTCACCTCTATACAGGTGACCTCTCCCTTTTGTCCAATTGGCATTTTTGGTTGGCTTGTAAACTAAAATGTTCGTTTGATTCGAAGGCTATGCCCAAAGTGATTTCAAACCGAAACCTTCTTTTGTTTTTATAAGAACATCACAACTGATAGCACTTATGTTGATATCTTTCGATAAGAATTGAATTGATTGGTCAGATAGCAGATAGATCGGCCCTTTAGGCCGCACTTCTGTGATTCATGCGACGTGGGTCCGGCACTTCTCCAAGTGCACACCCCACAATAAACTAATCCATGATAAGGGGGTTGGCAGCAGCTTGCCGTTAGAATTCGCACATAATGCATAATTAAAGTGACTCATTGTCTACTGTAAAATTCATTCGTGCACCTTAGGAAACACCAACACTGATTCAGCATACTTAACTTGGCTTATTGAGTTGCCGATTAAATGAATATATTCAAAAAATAATGATTTATTTCAATCGATATTAACTCGCGAAATTATACAAAGACACGCGCTGATTTTAAAATACATAGCTATAAATAAGATTTTATATACTTATTTATTTTTAGAGTTGATATTATCTATTCGTCTATTTTTTATTGTTTTCTACTCTCTAAACTAATCTGTTCCACATCATTATTATGCATCGAAGAGACACAAAAGACTTATTTAGAAATATGTTCTTTATAGACAAACTTTCAGGCAGCTTAAAGCCTTAAAGCAACTTAAAACAAGTAACAAGGCTCTAATCGAGAAATCCCGACTACCCTACACTTTACGCGTACAGTCACTGCTTGGAAGTAAGTGTGTGTAGTGCATACTTTCTTAAATTTAATGCTCCATATCTTCGGTGTTTCTTAACCGATTTTAATAAATAATTTCATCTAATGTTTCAATCGCCGTCTCGAAGTTTTCCAAATTCAAGATTTTGTTGTTATTGATCACATGTGTATATCGGAAACGGGAAGAGTTATCGAAAATTTGAATCAAACTTGTATGGGAATATGCGAGCTTATGTTCCAAATCTGGAGTCTCTAGCTCTTATAGTCTCTGAGATCGATGCGTTCATACAAACGGACAGACGGACATGCCTAAATATTGCCTCGGCTGTTGATGCTCATCAAGAATATTTGATTGTTTCGGGATATATGTAACTAGTTTCCAGTTAGCTTTAATCATGTGTTTTTAAGGGCTTTGAAATGCTTGCTTATTTATTTATTAGTTTTGGCACTTTTAGCATTTTGGGCTTTAATGATTCACACCTTGACCTATCGCTAACAAGCTGTCCAGGCAGACTTGCCACTTGAGATGTAGCCGTGTCTGATGTGGATGTGTCAATGTGCAACATCTTCATTAGCTTGCAGCGCTAACAACAAACGTCATTAATGTTGTAGCAGTAACAGCAACAACACGATTCCCTGATGCAGCAATCTCAAGTGTTTGCTTGAGTTGTCTCAAATTGCGTAATGTCTACACTGAAACTCTAACTCCAGCTGCTATTCCAAATACCAAGTTCCATCGTCGCTGTAAGCCAATCTATCTTGTTGCGCATCAAACTGTCAAATTCTACACATGTCTCTATGTGAAGTGGAAAGTATGCGGGGGTGACGGAGAGGGGCGGTGTGTACAACTGGGACTGGGTTGACTCTTGGCTGTGCTCCTTGTGATTTGTCCGTGCTCGACAAATTAAGCAAATGCGACGCCAAATAGCCATGGCTTCTCATCGTCTGTTCCATGTTCTTGCAACGCGTCGCCTCATATTTTGAGGCATTCAAGTACATTTTAATGAGTTTATGCACCAGGCTGTCTAATGGCTCAAAAATTATGAGCGCCGCTCCAAGTGCCACACATACAAAATACATAAGAACATTAGCACATGGTGCCCATAACTCACATACAAATACAAAGATACATAGATACACCGATACACAGATATGTGCGCAGATACAAACATAGCTGCAGACAGATGAGCACTTTGCATTAATTTCTGTATGTGCTTCAAGGAAGTGTCTGCCAGTGCCACTAATGGAGTCTAATTACCCGACGACCGATGCGGATCGCTCCTCCTCCACCGCCTCCTTCTCCTACATTCCGTTGGCTAATAAAAGCATAAAACGTTTGTCGTTCTCGGCTATACGCTTGACAGACCAGACTGCCAGACAGATAGAAAACATTGACGCTTGGCGCTTGACTATTGCTCATTATTTATTTTTGTACTACTTAAATAATGCCCACAGACCGCAGACCGGCAAGATTGTTGCGGCATTATAGCATCACAAGTTGCTATTTTCGTTTCGCCATTCTTCCCTGAAACAACGAACAGCTCCAGACAAAGTCGTTAGGAGGATCTGCAAACAGAAATGCTCCAACAGGAAGAGAAAGCAACACTTTATGCATGATATGCTGATGACCCCATGTGCACTGTGGGGGTCGGAGAATGTCATCAAGTGTGCAACATTTCTTGATAACTTTATCTAACGTTTCCATCAGATTTAATTGATTTTAGTGCAGGAGCAAGCGGCAGTGGCGAGGCGTCAAAAAAAAACCATTTTGGTAGGGTAGGGCTAACATGTTAAATCTGTTACCTTTGGTTTAAATGTTTTAAAATAGTGGAATACAAATGGATAATTGAAATAAATGTTTCCGCCCGGGATTGAACCGGGGGCCTTCCGCGTGTTAGGCGGATGTGATAACCACTACACCATGTTTGATAAAAATATATTATATTTTTAAGCAATAAATAAGAAATATAATAAAGTGGCATAATAAATAAAAATATTTTAATTTATATTAATTTAAAAAAATATATAAATAAAAGTTAGTTAATAAAAAAGTGATTTGCCGAAACCCGGGATTGAACCGGGGACATTTAGATCTTCAGTCTAACGCTCTCCCAACTGAGCTATTTCGGCTGTTGTATATACCCTGACAAACTACGCTAAAATAAAGAAAGCGTAACAATTTTCAACTATTGAGTTACACATTTATACATAATGTACACCTCGCAACAAAGTTAAGGTCTTATATTTCTATCCGTCTTATAAACACTCAATGTGCTCTAAAGTTCTAAATAGAAAAGACATTCCTCATGCACACACTGCATATGACTTATTTTCCACACACATCATATAAATCACTGAAATGCACATTCGCTTTATTTATGCGCACTAGTTTTGGCAACTTTTTTTATTTGTTTGACAGACAGCCATGAAAATTGCGTTGACAGTTGCATGTCTTTATAATTTTGGTGCAGTTGGAAAACTTTTTGCAGCTGCAAAATGCACACAAAATAATTCCCCTTTATATTTAGCAGCGCCTTAATATTGTTCGCAGACTTAATGCACATCAAAGAAACTATTCGAATACAGCAAATTGTTTGTATACCAAAAACACACTGGGTACAAAATAATTGAGAGAGGAAAAACTAAATATAAGAATGCGAAGCTTATTACATTATATTGTAAACTTAATGATGCTTACACTAGCAAATTAAAATTATATGGCATTTTTAATGCTTTTCAGCGCTTGCAACGAAACGTATCTGACAATGTGTATTTTGTGAAAATTGACTCTACCTTTTTGGCAATGATTCAAATTCAGCTGTGGAAGAGCAAATGTTTTGTAAATGTTAGCAAAATCAGCCATGAACCATGAAGAATCAAAAAATATAACAAAATTTAAAAACAAATTTATTCGATTACGTTAAAG
Source organism: Scaptomyza reducta (assembly GCA_035044485.1). Lineage (NCBI taxonomy): Eukaryota > Metazoa > Arthropoda > Insecta > Diptera > Drosophilidae > Scaptomyza > Scaptomyza reducta. The sequence goes on along the minus strand of JAWNNV010001315.1, from coordinate 3,541,082 downwards.
TTAAACAAATAATGGAGTTAATAACATTACAATAAAGTTTTTTTGATAATTACGTTTTTTAATAAATGGAAACTTAGGTATTTAATGGAAAACAGTTTAGTTATATATAGTGTTATGATCTGCTTGATTATGATCAATGATCGAACAGCAAAGTTGACCAAAGTTGTAGGTCGAATACAGAATATAGTATATATATATACTTTATGGCATCGATATGCTTTCTGGACAAAATGAATATGCACTTTTCAGGTGTTTTATTAGGCTTTGAATCATAGAAAAGTTTTTAAACTAAAATAAACAGTTTGAAACATTAATTGTCATGGTTTTTGCTTTCAATCTTGTTTATGATAAGGGATGCCAACCTGAAACTGAATGCGTCAGTTTTCACTTTCAGGATTGCGGCTCGTGTCCCTGGTGGCTATCCTTTCTCTCCGACTGCCTTGAGGCAAAGTGTCGACAATTTGTTGAATAACCTGATATATATATTTTGTATGATCACCTTTTGTCTGGGTCTTCGCTCCCTATTGCCTGCCTTTGTCTTGTTGTGTAACTAATGCGGCTTCCGTTTGACGCCCCGAGACTGAAAACTGAGCCTCGAGATACGGCCATTGGCATTCTTTGGGCTCAAGCAATGTTTTGTTGTCAGGGGCAACTTCACCTTTTCGCCAATGATTCACATACTTGAAAGCTGATCGCAGTAGCCGTCGAAATTCTTAAGAAAACCCGACACCACGCCCACTATCCAGCCAGCTAGTATGATTTATAGCCTGCCCACAGCAGAGGCAATAGCAGTTGTTGACCACAGCATTTAGTCCAAGGTAAGCAACTTTTCAAGAGTCGTTGTCGAATTTGTTACGTTTTCGGTGCCATCAGCAGAATATTCATGCTAGTAGTTGAAGTATGTTTGTTGCCGGCCTGCGAGGTCTGCTGCTGGTCTGGAAGTATTTCTGTTGCGACTATTTGCAGCGGCAACAACAAATGGAGACAGCGCGACAACATTCTTGCGATATGTCACGAGAATATTTTTTTTCAAATTTGCACTAGAATTTATATTTTAGTAGAGTGTCATCTCACACTCTACCTCTACCTCTCAATCTTTCTTTCTCTCTCTCTCTCTCTCTCTCTCTCTCTCTCTCTCTGAATTTGGATTTGTTTTGGGAATCGCATTCGTCGTCGTTTTTCTGTGATGACTGGCCAGACCTTGAGCCGTTCCCAAACAAGTGCAAATTGCTTTCCACGTTTGTGTTTTGTTCAAAGTTGTGCGCGAATTTTGCGCAAAAAGATTTTATGTGTTTGGAGGCGAAGTTCTGTTATATTTTTATTGTATTTGATGGTTTCCTGATTTTAAGGTTGTAATATTTCCAACTGGTTTTTATACTAGACTGCTGAGTAATTTAAACCACAGCAATGCCCTATAATGCATTTTTAGTGGAAAAATATGAAACAAACAACTACATTGTGAAAATTTGTAATATATAAAATATCTATTGATAATGTGCAATGAAGTGAAAAACTTGGGTTTCGTTTCGAAATACTGCATTTTAAAACACGTAACTTTAGCTTTAATATTTCTGATTGTATTTTGAAATTGTTTATTCTATGCCACCTCGTTAAACATTTCTCACACTCAAAACTCAAAACGGCAATATGCAAATGTCAGGCAACTTTTTTAAGGTCCTTTTGCAAACAAGTTTGCCTTGAATGTAAATTGACAAACTGTGTAGCAGAAACCGCAGTTTCCTGTTGTTAGAATAGTTTTTTTTTATTGTTGTTCCCTTGGTTGTTTCTGGTGCTGCAATCCATTGCAAATGTTTGCCAAATGTTTCGTCAGTTTTACTCTTTTTATTTTCAGTTTGGTTACACGACTTTTGGCTGTCACTGTTTTGTATGTTTGTTTCCTTGTTTGCTAGTTTGTTGTCGCAGAAAATTGTCAAAGCCTTTTAGTGGGTCAAACAAATTGATTTGATTTGTTTATGTCACCACAGCAAACAACAACAGCAAATGCAACAAACGGCAACTAAAATAGGGCTTGTCCTTCGTCATTGGTGAGTATTATTTAGGTCTAAATGTTGAATACGGTAATTGGCCAATTGTGTCGTGGCAAATGGACGTAGAAACGGTTTACCGTCGCTTTTCAGCATTGCATTTGGTACAGATGTAGGTACATACAAACATACATACATATACACTATAACAACAACAACAAATAGTATTTGCAGCTGTTGCCGTTGCATTTGACCTTTTGGCAACCATCGTTATTACAAAACCTTCTCGATACAACTCCTAATTGCTTAATTTGTCCAATACTCGTTTGGCAGTTATTACTTAAAAGCACGAATATATTTTTGGAAATTTATAACAAGTTTTACAAAATGTCAGTCGCTTAACTTTATATGCTTAAGAAGCAAAACGTGAGCGCAAAACTGCCAACATTGTAATTTATTACAAACCCGATTTATATTGAATTTTTTATTTTTACATGCCATCAACTCATAAATATTCATTTCTTGAAACATAGTGTGAATCATTTTTAAGCATCTTTACCACTCTCAATAAATTAAGATCACTTCAATCACAGCTCTTTATTTCGATACCCTGCAATAAAATGTTAAATTCTACTTAAGGAACTTTGCGTAACCATATAAAATACATGTTATTATTAACGATTGAAGTTGTATGGATTTTCCTAGAACTAACAATCTTTTTAATCTCAAGTGCCTAGGCTAATCAATTTCTATTTTAAATTTATTTTATTTTTTTTTATTATTTTATAAAATAATTTCGCTTTAAATTTGTATTTTAAGTGCCTTAGGGTATCTTACAACACCCTTGACAATACAAATCTTTATTTTAGACTTTTTTCTGCGAAAAAGATTTATTTGTGCGCATTTCAAAGCAATTTGTATCCATTGAAATTTGTTGCTGCGGCGTTTTGCATCTATTCAAATTTAAATATATATATTTATGCTTTATTTTTTTGTTAACAAATTAATTTCTGCTGCCGAGATGCCCCCCCCCCCCCCCCACACACACACACACACACACACACTCACACACATATTTTAATGCAATAAAGAATACGACGAAGGCGCATTTGACATTTGTTTTGTGTTGACTTCGCCGACTGACACTTGTCTGACAATCCGAACGTGTGCCACACTCATTCACATTCAGCCAGTTTTGTATGTGTCTTTTTCTGGGGTTTTGCACTTTTATAAAATGATGAACAAATTGAAGCACATTCTTTTCATATTTTTTAGTTGTCGCACTTTTTTTTGGTATACCCTTTAAATATATATAAATTGGGTGTAATAATCAGTTAAGCCGAAAAAGACATTAATGAATACTTTAAATATCCAAAATAGTGTTCGTAAAGAGCAGTGGTCGGGGAACTGGGGTAAATTACCCCTTTTTGGGTAAAAGTGAAATTTCTGGGGGTAAAAAGTAAATATTTTGTAATTTGGTATTTTGTAAACCTGTTAGTATTTTTTGAACGTAAAGAATTTAGTACGCCAGCTCCCATTTTTTTTTTTTTGGCTTCTTTGCACTATAAATGGAGGAGACAATTTTTTTTTTGTTTTTTTTTTCTGACTCTGGAGTCCCACTGGGTAATGTCTGTTCCACAAAAATATTTGGGGTAATGATGAAAAAGTTCCCCGACCGCTGGTAAAGAGTGGCATTTCTCCTTATTGGCTTGGAATATATTTAAGAAATATTTATATTTGTTAATAAATATTTATATTTGTTAATACATTTTTCTTGTACGACAAGCTTACTCTCAATAATGTATCTCACTTAAGATTAATTCAAATCAAAAAATAACTAGTAATATATATTTTAGGGTATTCAGGGTATCGCCTAATTGATCATTCTGCCTAATTTAATTTGGTATTTTAAGTGCATCGACAGCTACTACTTTACAAATAAATTTAAATTTATAAGTTGTTGATATTTTGATGCAACTAAAATATTGTCTCTAAAATATACATGCCAATTAATACTCTGTTGCTGAAAAGAAATAGGTATATATGGGAAAGAACCAAATTTGTACGGTAATAGTCAGAAAAACAAGAGTTTCTAAGATTTAAAAAAAAACCAAAGTCAATAAATTTATGATGAATAATGTTTTGTTAACATTTAATAATGTTTTTTTTTTTAATTATTTCCAACTGTAAAATGGCAATTTAGTATTCAATTAGTATTATTTTGAATTATTTTAGCTGGCAGAGCTTTGAATCGATAATTAAATATTTAAACACTTTGACTTCAAAAGTTTTAGGCCACTGTCTGAATATGAAATGATTCGCTCATAACGACTAACTCGACTTAATTATTCATGGCCATATGCTAGTAACTGTCTCATCTGAAGTACACATTTTTAGCTCCCATGCATGTCAAAAGTTTTCAGTAAACCCCTTCCCCTCCCCCCTTGCACACTCCTTTAGTCTGAAAAGAGTTTGTGCTAAGCTCAGCCAAAGTGACATTTACCACATGTAGTCAAGTCGTTTATGTTTTGTTCTCTTGAATGTTTAGGGCTGGCATAAATCGAAGTTAGAAGTGGAAGATGTCGACTGACATCTCGTAAGTAAGTAATGTGGAGTTGCATTTTTATATTTCGCTGTTGCAGCGCATGAATTACTTTTTAAATAGTTAGTTAAGCGTTAAATTGCCTGGCACCGAGTGAGAGATTCCGTCAGTTTGTTAAGCCAGTCCTTCACGGGCCAGCCAGTCGTCTTACTTAATTGGCTAATTAAGCGCTGACTCGATCTTTCGCTTGCTCTCTGGAGGAGCGACAACAACCCACGCAGCCTGCTCCAAATTTACAGACTGTTTGACGCGTCTGTCAGTTAAAGGCAACAGCAAAGATTGCCTCAAGCGGATGCACTATGTGTTGCCCACTCTTGGACAAACAACTATTTTGTACGCAATTCCAAGTCAGTTCCAGCTGACTTGCCCGCTAATGAGCTATGAGGCCAACAACAACTCAACCAGCAGTCGACTCCACTGATAAGCGAATATTTATCATTGGATTGGCGATTGGACTGTCGCCTGGCTGTCGGATTAGCGGCATCAAGAAGTCAAGTGCCAGTTATTTGCATATTTATAAATCTGCACTAAGCCCTAGCCAAAGCAACGGCAGCATTGATTAGACGGGTCAGCGTTGCGTGTCCAAATTGCATCTAGACTCAATTAGTTTGGACGGCAAGCTAATTGAAATATGTATTTATTCGCTTTTAATTGAATATACAATCTGTTTGTCTGACAGTCCGTGTAGCTGCCTGTTTTGACTTGTCTAATGGACAATGTCCACTTCCAATGGCAATCCGTTTTCCCCCCTTGAAGTTCTTATGCTGTGTAATCACTTAATCGTAATCCGATATACACTTGTCTTAAACATCACGTCAAAAGCTGTAGACGAAATAAAACGGGAATGAACAGAAATCCAGCATGTGTAGAGTTATAATACCCTAACATGTATATGGCAGTTGTGTTTTTCACCTTTGGTATTAATTAACTTACATGTCTTAGAAGATTTTAACCTACTATTATTATAATAATTGTTAAAGTAGTTTTGTGGCTTCTCAACTACATCTTAATGTAAATGAGAAAGATCTTTCTTTTCGAATGTGACAAACTTAAAACACTCTAGGAAAGTTTCTGAACTTGTATGATGAATACTTTGTGTGGCAGACGGTGATGCAACTGAGCTCAAGAAAACATCTAATACCATATAAATATATAGTAACAAATGATACGCATAAAGTTTTCCTCACATATTTGTAGTTTTCTTGATTCAATTTTAATCTAAGTATATCTTAATTGGTAACAAAATATTTTTTAGATTTCAGTGTTTAATAATAAATTGTGTACACTTTTTACTAATAAAAAAGATTAATCTATAATTAAGGATTCAGATGACTCACACATGGTATTTAAATGAAACTTGAAACCAAAGCTATGCGAGATAATCAGTCGAATAATAAACGAGAAGAATGCCAAAACTATTAAGAGTCGTAAAGTAGAGTCAACGAGTACAACTGTTAATAGTTTTCATCGAATGTTATTGGTTAAACCCAAGTGAAGAGGAGTCTCTGAATATTGGATTAAAGAATCTTTTCGTGCTAAAATGCATTTGATATCCCTTTGAAAAACTTATGTTTGCTCCTTTGTCAAGTTCAACAGAAACTGTTCTGAGATAGCCTTGAGAAATGTAGCTCCTACACTTAAAATGTTGTAATAAAATTTTACGAGCGCCTAGCAACAGACAGAAGAAAACAAGTAAGAAGGCTCTAGTCGAGAAATCCCGACTACACTATACCCTGAACCCCATACTTTAAGTGTACAGTCAGTGCTTGCAAGTATGTGTGTGTGTGTACGCGTATAGTGCATACTTTCTTAATTTCAATGCTCCATATGTCCGGTGTCTCTCAACCGATTTCAATACAATTTTCACATATTGTCATTATTTGTATGTCTAATGTTCAAACTGCATCAAAAAGTTTTCCAAATTCAAGATTTTGTGTTATCGATCACATGTGTATATCGGAAACGGGAAGAGTTATCGAAAATTTAAAACAAACTTGTACTGCCTAGGGATTACCAAATCTGGAGTCTCTAGCTCTTATAGTCTCTGAGATCGACGCGTTCATACATACGGACGGACAGACGGACATGGCTATATCGACTCGGCTGTTGACGCTGATCAAGAATATATATACTTTATGGGGTCGGAGATGCTTCCTTCTGCCTGTTACATACTTTTGCACAAAACCATTATACCCTTTTTACCCATTTTCAATGGGTTCAGGGTATAAAAACGAACAGCAGCAAGACAGACTAACTAACCAAGCCAATACAAAGCTGAAGGAGACTGAAGAAACTGAGTGAAGAGGCCAAACAAGAAAAGGACACAAAACCAATAAATATCGTGAAATTCATGAATGAATCAGAAAATCGTGTTTGGTTTTTTTTTTGTCTGCCCTTTTTTGGCTCTTTGCTTTGGCAATAGAGAGAAAGATTCTGCTGTTGCTAGCCAGAAAATATGTTCACTGTGGTCCGAATGCAGACTCTCTGGTTAATGTCCAGGTCCAGATCCAGGTCCACGTTACTGATTGCCGGCTGCAGGGTCGGTCGACTGAAGCGTTTGCGCATGCGTGACGCCTGTCAAAGGCTATGAATGGTTGGAAGATGCCGCAAAAGCGCAGCTCTTGTAACGTTTTGTGTTGCAGCTCATTTTTTTTGGTTTGGCCAGAAACATGTTTCCTTTTTAGGGCCATGGTCTTGGGTCATGCTGGGCAGCAGCTTAAACTCGTTCTTGTTCTTCTCATCATCGACGCTGTTGCATTTTAAACAACCTTGGGGAATAAGGAAGTCGTGTGTTGTTGAAGTCAAAGCAACAATGAAGAAGATGCTCACACCGAATGGGCCGACAGTTTCCAGCTGCTTTCCAAAAACGCTACTTCACCTGTTTTTTCTTTCTTTCTTTTATTCGGGGCTACAGTTGCTTGCAATTTCCTACCACTCGATCGAGAAATTCACGCAGCATAATTGGGCATAAATAAACAAAGGCCGTACCAAAAAAAAATATTGCATTTCCAACTACAAGCACTTCACTCATACATATAGTACATACATTTGTACATATATCATGCAATTTGTTTCTGCATATATTTTGTATTCTGTTCTTTCAGTCAAGAGGCCCATTGAGGCGCATTCGATCTCTAGAAATCTTTTTTTTTTTTTTGCTACTTGCTATTTTTGTGGCAACATGTGTATGCCGCAACCTCTGTTTGTTTTCGCATTTTCACATAAATGGGCGCATATATTAAAGCGGGAACAACACAGCAATTTAGTTGTTCCCCTCCAGTGTACAATTTCAATGAGCACCGGACAATCGTTCCGCTTGATTTAAAGATACATTCACGTATGCTTATATTACAAATATATATATATAGGTAAATTATGCAACAGTTGAGATGGGTTGGGCTTGTTACGTACTTAGTAGTTGATGTTGAACAGCATAAGCACACAAAATCCTGTAGCCAATCTTTTAAAGTTCGCATTTTCATTTCCAAGAGTTCAAAGAAAAGTTAATTTACCTGTTTTTATCTATAATATTTTGTGAATCGTTAAGTAGAGAAACATTACCAAAAGAGAAAACTAACTCAAAGAGCTTGGTAAAAACAAAAGAGCTAATATATGATCATTGCAAAACGACAAAGAGAAGAGAATTAAGTTTAAAGCAAAAGAGTTGCGTTAAGGTATGTTTGATAATAGTCGAGTTTTAAAACAGAGATAATGTGAAGACCATTGTGTCGCTCTCTTTGTTGTTGAAGGGCACAGATTTCGACAGATAATTGTTGACACAGTCAATTAGTAAGGCCGCATATCAATTTAAAACCAGAACACAGTAAGAAAACATAAAACTAAACGTGCGCTTGGCTAGTCAAACATAAACTTGGCTAGCAAAGAGTATGGGGAAAGAAACTTAAATGTATAATATGTGTGGCATATCAAGGATATATATATATTTGGCTTAAAAGTGAAATGGCTAATAAACTCAAAACATCCTTCACCTTCTACATTAAATAAAAGTACACCTTTTTGAAAGCCAACTTTCTTGGTTACAATTACAATAGCAAAAGCTCTTTGCACCAGCAACTTGCAACGCATAAATCACACTCAAGCGACCCCAACCCTAAAGTCAAAGCCAAACCCAAGCAGCAGACCTTATATTCAGGGTGCGCCTTTTATTTACATTTGCTGTTGTTGCCAAGCCAAACATAAACTGCATCCTGAACTAACGTGAAATTACTCAGAGAGAAAACAAGTAAGAAGGCTCTAGTCGAGAAATCCCGACTAGACTATACCCTTAACCCTATACTTTACGCATACAGTCAGTGCTTGCAAGTATGTGTGAGTGTATTTATGTATAGGTGTATAGTGCATACTTTCTAAACTTCAATACTCCATATCTCCAGTGTTTCTCAACCGATTTCAATACAATTTTCACTGATTGTCAATATTTAGTCTAATCTTTCAAACTGCATCAAAATGTTTTCCAAATTCAAGATTTTGTTGTTATCGATCACATGTGTATATCGGAAACGGGAAGAGTTATCGAAAATAAATAAATAAATAAAACAAACTTGTACTGCGCGGGGACTAGGCGAGGTTATGTACCAAATCTGGAGTCTCTAGCTCTTATAGTCTCTGAGATCGACGCGTTCATACATACGGACGGACAGACAGACAGACGGACATGGCTATATCGACTCGGCTGTTGATCAAGAATATATATACTTTATGGGGTCGGAGATGCTTCCTTCTGCCTGTTACATACTTTTGCACAAAACCATTATACCCTTTTTACCCATTTTGAATGGGTTAAGGGTATAAAGTGAGGGAGAGGGAGAAAGAGAGAGAGAGTAAAATGGAGGGAAGCGAGAAACAACGACGGGCATCAGTAAAAGCAGTTTTCACTTAACCGGCAAGTGGCACATAAATTTCAGCAAGGACACCGACGTACTTAAAGGAACAGCAGCGAAAAATACCACCAACAAGCACAAACAACAACTGCAGCAACGAAGACAGCTATGACATTTCCTGATAAGTGTGCAAAAGTGTTCTGATTCGGTTGGCCTCTTCCTTTTGCTCGACCAAAAAAACAAGTGAGAAGGCTCTAGAGAAATCCCGACTAGACTATACCCTGAACCCTATACTTTACGCATACAGTCAGTGCTTGCACGTATGTGTGAGTGTGTGTATGACTACGCGTATAGTGCATACTTTCTTAACTTCAATACTCAATATCTCCAGTGTTTCTTAACCGATTTCAATAATTTAGTCTAATTTTTCAAACTGCATCAAATTGAAGATTTTGTTGTTATCGATCACATGTGTATATCGGAAACGGGAAGAGTTATCGAAATATTAAAACAAACTTGTACTGCGCGGGGATTAGGCGAACTTATGTATCCATTATCTGGAGTCTCTAGCTCCTATAGTCTCTGAGATCGACGCGTTCATACATACGGACGGACAGACAGACGGACAGACGGACATGGCTATATCGAATCGGCTGTTGATGCTGATCAAGAATATATATACTTTATGGGGTCGGAGATGCTTCCTTATGCCTGTTACTCACTTTTGCACAAAACCATTATACCCTTTTTACCCATTTTACCTGAACCCAGGGTCTAAAAAGAAAGAGAAATCTTTGCAAATATTTGGTGACAAGAGAGCACTCAAGTCGTCGTGGTCTTCGTCGTCTTCCGCGCGGAAGGTCAATTGGTGCATAAAATTTGTGACAGCAGCTGCAAATAAGTGCAGCAGCTTCTGTTTCTTGGTGCAAAGCAAACTTAACCCAAATTTAAGGAAGCGAATCTCACTAAAACATAGGATTGAATGAAATTTTAATCTTAACTATGATTAAACCTTAATTCGGTGGGAATAGATTTTCCCTCTGTTAATGATTCTTGTCACAAGGAAAATTTTTGAATATTTAGATAATTATATTAAATCCATTTCAATATTTGCTTAGAGCTGTAGTTTTTTTTTTTAGGATGACTATTTTAAGGAATATTTTTGAACTTATATCTATGTGCCTGTGATATCAATATTTAGATCATTGTGATAGTAGTAAAGTAATATTTTCTGCTATTGCTTTTGTATTAATCTTAAACTCTCACTAAAGTATTTCTTATTATATCTCTTTACAGCTAAAGAAGTTTTCTCGCATATCACAATGTGGCAAATGACTTAATTGTTCGTTTGTGAACTTTACCAAAGCAAAAGTATCCATACATAGAAGATGCTACAGTTAAGGATACACCTGGCTCTTGGCTGCTTTGCGCTGTTGATTTTCGGTTTAAATTTGCTAATGAGCACAGCTGAGGGCAGGGAAGAGCAGCAGTCGGGTGGTAATTTAAACGCCAAGCAGCATCGGAGCCACTCCTCATCCGCAACGTACAAACGTTTTTCCCGTGACTCAAGCTCGGCTCGAGAGCGACGTCCGAACATAATACTCATTCTGACCGATGATCAGGATGTTGAGCTGGGCTCTCTGAACTTTATGCCACGCACCTTGCGTCTTCTGCGGGATGGAGGTGCAGAGTTTCGACATGCATACACAACAACTCCCATGTGCTGTCCGGCAAGATCATCGCTGCTGACCGGAATGTATGTGCACAACCATATGGTTTTTACAAACAACGACAACTGTTCGAGTCCCCAGTGGCAGGCGACGCACGAGACGCGTTCCTATGCCACCTACCTATCGAATGCGGGCTATCGCACCGGATACTTTGGCAAGTATCTGAACAAGTACAATGGATCGTATATACCTCCTGGATGGCGTGAATGGGGTGGTCTGATCATGAACTCCAAGTATTACAACTATAGTATCAATCTGAATGGACAGAAAATTAAGCATGGATTCGATTATGCCAAGGATTATTATCCCGATTTGATAGCCAATGATTCTATTGCTTTTCTACGCTCCTCCAAGCAGCAAAACCAAAGAAAACCCGTCCTGCTTACCATGAGCTTTCCAGCGCCACATGGTCCCGAGGACTCGGCCCCGCAATACAGTCATCTCTTCTACAATGTGACCACACATCAGTGAGTTTTACCAATACTTATCTTCACTCGTTCACTTATTTGTATACTTTTTGTAGCACCCCGAGCTATGATCACGCTCCCAATCCTGACAAGCAATGGATCTTGAGGGTTACTGATCCCATGCTGCCGGTGCACAAACGATTTACAAACGTTCTCATGACCAAGCGACTGCAGACACTCCAGAGCGTCGATGTGGCCGTGGAACGTGTCTACAATGAATTAAAGTCTCTGGGTGAACTGGACAACACTTACATTGTGTACACCTCGGATCATGGTTATCATCTGGGTCAATTTGGTTTGATCAAGGGCAAGAGTTTTCCCTTCGAGTTTGATGTGCGTGTGCCCTTCCTCATACGTGGTCCAGGAATACAGGCATCTAAGGTGTAAGTATACCTATTACATGAATTCTTCTTAAAGGTTTAAAGGAGTTTAATTAAAACGAACTCTCCTGTCACAGTGTCAACGAGATCGTGTTGAATGTAGATCTGGCACCAACATTTTTGGACATGGGCGGTGTACCGACACCTCCCCAGATGGATGGACGCAGTATTCTACCATTGCTACTTAGTCGTAACCGTATTGTTAGGGACAGTTGGCCAGACAGCTTCTTGATTGAGAGTTCTGGGCGCCGGGAGACGGCGGAACAGATTGCTGAGTCTCGAGCTCGCTTGCTTGCTGAGCGACGCAATATGAAACTAGTGAATAGCACACTATTGGAGGATCTGCTGGGCAGCGATAACAGCACTAATAGCAGCACCACCAGCAGCAGTAGCACAGTAGCTACACTGCTGAGCTCGATGGCAACCACAACAGAGCAAGAAGACTTTGAAGACGAGCCTGATACAGATACAGAAGACGAGGATGAAGATACAGATTTGGATGGAGATAGTTCAGCGCCTGCTCTGGATGATGAGGAACTTGAAGACCCTGCTGTCGAGGAGGATGAAGATGATGAGCTGGAGGAGCAAGAACTGCTGCAGCATGACAATAATCTCCCATTAGCGCCATACATAACAAAAATGATGCGACTAAACTCGGAATGCTCGGATCCGGGACTGCTTAAGAACTGTCTGCCTGGACAGAAGTGGAAGTGTGTCAACGAGGATGGACGCTGGCGCAAGCACAAGTGCAAATTTCATGTGAGTATGCTTGAAATTTAATCCAATAAGCAACGGTTTTTAGTTGTCAACTGCTTCGTTACAGCTTCAACTGGAGCATCAACTGGCGACGATGCCTCGCAAGCAATATCAACGTAATTGCGCCTGCTTCACCTCGGATGGATTGGTCTACACTAAAATAAGAGCTCCAACATCAGCTTCACATTCGCATCGCTTACACAAACGTACTCAACTCCATCAGAACCAACAACATCACCATCAGCATCATCTACATCAGCATCTTGGCAAGCGTAGGCACAAGCGACAAACTGCGGATCTAGAAATCTATCACACGGAGCTACCCTACGAAATGGAGGAGTTGCTCGATTTGGATCAGTCTGTTGATTTGCTTTTCAAGCATGGCAGGAGAAGCAAACGAGAGACGTCATCCAAACAGAATGGAACCTACTCCAATGATGTAATTGCATCGGTCATTCAGCAAATTCAGAGCACATTGGAGACACTAGAGCACAAGTTTAATGAACACGAGTTGCACAATCGAAGTAGTATTCCTTTGGGACGTGGCAACAAGTTTAGGAAGGGTGGCACTCGTTGCTATGTGGAGGAGAGCACCGATAAGGTCAACTGTTCGGATGTCATCTATGAGGATGAGAAAACCTGGCACACATCACGCAATCAAATCGATATGTTGATCAAGTTGCTGAAGGACAAAATTAGCACACTAAAGGGCATGAAGAAACAGATGCGGGAGAGCAAACAACAAGCGGCGGCAGCAGCTAACGGAAGACGTGCAGAGGGCAGGAGACGCAATGAAGCAGTTGGGGCACAGGAAGGAGCCGGTCCTGAGTTCAATATGAGCTACTTTAGTGCGATTAACAGCACTCCACGTCCAGCTATTCTACTGCCAAATGTGTACAGTGCTGGGCAGAAGGAAATCCTGCGAGGCGTTGGCAGTGCTGCTGTCTACGATTCCCTGGAACAATCCCATCCAATGTCATACTATGCTTCGCGTGCCGAGTGCTACTGCGAACCGGACGTTGGTGAAAGGTAAGCAAAGAAATACTAGTAAATACACTAATTGCCATCTAAGCTCATTTGATTTGATAAACCTTTTTAGCTATGCGGACTCCAAGGAGATGGCACGTGAGGCACGACGTAAGTTAAAAGAGGAGCGTCAGCGTAAGAAGGAGCGTAAGCGAATCAAGAAGGCGCGCCTGGAGAAGGAGTGCCTGTCGGAGAAGATGAACTGCTTCTCGCATGACAATCAGCATTGGCGTACTGCACCCTTTTGGAACGATAGTCCCTTCTGCTTCTGCATGAATGCCAACAACAATACCTACTCCTGTCTAAGAACCATCAATTCAACGCATGATTTTCTCTACTGTGAATTTACAACGGGCTTGATAACCTTCTACAATTTAACTATAGGTAAGGCTAACACTAACAGTCATTTTAAACACTTTCAAATTCTTGATTACAATAACAATTCGTTTACTTTCGCTGTGCTCACAAAAAAAAATACAGATCGCTTTGAGACACAAAATCGTGCATCGAGTTTGACGCCCGCTGAGAGATCGTACATGCACGACACACTGGCGCGCCTGAAGGGCTGTCGTGGACGCAACTGCAGCATACGCAGACAGCTGTCACAAGTGGGCATGGCTGCAACCACCGCCCTCCAGCACGCCGCTGTCAATCACGTGCCGCGCAACAACAAACGCAAGCATGGTAAGAAACGAGTTGTAAACTCATTGCATACTACTGCTATAAATGATATGTTCATTCTTTTGATTTGTTATATCCAACAGCGCCCCTGTCGGCCAGCGTGGGCAACTTTGGATTTGTAAGCAGCCGATCGGATATAGATGTGGTGCCACCTGCCAAGCGACGCAAGCTCTCAAAGTATCACAGGTACGTAAGCTGCCAACTCTCAACTGAATCCGAGTCATGATTTATTTATATTGCTCATAGATGGACTAACTCACAAAACACGCATTTAAAGCGTCGCCCCTGGAAACAGCAATCCCACAGGTACTTGCCACACTCCCAGTCACAGTCGCTGGCGCAGGCAGTGTTGCCCGCTGTTGAGGTCTAGGAAGCCATGTTGGCCACTTTACTCACCCAGTACCCAGAGATCACATATCCAATGCATAAATAGCTTGCCACGCCCATTCAGTGCACTGCTCTATATCGTCTATATCGTACATCGTTGGATGTATATTGCGTTCTGGTATATAATTTCTACGTAAATAAGACTGTGTTTATTTTTCATTCAAGTTATGTTTAGTTTTAATTTTTTTTACACTTTGTAACTGTCTCTGTATTTTTCTCTGCTTCTTTGGCTTAAATCGCAATTATATATAAATTTGTATTAGGTTATAAGTCATTTAATTTGTACATACATTTAACAAAGAAATTTATATAAAACAAAAATATTTACATACACAACATAAATTATTTAGCGCAATTGGTTTACAAATAAATTATATCGTAAATGATTAGCCAAAAAATCAAGTTAAAATAGAGATCATATTTACATACATACGAATGTTTGTATTTATTGGATATTGATTGAGCAAAAAAGAAAATTAAAAACTGTATGCAAATAACAAACTATTATTGTTTTTAATGCAAATAACTAAAAGAACAATATTTATTGCCAATGTGCTGTAATTTTAAAGTCAACTCGTTTCTAGCAGGCACAACAACACACATATAATGAACAAATATTATTGTAGTACTGCTGTAGCAAAAGTTAATAACAAAACTTATACTATAACAAAATAAATACTTATGTAACAACAAAACTGTTCAACAAAAACTTTATTATAATTTTTTATTCAATGGTATTGTGGGAATGATTAAAATATTTACTTTTCATTTATCTCCACAGACTCTAATTGCTACATATTAGATTATGAATGTTAAAAGTGTATGCTTATTGGATTTCTAATTCAATTATATTTCATATTTAACACAAGTTCTTGGAAAAATTTTTTTTTGTAGTTCTACAATTTATAGATTGGTTTAAAAACGAATATTTTTTTTTAAATACGCCGTTGTATACTCTTAGGCTTGCAATTTAAATTCATTTTCATTCTTTGAGAATATAGTATATTTATATACATATAGCATATGTACATTCAACATTGTTGCTTTTGTTTGAAAAGAAATCACATGAATTGCGATACGCAAAACTTTGAAAGAAGTTTTTGTGGATGTGCATCAAAAAGAATTGAAAGCCATTCAGATAATTGGAGTCTTTTGTCTGTATTGTACTGATCAAGAATCTATATATCGAGACACGTGTTACGCACACTACAAAAGATATATGAAGGGTTATTTTGAATTGTTGATCAAGATATGATGATATGACGCGTATTAAACAAGATCTCTTAAACAATTATCTGGAATTCTTATGTCTTCTCCAGGTGTAATTAAATACAAACCATTATGAATTGCATTATTTTTTCCCTAAAAAGATAAATACACTTAAAACAATTGGCAGTTCGACCTGCTTTGAACTAGGCCACCCGTAAATCTCGGGAGCTCTATTAACTTTCTTCACTCGAGTGTGTTGCTATCGGCTATTGTACTATAAAAATTAAATATTGACCGATATTGGCGAAGATGTTCGATCACACAAAGAGTTAGTAATCAAACCGAACATCACTTAAGTAAATGTATTTTGTGTGCATGACAAATTAAAAATACGTAGCAACTGATAAGTGCTAACAAACATACATAGATAAATGCTTTAAGAGTGAAGTGAGGATGAAATTGAATCATAAACAGCTGCCAATGGCTCACGTTGCCACTTGTGCAAATTGTAGTGACAAGATGAGGACAAAAGGGGCCGAGCAATGGGGACGCTGTAGATTCAGAGATGTAAATAAGCTCTGACCATATGCGCTAATTAACTTGCCGAGATGTTTTCATATGCTGTCAAATATTGTTACCCAGTTGGCAATTCACACTTGACACTTGGACGCGCTAATTTTCATTGCTGCTCAGGTCGTGGGAGTTGGCGGGGTAGTGCAGGTCTCCCCATGTTATCTTGATCAAAATAAACACAAACATGCAGAGAAAGAGACTAGAAACTGAAAGAGAGCGCGAGAGAGTCACGGCGAGAGAAAAGAGCGAGCGAGATTGCGACTGACAACTGCTTGGAGCATGGGGAGATATCGTGTTAAAATTTAGCGCAAGCAGCAGAAGTTATCAGCTTGAAATTTATTTACTGTTTGCTAGGCAACAAATATACGTAGACTAGTAACAGCACTTTTTTGGTTGCGTATGTTAGGCCTTAGCACCACAATTACCCCCCTTCCTTCAATCAGCTCACACCCCGCCTTTCCCCGCGAGTCACATGTCGTTCGATCTTGGAACGAGCTGCGGATATTTATTATTAGCTGGGGCCACTTTACGATTCGCGCACTTCAATCGAGATATCGTGCTGAAATTTCACAATTTCAGAATTGTCCCACCTGAAACGGGGCCTCTATAGAACACGGATTCCATTCGCCAGTCACGTACCTCCAAATCTACACTGAATCTAGCCATAAAAAAATGAGCAAATCATTCATTCAATAGAACATTGAACTCGAACTAAGATCTCTTGTATAAATAATTAATGCAGATGAATTTGAATACAATGTGACAAGAGGTAAACTAGTTATACTTTGCCTATAGTATGTATAACTACCTCGCTGATAAGGTGATCTCAGATCATAATACTAATTTTCAACTAGCAACTCTTAAGATTAGACTTAAGATCTATGTTATCTACACATTTTTTCAAAGTGAAAAAGTGTGAGAGAACGAATGGAGATGCACTAAAATGTCTAAAAATACAATTTATTTTGTTAAGTGGATTTTTTAAATCTTTGTCTTGAAGAGCCATTTGTTTTTGATCTACATTGATGACTAATTACGACCGTTAAAAATATTTACACAATTTTAATATGGCGCTAATTACTCACAACATTGTGCAATTTAACAACCACTCGTTTTGTAAATATTTTGTAGGCTTTTTAAGTTAATAGATAACTGCAGACAGCTTTTGTCGGTTTTGTTATAGCACACTCCGATTTATTACACAAAACTGGCCTTAAGTGAAACTGCAACTAGCAACAACCTTTAAAATGAATAGCAGAATTAGCTTCTCATAAGCAGTCAACAAATCCGCCTTAATTTCAATGCAGTAGAAATGTTGAGCTCTTTTTACAATATGTGCAATTTTTTTTACCATGATCCCATTAAAAATGGATTTGTGTAAAAGTATGTAACAGACAAAAGGAAGCATCTCCGACCCCATATATATTCTCCCCGTATATATTCTTGATCAGCATCAATAAACGACTCGATATAGCCCTGTACGTCTGTTTGTATGAATGCGTTGATATCCGAGACTGTGAGAGATTTAAAACATAAGCTCGTTTAAGCCCTAGGCTCAACAAGTTTGTTTCAAAATTTCGATAATTCTACCTGATAACGATATACACATGTTATCGATAACAACAAAATCTTGAATTTCGAAGACTTTGAAACAGTAATTTCAAGCTGTGAAATTTTAATTGAAATCGCTTGAAAAACACCGGCGATATGGAACGTTGAAGTTAAGTGCAGTATGCAGTATACGCGTACACACACAAGCACAAGCACTTAAGGTATCTTTATCTTTAAGTTAAGCAAAACTTTTCACTAGTTTCTTAGCAGTCTCATATTTATAGATCTTCCTTTATTGATGTAGATACTTTATTGACGCTGTGAAACATTAATTTATAAATTTAAAGAAAATTTGTTCTCTTTCAAAAAAAGGCTTTATTAATTCAAAACAATTTTGTTTTTTTTTTGTGATACCCAATAATGTAACATTGCGATCGCTTTTAAATTAAAAATGCCCATATCTTTATAACTTTTCAACCTATACTTTCTTCACTTGATAACCCACATATGATTACGTTGATTACATTCGATCTATAAAATAATAATCTTATTGTTACTACGTTAGGTTAACGCTTTTGGGCTTCTTTCAGAATTCAACCCTTGCAGAAATAATACGTCATTCTGTTTTTATTTAAGCAATTAATTGTTTTTAATACATTTTAAGCAATCCTGCTAAGGCTTTTAGTTCAACTTTTAATACAAATTAAAAATATGCATTTTGATTTTGCTATTGTATAAACCAATGCAGAAAATCTTTAGTTTATACTCTGAACCCATTTAAAATGGGGAAATGGGTTTTGTCCAAAAGTATGTAAAAGACAGAAGGCAGCAGCTCCAACCACAGAGTTGGAATACTCTTCCTGTTTCCGATATACGCATGCAATCGATAACAATAAAACCTCGAATATGGAAATGGGTTTAAAAACTACGAAATATTGAAATTTATGGAAATCGATTGAGAAACATCAGATATATGAAACAATGAAGTTTAGTCATTAACCATTGGTGTTAAGGGTAGACGAGCTTACTCGAATAGAGCCTTCTCATGTCAAAATTTTCAAAATAGAAAAACAAATAATATATTTGGTAAACTACTATGCTATGGCGCTCAGGATTGGCAGAGAGCTTAGATTAAAATCAAAGTACTATGTCATATATTAATACGTCAGCAAGGGAATTTAATCTTCGGCACCACAAAGAGAACATTTTGATTTGTTATTCGTTATCCGTTAAGATTATGGTATATACCCAAATCAGCAGCAAAAACATTTAAACAATTAATTAAATAATTCATATACTTCTCATAAGTGTTTCATGTATTGATTTTTTAGCTTTATTGCTTACCAACTAAATAAATATATAATATATATTGTATTTATTTACAATCGCTGCTTAGCAGTTAGTAATATTATTTAAATAATTATGTACACACAAGTACGTACATATAGGTAAATGATATCTTAAGTCTATTTGGGATGCGACTCGAGCAGTTTTTGGGTAACTTGACGCAGAACTTGCAACTTCTCCTCGTATTTGTGGGCTGCCGCAAGCTGCTCGGCCTCAATGGCCTCCGTTTCCGCATGATCGTGATGATCGTGATCGTGATCGTGATCTGCGGAGGAGGAGCAGCTGCCGTGACTGTGTCCATGACCACCACTAGCACCTGCAAAAGCATACAGATACGAACAACAAATTATTAAATATGTTAATTGCAAATGATGATGTAAAGTCAAAGATAACCAAACAAAAAGCGACAACATGGAGGTGCGTCATAAAACCAAGTCTAACATATGTTGCAAAGACTAATGAACTATATATATTGTGTATATTGATTAACATTGACAGACAGGCAGTCAAAAAATGATGAATTACTACTAGACGGTTCTTTACACCGCGCTCTGTGGCTGGGCATCCCCATCAGTAGGCAGCAGTAAAGATGATGATTTCACTAGCGGGGTTTTTCTCAACCTGTTTGTACAGTGTACATACACTAAGCGAGAGAAAGAGCTGTAGGGGGAGGGGGATGGGGAGAGGGAGGGGGAGAGAAAACCACCGGAATCGCCCGACCGCAGACTGACAGCAAGGCCTGTTACAAGGTTAAAACCGCAAAAAGTAAAGATCATATGATAAACAAAAAATAAAAATAAAACAACACAAAGTTGTGGTTCTATCTTTGTGTGTAAAGAACCTGTTCCTAATTCGAGGTAATCGATTCCGGTTGAAGAATCATAGAGTTGTCGCAATCTCTTGCCCAAGTGCTTACACAAACAAAGGAATACTTAAAATAGAATATTGCATTTCTTTGTAAATTACTCACCTAGCTGTTGCAATCCAAACATAACCACAAAGCCAACAAAGAGCGCCAGATAAGCACGCAATCCAGAACGATTCTTCGATAATATCTCAAAGAACACCACATAAATGAGTGTGCCACAGGCAAATCCCTGCAGTATGGCCGACACCAGATTGGGTCCACCACCATTCTGGCCATGGCTAATCAGTATGCCCAGTCCAATGCCCAGCGGGCTGACTACCGCGAATGTCAGTACATAGAGCACAGCCAGACTGAGACGGGTGCGGGCCACAATTAACTCAACGCCCACACAAAAGGCCAGAACCAGTTTGTGGGCCGATACGGCCCCAAACATGAACCACACCGAGCTGGCGTAACTTTCCAGCCCGATTGCCATGCCTTCGAACAGCTCATGCAGTGATAGGGCCAACACAATAAAGAGTCCTCGCAGCGAGGATGCAAGCATGTCTCCATTCGAATCATTCGAGTTGTCTCCAATGGGCAAATGACTGTGACCATGTCCATGTCCATGACTGTGACTATGATTGTGACTGTGATTGTGTTGATGATGATGCACTGCACCATACTTTTGCTGTTCCAGATCGTTTTGCATGAGATCCTGCACGGAAAGTGTTGCGGCATTGTTGCCAGCAGCTGCTGACAGCTCCGATCCATTTGCCGTTGGCGGAGTCTTCAGCAGATGACTATGCCTAATGCTATGTCCACGCTCGAAGGCAGCGCCAGCATCATCCTTATGATGTCTATGCACATAGGAGTGCATCGCCTCCTCTATGAAGTACATGAGAAAGAAGCCACAGCACATCAGGAGCTCGGCAAGCGGGAAAGTCAACTGGCCAATGATCTCGCACTCCTGCAACTGTTCCACCACCTCCTGCACCTCGGGCAGCAGATGAAGGAATGTGGTGGCCAGCAGGACTCCGCCACCAAAGTACAACAGACACTTGACCACTATTGCTGAGCGAGCATTAGTTTGATTCTCAGTCCAGTGATAGAAACGATTCAGCAGGAAGGGAATGGAGCCACACAGAGCACTGGCACAGCAGAGTACTACCATGGCCGTAATCTTGGCCGTAAGCAGATCACCCGAATCCTCATGATCATGATCGTGATCACCATCGTGTCTCAGTACGTGTTCGTGATCGTGATCGTGATCGTGATCATGGCTGTGATGAGCCACTAAATGGCTAACGGACTCATCACTTTGCAGGAAGCATTTCAAGAAATTATTGATTTGCGTTTGATTCATTGTTGTTGTGGGATTTTTTCTTTTGGAGTTATACTCGTACGTTCGTGTGGTTTACTTCTCTTCTCTCACTCTCTGACTCTCTTTCTCTTTGGCCTAAAACTGCCAAAAATGTTATTGTCGAAGCAGCAGCTGCATTTGGTATCTGCTTTGAATGTCAACGAAATTAAATGTTTGTCTTTTCACTTTCAAGTTTTTCTTATATCAAAGGTTTTCTGCGCACAAACACACAAACATCCAAGAAACGGGATTCAGTTAAAAAACTTTTATTAACTCTTTTTTTCAGTGCTTTTTAAGTGTTTTTTGCGCGGCACAACTTGAACGCTTGAAGCGATCGTACAGACTGATTGGCGTTGGTTGAAACCGAGTCTGGTGGAGCTGTCCGTTGCCGCCAGCAGCAGTTTAGTTTGTCGATTGTCTATCTTGCAGTTGCGTGCTGAGCAAAACTCAGGCTGGCAGGCGGGCAGGCAGGCCTGCAGCACACTACACAAGCCAACTCTCGCTCCGACGCGACGCGACGCGACCTGACGTCGCCGTCGCTCTGTCGTCGCTATCTATACGTGAGCAGCAGTTTAAGTAACCGCAGGCACAACTGATATTCTCTTAAAGCCCAATCTTCGTGCTCTCTTCGACATACTCGAACGTTCACCTGTTGTGAGCGCTGAGCAAACACAATTTGTTTTGAGCTAAGCATAATACGACCGAGCACACATACATACGTATACACTTTAAGCAGTGGGATTTAAAGCGCATAGAGGCCAATGGAATTAATACTGGCGAATAATATTCCACTGCATCCCTTCACTTTTCGCTTTGCTGGCGTATGATACAAATGCAAAAAAAAAAATGAGAAACATGTTTGACCTTTGGCTATGTAGCTCTAGTTAGGATCAAACTGCTTTATTATATTACGACTGCAGCAGCAACCACTCAAATTTAGCGACTTGTCAAAAGCTTTTGCATGAAAGTAAAAACTAAGGCAAAAGCTCGCGGTGCTTGTCTTGGCTAAATGTTAGCAACATACGTATTTAAAAAGCAGTCTTTAAGTCTAATTGGTACGCAACTAATGGGACTTTCACGAACCTCTTCCCGCTAATTACGTGTTGATCACGTTTACGGAAACTCCAGATAACCGTTTTGCTCAATTATACACATTATTATAGCACACACAAACAGTATATGTACATATGTATGTAAATTTTTTAAGCATTAGCTCAATTGAAACTACTTTTATATTTTAGCTTTGCATTTACGGCTTAACCGTCCGCATAAATTAATGAATAGGAAAACGTTGTATTTATGAATAACTCAACTACTTAACTAGAACGCTGCAAATTGCATTTAAAATGTTTTCCTGCTATTAGTAAGTATTAAGTAACCAAAACTTGTTTCACACTATTATATAAATGTTGCAAACAATTGTTTTTAATGATATTTGTAAAACAAGACAAAGTGAAACGTTTTGAAATTCCATGTTTATATACATAAAAATGTTTGTTTTGTCATGAAAATTGTAACGCATAGGAGGTATTTACGACCCCATAAAGTATATATATTCTCAGCATGGTAGGGTGAGTCGTTTCTATGCAAACAAGTCCTAAAGTTTTTCATCTATTTAGATCATTAGTCAAATGTTTTCAATATTTCGGCCGAATTGGACAAACCATATGGCTTCCGTACAAATGCAAGATCTCTAAAAGGATTTTACTTCCAAAAACAAGTAGTCTTTGCAAGTGTATCTAATAATCGACATGCCGAACAGACTCTTCCTTACTTGATCTCAATAGTAAAGCTATAGGAACTTTTCAGAAATTTTAAGAACCGCAGGATCGAACTAGTTCTAATATGCAAGTGTCCACTGTAAAAATTCGACTCAAAAATTAAAAAGCACCGGCACGAGTGGTTTTTGCGGTGAGCATTTCAAACGTTAAAATCAGTGAACCGTTAAGCATTAAATCAATGTGAATTATTCATAAATTACGTGGAATGATATTTCTTAAAAATCGTTTTGGTTTTAACCGAAAACGAGCGGTACCTTTTTTCAAATTGGAACACGTAATTTTTTTATGAATCCTGATTTATGTTTTTCTCTTTTTTTTTAGTTGAAGAAGGTTTAGATGAATTTCGTATTTATTCACATAATACCAAGAAATTAAGAAAAATTTTCTAGTAGGAAACTCTGTAAATCACTTCCTTTTAATTCATAAAGTTAAACTTTTGGGCTTTGCTCTCATCCTTTGGATAAAAGATAACTTAATTTTTAGAATTCAAGAGGGTTTACTTTAATGGCTCTATTTCTAAAGCGGTTCGGGTCACTTCAAGTATTTCTCAAGAAAGTCACCTTGGACCGTTATTATTTACACTTTTTATAAACTATCTGCCGTCTGTAATAAATCACTCTCGGTTGCTGATGTATGCTGATGATGTAAAATTATGCACATCAGCTGCAACTCTTCTGTCTAGTCATAAACTACAAAGTGATTTAGACTTTCAAACGTGGTGTAGAGTATATTTATTAAAACTTAATTACAGTAAATGTAAACTAATGTAGTTTTATAGATGAATGCCCTTTTTTAATATCTATATTCTGGATAAGAAACCACTTGATCGGATTGAATGGGTTGAGGATTTGGTTGTACTAATGGACCCAAAGCGCTGGTCGAAGGAATTCTCTCGTAGGATCGATTCTTGATTATGGATTTTGTATATGGTATCCCAAATACAGGATGCATCAGGATATAATAGAATAGATGCAAAACCCGTTTTTGCTCTTTGCTCTTTGCGGCCTTAACTGGGATAATTACATAAACTTACCTTCTTCCTTCTTTTTCTGAGCTTTGTAGTTCCGATCAGAAATCGATAAAACGATCCTTCCTAAATAGTACATAGTGCCACTCCTACTTGCTTACTAAAAAACAATTAAGAAGGCTCTAGTCGAGAAATCCCGACTAGACTATACCCTTAACCCTATGATTTACGCATACAGTCAGTGCTTGCAAGTATGTGTGAGTGTGTGTATGTATACGCGTATAGTGCATACCTTCTTAATTTCAATACTCCATATCTCCAGTGTTTCTCAACCGATTTCAATAAAATTTTCACATTTTGTCATTATTTAGTCCAATCTTCTGTATGCATGAACGCATCGATCTGATAGACTATAAGAGCTGGAGACTCCAGATTTGGTACATAAGCGCGCCTAATCCCTTGGCAGTACAAGTTTGTTTCAAATTTTCAATAACTCTTTCCGTTTCCGATATACACATGCGATCGATAACAACAAAATCTTGAATTTGGAAAACAGTTTAGACTGTGACAATCTGACAATTTCTGAAAATTTTATTGAAATCGGTTGAGAAAGACTGGAGATATGGAGTATTGAAGTTAAGAAAGTATGCACTATACGCGTATACATACACACACTCACACATACTTGCAAGCACTGACTGTATGCGGAAAGTATGGGGTTCAGGGTATAGTCTAGTCGGGATTTCTCGACTAGAGCCTTACTTGTTTTTCCATTGGTTTGGTGCAAAATGTTAGTTTGGAAACAATTACTTTTACATTTTAAGAAGAGGGGTTAACAAAACAAACAGACATATAACCAAATTAATAAAGGACATCAGTTGTGTGAAGACCTGCGACGCACAGTATTTAACAAAAGCTTTTCAAAGGAAAAACCCATTTCGCCAACCCATGATGATGCTTTTGTTAGTTAGCAGATTTTTGCTAATGATTAGTTTGCGGAATTTCCTTAGTATCCAGATAAGTTTCTTCCGTTTAAATAGAGACGTTACTTTTCTGTCCATCTTTATATTATATACAGCAGATTGCCCAGCCTGGGAATTCAATCCATGAATTCAATAAACACCATTCTGTTTTACAGTCTAAAACATATCCTAGTTTGCCCATGTACTTTTAGAATAAAAATAAAAAATAAAATGCATGTATTTTTTTTAAATAATCTTCTTTTATTTTGTTTTCATTTTTAGCATGTTTTTTTTGTTTCTTCTGTTTTTTTCTTAGGGGTTTTCTTTCTTGTTGCTTAAATCATTTATGTTTTGTTGCTTATAATTAATAATAAATCATTTTTATACAATATTTTATCTTTTACATACTTGTTCTCACTTGTCAACTGAAATGGCGCTTAAACATTTCAGCTGTAAATGACTTAAATATTTCATGTTTTGTTTTTTGAATTGTTTTGCTTTTTGTCGCTCGCGTATGCAATAAATTTAAATGTTAAATTTGTTTTTAAAACTGCTTGCCAAGTTAACCACTTTACCTGCAATTAGCGAAAAGACATTGCTTGCACTGCTTGCCAACCGTTTCAACATCTTATCTTCCCCGCCTTTTCTTCTACTATCTGCTCCGTCATCAGCTGTTTGATCGATCTTGAATGTGTATAACATGTTAAGTTCTGTTCTGAATGCCTTTTTTTTTGTTGTTGATCAATTTGGTAACTATATAGATATATTTAATCAATGATAATTTCATGTGTTTTGTTTGTTTATCAACATTAAAGTACATTATTTTTTTGTTTTCATTTTTTGTATGTATACTTTGTTATACTTGACTGTTTATAGAAATATCGCTTTCCTGTTATGGTTGTTTAGCATATTATAATTTTTCTCTGTGTGTGTTTTACATTTTAGATTTCATATATAATACAAATAGTTTTTATTTAACTATACAAGAAAATTTGGTTAACATTATGTTTATGATGCAGTTTATGTAATGTTTCTTATTTTTTCAAAATTTCAATTTTTTTTTTGTTTACCCATGCTTGAAGAGAACTGCAAAAACACATTTAAAGTTAAGTTTTTTTTCTTTTTGTATGTTGCTTGTTGTAAAGTTAAGACTATTTTTTTCCATCATGTATAATTTGTTTTAATAAGTATCAAAAATTTGTTTAAAATATGTATCATATCATAGAATTGCTGTTGTTAGTTTTTTCGCTTTCTGCATATGAGAGGGGAGGAGGTAAGGAAAACAAATTCATTCAGATGGGTTGAAGTGTTTTTTATCTATATATTTTTAAGAAATTACGGTGTGGTTGTTTGTTGCTGTTTGTTGTATTTGTGTGTTGGGTACGGAAGGGCGTAGCTGCAGGCAGCTTTTAGTGTAGTTAATATGTAAGTTTAGTATCACGTAATATCAAAATAAATAGCTCAGTACTTTGTTTTTGTCATCTTATCCCTTCATTAACTATAAAGTGATTGGATCTTGAGTAGTTTCTAGCTTTCCTTTTATTGTTGTTTGTTTTCTCTTTTCTTTTTAATGTAGATATTTGGGAAACATAGTGCCGCCTAAAAGAAGTAGAGTGTAATACACTTTTCTTCTATTTTGTTTTTTTTGTTTTTTTTTTTTTGCTAAGGCTTTATGTGTGGAATTCCAGCTGCACTGCATGCGATATAATTTGTTTGTTTTAACTAAATTTCGTAAGATTACATCATATACATATGTAAATAAAATTGACCTAAAGAACACACACACACACGAACTAATCAAATAAATGCACTAATCTTGTACAAAATGAATTCAACTACAAACAAAAACCATGAATCGAAACTTTGACTTTAATTATTTATAAAAATTAATATTATGTACAATAGCAGCAGCAATTACTTGAACCGTATATACAATACAATATATATAGGTTTATATATATATATAAAAAAGTGCATACAAAAACAGAGCTAAACAAAAGCTGCCTACGCTGAGTTACAGATTGACGTTAAGGGGGTGTTGAGGGATGGGGCTCTGGAGCGGTAGAGACATTGGGGAGGTAAGAAGTAGTGTATATGAGTATGAGCGTGAGTTGTCGATGAGTTCTTCATATACGAAATATGCATATACATATAAATGTCATAAGTTTCATATGGTTAAGAGGTTTATGTTATGTTATTTGTTGTTTATGAATGAAATACTTGTTATACGCGTATTTTTGTTCTTTAATGTACATTTGTTGTCTATAAATATTTATGTTTGTAGATGTAATGCTTTGTTGTTGTTGCACTAGTTGTATTTATAAATATGTTTTAAGTGTTTCTGTATTTGTGTGTGAGTGTAAATGTGTGTGTGTAATTGCCATTAAGTTAAGATCAATTGGATATATTTCTCAGCATTTAGCACGAAACTGAACTCAGCTGCCTTGACTTTGATTTATGAAATTTAATATGACAGTTTGTTTTGTTATATTGCAATAATTTTGTTGTATTTTGTTTATATATATTATTTGCATTTAGTTTTTGTTTTTTTATTAATAATATAATTAATAATTATAATAATTTATATATAATAAACATAAACGCAAAATTGGTAAATAATAAAAATAATAATAAAATTGTGTTTTTTGTTTTGTATTTGTTTTTTTTTGCTGTTTTTTTTTTATTTGTATTTGTTGTTTCTTTTGTATGTGGTGTGTTTAATGTTTAGGTTGTTTTTTCGGTTGTGGATTTGTTGTTTGTTTGTTGCTTTCTATTTTCTGTATCGGTATTCATACATATATATATAGTATATATATATGTATATGTATATATAAATTACAACGGAAGTGTCGGTGTATTTGTAGTTGGTGTTGGCGTCAACATCGACGCGGATGGAGGATAACGCAACGTGTGCTGCGACGTTGCCTGTTGTATGTAATCCTGACTCGGATTATTCAACACGCTATCCCTTGAGTTTGAATGTGAAGTGGCGCGCAGCAATGTGACTGCCTCGCGTTCTGGACTACATTGTACACCTTCTAGTCATTTTTGGCGCGTTGATTTCTTCTTCTTTCGTTTAAAGAAACAACAACATCTGGAATATAAGGAACCACTGGAAACAGTTACAAAGAGAGAACCAAAAAAGAAGAGAAAAACAAAAAAAGGTAGAGAGATGCGCATTAAAACGACAAAGCAAAAACCATCGAAAACGTTTCGATAACAATCGATAACATAATCGATCGATCAATCAATAGAACATACTTTGTTTCGTCGACAAGCTCTACTTCGGGCTGCTGTGTGATGGGTGTGTTGGAGTGTCCGGCCGTAGGATCGTCCGCATTCAGTTCGCCATTCGTCGAACTCACAACCTGTAATAAAACGACACAAACAGAAATGCGCAGGGCATTGCACAAAATGTTTAGCATTAGTATTTCGTTCATTTGATTAACCCACACTAAACATAGAGTATACATTACTGTCTGCATTGAATACTTGGTGATAATACATATTTAAGACGTTTCATAAAACCTTTTTTGTTTTTTAAAAAAAGCGCTAGTCAAAAGAATGTTTACAAATTTGTATTTTTTTTATTACTAACGGAAAAAAAATGAACAAACACAATGTCCCATCTGGAGTTGGATGAGTTATTGCTACTATTGTGCAACTGCCATGTGGTAATTCCAGGTGAAATGTGACTAACAACTACACGTGAGCAAATTTTGAGTTTCAGATGATTGAATTCAGATTTATGACCTTATCGTTATACGGCCTATTAAGAGTCTAGTATTGGCCTGCAAACGAGCCGTAACTAATAAGCAAAGATGTTTCAAAAATGATAAACATTTGATGATAAATCCGTTTTGAAATGAATAAAAATGAAATGAGTATTGATCATTCTTCAAAACACCTGAGTTCTCTACAGAGATTGCCTTTCTGTATTCAGCTCGTTTGCAGTCATGTTCTAGCTATATATTCTAACTGTATACAAGAGACACACACGCACACAAACAGACATAGAAAACGAATCAAAGACTGGAGGACAGGCCACAGGAATTGCATGAAATACCTCGTGCTCATTGTTGACACTAGTTACAATAAAACCTGATATAGCATTTTGTTTGGGGGTAGGCAATTTGATTGGACGGGCTTTTGTGATGTAGCTGGATATAGTAGTAGTAGTACTAGTAGAAGAGTAGGTAGTAGAGTAGGTAGTAGAGTAGGTAGTGGTAGTAGTAGTAGTAGAAGTGGTGGGTGCCTCATTTGTTGGGCCCAGCATCGCCTTCGCTTGTCTCATAATAAGCTTCAAATGGGCTATCATCGTCCGAGCTTGAATCTTCGGGCAATCTCTGTAATAAGTTTTTTGGGGTTTTTTCTTCAATCGGTTCGCAGAAGTTGTGCCTCTGCCTTTATAATGGGCATGCCTATGAATTGGAATTGGTGAAGAGATAATGATCTTCCAAATATTGCCGAATTCTCAATAACTGTGCAAACTATTGTTGTGGGTTGATGGTTGTGTTTGTCAGTGGGAGGTGTTCATGCAGTGTTGGTATCTATTGCAAGACATGCATATCTAAGATCAGTGTTGGTGTACGCGTCTATAACGCCATGCAGAGTGTATCAAAAATGATGTATGAGAGAAAATCTAATATATATATATATATATATATATATATATAATATATATTTTTTGACATGCATTCGTTGTAATAAAAAATATATGCTAGGATCCAAGTTATACGCATTCCATTTTTAGAATAATCGGAGCAAGATATTTCAAAAATTTAAAAAATAAAAAAAAGTCCGAAAAAATG
The DNA here is from genome assembly GCA_035044485.1 of Scaptomyza reducta. Taxonomy (NCBI): domain Eukaryota; kingdom Metazoa; phylum Arthropoda; class Insecta; order Diptera; family Drosophilidae; genus Scaptomyza; species Scaptomyza reducta. The sequence goes on along the minus strand of JAWNNV010001315.1, from coordinate 3,510,816 downwards.
GAACTAGTTGAAACGGCACAACGAGAGAACAAACAAACCGAACGATAGTAGTACTTAGGTAGAATAGAAACACTTTGGGATATATATTGAATTCAGTACCTTGTTGAGCTAATGTAGAGTAAATCAAGTGAAAACATTAGAATTGAAAAGGCCAAAAATATAACAGTCTGCGAGTAATATATATATAAATATTGTATATTTGTTGTAATCATCATCATCATCATCATTATCATAATTATCAAAATGTTATGTATATGTATTCTAATGGTATGCTATATATCAAATATATGATTTATGTTAAAATGTTCTCATGTAACGATCAAAAAACACATAATTAGGATTTTTTGGAGCAAATGTCAGGCATTCAACGAGCGATAAAACAAAAAACAGAGAGATAGAGGTAGTACATTGACATATATGCAATAATAATGCTATACATAGTATGTAGATATTTGTAGATCCTAAAATTGATACCCAGACAGACGTAACGGGTAGCGCTCTAAATGTTGAATTTTTCTTGAGCTTGAATCATGAATTTATTTACAGAAAGAAAATAAAGAAAGACTATGCTGAATTTAAACTGAGCGACAAACAGAACAGAAAACGAAAGATAAATAAAAGAGTTCTAATAGAGATGTGGATATCAAATTTTTTGGCCTTCGGCTTCCGCTTCGGCATCGTCTACGACTCTGAACTTACCTGCACGGAACCATGCCGATCGGCGGGTGTCAGATTGCCAAGGGTCGCACCCGGCTTGGGCACGTCCGGCCACGCAGCAACACCTCCTTTGGCATTTGTCTGTGATTGTGGGGGTCGGAGATCGATATCGATTTAAGTTCGAGTTTCGTTTGGTTCGGTTCGGAGTGGAGCGTATCGGATCGGATCGGATCGATTGGAGTATCGTGTCGGATGGTAGTATTGGGAAGGTTTTTGGTTGTTTTTGTGTGTTTGTTTGGGAGCGAGCAATGCATAAATTGATCAATTATTAATTATCGATTATCAATTATCGTTTTTAAAGACTAGACGCTATTTTTTTTTTTTGATATCTAACAACAAAAGTATAAATTAAAGCAGTTCACAAATCGAGTGGGCGGTCAATATAACTAAAGGTATTACAACAAAATAACCAAGATTAAATATATATATATATATATATATATACTTTCAACGTTTTCAAAATTAAGTGTTTAGGTGTATGTGTATGTGGCAGGGTAAATATGTTGTTCTTTTTTTTTTGTGCAACAACAGCAGCTAAGAGTGTACATCACGTTAGAACCGTTCACCAAAAATTGTTTTTCTAGCCCAATAAAAGCAGTAGATAATTCTGAAATTTTGTTAGTTTCCTATTAAACTTTACCAGGCTACATATTGCATCTGGAGGAATGCAGCTCTACTAATTAACAATGGGACATATGATTCAAATGTACATCCATATCAAGAATTTCCGGATAAAATGAGAAACGATAATTCAATTCTATTCAAGCTGCGCACAAGAATGATTTATGGAACTACCAAATAAAAATAGGCATATTCACATAATAGTTTTCAAAAAGTTTGTTTAGCAATTACATTAATCCTTCTAGCTCACTGAAATGACAGATATTTACGCAATTGTTTTGTTTATAATACGGATATATTAGTTGTAACTAGTTATCAGTACAAACATGAAATCGATATTGCAAGTCGACAAACTCTAACCTGAATTATTATATATTCTTCATTATCATTATCAATATCATCAAAATCAAAATACGAGCCGTCCTAAAGCACATCACGTTCAACAATTTAAAGAAAAATTGGCAAACGTGATTGATTGATTGTTTTTTTTTTATTGATTAGGTAAAAAAGAGAAAACCGAAAGCAGAAACCAAAATAAGAGCACTTATATCAAAAAAGAGTTTCTTGTAGGTGGTAGTTGGAGAAGATAAAAAGATTATTCGAATACGAAAAAAAATAAATAAATAAATACAGTCTGCCCAACAAAGGTTGCGACAAGGTGAAAAATTTTGATATTTTCACTTTAGACTATAAGGGTCACACTGGTTGTTGTTTTTAATTTTATTTTTTATAAGTAATTCAGTCAATTATCTCCTAAACCTATTAAACAGAACTTAAAAACAATAACATCAATAAAGTAACATTTAAAATACTAACAAATGAACTAAATTCAACTGCCCAATAAATGTTGCGACAATGTCAAACATTCTATTATTTTTTGGACTTGAACAATAATTAATATTTTAAGTGTCCACCGTTGGCTTTTACAACCGCTTCCAGTCGCCTTTTCATCGATTTAACAAGATTTTGGACGTATTCCATTGGAATATTTTGCCACTCATCCAAGATTACCGCCTTGAGATCATTTTGGCGCTTGGTAGTACGTTTTTTCAGATAGGCCCACAGATTTTCAACTAGGGGGCTCTGGGCAGGAGTATCGAATACTTTTTACAGTTATAAAGCAGCCAGCACCTCACCAGATTTGCCTTATGCTTAGGATTATTGTCCTGGTAAAATTTATAAGTCGGCTTGTCATCATTAAATTATTAATCCGAATTTGTTGGCACTGGCTACCAAATTTGTGCGCAAAATACTTAAATATGGTGAGGCATTCATTGGATTTTCAATGATGCACAATTTTCCAACTCCTTTGTTTGAGATGTACCCCCAACCCATCACCGTCAATTTTCCAAATTTTACGGTCGTATAATAAGTTTGGTTCAAAATATAACCGCTTGCATGGCATTTAAAAACCGTCTAAAACTCACCCGATAATGATTAAAATTTATATTCAAATTATGAAGTTTCTCAGAAAATGGCATTACCAAGAATTGCGCATTTTTATTTTTAAGAAAAGTAACTGTAAATACGAAATTCACAACGAAAACAAGCCAAACAAGTAAGAAGGCTCTAGTCGAGAAATCCCGCTAGCCTATACCCTTAACTCTATACTTTACGCATACAGTCAGTGCTTGCAAGTATGTGTGAGTGTGTGTATGTATACGTGTATATATATATTGTCATTATTTAGTCTGATCTTTCAAACTGCATCATTTTTTGATAAAAAAATTCAAGATTTTGTTGTTATTGATCACATGTGTATATCGGAAACGGGAAGAGTTATCGAAAATTTAAAACAAACTTGTACTGCCTAGGGATTAGGCGAGCTTATGCACCAAATCTGAGTCTATAGCTCTTATAGTCTCTGAGATCGACGCGATCATACATACGGACGGACATGGCTATATCGACTCGGCTGTTGATGCTGATCAAGAATATACTTTATGGGGTCGGAGATGCTTCCTTCTGCCTGTTACATACTTTTGCACAAAACCATTATACCTTTTTTACCCATTTTCAATGGTTTCAATGCCCAACATTTATTGGGCAGTTTAATTTAGTGCATTTGTTAGTATTTTAAATGTTTCTTTGTTAATGTTATTGTTTTTTAAGTTCTGTTTAATAGGTTTAAGAGATAATTGACTGCATGACTTATAAAAAATAAAATTAAAAACCCTTATAGCTCTAAAGTGAAAATATCAATTTTTTTCACCTTGTCGCAACCTTTGTTGGGCAGACTGTAAATAAATAAAGTTTTAGGCTTTAGTACATAGATAAAAAGAAAATTGTTTTCCCTATAACCAAAGTATTTAACAACTTAATAAGATTATTTAAAAACATAAAACGAAACAATAAAAAATGGTCAGACCAGAAAGAAGTTGCTCGCAAAGAGTGTCAGTGAATAATAACAATACTTTACCTTAGCCGTAACATTATGACGATCTTTATTTGGTGAAATGATGACTTCGTGGCCAGTTTGCAGAGATCCGACGGGCGTTGACTGTGGGCGTGGTTGGTCAATAATATATATATATTTTTATGGATGCAGTCGTTTAGTTATTCGGTTTAGATTATACAGTATATATATTTTTTTAATGCACAGAAGTTTGGTTTTTTTTTTAGGCACATAGAAACATGAAACGGTGTTTTAATTTGGATTGTTTGTTTTATGTTGTTTTGTTTGATTGTTTATTCATATATATATATATGTATATATTATGAATCGATGTAGTTGTTGACAACCATAAAAAGATAGGAATAAAATTTCAAATAGAGAGAAAGAAGAAAGAGTGCTGTTAGAATGGCTTCAATTACAGGTAGTTAGTTCTTAGTACCTAAATGCTAGTGTTTAACAACTAAAAATATATTGTCGCAAGACAAGCGTTTACCAACACTGAACAAGCAAAACTAACGGCGCGTCAATTCTCTGGCAATACGACATGTTGTTAGAACTGAATATTTTTGAGTATACCTTATCGGATTTATTCTTGGCCACATATGAGGGCGGCGCATTTTTAATGATCTTCATTTGATCCAGTTGGTCCTTGGTCTGTACATACGTACGAGTACAAACATATACAGATATACAAATTCTTAAGCGAATTAAGGTTAGAAAACAAAACGCAAAACTAGCAAAATAACCAACAAGCAGCTATAAATGAAAACAACAATAGAAACATTTGGGAAGTTTTGTTTTTTTTTTTACTTGACGGGATTATAATTATTATCACTGCTTTAAGTTATTTTTGGTTGGTCTGTTCTTAATTTTTAATTTAGCTATTTGCGCTTTATAAAAATATATATATTCAGAAACGGAAGGAAAGAAATAACATCGCGCCTTCAACATAATTCGAAATAGAATTGAACATTCTGGGCCCATCATCATTATTATCTCAGTATCATCATTGTCTGCAGTTAATAATCTTGCACATCATATTGGGCATCTTTGGTTCTCTTGCATGCTGTCCAAAATATTTTTTGATAACTGATATTCTCACTGATAGCTCTCTCGGGCCATCAACATACGCTTTCGTTGCCCATATTAAAATGATAATTTTGCAAAAGTTACATGATGTGGCGCATTATTCAAGTATTAGTTACGGGTATGGCTTGCTTTTCTTAGGTCTCCTATAAATTAAATATGAATTTAGAATTCGGCACAGATGCATGAAAGAGTAAAACCATTTGATTCTTGTTTGGTATGGTATGCTTATGTCATATAGTAATAATATTTTGAGTTGCATATCGTGGTGATGATTTGCTTTTTCAACAGTTTCAATTTGCTACCTACCATTGTCTTCCCTGTCCAATCGAACTCGCCCTCGTCGGTATAGCCCTTACGTTCGAACAAGTCTTGAAACAGTCTTCGCAGAAAATCGTAGTCGGGTGTTTCGAAAAAATCTAACCGCCGCACATAACGCAAATATGTTGCAAACTCTTCGGGGTGGCCGTCACAAAGTACCTGTAATATCAAATATCAAAAACATATATTAGTATCGTCAAAATTATAATATAGCAATAAATTTACTACACAAGATCTCACCTCAATTGGCGTTGCACGTTTTGTATCACCGATTTTTTGATATCTCTCTTTGAGTGTATCAGCCTTAAGGCCTTGCCAGGGCAGTGAACCTCTTAAGAAGTACATAAACATATGGCCGAGGGCCTCCAGATCATCACGCCGCGACTGCTCGCGTCCCATATGCGTATTGATTGACATATAGCGAGCGGTGCCGGTCAGGGATTTATGCTCCCGATATGGTATATGTCTATTTGTATCTAAATCAATGTATTCTTTGGCCAAACCGAAATCTGCAATTAAAGATTTATTAATTAATTAGTCATTCGCGCACTTAATCATTGACAATCACTTACCAATTATGTGTATAATTTTTTCACGTTTTGTTGATGTTCTGCCAATGAGAAAGTTCTCTGGTTTCACATCCCTATATATTAAGTGCCGACTATGAACATATTCGATCCGGTGGAGCTGTGATTTGCATTAAAGTTGTTGAAAAGATTTAAAACAAAAATGTTCGATTATTTTATGATTCTATACAAAGGAATAAAAGTTGAGTCTATCAAGGAGCAAAAGATTTCAACAAATCGCCATTTTCATTTTCACAAAATTTGTATTCTTTTGTTGTTTGCGCTTTGACAGACTGTTGAAATGTGTTTTAAATGAATATAATTATATATTAAATTCAAATTGATTTGTAGTGTCTCAACTAGCTAAAGTTTTTGTTGTTTGTTTGATGCAACGATTTCTTCAAACTTCAAATTTGATTTGATTCGATTTTTTGATTAAAATTAAAAATCAATGTGAACGCACTTCAAATGCAAACTAAAGGAAACAAGTTTTTCAAGTAAACTACACAATAAAATTGCATGCAATTTATTAATACTATTACTATTATTATGGTTTTTTGTAGTTTTTGCGTATTTACAATGAACGTTGGCAGTTACAACTAAATTATAGATATCAAATAATCGGTACAGTTAAGAAAGCGGCATTATATACATGTATGGCATTATAATGCTTAATGATAATGCTAAACTAACTATAAATAAAAAAACTTAAGAATAAATAATAAATAAAACCTTTACCAGATGGTTTTGTGACTACGAATGAGGCTGAAAAGTATTGTACAATATGGGACCGGCAAATAAATATCTTTAAATTAAAAGTAATCAGCATCCTTTTTAATGTTCTTGTTGTTGTTGTTCTTGTTAGTTAGCAAAATAATAAAGAAATAATCAAAATAAATAGTTCGGTGATAAATTAGGATAAATTAATTAACTAAGCAAATTGACCCAAACAGCCCCTACAAACACACTCATACACTCACGCAAACAAAAATTTGATATGGTTTCGGGTATAATACAAAAATGTGTGAAAAATATTGCGCTCAAGTGGCCAGTGTTGGTTAAGTGTTGGCTTAAATGCTACCAGTGTTGTGTACGTGAGCAAGTATATGTGAAATGTACTGAGAGAAATGCGCGTGCTCGATTTAAAAAAAGAAATTAAACTTTTTTTTACTAATTGCTTTTGATTTTTTTTCTGTAGGTTTGTGATGGTGTTTTTTTTTTTTTTTTTGTACTTACTAATTGTATAGCTATCAGAAGTACGCTCTTCAAAGTGAAACGTCTGCCGCAAATATCGAACAAATCTTCGAGTGATGGACCAAGCAATTCCATAACAAGAGCATTGTACTTGCCGCAAGGGCCGAAGTAATATACTTCTGGTACACCCTCTGCTACAGGTCAACAAATTTCGGAAATTTGTTTTTCAAAGTATTTTTATTGTTCGCCATAGCGATTTATTTTTATTGTAGTGTTAGGCAGCGCACAAAAGTAACGTAGAATTTGTTTGGGGAGCGAAACGTTGTTTGTTCGTTTGTTGTTGTTGTTGTTTTATGCAAAAATCGAGAGAAAGATATGTATTGGCAGGGAGAAAGAAGAGAAGAGAAAATAGAGATAGAGAGAGTGAGGTAAGAGAGACAAATATAAAAACATATTTTATATATATATTTCTTTGTATAATTGGATCTAATTTTAATATTTTATTATTATTTTATTTTATTTATTTTTTTGTAAAGTGAGGGGCGCACCAGGAACAACACGACAAAGTCGAAGAGACACAGAGACAGAGAGAGAAAAAGGATAGCGAGCGAATCATAGTGAAATATATGGCTCTTTTTAGGGTTAGTTTAGCGCGTCTTACGTATATTACCACCTTTTTATCATATTTTTAAGTCTGCTGATTGGGAGAAACTCTGCTAAAAACAACAAGAACAACAAAAAATAGAGATTCTCGAAGCATATAACGAGGAAGCCTGTAAAAACAACGACACTTTCACCCTGTCTAATATTTTTGGGGCAAATACTACTATAACAACAATATTATTTTTAACACTTATAGCTAGTTAAACGCTTTAACTGCTTCTGCAGGCCAGACTTAATCTTAACTTATGTGTAGAATTTGTTGTGTATAACAGTAGTGTGTAGGCTCTGATGAGCCTATGGTGTTTTTTCTTATAGCTGGTTTAGCAAAAATATATAGTATATCTCTCTTGGAGCTGTGTTAGTAATTGGTTAAAATAAGTATAATCAAAGAGCATATACAAAAAGATTGTCATTAATTGAAATTAGAAAAGAAAAAAAATTAGAGAAAAACTTAGAGAACTAACGAGAAACTGTTTGTTTGTTAAAAATGCTTTTGCAATTTTATTTTTAAACATTATTATTTACATAGGAACATTTGTAAGTGTTTTTTGCCTATTTATTACGACGCTTAGTTTACATGCTTTTATAAGAATATAATTGGTGATGGTTTAATTTTATTTCAAATTGCTATTTAGTTTTTAATAAATCTACAACCCAAAGAACAAACTTAAAATATATATATATATATATATATATATATATATACGAGGTTCTTAATTATTTTTAAGCTACGACAAAGTTATATCAATTTGTTGACCAAATTTGTTCGACTACAAAAATTAAAATGTTCACACTAACGTTCATTGTGTTGTGAAGTTGCTCTAAGGATTCAATACAATAGTTTTTAAAAAAATAATAATTTAAAAAAAAAAGTACTTTGGTTACTAACTTGAAACGTTAAGCCGTTGAGACACTTGGCTTCAAAATGGTGTTGATAATTTAATAATAATAAGGTTAAGAGGTGTTTAAACGAGAAATAAAGCAGATTTCACATAATCTATTCTTCTTTTGAATCATATTGATAATTTCATTCTAGAATGAAAATGTGTAATCTGTGTTAAATTCGCTTAAACACAAATGAAATTTTTTGTGTTTCTTGCCAATATTTTGGATTAACTTACAAGTTGTTTCGCTATCATCAATACAGTCTTAAGTGAAAATTTACGAGAGCAAATATTGAAGAGATCTTCTAATGATAATCCCAATAACTCTAAAACCATGGCATTGTAACGGCCACCACAAGTGCCCAAGTGATAAATGCGTGGTATGCCTTCTGGGGCGTTTTCGGCTGTAGGATCATCGGATTGGTTTTGTTTTTCAATATTTTGATAGGGTAGTATGTGCCATGCCATCACAATGTGTTATGCAATATAGTAATCAGTCGATTTGATTGGTTGGTTGGTTTGTGGGTGGTTTGTTGATATTGATTGGTTGTTGTCGCATATGTCGGTGATACAGGATTTGCAGTATCGATACATCGGTATGGTTATCGGTTTGATTATCGGTTTGATTATCGGTTTCATATATCACATTTCAAGTTCATTGGTGGATGGTGTATTGTTGATGGTTGGTATGAAGGTACAGAGCAATTTACATACATTTTTATAGTTATATATATAGTAAGAGCAACGAAAAATAGAACGGGCGAAAGAATAACGTAAAATATATTTAATATGGTTGGAGTTTCAGAAATCAGCATATAGTAAGTTGGTGGGTATAAAATCAGAAGAATATGCAATGGTAGCACAGCACATAGCCGCCTACAAAACATATAATAATATGTTTTTTTTTGTTTTTTATTTTTTCAATTTAATATTACGCACCGACCTCCGAAATATGCTTGAGAAAATCTATTCATGTCTTCTTCTGTGTACATTCTTATAGCACTCACAATTCAAAGTGTAAAATATATATATACATATATATATATATAGTTGATATTACGAGTTTGTTTATCAAACAAACGAAGGTGGTAACGGTGCAAAACATAGTTTTATTTTGGAGTAGTATTAGTGTTGATTGGTTAGCAATATTTTCAATATATAGGAGAACAAAAGGGCGTGGAAAATGTTTTAGATTTTTTTTTTTTGATTTTTTTTGTTAGTTTTTTTATTGCTGTTAGTATTTTTAGGAAGGTACGGGTAGATATTATGATTATAATAGAAACATTTCAACATACCATGTGATCCTAATAGCTTATAAAACCTATACTCTAAGTGTAGTTGTGGAGCCTTTGACTTCATCGGCTCCATTTTTATTGCTACATGTTCATTGTTGTAAAGATTTTTTCCTGCAAAAGAGAAAGAACATAATACAATGAGTAAATATTTATTATGGCACGTGACACATATTGCATTAAATAAAAACCCGACACATGCCTAAACTTATTGCAGACTCCCCACACACACAGACAAACACACACACATGTAAAATGCACATCATGCTCAAGAGCGAAACTTGAAGTAACCAACTAACCAACCAACCAACTAGTAATTAATAAAGCAACCAAGCCGCATGCAGATCTCGCCTCATACCTGTTAATTTCTCAGCGCCACGCCCACCAACAGGAGGGCCTCCAAAGCAACACATGCGTCGACCTGACCATCAGAGAAACACCATTTTACATTAAAATGTTACTACAATTCTTAGATCTTAAACATTTTTTTTAATTCCAGATTAAACAATTTTTTATGTTTTACAAGAGACTAGGTTGGCTTTTCAATTTTTTTAGTTTTTTAAAAAACAATTAAGACGGCGCAAGTCGAGAATGCTTTACGAGGAAGACATAAACGGGAGACGGAGTGTATAAACTTTAACCTTCAATATCTGCTAACCGAGTTGCTAAGTTTTTCACAGTTAAGATGTCATGTGTGTATCGGAAATCGGAAGAGTTATCGATAATTTGAAACAAACTTGTTCTGAGACAGAGTATATGACAGAGGAGAGCTTATGTTCCAAATCTGGTCTCTAGCTCTCATAGCCTCTTTATACATACAAGCGGACGAACAAACGAACGAACAAACGGGCACATGGACTCATATTTCGACCTCTTTACCCATTTTCAGATGGTAAAAAGTATAGTGAAAAAAGAATATATTTATATATAAATATACTTTGATTTTTACGAAATTTAAAACATTTAACTTAAACATAAAAAAAATCGATTATAAAAATAAAACAGTTCAAAAGATATATAACCAAATCATAAATTGTTCAACAAAAAGGATTTTAAAAAAAAAATTCTAATCAAAGAATAATCATAGGGCGAAGCCTTAAAAAAAACTCACATCACAACTTTTACAAACGATATCCTATTATATTATTAACAAGTAGCAGAATTCATATTCTAATAGAAAAACAATTTATTTGTTGTCTACACGTCGTAAATCTCTCAGGTGCAATATTATGTCATGAACGACATCGCCACCAAAGCGGAGCGGGGTGAAGAATGGCGTCTTATCGTCCACCACAACCATGCCGACGTTAAAAGAGTCATCAAGTAATCTTACACACACATTCGCATTCGCATTCGCATTGATAATGGTGTGCGTGAAAGGGAGCATGACTTTGATTACAACAAACGGCAAATTTGTATGTGGAGCAGTGGCCTGACTGGCCACGCCTACGCCCGCAACGCCCGCTTGCATCTGCCTTGGCCTGTTTGTTTATTTATACATTTAATATACGAACGCGAACGACCTTCCAGCGGAATTCTCATTTGGCTACCAATTTGTGTGTGTGTGTTTGCTATAAAATCGTATGTATGTATGGATATATAGTATATGTTTGTATGAAGAACGTAAACAAAAATGAAAATCATCTTGATCTCTGACTGTCTCCGGAATTTTCACAGCTGGTCATAAATTGAATTGAAGCGCTTAGAAATACAAAAATAGAAGAAATTATTATGGATTCACAATAAATCTGTAACGTAAAAGTGATGTTTAGTTTTTTTTTTTTCAATTTTGAGGAAAAAACTTTTTTTGTACAATGTAGTTTCGAGGAAAAATAATAATTCTGAAATGGCACAATTTCTCTTTTTCAGAATTTATTTGCATGCAATCAAATGAAAATAAATCTATTCTAATAAATCTATTCTTTGTAAAAGTTTCAGCTAGTTGTCTTAAGTATGATGAGTTATGACGATAAAGACTGATCAATACAAACATCTAACCATATTCAAGCATAATTCAAAGAGAGTTCGAGCCACTTTTCAACATTCTCACAAAATTTCAATTGGATACGAAAATTGTTTCTCTTTCTTTGAACTGATTTGCACTACAAACACAAAATTATGCAATTCTAGCCAAGCAGCAGAGCACATCCAATAAGCGTGCCGTAACTCAAGCGTAACTGAAATTATCATGACCTAACTCAATATATATAAAAACAAACTTATAGAATAATCATACCTTTAAATGTATTAATACAAAAGAAATGCAATACATTGTATAGCTAAAAATAGACAAACAAAAACGAAATTGACCAAAAATAAGAATAACAACAATCAACTTTTATTCACATTCAATAATATGAAATGGTAAATGCCAACACAACGCTACGCTTCAACTAAAAATAGTCCTAGAGAATATTATGGGCGAAGACAATTTTAGTTCTGCCTTGCAACTTATGACATAATTCTAGTTTATTAATAATGCATACAAAACAAACAGGAGGGGATTTTTTTTAATAGAAATTGTAATTGACTTGACTTAAGCCCATGCATAAAAAATACATTTGGGTATGTTAGTACGTAGCACCAATTTATCAAAATTCTTCCACAACTCATACGTGTGTAAAAAGAATTTATATGGCTTACAATTGATTACAATTATATCACACGTGCGTCATCAAAAAGTTGAAATTCTTGAAAATTTTGCGGTCTATGTTAAACCAGTTACAGTGACATAACAGTGCTCTGTTAAGTTAAATAAACCTACCGTCAGTGCAATTAAAACAATGAATGCGATTTCTAGTGAAATCTAGTTATAAATGGTACGTTGGTCTAAGATCTTTTACTACTTAATTTAGAATCCAGTCAAAGTGACATTATTGGAAAGTTTTTAACGCAAGAATATTAAAGCACAATTAAGCTTTTATAGTAAGCATTCTTGTACAAAAATAAAGATGAAGGCAAAAAGTAACATGGCTTTTTTAATTGAGCGGAACACAAAAGCTATCTTTTTAATACAAGTACTTAACAAAGGCAGCTCATAAGTCTCTTTTATAATGTATGTGCGAATTTAACACAGGTTTTGTTTACGCTCGATATTTGAATTTCCTACAGCTAAGTAAATACCTGACAGGAGCATGACTCATGCACAAACAAAGAAACAAATCAAAGCTCAGAGACATTCAGAAACAAAGATCGTCGTCTAGCTCTGAGAGTTGCAACAGAGACTCGAGAGACAAAGAACATATCCAAAACAAAGAGCGTCTTAAGAAGAGGTAAGTAAAAATGAACGTTAACAAGAAAAGATAGAATGCTTTGGGGCGGATGCAATTAGTTGTCATTCAGAGGGATGCGTATCAGTTTGAGAAGCACTGCATGTTTACTTGGCTACCTGTTGGCAAACTGACAAGTACAACAACAGCAGCAACAGCTGCAACAACAACTACAATGGCTGCAACAGATGTATGCAAGTGCATAAAAGGAAGTGGCAAGCCCACAAAAATACAAAAAAAAAAATATATATAAAAAATATAGAAGTAGCCACAAGAAAAAAAACACAACTTTATAAAAGCGCATTTAGCAAACAAAGCAAAAGTGGCGACAGCAACAACAACAGCAGCAACGGCGACAAAACAGATGGCAGAATGGAATGGAATGGCATTTTACATTTTGTTGTGAAAAGAGAAAAAGTTCTCATTGTAGTTTCTCTACTTTTTGTTGTTTTCTGGCGTCTTCATCTTGCTTTTGTTGTTTTTGCTGTTGTTGTATTTGTTGCTCACTTGGCACAGCCATGAAAAGGAATGCGAGTACATGCAAAAAGGAAGTAAGCAACAAAAATGGCTAACCAAAAATACTCGCGACGCGTCGTCTGCATGCCAAAAGCTTCGACAAAAGCAACAAGCAGCAGCAGCGAATGCGAGTGAGATAGCCACTGAGACCGAGAGCGAGAGCGAGAGCGTGGTAGACCACAACTTGGCTTTGAGTCATAAACATAATTTACAACTTCTTGGCAGTTATAAAACGCAATCAGTTACTTTTTGTGTGTGTATGTATATGTGTGAGTGTGTAGCTTTAAGGTGCAGTAAAATGTACTGACTAATGATGCAAGCTTTGATTTGGTTATGATAAGTCCCAAAGCGGCAGAGATTTACAGTTATGTTGGCCTACTGACTGAATGCAAAGCTCACAGCTCACAACTTTGTGTATTTTTTCTTTGTCTGTTTGTTCGTTACAGTTTGATAAGCATTTAATGGCTCAAATTTCATGTGTTGTGCTGATTTCTTTGTCACTCCCAAACTGTATTTGTCTTGCATACTCAAAAGATTTACTTCCGAATAAATACTTAAATATTTAGGAATCGACGGAATGTAAGGATCTAGGAAAATCTTCCTTGAACCGTATATGTATATTTCGTATAGTTCTAAACATATTTTTGCTTCAAGCTCCTTAAATTTCTGTATTTTATTGCTTCTTCCACCCTATTGAAAAACTTTTTCTGTTAACCACCAAAGCTTTCGTAAACTCAACATAATCCCGTAAAAGTTAATTGGAAAAGGGTTTAAAACTTACCTAAGCGCAATTCGCCAAAGTTACCACAGCCAATTTTTTTACCGACACGAAAATTTGGTCCGACCATAAGCACACCGGTTGTGGTGCTTACAGATTGGCGGGTGGAATACATGTTATTGCTTGTGCTTTTACCACCGGCAATTGTAGCATTTGCCACATTACCAGCGGATGGACCGGCAGTTGTTGTCTGTGGACCACCACCACTGCAAAGAGAAGAACAATATTAATGTGATTAGTTATAGCTTGATGATGAGTAATGAGTGATGATGATGCAACAACAACCTTATATAGGTCTTAAACTTTTGTATTAGCTTGGGCGCCATAATTGCAAGTTTTATCACACCAATTAAAACAATTAACATTCAACGAAACTAACAAACTTAAACGTTAACAATGTCCAATAGATATATTGATAGATATATATATATAAAGTTAATTTTTATCTAAATAAAACGACAACCGCGAATCTCGCGACTTCCAAATACGATCTCTCCCGGCTGCTGTTCTGTTTTTACTTATGTTGTGTTTCAATTGTCAATAGCTAAAAAAAATGTTTACGTTTACGATATATTCAGTTTTTAAAGACAATAAAAGCAAAGCAACTTATTTACAAAAGCAAAAAAATACAAAACAATTTTAATTGTCTTTATGAGGATTCAAATAGCTTCAAAAGCTTTATAATGATGACGATGATCATTGAGAGTTTTTGAGTTTGCCAACTACTTATGAATACAATAGATAAGGTCACTAAACTCAATCTCCAAGGCGAAGTGATAAAAATTGGTGAACGTTTGCATTATGGTTGTTTGTTATTAAAGATCAAGAATACACATACACATACACACACAATCAGGGGGGTAGTTCAATAAGTACCCCTAAGGTAACGGAACCCCGAACCACCAAACAAAAGATAGCTTAACAGCTTACAAAACTTATTTGGAACTAGCTAAACAGCTAAGGCTCCCGTCATGGGACTGCAGTGATGATTTAATCAAATGACGTTGCTACTACTGTTTACTGTCACAGTTAATATTCAAATGGGACTGTGGGCCACCATAAGTGGATTTGGATTTGGCTCTTGAACTAAGTTTGCAGTTGACTGGCTTGAGGTCATAGAATATATACTTAGTTTCTTATTAAATTAGGTTCCATTGGGAAACAGAACTCATAGCACATCGAAATGGTTGCCAAATATATCTGCTGATGATAGTTTGCAGACAAAATGCATTAGATTTGGTTTTTTATTATCTTAAGTTAATTAAATTTTGAACATAGCAAAATAAATGTTAGTTAATCAAACTAAAAAATACCGTAATCAACATCTACTAGCTAATTGGATTAACCCACACACACACATGCACAAGTCAGGCATATTTAATCATATCATGATACTGATATACTGCTATAGCCAATAACAATATGTATTGGATTTATAAATAACACGAAAAAGTTGGGAGACTTGACTTCGATAAGTCGAAAGAGTATATGAAACTAGCTTGGCTTGAAGTATTGGTTGTTGTTATTGCTGTTGTTGGCGTGGCAAAGGACAATGACACAAAAAGTTTTTGCTTGCCGTTTTTTAAAGACAGAAAGAGAGATACGAACAAACCGCGTCCAATCGCTGACTCTTTTGACTATTGGAACTCTAGCTTAGCTTGAGGCCAATATAGTGTGCTCAACCGGGCGGAACGTTGAATGTGAATATGTGAATGAGTGTGTGTGTGTGCCTGTCGGTGTGTGAATATAGGTGACTCATTCGGTTAGAGCGTGAGTGGGAGGGGAGCAGCTTTCAGAAATATGATTATATTTATACATTGAGACAAAAGGTTTGTCGATTCGATTGCCTGCTGCGTGTGCTTCGTCTTGGAGTGTGGCATGAACAATTTTCAATTACTGCTTCTGCTGCAAATCTAGTTCAATGTCAGGTCAATCATTCAAATTATTGCAACATCTGCACAACCCCCAAGAGTTACGCTTCAATGCAAGGCAATTGCTGTTTTCTCAAGGGAAACGCAGTCTTCGGAAAATGTCTCTTTTTGTCATCCAAGTTGCCTTGACCTCAAGTCAAGGTATTTATTTGCAACGAAGGTTATGCATGGATGCTGATTATGCTACACACATGTGGCACAACATCATAAAGTCCTGAGCAGTACAAGGAGGTGTCATTTATATAGCTACGTAAAATTCCTTCATTTTCGTCCATTGGGAGTTAGTTGTTCCGAAGAATTTGAATAACGTTTTTCATGAATTTCATAGTTTCTTGGGTCAAATTGTGTTTTCTTTCAACAAATTTGCTTAAAGGATCGCAACGATATCCTTCTTTCAATTAAAAATACCAAATAATATTAAATTATATACCTAAATGAAGTTGGGGTTTTAACATTGATTCCAAGAAGGTAATAGTTTATCTTAAAACATTTTCATAAAGCTTAAGGAATCGCATCGATATCTTTCTTTAAATTCAATTAACATCATCATTTTATATTATATACCTAATTCAAGTACTGAAAGGAACATTTATTTCAAGAAAGTAATAGTCAATCCTAAAACTTTATTGTTCTTGTTCATATATTAGCTTTTCAAATTAATAACACTCTAAAATTTTCATTAATCTATTAAAAACAGTTTGATGTTGTTTGGGTTTTCTTCATTGGTTTCAAAACAGTTTCTGGTCATATCTCAGTTCACAAGTTTCGCGACAGAAATACACCTACTCAAACATACACACACATTGTCAAAACAATAAAAACAAAAATACCGATAATTGTACCGTTAGCGTTGCTCTAAAGGAAAAAGAGCATAAACCGCCGATAACAATTAAGCCGAAGGCAATACCAACAACAACAACCAACTTTCTGCAACAACAACACAAAGTAGCCATTTTCTGACTAGTATGGGTGTGAGCAAGAGGCGGAGTGAGAATGAGGAGGTTTCACAAACGAACTAAATCGAATGGAAACTCAAAGAAACGAGTTTTTTTCTCTTTTCCTCCTGCTCTCGTTAACGTTGCTATTGCTGTCGGTCGTATGAGTGTGTGTGTGTGTTTTTTTATGGCTTAATATCCTGCAGCGAAAACTGGTTGAATCCCATCACCATCAATCGATCGTCGCACCGAAAAAAAAAAATAAAATAAGAAAAAAATTTCAACTCTATCCAGCACAGAGTAAGTACATTTTTTTATTCGGTTCGCTCGCTTAACTTTGTTTTATTTTTATTATTTTCTCTGGTCCGAAAAACAAGTTTGTCTTCTCTCCCTGTCTACTACACTTCTCTTACTATCTCTCTCTCTCTCTCCCGCTCTCTTCGTCGTCTTTGTTCGTAAATTGCACGTTCGTTTTATGAATTAAATGTGAGAGGGTACGGAAAAAAAGGCTCTGCGTCGGCGATCGGGACAAGCACACAGCTGGTCTGGGCCGAACTCTATCTATTTGACCGGTTTCTAGGTTGCGAAAACCAAGGAAACGTATAAAAACCCCTCCCTTACACAGACCAACGCACACTTGTGTAAATATAACTGCTCTTTGTTCGCAGCGAGTTGTTTAGTTGGTTTCATTATCAATGTATCGCCAAAGAAACCGCTCAAATAAAAAGATTATATTATTAAATCCACAATAAATTAAATTGACAAAGAAAATGAAAACTATTTAACAAACTTGTTAAAAGGTTATTTCCATATGTCAGTCAGAGATGGTAACAAAATCGATACATAATTAAAAATAACCCAAAAGCTTAAAAATAAAATTGTAAAAGTTGTCTTTTCCACACACACACACTTAAACATATTAGAAATGAGCTACCTGGCTGTGAATAAATCAAGCGCAAATTGAACGAAAACTCAACTCAAAGCGAAGCGAAGAGAAAAGTGACGACAGACAAGGAGAGGGGGTGGATGAGGCTCGTCACAGGCGGAAAATCCCCATCGAAAGTTGACAAGCGGCTGTAAACGCATAAAAGCAATGACAACAAATACATTAAGCTGTTTTTATTTTTCTTTTATTTTTTATATTTGGCACGTTCGTCAAAACAATTTACAAATATTTGTCAAACTATTGATTTTTACAGTTAACGGCATAAGTGCTTGTCCAACTGTATGTGTGTTTCTAGTTTGACACAATTTGCAATTTAATTAAGTAATTGTGCAAACAGTATTTTGTAGTTTAAGCCAGAAACTTTAAAAAATATATATAATAAAATTTGTAGTCACAATTATATAATAAATAGTTGGGCGGGAGGATTACCCAATAGCGCTAAAAAGTAAACATGAAAAAAATCCCAAAAAAATAACTGTTGTTAGGGCAAAACTCACACACACGAATACATACTAACATGCGAAATAGCACTTGATAAACAAAAATATAAAATTGATAAGCTACTTTGATGCTCAAAAGCGTCTTCGTTATCGTTATCAACTGAACTCCCCCTACCCCTGGATTTGGACTGTGACGCGTTCGCCGCCTTTATTATTATTATTGTTATTATGTTTTACTTGCTTGGCTTTCGTTTTTGCATTACAATTGCGCTGCTGGTTTTCTATTTTTAGCGACAAATCAATTTCATTATAATTGTCTGACAAACAGCAGTGGAATTTTAATCAAGGCAAAAGTGAACAAACAAGGCAAGTTTGAGCAAAAATGTTGCATTTTGATATTTTTACGACTCTTTCAGATACTCTGCATTTTGGGCGGTAAAGACAAAAAATAGCAATTGAAGTTTCTTTTTTTTTTTATATAGATTTATTTTAATTTTTTTTTTAAGTGTATAAAAATGTGAGAAAGAAAAAAATGAAAAAATCCAAAACACTTTATGCAAATATTTAAGTTGATTATTTTTTACACCCATTCTTTCTAAATAGGTTAATAATGAATAATGAAGAAATATTTAGAGCGTAAGCATGATTGTTACAGTTATTTCATATAAACAAATTATGGAAAAACCATGAATCAAGTTTCCTAAATGATTAAAGTTCATTATCAGCATTTGCATTGACGACTTAAGTAATAACAACATTGAAACATTGCCAACTTGTTTTTACATCCTTCCTGTTTTGTCACATTTCTCTTATCTCAAATAGAAAGGTTTTGTTTTCAAACATTTGATTTTCTTGAAATAGATGCGTTAACCTCGATACATAACAATTAAGTGTAGAAAATTTCTAAAGATGAATACAAACAAATACGCAAATGCCTTTTGCTAATTTATATTTAATGTATGCAAAAGAGCAAAGCAAGAAACATAATAATAATAACAATAAAAAGTTCATAACTCAATTCCATTGAAAAGATGACAATGCGCGTTTCTTGTCATTTATATTATTGTTTATGTATATATAATTATTATTATTATTATTTTGTGTCATTCTTGTTGTTGTTGCTGTTTGGTGTTTGTAATCGAATTGCCGCACATAACATGTCAATATCAATTTTCAATGGCATTTGTCGTTGAACACAAAAAGCAACAAACACAAATTAAGAAAAACAAAAAAAAAAGCTCAACACAGCAGTAAATAAAAAACCGAGCGTAAAAGCAACAACAACAAAAACCGTTTTGATTCACATAACTTAAATGAACAGCCGGTTGCCCCTGCAATATTAAACCCCATCCCTCTTTTCAACCCCCACCCACCTAGCACAACATAGATCGAAAATAGTAGACTTTGGGAGACACAACACAAAGCAAAGCAAAATGATAAGCAATGAATTCTCTCTTTCTCTCTCAAACACACACATATACACGCACACGAAACAATGTAATGCCCATACCGCGCACTCATTGACAAGGTATGAAATGGCATCCTCTCTGAACAAAATGTTACAAAACATAACATGTGAATGGTCCTTCTGTAATAAATTTAAAATTGTTGGGTGATTATTTCTTTTGATAATATTTCTTTTCTTTATTGTATTACTCTTTTTTTCAACTAGTTTATTTTTCCTGATGTTTTTCCTTTCAGTTCTAAACGCAATTCAATTGTATTTTGACACACACTAATTAAGTTGGTTCCACTGTGCATCGCTGCATTTGAAGATAGAACGAACACACACACACACACATACACCACACAAACAACAACAAAAAAAGAAATTGGCTAGATAAGGGAGCGTTGATTAGGGGCAGCGATGTTGACGTCGTCGTCGCTTTTGCCTTCAATCACAGACACAAACAATAGCGATTCAGCAAAAAAAAACAGCTAAAGAGAAAACAAAGAGCGCCGGTAAAAAAAAAAAATAAATAAATAAAAAATTGCAACGAGTGCAGCAACAGCCAAAGTAGCAGCCTCCAACACTTCCCTTCAACCCCCTCGAGCAACAACAGAATAGTGGCTTTTGGGGTTAGGCACTTTGTACGTCACTCGCGACTCAGCCGCTATTCAAATGTGTCTGTGTGTGTCTGTCGGCGCCTCAATGGCCGATTGACCTTTGCATGTTAGATTAACATTGTATTATTTGCATATGTTCCATGGTGTATTTGATACTTCTGTTTAGTTCTGCATAATGTATGTATGTATTTGGGGGCCCAGTCAACGAGCGCTTTAATTAGTTTAGTCCGCAATTTTACACACGTGCAAAATGCTCCAATCTATGTAAATGAGCTTTAGAGGTCAAACTTTATCAGCAAAACGCAGCTGTAAACGCCCACTCAGTCAATTAAACATGCATACATATACATAAATTATATACATACATACGTATGTAGTACAGTATAAATTGTCTATAATTTGCTTTCTAGTGTCTTCTTCCTGCATACACAACCTTCTCCCGCTCGTTAGCATTGCAAATATCCCCGACCCAACGTTCGATTCCTTCCTTCCGCTTTAGGCTGAACGCCTTTCGCATAACCTCTCCACCCCACCCCATTCCACTGCGATTCTTGCGGCATTGAAAAACCTCACGTGCATTGGCGTCGACAATACGTTTTCGAGTGTGCAAGTAACAATTCTATGTAAATTCATATGAGTATGTGTGCATGTCTCATCTTATAGTGTGGAGGTCAAAGTCGCGCACTGCCAATTTGAGCATTTGTTTCTTTTACATTTTTGTATCAAAGGCGAGAGAAACATTAACGCGAGCTGGTCACACTATACGCTTCAAATTTCCAATTTCGTCTCTGCTCAACACATGTTAAAAATAATACCTACACACACATACATATTTGTATATATGCAAGTTACACTAACCCGGCAAACTCCGTTAACGACGCTTTTAATGCTGCTTTGCACTCGCTCTCTCGCTGTCTCTCTCACGACGCGCTCTCTCTCGACACCGCCGTGGCCTCATGCGATGCCGATGATGAACGACGTTGACGACGATGCGGGGGAGCCAAGCCAAACGCGCTTGCTTTGTTAGCACTCTGCTTGTCAAACTGTAAGCAGCACAGCTGTTTTCTTCTGCTGCTGCAGCGGGCGTTCACTTGAGGATCGTTGATTGGCTGCTTTTTCGTGTTTTTGTTTTTAATTGAAACTTGTTTAATTAATTATTTAATTGTTACTGCATCCTGTTGTTTTTGCTTTTAATACACACAGCACATGAACTCTATCTTTATTGGCAACATTTATTTTCATATGTAATTTCCTAAACGTTGAAAACACACATTAAAATTATTTGGTTGCTTTTATTCACTTCATTTTTCCGCAAAAAAAAAAACACTTTTCGCGGCGAATATTTAACGCCAACGCGCTTTCTAATTTACACAAGTCTACAACAATATCAACAACAAGGGCAGCAGCAGCAGCAGTTGTAGTCTCCACTTTAGTTTTGTTTATTTTGTTTTTGTTTTGTGTTTTTGTTGCGCTGTCGACAATTAAAGCTCAACTACAGAGAGTTAAGCTGTTTAAATGTGTGTGTGCTTTTTGCTTGGAGTTTGTAAGTGAAACATGTTAAAGCAAAAAAAAATGCTTTTTAATTTGTCATATCCGTTGCGCTTTGCCTTTGTCTCTGTCTATTACTGCTGGTGTTATATGCGTGAAAAAAAATGTTTATTTGTGGCACTGCTCATACGCATGTGGTTAACAACGATTATGTTGCAATTCGAGACGCAACTTTCGCCACATTATGAAATTAAAGAAGTAGCGCGGCGCCCCCAACTGTTAAGACAACAGTTTGCAGGTCAAAAGTCTCACGGATACATACATTTGTATGTGTGAATATGTATCCAAAGAAAAAAAGAAAAAAGAAAAGAAAGAAAGATACAGATCCCGAAAAAGCAGGCATAGCTACAGGCAAAATATAAATTGTGGAGAAAAAAAAGTCATAAATAACTCGAAAAACCAGTTTCGTATTGCCGGTGTACAAAATAGGCAGCAAGAAACAGCAACAAGAACAGCAGCAGCATCAACAACTATAAACAACAAAATGTGCAAGAAGTGCTGTCGCTCTTGCTGCTGTTGTTTGAGTGAGTGAGAAGGCGAGCCAAGAATAACAGAAAAAAACTCGTTAAAGTTGTGCAAAAGAAATAAAGCACAAAAATATCAGACAGCTGACTCAAAACAGAAAATAGATACATACATACACGGGCGCCGTTGCTGGCTTGCGCGCGTGTGTGAAAGAGTGAGACAACTAATCATTAATTGAGGCGGAGGTAGTAAAAAGATAGATAAGTTTTTACAGTTTGACAGAGACATAGACACTCAGGTGCATAAGAACGAAAAGAACTCCAAACACTATTACAAGACGACCTTTTTTTATACATTTTTTTTTTGTGCATCAACTAGTTTCGTAAAACTTTGGCACCAGCAACAAACTGGAGCAAACACAAATTAACAAAACGTCACAGCGATAAAGTGATTAGTACACATACACACAACATAAGTTATCTGTGTAGATGTGTGTGTGTGTGAGCAAACACCCACACATACACAGGCACTCACTTAGCCACGCATGCAACGGCATACAGAATTTCCTCCATGCGTATGCTGCTTTATGTGAGTTGTTGTTGATGTTGCTGCTACTCTTGTTGTTGTTGCTGTTTTATGTATGCAAACCCGCAGCACTCCGCGCGACCGAGCGATGCAAAAACAACTTGGTTTGTGCTTCTTTTTATTTTGTGTGTTTGTTGTAAACCAGCAGCGTCGACAATGGCCGTAAAGAAATTACAACTGCTACGGCGCACGATCGAAAACGAACTGAGAACTCAAGCGAGCGCCAATCTGAACAAACACACAAAACGAGCGAGTCTCTACCAATACGAGAGAACGAACGAACGAGCGAGCAAACAAGCAAGAGAGGAGGAGTAAGTAAGTGAGAACAAGGTTTCTTTTACTGCTCTGCTGCTGATACGAAAAAAAAACACTTGCGACTGTGAGCGTGTGAAAATTAAAATGCGTCAAATGAGCATTTTGTATTAGTATGTAATTATTGTTGCTGTAGCTGGTGCTGGTGTTACTGTCGTCGCGCCGTAGGGGAGATACAAAGACATACAGGCAACACTTGAGCGAGAGAACGAGCGACATAAGTATTGATAATGATAAATAGTTGTTTGTGTGCGTGCATATATATGTGCATATCTCTGTGTGTGGATGAGTGTGTGCGTATGTTCATGAGTCAGAGCAAAAACTACAAAAACACAACACAAAACGCACATGCTCATGGAGAGCACCTGTCAAACACACATGCACATGCACAGGTAGCAAAAGCGAAGCCGGCAGTCGAGATCTGTAGTACACCAATTGAATGTGACCAGAGAGTTTGCAGCTTTCAACTAAAGTTGAGTGACTCATGCGCAGGTGCCTCAGGGCTTGTCAAACTCGTAAAACTATGATATAAGACCAGCTGTTTTCTGTTAGTTTTTAACAGCGACGCCACTAACAGACATTTATCGTACTTTTATTTTAAGTTGGTACACTAAGGCATCGAGCGTACGCAGGATGCGCAATGAACATGGAACAATACTATATCTGTCATTTAATGTGAGTACAAATAATAGAGAAATGTATTTCAGTTATGGGGGTCAACGAACTCTCGAACTGTGCGATAAGAGGTTAAAGAAAATACTCTAGCGTGAGATAATTACTGTAAATATTGCATTGTCTGTAGCTGTTGCTGCACATGTTTATGACGTTAAAAAATGCACTTAAAAATTAAAAGAAATGAAAATTACTTTTTAAAAATAAAACACAAAGATTTATTGGCTTTTATTTAACAAATTTAAAGGGTTTCGCATAATTAATTTTCATGTCATATTTAACAGAAAACAAAAGTTGATATCATTGGCATATTGATTAACAATAAGCTCGATGAACGATCGATATCGATAAGATGCCAGTTCTGACAGAAACAGTTAGGGGAAACCACGTTATTGTGATCCAGTTGCAAGTGCCTGAGTTTTCTATACCCTGTATTTCTTGATAAAACTTTTTAAATATAAAAACTAACTAATATTTTATCAAAATATTATCCCTGTCGCACTATATTATCGAATACTTAATAGTCACATACGAACTTTTTATTAGTCTGTAAAATGTTGTCAGTTATATTAAAAGCTAGCATAAAATATGTATGAATAAATATTATCAGAAACTTAGCATACTTTTTATAAGCTCGGGCTATAAACACCAAATAGAATAGAATATACAAAAAACCAACTAGGTCGGTGTCGCATTGTTGCCAACCAACCAGCACCGAACACACACTCATGCAACATAAAAAAAAAAAACTTTTTTGTACGACTTTTATACATTTTTGTATAGCATTCTCAGCGAGAGCAAGACTGGGGGGGGGGGGGGTTTGGAATAACCTACATTTTGCGCTATCCCGGCAACGACAATAATAAGAACAACAACAACGCAACTAAGAATAGTAACTGATACATTCAGGATTGCCACCTGCCCCAAAAACAAACAGAACGCAAGTCGGCAAAAGTTGCGTGCGGCGCAGCAGGAAAAGTGGCTTCAATAATCAGAGATTTAAATGCTGATGAAAACTTGACGAAAGCCTCGGTCGACAAGAAAGGGGGTCATCAAAAGAAGGCAGCGGGAGAAAAGCGACGGCAAGGTGGCAAAGCTACGAAGACCGTACTACTACTACACTGTGGGTAGCAGCTGTGGCACATAAACACAAGGACAAATTGCGGATTTAGCAAAAGTGTACACACAAACAACACAAAGCAATAAAAAAAAATTAAGCTAAGCAAACGACTGCTAGAGAAATACGAAACGAAACGAAACGTAACGATGGGTGGAACGGCGGAATGATGGAACGCTAAACGGACCAACTTGACCCATCAAACATTATGCGCCAATGACGTCATTAAGCTGTTGGCGGCTGTCGATGTCGACGTGCGTCCCCCCTCTCATTCTGCCTTTTGTCCCTTGTTTCAAGTGTGTGAGATAATAATGTGTGGGTGCACACACAGATAGAAAAGCTAAAAGCCATAATATGTTAAAGACTACTTAAAACATATGGAAAAGTTGATGCTGTACTATTTTATTTGGCGGACAAGCATAAAAGCTAAAAGACAGCCAGAGAAAAAAATATTAGAGAGTGCAGCTGGCAACGAGGGTGAGCAAGAGTGTGTGTAGGTGTTTTAAGCGAACGTAATAAATTAAATTAAGCGTGCGTAAAAACGGAAATCAATTGTTGATAAGTAAACGATGATTGCTTCTTGAGTGGGTGTCGGCTGCACACACAGCCGACATGTGCATGTATATAGGAAATTGTATTGCTTCAATTTACAGAAACACCTTGCCAAGATGTAAAAGAGCGGGCGAGGGTCGAGAGCTTTCGAGTTACTAGGTGAAAATATAAATAAAATGTGCGCAGCAAAAGGCAACTAGAGAGCATCAACAACGACGTCAGAAGAAGTATAAGAAGAAGCAGAAGAACAATGTGGAGGAGGAGGAGAAGTAGAAATGCCAATAGTGTGAAAATTTCATCTAATTAAATTAGATGCCAGTCATGCTTGAAACCAAAAGCTCAACGTGCACAAGCAGGACAGATTATACAAATGGAACCGAATGGCGGGAAAATACATTGCAATGGGATGGTAAAGGGGAAGGAGAGGCAAGGCAGGCAAGGTGCATAGTAAAAAGCCTGTCAAACAAATCGATGGGGATTTAACGACCCGGCAGCCAAGCAGCGAGTAATCAGTAAAGCACACACACATACAAACTATCTCGCATACACATGCACGTTTACAGCTGTGAGAGAGCTTGAGACCCAGAAACAACACAAAAAAAGCCCATGTCCAGCAAGGAAGGCTCTTGCAGTGTGTGTGAATCATGAAATGTTTTCGAAAGCTTTTCAAAAGATTATTAATGACATTGTCAGCAAGTTTGTAATGCAGTCAAGCTCAATGACACACATATGCATATTTAATGTGTGTTTGTTTTCGAATACAAATCATATACCGATATTTCAAAATAAAGCTACTGTGTAACTTGTTGCAAAAACTCAGAATAGTTGTTTAATTGTTAATTAATAGCCTAAGACCTTGAGCACACATTAAATTTTAATATGATTGCAAAAAAACATTTAGGCAATTTATTTTATTACTGCAATCGTAAATGTAAGTAAAGCACACACGCACACACATGTATAGAGTGCATGTGCAAGTGTTGACATGTCCATGACAGCGATGCTTGCTGTGACACCCACTAGCAGCAGCAGCAGCGCCAGCAGCGGCAAAGAGCAGAATCCTTTATACTACACTACGCTGATAAGCAGTTTACAGAAAGCACTTCACTGTGAATGGCAAGCGGCAAATGGCAGTGTCAAGTGACTGACAGATATAAGCTGTTCATTAGTGACAGCTGCTTGAGGGAACGCCCAATGGCGTTGACAGCCTGTGCCAGTGTTCTATAACTGTTATGCAAGCACACGCATTCACATTATGATGACGCTTTACAGGACACGAATCTGTAATATTTTAATATTGAAATATGTCAACGTTATTGCAAAAAATAAAATTTCCCCATGACTAATAAAGAGTCAGAAACATAAACACACACAATGTAAATATAAAAATAAAACTTTTCGGAAATCAATCTTTATATCTGGCCCATTAAGCTTATTTACAAACGCTGACAAAGTCTAGAGTAGTGTAGGGTCTAGTCTTACAATTTGAATGTGGAACTGATGAGCGACAAAGGGATTTTAAATGTTTGTATTTTTATTCAAATCAATAGTAAAAGACTTACTTAAGGTTTTTATAAAAATGATTTGGCACGGAATAGAGCTTTATTTTTCAACTTCACTCGTCGCTTTAGCTTTCTTAAAGAAACTACACTTTAAAACCTAAGATATGTACATAATTTTCTTGAATCCTACAATCAGATGAATAAAACCTAGTTGATTAACCATAGAGTCGGAAGCCCTACTAGCTAGTACTCTAGTGTCAAGTGTATTATTGTATAGTATATATATATAAATAAATAAATAGTAGTCAAAATATTTGGAATGTTATATGTTCAAACTGCTATAGACATAACATTTATATGATGTTAAAAAAGCTACGAATTTAAAGTTTTGAAGTCTTTGGAGCAACTTATTTCTGGAATTCTCGCGCACGTCAATTCACAACTTAGCTGCTCTGAACATTTCAAGTGCACAGCAAACGTCAAGTACTCTTCAAAAAAAGAAAAAAAAAGAAAAAAAAGTTTAAAAGCCTTCCAGCCCGTCCACCCCACCACCGCTTTATCAAGCCAGTCGCACTGCCGTTCTATTTGTCTTTGACTGCGTCGTCATCTTTATCATTGTCTGGCACTTTTCTTTGCCTCGACGCGACGTCGCAACGTTTACGTTGACGTTAAGCCATTAGAAGCGGTAACAAGTTGGTCAAGTTTTCAGTTTTTAATTTCTCAATTCTCGCATTTTTGTACACTGCTTTCTTTCTAACTGTTTGTCCGTCTGTTATACTGCAACCGCATTCAATAACTAACTGACCAAAGAGGCAATGCGTATTGAAAAAAAAAAAACGAAACGGTGACGGAGTTAAGGTTAAGAATAATTTTAGTCATTTTTAATGAGCCCAGACAGATATAGATAGAACAAGTAAGAAGGCTCTAGTCGAGAAATCCTGACTAGACTATACCCTGAACCCTATACTTTACGCATACAGTCATTGCTTGTAAGTATGTGTGAGTGTGTGTATGTATACGCGTATAGTATATACTTTCTTAGCTTCAATACTCCATATCTCCAGTGTTTCTCAACCGATTTCTATAAAATTCACAGAATGTCATTATTTAATCTAATCTTTCAAACTGCATCAAAAAGTTCAAGATTTTGTTGTTATCGATCACATGTGTATATCGGAAACGGGAAGAGTTATCGAAAATATAAAACTTGTACTGCCCGGGGATTAGGCGAGCTTATGTACCAAATCTGGAGTCTCTAGCTCTTATAGTCTCTGAGATCGACGCGTTCATACATACGGACGGACGGACGGACAGACGGACGGACTGACGGACAGACGGACGGACGGACAGACGGACGGACGGACGGACAGACGGACATGGCTATATCGACTCGGCTGTTGATGCTGATCAAGAATATATATACTTTATGGGGTCGGAGATGCTTCCTTCTGCCTGTTACATACTTTTGCACAAAATCATTATACCCTTTTTACCCATTTTCAATGGGTTCAGGGTATACAAAGAGAGAGAGAGAGCGTGAGCGAGAGAGTAACAGTATTGAGACGTTCTCTCTCTCTCTTGACTTATTTGTTCTTGAGAGTCTTGTCATCTGATCATTTTTGTTTGCGATCTTAATTATTATTAGCAGTTCTAAAATGGTTAGTTATTACATTATTAATTATGATGTCTTATATTTTTGTAATTTAATTTAAATTTGCTGCTGTCTTTGGGTTCCAAGATCAACCCACACAAGAGCGAGTACAATCTCTAAAATTGTCTCCCTCTCAATCTTGTATTTGAGGTCATATGCGCCCCACATATCAGCAGTCACTTCGCGTGGAGCTCAATAACCCCAATCTCAAGTCCAAGTAGTCGCGCTAGACTCTCGTTTGAGTATTCTTTCGATAATTACAACATGCAATATGCATTTCAAAAGCATTTGATCGAAGGTTAAATCACTTAAGAGCGCTCTAACAAAATATTTAATCATTTAATTATGACCCTCACGACAGACTTAAGCTCTGGACAAGATGGATACGTAGAGATGTGTGCATGTGCATCATTCCCAAATATTTACACAGTTGTAGCTGATACTTTTGTTGATGCAACAGCTGTTAACATTGGTGGTGCATCTCAAAATTCTTTACATTCAATTGAAATTCAAATTCATAGTCATCCACTTCTCTAGAATACCTTATCAAAATATTATTATGGATTATCACAAAAATGTAGATTATTTAATATTTATAAATGCAACAAAATTTTCATACGCTGAAAGTAACATAACATCGATAGACATTTAGTACAGTTACTGATAATGCGGTTTAGGAAGTACACATTTGCAGAAAACGTAAACTAACATAATTGGGATCAGTCTACTAGTTATACCCTGAACCCATTGAAAGTGGGTAAAAAGGGTATAATGGTTTTGTGCAAAAGTATGTAACAGGCAGAAGGAAGCATCTCCGACCCCATAAAGTATATATATTCTTGATCAGCATCAACAGCCGAGTGGATATATGTCCGTTTGTCCGTCCGTCTGTCCTTATGTATGAACGCGTCGATATTAGAGACTATAAGAGCTAGAGACTCAGATTTGGTACATAAGCTCGTCTAATCCCCGGGCAGTATAAGTTTGTTTTAAAATTTCGATAACTCTTCCCGTTTCCGATATACACATGTGATCGATAACAACAAAATCTTGAATTTGGAAATCTAATCTTTGATGCAGTTTGAAAGATTAGACTAAATAATGACAATCTGTGAATTTTATAGAAATCGGTTGAGAAACACTGGAGATATGGAGCATTGAAGTTAAAAAAGTATGCACTATACACGTATATATACACACACTCACACATACTTGCAAGCACTGACTGTACGCGTAAAGTATAGGATTCAGGGTATAGTCTAGTCAGGATATCTCGACTAGAGCCTTCTTACTTGTTTCATTTAGTTTTGTTATACCAGATATTGATTTCGTATTGAGAACTAAAGTGGTTTTTAGGTTGTCAGACTACTTTAAGGATTCGAATAAAAATTGTATAACTAGATTTTTCACGTAGTATAAAAATTAATGCTTAAAAACATTTTATTCGATGAACGCAATTCAAACTCGATCGTTTATATATTATTATATATATATATTATTCATTGTAACTTTATGCGAATATTGAATTGAATTATCTGAAAGAACTCATTCGAAATTCTCATACCGAATGCACGAAACTTACTAAAATGCAAATTATAAATGAGCCAATTGAGGCAGCATCAACAAATTAACGAAAGTTAACTGAAATTTATATCGTCTCGTCCCAAACAAGCAAAAATATAACATTTCTTTAATTAAATTTGTTCAGTTTGCAATATTAATTTATATTTTGACCACTTGAAGCCATAAAGTTACACGAATAACCATTCCCCAAGGTCTCATTTTGTTTCGCTAACTTATGAATCCTCACCGTGAGCTAACCACATGTATTCTTGTCTATGACAAATGGGAAAGCCCCAAAACAAAAGAACATCATGAAACAAGTAAGAAGGCTCTAGTCGAGAAATCCCAACTACACTATACCCTGAATCCCATACTTTAAGTGTACAGTCTGTGCTTCCAAGTATGTCTGAGCGTGTATGTGCGCATATAGTGCATGCTTTCTTAACTTCAATACTCCATATCTCCAGTGTTTCTCAACCGATTTCAATAATTTTCATAGATTGTCATTATTTAGTCTAATCTTTCAAACTGCATCAAAAAGTTCAAGATTTTGTTGTTATCGATCACATGTGTATATAGGAAACGGGAAGAGTTATCGAAAATTTAAAATAAACTTGTACTGCCTAGGGATTAGGCGAGCTTATGTACCAAATCTGGAGTCTCTAGCTCTTATAGTCTCTGAGATCGACGCGTTCATACATACGGACGGACAGACAGACAGACGGATCGGAGATACTTCCTTCTGCCTGTTACATACTTTTGCACAAAACCATTATACCCTTTTTACCCATTTTCAATGGGTTCAGGGTATAAAAACCAAAAACATATAGAGAGAGAGAGAAATTGTATAAACGTGCGCACAGCTTAGAACCAAAAAATGTGGACAACAAACACCAGCAACAAAATAAATATAATAATAAAAACATAGTATTAGAGAAGGACAGCAGAAGCAAAAATAGAACCACAAAAAAACAAACAGGCAGACAGACAACTAAGCAAACATCAACCTAGAAATGTCAATAGACCCGGCAGAAGCAAAAGGTAACTGAAATAGTACCAACAACTACCGTATACATTGCCAGGCGCAGAGAGGAGGCCAATAATATCGTAAATGATGTATATATACATGTTGTATGTCTTGTGTATTTAAATTTCCGCTTCCTTAGAAGCGACGCGCATCCATTATAGATTTCATTGAACCCTCGGGCAAAGTGTATTGCCAAGAAATCGCCGTACAAACACGGATATATGTATATGCAGAGATATAGATATTGGCGATGAAACTATGAAAAAGCCACCAAACCGTGCCGAAATAAAATCAAATAAAATACAAAAGTTTAAATAGAAATACCTATTGGCTAAAAATAAACACACGAAATTGTTAAGCAAAAACCAAAATGAAAACAAAAAGTCCAATATGGTACACATACATACACATATACAAATAATTGTAGCGGAAATATCAAATAAAGACAGAAAGAGAGCATCGATTCCTTTCAAACATACAGTTATAAATAGTTGAGTACTCCGATAATACAGGTGGGTTACTCAATGACGAACGTATTATTACTCCCGAAAATATATATTTGTTTCTAGACATGCCAAGAACAACGACGTCACACTGTGCCATATATATACAGTATTTAAAGTTTTTTTTTATTCATTTTGGCCGCCAAATAAAGCACGATAAACACACTGACAAGCGCACAGTGACATATGTATGCGATAAAGCTTATACTTGTATAATTACCAATCAGAAGAAGAAAAAAGGAGCAAATCTTTGTGCTGCCAACTTGTTGAATGTTGTTGCCAGAATAATACGAACCTAAATGCATCTTAATTGAGTTGTATGTATAATATTTTTGTACTTCTTTACTCTGTGCTTAACATATTAAATGGTTTACTATTGATATTTGTAGCCTGCTAATTATTGCTGATTAAATTGAATTATTTTACTTAAACTCAGACACATTTTGTATACATGGATAACCTAACCTAACTTTAGATCCTAATATACATCCATGTGTTGGGTAACACAAAAGTATCTTAGATTGAAAACCAATTGATTAAATATGGAATATTAACCTTTTTTTGTTATATAACCAATCAGACCATTTAATTACAAAGCAGCTCTTTTGGCTGTTTTGAGACGTGTTCTTTATGTGCAACAAACGTTATTTGGCGTTTAGATTTTGTGTATTACGATTACAAGATTTTGAGAAAAATGTGGGTAAAGCAAAAAAAAAATGTTTTTCATAGATTACACTCTATTTTATCTCTCTATACTGACAACATCTATGTGGTCTTAAATTAAAGTACGGTTAAAGACCCATTATTATCAAACCTCATTAATGTCAACTTTGTTTAAATTGTTATTTTATTCTTATTTTCACCCCACTTAATAAATAAATCCATACTTTATAGTATGGTATAAGATAGGGGAAAAACACCCAAAATCGCCGTATCCTGACGTGGAACACAACATTTAAAAACACCATCATGGTAAGCGCACAAAAATGTGTCAAGAACACGTCTCGAATCCATTATTTGCCACTTCACAATTGCTGCTAACTGCAATTTAAGCTCGAACACGATAAAAATGTTCAGTTTAAAAACTGTTTTGTTCGGCTGTTTGGTTTTGGCAGGGTATTTTATTGTCGGCATCACTAAGATTGTTGTTGTGTGTTCTTTTTGAATTATCTAATCGCCAAACATTTCAATTTCGTTTTGTACATTTTTCAACAGCAGCACCCTGATAACAACTTTGCACATACAAACATTAATACTAAATCAAAAACACACACACATAGAAATGTATATAAATCATTATAATGTACGTATTTGGCGTTATTTAAGTTTTGAGATAACAAACAAGACGTTTAGAAGCCGTTCACATGATCATATATGGCAATGTTGTCAGCTTATCAATGATTGTTTTTTTTTGTTAATCCAAACCTTGAAGAAGGTAAGAAATATTGGAAAATGACCAGAAATAGCAGTTAATAAAGATAAATAATAATATTTTCAATGTGAATGGAAATGTTAAAGATGTATTATGAATATAATCTAATGTTTCTTTATACATTTTCCATATTCCCCATCTAAGCAAACTTTTTCAACTGATTTTGCCATTCTCGTGTTAACGTGAGATCGCAAAATGATAAGAACGTAGAATGTAATTGAGGCAATTTGAATGTTGCGTCAAAATAATAGTTAATCTATATATATATATAGGTAAAGTAAAATCTACGCACAATTTGTTATAAAGGCCGAAAGCAAAAAACGAGAACTTAAGAGCATACCACTGACGCAGTGTCCTAACAATCACACTTAGCCAACGCTGAATGAATGCAAATTTTCTGTCGAAGATTATTGGCAGTACATTTTGGATATTGATTATGGTTGGTTAATATTAATTATGGATATAAGACTCACCTCGCTTGCCGCTCGCGTCGTTGCATGTTGCTGGTGTTCTGGTTGATATTGTTGCTGTTGCTGATACTGTTTAGGGAGTAAAATTCGGCAGGTTCCCTTGAATTTTGAGTGAAAAACGCAATCACTTTCCACAGAATTTTGACTGATTATAAATGAAACTAGTAGCAATGGGGCTATTGTTGATTGTTGATAAGATTGATCCGAAACGCAGTATGTTGTAGTTGAAATGCGAAAATTCCCGTTCAAACTGTTGAATGTGTGTGGACTTTATTTTTGTCGTTTGTAGTAGTATTTGTTGTTGTTGCTGCTGCTGCTGTGCGCGTGAACATACATGCATTGGCCTACACACACACACACCCACACAGCAAGCCAAGCACACACACTCACTTAACTGCCACACTCACAGCGTCACGCATGCGTCCAAGCACTTCCCACTGTTGCGCTCCTTCTCTTTTTCTTCACTACAGTAGCAAGAGTTCGAAACTGCAATTGCCCTACTGCTCTGTTATGCTGCTGTTAGCTTACAGTTGCTACAGTTTGTGTTGTTGTGTTGATTATGTTGTAGTTAATATTGTTTGCTATGGCGGCCTCAGTGCTACTGCTGCTGTTGCTGTCGCTTGACATTTAAGTATTCAATTTGAGCATTTCCTTCGGTAATTTGTTAAATTTTCGTTGGCCTTTGTGTTGGTTGCAGTTTTTTTATTGTTTGTATTAATTTGTGTGCTTGTTTGCTAGTCCGGTTCGTCGAAATATAATTATTGTGGTTTTTCTTGATGGATAAATAAAGGCAGTTTGGTTCTATTTAGTACTATGTAAACAAATAATTTTGGCTAACAATTTAACAAACACACTTTTGCACATTTTTCCCAACAAAATTTTTAACAAATTTGATTGACGTTATTTGCTAATGTTACGCCAATGTTACAGCAACCAACAAATGATATTAATTATTATTATTTTTATTGTGTAGTTAAATAAAATTTAACCGGTCATCAGCTGGTATTTGGCGCGCGCTCTTTGAAGGTAATATATGTTGCCTTTATTTTGTTGGGCTGCAACACTGTTGCTGTATTTACACCTTAGTGCCGACCCTGTGTTTTTCATGTCATAACAGGCTGTAAGTGTATAAAATAAAACAATTAATTTTATTACTGTCTAGCCTCAATTATAAATTACAATTTAATCATTTGAATTTTCTTAAATGTGTTTAAATTCCATATTTTCCCATTTGTTTTAAATAACAAAATTTAAAGAATCGTGCAAATTACAATTCGATGTAGTTACAACAGTATTTTGCGGTATATTTGCTTGCTTTGAAACGGTCACACTAAAGCTAAGAGGGCCTGTCTTATATATTTTTGCCCATTGATTTTAATGTGCCTATGACTGCGTACAAATGCTGCAAATGTTCTTAACAATATTGCAAATAGGGTGGTCTAACAATATACGCAATAAACTTTCCCTTGACCCCTTAACAATAGTTCATTACAAAATTATTACACGAACTAGCAGCCGTCGCTGCTGTTAGAAATGCGAAGTTCATAAAAATTAGGCCAATTAATGCGTATGCTTTAGCACGTAGGGCAAAACTGTCTCATATATTTTTCTTTTTGAACAAGAAGGCCACACATAATTCAATATGTACGTGATTTTTTTTTTATTTCATTGCTTTTTTTGGATGCTCTCGGCAAAGCTTCATCTCTTTATAGAGACCGCAAGACTTCAGCGAGCACAGTGAAATGCTTGAATTTGACCATATTTATTTTTCCTGCCAACGCGTCATTTAGTTTTGTGTAATAAAAAGTCTTCACGTATAACTCACAATTAGTTTTACATTTTTTACCTTTTGGACAAATTTGCACAGATATTCTTCACCTACGCCTCATTTTTCATTGCTCACTGTCACACACACGCGCGCACAAACACAGTTACACACACACTAGCGCTTGGCCAATTTCTGCAGTCGGAAGGTGTATGCATGCGATTTTACACAAAATTTTTTGTGGTGTGGTTTTAATTGTTTTGTGTTTGCTTTTATTGGGTTAAACTGGAGCGAACACTATTTTAATAATTATGCGTCTCGCCATTAAATTGTTTTGTAAAGCCAAATGTAAGCAAGATAGCACGAGAAAAATGGAGCGACTTTTTCCCCTGCTTTGCACACACACACGCACAAATTGAACACTGAGTAGCAATGTGGCCGAGTTAAGGTAATAAAGAAATACCAGTTAGCTGGCCAAAGTATACAAAACTACTTTCCAATTTATACTAAATATACCGAACAATATACGAAAGTTATTAGCCGGCAACTTGTTTTTAACATTATAAAATGTGTTTATACTCAGTTTAAATGTTGTTTCTTAGACATCTTTCATTATTAACAAAATACTATAATCTAATATTTCAAGTTCAAACTAGCTGGACATTTTTTTTATTAACTTTTCTTGTATGTTGCACAAAACACTCACGCAATCAGCGGCAAGTGTCACAGGTTCTTTATCACAATAACTCATTAACACCATTAATATTTACATATTCAATTTATAAAACAGACCGATCTTATAATAATTACAGTCTGCATCTATTGCTCTTCACCAGTGTAACCAGGTTAAATTATTTACTAATCGTGCTATTCTTCGGAATACTTCTATGATATATCAAACGACTACCACATATGATTTCTATTGTGAATGAATTTATTCGATTAGTGGCCCAGCAAACGATGACATATTTTATTGTTTTCCATTTATTTTTTAAGAAATTGCATTAAAACAACACATTCATCAACGTCCCACGCTATAAAAAATATAAAATAAATGTAAAAACCCTTTTGGGTAACATAAGTTTGGTAAGGGTTAAGTGATAGATACTTGTCACTGTAGGTGATAAAACAAATCACTCTGTAATAAAATACCAAATTTAAGTAAGTTATCGAACATTCTTTACGATACAAATGAATCGGTAATTTGCTCATATGATATGTCCCATCTTTATAAATCAAATCAACACGTGCGGCTAAACAGCACGCTGTTTATTTATATTTTGTTTGAAGTGAGTGGTTAAAAATGGGAAAAATTAAAGCAAATAAACCAAAGCCGGTGAGTTTAAAATATACAATTCTTCTAGAACAATTTCAGCAGCATACAAGTTACAATTTCAGTTTACGACTGCAAAGTTAACAACTGTCTCGATGATGGATGCAACAGCAGTTGTCAGCAGCAGTAGCGACGATGGCTTCCATGAACCCAGCCAGAGCATTGCACAAAAACGTAAAGTACCCGCAGACACGGGAGACGGAAAGAAAAAGAAATTCAAGTCGAAGGAAACCAGCGTAAAACCGCCCACTTTGGAAGAAATAAAAGAGCTACGCGACACACGAAATCTTTTTCATTCAAACATTTTCAAGCTGCAAGTCAAGGAAATGCTAGATGAATTGCAACTCAAGATAAAATACAGCAGCTACATTGAAAACTGGCTGGAGTCTTTTAAGGCGGCAGTACTGGACTTCGAAGATGGATTGCTGGACAGCTGTCAGCTGGAGGTACCGCTGCATCTGCACAAGGAAAAGTTTCACTTTAAATTCGTGGCGCCAACGTCCGCACCAGTGCTGATTGGTGCTGCAGCCACAGGCACATTACTGGGCCCCAAAATTGTTGTGGATGTGGCACTGGAAATGCCAGCGGCATGCTTTCAAAAGGATGATCATCTGAATTTGATTTATGATCAGAAGCGTGCACTTTATTTGGCTACCATGGCCAGTAGATTAAAGAAACTGCCTGCGTTTTCAGCGGATCACTTTGCCTACAATTACTATGGAAATAATCCCTTAAAGCCAGTACTGGAACTAACACCGGCCGCTAAATTAGGCAAACATTTGTTAATGCGCCTGTTTATCACAGCTCCAGAGACAATTTTCAAGCTAAAACGATTTGTGCCCATGAACAATAATATTCGGCCTTCATTATTCGGCGATAAATGGAATAAGGAGGATAACCTGCCCTCAACACAACATTACAATGCCAATGTGCTGTTCGATCTGACTCTAGTCCAGAACCACAAACTGCTAATTGACTCATTTACAGGACGCCGCAATTTTCAGGAGGGTTTGCTGCTACTCAAAGTATGGCTACGTCAGCGACAATTAGACGTCGGCTTTAGCGGCTTCAGTGCTCACATTCTTGCTGCCTACATTATTTATCTGAATCAGCAGCGAGTGCTGCATCAGTCCAGCAGCAGCTATCAGGTGGCACGCACCGTATGGAATCAGTTAGCGAACAGCGATTGGACACAAGGCATAACGCTAGCCCATGAGCAGCCACAACAGCTGAGCACTCTGGCCGGCTACTATGATGTCTGCTTCATGGATGTCACCGGCTATTATAATTTGTGCGCCAACATGCCACTTGCAGTCTATAAAGCAGTCTGTGCAGAGGCTAAACTAGCTGTAGAATTATTAAATGACATCAAAGTCAATAGTTTTGCGCACATTTTTATGCAAAAGTCTCCGCTCTACACGCGCATGGACAACATACTCAAGTAAGTATTTTTGTGAAAATTTATTTTTTCTTTGTTTTTTTTTGCATGGGAACTACAAGAAATAGTATCAAAGTCTATATCCCATCAACAATTTACTGATGACAAATCAACGTTTCTTTTTTTGTACAGAATTACAAATCCTGGGAGTGTTGATCAGCTTTTGCAGTTACATGTCCAGCCGGATGTCAAATATGATTATGCCAATAACGCCCATCCGCAATTGCTCAAATTGATAACAGAGTAAGTTGCTCACCATGGCTACAAAAGTCCAAAAAAACTGAATGAATGGCCTTCCTTCATGTTTAGATTGCTGAGTAAGGGTCTGGGTGAACGGGTGCATGCCATTCTGCCACTTGAGGTGCCTTCGACTGCTTGGTCTGTGGACAGTAAAGCGCCTGTTATTGGTCGCTCACTGCAGCTGGGTCTGGTACTAGATACGGAGCACGCCTACGATGTTCTGGATAAGGGACCGGCTACTAATGAGGATGCCGAAGGTGCTGCTGAGTTTCGTAAATTTTGGGGCGATAAATCAGAATTGCGTCGTTTTCAGGATGGCAGCATAACGGAGGCTGTTGTCTGGGCCTCCGCCACAGATCCGCCCAGTCAAAAGCGTTTAATAGTGCGTCAGATTGTGTTACATCTGCTGGAGCATCAACTGCAACTTGAGTCCAGCGATGTGCAGTACATTGCCAATGAACTCGATATCGTCTACTCACTAACACCTTCCTTTAAGGTGGCCAAGTTGCAAACCAAACTTAAAATACAGCAGGACACCGATGCAGAGGCACTCACACCTCATGTCATTCACTGTTTCGATGCGTTGGCGCGTCAGCTGCACAGTCTGAATGATTTGCCACTTGATATTGTTTCCATAAATGGCATTTCTCCCGTTTTCCGTTACTGTGAGCCGCAGCCTGTGCTGCCACAGGCCCGTCTTGTGGCAGATCGCATGCATGCCCCTAATGTGCTCCGTGTTGTTATTCAACTGGGTCCCAGTGGCAAGTGGCCCAGTGAGCTGGGTGCATTGCGCAGCTTGAAGACCGCTTTTCTCATACAGATTGGACAGCAGCTAAAAGCGCAACATCGCCTTCACTGGCAGCTAGCTAAAGAGGGTTTGCTGGTGCTTAAGCAAGGCTATTGTTTCCTACTGGAACTGGCGCACAGCAAAGAGTTGGCGCTGCTAAAGCAACAGCAAACGGAACGTGGCATTACCATCTATGTGGATAATCCGGCCAGTCGGGAGCTGGAGCGACGACACTACATACTGCCTAGGGTTAATGGCGGACTGCATGCACTGCATCAATTGCATGGGGCCTTTGGACCCACAGTGCTCATTGCCAAGCGTTGGCTGGCAGCACAGCTGCTGGATGATGGTTTGTGGCCGAGCATGGCAACGGAACTGCTTGCGGCACATCTGTTCCAGCAGCGACAGACGCCACATACAACATCCTCACCACAAACGGGCTTTATACGCTTCCTACAGCTGCTCGCCCACAGCGACTGGAATGGCGAACTGTTTCTGCTAAACTTTAACAACAGCTGGACGGGTTAGTGACTAACTCCTTATGTTTTTATCCATTTGATATCATATATAAAACTTGTCTTGCAGAGCAACAAATAACTGATTTGGAGCACAGTTATCGCAGCGATCGTCAGAGTTATCCACAATTGGGTCTGGCCACCGCCTACGATCAGCAGCATGCAGGTAGACTATGGACAAGCGAGACGTGCCCCAGCAGGCCAGTTCTGTCTCGAGTCACAATGTTGGCTCGACACGCCTTGCAGCTAATTGAAACGCGGCTGTTGTCCCAAAATCTGGCATTTGTGCGGCCCGCACATTTATTTTTTCCCTCTAACGAGGGCTATGATCTGGTCATTCAAATCAAACCGGATATGGTCGCCAATACGCTGTGCTATGATCTCGGTTCACCATTTGTACCATTCAGTCAACGCAATTTTCGTTTGCCTTTAGCGGGCAGTGAGCAGTTAGAAAGGATTATAGCTCAACTGAGAGTAAGTAAAATAAAGGCGTAAAACAAACTCTTAAATTACATATTAATTTCGCTTGTATCACCAAGTTTTTGTATTGCAGTCTTTACTCAAATAATTTTACTCTATTCCACAGTCAGCTTACTCGGATTATGCGGCATTCTTTTACAATCCCCATGGCGGCAAGGAGGTGGCAATTATTTGGCGTCCGCCAACTCAATTTGCGCCCAAGCCCTTCAAGGTTAACGAGCTGCAGGCGTGCACGCCCTATGAGGGTGGCAAAGTGCAGGTGCTAAGGGACACACTTCTGGAGGATTTCAAGTTGCTAATGAAAGACTTTTATCTGCGCATTTGCACTCCAGAGCAATTAAAACGTGAGCAGCGCGAACACAACAAACCTAAACGTTATTTCAATGGTCAGGTGGACGACACTGATACGGACCAGCCCCAAAAGAAGCGAAAGAATAAGAAAGCGGTGCTTCCCACAAATTCTAAGAAACGTCTGATAAAAAGTAAATCATTGAATGCATTATGTTAAATACATTTAATAACTATAGTCAGGAGACTTGCAAAGACTAACAATAAAAAGAACACTAAATGTAAATAAAATGGTTATGAGTTTTCATTCCCATGGTCAGTTGCTGTTGTTGCTCATTCAGTAAAACTGACGTTTTTCAAAGTTGATAGTATTTTCACGCTTCTTTGACGTTCTTGGCTGGTCATCGGATGAGCAATGACCCTTTGATGGTCGCTCCTCGGATGATGAGCTGTCAGTGGAGCTACAACTTTTGAAAACCCGCCTTTTAGTTGGCTTTGTGCTGCATGCCCGTGAAGTGGTTTGTACTTTCGGATCAGTGTTGCATTCTTGAGATTTGGTTTGTGGCTTCGGCTCCGTGTTGCAACCACATGAAATTTTCTCTTCGCTGTTCGTGCGAGTGCATTGCTTTCCACCCAGACTTTGCTGCTTCTCATTCGTTGGTCTTTGTATTTCTGTGGTTGAAGTTCCGACGCTGTAACGAACCGAAAACGGTGACGTCGTTTTCTTTTGTTTAGACCATTTTATTTGATTGGAAACATCTGCTATCGTGGCTGTTCGTGCCGAACTATGTTGTACATCCTCCATTTCGACATCTGTGCTGGTCGGAGAAGTGGCATTAACATTGCATTGATTGTGTATGCCAAACATCGCATTGGGAGATATGGGGGCGTAGCTCAAAAACCGTATATCTTCCGTACGCCTCACGTCCTGCTGGCTCAACAAAAACAGCTCATTGCCCACAACAATGGGTACTTGGAGGAATATTTATAAGCATTCACTTGTGGACAAATTAAGTACAATTTAATCTTACTATGAACCACGGGCGCAGACTTCTCGGATACTAGGATTAATTGGCTGACTATTGGATAAGACATTTTTTTTTTTTTTTTTTTTCACAAAATTCACAAAAATTTTGATTTTGTTCTGCTTTTATTTACTAACTGAATATGATTAGACTAGAAAAGATAAAAACAAATGGAAGGAAAAAGCAATCTATATAGAAAACATGTTACACTTAACATTACCGGGAAATATTTATTTTTGAACTTTAAAAAAAATTAATTATATATATATATCAGTTTTTTCTTAACACTTTAAATCGTAGAGTTATTTAAGACTAAAATATGGCCTGGACCATCAGGTCTAAGTGCGCATGGACTCATCCTTTAAACTTGATGGAATCACACCCGGAGTCGGAACATCTTTATCCTTGTTACCAAAGTCAGGATACAATTTGGCAGTTTGGCCCACAGGTGTGCAAATCCGTCCAGTGAAATCCATACGTTTGCTTGATTGATTGCGTTCCGCTGAGCTAATCATGTCCAGCAACGAACTGCAAAACATTTGATTAGAAAATAAATCGTCAAAATTGCAACCAAACCCACCGTTGTCCAGAGCTGGACATGCGCCGCTTGCTGGCTTTTAGTAGACTGTTGGAACTGATGGTGGTTGTGCTGGGCTCTAGGCGTTCGGGTGACAGTGGTGATTCTGTATAAGATCGCAAGTGGGCAGCACCTGGCTCTGATTTATTGGGCATATCACCATAGGCAGCGCGCAAGCTTTGCAGACTCTCGAGCAGATTCTTGTGATGCGTTGTTTGGGCATTCAGCTGAATAAGCTGCTCCAACTCCCTATAGAAAAGACGATACTGATCTTTTGTTTTGCTTAGCCTGGGGCTGTAAAAGATCAAGACATTCAGTTGTTTATAAAAAGTAGAATATCAATTTTGAACTCCATACCGAGTATTATTTGTGTTGGTAAAAGGAAGCATTTCGCCGCGAGATGCGCTT
Source organism: Scaptomyza reducta (assembly GCA_035044485.1). Taxonomy (NCBI): domain Eukaryota; kingdom Metazoa; phylum Arthropoda; class Insecta; order Diptera; family Drosophilidae; genus Scaptomyza; species Scaptomyza reducta. Next base: position 3,467,940 of record JAWNNV010001315.1, on the reverse strand, counting down.
TTGTATAGCTCATGAATTTGCTGTTGGCAGCGCACCTCATCCTGCTTATCCATATCCTCCTTCACGATCAGATGCAAAAAGTGTGGCAGCCAGCTCAACTGACGCTGCAAGTTAAAAAGAATGGTTACATTCGTCGTTCTGGGAAAGTAACGTGGTAGTCGCCTCCAGAGATGTTCGCCTTGCGATAGCTTGTTTTTGGGCTTGCCCTTTAATGGCACCATGCGCGACATCTTAAGCAGCTGGCCCAATTCTGGTATGCGATAGTCGGTAACTCGTCCACCAGCACCATCGTTAATGGAGGGCGCTTCGTCCATGGCGGAGCGTGCAATAGATAGGGAGTGCACAAAGATTTCGCCGCCACGAGCAGACAACATGTGGCTGGTTGTCTTGGTGCCCATCTTTCGCGGTACCTCCAGCAGCACAGATCTACCGTTCAGTAGAAAGTTGATCAGACAGGAGCTAGGACGTGAGGTTACATCCACGGGCGTAACATTATATTGTCCAACACATGGCTGCAGATCAGAGGAGCCACAGCCACGAGGTGTACACCACTTAAGTGTTACAGTCTCGTACGAGGTTCCCGGCTTAATACTGGTAGTTAGTGTGAAATCCGGACCACAGACCTTTGTGTGGGCGGCACGTGCATGCAATATTTCCACATCATAATTGGCGCTCGAATTGGCATTCTGTTCCTCCTTCATGGGTATATTGGTCACCGTTGTGCTGGCCAAATCATAGTGGCCCATAATCAAATGCAAAAGCTTGTCCGATATGTTGGGCGCGTTGACTGTGTGTATTTCAACATCCAGCAGAGGTGATATTTCCAAAAGACTCCGATTGGTCACCATTGATTCCACACCCAATGGCACTATATTAAGTATGACCAAATGACAATGATCGATAGACAGACCCTTCTTGCTAGGCGGCCCAACCAAAGCGTTTTGCTGCAACAGTACCGTATTAAAAATGTCCTCCAAACCTATACAAAAGAAAACATAATTGTAATATATGCACGTTCTGCGCTGTAATTACTTACTTTTCATGCTGGTATTATCCCGTGCCGATGTAATGCAGATCACGCGCCCTTCGTTGAGGATTTTGTTGCAGCCAAGTAGAGCCGCTTGCAACTGTTCATCTGTTGGCTCCGAAAGGGCTTCGATGGCAGCCCGCAGCCCATGTATGACTGAATAGTCGGAAGATTGTGGAATGCTGCGCGATGGCACGCTTACCATCATCATTGCGTTTGAAACGTGGGACATGTTCTGTGTGCTCGGGCTCCATGTGTTGACAATGTGGGCCGCGGTGTCGGATACAATGAAACGTACGTGCTTTCTGCCAGGAAACAGATCCCAAACAATGCGACAATACTCTATGGAAGACTCAACGGCACAGGTCCACAAGCTTTTGCTCAGCTGTGTGCCGACATTACTGCCTGCAGCCGCAGTGTCGAGCAGCGGTTTGCCCTTCAGATAGTCCATCGATATATACTGCTCGCTGGATATGCTAAAATAGCGAGTGTGATCCAACACAAAAATTGTTTTTTGGTTGCGTTCAAACATCGTTAATAGATTCTTAAAAGTGTTCACCAAACAAATTATTGGTAAAAAGCTATTCTCAATCAATTTTTTGTTTACAACAGCTGTTGCAACAGAGATCAGTGATGGGCTAAATTAGCATATTTTTGAGTATGTTGCCGTGATTATGAAGAACGATTAAATATCTGAGACAAGCTCTTCGCAGGAACTATAGCATTTAAAATGATATTAAGTTATGATTAACCTCTATGTTTTGAATTGTATAAACATGCAAGTCTGGTAAATCTAGCATCTAACAACTTTTAGTTTTATCAAGCAACCCATGACTTTGGCTGGTTTAAATAAAATGGGAGCATAAATTTCAATAAAATCATGTTATAAAAATAAAAATATCTTAGAAATATGTATCATTTGTATTTATATTGAAAGCTATGCAGACAACATACAGACTAATTTATTGTAACAGTTGATTAAAATTAATCGATACATTTAAAAGGTATCAACCAAAATCTATATCGGTAAGTGTTTCTTACATCACTACTAGAATCACGTTGTTGAATGACGATTTGAAAAAACACGCTCCCACATTATATTTTTAGGATATTTCGTGGTTTTATTGTGACAAAATTACGTTTTAAGTGGGTGTCAACATTGTCAAGACAGAAATCAGAGAAAAATGTCGTGGTTATTGGGTAGGAATCGTCAACAGCCAGCGTCCGAGTTTAGCGGCGGAGCAGATGGAGCTGATAATCCAGAGGGCAATACTGCCGGTGAACGTGGAAACGATGCGCAGCTAACAAAGGCTGAACGCAAGGCCATGGAGGCATATCGGTTTGATTCCTCCGCGCTAGAGCGTGCAGCAGACGCAGCTAAAACTCTAGAACGTTCAAGTAAGTGTTAAACTAGAAAATACAAATTTCATCATAGCTTGTGCGCATTGCATAACCAATGCCATTGATTATGCGTGAACTTCTTTGTGTGCGTCTTTCTTAATATATGTGTGACCTGTTGCAGAACATGCGCGGGAAGCACTGGAGTTGTCTAAGATGCAGGAGGCCACAAGGCAGCAGGAGTATAGTACCAAGGTAAAGGAGTACGAGGCGCACATCGAGCAGGCGAAGGTCGAGCAAAAACGCATTGATCATGAGGAAAGACGTAAGACTCTTATTGAGGAAACCAAGCAGCAGCAGCAACGCGCCCAATATCAAGATCAATTGTCGCGCAAACGCTACGAAGATCAACTTGTTCAACAACAGCGCGTTCAGGAGGAAAATCTGCGCAAGCAGGAGGAAAGCGTCCAGCGCCAGGAGGCCATGCGTCGTCAAACCATTGAGCATGAGATTGAAATGAAAGAGAAGAATCGACTCAAGCTGCTCGAGCACGAGCTGCGCGCCAAAGCTCGCGTGGATCGTGAGAATCGCGACCTCAATCTGGAGAAGATTCGACTGAAAGCAGAAGAGCATCGCACCACAGTGCTGGAGGGCATAAAGTAAGTTCTCAAACTCAAGTAAACTATTATAACTAATCAATGACGAATTGCAGAACTGCTGGTTCAGTATTTGGTGCCGGTGCCGAAGCCATGTTGACTGACTGGGATAAGGTATTGACTGCAGCTGGTGGTCTGTCGCTGCTCGCCTTGGGCGTGTACAGTGCAAAAGGCGGCACTGGTGTTATTTCACGTTACGTTGAAGCTCGCATTGGTAAACCAACACTTGTGGGTGAGACGTCACGCTTTGCGTTCCTTGACGCACTACGGCATCCACTGAACTTTATTAAGCGTCTGCGCGCTAAGCCCACGGATGCGTTGCAGGGCGTTGTCTTAAACCCCAAACTGGAGGAGCGTTTGCGTGACATTGCAATTGCCACGAAAAACACGCGCATCAATCGTGGTCTGTATCGCAACGTTCTGATGCACGGACCACCTGGCACGGGCAAGACAATGTTTGCAAAGAAGCTCGCCGAGCATTCTGGCATGGATTTTGCTATTATGACTGGCGGTGATGTGGCGCCAATGGGTAAAGAAGGTGTCACGGCGATTCACAAGGTATTCGACTGGTCGCATACTTCAAGGCGTGGTCTTTTGCTGTTCGTTGACGAAGCGGATGCTTTTCTGCGTAAGCGTTCATCCGAGAAGATTTCGGAGGATTTGCGTGCAGCGCTAAATGCATTCTTGTATAGAACTTCCGAGCAGAATCCAAAATTCATGCTAGTGTTGGCCTCAAATACGCCGGAGCAGTTTGATTATGCCATTAACGATCGTCTTGACGAAATGGTGGAATTCACGTTGCCCGGTCTTGAGGAGCGCGAACGTCTGCTGCGCCTCTACTTTGACAAATATGTTCTACAGCCAGCGGCAGCAGGCGCCAAGTAAGTTTGAGTCGTCGTCTCAAAATGTATTTTCAGTTGTTAACAAAATTTTATTTTAGGCGTTTTAAACTGGAAAACTTTGACTATGGCCAGTCGTGCGTTAAGATGGCTAAACTCTGCGAAGGCATGTCGGGACGTGAGATATCAAAGTTGGGCGTATCCTGGCAAGCTGCTGTGTATGCTTCCGAGAATGGTACGCTCACCGAAAAAATGGTGCTCGACAGATGCACTGATGCTGCCCAGCAGCACAAACAGAAGGTAATATTGAACTAAATATAAACCTAAAAGTTACAGTATTCATAATATGACTTATTTGCAGATGGCCTGGTTATCGGAGCATGAGCGTGCGGATCATAAATCGATATCCGGAGGTGACTCCGCAGTTGCTAAACCCCCACTAACACTTACTGCCAACCAACTGTGAGCTGAATCTGTCTGTTGACCATCCTACAAAAATTGTTTAGTTTTTAAAATGAACCATAGATTAAGTGCAAACGCGCAAGGCTTTTTCTGGTCATTGGATCATTTAGTGTGTATGTACATTGCATTGTGTGTACACATGCATTTACAATTGTACAAAAATATTGAAAGTCTTGCTGGAATCAGAGATACAATTAAGTTTTACCTACAGATAATTGTATTTTATTATAGCATTGCATCTTAATTGTTACGTGTACAAAGTATAAAAGAGCAATTGCACATTTGAAAGCCCAAGCTTTGTAATGTAATATTTTAAATTAATGCCAACTGCGATAAGCAGCAATTTTCATCTCGTAGCGCCAGCACTGTGAGAGATTTATATTAAACTTCTCGCTGGCGTTGCCGAAAATTTAATTGGCCAGTGTTTTTCGCACACATAATTGATTATTCATAATAAAGAATTCATATTTGTTTGATTAAATATATTATTTTTAGCGTCAGTGTTTGGAAACAATGTTCTGTTGTTTATCAGAAATACATATTATGTATATACTATACTTTTATAGTACTAACATAATCCACCAAAACAGACTAAGCATTTAATGTCTATTAATACGTTATGAAAAAGTACCGAATGGATTTATTACATTAAAAAGCTAAAACTAGTTTTTCCCTATAAAATTTTTAACTTAATTACATTAAAATATTAAAACATAACATCTTATACTTTGTACAGATTATACAGTTGCGGTTAACTATACATCGGGCAATTTGGTGGCATCGGCATTATCATAGCATCCCATATCTGCCTTGTACAATATGCGATTGATGTGGTATTGCACAGTGTATTTTGTGCATGGGCTATATTTGTCAAATTTATGACCAAGAAGCTGCAGAAAGCTAGCATCATCGTTAGACACTTGATGTGGACTACATATGGGATTGCCAATTAGAGCTGCCGTGGTTGGGTAAGTTCTCCGGCTGGCAAAGGCATTTATTGATACGGGTTCCTCTTCTTCTGGAAAACTAGTAATATTGAATTGGCTTTTGTTGTTGTGTACTTCTTGGTGGGAATACGAATTGCCAGAATCAAGCAGTTGACTAGAAGATTGGTCCAACTCATTTGGCAGCTCACGCTTGTTAATGCCAACGCTCATAAACTGACTGTTTTCGTTAAATATATTGGAGCCTACATCAGAAAGGGGCTCCAGCTGCTCGGCAGTTTCATCAAGTCTAAATTCCAGTTTTTCTGATTTGATAAACAAATTATGTGGATCCGTTTCAAATGTGAGCTGGGAGGACAAGGATCCAGAGTTTGGCTTTGCAAAACGTCGACGCTGCTTTTCGCGGAGCACTAAGTCGTATGTTGCGGGATGTTTGCGCTTCAAATGGCGCATCAGGTTCTCCGAATGCCTGCCAGCCATATCGAAGTAACATACTTTGCAGGTGCTCTTGCGTACTTCATCGTTGTAAATGAAGTAATTGTTAACTGGATTTTTACACCGCTTTAGTGGCATTTTTAATCACGATAAACTGTTGTCAAACACAAAAACAGCCAAATCAGTTGACCACAAGCAATTAAGATATCGTTTATTGTAATTGTAGCTATCGATTATATCCATATGTAATGTTGAGCAACATTTGCCAATAGCTCAGTACCGCCAAAATTCAAATTTTGGCATTTAACACCGGTTTTTTTTTTAAACTATTTAACTTCGCAACAATATACTAACATAATTTTACAACATTGCATTAACTAGTTCTAATTACTGCACTTACAAAGTTTTGTTTAGTTTCTTATTATTAAAAACAAAAAATCCCAAAAAAAAAATAAAATAAAAATTATTGTAAGCTGTTAATAGCATTACAGACAATGTTAAGCCTTTGGGTGACCATAAATACAGATGTAGCGTTAGTGTTGGTTAAAATAAATAAAAGATATAACTTTGGGGGTATGATAAATGGAAATGGAAATTGAGGATGAGTTTAGAGCACCAGACCAAGCCAATATTGGTTTAAATGCTCAATCTTGTCGCGTGTGCCTGGAATCACACGACACTACACTATGCCTTCGGGGTGTTATTGAATATAACGACCTCAATGTAGAGCTGTGGCAGCTGTTGGAATCCGTATCCAACGTTAAGGTAATAAAAAGAAAAGTGCAAATAGAGCAAACCGAATCTTCTAGTTTTAACAAAAATATCTTGCAGTTCAACTGGAACGAACCGCATCTACCCTCACAACTGTGCCAAAGATGTACGCGACGTCTGATCAGTGCTTATGAGTTTATTCGAGAGGTAGAAAGGTCCAATGAGACGCTGCAAGAATTGTGCACTCAGCTGGTGGAGGAAGAATCGAGTGCTGCCGTGTTGGATGTTGATGAGTATGAGGAATTAGTTCAAGAGGAAAATAATATTGTGCAGCTAGATGAATGCGATTCCGTCATTGAACTACAGGAGCAGGTGGAGCTGGCACCGTCAGAGGATACACCTTATGAAGAGACTCTCGTGCTTCATAATGAAGTCGACGAACCAATCGAGGACACTGTGAACGTACTTGTGCAAGAAGACTCCGATGCAGAAATTACCTTTGAGCCAGTTACTCTGGAGGAGCGACCGTCACAGTTGGGTATGCGCTTGGCGCATTCCCAGAACTATATATACAAATGTGCCAGTTGTCCACGGAATTTTGCTAAAAATAAATCACTGGAGCGTCACTTTGCCACAGCTCATCGGCAAGCAGCAAATGTGGCTGCTCAGGAACTGGCTAAAGAATATATCAGCAGCGACGCACTGATCTGCGAACACTGCCCACGGCTATTCAAACGCCAGGATACACTGCGTCGACACATGCTTGCATTTCATCCCGAGATGGTTGCCGTCAACGGAGATACAGAAGATTCTGCCATCAGCTTGCCGCCAAAGCGTACAGCAAAGCGTCGTGAATGCCCACACTGTGGTATTAGCTTTCCTGTTTCCAGCCTGACAATACACATAAGGCGACACACCGGCGAGAATCCGTACAAGTGCGATCAGTGTGAAAAGGCATTTCCTCGCAGCCAGGACCTTAGTCTGCACAAGCGACAGCACACCGGCGAGCGTCCCAGCGAATGCAAAATCTGCGCCAAGAAATTCATCTCGCAAAACAAGCTGGCTCGCCACATGCGCCTGCACACTGGCCATCGACCATATGCCTGTGATAAGTGTGACATGACGTTTGTACAGTCCAACGATCTAAAAATTCATGTGCGCCGGCACACGGGAGAGAGACCGTACGCATGCGGCGTTTGCAACAAGAGTTTCGTTTGTGGCTCCCTCTTGAACATTCATCGCAATCAGATGCGGCACTTTGAAACTGTACGAGAGGGCGATGAATACCTCGACCCTGATCCTTATGAGAAAAGTCGCGTCAATAAGCGACGTGCCGTGGACATTGAACGGATGCGTTTGAAGCGCGAGGAAGACTCAATTCCAACAATGCTGCGGCCCTACAACTGTGGAGTGTGTGGGGATACCTTTAAGAGCGGGGCATTGCTCACAATTCATCGAAATAAAATGTCACACTATGAGATCGGCAAGGTTGATTACGGGGATCCTTATGAGCAGAGATATAAGGAGCAGCAACACCTCAGAACATTAAAGAGCGAGGAGCAGACGTATATTTCAGTTGGGAACGATTGAAAATTTCTTTAGATCTTATAAAAGCTACAAATTTTATTAAAATACGTTAACCATTATGATAAACCCTAACTATACATTAAAATAAACCATAACTATGTAAATATTGTGCTAAATATATAATACTCTTAATTATGTTAAGATTGGTGTATTTATTTGTGTATGTCGCATAAAATATGCATAAATATGTGAAATATTTTCTTTGAACTTGAGAGTTTTTTATTAAATGCCATTTTTGCATTTTGTTTTCGTTTACCCTCAAATATAACAGCTGTTACTTTTGCCCAGGCGCGTAGGTAGCTTGTGCCAAGGGGGGCTTAAGCAAAATACTGGCTTCAGCAAAAATCGACAGTTGTATTTGTTATTTTATTATTAACAATATTCAAACGGTCACCAACGCGCAACAAAAGTCAACTTGCAAATTAACATTATCGCCGGCTGACCCTGTGTTCTTTGTTAAGCCATAGCTTTGTATAAATACAAACATATAAACAAGCAAAGAAAAGAAATATATATTTCTTAACGTTGCTATGTATAACATGGCTGGTATGACTTTCAGTCTGAGTTGAAGCGTTCCCCAAACTGGTTTGCGGCACACAATCACTTATCAAATTTCACGAGATTCACTTGTAAACGCATTTCAAGCAAATATTTTACAGATTGCAACTTTCGGCCAGTATTTTTATTTTCAAATAAAATTGTATATTAATATTTATATACATAAATGCATAAAGTTCACTTTTCAAAATTGTTTCTCACGCTTTTGCATTTTGTTACAAATATAAAAAAAAAATGCCGGAGCATTATTAGCTAATGGGATATAATAAGTTTTGTAAAATGTTAACTTTTATTTAAATTAATGTGTGTATGTGTTTTGCAGCTTTCGGACTTGCGTCCCTGTCTACGTCCCTGACTTTTACAGTTATATGGGGTAGTTTTGCTGCCTTTTAACTTTAGGGTTGCAATGCACTTGCAGTTGCGTTAAAGCATAAATCGAGCATAAAAGCAAAACTTTTTCGTTGTTAACTTATGCAATTGGTATTGCTTTAAAATCGGTGACGTAACACGCAAGATATATGTAAACAAAAAGACGACAACATATATATGTTAATCATTGTATCGGATAGCATAAGAGCCAGTGCTTAAGTTGTAATTGTTTTGCGTAATATGCGCACAAAGTTCATCAACCAAAAGTAAGCCAAAAATCAATAAACATGTGATTTGTGTGACTTGGTCGTCAAGGCAAGCAATTAATAACTCAAATTTTTCACCACAACAGAAAACCAAGAAACTAAAAACCAAATAAGCCAAAATGGACGGCAGCAAGCTTGGCGATGACACCTGTGGTGAGCCAGATATGGACGTGTCCTCACAATTCATGCTCAACGATTTGCAACTGGCAGCTGAACTGGGTAAAACACTGCTGGAGCGCAATAGGGAGCTGGAGATTATGTTGAAGGAGCACAAAACCCGAAACGAGGAACAGCAACGCGAAATATTGCATTTGCGTAAACAAATTAATGCCATGACCGAGGTGAACGATACACGCTTGAAAGTCTACGAGCAGTTGGAGGTGGGCATACAGGAGTTGGAGCGTGGCAATCACCGGCTAACATTGGAGAAGACGCGCGACAAGAAGCAAATCAAATCGCTGGGTGCCAACATCGAGTGTCTTGAGGCACGCTGCGAGGAGCTCAATCAGCAGCTGGATGAGACACGTCAGAGGCTTAGTGCGGAACGGCGTAAGAATGAAAAGCCTGTTCAGCAGCAGCAGCAAGAGCTCAGCACAGATTTGCTCAGTTTACCCAAATCGTGGACATCTCACAACACTTCCGATATGAATGCCACGCCCATAGGGAACAACAACTCATTTGCTGCCAAGGCGAACTCAACGGGCATCACTGAGCTATCCCACGCAAATGATCGATTGATGACCATGAGAGATGTAGGCAGTCCAGAGGAGATTATTGAAGCAGCGGCTGCCGCCGGCATCAAGGGTGACGATAATGAGGAGCTATTAAGTCTGATAACTGATTTGGAGCTATTGCGTCGTAATTTCATGGCGGAAAAGCAACGTAATGTCGAACTGGAGGAGCAGCTGGTGTCCATTATCCAAGAGAACCAATCGCTTCAGAGCCGTAATGCAGTCACAAGCACCAACGAGGAGATGATGTCCATGCAGGATGAGTTCTCGCTGTTGGATGATGTCAGGCAGGGCCAAATGTGCAGCCGCTGCTTGCGTGTCATGGAGGAACAGGCCTCCAACAATGATGGACAGTCATCCGTGGGTCAAACGGAAGATGTGGCCGAAGATGACGATCGGAGTCTGCTAGGCAGTGAGTTTAGTTCACAGTTGGCGGACAATTGTGCTGAATTTTCAGGTAAGCTCAATGCACACGAATTGCTGGAGTTGAAAACCGCTGGCAGTCCGAATCCATATCGTGATCTTGTCGAGAAATACGAAGCTCTGCTGGAGGTGCAACGCACATCAAATGTACGCAAGGGCAATCCAGTAAACAGCGACATCAATGGCATCCATGTGCCAAACGGCGAGCAATCTAATCAGACACCTAAGGCGGTGGTACAGGAAACAAGTACAAGTGCCAGTAATGCAGGAGCGGATAATAATAAAAATGCAGAGAGTGCACGGGGCAGAGCGTCCACCGAGTTTTCAGAGGCGGAGACCTCGTCGTCAGGCTTTTCGGAGGAAACCTGCAATAAGTATACACAAACGGATGAGCGTCCCGGATTCTTCCTGTGTTCAATTAGCAATGGCGAGGAATGTAAGCTAAGCATTTACGACGATGTCAGCCCCATTGGCTCACATTTCCAGAGCCGTCCCGAGTACAGGGAGCTGTTTAAAGAGATCTTTGGTGTGCTGAAGAAGGCCGCCGACAACAAAGAGGATGCGGAGAAAGCAAAATCTTTAGATGAGGATGGAACACAGCCAAAGAATGAAATAAACACAATGACCAACGATGTGCCAGCCAACGAAGAATTCTCTGTGGACTTTGGTGATGATACGCAAAGTATTATATCATCTGTGTTTTCCGATCAATCGTTTGCCATGTCTGAATGCGTCACTAAGCTGGAACGCAAGACGGCCAAAAAGCATATTATCGAATGTAAAAATCAAGAGAATAGGCCCTCCCAGGCAAGCTCCACGTCCATTGCACAGGTTGGGGTCACCTCGCAAACGGATGCCAATAAATCAATTGAAGAGAATGGTCGTGTCCTGACGCCACTGAAGCGTGAACCACTCGAATACTTGACCGTTGGCGTGGGTGTCAAAAAGCGGAATCGTCGCAAGAATCGCAGTCTACATATTAATGGTAGTCGAGTTGAATCACCACTGGCACAACCATCTCCGCTAGCCCAACCCAGTGCACCGCATAGTGCTCGTCGCACTCGCAAAGACTTTGTGCCAATGAATCCGGAAATGTTTGGAATGGAGCGCTCGGTGGTCCGTCGGGTGCCATCAGATCGCTCAAGCACCGAATGGAATGGCTCCCCAATGGTTATCTATAATCGAAATCTAAGCGCACATCGAGCAAATAGGTCCGGCCGCGTCGTCGAAGTCAATGGCGTTGAGTTCCATCCAAATACGGTGTCGCAGGAGTTCCACAAGCTGAAGAGGCTTGATCTGTCCTATGCTGAGGTTTTGCGTCGTGCGGAAGCTTGCGAGCATCAAACGCAGACGGTTCGTTCACAGCGAACACAACATTCGCGCTGGAACAATACTAAAAGTCAACCTAATCGTCGTCAAAAGTAAATCTAAATGTGGTAATGTCTATATTTTTATTATTTTAAAAACTATTGCTAACTGACAAACATACTCTTTCTCGTAGTGACTAGGGAAAGCATAATGTTGGCTCAAATTGCCGAATTTAGTGCACAAGATTTAATGTGTAATTTTTGTCTTTAATCTAAAAGATATAAATTTCTTTGTAGAATTTGTGTTTGATATTATTTTATATATGTATGTAATTCCAAATTTAACTAAAAAGCTATTCGACATCATTCCCATTTTTACTAAATTGTATCATCTAGCCATATTTTGAATTTAGTATGAAGTTCTTTAAGATATATAATAAATAAGCATGTGTGCCAAGTCTATGATAACTACGATAACACGCCGCGACCAAATCTTTTCATAATGTCAATCGATTTTCGTCTTTGGGATTCTGGAGTTGTTTTGCTCAAATAATTAAAATCTCGAACTAGTCAGAAATAAAATTGCTTATGCTTGCATATTTCGTATTAAGAACAAATCTCTGACATTGAAATAAATAAAATTACTTATTGTTTTATGAACCTGTCGGTTGGACGTGATTCGATTGTTATCTTAAGGGTAAATACTAAACGCATACATCTTTCTATAATCTTAACGAACTCCGGCCATCAAATAAATTCATTGTATAGATAAGCATTAATAATTAACACATTTGTAATAATTTTATTATATTTTCTAAGCTGCATTAAAGAGTATCAATGTAAACAGAAGACGACTTAAGGTAATATATATTTTAATTGCGCTTGCGATTCTGATGTGACGAGGAATGGGAGTTGTGTGTGCTGCGCGAATTGGAACGGGATCGAGTCCGCTCCCGATGTTTGTTATAGCTGCTACTCTGGTGGCTGCGACTGCTGCTGTGCCGAGAGCCTCGACAATAGCTGCTGCTGCCACCATCCTCTTCTGCAGAGTGGCTGGAATATCGGTGTTTGTAACCATCCTGTTGTCGATGACGCTGCTTCTGGCTGCTATAACGCTGACCATGTCGTTCACGATCACGATCATGTTCGCGACTCTCGTGCCTACTTCGATGACGTTCATAACTATGTCTACTGCTACTAGTGTGATCCTTGCGATGCCCCTTGCGACTGGAGTCGCTTCGTTGCCTTTGACTGCTGCTACCTCTGTTCTGCCGGTGGCTGCTTCTGCCATGTTTTTTTGCAGCGACTCTGCTCTGAGTACTGCTAATATGGCTTTTACTGGATTTGAAACTGTTCGAGCTTGTATTGGTGTTCCTTGAGCTGCTTCTACTACTATCACCGCTGCTGGAAGACGAGGAAGAGGAGGACTGGCGACGTCGGCTTTTTGACTTATTCGATGTTTTGTGTGCTTTGTCAAACGCCTTGTTTGCGGCGTCAAGCATGCTTGCCATGGATTCAGGCATTTGTAGCAAATTGGTAGCCGGATTCGGCACGGGCTTTAGTTGCTGCGGCATTAAGCTGCTACTTGGCGCAGGCGCCACTGCTGCTACTTGACTAACAAAGCCCAGCTGTTTGCCGTCCTTGTTGTCACTAAATCGCGTGGTACGCTCTTTTCGACTAAGTCGTTTTACTATAAGATTTGCGAAGAGTGAGAAAACTATAATGTTTTGTCTGAGATTGAACATACCATTAAACTGATGTAGCTTATCATGCGTAGATGTAGTCGTTAATATAGTTGCTGCATTAACATCGCCTCTTGAAGTGTCAGTATGCCGCTGATCGCTCAGAGTCCTCTGCCTGGCAGCCTCTGTTTGCTCAAGTTCTAGCTTGCGATTATGCTGCAGCTTTTGCTCGTCTGTTTGCTCCTGCAGCGACACACGTTCCTCGATATCATCAATGACTTTTTCAAATGCACGTTTGCTTTTGCGTATGCGTGCCTGAAAATGGAGTGGTTAAAATATAAATTATATGCTCTCTTAATGATACTTTACCTTTAGCTCGTCCACGCTTAGTTCAATACAATTATCCACATTCTTGGAAAATGAATCGATGTGTTCGACTTCCCCGCCATCGTTATCATCCACACTTTTATCATTTTCGCTATCGCTCGAAGAATCGCCGTAGACAGCTAATCCTATAATTTAAATCAATCGAGTGCTAATTGTTGCTGCCAAGCGTACATTGAAGGAGGCGCGCTTTTCAATTTTGTTCATTTGTTTTTGGATATATATTTTGTTTTCAGTTAAAAAGAGTTAAGCATAGATGGAGAAAAAGTTTAACGAAAAGCAGGGTACCAAATTTGACCAGCCGAAGAAATTTATATTTTTTTTAAGTTTATAGTTTTTTTTTTGTTTTCAGACCGATTGATCTTTAAAAAAAATCAAACTGAATTCACGAATCTGAATAAAATATTTTAAATTAGCCAATCCCGTTCACGATATAACTAGAATACTTTAAACATAAAGTTGTAGGGTGGAAACAGGGGTATAGGGATTGGGGTTAAGCAAAACTCAGACTACCTATTAAACATAAGTGTTCATGAACATACGAGATAAATTGGAATTTGTTACTTACCCAAATTGCCGGTAATGGAGGACAAGGCGCTTTTGCGAATCACTTGGGCTGATGACGCTTTTGATTTACATACACATATATATTATACATTACGATTATATATAGTCAGATGCATGTGATTTGATTGTTTTTTTTTGTCTTAGGTAGGTAATATAAGCAGTGACAAAAAATTAAAATGAATTTTTCAAACTAGTTAACGATGGCTCGAGAATCATTACATTAAAAGTCGATTCCCTCCCGATTCTGGACATTTCCAAACGGTTTCAGCGTCTTTTTTTTTCATAATAGCTCACCTTACTTGAGCATTTTCCACACGAGCATAAAAAATACCTATAAATATTTGTACTTACACAAATTCACACACTTAATTTCCTACTGCAAAAGATCTGTTGGGATAATCTTAACGTTCTATAGTTTATAAAAAATGTACCTTTAGCGCGATGCGCTTTGAGTGTTTCGGTAGCAATAGCAGCAATCTCTTCGTTTGTGGTTTCCAGCAGTATTTCGGTTAATGTGCGACGCACAACAAGCATCTATAGATTGGTTTTATGATAGATTGGTTTGCACAACTTCAAAAGCCTGTCGTTAAAAAAGTGGCGCCAAACAATGAAACCGATAACCACTAATCGTCTTAATCGACCAGAAAAAAAAACGACACTTACTAAAATTATTCAAAATGACTTTCAACAAGACTTGAACATTATCTATAGGATGATATGTTTCGTACCGAGAACAAAATGAATCTATGTCACCATAAGAGCATAGTATATAATGCAAGAAGAGCGACCATAGTTCTTTAGGGTTGAATCACAACCTCTACCAGAAACTATAAGCTAATGTAGTTTTAGAAGAATAATTTCTATTTCAAATTATTATTCAAATTATATTGCTTGTGTTGTAGTATCTCGGCCACGATCCGGTTATAGGTTTCATTCCCTGGATGAGCGCACTTTATGTCAAAATTGTGATGCCTACCAAATCTGCGAGTCTTTCTTCGTAGTTTTTACCACTTAATGCAGCTTCAGCATTGGCTGCCCTGGCAACTGTTGCAACATCGTGTCCACTGACTGAATCTTGCAGCTGCTGCTGGTTGTCCTTATCATCGTCGTCCTGCTCGTCCTCCTCGTCGCTGTTACTATGTTTACTCAATACATCATTACCTAAAAGCTGAGCCATGTTGGGCGCATAAGATGCCTCCTCAGGAGGGGCAATTGAATCTTCACTGTCGCTTGCCTGAATTTCAAGTTCATGTTAATTGCAGAGCGTTCTGTTCAGTTACTTTAGACACTTTGGTCTGTTGTGCATTATATGTGTGCATTTGGGCAACCAATTAAGTCTGATGTTGCACTCGGCACTTGTACAAGTCAAAATTGAGTCAAATGCAGCCAGAGACGCACTACTCTACTTACCACGTTCGACATGTTCAAGAGATTAACAGGTGTTGTTAGTATTTTGCTTGATACTTGCTTAACATTGATCGATGGCAGCTCGATCTCCGGCGATGATTGTTGTTGTTGCTCTAGCTGACGTTGTTTCTCACGTTCCATTTTCTCTAAGCCCTCTCTGCAAATATGATGCATGCTGATGACCACTGTATTTTCTTGTCTTTTCTTCGTCCTTACCTAATCCATGCTGGCAACATTTTACGTTTGTTTGCATCAATTTCGCTGCTCGAAATACCGGCTCCGCCGCCAGCGCTGGGATTATTCTGCGGAGGCTGATGCGGTGGCACCGGCATCTGCGTTGATTGATTGGGATTGCAAACGTTTAGTTTTAAGAGTGATGGAATATGGGAGGTGGGATGGTTGCGCGTTGACCAATCGTTCCACTGCTGTGTGCCAACACCGACTAAAGTTGTGTGATAAAAAAAAATGTATAAACGACAGCTTAATTAACAGGTAATAGCAACTTACCCGCATCGATGGATGGCACTGCAATGGGTACATCATTGGCGCTGCCAGCTAACCATTGGGATTGCGTAACAACGGGAGGAGGTGGCATACTCTCAATATGGTGCATCGCACGTAAATTATTTTCATTTTCCTCTTCATCCATATCCATGTCCATTTCCGCCTCGCCGTGCTCCTCGTAGTGTGTTTCACTTTTTATTGGTTGCAGACGTACTGCCGGCTGCAGCTGATGCTGGTGGTGTTGATGTTGATGGTATTCAGGGGTATTGCTTATGATCGGCGGCGGAGGTGCGATCGGCATATTTATGCTAAAATTAGCCAGAGGAGACGCTGTTGACGAGTCGCGCATGTGTATCCATTGCTGTGCCAACTGTGCCCAATCTATGCTGCCTTGCATGTTCACTGGCATGACTGGCGTTGCTGCCCCTAGTGGATTGCTCATAGTAGAACCGGGAACCGGACCAGGAACCCGACCTGGGGCAGCTAAAAAATGTGGTGTTTGCGCCATATATTGATTGTGTTTGTTAAAGCCCATATTGGCATTAGTGTTGCCACCGGGAAACATCGTGTGTGGTACTAGTATTTTCACTTTGTGATAATTTGCATCTATCTCAGTTTAGCACAATTATCTAAAACGATTTTTCGTCTTCTACGCCATTTTCTTGCTCTATACAGAGAGACAGTCGCATTGCAGCAGGAACATATTAAACATGAACACTACCTCCGTAACTGTTACTTATCACAAGATTTAAAACCCGTAACTCAACAGTAAGTTTTTTAAAACATGCAATTGTACACTGAGAACAAGATATCAAATTCAAAGAACGTTGTCGACAATATAAAAACGATGCCATTTTGATTTAAAGAACACTTCGTGTCTTTATATTTGTCCTTATATAGCGGTGAAACGCGACTTAATACAAAAATCACTGTATTGCTCTTCACATAATCGCATGCAGCTGTTCTATTATCTGTTATCGATTATATATACGAAAGTAATCGACAATCACTAGGCAACGGAAACACCCGCTTCTCAATTCAAACGAACGGCATTTTATTTTCACACAGGTCAAAGAGTGCCAGACTAGAATTTTACCCGATTGACATTTTTACTTGCTTTCATATTGGCAAAACAATAAAATTAAGTGTTTTTATATAGATATATTAAATAAAATGTCGCACAAGCCAAACACTGTGCTGCGAAATAAAGAAAATGCATTACCCAAGCCTGGAACTGGGACTTTTGCTGCAGTCGCTGCAATTGCAATGCCGAAAAAGCAGATGCTGTTAACTAAGAAGGTGCGTATATTCTAAACTGGTGTTTTTTATTGCGCTTAAACATTGCAATACTTACAAACATGCACAGCCAACAATAGAGAATGTAGCGCTCGCGCAAAGCAACAGCAAAGCTGCCGCAGAATTAACAACAAAAAAGGCTCAGATAGGTGCACATCAACAGAAACAAATGGCAGCTCCTTTAGCTTCAGCTGCGAATAACAAAAAAGCGGATATGGGTTTGGCCAAGATTGAAAAGCCAGCGCCGTCTTCAGCCACTGGAAGCACCAGCAGCAACCGAACTGAGAAGGAAAAGACTGGTAAGCATTTTAAACTATAACTGCACTTAAACATACAGCTAAAAATGCAAATCTCTACAAAGAAGCAACAACAGCTAAACCCAAAAAGACATGGGCTTTAAGCAACTTTGACATTGGTCGTCAGCTGGGGCGCGGCAAGTTCGGCAATGTGTATTTGGCGCGCGAAAAGGAATCGCAGTTTGTTGTAGCCTTAAAGGTCCTTTTCAAGCGACAGATTGGCGAGTCAAATGTGGAGCATCAAGTGCGTCGCGAAATCGAAATCCAATCGCATCTACGAAATCCACACATATTACGCTTGTATGCCTATTTTCATGACGAAGCTCGAATCTATTTGATATTGGAGTACGCGCCTCAAGGCACTCTGTTCAGTGCACTCCAAGCGCAACCACTGAAACGCTTCGATGACCGCCAGTCAGCAACTTATATTAAAGCACTGTGCTCGGCTCTCTTATATTTACATGAACGTGATATCATACATAGGGATATTAAACCAGAGAATCTGCTATTGGGTCATAAAGGTGTGCTGAAGATTGCCGATTTTGGCTGGTCGGTCCATGAGCCGAATTCAATGCGAATGACGCTATGCGGCACTGTTGATTATCTACCACCCGAAATGGTGCTAAATAAGCCGCATACCAAAAATGTGGATCTCTGGAGCTTGGGTGTGCTATGTTTCGAACTGCTAATGGGTCATGCACCATTCTATTCAAAAAATTTTGAGGAGACATACAAGAAGATACTTAATGTTGACTATAAGCTGTCGGATCATGTTTCCAAAGCAGCAGCTCATTTAATATCTAAGCTATTAGTTTTAAATCCGCAACATCGACTGCCGCTGGAGCAGGTCATGGTGCATCCATGGATAACAGCTCACGCACAGTGAAACCCTGACACTGAATCTTAAGTTTTATTTGATGTTCGTTCGTTTTTTTTGTTTTGAATTTTTCAGTGTTCAGTTAATGTTTCAGATTTATATCAATATTTGTTAAAATTATGCCCAAGCGCCGTTAATTCAATTATCGCACTCAATATACATATTTATTAAGCTACAAAATTATATAGATATGATTTAACATTTATGTAATTCAATTTATTATGCTTCAAATAAAGTTTCCGTGTTCCAAATTTAGACACGTTTTTGTTCGATTTTCAATTCTCCACTTATGCGCTAACTAAATTACTATTTCAGGGTATCAACTTAGCATATACTTGTAGATACGTATATATATAAAAATGAGTATAGACACAATTGTTTAGAGCAACGAAAAAATGCAGCTTAGCAAGTTTTTATCACAGAAAACAAAGTATATACTTACAACTCGGGGATATAAATGGCATTAAAGCCAACTGCAAGCACTAATTAAATAACGTAACGATATAAATAGTTGCAAAATCGCAACCAGTCTTAACTTAAAATTTGGCATGCCAAATTATAAAATGAACAGTTGGTTAAAGTTAGTTTATGACTTAAATAATTTTTTAAAATATACAATTGTTGCAAAAACCAATTAAAACGCAAATAAATATGAAAAGAAAAATGTTGAGAAACTATCAAATCTAATTAAGTATTGCAGTTGGCTAGTAGCCGCTGCGAATGTATTCTACTCTCTTCCATGAATTTCTACAAAACACAGTTTGCTCTCTAGCTTTAAGAATTTATACCAATAAAAATGGGACTGAACCTTAATAACTAAAGTGGCTGGCTTTCGGTTTTTGTTTTTATCTAAATATGCTATTCAAGTGTGCCAGGAGAGATGCATTCATAAAATACTAATGTGAACGATAGATTGTTGGATCTTTAGTTGATTAATTTCTAACAGGCGCGTCGGCGCCCGGCTTCCGTGCCGGCACGTTGTAGTCATCCTCTGAAAAGCGTAAGCAGTTAGCAAAAAATTCAATATATTCGAATTATAAAAATTACCATCTTGGTCTTCATCCATGCCATCCTCTAAATGCACACCGTCGGCAAACTCCTTGCCTTGATCCCCAGCGATCTCATTGTTTAAGTTTTCGAGCAAGTGCTGAGGCTGCTTGACCGCCACATCGCCAAGCATGTCATCGTCATCATCATCTCCGCCGCCGCCGCCACCAACAGCCCCAGCTGCATCGGCAGCCAGCAGTTTGTTGTCCGCCTCGGCCACATGTGGCACACCGAGATCTCCATCAAATAAATTATGCTCTGCGCCAGGCAAATTAAAGTTCTGCTCGTTCAATGCATCCTTCACCTCATGCGCACCAGAGTCGCCTTGGTTCTTATTTGACTCCAAATCATTGACCACATTCATATACCGATTGTTGTTTTCGTTTTTTGGCAGCTCTTCGGCTGCCGTATCCATATCCGCAGCTGGTTCAGCTTTTCCATCAAAATTATCTGGAATTGGCGCCACGTTTTCAGGCAGCTTGCGCTCTACCTTACCTTCTGCCGATGGCTTGGCCGGTGGCATAGCCAATGGCGGCTGCCCACTACTGCTACTGCTGCCAGCAACCTTGGGCGCCACAGAGGCATTTACCGCGGCGTCTCCATTTGGCGTACTTGAGCTGGACTTTCGAGGCGCACTTAAAGGTGAAACAGCGGCACTGGCGGCGCCGGCTAACGCGGGCTGCTCTTGCTGATGCTGTTTATCAGTTTCATCCGATAAAGTTTTAGGCGACTTGGGCACAATCTGAAAATTTTCAACAGAATTTAATATGAGGCTGTGATTGTTGCGCAACTCGAAGCGCTGCATGGGTTGGTCTTGGAGTTCCCTTCGCTGCTCCGAACCGGCACCGACACCATGGATTATAGTTGTTGAGTTAGTTGGATGTTGACTTGACCTGGCAATGCTAATTCTGTACAGCCCTTGACTCACTTGCACTTGCTCGTTGAATGACTTATCATTGCGCGGCTTCTCAATGCTGTGCGCCAGCTGTGCGGGACTTGATCTACGCGTGGGCGTACTCTCTGGCGACAGCGAATCAGCTGGCTTAATAAGCTGTTGTCGCTGTTCCTGCTGTTGTGGCTCGAGTTTGCAGTTTGCCTTTAATTCAGTAAGCGTCACCTCCAGGGTGTGCGTCTTGAGCTCCGATTCCGATAAAAGTGTCTCATACTTGACCTTAGAGTACAAAACATATTCAAAAAAATATTAAAACTAATAAACATATATGCTAACCTTCCATGCAGCTGCGTCTTGCTGTAGTTGCTTCAATTGCGATAATAACAAGTTTGTATCTTCGATATGTTTTTTCTTGATCCTTGCACAATCCTCCTGCAGTTCAGTATGCTTGCCATCGAGAAGCTTAAACTTGCTAACTTGTACATCGTATTTCTGTTGCATGGAACGTTCAACTTCCTGTTGCTTAAGGAACTCCTCCTGTATGGTTTGCTTTTCGGATCGCATAGCTTCCAACTTTTTCTCTACTGTCAATTTGTCGTCAGTCAGTGCTAAAAATGTGTGCAATATGAATACACGTTAATATCAAGTTGGGTCTTTGAGACTGCAACTTACATTGCAGCTGCAAATTTAATCCCTCTTGGTTTTGCTCGCAACGTAAGCGAAAGGCTCGAGTTTCGTCCAGTTGCTGTTGGGACATGTGGTAAATGACAATCATCATAATGAGCACAATGAACATGCTCATAAGTATGCATATTCGGACGCGCACCGAACGCGCAAAACGTGCCGTACTCATTCTTAATAGTTATATTTTTAATGGCTGTGAACGTATCAATATTATTATTTTGATCCAGTCGACGAAACGAAAAAACTAAGCAAAAGTGTATCAAGTGCTGTAAAATGTTATACATACAGTGTTGCTGAGTTGTTAGAGCGTTGCCAGAGTCTGGTAATTGGTAAATCGAATTTGCTCAGCTTTTTGCTCAATACAAAATATACATTTTAATGCTCAGTAGTACACGCCGGCAGCTCGTTAAGAGAGTTCCCGTCGCGGAAAAAAGCATAAACGTTTTGAGCTTTCGTTTAAGTCGATTGCCGCACGCTGACGACAACGCGCCGAAAATCGTACGAAACCAAATACTATATACATATATTTCATATATACAGGCATATGTATTTAAAAGTTGTTTATTAACGCAACTAATAAGTGAAAAGTGTACAAGTCAATTAAAAGTCCTCTGCCAACAAACAACAAATTATGTGAGTTTTACAGAGAATAACAACAAATTCAATATATATGTATGTAAATACATAAAGACAAAAACACTTTTGTATATATGAAAATCGCAAGTGAGCGTCAATCAATTTAATTTTCAGCGAGATGCCTGCTGTTCTATTATATGTATTCATACATATGCAGATTTGTACATCAAAAATTACGTAAAAGTTTGCCAAGTGGCTAAAACAGTCAAAAACGAAAAAAACATCCAAACATATAATCAGTATATTGATGTTTTTACCTGTTTAACTGGATTTGATAAAAGCAACAGAAACAAAGCAAAGCAAACAACAAAACTCTCCAAAAACTGAACAAATGTCTCGCTTAATTTGTTCGTCTCGGTCTTTTTGGGCAGTAACAGTAATCGATAATGTGAAATGGCTTGATAACAACAATTTCTTAGAGAAACATGCAAACGTTCATATGTTTGTATGATTACACAGAATGCACATGATCTTATGTACATACAAACATATATAACCTTTAATCTAAATGGGTTTATAATGTTATAATAATAAAAATTTGTTAATCGACAATTCTTTAGCAATTTTTGCCTTCTTCAGAACGATGTTGCTTGGCCGCAAATTCCTGTTGTTAAAGATAACAAAGTCGAACAAAAAAATTTTGGTTAAAATACATAGATGACACAATACTCTATTTTTATTATAAAATCAACCAAAATACGTTACTGATTAAACTAGTGAATTCAAGAGAGAAACTTAAAAATTTACAGATATCTTGTTTTTTTTTTTTTTTTTTTATTCTATTTTATATGGAAGGTTTTATAAAACATTAATAAAGTTATATTTCTTCCGATTGCTTATCTACCGCCCCGATGTTGGAACAGCGTTATTGAATTATGCCCTAACAGATAATTTAGAATTTGAACAAATGAGCTAAATAAGTGCTTTTACTGATTCAATTAACACTTTAGCGTTATAAAAACTCAACATATATGTGTAGTCTAATGTAAGTCAGTAAATATGACACATTGAAGTCGCATTGTATGTAAGCGTTCCCATTTGATATGGATGGCTAATCTCTGAATAGTCAGAACCCTCTTTTTGTTGCAAATTAATAGACCTTGGACACTCGCTGTGTGACAGTTTAACTGATATCGCTTTTATCAATTTAGGGTGAACAAGACCAAAGCTAAAGACCGCATACAACTATAAGTACTATAAACTGGAAAAGTCAGTAACATCTGTTGTACACCCAGGGAAAATAGTAGTATTAATAAGCATATTTGTGGTTAATTCATCAATTTTTTTAGTTATTGATTTGGCATCAAATACCAATATGCTTAACTTAACATGTGCACTTGTTAAAGTCAGTGAAACTGTAAAATTAACGTTGTTCAAATTTAATAAAGTGGCGACGATATTAATACGTAATGGCAAAAATTTGTATTTTTTAGTTTAATCAACATGTCTTATAATTGAATTAAGTACGCTTTATAGCTAAACACCGTATTAAAGAACTATTTTCATAGTGGATTTTTGTGTGGTTTTTTCTTTGTGTACATAAACAGTTCAATGTGTATATGGACGTACTATATAATAATATGAAATTGTTTAAAAGTCATTTAACCGATTTTAGTTAGTTTGTTTACAATTTAAACAATTTGTTAGATAACGCTTTGTAAATTCGCACTTGTGAACAGTTTTGCTTTATTATTATTAATTTTTAGGAAATATGTTATTATTATTATCCATAGATTCATATTGTTTATGATACTTTCTATATTTCACATTCGTTGAATTTAGCGAAATGGCAGCAATACAACAGCAACCCGAGGATCTAATTGAAAAACAACCTCTACAACAGCCGCAGCAGCAACAGTTTGCGTAAGTTATCGTTAATTAATATATAAAATTGTTTTAGCCGTTGATATTAAATATAAATAAACTGAGTGGACGTTATGTATTTTTTGTGTACATACATACTATTGTATTATTTATTTAATACTTTGTTATTGACAAAATCAGCTGGTGAATAGAAAAGTCAGTGCATTCTTCTTGTCTCACGCGCAGTTGGGATTTTTTTTTCTTATTTAGGTCAAATACAATGACATAATATTGCAATCCATATTGGTCTGTTTATTTGCAAGTTCTTTTTTTTTTTTTTTTGCTTAATTTTTGTTTGCGGGACATGAAAACTATAAATAGACAATAACATCGCCCAGCTGAGGCATTCTTATGCTATGCTGGCAAGTTACCAATTAATTTGATATTCGTCTGACAGATAAAATGTTTGCGTTCACCTTTTGTGTGGCCCGCTCACCGACTATCAACTTATCGATATATTCCGATAAATGACGCTTGCAGCAGCGGCGTCTTGTCAATGCCACGGTCGCTAGCCTGGGAACTTTGTGTTATTGTTGTTGTTTTTGTTGTACATTCAAAATGAATGCTTAGGTTAAGTCAGTGCAAATATTTGGCAATTAGCCAGTAAATACCGACGCATTCTGTTTACTTTACAGACTGCTCCCAAAGATCATTAATGGCGGCATTGCAGGAGTAATTGGTGTGACATGTGTATTTCCATTGGATTTGGTAAAAACTCGTCTGCAGAACCAGCAAATCGGTCCAAATGGCGAACGTATGTACAACAGTATGTAAGTGCAACTACTATCTATCATAATGCTCACTATTGCTTAGCACGCCATCTTTAAAATCAGGTTCGATTGCTTCCGCAAGACTTACCGGGCAGAGGGATACTTTGGCATGTATCGCGGCTCGGGCGTTAATATTCTACTAATCACCCCTGAGAAGGCCATCAAATTGACAGCGAACGATTACTTCCGACACAAGCTGACCACAAAGGATGGCAAACTTCCTCTTAGCAGCCAATGTCTGGCTGGTGGCTTGGCTGGCGCATTTCAAATTATTGTGACCACGCCCATGGAACTGCTGAAAATTCAAATGCAGGACGCTGGACGTGTAGCCGCTGCTGCGAAATTGGCCGGCAAAACCATGGAAAAGGTTTCGGCCACACAGTTAGCCACACAGCTAATAAAGGAGAAGGGCATATTTGGCCTTTATAAGGGCATTGGCGCTACTGGCCTGCGAGATGTTACATTTTCTGTAATTTACTTCCCATTGTTTGCGACGCTTAATGATTTGGGTCCGCGCCGCAAGGATGGCTCCGGCGAGGCGGTGTTTTGGTATGCGCGCTTCTTAGCATATTCTTATCATTATGCAACATTTGACTAATTTGTATGCCCGTAGGTGTTCCTTCTTGGCTGGATTGGCGGCTGGTTCGACGGCCGCGCTGGCAGTCAATCCTTTCGATGTTGTCAAAACGCGCTTGCAGGCCCTCAAGAAGGCTGATGGCGAAAAAGAGTTTAAGGGAATTACCGATTGCATTACGTAAGTTTATATTAAGGTACATGTTGCAATGACTAATACTAATGTTTTGTATATTCTGACTGACAGCAAAACACTTAAGCACGAAGGACCCACCGCGTTTTTCAAGGGCGGCCTTTGCCGTATGATTGTGATTGCACCATTGTTTGGTATTGCACAAACCGTTTACTATTTGGGCGTAGCCGAGGGCATGCTTGGTGTGCAGAAGAAGTAAATGGCATAGGAAAATTAATCCACAAGCATTTTCACGATTACTCTCTGAATGTTATATGATATGTATGCGTTAACGCTATTGTTGTTACTGTTAAAGCTGTCCAATTTCGATGTTATAAATGTAAAAGCTCGCCATAGTACGATATCCCTTCCATATACAAAGTATAAATGTATAAATTGATCAATTGAGGCGATAATCCAAACAATTACAGGCAAAAGAACTTATAACCCTAAATGACAATAAGATAATGAAAATCAATGCTACTATTCTCTAAGTGTTTATTTTTAACGACACATATCTGTAAAATTGCAAAAAGCATCCCTATAGACGACAATTATATTACACGTTCTTTTGCCCATTATTAATAGACATTATTAGTATAAATTGCATTTTTGTTTGCTTTAAGACTTTAACTTTGATATTAATATCAACGAATAAATAACTACATATATGTTATTGAAATTTGTATTATTGTTATTGTCGAAAACTGTCGCAGTAGTTCAAAGTTAAATTTCACAAATATAATTTTTTTTAAAATTCTTCATTTCAATTTTACGATATTTTTAGCAAATTGAAAGTATATTGTCTTAAAAATGGCAAAGAAACAAGATAGCTTTGCGTAAGTTTTTGGTCAGATGACTCAGGTGAATGGCATCGATAAGTTATGTATTTTCTACCAACAGTGTATTGCCCCGTATCATAAACGGTGGGATTGCCGGAATTATTGGTGTGACATGTGTGTTTCCATTGGATTTGGTGAAGACGCGCTTGCAAAATCAGCCGGTCGGTCCAAATGGTGAAAAGATGTACAGGAATATGTAAGTAAAACCATATATTAATAATTTTTATAGAGTGCGTTCAATTCACTTAACTTTTTATTTAATATTAAGGTTTGATTGCTTTCGCAAGACCTATGCGGCGGAGGGATACTTTGGCATGTACCGCGGCTCGGCGGTTAATATCCTGTTGATCACCCCAGAGAAGGCCATTAAACTGGCTGCCAACGATTATTTTCGACATTATCTGGCTACGCCGGAAGGCAAGATATCGCTGCCCATGCAATGTGTGGCTGGTGGATTGGCGGGTGCATTTCAAATTATTGTGACGACGCCCATGGAGCTGCTAAAGATTCAGTTGCAGGATGCCGGTCGTGTAAGTGGTGGCCAAGATTTAAAAAATGTGACTGCATGGTCACTCACCAAGAAGCTAGTGAAGGATAATGGAATCTTCGGCTTGTACAAGGGTGTGCGTGCAACGGGTGCGAGAGATATCACCTTCTCTGTCATCTACTTTCCACTGTTTGCCACATTGAACGACAGCGGACCCCGACGAGCAGACAACTCCGGCGAAGCCGTATTCTGGTGGTCTCTAGTCGCTGGCTTGTTGTCAGGTATGACTGCTGCACTATCAGTCACACCCCTTGATGTTATTAAAACCCGTTTACAAGCCAGTAAAACGGGC
Source organism: Scaptomyza reducta (assembly GCA_035044485.1). NCBI lineage: Eukaryota > Metazoa > Arthropoda > Insecta > Diptera > Drosophilidae > Scaptomyza > Scaptomyza reducta. The sequence goes on along the minus strand of JAWNNV010001315.1, from coordinate 3,440,956 downwards.
GATGGCGAAAAGCAATATGAAGGTATCATGGATTGTATTAGGTAGGTTTGGTCATCACCTTGTATTTTGAACTCCAATTTTTAATGTGGTATACATTTTGGTTAGAAAAACATTGAAACACGAAGGACCTAAGGCATTTTTTAATGGAGGCCTTTGTAGAATAATTGTAATAGCTCCAATGTTTGGTATTGCTCAGATGGTCTACTTCATGGGCATTGGCGAGCGTATTCTCGGTATTGAGCAAAAGAAATCAGTGTAATGTTTACGGTGACGAAATAATCATTATGTTATTTCTATGAACTTGTAAATTTAATAAATTGGATAAATGTGTTTATCAAGGCAAAACCAAACCAAAATACTTGTTTTCTAATTAAGCAATTTTCTACATAAAAAAAAGTTGAGTGTACAGTAAGTTTAGAAAAAATTTTTTTTATTATAATTTTATTTGATAGGTATATTCATTATGGTCAATCCCAAAAAAAAACTGGATAGCTCGTCGTATAATTATCAGCCCGGCTCTCATATCACAATCTATACAAACTTTGCAGAAAAATACACACACTTAAATAATATCTGCAGGTTGAGTGTTGGGAGTGGGTCCAGCATCTGTGGCCATGTCCATGTATCTAATGCGCTGCCAGCGAGCCAGTACAGATCGATACCAATCGAGAAAGATGGCCTGCCGAAACAGCATGATTCCCATTTGCAGTATAAGAAGACCCATAAGTGTGATGAGATTTAAGATTTCCCACCCAGCCATTATGACAAAAGCCCAGATAAGATAGACGCGAATTCCATCAGCCAACAGACGATTTCCGCTGGATGAAAACTTTGCAATGGACATTCCCACACAATTGTAAATGGCACAGGAGATGGTGAAGCCGACAAGTGCAATGATTAACCATGTGTTGTCACGTAGCTGGGGAATAAGATCGTCCAGATCATCAAAGACACCACGCGAGCTCTCATTAAAGGGCACAACGCTGGGTACAAAATTCAGACAAGACGCTGCTACGAGAGTGATAACAATACCAAAGATGCCCTGCCAACCAGCAGCCTGGATGGGCTTTAGATCGGAAGCCTTCAAATGCTTCTCCTCGTACACATACTGTAGGCCATGAAGGATTTCTGCCAGTATAATTAATAGATCGCCAGTAAGGATGGTGTTATGATCCCTATGCGGCAGCGTTTCATAATCATAATCCACACGCTGTACATCCAACGCCAATATATCAACGATACCACACGTCATAGTGAAAATGGCCAACCAATGGCGGGTGGTCAACGTTTGATTCAAGTACATGGTGCTAAACAGGCCCACAAAGACAAGTGCAATGCCTGCAAAAGAAAACAATTTTTGTGCAAACTGAATCAACACCCTCTGCTGATAAACATACCTCTTATCATTTGAAAGCTAGTGACATAGGTCAAATACAAGCCAGTGAATAGCAAAATGGACGCAATTGTACGTAGCAAAGACGGCAGTAACATACTGAACGGATGGAACTCAGTGCTGCCGCGTATCAATATGTGGTCTTCCTCAGTGTCAAAATGCTAAAACATATATTAATATGCATTTTATTGACATTGACTACTTATTTGCACTTACGCCGCGTCGAGACATCAGCGCATGGACCAACTTGTACACCGCAAAGCATAGAAACTCGCCAAGAAACATGAGCAGGGTCAAGAACACGGGATGCTGAAAATGATGTGGCTTTCCATCACTGCCTTCGACCAATTGCATGCTCGTCCATCTATAATATTTATGCAAATATACAATCATTGTCATTTCTTTTAGTTTAGTTTGCTGTTTTCTCTTTTACTTACTTGATCAATAAAACGTTTACGGTACCACTTAATACGAATAGCAGGGTTATAAATACACGATGGTCCATTTTAAACCACTAAATATATGCCAGCATAAGCGTTATTGATTTCAATTTAAAAGTTATGAACGTTCTTTGTGTATTTTAGATGCGCAATGAGAAAAAACAACAACAATGGTTTGCAATCGTTTCCAGTAGATGTAACTCGATGTAATTTGTGGCAACAAAACAAACTTTTACTAGCTTGCACTCAAAAATTTATGTCCTTAAATGTACAATGCTTAAAAGCTGTCCCACTTGTAGCCTTAATGTAATAATTTGCTATAAAAAATTGCAAATCTAATTAAATTTTTTTTTGCCAAAGCTTACCAGACTACTAATGGCTTATGGTGCTGCCAGACCTTTATAAAAAGCTCTCAGCTGTTTTTGCTTACTCCGAGATTAATCAAATCTTAAATTCGCGCAAATGAATAAATTTAAAAACCCATTTTGTGTGTTACGTGTTTTTTTTTTATTAAAACCAAACTTAAAAAATATCACAGGATAAAGATTAAAAAAGAATATTTCAACGAATAATGATTTCGGGCCGGTTACCTTTAGACCGTCTGTGTTGCATTCTGTGCGTTTTTCCTGCGAAATATTATATATTATAATATAATACATTAGTAAATATGTAAGTGAACAAAATAAGTTAAATAAAATAAAAAATGTATAACTACAATTATCAAATTATGAAACAACAAGCGTGTGGTGCAGTCTCACCTGTACTGTTTTTTTTTAAGTGGATACGTTTTAGTTTTTTGTATTGTTTGTGTTGAAAGTGTTTTATGTTTAGAGCTCATCCCTTTGATGAACGATCGGCAGAGTCACCTCCTCAACCGTGCCCAGGCGAATAGTCTCATTTGGTTTTGAGAATTTTGGTATGTATTCTACTGTATCACTGTTGCTAAACACCGAATTGTGTAGATTGTCCATAGGTGCCGCGGGGTCAGGGCTTGTGAGGGTTATTTTGGATCTTGTCGCAACTCTGTGGAATGTATTCGTGCAAGCATTCGGTTATGGAGGATTTATGGGTTCAGTGTTATGTGTCTGCATGTTTGTTAGTAAGGCACTACATAAAAGGGTAGACTATAAAACATAGATTTTTGTAGTTTGAATTTGTACCTTAAGTACAGCTATTGGAAGTGGACATTGTAGTTGACCAACTTAATGGGTAGTCATAGGGTAAAAATCTATTGACGCTGGCGGGTTCCAGCGCGTGCTCCGCGCAATTTTTGTGGATTTCTATACACATCCGAATATATATGTTCATATATAGTTTCGAGTAGATTACGTTTGTTCCTGCAAATCGTCGGTTCTGCTTACCTGTCCCTGGCCTGCATGCTGGCCTCCACATCTAGACTGCGAGGCTGACGGAAATCGCACTCCAGCGAAAAGGCCGAATCCCCAGGTGTTATGAGCTCCGGATCATTCTGAATAACCACAATATTCGTATATAAATCACCATCCTTAAGCGTTTGACACTGATCCAACTGGAAGTTCATCTCAAGGGAACGTATTCCCTGACTCGTATTGGGTTTCATGAAGCATGGAGCTGATTGCTTGTAGAAACTACCTCGGGTGTACATGACGCCCGTAAATGGTTTCTCAGTTTCCAGCATCACATTCATTGAATTGGCACCACACTTTAAATTGACCTTTTGTATGCCCTGATCGCTGCCCTCGATTTTAAAGGTGTCCGAAAGGTCTTGTTCCCAGATTTCTGCAATAATGGGTGAATAATATCTTTATTAGTGTACGTTTTACAAATGTATTTATTTATCGGTGCGAAAAGTTTATCTTAACAATTATGCTCTAAAATATTGCTACGAATATCTAGTTTTTTACGAACTTATATTGATAAGTTAAAACATAATGGATTTGAACTTATGTATTCAGATCTATAAATTTTTCAAATTTGAAGTACAAACTTCAAAGAATATTTTTATACTCTGAACCCATTAAAAATGGGTAAAAAGGGTATAATTGTCTTGTGCAAAAGTATGTAACAGGTAGAAGGAAGCATCACCGACCATTTAAAATATACATTCTTAATCAGCATCAACAGTCTAGTCGATATAGCCATGTCCATCCGTCTGTCCGTCCGTCCGCCTGTCCGTCAGTCTGTCCGTCCGTATGTATGTACCTAGGCAGTACAAATTTGTTTCAAATTTTCGATAACTTTTGCCGTGTCCGATATACATATGTGATCGATAACAACAAAATCTTGAATTTGGAAAACCTTTAAACTGCGTTTGACAACAAAAGACGAAATAATGACAATCTGTGAAATTTGTATTGAAATCGGTTGCGAAACACGAAACGGAGATATTGAGCATTGAAGTTAAGAAATTATGCACTATACGCGTACACACACACATACTTGGAAGCAGTGACCGTACGCGAAAAGTATAGGGTTCAGGGTATAGTCTAGTCGGGATTTCTCGACTAGAGCCTTCTTACTTGTTTTGGATGTACTTAAGTGCATGTTATATATATTGACAAAGTACACATAATACCTAGTGACTACTTATCGGAAAGTAAACGTTTCCAACCAAAAGTTTGTTGTTATTTCAGGCCGGTGAAATATAACACAGAACTCGAAGCAATTTGGAAGCACCTCTCTTGATTACTTTTTCTTGCGTTTAACACCGACTACATATAGACATTAAAACCGGTTTCTTTTGTTTTGGTCTACCTCGAACTGCTATAACTTTGACTTTAAAAATTTCTCCGCACCTAGCATGATTCACGAACGATCTTAAGGGCCATCACAATTGCATGTCGACAACCTTACCTTGGTTCTGTTGGTTCTGCTGTTGCTGTTGTTGTTTTTGCTGCGGTTGTTGATGTTGTTGCTGTTGCTTTTTGTTACCAGCAGCGCAGACGGCTAGCAACATGTTGCAGCCCAACAAAATCAAAAGAATACTCTGCATTCTGAACATATTTCACTTGACCACAAGTTTTCTTATTTAAAACAAAATTGTTTAACAAATTACACAGCTGGCCTATAGCACGACACACGTCCTAAAGACTCAAAGCTGAAAGCAAAACTGACGCTTCGACAACGACGGCTTGGCGCATATAAACACAGCCGGCCACAAAGCTTGACTTGTTACAGCAGTCGTCGCGAGAAAGAGGCAAAACACGAAGAGTGAATGAAAGAGCGCATGCGCAATTGAGAATCTGGTCAATCAGCTGTAGCGCAGACGCCGTTCGTTCGTTTGTTGCATTGATAAGATTCGATTTATTGGCAGGCCAAGTGTACAAAAAATCATACACAATATAATTGAGTGTGAGTAAAACAAAACATATATAAAGCACAAGGCAGAAAATTGTTATGGCAGTTTAAGGAAAACAAAATGCGGCTTCATTCACGCCATTTCCGCTATTCATGCGCATTTTTGCTGTTCATTCATTTCGTATTGCATTTTTGCTGCTATTTGTTTTTGCAGCTTGTTGTTGCTGTTGCAAGCATTCATTATTCAAAATGTTATTAAACTTACCCGTTTTGTACACCGCTGTGCGCTTCGACAATTCTCCCCCCCAAAGTCAGGCCACAATTCGTGTAGCTTGTTTTTCGTTTTTTATTTGGATGCATAAACATGTACATATGTATGTGTATGTACATACATACATAGATTAACAATTGCGTTAATAAAGGCTTAATTAGTGTATTAGCTGACTGCCACGCTGGTGACCATGGCAGCGAAAGGTGGAAGTTGCATATTTGCGTCTTTTGGACAACCAACAATAATGCATTTGAAAAGTTTTGGTAATAAAAAATTTGATTTGTTTTAAACTAATCGTTGCATTATTATTGGTATTATTTTCGGTAATCGGGTTAACTTATACCTTAACTGATGTTTTGTGTTGTTCAAAACCATAATACTCTATACGTTTTTTCACTAATATCTCATGTCAATATAAGTTTCAAGTGCTGTTTATATGCAATTTAATATAATTGATGAGAGTTTATAGATAGCTTGCTTGATTGTAAGAAATTCCTGATAAGGGTTATCAAACTATTATGTACACATTAATATATGAATATATTTAATATGTATTAAAATATGAATAATTTACAAATGCTTGTAATTTGAAGTATTTATTGATTTCAAAAGTATACTGATCTCAAATTTATTTTGTAAGTTATTTTTCATTATTCCACAAAATGCAGTTAATTAAGAAAATACCATAATAGGGTATTATTTTCTCTTCAGTGCGGACCAATATCTTTCCAGTTCGATGCCCTCCCAATTAAAAGGCTTTACCAAGATACTGAAAATATTTAAAAAAGATGAAAAAATGTGAGATCAACGAAGTTGGCCAAAACAAAATGCTAAAGGTGTGCGATTACAAAGAAAAATTAAAAAAACAAAAACATTAATGCATAATTACGGTATTTAAATCATAATTCGATTAAGACATGGTACAAAAACGAGTTCAACAACAACATGCAATGTGGAATGGGGAAAAGAGAGAGAGAGAGAGAAAGACCAAGAGTCTGTGGCTGCCTACTGCACCGATGCCCAAGATTGACAATGACTATACACACATAAATAGATAACATAACGGAACCGGACTCCGCGTTTTAACACTATCTCTATCTCTGTCTCTGTGTCTCGGTGTCTGCAAATGGAGTCGGATATATGACGCAATAGTAACATTGTATCCGAGTTGCACAATTTCGGTCAACTTCCGAGACTGACTTGACCGCCACTCACTTTTCTCTGAGCTGCTTCAGCACTTCCTGCTCCATGGCATTGAGGCCATTGTAAAAGGCATCCAAATTCAATTGAAGCAAATGGCGCGACTGCTGGCCAACCAGATAGGTGCTCACATCATCCAATTGAATAGTATACCACATCGCCAGCTTTCCCAGTTCCACGTCACTTTCCTTGCACAACGCGGAGGCTTGGCGAGCCAATTGTTTTTGCTCTTCCTTGGCCGGATGCCAGGATTGTGGACCAGCGTTCGTGAGCAGTCCCATGCCATGTGCAGCTGCACATATGACACCCAAATTCTGGGACTTGAAGAAGTCCAAATACTCCAAGAGAGTGTTGTCAGCGAGCGTATAACGGCAATATGTGAGCACAGTCTAGAGATAAAGATTTTTAATAAATTAAGTAAAAGTATGACCTTAAATTTAGCATATTAATTTTACTCACATGGAACCGGCCATCAGCTCCTGAAATGCATTCCTTAAGCACAGAGATAGGATAAGCGGATAGCCCTATATACTTGGCCTTGCCTTCTTTGATCAACTGCTCCAGCGCGGGCAGCGTCTCGTTAAGTATTATGTCCAAGTTCTCTGCAAATTCGATGTCGTGTATTTGTATAACATCCACATAGCTCAGTCGCAGCAGTTTCAGGCTCTCTTCGACGCTTTCGTGAATCGTTTTTGCGCTGAAGTCAAACATGTTCTCGTAGTCGAGAGCATAACGACCCACCTTGGTTGCTATATAGTACGCTTTTCTGGGTACATCTTTGAGCGCCTTACCGAGCACCTCTTCTGAACGTCCCTGGCCGTACCAGGGTGCTGTGTCGATGTAGTTAATGCCCGACTTTAACGCCTCGTGCACAGTTCTAATTCCCTCCTCCTCTTCAAAGCTACGTAAACATAAAAAAAAAACTCTCTTTTGTTTATTTGTATTCTTTCTCTTTCTTCATCGGTCTTCGATAACACACCCATAGTTAGCACAGAGCGCGCCGCCACCGAAAGAGATTTTGGAGACTTCCAAACCCGTTTTGCCAAACTTTCGATACTCCATGCGCTTTACTTGCTCCTCATCGTGGAAGCCCTTGACGAACGTTGCTGGCAATCTTCCAGACATTGTATCTATTTTTATACCCTTAACCCATTGAAAATGGGTAAAAAGGGTATAATGGTTTTGTGCAAAAGTATGTAACAGGCAGAAGGAAGCATCTCCGACCCCATAAAGTATATATATTCTTGATCAGTATCAACAACCGAGTCGATATAGCCATGTCCGTCTGTCCGTCCGTCCGTCCGTCCGTATGTATGAACGCGTCGATCTCAGAGACTATAAGAGCTAGAGACTCCAGATTTGGTACATAAGCTCGCCTAATCCCTAGGCAGTATAATCGATAACAACAAAATCTTCAATTTGGAAAATGTTTTGATGCTGTTTGAAAGATTAGACTAAATAATGATCATCTGTGAAAATTTGATTGAAATCGATTGAGAAACACTGGAGATATGGAGTATTGAAATTAAGGTGTGCCCTATACGCGTATACATACAGACACTCACACATACTTTCAAGCACTGACTGTATGCGTAAATTATAGGGTTAAGGGTATAGTCTAGTCGGGATTTCTCGACTAGAGCCTTCTTACTTGTTTTAGTTGTTTTTTTTATTTCGCAACCGGCTGCAATTCGATCAACTCATACAGAGCCTTCAAGTTATACTGATAGTCTACTATACAAATTGTCGAGTTACTCTCGGACTTTTCGTTTTCAAAGAACGATTATGCACTTGTGTGTATGTGTGTGTGAAGTGTTTTGTTGTTAGCTGAGCACTTTAACAATATTGCACACGAAATCGTCTGGAAAGAGATTTATAGCGTGCGAATAACATACTGAGCTGATTACAGGGCTGGTTCAGTTAGGTTAAATAAGAAATTGGAAATCAAGATAACTAGTACCATTAAGACTAAAACACTTGTGAATTGGGAGCATTGTAACTGATATTTAAGCTTAAAAAGAAACTGAAAATTTAAAAATATTTTAAACTAAATAATAATATACATATACATATAATATACATGAAAATAAATAAATCGAAGATTAAGCCAGCATGTCTGACATCTGGAAATTATATTACAATTAATTAATCCGCTCCGGTATTTGAAAATTGTTCTTTTTAATACACAATACGTTCTTGTTTTGTTAAGCAGTTTTATTTAATTTGAAATGGTTTGTCCATTATCTGGTTAATTTCTTTTCTCTTATATTTTTATACCCTTAACCCATTGAAAATGGGTAAAAAGGGTATAATGGTTTTGTGCAAAAGTATGTAACAGGCAGAAGGAAGCATCTCCGACCCCATAAAGTATATATATTCTTGATCAGCATCAACAGCCGAGTCGATATAGCCATGTCCGTCTGTCCGTCCGTCCGTTCGTATGTATGAACGCGTCGATCTTAGAGACTATAAGAGCTAGAGACTCCAGATTTGGTAAATAAGCTCGCCTAATCCCTAGCCAGTACAAGTTTGTTTTAAATTTTCGATAACTCTTCACGTTTCCGATATACACATGTGATCGATAACAACAAAATATTGAATTTGGAAAACTTCAGTTTAAAAGATTATACTAAATATTGACTATCTGTGAAAATTTTATTGAAATCGGTTGAGAAACACTGGAGATATGGAGTATTGAAGTATAGAAAGTATGCACTATACGCGTATACATACATACACTCACACATACTTGCAAGCACTGACTGAATGCTTAAAGTATAGGGTTAAGGGTATAGTCTAGTCGGAATTTCTCAACTAGAGCCTTCTTACTTGTTTTTTTTAAAGCTATATGGCAAAAAATGTTCCATTTTATTTTTGATTATTGAAGATTTACCAAACAGAAAATCAATAAAATATTGGCTTATCTTTTGTTTGGTTTATTTTGACATATGAGAAAGACATTTTACTTATAAATAGATTTATAATTCATACATTTCTCTTATCAGAGACGCCGAGCAATGCAATTGACACTGCAGCTGAACTTAAGCTGATATTGAACAGCTAGAATATGTATATAAATACACATATGTATGTAATACTAATGTGACTGTCTAAGCGCCAGATTTCAAGTCTGTGTATATTTTATTTCATTCCAAACAACAACTTAGATGTACATATTTAAAATTTTATGTTTTATTTTAATATCTTTATTAGCTTAATATAATTTTTACTTTTGATCCTTTAATGTTAAAAGGAGAGCAGATCAAGGATATTAAATTTATTTATTTGAAAAATCTTTGATAGTGGACAATGTTGAACCCCAGCTGTAGGACTGCTTGAAAACACTGCAAGAAAGAAAGAAAGATTGAAGTGGATAGTTACAGTTTAGCAATCCAAAGCGAACCGGTTGCCTTAGTCCAAGTTCGTTGCAGTGCCTCAATGATGCAATGCTAACACCAAATCCAAGCTGCACAAATTGTGCGCTAATAACGGGTTTACTTACTTTTCTCGCAGATATTGTAGCACTTCATGCTCCGCGGAAGTCAGCCCGTTCCAGACCACGTCCAGATTGAGTTGCAGCAGTCGACGATTGGGTATACCGATCAAAAAGGAGGCAGTGTTATCCAGTTGCATAGTGTAAAACATGGCCAGTTTGCCCAGCTCAACGCCACGCTGCTTGCAGATCTCGGCTGCCTGTCGACCCACCGACAACAGTTCCTCACTGCCCGGATGCCAGTCCTGTGGACCGGCATTGGTAAGCAGACCCAATGCATGGGCAGCCGCACAGATGACACCCACATTTAGCTCCCGGAACGCTTTCATGTGACGCACCAGTGTGTTGTCCAGGAGCGTATAGCGGGCGTAGGAAAGCACCACATGTACGCGTCCCTTGGCACGCTCAGCGCACTCCTTTAGAACGTCGACATCGTAGCCGGTGATGCCAATGAATCGTGCTTTACCTGCCTTCACATACTCCTCCAGCACGGGGATGGTTTCGTTGAGCACTATGTCCAGGCTAGGTGCTGCATCTACATCGTGCACCTGCAGTATGTCCACATAGTCCAAGCCGAGCAGGCCCAAACTCTTCTGAACACTGTCACGTGTTTTGGCCGCAGAATAGTCAAACATAAGATTTGGATCTAGTTCGTAGCGTGCCACCTTGGTGGCTATGTAGTAGGACTCCCTGGGCACATCCATTAACGCCTTACCAAGCACCATTTCCGATTTGCCTTGGCCATAAAATGGCGCTGTATCAATATAGTTGACGCCAGCCTTAATCGCCTCCTGCACTGTTCTAATGCCCTCCTCCTCGTCAAACTTTTCGTTATATAGCGAACTTAGCGTTGCCCCACCCAGTGCTAGCGTGGAAACTTTCAGACCAGTACCGCCAAGATTGCGGTATTCCATGCGACGAACCTTCTCTTCATTGTGGAAACCCTTTACGAAGGTAGCTGGAAGTTTTTCCGACATTGCTCAACGTCCCCGTGTTACTGTGCGGTAAACTGAAAACTCAGAAATATTTATACATAATCTGATTGTAGTGTATATCTCACATACACAAAGACACATTCACATGTATGTACATTTCAGAGAGTATTTGCTAAATTAGTGCTTGTTTATATGTAAGTAACGGTGCATATGATTCATTTCACTCGAACGATAAGAACAGCGGGAGAGAAATAGTGAGTGGATTGTTGTCTTTAATCTGAGCTCAAAGCTTTTCTTTTTTAATAAGTTATATGCCCAATCACAGCACACGAGATATTTTATTCTATTCCGCGCTCAAGCACAGTTTTGATCCAGTTGAACTTTAATTTAATGAAACTACCAGTCAGAGAATATACATATATAATCTAAGATTACGTATCCCATCAGGGATATTATTAGGTTTTATTATCTGCAAGGTAAATCGTTTGAGGGTTTGTGGTTACTAAATATTTAAAAATACTTGAAATTATCTATGTTACTTGCTCAATAATATTTGATTTACATTCGAACAGTATATTTGTATGTAAGTATAAGTGTGCATTCATTGCCTTTCAGGGTCTGGATACTTCAGTTTGCTCACCTATATTACGGGAAACATAATCGAATTCACTAGTTGCTGCAGACAATAATGCTATGCACCGTTAATATCCAAAAATTCTAATTTACTTTTTCTATAGATGTTAGCGTGTATAAAAATATGTATAATAAACTAAAATGCAAACTGATGTTATTTACACTGATTTAGGATTACTTAATTTTTTTAGAACTCAGAGGGTTTAATTTAATGGCACTGTTTCCAAAGCGGTTCAAGTCACTTCTGGAAGTGACCTTGGACCGTTATTATTTACATTGTTGATAAACGATCTTCCATCTGTAATACATCACTCTCGGGCGCTGATGTATGCTGATGATGTAAAATTGTGCACGTCGAGTGTAACTCTTGTGTCTGGTCATAAACTAGAAAGTGATTTAGACAACTTTCAAACTTGATGAAGAAAGTTTATAGAAACTCAATTGCAGTAAATGTAAAGTAATGTCTTTTTATAGACGAATGCCCTTTCTTAATATCTATAATATTATATTTATATATTATATATATTATTAATATATATCGGATTGAATGGGTTAAGGATTTGAGTGTCCTAATGGACCCAAAGCTTAAGTTTTACAAGTATATCTGCTCCATTACAAATCGAGGTTCATTAGCGCTGGTCGAAGGAATTTGACGAATACAGGATTCATCAGGATAGAATAGAATCGGTGCAAAAACAATTTCTGCTCTCTGGGCTTCGGGGCTAATAATACCATTAACTTTCTTATCATACAAGACTTTTACTAATAAATCTTCCTTCTCTTTCTGATCGTAGAACAATGCTTGAAATAATATTTTTCATAAACTAATTACTGGTGAAATTGATTCTTCTGAATTAATCAGCCAAATTATCTGATCAGAAATATTAGAAATTAGTTACATATATCTCTTTTTAATTACAACACCTTTTTCTTAAAACATAAGATACGTTAACCATACTCACAACCTAACAATGGTGTTTTGTAGTTAGCGATGCAACCCTGGATAAGTAAAACGTTGTGCAAACATGTGCACAATCAGTGCTGTAAAATAGTAATATGTTGGTTTTATTTAGTGACAAATCGATAAGCAACAATTGCTCATTATTGTCAACAATGAGAAGTATGAGAGTATTGTTTTGTTTTTCAAAAAATTATTAGTTATTATTGAATTTCAGTGGTAGGGGAGAAAGGCCTCCTTAAAGTGGTGGACAGACCGCGAAACTGTGGCTATACTTATGTATATGCAAAAGAACAGATTTATTGAGACTGAGACTATTGAGGTAATAACAGTGATTGTGCCATTATGGTAGTATTCCCAATTGTTTCTTTAAATGTCATATTATAACAAATTATTGGACGAAACAAATATTGATACGATTGGAACTTAGTGAAATTTAAAGTACGCCACCTTAAGGAGAGCTTTCTAAAGGCCAAGGCCATTGAAAAGTCCATGTTCGAGATGACATTGAGTCACAAAATGCACTGCAAGGTATTCTTGAATTATTTTAAAAGACATTTTATGCTAATTGTATCATATTTGCAGATCAAATTGATAAGTTATGCCAACATTATAAGAAACTCAGTAATGACATTTTGTTTTCTAACAGAGCAGTTACAGTTAGAAAAAGTCATGGCATCTGACAGTACAGATTCTCTTAGTATAGATTTTCTTGGATTTTATATCTCAACAAAAATAAAGGAACCAGTCATAGAGACTTTGCTCGCAAAGCTAATGTCGATGTATTCGCAAAAAATAAATATGAAGAGGATTGGCTTAGTGGAAAGAGATAAGATTCAGTGGACCAAGGATATCGAAGAACGCAAATTGAAATTATAGGAGAAAGTAATGAAAAAGGACTTTTAAGTTAGAATTACAACTTAAGTATAAAAATGAAAACTCTATACATAAATAGGCTATCAATTTTCGTCGGCTATAGTAAACTACATAACATTTACTACTAGGCTACTAGTAAATTACCTAAGTATATGGTATTACATAGAAAGGTATTTTGATGACTTTGAATTTGACTTGTTTGCCAGAAAAGATTAAGTCCAAACAGAGAACAAATAAGTCAATTAATATCACACAAAATCCCGTTTAGGTGCTTAACAATATAAAATATTAATATAGTAGCATATATAACATTAAGATGTCAAACAGAAAATTTTATTCAAACATTAGGATAAAATGGATATAAAAATATATGAATGTTATTTCGACAAAAGGTTTTGTAATCCACATCATACGAAAATCTAATCACCATGAAATAATTTACTGATTGTATCGTTGAATGGTTATCGTAATGCTTTTAAGCCAGCAAACTTTTTCTTCCAGGATGCCAAGATTTTTGCTTTATCCTATCGTCTGTAATAATTGAATTTGTGTTCATATATTGAGTATTAAGATGTAAGGAAGATATCTTCGAAATGTCAAATATGATGTACACTTGAAAGTCTACTAGTTTGCCATAGTAAAATTTGAAGAGAGATCTTGCATTTGTATGTCAGCTATATGATACATCTAGCCGATTTGATGATCAAGAATACATATACTTTGTATGGTCGGATAATCTTGCTTCTCAACGTTAGACATTTCATGGAAAAATTAATATACACTTTTTAAGTTTAAAATATATAACTTTTATAAGCGAATATAAAATGTTCAGCAATATAATAATTTTTGTTTTATTTTTTATTAATCAGAAAGACTTCCTACGGCAATTATAGTTTGCTTAAAGTCCGTTTCCAATCTTTGAGAAAAAATTATAAAATAATATAAATATTTATATATATGTACTTGTATATGTAGCAGATATAGAAAGAGATACACGCAAAACATAGATACATGTATTAAAAACATAGTCGATGCTTAGAAGAAGCCACCGAAATCGCCTTGGGGCTGATAGGTGCTGGGTGGCAAATGTGGTCGACGCTGCGGAGGCGCTGGCCTGGGCACAATGATGTCGTTAATCTCATGCAAAATTCCATTGGTGGCGACCACATCGCATTTGGTAACACCAGCATTCTCAATCTTTGGGCGACGATCGCGAGTAATGCGCAAATGCTGACCCAAGATGGATTCAATGGAGCGCACAAATGGCCAATTCGTGGGTATTATGCCAGCGCAGCAGACAACATCGTTAACGACGTGATTTTGCACAAGTGCAACGAGATCAGCCTGTGACGCCTTCGATTCACTGGATTCGCTAAACTCCTCGAAGACATCGTTCTTGGGCACCAGAAGCGTAAAGCTATCCGATTCATTTGCCAACAGATTGGTCAAGTTAGCCTTGCGCACCAGTTCCAAGAACTTGCTGTAGTTGGGATTGGCCTCCAGTGATTGAAGCAGATTCTAAAAAGGATAGAAAGATTAGCAAAAGGTGGACTACATTTAAGATATTTAGTCTCACCATCTTGGGCGTTGTCAGAGGACGATCCACTTGATGCAGCACAGAGCCACAGCTCTCGTCATCAAAGTGAACCAGGCGAGCGCAGTTAACAGTGGCCCTGTTCATTACGTCCGAGAAGAGCGCGTGGGTGGAATATAGATTTAGGCGAACATTTGTGCCCGCCACCGTGGGCAGTGAGCTCTCTGAGAGATCACAGGTCTTGATCATGGGTTTGATCACATGATAGTTGAGGAACTCCTGCAAATCCTTGTTGCCCTTCAACGATTCCGGTTGCTCATTCAGCATTGTTGCCCATTTTGTATTATTCAAAGCTTTGTCTGTCGGCGCAAATATGGTGACATTGTTCAAATCATCGAACTGATCATCGAAGCCTGTTGCCTCCAGCAGACGCTTAAAGATCGTAAGATTCTTCTGCGTCATCAATGTTGTCATTGGGAGTGCAGATTCGGTGGGCAGAATGGTGTCAATGACATGTAGCACTCCATTGGTGCCCATGATATCAGCATCCAGAATCTTGGCAACATTGTTGATAAAGATGCTGTCCTCCTCAGTTGTATTCTCTGTGCGTTGGGTGCGATTCAGAAGGAGTGGCTCACCTAGTAGATTGTAAGCCGTGGTCTTGGCACCGGGCAGCGTTGCTAGTGAACAGAACGTCAGATCCAACATGTGGTTCTTCAAAATATCTTCAAAAGGATAATTTGAAACATTTTGTTAAAAGATCATTATTAATAAATCAATTGTATCATAGTAATTCTAACACTGGCTTTATAATTTGATTTTTCATTGTGAATGTGAAATTTAAACAAAATAGTATTCAATATTTTTATGCAGACTTGTCCGAAATTGGACAACCTTTCATATTGAAAACATTGTATTCAAGATGCGTTAAACCCATCTGCTGGTAGTGTGCGATTTGAAAATCACTGGAATATGGGCTCTGTGACAGAGCGGAATAAAATTCCGATTTCAGAGGCACTCCTGCTATATTTATTTAGCTTCTACGCCACTGTCAATAATTCGTTAATTATGTCACTAATATATTACGATATTTTAAGATAATTTCATAGCACTTAAACTTAAACCTAATGAAAGTGAACTTTTAAATTAGTCTTGTCTATGTGTTACTTACTTGAAGCGCAGCCTCTTCCTTCCTTCAGGGCACGTCGCAAATGAGGTTCCAACTTATCAAACGCTGCATCTGTGGGCACAAATATGGTCACGGGCTTGTCACCTTCCAGTAAAGCACTGATGTTTGTCTTCTCTAACACCGTACGCATGATGGACATATCTGCACGCTCACGGATCAGATCCATTACGTTCTTAGTGAGAGGCTTCAGTACACGACCTACAGTGTGGACGAGAGCCTGCTCTGAGAGCTTGTCATGCTTCATAATGGGCACACAGTTGGCGGCATAGCGGAAGGGTTCCAGGCCAAGAGCTGGTGGCAGCTGATAGCTATTTATGCGTATCTTTTGGCCTGGTAGCTCAGTCTGCAACAGCTTTTCATTGGGCACATCCTCCAGCTGCACATCCCCAAGCACCGAGTGCAACTTGTAAATCGACGACTTGTGCGAAGCTTCTGCTTTGGCATCTTCCACATTCTAGAGTTATTAAATAACTAAGCAAATCAACATATGGAATATACTTTCTACTCACGTTCTCCTGCTGATGTTGCCCGCGATATTCCTGGTAAGCGGAATCAATTGGCGCAAAGATGGTTACCTTCTTGCCGCTTCCACTGGCCAACATATCACCCAGTACACCGGCACTCTTAGCGCTCTCAATGAACTGCTTGGCACCCATATCGGCGGCTGTGGCTTCGATGTCTTTGATCTCGATTTTTTCGCAAGGTGTGGTAAAGTCAGCGTTACGTGGACGTCCATAGCCGTGGCAGCATTGACGTGTCATAGTAAGCGTCTTCTTCTTACCATTTTGATTAACGCTGCAATGATGAGACCAGAAATTAATTAAACATAAGCATGGCATAAGCAACTTTGTATGTTATGCATATGATTATGATTATTACTGTTGCCCCACTTACATCTTGGTGCAGACGTGCTTATTGGGTTTCTCCACACAGGAGTTCACACTGAAGTGGAACTGGCCAAAGAGTGGGGAACGCACCTCGCTGCCAGCACCATCACGTTCCTGACCGAAACTGTCGACGGTGTCATCACCATCGGTTTCCGTGGTAACGCCTTCGTTTTCCTCCTTTTCGGTGCACACATTGGGTCTTTGGAGAGGAAATAAAAAACAATCATATCAATTTTATTTTATAATAATTGTTTTCTTGAAATACGGAATATGCATGATCTAAATTACATTTATGTTATAAATAAATTATGTTATAATGCAACTTGCGTTGTTATGTCGAAATATATAAACAAAATAAGTAAGTACAGTAAGCAAGCTAGAATCAGTGTGTGTGTTTAGGCTTATATGTCAGCAAACGCATTCATAAATTTAACTTAATATTATCCCTGATTCCCGCACACCAGGCATGAGTATCTGGTGTCCTCGGGAGTTCTATCAACAAATGTGTTAACGAGAAAATATTATAATATTAATATTTGGCACCCAATGTGAGGCTTGATTCTAATCTAAAGAGAAATATTATAATAATCATTTTGGCGTAAGGCCGAAACTATTACATTAATTTTGTCGCCCGAAGAGCTAGATAATGATTGTACGTTACATGTGAGGACTTACAAATAGACAATTATTAAGTTTCGAATTGTTTTTTATTTTTTCCTTAATTATGGGGAAAACAAAAAATGAATTCAACAAAAAGAAATAATATTCATTTAAAAAATATGAAAATATTGGTTATAAATATTTTATAGTGAAACTTCATAATTTCGATGATCATAGCAATAATAATTCATTGATTCAATAATCCTATTCTTAAATATATTTTACAAATATAAAAACTTGTCAAATTCTGTTCCCTTTAATTATCAAAGTACATGCATGAGTTATTAGTTCCTCCTACTTGCTAATACCTTGTGTAAATCAAAAGTCAATGTACTCGTACAAACTATACATGCTATTCACTACACCTACACATACACATAAAGCCAAATTCTCATGTGGAATAGTGAAGGGTATCTCTAAATATTAACAAAAATAGTCAGTAAACGCACCCCATAAGTGCACTTACTTATCTGCCCATCAATGTGAGCTGAACTGATGAATGTTTGCGCTATAAATTCGCATATGTGGTTATTCATATAGTAGTTATATAGTTATATATATATATATATAAGTATGATATATTGTGTATGCTCTATAGAATTAGCAGCTTAACAGCTTTGCCTGCCTTCAATTCAATTATTTGAATGTGTACGCCACAAAGGGTACCATTGTACGAATATAGTTTTTCGAAATTTCTCGGTCGGCAAATATTCAACTACTATAACAGTTTGTATTTGTATGTTTGTGTGTCTCTACACTTTTTTTTATGTACTTATGTAAAGCGCTAAATTATCAATTGCTGCGTCTGACTTTCGTTCTCGGTTTATACACAAAAAAAAAAACAAATGCAATGAGTACACAGACCAGTTGATTTCACAATTTCGCTTTAATAACAATTTATAAAAGTGCAAACGACATCGGTTTATACATAGATTGCATTATATACATACCCAGTATATGTTTATCCAATCACGTTGCATATAATACTTGCTAATTTGCTAGTTTAACTGACTATTTTGCTGGCACAGCAATTAAAAAGGGAAATCTGTCGGAGCACTTTTAGAGCCAAGTTAAGCAATTTGTCAAAACACCTGGGCAAGCATCTAGCAATGTATTCAAGTTTCCATAATTGTACGAAGCAATAAGTAGCGTTTGAAATTATTAAGATTAATAAAATACAAATTATGCACGATGAGTGCTCACTCGGCTAGCAGAAGCTTCATTAGTTGGCAATAAGTCTCGAGACATTACAAATCAAAATCAGTTTTAATAACTCAAATGATCTTGACATTGTGCTCGGTTAATTATCAAATGCCAAGAGAATGCCGAAATCAGTCATGTGCGACGATTAGGAAGCAAAACGAACCATCTGACCATAGAAAATATGTTTTACGACTTTAATGAGATTTGGAATATTTTTATTTGACTTAAAAGTAAGAAGCATTAGCTGAAAGCTTTTAAAGAGGACTCGGAAGATATTGTTTTTATAAAATGCAGCTAAAAAAAAGTAGAAAACGTAAAAAATTTAAAAATGACAAAGCTAAAATGTTCAAAACTGTATTTTAAAAAATTCTTTGATCTGGTTTTGGCATCTTATCTTAAGCGAGAATTGTGTTTATTTCAATAATTAATTGTTTTTATAACAAGGTAGTTGTGAATCCCACTTAAAAAACAACAATCACATTTTTTCTTTAAATAATTCTAATTAATTAATGTATAATACATATAGCACTCACCCCTTCCACCAAGGCTCCTGGGCGTTACCAAATCCAAAGCCACCAAAAGAGTTGATGAACTCATTGCCAAAGAATGGGAAAGATTGCTGAAAGAATATAGCTGGGTTCGGTGAGTTCACATCAGTGCTTATAGCATCGACATCTGTAAATATAAATTAATATCAATAAAGTAAAGGTATAAAGGTATAAAGGTTTTGGATAATCTGTACGTACTGAATGGCTTCTGTCCTGTGGTGGAGACAGCTGCTGCTGCTGCTGCAACCGATGCATCCTGACGTCCTTGCTGCTGCTGTTGTTCTAAAGGCACAAACTCTGTATCGCTGATGCCATCACTTCCAAAGCTACTACCAAAGAGTGGCAACAGATGCGCATTAGCTTGTGGTCGTGGATGTTGTGCCGCCAGCGGGACGGGCGGGGGCGCTGCCCAAACGCTCGCCACACGCTGTGACGGCTGAGCGTGTAGTGGTTCTAGCGGTGCTAGTGGTGCATATGGTATGGGCGCAAATAGCGTGCGATGCAGCGGTAATGGTCGTGTTAAATGTTGCATAAAGCTGTCGAGGAGCGGGGTGGTGAAGTGTTTTTTAGTTAGTGTGTGTGTGTTGTTGTGTTCTATGTGTGTGTGTTGTTTGATTTGTTTTGTGCCATTTCATGCAAATTCCATACCAGAACTACATAGTACATTTAACTTAAACCCTAAAGCAGTTCCTCAACCAATAATTCATATGCCTTCCATTGTTTCGCACATAAAAGAAGCTCCGGTCTGACGTTCTCTCTATACTATATCGTATATATGTATACGAGCAAATCGTGCTCATTGTTTAGCAATTGTTTTGCGCAGCATTTCTGTGAGCCGCATACTAATTGCCTGCTTTTATTAACTGAGCTAGCTGATTCTATAAAAAAAATCAAACGAAAATCACCTTTTTTTCGGGTCTAAAAAAATTGCAAAATTCCCACAAATTCACAATGTGTTGCACTTTGGGATCATTTATCAAGTGGGATTTATGCCTCTCGTGTTTTTGGTGCACAGAAACAAATTGAAAAAGAAAACTTCAATAAACAAATATATAAATGTATTTTGTATTTCAACTTAAACTCCTTCACATGATTCACTCGCACGCTTTGTGCAAACAAATGTCAAACCGCTTTCTATTGACAAAAAAACAATAACAAAATATTTTTTATTTGGCTTTTCCTATATACAACTTGAAAGAGCCACCCACATACATTTACATATGTGTTTATATACATAACTTTTTGTAAAATTTGTTGAACCTTTTTTTTTTTCAGCTCATTAAAAATGCCAACCACGGAAGCTAATTAAAAAAAAACATTTTAAAAGCTACAGCAACAAGAAATAAGTTAAATTATATACAAATAATATGGCAAACATAACAAATTTTTATAGTGGCCACGCTCAGTTAACGGCGAGACTTCTCGAAAGGTTATCGTATTTTGTATTTTTTATGACATCTTTATCTTGGTGCATGAGTCATGATTCGCTTCGAGGAACAAGGGCTTGGAAGACTTCGTCTTGACTTTTGTCCGATCTTTATGAAATATATAAATCACGAACTGCGATTTGAGTGGATGATAACTGACTTGAACTTGGCTTAGACTTGACTTGCATTTAGGAGTCCAAGCAACGACCCACACCTAGTCATAAATGTAAATTAAGGAGAAACTTCGTGCATAATGGTTAACAACTGTTTACAACCCAATTGAAAATTGGGTTACCAAAAAACTCTTTCACTTTTTTAAGTGGAGAGGTTTTCAAGTGTGAAATTCAGTGTCAAGGGAAATCTGACATTAAATAAAGTGTTATGTTATAGTAAAAGTTGTTAAATTCAAATTTTTGTCAATTGGTTATTTATTTTATATTTTTGTTTTCTCGATTTTATATTAATTTAATAACGATTTTTCACATTTTCAATTATGTAAAAATTCGAAAAGTAGTCGATATTAAATAATTTATACGCTAGCTTTAAAATTAATTAAGTAATTATGCATAATCAATTGTTGTCTTTTGAATTAGATATATTCTCAATACCGACAATATTGCAAATCCAAACTCATTGTAACTGCTTTTAATTAAATATATATATTTTTATGTTGAACAATATTTTTTATTTACTAAGCTTTTTTAAGAGCAAGCACCAATTGAATTTAATGACTTTTACAATTTACAATTTTTACAATTTTACTAATTATTTATTTATTGAGGTAAACTTTTTACGAGTTCCAAGCAAAACTCAATTTGTGTTACTAGAAGCTCATGGAAAATATGTCTGAACGCTTTGAGCAACTCTAAACGGTTATAATTAAAACGAGAAAAGCTTCTGAAAACTTTCCGTTGGCTGTTCAAACAAATGCATAACGAATGCATAACATTAACAATTTTAATTTATGTGTTGTAAACAAAAGCAGAGACATGTTAATTATAAAAGAAAACATGAAACTACCAAAGCGAAAGATATTGGTTATAGTCAATGCGCAATGCGTTCTGTGATTAAATTAAAAACTACCTACCAACCATCGAAGAGAACAGAATTAAACATACGTAGAACCCAAACAGTTGCGGAGTTTGGTTTCAGCACCTGGTTGACCCAGTTGGGAGACATTTAATTTGTTGCCATGGCATTAAATTAGGGTGTTAGCAGCTTTGAAAATTGCATCTAATGAGGTGTCAAAAGGTAATTTTTTATTTTGAGTCATGTCTGACAATTCGTTTTTTTTTTTTGGCAGGCCTCACTAATGAATCCCATCAAAATTCGTGTCAAAATGAGTGACGGCTATGTTCAAGTTGGTAAACTACTCCAAGTTAATAGTTAAGAGCTGATTTTTTAAGGCTGTTCGCTCTAGTCAGCCAAGTGTAAAACGGCCCAGACATGCAAAAAGCAACGATCCAAAGATACCATTACAACTGCCAGCAATCATCTGCCAAATCCCATGACTGCATTTGCATCTGTATCTGTATCTGTATCTGAATCTTTAGCGGATGCCCTAAAGTCGATGACCCACTTTCAATATACATTGTTCTCATCGGTGGAGTTGTTATTTGTGCAATGCCTTTCAGAAAAACTTGAACTGCAGGGTTAAGTGATCTTCGAGGCGATTTTGTGTGCCGAATTCCGATCGAGATGCTCTAAGTTTATCACCTTGTTTTCTGCCTCAATGCAATTAAGTTCTTATTTAATGGGCTCTTTTTGGTTACAGGGTTTGGACAGCAGTATCCAAAAGTTATCATCTTTACAGGGTATACTTATAGTTTGGCAACGTAAATTACCTTATTCTCACTAAAAGGGGAATTTTTTGTGAATGCTTTCAAATTAGAGTTTGTAAATTGAGGTCACCGCACTGATTTGACTTTCTTTCCGCTTTTTTTTTTATTTTTGGCAATATTTGTATGTATATATTTTAAGTTTTTGCTTCGGTTCTTGTATTCTTTTGTGGTTGACTCTTTATTTTGGCCCAATATATTTACAATTTCGTTTAGCGCTTATTTTTGTTTACCAAGCTAATGTTGCAAATTGTGAAACTCGACCAAATAAGCAAATAAAGTGCTAGAACAAATGTCAAAACTAAACTGAGTTTTTTTTTAACGATTTGTCAATGAGCACAAACCCATAAAAAAGAGTCAATATTTAAAATGAACGGATTCTGTTCGAGACAATATGTGAGTTAACATTTAGATTCTGTATTTGTTTTAATGTGAGGAGGTTGCTAAATGCTGGGAATGTTCATTGTACATAGATCACCTGAACGAGCCTGAGGAAGAACTTATGTCTTCTGCACTGGAATCTGAATTGTAATCTTCGCTGTAAAAAAGGCATGCATTATCACCGATTCGGAAAATTTACTCAGATACAATTGTATTAATTTTATGGCACGGTAAGTTATGGTGATAAGTTAATAACATTAATTTTATATATCAATGATAAAAATGTTACAATAATTTTGAAGATTTTAAAACTTTTAATGGATTAACCTAAATTACATAATACTTTTAGGCCAAATTGTAAATTTCGAGATTAATTTTCGTAATTGTTAATTCTTATGTTAAACGAAATCAAACTACATGAAATATGCATGAACTTTGGAATGCAAAACGGCCAACACTAAAACACCAACATTAATTATTTGTCAGTTTATTGCTTTACTTACTCGCTGTAGAATGGTACCGCCTGAGCGAAGCAGACTAGGAGTAGGCAAGCCCACAGTCTCAGCATTTTGTCGTTTTTCGATATCACACAATATATACTTATCTCAAATCTTTGCAAGCTAAAAAATAAACAAAACGAATAAACAAAATGAAAATT
This sequence comes from Scaptomyza reducta, assembly GCA_035044485.1. Lineage (NCBI taxonomy): Eukaryota > Metazoa > Arthropoda > Insecta > Diptera > Drosophilidae > Scaptomyza > Scaptomyza reducta. The sequence goes on along the minus strand of JAWNNV010001315.1, from coordinate 3,417,156 downwards.
CCAGAAATGAAGAAATGAATAAAGTTTCACTGATTCGAATGGAACAGCTGTGACTGAAATTGAGACAGGGACAAAATCCAAACAGAAAATACTGGTTTTCCACGCCGAACTACACTCGAGTTGGCTTTAACAAAATGTAGGTGATTGTGGACAGATATTTAAAGAAAAAAAGATAGAAGAAAATTTTTCCACTGTCTTCATACGATAATTGCAACGTCAATCGTTTCAGTTAATTAATCTCGATTATCGTATTGTCTTGCAAAATTGACACACATAACAATATCATCCAAGCAAGTCGCAACTTATGCGTATTGCATTTGGGATCCTCTTCACTCACTCGCACCTGCACACACACATACACGAATACTAACAATTTAATGTTTAATGCTGCGTTGCCGACGATGTTAACGTTTTGCGCGACAGTCGAAAAGTAACTGGCTTAGAACGCACTTCGTCTGCTATTTATAAGCTGTGATCGCTGCCGCCGCGAGCGCTGAGAGCGGCTTCCCGGCTTGAGCTTTGGCTCTCTCCAGTTGGTCGGCTCTCGTTGTTGGAACAGAGAACATTTATGCGAATTTCGTGTAATAATTGTGAAAGTACGCGACAGTGCTTACACTGTACAACATAAAAGATTATTAGGTGTAGCATGACGAATGCATGAACCCGGCCTTGCACTTAAATAGGGCACGGTGTAATCACAATGGACTGGACTATTTCTATGCGATTTAAAGGAACTGACATCTGGCAGCATCGGGCTACCTGCAGTTCAATGGATGCCTAGTGTTGTGTTCGCAAATTCCACAAACAATAACGCTCTTTACACACTCATCTTTGTGCCTTTATTAAAAGTCTTTTCATATAATACTTAAAAACTGTTTTGTTGTGCACAATTTGTGTTTGTGTGTTGTATATTAGGTGCACATGTAGGTACTCACTTTGTAAGTTGTTATTGTTTTCTGATTATTCCAAGAAATATGCGATACCTTCTTGGAGGTTTAATTACATTTATTATACCCTGTAACCTTAAAGGAGGAAATACAAATTTTGAAAAAATGTTTTAAAAGGCGAAATCTCTCATTAAATGATTGCAAACCCGGTTTATGTTGTGAATATTCGCAAAAATAATATTTTAAGATCTTCGTATATATATAAATGGTATATTTTGTCTATCTTTAAAAACGCACACTTTATTGTTGTGAAAAGTCTTGTCAGATCACAGTGTACACTGTTTGTTAGTTATTGCTGATAAGGCGAAATCTCTCATTAAATGATTTCAAACCCGGTTTATGTTGTGAATATTCGCAAAAAATACTATTTTAAGATCTTCCTATATATATAAATGGTATATTTTGTCTATCTTTAAAAACGCACACTTAATTGTTGTGAAAAGTCTTGTCAGATCACAGTGTACACTGTTTGTTAGTCATTGCTGATAACACTGTTTCCCATTTTGAGATTTGCCCTTGTTCAGATTTCGATGATGCTTGACGGCAACGAGTCAAAGCAATATTCTAAGACTTGATGTGAACGTCAAAGATTTTGAACAACCTCGAAATTCTATACATTATTTTAGGTGGTTGTAGTTCAAATATACATAAACAAGCAGTAATTCAACGTTTTTAGAATTTATAATAATTGTTTTTATTTATATTTTATACCACACAATATTTACAATATTTATTTAGACATTTGTGTTATATATGTATATATGCATGTATATATATGTATATTCTTTTTGCATGTAGTTTGGCTTTGAATTACCGTTGTACTTTTTGCTGCTTATGGGTGTGTGTGTAAAATGGATTTTTGAAAAATCTATATTAGGTACATAAGTACTTATTAAAGTTTAATTTTGATTACTGTTTTATTTTTATTTTTGTCTACAAATAGATATGCAAATAATTCAATTCATGAACCACATGGAGCCAATAATAGGCACCAAATGAGATTTTAATTAGATTAACATTACATTGCTGTAAATTTCGTTAGCTTTACATACATTCCAACGGTTAAGCTTCTAATGCGTAACAGAGAGACTTGTTTCTATAGGTGTTTGAGTGTGTGTGTGTGTGTGTGTGCGTTGTAAATAATCTCCAGCCCAGCGATTATTTATAACATTGTCTTGTTGTCTAATTTAAAAGGAACTTCCGACTGTCATTCGTTAAATGTGAATGAGGAAAGCACCCGCCTTATCTGTTTGCCACTAGATCCGTTTACTCCACAAGCGCTGTAAGATAATATTAATTACACACAAATTTAATACAAATAATGTGCTGCTCGCCGTATCTTCTGCGTTTACCTGGACGCTTGCCCCGCATGCCAACAAAACCGCTTGGCGCACGCTTTCGTCCAATGAGATAAACCCAAGGATGCTGCACAATATTCTGTTCGAAGCCGTAGTCATCTTCCAGATCGCTCTTCTTGCCACGCACAGCTACGAATTTACTGTTAAAGTCCGCGTAACGTTGCTTCTTGCCACGCACATCATATGCCTTTTTAAAGATTTTACGCCACAACTGGCCACGGTTAGTTCCAAATATGTTACAAATTGCATTTAGTTAGAGAATTTAAGATAAGTGCGCGACAGATTAATTTTTAATTATTAATTTACATATACATAGCTCAAAGGAAAAAATTAATAACATTCAAAGTTAAATTTGGTAAAATTGATTACTTAAATCAAACGATTAATCCGCCAACCTATATTAACTTTGTTTAGCTTCACTACAAATCAGGATATTTTTGATTATTTTATGGGATCTACGATTGAAATGGATTTTTTATAATTTTAAAAATTTATTAGAGAAATAACAAAATTTGTAATGTTTGGATATAGCTACTGTCACCATTAAGCAATAACCTTAAATAAGCAATTTCTCGGCTGGCCTCTCTCAGCACTCGAAGTACTGCGTTGGGATTTTTACATGCAATTGGTCTTAAGTCCATTTGACACCTCTATATAAGTTCATTGCTTAATGCTATCACGCGCTCATCACAGTTTATAAAAAACTTTGCTTACCTCTGAGAGAGCGGCCCGTTTGTAATGTTGATGGGAGACATCTTTTTTGCCCCGGACACCTACAAAGGAATTGACAGGAACACGTTTTTCTAGTAGATCCATGTCGTTGTCATCATCGTCGCCGCCGTCAGTCATAGCTGGTCGTTTTCCCCGCATCCCTGTGAAGCCTGTGGGCGCCCGCTTGGCCACACCGTTTCCATCTAACGCCAAGTGCTCCAGGAAATCCTGCAGGATATTCTCACGCAGTTGTTCCTCCTCCATGTGCTGCAGTAAATCACGTAGATTGTTGTTGCTCGGAATGAACTTCTTGCCGCGCATGCCCACAAAGGCCATAGGTGTTTTCTTAAGCCTACGGCCGTTCTCGTTATAATAGTTATCCACATCATCGTCGCTATAGTCTAGAGGATCGGGTCCCAACCAGTTGGCGTCTGCCGATGCCTCCTGCTCCTTTTTACCTCGCATACCAATAAAGCTGTTTGTCGGTGCTCGTTTAACTAAATTTCTTGGTTGCGGCAGTGCTCCAGGCGCTGAAGTACTGATAGTGTTGACATCGACATCGCGATCTTCAGCATCCCCGTCGACAGCGTTGCTTGCAACTGCTGCCGCTGTTAACAGCAACAACAGCAGTAGCAGTTTTTGATTATGCATTCTTAAAGATTTATGAAGTATGCTTTTAGGCGGGCGTATATTATTGACGAACTGTAGATGGCGTTATATGTTAAGAAAAACACAAATAAGAAAAACCAGAGTAAAAAGTTTTGGAAATTATTATTATTCCAATAAACTATTTAATTCTAATAAAAGTTTACCGTATAAATATTAATTAAAGAGATAAAGACTCCACAAATAAAATATTAATATATTTGTTATTAAGCAATATTTTAAATCGCCATTTTTAAAAAGGTTTAAAGAAGAAAGTAAACTTTCGTTACCGTAACACCGGAGTCATATTTACTTTTTCTTATGAGTATTATTCTATTTGTATTTGGCATTCAAATATATTTTAAAAGGTATATCATTCTTTTTTAATCTTAACATACGATTGGTAGAAAGTGTAACTTTTATTTCACACTCAAAACAAATGGCATTGTCGCCATATAAATATATATATATGCATAACTCATAACGGTTGCTTTTACAGCTGCAGCTCAATTCCAATTGCGTCGCCAACAACTAACGGTTGTTACAACAATTTATATGTAGACCACAACTGGAGCCACCTTGGAGCTAAAAAAGTGCTGCTGTTGGTGCTGTAGCTACTTGCCATTGATTATGCTCAATAGTTGTCATCACCCTCCCACCTCGTTAAGTCAAATTGCCATGCAAATGCTGTGGCAATGCCTGGGAGGCACTCTCCATAAGACTATGAGTTTTGCATAGCCAGCCAGTTACGAGGCAACTGGTGTCAGAACAACTAAAACAACAAAAACACTCTGGCGCCAATAAGAGCAAATAAGAAAGTGGGACAACTGATGTATCGACTTTTAAACACCTTACATAATGTATAGAAGAATAACAAAAATTTGAAATTTGAAGTAGAATTATTGCAATAATAACACTCCGTTTAGAATATGGATCAAGCCAGAATTTTTTCATTTTATCAACAGTAAGTATAACATACTTTTAATTGATCTATGTACTTGAAACTTTTCGATTTTTCTTATTTATCTTTGTCTTTATTATGTTTAATAATTTTTGTCAGCTTTCACGAAAAGAATAAATCTATTTATTCTAAACCAACTGAATACAACCAGTTCGAGTCGTGTGTTCTTAGGGTATAAAAACACTAACGATGCGCGCACAGGAAGTTGGAAACATGTAATTCAATTGATTGCCGCTGGCGGTAGAGAAGAAGTTGCAGTCTATGGAGCATAGGAGGAGCAAAAGCCAAGCGGCAATTGAATTTAATGCAAAAAAATGCATTTGAATTGAATTGATGTTGAATTTGTGGCAATCAACAGGTTGATCAAAGCTAAGCTCAATGGGCACTCTTACTAATATATTTGGTTTGGCTTTTGGTTATGTTGGCCCAAAGCTTAAGTGCCCTGTAGCTGAAAGTTTCTTAAATACAAACCATAATAGGAACGACGCCAAATGTCAAAGTTCTACATACTCTAAAGTCAAAGTGTGAATCTAACTGTGATTTAATGCCCCAAAGTTTCTAGCACAAAATTAGCTGTTAGCAAAAGTGTGAAACTTCCTTTTTCCCCTCACCCTGCCTTATGGCCCACACATCGTGACATGAAAGTGACAGCAGGCAGCAGCCGTTAAACAATAGCTTAGAGAAACCGGGCCCATTCAACAGTCTGACCTCACATGTGTCACATACGTTAATAAGGATATGGCCTAAAGCTAAGCTGTTAACGTGTGTTTTAGTATGTCTGTATGTGCGTGGGCTGTCTAATTGTCTATGTATGCGTATGTGTATGCGAAGAGATTTGTGTTTGCTATGTGCATCCCCAGCGGACACTTTAAACCGCTAAAGGGGCAAATGGAGCCCAATTGCTGCGTGTTCTTGCGTGTGAGTGGCACATTAAAGATGCAGTGCGAAGGAGATTTACATTTTTGCCAAAATAGGGAAACAGAACGTGACACGGATATCATTCTATGTTTACTTCTGGTTGTGTTTTGGGCCAGCTGAACGACCCACAATAACCAAAAATAATAAAACAACAGTGTATGGAAATTCATTTTTTGCTAGCTTGCGGCTGCATTTTGTCATCAACCTTTTTTGCATAACAATAAAAAAAAATAAGTAAGAAGGCTCTAATCGAGAAATCCCGACTAGACTATACCCTGAACCCTATACTTTACGCATACAGTCAGTGCTTGCAAGTATAAGTATATCGACTCGGCTGTTGATGCTGATCAAGAATATATATACTTCATGGGGTCGGAGATGCTTCCTTCTGCCTGTTACATACTTTTGCACAAAACCATTATACCCTTTTTACCCATTTTCAATGGGTTCAGGGTATAAAAAACTCAAGTAAAACATACAATAAAATGAACTTTGGTTTGAACAACAGTTAATGCATAGAATATGAAGTGTAGCCCACACTTTTACTCTTTATTTTGGCCCTGCAGCTGTGTAGCCGAATTCTAAATTTCAATACAATCATACTTTACGTGCATTAATATAACCCATAGAGCATAGGTCATGTTATTCAATTGCTTGGAGGCCAACTCACAAGCAATCAAATCAGAATGTCAAGACAAACAATGTCAGAAAATTGTTTAAATAAGCCATTACATCAAATGATAACATACTTTGTTTTTGAAGCAAAAACATTTTATAAAGTTGTAATTTCCTGCTCGGTCGCTGATTTATTTGTACGATGTTAATTGCATTTATCAGACTTATTTGCTAACTAAAGCAGTAACGTCAAATAAAATCAAGGTTTTAATAAGGTTAATGAATGATAAAAGACGTACGCATATCATAGATTTAATGATCAAACTCTTCATTGTGTTTTTTATTACCGGTGCAGTTTTGCGTATGGCAACAGTTATTTTAATAAAGTTTAAAAAATAAATTTCACAGATTGTCATTATTTAGTCTAATCTTTCAAACTGTTTTTTCCAAATTCAAGATTTTGTTGTTATCGATCACATGTGTATATCGGAAACGGGAAGAGTTAACGAAAATTTAAAACAAACTTGTACTGCGCGGGGATTGGGCGAGCTTATGTATCAAATCTGGAGTCTCTAGCTCTTATAGTCTTTGAGATCGACGCGTTCATACATACGGACGGACAGACAGACAGACGGACAGACGGACATGGCTATATCGACTCGGCTGTTGATGCTGATCAAGAATATATATACTTTATGGGGTCGGAGATGCTTTTTTCTGCCTGTTACATACTTTTGCACTTTTTACCCATTTTCAAGTTGGTCCAGACGACCCATAGGTAATTCACGCATAGCCGAGAGCTACAATGCAGTAATTTTTTCAGTACTTTTTATACCCTTAACCCATTGAAAATGGGTAAAAAGGGTATAATGGATTTGTGCAAAAGTATGTAACAGGCAGAAGGAAGCATCTCCGACCCCATAAAGTATATATATTCTTGATCAGCATCAACAGCCGAGTCGATATAGCCATGTCCGTCTGTCCGTCCGTCCGTCTGTCCGTCTGTCCGTCTGTCCGTCCGTATGTATGAACGCGTCGATCTCAGAGACTATAAGAGCTAGAGACTGCAGATTTGGTATATAAGCTCGCCTAATCCCTAGGCAGTACAAGTTTGTTTTAGATTTTCGATAACTCTTCCCGTTTCCGATATACACATGTGATCGATAACAACAAAATCTTCAATTTAGAAAACTTTTTGATGCAGTTTGAAAGATTAGACTAAATAAATCCAATCTGTGAAAATTTTATTGAAATCGGTTGAGAAACACTGGAGATATGGAGTATTGGAATTAAGAAGGTATGCCCTATACGCGTATACATACAGACACTCACACATACTTGCAAGCACTGACTGTGTGCGTAAATTATAGGGTTAAGGGTATAGTCTAGTCGGGATTTCTCGACTAGAGCCTTCTTACTTGTTTTTAATTGAAACAGATAAGAATTAAGGTGGGAAATTTGAAATTGTGGGAATGGGACAGAAGCGAAATTAAACACGACACAGAAAAAAAAACACTGTTAAGAAAACTAACAATTATAGTAAGTCTGTTTGGAATAGCTGTTATATTTATAGCTAGCTGTTGCTCCCCCGTTGAATTGAAGAACTTAAGATCTATTAATCAAATCATATGAATTTCAAGGCAATAATGAATTTAAAACAGTCAAAACATTTTAAATCTCTTGCACAATATGAAGAATTTCTTTTAGAGTAGACCTCTAAAACATTGGTGAAAAATTAATTTACTTCCATGCAGTTGTTATTGCGTGATGCGTTAACAAACATGCAGACAGCTGGCCAAGTATTTAACAAGTTAATTATATGTTTAGATAGAGATAAATATAAACAGTAAAAAACATTTATATGTCATATTTTTTAGAGTGTGATTTAACGCTGTGTGAATTGTTTTGATTATGTTAAGAGTAGATTCTTATTACGATAACTTAATGTATGACTCTTAACTTAATCTCAGAACAAAACTAAAAAAAAACTTAAGTTTAACAAACAATTATTAATTAGTTTTATTAACAAATGCTTAAAATTGATCACACGGAAAATCTTAAGGTGTTCGTGACAAAATTTGCTTAATTAATAAGAGTTAATTAAGTCCCACAAATAAAAAAAAATGAATAAAGCACAATTACACAATTAAATTAAATTAATTAAGATATAACAAATTAAACAGAAACTTATCTTTTCCACAATTACTTTTGATCAAGGACTATAAAATATTACTATGTTAACCGACTGAGTTTTTGCATTTATAGAGTATCCGATCATTTCTGCACATAGTTGATGACTTATTATATGTAGATGTGTACCTACAAACATAAATGATTAAAGAGTCGTTCTCGCCTTGTGGCTTAGCTGCACTTATCATCATGTCGTAGCCGACGATCGTTGTTCAGTTTGAGTTTGGCTTTGAAGCGAAACGCACGGTTCGCTCCAATGCTGAGCACACATCAAGTGAATAAAACGTGAATAGTGTTTACACGAGTGAACCTCACATATAAACTTATATGTATGTACAGAAAAAAAACATTGTTGTTGCTTAACAAAACTGTTTCGTTGTTGGTTTGCATAAGTCAAATATAAATTATCCTCGTCACTGAGCAGTTTTCTCTTTGAAAAACCAGGTGAGCAGTGTGAATTATAACAGTAGACTGAAAGTAATGTTATCTTAATAGGATTCCTGAGTCGAACTCGGTTGACCTACCAAATGCGAGTATTGGTGAATGTTTAGCTACTGATAATCGTAAACAAAACACAACATTGCTTTGCAGGGAACTCTCCGGGAATCGGGTTGCTAGCTTCTGGGCATGGGCTCGCAAAATAATGGAATTGGGTCAAATGTTTAAAATGCTTGTCTCATGTGGTGCGAATGCCCGTCGAAATGTGCCTTAGATTTCGTTGAGTATGTACAACAACATTATGAGTTGAGACGTACAATAACAATAACTGCATATACGGACAAATAATTTTTGGTGATTGCCTTCAATTTTTTTTTTTGTTTGTCACGTCTGCAGCTCAGTGATCCAAGTTCAGGGCCGAAAATTCACACATTATTTAATTTACTCTCAATTAAGCATACGCATTGGATTAGCTTTGATAAAGTCCAGCAGATTTAATTTCATCTGAATCGTATGTCAGTGAAGATATTTTTGGTAGATCACAGCTTGGGATTTACCCAACGTAATCAAAGTTCCATAAGATTGTGTGGGATCAATAGTTTTACGGTAAAAACCGTTTTGCTGGGACGAACAAAGTTCTCTGACAGATGTTTTGTAGATTTGGTTTTGCACAATTTAATCTTGTGGTAATTATTGTTTTCTTCTAGGAAGAACAAGTTATATAAAGAACAAACCACGTCATAAATTTAATAATTTCATATTTTAAACCAAATCTTAACAAGTAAGAAAGCTCTAGTCGACTAGACGATACCCTATACTTTACGCGTTCAGTCACTGCTTACAAGTATGTGAGTGTGTACGCGTAGAGTGCATACTTTCCTTAATTTCAATGCTACATATCTCCGGTGTTGCTCACCCGATTTCAATAAAAATGTTGTCATTATTTAATGCTTCAAACGTTAAAACAAAGTTGGACTGCCTAGGGATTAGGCAAGCTTACGTTCCAAATCTGGAGTCTCTAGCTCTTAAAGTCTCTGAGTTCGACGGACAAACGAACATGACTATATCGACTCGGCTGTTGATGCTTATCAAGAATATATATAATTTATTGGGTCGGAGATGCTTCCTTCTGCCTGCTACATACTTTTGCACAAAAAAAAATTATACCCGTTTTACTCATTTTTAATGGGTTCAGGGTATAAAAAGTGGTCACTTTTTATATTGAACAGAAAACAACTTTGAGTATAATTTCAGAATCTCAATACTATTTGTTCCTATTACTAAAGATAAGTGTTTGGCGTGCAAACAAATAAGAACTTGAGAGGTGCAAAGCACACGTATGAAATTACATATTCACATATAGTAATTTATAAATGTGCACGAAAATTGTCAATTCTCAAATTGCGATAAGAAGAGCTCGTCTGAGAATTGGCTGAACTCGCCAAGTGATACGAATTTAATTTCTGTGTAATTTACAATCAGACGGCCCATGAAATAATTAAATATAATGATAAATGTGAGTGCACATAAAATTAATGCTGATGAAAATAAAACAATTTAGATAAAAGTTTGTTATTCCAAACAAAATTCGCATAAATTTATAATTAATTTGTCAACCGAGACGCTGCATTAAATAAATCGATTTCATAAGTAAAACAAACAAAGATTTATTTAGTTCAGTTCATTTCAGTTGCCTGCCTGTCAATCAGTCGGGTGGTCGGTCGGTCGGTCAGTAAGTCAGAAATGAGATGACACGCGCCAGCAACGATTTCAACTAACTAATTGAACCATGAACTTGAATTGAGGCATCTCATCTCATCCCATTGCAGATGAGAAAAGATTTCACTGGTTAGCTAGTGAATACTGTGCGTTATAGGAAGCTTAGCCGATTTTATTTCCGGCAGTTGTAATACAAAGTTCCGTGAAATCGGTTATTCCCATTCTGTGTGCTTGGAGCAGGAACAGAAATGACAATATGATAAGATAAATTTGCATACAGGGCAATAGCCTTTCTTTCTGAAAACCATTCTCAGAACACTGTTTGGTTTGCATTTGTGAAATTACAAGTATTAAACTAGTCACATTCCACTAAAACCTAAAATTGAGTTGATGTATTTATTTATCAATTGCTTCTTGCTTTAATTTATTTATCACATCCAAATAAAATATTGTCTTGTTATTACATTTTTAAAAACCATTAGAATCACTCTATTATATTTCGAGGTTATTCTGAATATGATCGACTGTAACGAACATTTAGTGAACACAATTACACGATACACACAACGCAGGATCTAAAATTGGCTTTTGTATGCAAATTTATTTAAAACTAGTAGACCCTAACCACGAGTTGCTGTCGTGCTGTTTGATGTTTACTCTATGAATAATAAAGAAAATGTGTAATACAAGAACCGACTGGGAAGTATAAGAAAGCGTTTAAAGAAAAGATGAATGAAATCGGTAAAGCCGTACTCCGACCAGGAGATATAGGGGTTCATTTTTGCATATATAAAGAATAGATAATTTAAAATTTTTTTAAATAACACTAGATAAGTAGCGAGTAATTGACTTAAAATTAATATTAAATTGTTTACATTACGCATTGGTTTTGTGTTTAACGCCATATTTAAATATTTAAATATTTTGAAGGAAACAGGCAAATATTCAAAATACACACGAAAAATGTTGAACTATATTCTTTAATATCTGACCAGGTTGTCAGAATGCATCTCGTGCATTGCTTTGTGGCATTCCTGACTTTGGGCTTAGTCGCTGGAACTAGCTCAAATCGTAGCTTCACGGTGGACTATGAGAACGATCGCTTTTTGAAAGATGGACATCCATTTCGCTTTATATCCGGTTCCTTTCACTACTTTCGAGCACATCCCGATACCTGGTCTCGACACCTGAGAACAATGCGAGCTGCCGGACTCAATGCAGTTACAACGTAAGTTCAAAAATATAAAATAAGCAACTAAACTAGAATTATATATTATATTTTCTATGTAGATACGTGGAATGGTCGCTACATAATCCACGGGATGGCGTCTACGTTTGGAAAGGCATAGCGGATCTGGAACAATTTATACGATTAGCTGTGGATGAGGATTTGTTGGTAATACTTCGTCCAGGCCCTTATATATGCGCTGAACGTGATATGGGCGGCTTTCCCTACTGGTTGCTCAACAAGTATCCAGGCATTCAACTTCGCACAGCTGACATAAGTAAGCGCTTAACCCAGTCCCATCGAGCTAAGCTTGACTAACTCTCTGTTTTGCAGACTACCTCAGTGAGGTGCGCATCTGGTATGCCCAGCTTATGGCTCGCATGGCTCCCTACCTGTACGGCAATGGAGGACCCATAATCATGGTTCAGGTCGAGAACGAGTATGGCTCATACTTTGCCTGCGACTTGAATTACCGCAACTGGTTGCGTGACGAGACCAAGAGCCATGTCAAGGACAATGCTGTACTATTCACAAACGATGGACCCACTGTGCTGCGTTGTGGCAAGATTCAAGGCGTTTTGGCTACAATGGACTTTGGAGCGACAACACATCTTAATGATATCTGGGCCAAGCTCCGACGGTACGAGCCCAGAGGTCCTCTGGTTAATGCTGAGTACTATCCCGGCTGGCTGACCCATTGGACAGAACCCATGGCCAATGTGAGCACTGAGGCAATAACTGGAACATTCGTGTAAGTTTAATTATTTTTTGCATAATCATAGTTTTTACTATAATTATCAGCAAATTGTAATTAAAATGTCTTCCTCTACACTTTTCAGTGAAATGCTGGATAGTGGAGCCAGTGTTAACTTTTATATGTTTTATGGGGGCACCAACTTTGGATTTACGGCAGGTGCCAATGATAACGGACCCGGTAATTATATAGCGGATATCACAAGCTACGACTATGATGCACCAATGACCGAGGCTGGCGATCCTACGCCCAAATACATGGCATTACGTCGCATCATCAGCAGATATTTACCATTGCCAGATGTGCCCGTGCCACAACCTGTGCCAAAGCGAGCCTATGGAACCGTTCGACTGCTTAGCTGTTGTACTCTTCTCTCTGCTGAGGGACGGGAGATGCTGAGCACTGGAGTTGTTCGTGCGGCTAAGCCGAATACCTTTGAGGCACTGGATCAGTACTCCGGACTTGTGCTGTATGAAACTTGGCTACCAGATCAGTTCAAACGTGATCCAAGTGTGTTGCATGTGAGTGGATTAGCGGATCGTGGCTATGTGTATGTGGACAATGAATTCGTTGGCATATTGGCGCGAGAGACACCCGTCTATGAGTTGTCTCTGAGTGCCAGCTCGGGTCGGCACTTGCAGATTCTGGTGGAGAATCAAGGACGTCTTAACTATGGCGTGCAATTGAATGACTTTAAGGGTCTGACGAAGGATGTGCGATTGGACAAACAGATATTGAGCAACTGGAATATGACCAAGTATCCGCTAGAGTCCTACCAGGCCATAGAAAAACTTATAGCTCAGTCGACGGAGGCGGCGAACGCTGGTTTCCACGAGTTACGTAATCCAAAAACTATGCTACGATCTGGACCCGCCATCTACCATGGAACTCTGAGCATTACAAGTGCCAATCAGTTGGCGGATACATATCTCGATATGTCCGGCTGGGGTAAGGGCATAGTCTTCTTGAATGGAGAGAATCTGGGCAGATATTGGCCCCTCGTGGGACCACAGGTGACACTATATGTACCCGCCCCAATGCTTAAGGTGGGCATTAATCGTTTGATTGTGGTGGAATATCAACAGGCTCCTACTTCCATGGAGCTACAGTTTCGCGATACACCCATCCTTAATGGCAGATCTTAATATTAGCTTTAGAGTTAGCAATTAAGTACATCGTACATCATGTAAATTTATCTGAATTAAGTTTTATGTTGTAAGGCATTAAAGTCTGGTGATGGCTTCTTGATTCCTTTTGTAAAACACGCCGCTAAAAGACTCATTACTGCAACAGCCACAACAGCAGAAACAACCACCGAGAGGCATACATGTGTGACCTTTGTGTAAGTATATATATATGTGTGTGTGTGTCTGTATGCCCTGCCGCCTTGCTAAATTAATCCCAAATGATTGAAGTCCACAGAAACGGATACGCTGATGAACCAGAAGTTTGTAAAAGTCCAAATTCGTCGTCTTGGCTCGTTGGCCAAAGGGACCAATGTTTAATAATATGTGATGCATATATAGAAAACATTATCTACAAACTTATTAGCGTTTGGGTTTGTTTCGTGAAGTGTTTCTTAATATAGATAATATAGATAATAGACTCATCAATGAATCGTTGCAAATATTGGAGTACAAGTGCTTTTCCTAAGCAAAAAGCACACAAAAAGCATAAAAATGGTAGAAGCTTACATAATAAGTTAAGTTTTTCGAATACTTTACGAATATTTTTACACCGTTACACCTCTTCATGCATTCCTATGAACAACTGCAGTATGTATACTGATCACAGTTGAAAAATATTTTTGAGTTGTCCAGAAAAATTGGGTAAAAAACAATTCTATTTGTAGCTTATTCTTTGAAGCCATGAGCGAGATACAAATATATATTTATATGCAGAAAACGGCAAAAGCTAACTTGCACAATATATTTAGCAAGAATATAATTTTTTACATAGTGGCTTCCACTTTATACAAAACATAGTTTTTGCTTTTAGCTGAAGAGCTGCTTAGATAAAATAAAAAAAAACGGGTCTCCAATTGACCATCTTTCTGGCATAATGAGGCCTGTAGCAACATTTTTCTGCTGTACTTGATGTTCCGTTTAATTAGTGCGCACTGAGATTCGCCGTAAAGCGTTTGACATACGTTTTTAAAGCATCTTTTAGGCGCAGCTGCAACTCGAGTACCTGTAACGCATGTACAGGTGTGCTTTGTAAATACTTATGTACATTTGTACATACTACTTACTACCTGCAGATGTATTTATATACTAATTGCCATTGTTTGTTGTCACTGCTGCTGTTGTCCAAGTTGACACAAAACAAGTTAAGGCCCAGGGCTATGTTTTAGACCGTCGCCTCATGTTGGCTGTTTGTAGTTTTTACATGGATTTTCATTTGTACTTTTTTTGGCGAGTCCCCGAATGGACTACAACGTTATTGCGTGTGACATATCACAACTCCGGAAGCGAGTTGCTTCAACTTGACGAGGCATGCCACAACTGTGTCTCTGCATTGATGTTGCTTTTTATTAGCTTTTGCCGCCGGCTACGGTTCAAATGTCAACCAACTAATACATTATGTTGTCCGCTATGTTATTGCGTTGCATTTTTAACAGATACAAGCGAAGAATTTCGAGGAAATTTGCCAAAAATATTAAATTCTAGTCGGAATGCTAAACCGCTGATGGCTAAATGTTTTTAAAATTCAATGCTTTGTGTGGTGATTTTAGTGACATAAATTGCGTAATGCTTTGATGAAGAAATTAGCAAAACTCACAAATATATTTATACAATAACACAGGACTGCAACTAGAAATCTGTTTTTGGATTTGAAACGTGGTCTTTATGTAATTTTGTGTGACAAATATGATATCCCTCAACAAAACTATAAAAGACACATATTCGGCAAACTTTAAATATGTCAACTATTTTTCAAATATGTATGTACTGAAATACATTCTTTTCAGGTTTGACGCATATGGGTCATTTAGTGTACGATTGAAGTTTTAATTTAAGACCACATAGATGTTTTAAGCACGTCAGGATATGTCTTATTATTAAGACAAGATAGATTTGAAGGTCTTTAGTGTTTTATTGTGTGTGATTGGCTCTTTAACAATGAAAAGTAAAGCACTTAGTACTCAAAGCTGTATTTTAATACGCTGAACCCTGGAATTGGCAAAAACTTGGCCGACTGAAGCTTCGTTGCTTAGAGTTGATTCCTTGCAGAAACTTGACTATTTGTTTATAAAAAAATTGAGTATTACGGTCTTAATCCAAATAGAGTTTTACTTGATTTTCGTTCAAATGTCGGTCAAAAAGTTCACATTCAAGTTTGTGGTAAAAAAATTTAGTAATCAGGGAAAATTAATAATAAATAAAAGTGAAACAATATGTGGAAATAAAAAATTAAAATTTGACTTTAAAAAAAAATTCAATTTTGAGAAAAAATACAAAATCACTTTTATTTCATTGTAATTTAATTTTTTAATTGTATGAACGTATGGAAAACCAACTTACAAAAAGACTTTTATTTTTTATCGGTGTCGAAGCCCCAAAGAAAACTATTCTCAATGATTGTTTGCCACAAAAAATTCTAAAAATTCTGTTTAAATTAAATATTCTGAATCTTCTTTTCAAATATGAATACTATGTAAGTTTCTTGCTGAGTTTCTGTACAACAGTTTCACAATTTATAATATAAATTCAAATGTATGTATATATATTCTTACTCACACAAATTGCGTTTCTTATTTTAAAAATATTTCATAATTCACTTACAATTTTAAATTGCTTAAATTGAATTTTTAAAACGACTAGCAGCTCTGTGTGAGCTGAAATTAATTTTTGTATACTATTTTGTAAGTGTCTTTTTTTCTTTTGTATTGCGCGCCGAATGAACACGCCGAGAAGTATGCAACAACTGAGCGACAGATCAAAGCGACAATGGACTTTAAATGCTCGACACTGCCCGCCAGCGAAGAATACAAATACACAAGCACAGCGAACACATTTCTGATACGTTTCGTTACACACACATGCAAACAGGCACACAACGAACAGGAAACGAAGCAGTTCGTGTACGGTTCGGGTCTGGCTTTCAGCTTTCAGTTGTTCGTGCATATCAACAATTGGTCGAATAGAAATTTAAGAGTGGCTGTGTGAGAAACGGCGTGGGTACGTGTATGTGTGAATTGTGGGTGTGAGCTGCTGTAGGTATATAGGTATTGCTTTCATGTGGGCACCACTTTGTTGCAGAATCAAACAAAAAAATAAAGAATAACGGATGCATAGGGAACGGAAATTTTGTTTGCATATGTGAATAATACATGAAAAAATAAAAAATGGGGCTGCCCATAATAACTGTTACAGGTACCTATGCATAAAACAGTAATATGTAATGAGGCAGCATTTGTTTTAAGTTTTTTTTTTAAATGCATAACACAAGTGGTATGTACCTTTTTGCTTGTTAACAGTAGCACTTAACAGGTTTGGTTTTAAAACACATTAATAGATTAACGGACAAATACCAGACTGCGTGTTTGCATAACGCATTAATATTTTATTGAATGCCTTTATTTACAATTGGTAAATACATCTTCTGCCTGTAACGCGCATTTAATCAATTGGTGCATTCCAATTAAACAATGGGAATATGTGAACATATTTAATGCAAGTTCTGGCAATTTCTCTAATTTAAATGACTGCGTCATGTAGCTAGAAATGACGTCTGCAACAACCAGAACTACAAAACTGCATCTTTTAGTCAGCCAAGCTGGATTTAAACGTCGGACAGCACTTGAGCCGAGGTCAGCTTGAAGAGCAGCAGCAGCTTCCAAGACCTAGACCCAGAACATAATCAGAAAACGCAAAGATAGAAACAACCACGTAGCACTCGTAAAGGCCAAGTGTATGCAAACAGAAGCCGCCCACATCCACGGCACATCCTTTTGCACATAGCCGAAAGGCAAGTGGTTATAACTGTAACCTATGCAACAACAGCACATTAAAGCAAGCGTTTTACATTTTTTTTTAAGATTGTCTGAAATGTATAAGAATAAGAGTTTAACCGATGCAATGAATTTTGGATTATAAGACAATTTTGCTTCCCCAAACTTAACATACAAATAAATACTTCATATTTATATATAAATGTTTTAGACAAACCAATTTTCATGCCATCAGCTTAATTCTGGGTATCTGCTGATCGAGCATTCCCAACTATTGTTGTTACATTTAGTTTTTACTGTTGTACTGAATAACAATGCCTTGCGCTACTTTTTTGCTGGCCAAAATTAAACATGGAATCGGTAATGTTGTCGTTTCCGTTGGGCACTGCAGCTGGCCGCTTATCGCACATCCGCATCCTGGCATCCTTTGGAGTCAACGATTTTGATAGCCATAAAACTCAATTGTGCATTGCTGCAATTTGCATTTAGATTGGCAGGCACGCTTTGGCAAATTTATTCATATTACAGATTGGTGTTGTGTCAATTAACAAACACCAACTGCTAGCCCCCTCAACTCTTTTTTGTATTTTCAGCGCCCATTCAAATATTTACGCTGACAATAACAAACATAATTAGCATTTAATTAAAATAAAATTGCGCAATGCGTTGGCCGATAAACAAGAAATTGGTGATTTGATTATCGAAATCAAATAAAGCTGCCGCAAAAGCCTGCATGCCTTTGGCAATGTAAATACACATTTTTTATAGCGGCAATGCTGATAACACTTGTATGATCAAAGCACCATTGATAAACTGTTGTTTTCTGGGAATAGTATAATACAAAACCCTCATCCAAACCACATTCATTCAATTGATAAAGCACAGCAACAGTTTTGTGTGTTTCATTTATCTACAAAGGGAGTATATTCCATTAATTACATTATGGCCGTTGGAAATGACATTTTACTGCACTAAGATAAGCCGAGTTCGCCCACGAATTTCTGAAGTGGCGTCACCTGTTGTTCGTTGGATGCGGCATATGAGAAACTGCAGCAGCAGGTGGCCCAAATTCAATTTAAAATTGCATTACATCAAAAAGAAACGATAAAAAGCTATCAAAATAAAAAAAAAAACACGCGCGAGGGTTATCCAATGACTTTAACAAATAAAGAAAAGTATTTTGAGTTAAATTGTTATGTAGAGACTTTAAGTACAAAGCTTATTACTCATCTTATCTTTAAATATATTTATGTTTTTTGTCTTGAGACATTTTTTATGTTAAAATCAACGAATGACTTAAATTTGATTTGTTCAGAGATGTTATTTCGAAAGAATTTGAAATTAACATTCAGTTGAATAAGTACTTTTATTTTTAGTATTTACAAAAGAAAGCCTAGAAAAATGTAAAGATACACGTACAAATGAAGCAACCCACTTTTCACGAAAAAAAAGGGTAAAGTTTTTGCTCATATTTCATGTTTGCTGTCCACATATACTGTTGAGCAAACAAAGCGAATTTGTTGGGCATATGGAAGACTGAAATTGATTGAATCAATATGAGAAAAATGAGATTCATATGGTGTTACAATTGGATTACAACTCAAAGGCAAAATCAATGGCAAACAAAACTTAAATGAGTCAAGAGACATGTTGATACATACATATATTGAATTGCATTTTAGAATTTGGAGTTACAAACACGTTTAAAATTTAATGAGTATAAGAGTTAAGAGATATGTTACTAACTAACAAACATATGCATACGATTGGAATGTAAGACACTTAACAATCCAGAAAGAGGCATAAATAATTTTATAAATTATAGCCGCAGCCAAAGGGCTACTAAAGCTTACTTGCACATCGACACATACATAGTATATACGCATAAATACTACAATATTCAATTGCATTAATTAACTATTCAAATAACTTCGAGAGCATTTTTGGCTTGGCAGGCTTATTCATTGCGTATAACGCCGGCACCAACACCGCCGCTGTGCGCGCACATTGGAGGCATAAAGGTCCACTTGTCCGTCTCTGGATCGTATACCTCAACGGTAGACAGATTCGTTTCGCCATCATAACCACCAATAGCCCAAAGCTTGCCCATATTGGCAGCCAGCGCAACTCGCGATCTTTTACAATTCATGGGGGTGACCAATTTCCAGGCATCCGTCAGTGGATCATAGCATTCAACAGATCGCAAAAATGAATTACCACAATATCCACCACACACATAGATCTTTCCATTGAGTGTGGCCACGCCTAAGCGACAGCGTCGATTCAGCATCGGCGACATCTTGACCCAAACATCCTCGTTCTGATCGTATCGCTCCACCGAGTCGAATATAGACAGTCCATCGTGGCCACCCAACGCATACACATATCCATTCAGCTGCGTTACACCGCCTGCAGAGCGATACTTCATCATTTGAGCCACCTAAGATTGAAATTCTGATTAGTCTCTGCCCTAAAAAGTCTTTGTTTCTCCTTGGGTACTTACTGTTTTCCACGTGTTATTCTTGGGATAGTAGACCTCGACTGTGTTAAGGGATGTAACCCCATCGTAACCGCCACAAACATAAATGCAATCATCCAAAGCAGCCACTCCCACAGCGCTGCGCTTGCACAACATTGCACAGCCCTGAGACCATTTGTTCTTTCGTGGATCGTAGACCTCCACCGTGGACAGACGTTCGGTTCCATTAAAACCACCAAATGCATAAAGTTTACCATCTAAAACGGCTACGCCCACACGGGAACTGTAATTAAAAATGTTTAGTTACACTTCTAATAAAAATATTTATTGGGTCATTGAACTCAAACTCACCGCATCATGGACATTTGTTCACCCATTTTCCATTTTTTGGTAATTGGATCGTAAATTTCCACAGTGCTGACCGACTCGCCAGTGCTAGCGAGTCCCCCTACAGCGTAAATTTGGCCCGTAAACAATTCACCACAACGTTGACGCGTGCGAAAACTCTGCAGCAAGCCGCGACGCTCGGGCATCAAATGAAAGTCTTTTGCCTCGTCGAGTAGATCACGGCATTGATGAGATGAGCGTATTAGCTCCTCGCGTGCCACACGATCTGCCAGGAACTGTGGCGACAGTAGCGGCAGACGCACAGCGGCCAGCACTTGAGGAAACAGTGATGAGCGCTTCTCTTCGGCATATTTGACCCAACGCATGCACGCCTCGAATATCACCTCCTCATTGCGTACATTTAGTTCATCGCGTCGCATCAGTTCCAGTAGCTGTTCGCAGTCTAAAGTGAGAAACTCCTCCGACTGGGATACCTTGGCAAAATTTTGGTCAATGTACTTATCAGCGGCATCTGTCAACTGGCGGCAAATCATTGAGTCGCCAAAGGTGCGAATTCCCAGCACATTATGCGGATGGAATCGAGAGATCAGGAAAGAAGCGCATGCATCGCGCACATTCGACAGTTGCAAAAAGGAAGCACCGACCATTAGGCTCTGGACGTTCTGATTATCAATGCGAACCTGACCGGTGTATACATAATTAATTAGACTCTCTAGAGCGCTGGGCTCAATCTCCTTCATGGTAATTTCCTTAATGCGGCTTTCCGCCATGTTGTTTGTGAACATTGCATGAAAGTACGGTACAGTGGCAGCCAGCACAACGCGATGTGCAGAGAATGTCTGATCTTCAACCTGTGAGCAACGATTGCAAAATGCACGTATACATATGATTTTATATTTAGAAACTGGCACTAGATAATGATAATGCAAAGATAGGTGGGCTGCAAACCGACCTTCAATGTGACATCACAAAGTTTGCCTTGTCTTCGTATCTCCTTGAACAATGGAAAACTCTCGCTGAAAAGCTGTTCGTGCTTATACGTAAAGGATTGATCCTCCAGTTGGTTATCGCTCAAATCCATTTTTATTATGGTCTGAGGCTTCTTTGCCAACCACAGCAACCTAAAATAACCAATCCACTAGCAATATACTTAAAAAAATACCAAAACATAAATAGATAGAGATGGACAAAACGGCGATTACGCACAGTGATAAAAAATAATATTATAATTGATATAATATTGAAATTTTTAAGCCCTGACTAATGTAAAAACAATTGTTAAAATAAAACTAATAAAATGTTGATTCGTAAATGTATGTATAAAAAAATAAAAAAAACAAAAAAATTGGAAGATCCGACAGTTCGTGATTTCGATGATATTGTTGATTTTATCGATAACAAGTCAGCTGATTTCGAAATATACAGAACAAAACAAAACAGCAAGGGGTGTAATTAAATTAAAAAAGTCTTTGTATTTACTGTTGTTAATAACTATAACGTCAGGCTTAAAAACAAACAGAACTTATTTCCTTAATAAATTAATTCTTAAATACATCGAACTGAAATAAAACTAGAGTAAATAACTATAGTGACGATTATTTAAACTTTGTCATGAGTGATGGTTTCGAAATGACCGTTCGAAATAACAGCTTATTTTGTCAATCCCTAATTTTGCGACATCGACAAAATCTATCGTTTATCGTTCATTTACCCATCCAACAACTTGTTTAACTTTTATTTGGCACAAATATCTAAAGGGAGCAGAAAACGTATTAAAGTCTGAGATTGATGCAGATTACGACAGCAGACAGACAGTATTGAAGATGGATACCTCAACGAAGGACACACAGGTATGTAATAAACGGCATCAATGCCATGAGCCAGAAAAACAGGCAACGAATGCAAAACAATGACGTCTCAAATTGTGTTTACGTATGTGTGTATTTCTGTATGCGTGCAGAAGAATCCAATCGAAGCTCTAAGCAAAGATGAACTCATTGCCAAATACAAAGGTCTACTTGGCATTGCCAAAAAAGCCAAGCTAGCCAAAGACGGTAAGACAAACGAATAAAAAAACATCTTCAAATTTCATCACAAACGGTATTTTTACATTTTGTTAAGACCTTACCGAGGAGAATCGCCAGTTGAAGGACGCATTGACGACGGCAGCGGCCAAACAAAGCAGCATACCAGCAATGCAGGAAATGCTGCAGGATTTCACCGACAAAAATCTTATATTAACGGAGCAGCTAAGCAGCTTGCAGCGTAGGACTAAAGAGGACGCCGATCGATTGGAACAATTTGAAATTGAGAACGTGAGCCTGAAACGTCAACTGGGACGTCTGAGCGATGAAAATGATGATCTGCTTGCGGACATCGAACGCATGGAGCAGGCCATGCACCAGGTTAATACACTAGGCAGCGAACAACGTAAGAATCTTGAGCTTCTCGAGATGGACATAGCCACAATCAAGGAGGCCGAGTCGCAAAATAACATGCTTAGGCAACAGGCTGAAAGTGCAGAAAATGAAACAAAATTGCGCGTTGCTGAGCTTGTTGAACTGCAGCAGAAATATGACGGGGTCAAACAACTGAACTCGGAGCAGCGCAAAAAGTTCAATGGACTTAAAGATCGCTTCATCGATGTGCATCGCAAGCTAAAGAACCTTAAGGCGTGCAAATGTGTGCTACTTGAGACGCAGCACGAATACGCCGCCTCTGTTTCCAAGTGGCAGCAGGAGATTGTCAAAGCATCCCAGCTACTCTGTGCCAAAATTACTGCGTTGCAACAGGAAAATATGCATCTAAAAGAAGAGCTAGAGGCCACACGAAAAAATAACCAACAGTCAGGTCATAATCCGCTATTGCTGCACAAAGTGTACGAGCTGGAGCGTTTGACCAAATTGGTCAAGGAACAGCAGCCGCATCAACAGCTTCCTAAGAACACACTCGATTTTGATCGTTTGCTGGACAAGTTAAATGCTGTAGAGCGACTGGCGAAAATCGTTAAGGGTCAGCAGTCCGCATATCAAAATGAGCAGGCTGGTACCACTGTAAATGTAGCCCACTTTAATGCCAAACTCAATGAGATGCATCATTTGGTTCAATTATTGCAGGAGCAGCATAGTCAGCAGCAGAGCGCTCTGCAACTAATGAAGCAGAAACATGAACGCGAGCAAGCGGAACTCGAGGCTAATATTGTAGAGTTGCGGCAGCAAGATGAAGATCTGCAGTCACGCTATCAGTTAAAGGAGCACGAGCATACCGAGCTGCTGGCTGAGATGCGTGAATTGAATGAGGCGTTGAAGGCACGTGGCGATGTTATTTCCCGAATGCAGGAACAGCACGACAAGAGTCACAACGAACTACAAACGATAACTGAAAGTCTGGCCGAAAAGTCTAAGAAGTTGGAGCAGATGCAGAACAGAGTAAATGAGCTAGAGCAGCATGAACACCTTAATGGTGATGCACAGAGCGATGTCCTGTCCACCTCCACAATTTCACGTGCCGAGGAACTAAGTCGTCTGCGGGAACTAGACGAGGGCTACGAGGAGAAGTATAATAAGCTGCGCGCTCTAGCAGCCAAACTGAAAAAGAAACTACAGGAGCAGACACAGCAAATTAAAAGCATGGAGCAGGCTGGAGCAGCCAAACTGGAGGCGGAAGTTGAAGCCATCAAACTGTCGCAGACGCAGCTACAACAGGACTTAAATGCAGCGCGTGCCGAGAACCAAAAACTTAAATCTAAGGACAAGACAAAATGTTCGAATGTATTGAATCTGGAAATTGAGGCAGCTGAGAAATCACTAAACGAAGTAAGTGCCAAATTGTTGGCCAAGAACGCAGATCTTGAAGCACTTAAAGAAACTGTAGCCAGCAAGGAGAATACAATAACCCAGTTACGCCGGGAGATAAGTATTTTAGAGGAAGCTCAAAATGGCGAAGCAGCACATAGCAAACAACTTAAGCAACAAATTGATCGCATGCAGGCTCAACTCAAAGATGCTGTGCATGGTAAGCAGGAGGCACTTATTGGTAGGAAGGAACTAGAGCAGAGCGTGGAACAAAACAAGCTGGAAGTGGAGCAACTTCGTCTTCAGGTAGTGGACAACACCCTGCAATACGAGACGAAGCTCAAGCAGTCGCAGGAGCTGTTGACGAACAGCACGCACCAGATAGAAATGCGAGAGGAGGCCCTTAACCAATTGGAGACAGCTTTACGTACTGCTAAACGGTCTAGCGAACAGCTGCAGGTGGAGTACTCCGAGTACAAGTTGAAGGCACAATCCGTGCTGCGTAAGCACCAGAATCGTGATACGGACAAGGAGCACGACCTTGAAGAAGAATTAGTTGTTATGCGTGCCACGGAGAAGCAATTGCGTGCTAACAATGAAGAGAGCGAAAAGCGCATCTCTCAACTGGAAGCTCAGTTAGATGATCTGCAGAGGGAAAATACAAAAATAATGCGACGCAGCCAGGAAGGTCTAGCGATGATAGATGATTTGCGTAACCAAAATGAAATCCTGACCCTGGACAATCAACGCCAGCTACAGCAGCAGCAACAGCAAATGCAGCAGCATCGCCAGCAAATTGAACAGATGGATGGAGTGCACCAAAAGCGTGTGTCGCAGCTGCAGAAGCACATCGATCAGCTCGAAATTGTGGTCGGTGCTAAGCCAGCTCAACCGCCAACATCACCCACTAAAGCAGCTGTAGTCGATTCCACCAGCGCGGAGCAAAGTAAAATTGATTACCTTTTGGATCACGATGGCGGCGGAGAATCGCTTGCTCAGCTGGCAGCACAGCGTAAAATTTCCACTGCTTCACGTCGTTCTCACGATTTTATGCCGCTGGATGAACTGTTGAATACATCGTTAAACGCCATTAGTAGTGATACAGTGACAACAATTTCCCATTTTGGACGTAGCGTCAGCATGCTGGACGACAATTTAGAGCTAGATCCTCGAGGCGAAACTCAAGTGGCGCTTTTAGCCACCAAGGAGCGTCTAAACATACAGGAGAGCCGTGTTCGCCATCTTACCGCCTTGCTGGCTGAGAATGAGCAGGATCTGGCCAAGCTAACACAAATGAATGACATGCTCAAAGAAGAACTACGTCGTCAGGAACGTTCCGAGGAACGAGAACAGCACATGCACAACTCCGAATATTTGAAAAATGTATTCATTAAGGTTAGCTACTTTTTATAAACAATAGCAACATTTTTTTATGATCCCAACAATGTATAACCGTGTAACTTTTTAGTTTATCACATTATCCAATTCGGATGAGCGACAACGGCTGGTGCCGGTGCTAAATACAATTCTACGTCTGAGTCGCAACGAAGTGGAAATGCTTAACTGTGTGGCCAAAGGACAGAAGAGTAAAACAAATGCTTTTAACTCAATATTCAGTTACTATACAAATTCTGTTGTTTTTTGTTATATTTGCTTAGTTTCCCATGATGGCAACAATCGCAGTTGGAGTGGTTTTCTGAGCGCTTGGAGTGGAAGCGGCAATACTTCAAACAACACAAATTAATTTGTCCTTCCGGCCATTTGATTTAATTGGCATTATACTTACTAGAAAAGGGAAATGGAGAATAAGCCCTTATTGGCTAGTAACAATGTTATGTAAATCTTGTATATGGTTATATTTCCCCAACAATGTATTTATGTATGTATTTTTTAAAATAATCTGTTGAGCTCCTGATGTCGTTTTATCCTTTAAATATGCACTAAATAGATAGAGCGCCCTTTACAGCACTCTATTAGCAATATAAATATGTTAAATATATTTAACGTTCTTCTGCGACCGATTGCTGTGACTTCGACATAACAATGAGTTTTATTTTACTTTGTTATGCACATTGCATTTCTAGATAATTTAATTTAAAATTCTATTACTATAAAGATCAGACTATACAATCAATGCTTGCATGTTTTGTGTGTATGTATAAACTTAAAAGAAATCATATGTATATAGACTGTATAAATACGAGCTGTAATTGGCTAAAATTATGCATACGTTACACCTATTCAGTGTATAAAACAAACACATAAAGCATACAACTTATAAATGTAGACTTATATATGAATGAAATTAGTCAAAATCAGCGGAGAAATAAAAAATCACATTTTGCAAACCAAAAACTAAACTCAGCTATTGCCTAAATACGCCTTTTTGAGACAGACGTGTGGAACTATTGCCAAACTCCCGCATAGTTGCCAACCAGTGTGGCAGGTAACGGCCCTCCCGCCGCGAATAAACGCATCCGAGTACTGTCATAGCAGTGAGTGTATATAGCGGGAACATATTTCACCTGCTGGAAGCCATCCATTTCATCTTCAGGATACTGCAGAAAGAAAATTAAATTAAACTCAAGTTCGTGATTCTGCCATAAACCAATGCATACCACAATTCCCTTGCTGCATTTAAGAGCTACTGTGCGCGATGCATTTACGCTACTTTCCAAATATTTGCCAGCCCGTATATCATAAAAAAGCAACATGCCCAGACCAGTGCCCACAGTTAGAAGATTTCCCTCAAACGATGTGGCGCGTATGCCACAGCCACTATACCGGGATGTAATCTTCTTGATTGTTTGCAGAGTACGAGCATCCAGTAGAATGGTATAGGAGCGACAGCCGACAGCGTAGAGACCATCGCTATGGTACGCAATGCTTACATTGTCCTGACAGTTTGGCAGCTTACGAGATAGTGTTTGCTTGAATGTCTCTGCATTAAAGATGTGTATATAACCGTTAAGGGAGAGCGCAGCGATCTCCTTAAACTCTTTGTTGAAGCACAGCGAACGTATCTGCGATTACAAAAATCAAAACGCTACTAAGGATATAGAATCACAGATATGGACTAAATAGTGGCTTACTCGCTGTGCAGTGCGCACTTCCTTGACACTAAGCGGATGTATGGTTGCAAAAGTGGGGCAAGATTCCTCACCGCCGTCGGGAAAGTCCATGTGATCTTCATTAATGCGCCACAGAGCCATGCGAGAGTCTTTGGAGCCGGAAACGAGAAACTGATCGTCCAGCCAACACATCCCCATTATCAAGTCCCGATGTCCATTCTCACCCACACATACAGGATCAAGTGTAGGCAGCCGATATACGGCAATATCAGATGAGTTCCGAGCGCCCGTAGCAAGAAATGATCGGCTAGGCGACAATTCAATTGCATGCAGCCCACCCTGAATCTCTGGATGATTCGCACGACTGTTGGAAAGCGTGGGTATGGCGTCGACACGACGCATATTCACATCGTAGACGAGCAGCTTATTGCACTTGGTGCCGAACACTACCTGTCGGTTGCTCAGCCATTTCGAACAGAATACCTTGTTAATGTAACCTAAACTGATTTGCGTCTCCCGCAACATGTCGTGCGTGAGAACATAGCGACTGGTGTACTCTGCATTTACATTGCGACGCTGAAAAAGTCGATAAGTTATAGTGTTTATTTAAAGAATACTTAATTCTCGCTTACGTCGCGTAACGAGTTTTCTCTGCTACGCAGATAGTCGCACAGATTGTAGGATGTGTTAAGAACCTCATCCTGCTGTTGAGGCGACTCCTCGTCGCTGCCAGAGTCCTCGTAGGTAACAAAATCGTCTGGTTTATCTGGTTTTCGTCTTCGTTCCTGCCGCATTGCCCTTTGCTTGGCACGACGCTCCTCCAGACGTGAATTCACATGACAGGATGGGTAGGTGCCAACAATGCTATCACGTATGGTCTTCACCATGCCATTGAACATTTTTTCGGCTATTTATTGTGTTGTATTAGTACTATGTTTATAAATTATTTTTAGTGCTAATTCTCCATTGTCCAAACAAAAATGGTGGTGCCTCAGTATCGATTAAAGCGAATAGATTGACTAAGACCGATAGGCAGATGGTTCGATACGCAGTCGCTGAACTTGGCATTTTGGTTCAGTAGAAGACGGTTCAGTGGTTTATATTTTCTTAGCTAACAGAATGATACTCTCTTGTTTATAGCCTAATTTGGAAATTTTTGATTTATTTTCTGTTTTTATTGTCAAAAATTCTTAAAAAAGTGTGCAATAATCCAGAAAATAATTTCTTAATTAATAAATTTATATGTTGTTGTTCACGATATTCTTGTACATTGCTTGTATGTTATATGCCTTTAAGGCTGGAAATAAACTTATGAAAATTAATATTTAATATCGACCTGTTTTACTCACATTGTGTAAGTGCGGGAGCACTTTGGTGTTATCCCAGCAAACATTTGAAGGTTCATCGTAACTGGTTCATTATAGTTAGTCTTGGTTGAACCAGTTCGCTTACTTCAGTTGTTTACACACAAGTCTGAATATCAAAAGGAATTTCGTGATAAAATCTTGTTGCAACTGCGTTATATTATGAACTATCAAGCAAAGCGTGTGATGCGCCAAAGTTCGGTATCCGTTGCAGCCAGTGATGTGGCTGGCGTTGCCTCGCCTATTATAACAACGCCTTCAGCTCCTAGCACCCCGCAACTACAGAATCTGGAAGACAACAAACCTGTGCACGTTCATCGTCAGGTAATTCTAGTGCAGGGCGGCAATGTGCCACAACAGCAGCACCAACAGATGCAGCCAGCACCAAACCAAATGGCCACAATTCAGATAGCGGATGATGCTCCCGTTTCATTGCTCACAGAAATCTCAGACATAATGCGAAGCTTTGGGGACAGCGATCAGCCGCGCACTGCCAGTGTAAAGCTGGTGGAGCAAATACTACAGCAGCAGCTACGGGGTATTTTCAACGAAGCTTCCCTGGTAGCAATGCGACGCAAACAGAATCCCTGTCCCTCGCAGACTGACTTTGAGTTTCTAATGCGAAATCATCCCGTGAAGATAGCGCGTATGCGAAAGCATTTAAAAGATATGCGCATATTAAAACGATTCCTGAGCATACGCACTGGCCGACCGCAAGACTTTATGGACGATCTGGAGAAGCCGGAGGAGGACGAGGAGCTGCCCATTGAAATGCATGACTTGCACGATGAGGATCGTCTGCGTCGCTTGTTTCGCGCCGATCGCATTTCACAAATACTCTCGGGTCAGCAGTATCTAGAGTTCAATGAAGCACGAAAGACTTCGTTCTACTGTCGTCACGGCGAAAAGATCAAAAACAAGTTTAGACGCTTTCTGGACTTGCCCGCTGACTTGCGAATACCGACACCAACGATGAACATTCTGGCCTATCTGGCCCACGAGACGATTGCGGCCATTGTGGACTACTCGATCCTTTCACGTCTAAACTCAGAGAATCGCGTCACAGAGCCATACAGCCGAGTCACCTCAGCAGGCGGCAGTGCGGCCATGATGCATGTGTGTCCCGAGGTCACCCAGGGTCGTGGCCTGGAGGTAGTTAAGTCCATAAGTGTGCAGGAAATACACGAAGCAATGCGACGCTTTCGGCAAATGAGCAATCGTCAAAATGGTGTCTATCGCAACACTTGTGATATTGATTCCAGGCGCAGTTTCTTAGCCATTTAGATTAATAAATTTTGAGTAACAAAAATTTTTTTTCATTAAATGGTGATTTATATCGCTAAAAAAAAACTCGGGAGCGACTGGACAGATTTGGCTAGTTTTTCCTTTAAAATATATTTTAATCTCAAGAGGACTTAACGTTATAAGAAAAATATAAAATATAATGTAAATATATATAAATATAAAAATAATCTACAAATTGTTAGAGCATCTAAATAAATAATATTTAGAGTGCATTAGGTGTATCCTTGCCACGTTTACCGTGTTAATATTATATATAATATTGTCCATCAAATCTTACAAAAGTATTTCAACATAATGTAGATTTAGCTTAAAATCAGTGGTATGACTGTGTAGAAATTTAATAAATATCATTAGCTTTAAAAAATATATATTTATATATTAAGCAAGAGAAATACATTTTAATTGTAGCTTGAACATGAACTTGCACCCCGAACTATTAAAAAATTATGTTTCACGTTTCAATGTCTAAGTTGCCAAATTGATTTTTCAGCTGGTCCTTGAACTACGAGCTTGGAACTGCTGACTGAAGTTCAATCACCCCCACAGAGCTTTTAGAAAACTCTTTGAAAGTAAGAAAAAAAGGTAAAAGGTAAATAATTCAGTTAACGAAAAGATACAGAACTTTTCAGAAAGCTTGGTAAGCAAAAAAGCTGGTATGTACATTAACAAAAGATGTGAATAGCATATTGTGTGTACACACACAGATCACAAGTATTTGTTGATAACAGCAGCCAAATTATAAGCTATTTAATATGTTTGCACTTTAATTTATATACGTTCATTTTGTGTTTCCTTCTCTCTCATACTTAGATTTCTAATCTTAATCAATGTGAGTTAACGATAGTACTTCTTTTGTTAGAATATTATAATTTTATATTCTTATTAAAATAATAAAACAAAATAAAAATATTTAATTTTTAATGACTAACTTAAGCTATAAATAAAGTATAAGCACAAAAGTAATTTTCTTGTTTATGTTTATATTGTTTGTTTTCTATTCTCTCTGAAAGCTTTAAAAATTGTTATTTTTTCTACCCGCTCTCTCACAAGGTGCAAACAAACACAAAAAGCTTTTTGAATTTGTGCATTTTGCAAATTGATCATAGCAAAATAGCAAAAAAAAATCAGTATAATTTTGAAATCGAGCGAGTGAAGACAACACGAATTGTTTAAAATGATAAAAATACGCAATTGTGTGGCAATGGTTCAATCGCTCAAAACGTCCCAATATCTATATGCGTGTACGACTGTTCCACAGGTTAGTTTTATATACACATGATTGATTAAGGTTTTACTTATCAGTATTTATTTCAGCGCTATCAAAGCACTTCAGCAGCAGTTAAGGAATCAACTGCAGCTAGAGACGATGTCGAGTGGCAAAAGGCACGTCCCTTTGAGGAGATTCCAAGCACTAATCCTGTTGCGCTTACATTTAACATGGTATTTCCTGGTGGAAAGTATAAGAATCTGGACTTGGCAGAGCTCGTGTTAGCAATGCGCAAAGATTATGGTGACATATATCGAATGCCATCCATTTTCGGTAGCGATCCTATGTTGACGACCTACAATATTAAAGACTTTGAGGTTGTCTATCGTAATGAAGGCATTTGGCCGAATCGACCGGGCAGTGATACTCTGAGATTCCATCGAGAGAAGTATCGTAGGGATTTCTTTCAAGGTGTTGAAGGTCTTATTGCAACCCAAGGCAAGACTTGGGGTGATTTTCGTAGCGCTGTAAATCCTGTTCTAATGCAGCCAAAGAATGTGCGACTATACTATAAGAAAATGTCACAGGTGAACAGCGAATTTGTGGAACGGTGAGCAAGGTCTATCTTAAAATCATAACAACAATTCATTTGTTTTTTTTAGCATCAAAAACATAAGAGATCTTAACTCGCTTGAGGTGCCGGATAATTTTATTGAGCATATCAAAAGCTGGACTTTGGAGTCAGTCTCTGTAGTTGCGTTAGACAAACAGCTGGGTCTTTTAACAGCAGGACACACGGATGAAAACGCCAAGTTACTCTTCAAGAGTTTAGACGAGTTCTTCACGTACGCCGGCATTTTGGAAGTGCAGCCCTCACTTTGGCGCTACATTCAAACGCCAATGATGAAGAAATTGCTGAATGCTTACGACAACATACAAAAAGTAACTTTGGCTTACGTTAATGAGGCTCTTGAAAGCTTGCAAGCGGAGGAAAGGCAGGGTATAGTCCGACCTGAACAAGAACACAGTGTTCTTGAGAAGCTGCTGAAGAAAGACAAAAAGGTGGCCATTGTCATGGCTATGGACATGCTGATGGCTGGCGTCGATACAGTAAGCAAAATAAAAACATTTTTTTATAACAATATAAAAAAGTTAGCATGCGGTATTGCTGCAACCGAAAACAACTGGATATCGAGATAAATAGTCTCTAGCCCTTTATTTGTGAAAAAAATATTTTTCTTGGTTGCAGCTTAATGTTATTTGAATTTTAAGTTAAAAACTTTCATTATTTTGTAGACTACAAGCACGTTTTCGGCGTTATTGTTGTCACTGGCAAAACACCCAGATCAGCAGGAAAAACTACGAACGGAGGTGATGAGCGTGCTTCCCAAAAAGGATTCGGAGTTTACAGAGGAGTCCATGAAGAATGTGTCTTATTTGCGTGCATGTCTTAAAGAATCTCAGCGATTGCTGCCTCTTATTATTGGTCAGGCACGGACCACCAGTCGGGACTGTGTTCTCAGTGGCTATCGGGTCCCAGCGGGCACAGTTATTTCCATGATTCCTCTCAACTCGCTTGTTAGTGAAGATTTCTTCCCACGCGCCTCGGAGTTCCTGCCAGAACGCTGGATTCGAAATGAGACTGGTAAGGGAGGCAAATGTCCCGAGAATCCTTTGAAAACGACAAATCCGTTTGTGTTTTTGCCTTTTGGATTTGGGCCTCGTATGTGCGTTGGTAAACGCATCGTGGATATGGAATTAGAACTCGGCATTGCTCGCATTATTCGAAACTTTAAGGTGGAGTTTAACTATTCCACAGAAAATGCTTTCCGCTCGGAGCTTATTAACAAACCAAATATTCCACTCAAATTCAAGTTTACAGATATACCAAACTAACATTTTTTGTATCATTAGTCACATACAATTAATTAATTGTAGCATTATAATAAATACTGTAAATATGTTAATACATACACAGACGAAGACAATGAAGTGTTGAGTTAAATAAAACCTTTTATCAAACAACTTGTCAAGATAGTATTTATCAAAGAATTTCTTGTTCAATTGGAAAAAATATATTTTTATTTGGCAAAGTAATATTTTTAGTATAACGCTAAAACCAACTTAAATGCATATTTTATTTTATTTTTATTAAAATATTAATAAAAATCTCAAATTTTTTAAAATAAATTTGTATTTATATACTTCAAAGTTTGCCTTTTTAATTAACAACAAATTTAATAATTAATGAAGTTAAAATGTAATAATTTTTAATGATTATTCAATCGTACAAACCAAACTCTAAGCTCAAAATAATTTTGCTTGTTTTTATTAATTTTGTAATGCATTTTTTTTGAGCTCGGTTCTTTCTAAAAGTTTTCAAAATCCTCTCTCGGGCAATGTGGCAAACACACAAATAAAGCTTTCGGAATCTGGAAATTGAACATAGCCAAATGTTAGTGTAACTTTAAAGTTGAGCCATAAAGACCACTCGAATTGTGCAAAATGTTAAAATTAAAAAACCAAATATTGCACTCAAATATAAGTTTACAGATCTACCTGATTGAAAATGTGTATCATTATGAATGATGCTTGCTAATAAATATTGTACATACATTATTATTACAGGTATTTTATTATTTAAAATTGAAATTAATCTTTTAAATTTTATATACACAAAATTTTATCAATATTAGCAGTACTCACTAGTAATTCAAATTTATTTTACTTTACTCATTTACATATTTGAACAAATTTTAAGACATTTTTGTTAAATACATTTTAAATCAATATAAAATATTAAGACTGGGAAAAATGTCTAAAACACTTTATTTTGAAATCATTTATTTAATATATTATAGCTGTATTTGAATAATTAAATGTTTTGATTCAGTGTTGTCAAAATAGAGCGCAGTAACATATTCATGAGTTCAATATTTATCAGTTGTTTTGCATTTTTATTTCAAATCAAGTAATCATTTTTAGAACTTATTAAAAAAAACTGTTGTTTAATCTACAGTCAATATTTGATTGAGGAAGTACCAGCAACTGATTACCGTTTTTATACCCTGAACCCATTGAAAATGGGTAAAAGGGGTATAATAGTTTTGTGAAAAAGTATGTAACAGGTAGAAGACCCCATAAATTATATATATTCTTGATCAGAATCAACAGCCGAGCCGATATAGACATGTCCGTTTGTCCGTCCGTCCGTATGTATGAACGCGTCGATCTCAGAGACTATAAGAGCTAGAGACTCCAGATTTGGTACATAACCTCGCCTAATCCCTAGGCAATACAAGTAAGAAGGCTCTAGTCAAGAAATCTCGACTAGATTATACACTGAACCCTATTCTTTACGCATACAGTCAGTGCTTGCAAGTATGTGTGAGTGTCTGTATGTATACGCATATAGTGCATACTTTGAAACTGCATCAAAAAGTTTTCCAAATTGAAGATTTTGTTGTTATCGATCACATGTGTATATCGGAAACGAGAAGAAGAAACGAGTTATCGAAAATTTAAAACAAACTTGTACTGGGATTAGGCGAACTTATGTACCAAATCTGGAGTCTCTAGCTCTTATAGTTTCTGAGATCGACGCGTTCATACGTACGGACGGACAGATGGACGGACGGACAGACGGACATGACAGAGATATCGACTCGGCTGTTGATGCTGATCAAGAATATATATACTTTATGGGGTCGCAGATGCTTCCTTCCGCCTGTTACATACTTTTTCACAAAACCATTATACCCTTTTTACCCATTAGCAATGGGTTAAGGGTATAAAAATGTATACGGTACATTAATCTTAATGTAACAGCGATAATCAACTTATGCACTTTTAATATTCCATTTATGTAAATACTACTTCTTATGCATTTGAAAAAACTATGAGTGTTTGCTTTTTATTTTATAAATTTTATATTAATTTACGTTTGAACATTTTGTGTACTTACCCTTTATTAAATTAAACTGTCACTTTGAGCGAGGATTGATAAGTCCACTATTGATTGAAATTCAAGAAAATAATGTTCATATTAATTATCAGCTTTTAATCTAAGATCTTTTCCAATGTGACCTACGGAATTAAAACACAAAGTTTAATTTTAAACATTTAAAGCTATTATTTCATCAGTTGAATACATACTCATTTAAATATACATATGCGCGTATGTTAATATATTGTATATGTACGTATTTGTTTGTATTCACATAATGTTGACTCTAGACATTCAATTACATTTAGTTTATATATAGATGTAACATTTTACAACAGTTATTATTAAATAGACAGCTCTGGGTTGGTTTGAATGCATCATTTTCTATAAATAGTATGCATTACAATAGATTGGTTAGTTAACATGTTCAAGTTATATGTAAAAATAGATTTTGGCCAATTTCAACAATTAATAGATTGCTGGATTAATTAAGTAATTTAATTTTGATTTCATATTTCAATTTGTTTAACAATTTTAGAAATAATTTGCGAGTTGCCTAGGCTAAATAGTCGCAGTATGTATATATGTATATTTTATGTATATATATTTACTTAATATTAAATAAACAAATACTTATCCATAATGTACAGTATAGTATAATGTATAGTATAAGTATATATATATATATATTTCTATGTATATGAAGTTCTCAATTGAATGTAAAATAAATTATTTTTGATATTTGTATATTTCAAATTCTATTTCGATTTTATATGATTTGTATTTTTTGGTCCGATTGCCCAGATTATTAAAACATTGAAGGGTTGGTTCGTTTTTTCTTTGTATGGGTACATTTAAAATCTTTTATAGCTCTGATTAATTAGCATTGTGTTTAGTAGATATATTTTAATAACAGTTTTATTTTTAGGTTATTTTTAGAGATGGTTTAATATGTTCCGCAAATATTTTATATATTTAATCGTTCCGACTGACATTTTTATTTATTAAAATCATATAAGTTTATTTTAACTATTGAGTTGATAATTTGTTAATTTTTTTTATAAATAGGACATGCAATGAATTTCCTCAAAAAATTAATAAAAATACACTCAGTTTAAAAAGCTTACAAATGTATAATACATAGAAAATGTAATTCAGTCCCATTAAAAGGATATGAAAAGTTGTTGATAATTTAGACATATCAAATTTTACTACAGCTGTACAATTTATACGATGAAATTATTCGGAATTTAATCAAAGCAAAGCCTTTAAGCATCTTGAGAAGTTCTAAGATGATAACGCCTTCTGGGCTAGTTTCGCACACATATTGTAATGCATATTTTATAATATACCGTTTAGCCTGCGAGCAGAATTTTTATGTTTATAAGTATTTGAAACGCGCAATCGATATTCAGGGGGCAAATTCAAGCATACAGCAACATACACGGCGTGGCACGGCGCAAATATGGCAGAAATACACACTCAAGAGCCTTCTGAAATTGCTGCCGTTTGATATGTGAGTGTGTGTGTGTATTTGTGTCTGATTGGGTGAAGGTGCGCTTATGTGCTGCAATAAAAACTGAACACAGTCAAGGGAGACTGAAAAGAACATTCGAGCAGCATGGGTCGCTTTATAATAAAACATTTTATATATTTCCTCGATCGGTTGAATACAAGTTATACATTCAAATACTGCTTAATGGATAATGGTAATCGCAGTATTTTTCCAGGCTGTTTATTTATGCATATATATATATAAATAGAATTCCTAATCAATGTGACTGACCTATGTGTCTGTTCCCGACTGACATAGCGGACATAGCGTAACAAATTGTGCATTAAACAAGAACACACAGACACAAGCTCTAAGCGAAAAACTTTCTTAGGAGTGTAAGGAAATTTTCCAACTTGCGAGCAAGTGGCATTAAACATATTTATACCCTGAACCCATTGCATATGAATAAAAAGTGTATAATGGTTTTGTACAAAAGTATGTAACGAACAGAAGGAAGCATCTCCGACTTCATAAAGTGTATATATTCTTGATCAGCATCAACAGCCGAGTCGATATAGCCACGTCTGTCTGTATGAACGCATTGATCTCAGAGACTATACGAGCTAGAGATTCCAGATTCAGGCAGTACAATAATATATTAATCGATATACACATGTGATCGGCTACAATAAAATATTGAATTTGGAAAACTTGGGACTGGACAATAGAAGTAATGAAAATCTGTGAAATTTGTATTGAAATTTATTGAGAAACACCGAATATATGGTAGATTGAAAGTTAGTCTTCAAACATTGGTGGCATGGCCATACGTGTAAGGTGTTGGGTTCAGGGTATCTCCTAGTCGAGTTTACTTGACCAGGGCCTTCTAACTTGTTATTTATTGCCTACTTCTAGACATACCCGTTCTGACTACCTTCACATGTACACGTTAGAAAATCTAGTTTGACGTATACACACGCACACTGTCTTTCACACAAACAAACACACGCACACACACAAGCGTGTGCAGAGGCATTAAAGCAAAAAAAAGTTGTTAAACATTATGCCCCAGCTGCCAAACAAGCGTACCGAAAAAATAAAACACAAAACAAAAATGAAAAACATTGCCTAGTTTGGGGCTGAAACATAAACTGAAAATGTGGCCGGAAGTGGTGTCTGCTTTGGACCCGATGCCGCATACGCCACAACCAGGGAACAGTTAAGGCAGGTAGATTAGGCGCCAAAGCCTCAGATAAAAGGCGGCAGCAACAGAACATGCAATAAACATGTGTTAAAGAAAAAAGTGTTGCACCTCGACCCAAGGGGCAACAGTCCCTTACTGAAGTCGTCCGTCTGTGGCGGTTCCTGCTTTGTACTATATATATGAACGATGAGTATTTTATGTTGTGGTTCTTGGTTTTGCGGCCACTGCGTTAATTAGGTTTTCTTGCTGGTCGTTCGGATGTTTTTCACTCCATTCCTTTGTTTTTTGTGCCAATTAAATTTTAATTTGCCCATGGCAGCGTCGGAACTTTGGCTTGTGTTGCACAGTATTCAAAACTGACCTTTAGACACCACTTGACCTGCTTGGGCCCAGACGAGCGTAGCGTCAAGGCATTTAGTAAACGCCACCATAAATTTCAACACATCCAAGGACATAAGGCAGGGCCTCATTGATGTTGTTGATGTTTTTACTAGTGTTGTTTTATGTTGTTGTTGTTGTAGATATTGCTGTGCACGGCTTGTAAATCAATTGTCGCAATGCCTGCAACCGACAGGGCCAGCCCGCAAATTGCAATTTCATGAAGACCCTTCAATGTGTATTAATTTGTGTCTGCTCGTGTGTTTGTAGGTGTACGTGTTGCATGCGTGTGTTTGTGAGTATGTATGTGTGTGGGTGCTCACGCGAAGCCGTGGCGCCACAAGCCAAACAGGAATACTACCATGAGTATAAACAAAAGTGATTATTGATGATCTCAGATTTAGCGGTATGTAACACCGTGCGTATGCGTAACAATATCAACGTGGCGCCGCGAATGACAACAATGAAAAAAAAAAATAAGAAATAACAGTTTATCTTCAACACGCCGAAGATTGAATACCCTTATAGCTTGAAAAAAGCTTCCTTTGTTATAAATGGGACTATACAATTTAGCGAAACCCGAAATTCGAAATCCTTGCACCAGTAAATTAATATATGTATACTCCATATTTCTCAACAACAGACAGACATTGTTATAACTAATCTTACAAAGCTCGTGACATAATCATAGCACCCGCTGCAAGGATATTTGTAGAAGATACTGACAAACAACAATATGTATAAAATAAAAGGTGACATAACTTTTAAAGGGAAACGGCCAACAACAATAACAAAATTACACTATGAACAACCATGACAAACAAAAATAAAATAGAAGTACAACAAGACATGCTTCCTCAACCATCATCATCATCAATTATGGTGCGTCTGCACAACTGCGTGGCCATTAATAGATACCGATATTAACCATAAATAGTATATGAAGATAACTACAACATTAATGCTACGAAATATGCAAATGGACTTGGTTGGCTATAACCTTCTCAATATTTGCGGCCAAAATTTGGCGTGCCCGGATTTGGGACGCGACAATAATGCGAACTGGTCACGCTATAGTCCGTTGCTGCGGCGGTCTCCTCGTTGTTACTGCTGCCACCGATGCCAGTACCCGGTAGTTGGCGATACTGTTGCTGCTGTTGTTGCTGCTGTCGGCGGCGCATCGACATTGGTCATTGACGCTGTTCAGCGCTAACGATGAAGTCGCCATGCTTTTGCACCTGCAACAAAGAATTTTGAATTGTGTTCTTGGGTTTTAATAGCCTGAACACAGTCACTTACCACATCGGCAACAATGGGCTCTTCTATCTCTAGGCCCTGCAGCGCCTGTTCGCGGGTCAAGTGCAACTCATAGGAATCTGTTGGCGTTACGAACACAACGCGATGTTTGCGTGTCTGCAGCACGTTGGCAATAACGAGCTAATGAGAAAACAACCCAAAACGGCGAAAGTGACATGAGATGGTTGAATGTGTAGCTTTGTAGCTTTGATTTGCAGCTGTCAGAAGTGCACTTACCTTATGCTTGTATTTGTTGAGGCTGTCGCGTGCCTTGACAATCAATAGATTCTCGTCCGTTTCCAGCTTAAAGGACACCACAAAGGCGTGCGGCACCCACAAACTGGCGAGCGGTGCCAGCATTTTTGGCACCAATTGCA
This sequence comes from Scaptomyza reducta, assembly GCA_035044485.1. NCBI lineage: Eukaryota > Metazoa > Arthropoda > Insecta > Diptera > Drosophilidae > Scaptomyza > Scaptomyza reducta. The sequence goes on along the minus strand of JAWNNV010001315.1, from coordinate 3,377,454 downwards.
ATGAAATCGTTGGTGCCCCATCTCCCGATTGCATTTTGTGTGTTGGCTGTAATAATGAAAGTGGTTTCCAGTTGGTGGTAAAGCATATTAATTAAAAGACAGGCCAACGATGCGTATTATGAGATGAGAAAAGAGTGGGCGGCACCCAGGCGAACACACACAAACTGGCACAGCGGCAGCGGCAGTACATGTGTCCTTGCGGAAAAACAGGCAGCGTCACGAGGCAATGCAAAAGGCCAGGGTTGCCACCCGGATTGCCACATGCCGCCATTGCAAATGTATTACAACTAATTGAAAGCATAACTCAGTGTAAATGAGCTGACAGCGACGCTTCGGTGCACACTTGCCGCAGTGCAGCGTTGCCTTAAAGTCGCTTTAAACATAACACATACGACGTGTGAACTGCTTTCGCTTTTTTCTCCTTTGCGCCATTCTATTACTACTTGTTGAACACTATATGCCCCCAACAATGATTAGCTCCCCCTCTCTCTCACTCTCACTCACTCTCTCTCTCTCTCTCTCTCTCTCTCTGTCTCTCTCTCTCTCTCTCTCTCTCTCTCTCTCTGTCTGCTGACCAGTTTCATTTATTAAGCACACACAATGGGACTGGCCAGCTGGCCAGTTGGACTGGCAGAAGGACAACCCTAAGTAGCCAGGACATTGTGCGGACTTTGAAATAAAAATGAAATGAAAAATCTAGCTACAGGCATTAAGCTGACAAGCAAAACGAACTAAACCGACATTGACAATTTCGCAACGCTGACGTCGCAGTCGCCGTCATTGTCGACGTGGTTCTTGGCGCTTTTGCTAATTCGAACTGTAAGCTTTGGAGGCATACGTTTTTAATTCCTATACTTGTGCAAGTGTTCAAAATGGGGTTGTCAAGTTTATTTATGTTATTTTATTTAGTTATAAAGAACATATTCTTGCAAAAACTTTAAAGCTTTTTAAACTTTAGCTTGTGCGACTATCTGTGGATGTTTTATTGAATATACACACATTTTGACTACAAACTTTCGTAATGAATGCAAAATAAGCTATATTCGCCGAAGCATAAAAACAATTCTTTATTACTGTTAGACTAGTATAATTTACACACATAAGCTATGTAAGAATCCTTTGTCTTAAGGCTAAGCAATGTAGTATGGCGATAATTTGAAAGAGAATTTCGCTGGTAAAGCGACAAGTTGATAATATTAGAGACACTAAATATAAACAAGTGAACGAAACCGAGTACGAAATATTTTGATACCAGTATAAAAACGGGTGATGAGTAGTCAGCTTGGTATTGGTGGGCGTGGCATCCTAATTTTTGATACAACTGTTTGGGGGAAGTTGCCAGCTATCTTCTTCTTGGTGACGTGTTATCGATTTTACAGCACCCAGTGGGCGTAGCACCCAAATTTCAACATGGACCTAGATATTTGCGATATTTGAGATATTTATTTTTTTCAAGTCTCTTATTCTCCTTTCCTAAAGAAATATATTCGTAAAATCATTTATATTGAAATAGTCCTTTGACTATATATATTGAATATATTATTATTATATATTCAGCACGAAGAGTAAGAATGTTACAAAAAAATATATGTTATATAATAACATATCTTTATATGTCTAAAGTATATAACAATTCTAGGGTAGTTTCTGGGTAGTCACACTGTTTATCTTTGGTTAAGCACTCTTGACTAGACCAATTTTACTTGTTGTGCTCGCTTTTAACAACTGCCAACAGCTGTTGACATTGAATTTGGTTACTTATCCTCATCCCCTCTTCTTCTTAGGAGGGACATTATCTCATCCTCCCTCTCGCTCTCGCTCTCGCTCTCTCTTTCTCTCTCTCTCTCTCTCTCTCTCCTCTTTCTCTCTCTCTCTATGTGGATGTGTCATTGTACCCGCCAACTATGTGTTTTTGCGCGTGTGCCTCTTTGTATGTGTGTGTGTGAGCTAGTGCGTCTGGATAACTGTATAGGTCGCTGTCTCTTTGTGTGCTTTCATGCGAGGTCTTGTAAAATCTTTTGATTTGATTTACGGATTTTAGCACGTCGCCTCGGTTTGCGTTTGGTCGACCCAGTGTCTTTACATTGGTTTCTTTCTCCCGCTCTGCAACCCCTATGTGTTTTTTTTTTTGTCATTCTCTGTTTAGTTTATATTTATAATTTTTGTTGGTTTTGGCTTATGAGAATTTACTGAAGCGACCGTGTTTGTTGCCACTAAATCCATACAAAATGTCAACTTGTTTGCCCCATTTGCATAAAATTATTTGAAGGCTCTTGGATGGGGTTTGTGATCGAAATTGAATTTCATGCCTTTGTCCTTGGGTGTGCAAGTGGGTGTTAAAAAGCAAAGTGGCTTAGATTAAGGTAAAAGTCAAGGTACTGTTAAGGTGTAATGTTGCATTTGAATAAGCAATCTATAAACACAGGCATAAAGAGTGAAAATTGAAAACCAGCATTATGCAAATTTAGTTTGTAGATCAATAAAATCAGCACATAGATAGATAGAAGAACATGGTTGCTATATATGCACATAAATTGAAATGTACACACATCAACAGGCAATTTTCGTCATTGCGCTTTGAATGGCAAGCAAAATATGTGCTAGAACATCCAACAATTCAATCAAGAGAGCGATTTGTGGCCTCAACAACCACCCAACCGCAGACACACTGTCCAACACACACTCTCAGTGGGAAACGCCTTAAGCATGGAGCCGGGCGGAAATGTACGAGAGAAACGGAAATAGAGCGGTGAAAATGCCAGCACGAAGCTGTGTGGCTTAAACATAGGCGACAAGTGGAAAACTTTCTGTTTACCTGCCACACAATTTTCCTATAGAGTGTGTGAGTGGTAAATGTTCTTGTGTGTGTGTGAAAATGTGTCATTGTGTGTGTGTGTGTGTGTGTGTGTATGTGTTTCTGCATTGTACAGTGAGCACTCAAAAACAGGAAACATTATTTGATTTAACAAATCTTGTTTCATATTACAAATCTAATAAAATAATGGATGTAAAATTTTTAAGTTTTATAAAGGAAACGTTATTAAATTTTGTTTTAGTATTTTTACGGTAAATTTGGACGCAGATGTACGAATGAACAGTACATTCAAGTGGGATACCAAGATACGATACCAAGCACCTTGTTAACGCATAACCCCAAGCACAAAGCAACACACCTCCCGGCGGCCGGATAAGATTCTCAAAGATTTAACATTAGATCCGAATCAAATTTCAAGTTTTTGTGATCGGAACTGCAAAGCTAACTTTTAATAGATTGAAAGTAATTCGAATAAAATAGCACATATTGTTCGCAGTTTTCCAAATACATTTTTGCTTACTTACTCTAGTTCAAATCTGTTAGCGACAACTGTGCTATGTTCTAGGTCAAAATTGCAAGCAGCCAAAGGCGCCGAACAACGAGCATTTCCAGCAATGTTCGTTTGATGCATTTACTTGAAAGTCTTTAGCCACGGAATATGCATGTACATACATATATGCATGTATGTGTGTGGCATAAAGTCAGATGACAAGCGACAGGCGTCAGCGATGAGATGTGGAATGGGGTGAGCTTGACAAGCTGAGGATGCAACCAAAGCTGCATGAACATGTAAATGAGTGTAAAAGTGAAATGAAAATGAAATGTGGCCAAGTAAAGTGCCCCTGTCTGCCTGGATGCCTGGTTGCCTGGCGAACTGCCCAGCTGAGGGAACACGGCTCACATGGACACATTGGCACATGGGGTACAAGGGCAAAACAACAGGCAAAATTATGCAAATCAAATTAAAGGCATGATGACAATGTTAAGGCTGCTGATGCTGTGACAAGGTCGCTGATAGAGATGTGTATATATTTATGTACACATGTATATATATATATATATATATTATATATTATATATTTATATATATATATATATTTATATTATGTATATGTATTGTACTTGCAATTATTATTGTTTGGCTATAAAAATAAATTCATTCAAGCAATGATAAAAATTAAGAAAAAATAAATTTTTTTAAATTTGTAATGCATTTTTATATTTGAGTTGCCTGTTGAAACTTGTTTATTAAGCAAAAAAAAAGAAGATTAATTTGGTTTTTTGTTTTAATATAATATTAATCTACACATGGTTTAAGAAAGCACTTCTCGAGCCCTATAACAGTTCTTTGCCTGCATTTGATACCTTGTGTGCCAAATAACCTTTTTAATTTTTCAAAAATTTACATTGTAAATGGAATATGTGTACGCAGTATTTTTGTCGTGTTTATTATGAGGACATTTACATAAACGGATCTGAGACACTTCGAATCCTTTTATGTTAATATCCCCATCTTATAAACGACTTGCATATGTTTCCATGCTAATAATTTAAACAAGTAAGAAGGCTCTAGTCGAGAAATCCCGACTAGACGATACCCTGAATCCCATACCAGCGTACAGTCAATGCTTTCAAGTATGAGTGTGTGTATGCGTATACTGTATACTTAATTTCAATGTTCCATATCTCCGGTGTTTTTCAACCGATTTAAAAAATTTCACAGATTGTCATTATTTCGTTTTTCAATGTTTCAAACGCCATCTCAAACTTTTCAAAATTCAAGATATATCGGAAACGGGGAAATTTATCGAAAATTTGAAAAAACTTGTACTGCCTAGGGATTAGGCGAGCTTGTGTTCCAAATCTGGAGTCTCTAGCTCTTATAGTCTCTGAGATCGACGCGTTCATACATACAGACGGACATGGCTATATCGACTCGGCTGATCAAGAATATATATACTCTATTGGGTCGGAGATGCTTCCTTGTGCCTTTTACATACTTTTGCACAAAACCATTATACCCATTTTCAATGGGTTCAGGGTATAAAAACCAAGCACAGTTCAAATGTATATATCCACACATTATGGAAATAGTTAGGGCTGCTGACATGCGCTTGATATTGAAACAAGGGAACAGATTGTCAGGAGCAATAGTTGACTTTAAGCTGCTGTCGACTACTTTTGATTCTGGCTTCTGCTACTGCTGACTTCAAATATAAGTTGTATGTGATGGGAAAAATGTGTCAAAGGCAGAGCCGATAGCAAACGCTTCCAATCAACATTGCAAATCGATAAAAAGCAATTTGCAGGCGACGAAGCCTGTCATTGAATGACGAGTGCAATCAATTACAAGATTTCCCACAAGATTTTCAGCATTGTGTGTGTATCACAACAATGGGGACAGAGCAAGTCACTTGAGTAACTTTGTTTGCGCTTACTCACCATCATATCCTCGGGTATGTAGAAATCAGATACGGCAGCTGCCAAATAAAGGACAGCGCGCTCCTCAAACGCAGCCAGGCACTCACAGGCGGCACGCAGCAGCCACATGTAGTCGACAACGCTGGTGAAATTCACATAGAGTATCATTTGGGTCTCGCGCGCTATTTTGTATTTGGCCAGCACGGGGGCAAACACATCCACCGAATCTGGCTTGATGGCTATTGTGGAGTTCTGGCCATCGGCTATATCCGCAATGTCCAGCATATCGAAGAACTGCTGGCCGGTAAAGTGGCGCGTAAATGGCTCCAGTGACTTGTGGCGATGCATAAAAATGACGGCATAGTCATGATCCAGAAAATACTCAGCGCTCGCGGAGCCCCGAGTGCCAGCGCTAAAGTTATCCACAAAGCGCACCGTATTGTGCTCCAGGGGGACCGTAGTGCCGCCAGACTGTGTAAAGGAGATGAAATCACATAAGTATGGTCACATCATTTGTGGGATTTCAAAAGAGTAAGAGTGAGATAGAGTGTGTATTTACCGTAACGAGGACAATGCGGTTCTGCAGTTTATTGTGTCGCTCGCAGAACTCCTTTAGCAGCGAACGATTATCCTCGAAGTCAGCGGGCGGCAAATGTGTATTGTAAAAGTCCTCCCAGTGCGTCATATTGTTGCTGTTATATAGTTTAAATGTTTAGCTGTTACGATTGTTGTTGTTATCCAGGTCCAAAAATTAAAGGCGAAGGAAGCACGTAAGGAAGCACAAAAACAAAAGCGCCGGAAACGATGCTTTGCTTTTACCGTTAATTAATATATGAAAAAGCACCCACACGCACACACACACGCGCGCACACTTTAGCAAATAAGCAAGCGGCAACTTGGTCAATCAAAGCGACAACAGCGGCAACAAAATTAAGCCACGCAACTAAATTTATTACAGCTCCAACGTGTGCTGTATGCGGCGTCCACAACGACTACTATAACTTGGACAGCAACAGAACTTTCGCACTATTTGTATTAAATCTATGTAAAATGTATTTTTTGCACTCTGTTCTTCCGAGGAACTGTCTGCAGAGACGGCAACGGACAATTGTATACTGACAGCAACTCTCGTCTTGTTGTCGAGACTTTCACTTGATTTCTTATCAATGAAAACCGTTCGACCAGAGTGCGCATTCGCATTCTAAATGAAAGCAAAAGCCCAAGTAAATATGTATTGAGCGAACCAACTGCTCTCGTGTCTCTTTCACTTTTGCATCTTTTGGACAATGTTCGAATCAAGTGCACTGAAACAGCAATAGAATAGAATGGACGTGCGAAAGAAAGAAGCACACGTCGAACATAACTGCTAGCTAACAGTCATACCAAAGAGAACAAGACGGTGAATACACTGCGTCTCGGCAAATTGAATGAATGTTACCTTTGCTGCCGGCTGTTATCACAACTTGCACCTGTTTATACTTACATTATGAGAAAAGAGCGCGCACGTTATTATGTAGCTGCTGGGCAGAGAGATTAGAATAACTAGGACACCACCGACGTGGGTATGAGACACGCGCTCTCAACTTTGGCACAGTTTACCAAACAAGTGCAAGTTCAAAGTGCAGAAAGTGTTAACACAAACAGCTGTTGCGCCTTCTGTTAAGTGTGGAGCAGTTCCCACAAATGAGTTGATGATTTGATTACTTTTAATAAAATTTTATTTATTTTTAATACAATCCATGATGCTGTAACATTTATTAAACTAATTTGTTTTTATTTTATGAATAGTTTTTATGTGGATCGTAAATCTGGTTGTATACCACTGAATTGGCAAACAGTTGACAGCGCTAATTTTCCAACACTGCTTAAAGTTCAAGCGAAGCTGCCAACCTATCAAATACAAGAGTTGAAAACAGTATGCCTTTTTGCTTAACAGAAAACGTCGCTACCATTTAGAGCTCATTGGAAGGGGAATAAGTACCCATTCTGATTTGTCAATTCATTCACAAAGATTAGTTGTTGCCATACTTCATTGCTCTTGTTGTTGTCACACAACTTGAGATCATCAATTTTCGACTTTTGGTTATATGCTGTTTCTAATGCCTTAGATGGGAGGGTAGTATAGACTTTATAAGAACTTTGTGCAATTGAATAGCCAAATGTAAGATACTTAAATATGATTTCCATCATATATGCTTATTTATATATTGAAAATTTTATAGAGCATTAATGACTAATTGAACAGGTTTAAAATACCTAAATACCAAATTAACACTAACCATAAAATAAAAGCATTTTGTTTTCAAATAGTTAACATTAATTGTCCTTGTAAATATATATATTAATAATTTCATTGACCTTAATATTAAACGTTGAGCAGCTTCTGCGTCCCAGAAACGACAACAACCAAATATTGTTAATGGTCTTGCTGCATTTTGCCAATTCCTGTTAGTATCACTCATAATTAATATAATTAATACATCGGCAAATCATAACTTTTTATTTTCTGCTAAAATTTTTCTTGCAATTTAAAACAAAATAACCGGTAGTACACCAATTTTAAGTACATTTAAAAAAAAAAATATGAGTTTGATAGTTCTAAGTTCTAAGACACTATTGAGTTACAAGTGTAAGGAAAAATACATTGGTATGAGTTCATGCATCGAAATACGTTGCAACCAACGATTATGTACTACAAGATTCAACCCTACCGAAAGAACATGGGGAAATAAACTTGATTTCTGCTTTGAGGACTTATTCTGCCTACTCGTTCAAAATCAGCTGGTTTATGGGAGAGTGGCATAAAAAAGTAGTTGGCCATTGTTGTATTGATTGAAAAATGTGTGATGCGTGAGACAAAAATTATCTGTTGCCAAATATGGTGGCAGGGCCACAAGTATAAACAAAGAACCAATGGTTGGCATTAAGCGGTGGTTCCCGCTCTTGTTACTTTTCCCTTTCTTAAGTTTACAAATGAACATGTTCGACTTTACAGGAGTTGGGAGCTCTGTTTTCTTCTCTGTTAGTACGTACTCGTTGACCAGCTGCTTCTCTTTCGATTATTGCTACATTTTTTATAATCTGCGCGGTGCCGGCAAAATTGAATTGTTGATTGGTATATTTCGAATTGCATTACATGAGCGCTGACAATAATACAATACTATGACTTTTAATTTGTATTGAATTTGCATAAAATGAATTTAAATTTATTTTGGTTCTAATTGGTCTGTGGTTGTCGCAAAACGAACTAAACTTACATGCGGTTCGTTTCATAAAGTATATACAGAATAAAAGTAAACTTAGTTTTGATGTCGTTTAATGCAAATACAGGCACTTTTTGAAAAAATGATTGTACAAAATAATTTAATTGTCTTAGCAGCAAATGGTGTTAGTAATAAGCTTGTACAAAGAGTCGCTAGAACAATATCACAGAAACTTAAACTAATTGGCATGTCCACTGCATTTGTATTCTAAAATGACCTTTAGTATTTGTTAGTTTGTGTCGGGTTTGTAGCTAATTGACACGGTTCATGAATGCACCCGTCTACACAGGTATGTAAGTGAGTGTAAATTTATGGCATTCATTATTTGCACTCCCCCCTTCATGCGACCAATGAACAATGTTATCAAGTACAGTTTAAAATAAACTTAAGTGTAATTGAATCTCATCCTACACAGGAAAAAACCCCAAACTGACATTACTAACTATGAGCGTGTCGTAGCTGTCGTTGTGGTTGGTGCATAGGGGCTAAGAGTGTGAGGATATGTCACATGATAATCCGTTTCGTCAATGCCCTCCTCATCCACATCCCGATTTACCAGTCTCTCGCGCATGCCATAACGCTGCCTGTAGACAAAACACAAAAAGAGATTAGAAATAAGCTCTGTTCAAATTAATGTTAACTGTTAGCGGTACATACTCTAAATGCGACCTCCAAATAACCAGACCCGCATAAAGACACACCGAAACCAGAGCCACGACCACAAGTATAATACTGAGTAGCATGTGGCTTTCGCTTATTGCACTCGACTCCACATCGACGGGCGTCATCTCAATGTTTAGACCAACAAAACTATCGGTATCCGTATTGTAGATACCATGTCCCTTGAAACGTTCCTCTAACTCTTCGCTGCTGCTGTCATCCCGATCTGTGTCCTCATTGTCGCCAGACTCGAGTATTTCCACATCGTATTTGTAGTTTCTGGCTAGCACCAGATTTGTCGCCGTATTCAGCTAAAAAGAAAAGTGGTAAAACCGTTAACTCGAATAGTATTAAGTTCCATTTGGCGGCACGTGATTTAATGTCGAATTTCATATACATATATATAAATATGCCATGATATGGCACTTCCGTTATTTTCCACGTCACGAGCATGCCAAATTATGTGCCATCATCAGTTGGCCCTTAAAATGATTGAACACAAAAGGTGTGCTTGGGAATTTATTAAAACAGCCTATTCCAATTCATTTCTTCATATGACAATAGTTTGAGGAATTGTGAAATTTTTTAATAATACTGTTTCTATACTCGAATCCGTTTTAAATTGTCTGTTTTAAGTTTTGTGTTTGTAAATCATCAATACTTTCAATTTAATTTTAAATATTCGTTTAAAAATCATTAAATCTACCTAAAGATATATAAAGTAGTTACTGACAGGTAATAAACTGTGCTCAAAATATTCCCCCGAAAACTGAAGCTCATAAAATAATAAATAAATAAATAAATAAAATAAGCTTACATTCATGACGAAATACTAAAAAGATTTTACGACACTTTTAAGTACATATTTACTTGAACCTGAAGTGCAATTTCAATGCAAGCAATTTACAAATTGCCCTGCATTTTGCTCAATCAAATGTCATTAACTCTCTTAAAGTTGAGACGAGAACAAAAGCAAGCTCTGATAACTGTTATTAGATACACGCTGCCTTTGCAACAAGATCTGATTACACAAGCCTCATTCAAAGCTTTCCACTGACCCCAAGGGTTGCAAACTTTAGCAACCAGATCAAGTCAGTCATGTAATTTAATAAAGCCGAGTAGCTAATCCCCGACAACGCAACGAATGCTGCTACGTGTCTATGAACCACTTCCCCCCACCTGACACACGTCTCATGTTTCATTTTAAACGATGACAACTGAACAGTCTAATAAAACAAGTAAGAAGGCTCTAGTCGAGAAATTCCGACTTGACGATACCCTGAGCCCCACTCGCATACTGCATACTTTCCTTAACTTCAATGTTCCATATCTCCGGAATTTCTCAACCGATTTCAATAAAATTTCACAGAATTTTCTAATGTTGCAAACTGCATCACAAAGTTTTCCAAATTCAAGATTTTGTTGATCACATGTGTATATCGGAAACGGAAAGAGTTATCGAAATTTGGAAACAAACTTGTACTGCCAAGCGTTGAGGTGAGCTTATGTTCCAAATCTGGAGTCTTTAGCTCTTATAGTCTCTGAGATCGACGCGTTTATACATACGGACGGACATGGTTATATCGAATCGGCTGTTGATGCTGATCAAGAATGTATATACTTTATCGGTTCGGAGATGTTTCCTTCTGCCTGTTACATACTTTTGCACAAAACCATCATACATCTTTTATTCATATTCAATGGGTGCAGGTGTATTAAGCCAGGCAATTGAATGAAAGTGATCTCTGGTGTAATCGCGTGCAAGCCGCGTGCAAACGCTAGAGGTTTAGTTTTGACATTGAAACGTCACAAAGTGATTTGAAAAATTACTTAGAACTCGGCTTGAAAGTTTCGAATGAGTCATAGAGTTTGGTGGTGGTGGTTGTCAGGTGGATCAGTTCGGGTATCCACCACTTAAAACCCAACACGACGCGTTTGTGTTTGTTGTCTCTTTAAATTTTATTATGGATTTTCGTGACTAAGACGCTAAAAACCCTCATCGAGACTTCTTCAGCTGCACAAGCGTTAATTTTATGCAAAGTGTTGGCCACTGAAGTTTTCGTTGCGTGCGTAATTTTTTTCTTTCTTTTTGTTTGAGCCTTATAAGGCGAACAACGCGCGTGTCTTTCTTGCGGTTTTTGCATTTAATCAAAGCGAAAATAAATAAAAATAATATACATACATTAAAAAATTTCTTAAAGCTTAAATTTCCGGTTCTGTATAAAAATAAACCGCCCGAGCTACATAGCCATCATATCATATATCATTTCTCTCTTATGTTTTTTTTACAGTGACGACTTTTTAAAATAACTTTGGGTGCGTCAGTCGTCAGTTTTAAGCCGGCCTTTTGTCCGCTGGCCCAGTTACCCCCCTTCCTCCACTCAATGACTTTTGGGCAGTGATTAGCTTACCTCCTCGCCAGCGCTGACAGCTGTTTTATTTTTGGAACCCTGCCCATTCGAATCACTTAGTGTTGAAGTATCAGTTTTCTTTGTTGCTGCTCCAGCTTCTTCATCGGTTTGTAGCGGTTTGGCATGAGCTGTGTTCAAAACAAAAAAAGGCAATTAAGCAGAAGAAAGAATTAAGACGTGAATTAAACATTTCCCTTGAAATAACATCACAATAACACACATCGTTAAATATTTGCACACGCTTTTTGCAACTTTAAAGCATATCACACCCTTGTTTATTGGAAGTATAATCTAATTATTTATTTTTCCAGAAATCGCAGAACATATTTGCTGCTGCGACTTATCTTGAAGTAGCTGAAATAATTTTTTATGGGATTCTACACTTTTCAACAAACAAAGAAGCGCAGAATGAAGAATGAAGAACGGAGACGACAAACCAAAAACAATTCAAACCGGCAAGCGGCAATAAACAAAACCAGTCCATATTGAATATGGTACATATATGATTGTACAAATGTATATGTATATAAGCATATGTTATATGCTAATGGCACATAGACAACAAATACATTCCTAATACCAAAAGTCTGTTTGTCATGCGTATCGCATAAAATGCAAATATATTGTGCCAAAAAAGCGGTTAAACATTTAGGCTTTGCAAATATTTCCAAAAAAGATTGCTTCAAAAACGATTATTTGGAATTTTTTTAGTAGGCCAAGAACAATTGCAAATAGCGAAAAATAAAAATACTACTATGCATGAATCAATTGCTTATCAAAGGCAGCACGCACCTGTTATCAGTGTAATCATATCCGCGTGCAATATCTTATCACTGGGTTAAAAGCAATTTTTATATGTAAGCGAATTTATGGACACCCAATCTATAGTACACATGTTTTTACGGATCCCTTATTCTAGTTAAACTAAAGACCTTGAAATTCTTTGTCAATGTTTTAAGCCGACTGAGAGAAGCTTAAAGTAAGGTCTATAAAAACAGATGTTTATGTGCCATAAACATGGATTGCAATCTGTCCCGGACACAGATATTGGCTTTTAACGTTAACGGTTAAAAAGCAAAGGGTAATTGCGTATCCAACAGCGTACATGCCTCCGTTCTGCCTTCCAGCTGCATTGCAAACTAGTTTCCAGTTGAATGTACGGGTAGCAAAATAAATATTGAGACGCTGCGTGGATTTTTTATGTGTGACTTGGCTATCTGTCTGTCTATGGACATACGTTTGTATGTATGTAGCTGGGTGGCATTGTATTATATGTGGAAGTGTAAGCGTATGTGTGTGTGTGTGTTCACACAGATGTACTTACAGAAACCCGTCAGAAGAACTAAGAGCAAGAGACTGCAGAATGTTAAACCGTTGCTTGCACGCATGTTCGCACTATTTGACTTGAACTGAGAGTACTGTTTATTTCGTTGTTCTTTTTATCAATTGTATTTATGAAAACGCTTATCACTTGGACGTAAATTTAATTAAGTTTAGCACTATGCGTCAGCTGAAGTATTTTACCCAGTGAGTAAGCTTCGGGATTTTTAGCAACTTATTCACTTATTTAAGCATAAAACTCTTTATGATCACTTAATACGTTTTGGCTTGCGCAATTGTGATGCATACGTTCGCGACGAGCTCTGCTTGAAGACTGAGCGCAAACTTTTGAAGTAAACATCGCCGAAGCTTTTAAGTGAAAAAAAGAGAGGTAGAGCTAGTGAGCTTACGTCAAGTTCAAAGTTAACTGCCAGATCAGAGCGAATGACAAAGAGAAGTTAATTTGTTTGTTTAACCAGTTCGAAATCGTTTTGAAGTGATTTGCATCAGGGCTGTTAACCAAACAAAGTTCGAAAGAATACGGAAAAGAAATTTAAACAGGATTAAGGATTAGGATGCAAAAATATTTACATACGCCTAACAGATTTTTTGTATTTCTTTTAACATGTTATCAACACTCTATTAATGTAAAGAAATAAGTGATTTATGATGCAAATTAATGATTTCAAATAAAATAAGCATACAAAAAGAATGCGCTTTGATAGGTACAATTTCAATTTTATTTTTGGTCGCCAGACATTAAATGAGTAGCGTTTGGGTTTCTAAAAATAATGGTTCTATTTTGATGTGGTTTTCCTTAGCTTTTCCGTACATTACATTTAAATTTTACAATGTCCAGCCAAAATGGAAGCTTAGCCTGGCCTTAAAATACGTAACAAATCTTCTATTCTCAACAATTTAACTTAAGAATTACTAATTGCTTTCACTTTTAGCTTCAACATTAAAATTTAGCAACCTCCAGACGCCGACGGCCACACAACACTCTGAGCACCCAAGCCAACAGGTTCATATACAGCTTACACGATAAGTAAAATATACAACATATACAGCGCCCGCCGGCTGCCCGATCAGGATGAAGCATGGCCGCCGATGACAGGTGGTCCGACAAAGTCGCGTGCCGATGGATGCACACCTAAGCCAGCAATCTGCTGCATCACAGATAAGGGGGGAAACCGACCAGCAGCTCCGGCTTGGGTTAGCACACGAACACGGTCGTGACAAACATGTGGTTCAAAAGCCTTCGAGTAGTATAAGAATGAAACCTTCTGCACACAATTTAAAACCTACAACTGTGTTTGCAGAAGAGTTTTCGTCGTTGGTGTGTATAGTGTCTATGGTTGATGATGAGAGTAACTTAAACTGCTTAGAGGTAAACGGCATGCAGTTCGTTTAAACAAATTGCTCTTGGCTGTTGGCCGATAGCTCCATCAATCGCCAGGCTGCCTTTGAATTGAGCTCGTTGCGATCGCGGCACAGCACCCACACGTAATGGACACGCATCACCTTTTCGGGATCGCCTTCGACAACCTGTGCTTTTTGGTCGCGAACGCACATGATTTGCTGCGCCTGGAACGTGATTATTAGCACTGGGCCCTGCTCCATAACTTTGCCCATGGCAAGCTCAATGTTTTCGATGTCCAGAATTTTCGAGTCCAGATACAGGCCAGCCTTTTTTGCTTGCGTTATGGGCGTGGCAATAATGTTGTACGTACTTTCGAAGCACCAGTCCTTCAGGATCTCCAGATCGCCTCGCACAATGGCCTCTAGAACATTGGGTATTATATCCTTTTCGCAGTCATGTAGAAACTCCTTCTGATCGAAGTTTGGATCGATTTTGACTAGTTCGGTCATGGTCTCAGACAACTCGGTCTTGGAGAATAGACCGCCCATAACATCAGAAACCTTGTCGGTAAGTAGACGGGAGGCTCGGATGACAGGATTTTCCGATTCGTCATACTTCACTTTCCAGTCTAGTACTTTATTTACATACGTATTGTTGTTTTTAAAATTCTCCCAAGACTGGTAGAACTTTGAGTCTTTGTGCAGCTCAAGACCTACACAAAAAAAATGTTATGCATTGTTCCAGCTGATTGAAAATCATTTGTTTACCTGTTGTTTCAGTATCTGCTTCCACAACGCGCGTGCTGTCGGACATGTCCACTTGAACGCGTTTTCGTAGCTTAAGCGGCGAGCAATAAACGCGGTTATCTATGCTCGTCGCATTCATTTCCTTCTTAATCATTTTCGTCGTGTCAGAGATGGCTTGGAAAGCACCAGATTGGCCGATTTTACCGCCTGTATCTGATATCGTCTCGCTGACACCCCTCGCCGTCTTTGAGAGTTCCTCGGTAACCTTCTTTGCCAGGTCCGATTTGGAGGCATCGTCAAGAACATCGCCTACTTTTTCCTTAATTGCGCCCAGCTGCTCTTTCAATACGCTCGATGACTTTTGCGCTTCAGATTCGACAATGTTAAATTTTTGCCGTGCCGACTTTAGTGCATCCGATTGTTCCAGCTTTTGCGCCTCCTCGCGAAATTTTTTTATGCTATCCTTCATCTCCTTGTTTTTGTCCATTTCACTGCGCACATTTTCAACGAATTGTGAAAAGAAGCCGGGTCGGCGCCCTGGTGAACTATAAAAGCGCTACAAACCAGCAAGCAAAAAACGTTTTACAATTTCTGAATTTGTTATTAAAATGTATGAATAACTCACCGGCTGTTGTTGCAGGTTGGAGCTAGCTAATTGATACGTTATGAAGCAGGCGCGCTCGCGCGCTAAGGCAGCTAGTTTGTACTGAAAAGATCATTATGCGGGTTAATACGTGTTTTAGCTGAGGTGCAGTTTGGACAAGTTTAACCTCGAAACTGTCATATGAACATATCGGTTATGATGCCTGGCCCCTTCTTTAAATGTATAAACCTACCATGGTGACAGGTGTTGCTGCTACGTGCAGTTTCTGACGGACTTTCGCTAAGTAAGCAATGCTTGAGAAATTCACGTCAATTGGACGAAATTTATGTAATTCGCACTCTGAAACACGCACGTATAAGAATCTGAGCAACAGCTGTTTTCCGCGAGCAGTGTTAGAAAATTATAAGTACAGTGCTGTGTAACGAATGTGTTTGAGGCGCAGTTTGAATTGTGTAATGGGTTTGGAAATGTATGTGCGTGCAGCAATGTGAAGGTAAAGTAATGGCTGTTGGTTATCGCCAAAACTCTACAGATTATGTATAATACATTTAAATGATAAGTATGTCCTGCTTGCTTTGATTCAGTATGTTGTCTACTCTGCTTTTATTTCTTGTGCAACTAGGTGGCAGCTCTTTGGGAGAGCATTTTGCGCAACTTTAAACCGTTACTTGCAAGAGCTTATTCGGATTACGGTTGTTCGGCTGTATATGGTTATATTTGCCTTCGTAATTTAGTATTTCAGTAGTTGGCGCCAGTTGCCGATCATTGGGTTTTTGGACGATATTTTTATAATTTGCGGTCCAGATTTGTACTGTGAAATTTATGTTTAAGAATAACGAATATAAAGAAGTAAAGCATAATTTTACTTCAAATGAACCAAACTAAAACTTGAGTAAATTAAATTTCGTGTGTTCAAACTGGTGCAAAGCCTAAAGTGCAATAACGGCACTTGGTACATTTAACATTCCAATCAGTTCACATTGTTATTGGAATTTGTCATGTTTCGCAGTAGCAGCAGCAGCCTGGAAAGCAATACACAAATTGTAAGTAGACGCCATTGCAAGTGATATTTACACATACATATGTAAATGAATGTATGTACTTTACATGATTGCATGAACCTTTAAAAAAAATTTTTATTTATGTATTTATTAGGATAATATTTCAGCCTTTAATGGTTTAGGCGGCCTCAACATGTATTTGGACACGAGCACAACACACAACATGTCGCCGCCCATGTCGTCGTCAACTCTGAGTCCGCCTACGACGCCACTGACACCGGAACCCATGATGGCGTCTACTCAGTTCCCCTTGCTGACGGATAACAACCAATTAAACACAGCGGCCAATACGCTCCTACTGCAACGCCAGTATCAATACCACTTGCTAATCCAACATCATCAGCAACAACTTGCTTTGGCACAGCATCAGTTGGCTCTTGCTGCTTCAGCGGTTGCTTCAAGTCATCAGCAAAAGGACGAGATAGCGCATTCATTGAAAATGTTTGCACTTACGGCCTGCAATGCAGGTGCGTGCGTACAGTTTATAGTATAAATCAATAGCTTTGAGGGCTTAGTTTACTAACGGATATAATTTGTCAAAGTTTTCTTTAAAAACTTGTTAAGTTATCTGTTATAACATTTACTTTGATCATCCGAACAGATGCCAGCAGTGTATCTACACAGGATGCGATGCAGGACTTTGCAGCTAATGGCTATGTGACCGATGACTTTAATCGCTTTCAATACAGCAGTCAAAGTTGCCCAACTACGCAGATGCCACGCCAGCAATTTCAGAGTTCAACAACAGGAGCAAACACTTCCACGGCTGCAGCAGCCGATTTAACAGCAGCCCATTTGTTTAATCTTAACAATTATCGGGAGCATCTGAATAATGTTTGGCGTAGCATGTCCATGGCCTACATGCCGAATAGCTATGGGGTAAGTCCAGGAATTCCGATGACGCCAGGCAGCATAAAGAATATAAGCCCTGTGGGTTTGGCTTTGCCCCCAGATCACATGCGTAATGTGAGCAATGTGAAAATGACCAATAACAACAGCAATCAACAGCAAAAGCGGTACAACAATCAGAAGTCCAAGGAATACGTAAGTGAATGAAATCAGTTTTGTAATCCTTATTTAACTCTCACACACACTTGACAGGTGCAAAGACACTGTGTTTTCTGTGAAAACAATAATGAACCGGAAGCTGTGGTCAACAGCCATTCAGTGCGCGACAGTTACGGACGCGTTCTGTGTCCCAAGTTGCGCACATATGTGTGCCCAATATGCGGAGCATCGGGCGATTCGGCACACACCGTTAAGTATTGCCCTAAGAAACCCATTGTCACCATGGAGGATGCTATTAAGGCCGAATCATTTCGACTGTCCAAGAGCAACTACTACAAGCAGCAGATGAAGGTTTAAAATTAGGAGAAGCTCTGGCAGTTTCTCTGGAATGTATGTAACGAAAATATATACGAATTCCGCTAGCAAGCCATCATATAGGAACTGCGAATATAATGCGCCTGGCGCGATCGATTTTACTAACCTTAATATATACATATTTTTTATTTTTTTTTTAAAAAACTTCGGTATGTTTAGTAATCACTAGCTAAACACACGTTTGAATTTAAAAATTATGTTTGTTTCTTACTTACGATTTCGTAATATTTGTTAAATCTCAGTGGCCGATAAAAAGGTCTCAAAATTGGCTTTCTGATTAATGCCAACATTTTGTTACCGCTTACGAATCCTGGCGGTCCTATAATCTTCAATATTGGTCTGATATAAATTTAGTTATGGAGACTTTGAATTTTGAACTGCCAATCGTGATAGAGTTAAATTTGAATATTTACTCAAGAAAAGAGTATTGAATATTTTCGATGGCAACCTTTTCACAGAATACGTTTTTAAATATTGACATAAAAAAGTTAATAACGTAATTTTTAATACATGTTTCTTTTTTTTTTAAACATATTTTATGAAATTCTCTTTATTTAATATATATATTAAATCATATTTTTCAAAGCCGTTCAATTTAATATGTATGAATATACAAAAGTATATATTCTTTTTTTTTAATGCAAATAATATGTAAAAAGATCGACTTAAGTATAAGATCTCTGTTAGCCAATGTTGAAAAAACAGGCAAAATCAAATAAAATCTTACGTTAACCAATTATTTATGGCTTTTAATCAGCGTCGTTATCTGGACGTTTCTCGAACAGGGCCAAAAAAATGCCGTCGGTAAGATCCTCATCTGGCAGGCAATACAAAACGTTTTTGCCGATTTGAACATACTCCTTGTCACCCACGTTCTGCCACTTGTTTCGCAGCGCCTTCTTACAACTGAGCAGTTTGAACGAAGGATTGAGTTGCAGGCAGCGCTGAACAACTTGCTCGTTCTCTTCCTTCCACAGCGAGCATGTACAGTACACAATGCGTTTGACATCAGGGAAAGCGCTCATGGCATGAGACAGTATTTTAATTTGTAGCCCAGCCAACTTATACAGACGTTTGTCATCCTTCTGCTCATCACAAACGCTAATGCGACTTTGCATTCCATTGCCAGAGCAACTTGGGTCCACTAAAATATACTCGACATCTGGACATTTTTCTGTGTCTATAGTGGAAAACTGATTTATAATAACTACTTTTTGAATTCGGATTTGTGTTACTTACTCATGGTAAGAGCATCACCCAAAATGGGTGTGACTATCTGACATCCTGCTTCGTTGGTAATGTCGCAAAGCGCAATGTAGCGCTCTTTGGACTGCTCTACAGCATAGATGCGCCCCTTATTCTGCATAACATTGCACATATGCAATGTTTTCATGCCTGGAGCAGCACACATGTCCAGCACAGTTGCTCCAACTGGCGGCGCAAGTAGTTCGGCAGCCAGACAGGTCGCCTTGTTTTGCAATATGAACTTTTTGGCATGGACAAAGTCATGGGATGCCCAGTAGTGGCTCCATTTGTGATGGAATATCAACACACCTTCCACATGCATGTCCATCAGGAACTCATCCTCCTCCATAGACCGTATGGAAACTAGAAAGTCAGCGTAAGTAGTCTCTGCTGGCAGTTGCTTGCGTCGCCACTCCTCGCCATACAAATACTCCAATGCATCGGCAATGCTAAGAAGATTGGTATTGATCCGTACATAGCGTGGATTGGGCTCTGTGTGTTTAAGTAAAAGAGCAATATTGAAAATTTTGTTGCAAAACATTGTTTTTATTAAAACTGCTGTTCTAAAAATAATTTACTGATCCTTCTTATCTTCCTCCTCTTCAGATGTTAGAGCTGGTGGATCCTTTTCACGAACTGCCTTTAACACATACATGGCCACAATGGCATTGACAACCAGCACAGCGGTCAGCACAGAATAGACGTTCACTTCAAATGTACTAAGATTTGGGAATGATTCATCTAACCAAGTGCGCACACCATAGAAGCCCAGGAAAGGCAGTGTAAACATAAGTACACTATATGCCATTAGCCAAAGGAACACCCCAAGGCTTCTATCCGGCGACTGTTCCTGAAGATTCTCAAGTCCTTCAGATTCAAATTGCGACATTTCTGGCTCCATAGTAGGCTGTACTGGTTCCACGGTCATTTTTGATTGCTTTTTCGACTTTTTGGTCATTTTGTTATAACACTCAACCGTTGGCTGCTACTAATACTGCTTGGACTACAGCTACGACTTTGTAAGTGCACCTGCCTTTCTTTTTGATATCTGCACCGCTTATCGCCTGTTCCAATCGCTCCTTGTACGTTCTCACTGTTTGCACTGGTCTGCTTTCCCCGTTTAGCTGTCCACGTCCAAATATCAGTTCAGTGACAAGCACTTTTGCTAATGCCGAGTCCAAATTTGCGTTGTCTTTCAGTAAACCAGTCTCCTCGATTGCGTTGTCAACAGCACCTCTGTTGTCACTGTAATGTTTTAGCACCGCCTGCAAGCTGCGTACACGCTGTTGACATGAAAAGACAGAATAGCTTGTATTAATTGCTTGTTAACAGACGCTTCGTTTGTTTAGCGTACCGCATGCTTTTCCTCAAATATTAGGGATTTTATTGATTTTTGTTTTTCAATAGCCGTTTTTAATATTTTGGCTGTGGCTTTATATTGGGTGGGCACTTTTATTGAATGTGTAAATTGGCTCATGATGTATCACGTGTAAAGTTGTATCGAATCATTCGGAATATGTTCGTTTGAACAACATACAAAAACTGAACCAGTGGGCGAATTCCGTTCATTCAGTTCGATATATTTGTTTTGTTCCCTGTTATTAACAGAGCGCAATTGGGATTGCCTATAAATTTGCTGTTTTTAAGCTTCTTTAATTTCAAATTGGACTTTTCCTGCAGTAAAATGTTTGCCATCAAAATCAAAGCGGGTGCATAACACACATTACAGACCACAGCATTTTACTATCTGACAGAAATTGATGTTTGGATAAATAATAAATAGTGTCAATATGTTGCTGGGCCTTTTAAAGCCCTTTCCATTTGTTCGCTTATTGAAATAAGCATCAGTAAAATGCATATATTTAATATTAATACTCATTTTTCCCAGAACGTACGAAATAACACTAATCATAAACCGTTAAAAGCAATTAGTTGAGCAAAGATGTAATGTATATGTTTATAGATTTTATTTCATAGACAACGACTAAAATGCATTTTAAACATAAGTTTTAGCTTAGCTAATTGTGTATGTAATATTCTTGCGTTTGGTTAAAATTAAGAGCATCATATTATTGAAACACATTTGTATATGTAATATAAAAGGTGCCTCCAGCTAATACGGGATTTGTTGTAATGGTTGTATGGTAAAGTAATGAGTACAAATTCAATTGGTATGGAACTGCTTGCAGTTGTAAATGCTTATCTAATCGATGAATTAAACTATTGCGCACCTTTTAGCGTGCCGATTCTCTACGTGCTATTGTCATTGATGTCTGGCTTGAGCAAATGCAACTTGGTTGAAATGGGTCTCAATGACGACGTTAGTAATGGCGATGAGTGCGAATTAAGAGTAGTGCTGGAGGTGCCAGGAATTGCTGATGTGCTGCCGCTGGTGCTGGCACTAAAAGGCTGCGGAATTGAATAATCTGTCAGTGTCGGCATACCGGACTGAGTAGTGGCTAAAAAGTCCTCTGGCAGCTCTCCGCGATAGGCGGCAAACTGCGGCGTGGTGCGTATCAGCTTCTCCAATGGAGTTAGACCGTAATGTGTGTGCCGAGAGTGTCCGTTATTACGGGCATCTAGTTTGGGTGGCAACACCAGGGTGCTATCCACCACGGCTTTGCCATCAAAAGTGTAAACAGCACCGCTGGGAATGCTGGCATGTGGAATTTTTCGATTATCGGGTGGCAAGTAGTATGTATCAACACGTTCGGCAGCTTGAGCTACTTTATCATCGTGTTCCGTCTCTAGGTCATCAGCAAAGGGAACCTCCGCCTGGTGTTTCTCCTCT
Organism: Scaptomyza reducta; assembly: GCA_035044485.1. Lineage (NCBI taxonomy): Eukaryota > Metazoa > Arthropoda > Insecta > Diptera > Drosophilidae > Scaptomyza > Scaptomyza reducta. The sequence goes on along the minus strand of JAWNNV010001315.1, from coordinate 3,355,371 downwards.
TCCTCCTCCGCTGACACGAACAAATTAGCGACGTCATCATAGTCCGGATCCTCCTCATGTGTGAAGAGCACTTCCGAAGAGCTCTCTTCTTTGTCAACGGCAGGTGGTCGATTGGTATGCGTTGGCCGATCCTTTTGCTCCTCTGACTCACTCTGATGCATCTCGTCCTCATCATCGTTCGCGACACCCTCTAGGAACAACTCCTCTAGAGATGGCTTTCGCAGTTCAGACGCCGCTGGCACTGCATGGTTTAATGCCGCTGAGGGTAATCTTAGGGGTGATGCGGATTCCACAACATCTTTTTGCGATGCCTTCAATGCCAGCATCGTGGCGTTGGTGCTGTCCAACGGGGATGGTATGAACATGGGCTCAAAGCTCTGAGTCTCGCTGACACCTTGCTGCGCAGTTAGAAAAAGGGTGTCTGTCTCCATGACCTCATCGATTTCCGTTCCAGGATCTTCGCGTCGATGAGCCACCTGTTCGATAAGCTCTGGAGGTAGCTGTACACCACTGCCATCAGTGCGCATTATCGGACGGAATCCACTCTCGACGACAACGGAGTCTGGCTTAAAACCTTGATTGATGGCCGGACGCATGCTGGCTATTTGTTGAGGTGACGGCTCCTCGGGCAAGGGACGTTTGATAATGGGCGAAGTCGTAGAAGTTGAAGTCGTCACTACGGGTTTTTGCTCCACTTTAGTATTTAAATTGAAGTAGGAAGCAGATTTATGGGATGTCTGCGGTTCCAAATCAACATACGGGACAGGTAGAGGTATAATAGGCTTCGACTTAATTTTGTCACGGTCTGCAGCATCGGTTTTTCTCTGCACAGGCTCACCAAGTTCCGTGGGTTGACCCAACAATAGCACTGAAGCGGCTATGGGTTGAATGGGAAATAGCTTCTCCTTAAGGAATGGCTTCAGCAGACTGGGCACAGGTTTGCGATAGTGATTCACAATAAAAGAAGACTGGGGAAGTAATCCACCTGGTGGAGGGTGCTGTTGTGGCAGTATCGGTCGGGAGGCTGGCACCTTTTTAATGGGACCAGGGTAAGGGCGACGTCCGGGCAGTTTGACGGGATTGAAAAGCGGTGCATTCTGCGGTGGACGTAGATATTCAGAGAGGCTTATCGTTTTCTGCGCTAGCGCTGGAAGATTACTAGTTAAATTATGATGGTGCAGTGTGGAGTGAGCGTGAGCATGCTGATGATAAAGATGCGGATGAGGGTGGGGGAATGGGTAGTGTGCGTGATGCAAATGCGGATATGCTAAACGCTGTGGATGAGCATTAACAATTATAGGTGGTGATTGCGGTGCAGCGAAAATGGGCATTTTCGGATGAATCGGTGAAGAAGAAGATGAGGAGAATTGCGATGTAGGTGATTTTAATGAATGAGTTTCGCCATGCAAAATCTCGGGTCTGGCCGTAGCCAGCATTGGTTTCGATGGTATTCTAGGGCCGATAATGTCGTTGTTGTTGTTGCTATCTCGTAGGTGTGGTGGTGGTGCGGGAAGGATCGACTGGTTCCTTAGTAGACTCTCCTCGAGAGCCTCAGCAGCGCGGATGCCATCTGAAATCAGTTTGGTTATTTCCGAAGATTTCGTTATTTCAAAACTCAGTTTAGGCGGTGTTCCATTCATATTGTGATTCTTAATCAAATCGGTTTGGTGCTTCAATAAAAAATTATCGTTGGGGCTGACCTTGGTTTCGTGTCGTATCGATGACTCGGCGGCATAGTCTTCCCGAACCGGTGCCGGCTCGTGTATCTCATGCCGAATAGAGGCGGATGCGCCAATGCCATCGCCGAGGCCATCGCACGAGTCGTGCACATGTATCTTCCAGCCCAGGTAACGATGTGTGAAACAGTGATAGTAAACGGTGTCCGGTGTATTTCGATCAGGTTTCCAGGTAATCACTCCCGGCTCCCCGGCATCGCATTTAAGTGTCAATGTACGCTGGTAGGCTCCGAAAGATTGATAGTCATCCGCTGGCGGTCCATCTACATCTGGAGTCCAGTTGCACAAGCGTCCCACACCCGTGGGTGTAACCTGACCGGACCGAGAGCGATGAACACCAGCAAAGATGCGTACGGCCTGGAAACAGAGTAGAGAAAATGATTTCTAGACCTAATTGAATTTTTTACAGTCTCTACCTTTTTCTCTTCTTCACGTTTATGCTCGTAACCTCCAACTGGATCATCGCTAATGTATAAGGGATGGTATTTGGCGGGTATATCCGGGTTGTTACCACCCTCTACAACAAAAGTGTAGGTCCTTCCTCTAACCACATGAATCTCGGGAATAAGCAAACCATTGATGTACCAAGAGATGCCCCAGCCCACATGGCCTTAAAGGCATTAAAGACACATGTGCGACAAAGAAACATTTATTTAAAAGTGCTCGAGCACAGACTTATCAAAAATACATACCGGTTATAGCAGGATAACCATGCTTCCCACCAGTTGGTCCCATTTGAGCATAGAAAACTCCGTCTTCAGGCTCATGACATTGTATAGCCGGAATATCCCAGGCACCGTTACTATTCACAGGCTTCGGTGTTGGAACTGGACGACGTTGGGTGGATAAAGCGGTCTCCTGTCGTCGTTGTGGGGAGTGTGCGGGGGTGGTGGTACGTTGAAGGGCCTGAGCGCGATTCTCATAAAACTCCTCATCGGGTTCAATGTTTGGACGACCTGCAGGTGGATAGCCTGCTCCGCTCGTAGAGCTAACTTGGGTCACTTCCTCTTCCTGTTCGGTTGAGCTGCTGCTACTACCTGGCTTGGCTCCCTCCGGTAGGGGGCAATTCCATTTGGGCTGTCGACCAAACTCAATCTGATGCAAATGCTTATTGTAATAGGTGTGGAATGAGACTTCACGGAAATCATTCAAGGGACCAATGGCCCAAACAATGGACTCCGGACTATTGATTGAGATGGGCAAGTCGAGACGATCTGTAGCAGCCAGCGAACGTTGATATGTAACAATCGAGTAACCATTGACCATGGCCGCATTTAGCAATCGAATCGAGTTGGTATTCTGCTGTATCTTGACATCCGGGCAGGCGCCGCGACTCCCAGAGCATTGAGCCTTGCCCTCCAGGAAATAATCCTGGGCAAAGCCATTGCCCGTTTCGGGATCCACCCAGGCAACTGCAGCATCCGCTCCAATCATTTGGCTAATATTCTTGTTAGGTGAGATGCCGAAGGACATGTAATTGTTGGGTTCTGTGGAGAGTTAAGAGGAGGTGGTGTGGTTTTCTCAGAAATTCAATGATACTATTGGGATCGCAATCAACGAAAGTTGCTCGCCCCACTTCTGGAGGCCGAACTCAAACACAAACATGCTCATAAATGGGTACCTAACCACCAACCGGTTGCCACGTTCCAGGTGAACACAAATTCCTGTTGGCATTCTTAGCGGTTCCAAACAGCAAGAGCCAACAACCAAGATTGAAGACCAGTAGCATCCACTAAACGCGTGCCAATGCCACAACAAGATATGCACTCTTAGATGGTTATGCTCCAAGATTGTGTACATGCAGAAGAAGCGCGCCAACGGCAACATTGCCAGTGTCCAACTCTCTTGATGGCCATTAATTACCCTGTGGTCCGTGCGTTAGTTGCGCAATAAACCAGTCATATATATTTTGCAACTTGTTATTCTACAAACGATGCGGCTGCTGATCGGTCAATTTGGCTGGTAACTGGATTTTTTGATGGTGTTTGTATTTAATGTATGTGTGTATTTGAGTGTTGAGACTCCTTTATTAACTGTACTCGGTAAAATGTCAAAGTATCACACATAAAATGAAGACGCCTATTCTCAACTGAGCAGATGATCAAGAGCTAAGTTTGGGACTGAGTGGACGAAAGGGCTACCATTATGATTCCCAATGAAAATAAATTACAGGACTGTTTCAAAAGTTAAAACTGTTTGTTTTGTGCACTTTCTGGAATCGGACTCATATGAGTTGAATTTGAAAATTATTATCAATTGAATAACCTCTCGACTTTTCAAAGAAAATGGTAAAAACAAGTAAGAAGGCTCTAGTCGAGAAATCCCGACTAGACTATACCCTTAATCCTATAATTTACGCATACAGTCAGTGCTTGAAAGTATGTGTGACTGTGTGTATGTATACGCGTATAGTGCATACTTTCTTAGCTTCATAACTTCAATACTCAATATCTCCAGTGTTTCTCAACCATTTTCACAGATGGTAATTATTTAGTCTAATCTTTCAAGCTGCATCAAAACATTTTCCAAATTGAAGATTTTGTTGTTATCGATTACATGTATATATCGGAAACGGGAAGAATTATCGAAAATTCAAAACAAACTTGTACTGCCTAGGGATTAGGCGAGCTTATGTACCAAATCTGGACTCTCTAGCTCTTATAGTCTCTGAGATCGACGCGTTCATACATACGGACGGACGGACGGACAGATGGACATACGGACATGGCTATATCGACTCGGCTGTTGATGCTGATCAAGAATATATATACTTTATGGGGTCGGAGATGCTTCCTTCTGCCTGTTACATACTTTTGCACAAAACCATTATACCCTTTTTACCCATTTTTAATGGGTTAAGGGTATAAAAATGAATTAGCTTTGTACAAGATTAAAATTCGGTATGGAAAATACATTTATTAAATACCATTAAATTAATGAGAATTGAATATTAAAAACAATACGATTACCGATTGCTGATCACATTTAATATTCTTTATTAAAGTAGGCGAATAGGAAGTCAGTGTGCGTGTATACGTAAATATGTCAAATAACATATTAGAGCCCCTTGAAAGTGTGCGCTTGCCAATCACTCTTAATTTACCTGTCACCTTGTTAAACGCTTTGACTGAAACCACTTAAGAAGCGCTTAACAATTGATGCCAATTTGAGGCAAATTTAAAGGTTTGGGGTTAAATTGCAATAGCGGTTTTTGGTGGAGTGTCAAGTTCGAGTTTTAGAGGTAACCATAAATGTTTCCGCATTGTGAAACTTACCCAATTTGGCGACCAGTTGTACAACGATGCTCTCACCGGCTACTGCCCACCGCACTTCAAAGGCCAGATCATCGTAGAGCACCTCACAGTTTAGCTTAGACTGGAATAAAATTATTGGGCTTTTGTATTTTCGATAGGTACTTTGGAATTGGAGCATAATGAAATGAGTGTGCATATGAATTTTGGCTTGATGGTTGGTATTAGGACAAGGATTAGGATAAAGATTAGTTGATGGATAGATGATGATCAGCGCTTGCCAAAGTAAAATTTTGTTAGCCTTTTTGGTATTTGCTGCGATCAAAAATTTTTGCCTTTTTCAAAAAAGAATATCACAATTTAATAACCGATCGATTTATGAAGCACATACAAAATGAAAATGTTTTCGATAAAGGTAAGGAACTTACGGAAGGTTTGAATAGAAAAGAAAAGGGTTGAGTTAGTATGGTGCATGTATACAGTATTTATGTATGTGTGTGTTTATGTGTGTATTTTAAGGAGTGTCTCTGTGTCATAAGGGTGTGTAGGTAATTGTAAAGGACTAGGAGGGATTGGGGTTGGGTGAACCCAATAGAAATTACTTGCACACAATTCATTTTGTATAGGCGCTCAATTCGAAAAAAAAGAACAAAAGCAAAAGTTTTTTCAACTCAACAAAATACAGAAGACAACCAATTGAGTATATTTTGTATATAAAAATGTGCTGCACATATATTTTATACATCATGTGGTAGTATATAAAGAAATGCACACTTAGAGTCTAATAATTTCAAAAGCAACTCGATTGTTATTTTGATAAATAAATGTTGCATATAAAAATAAATACGAATATTAATTAATGTTTGTTTTTAAATAAATTCCATGCTTGGCAAGTGCATACATATCTGTGTATGGCAATCAGGTCTGCAGCTCGTTTAGTATTAGATTTATCGGCTTCTTTACCTGTGGACTGATGCCCAGCATTTTCAGTGAGGGCGGCACATTAAGGCCCTCGGGCAAACGGACGTGACCAAAGTCAACGGTGAATGCCTCACACCAGACGCCAAAGTGTCCTATGTCAAAGATGGTCAAATCTTCCGGAAGCGTCAGTACAATCGTCTTTCTATCGTAGCGACGCAACGGAATCTCTTTGCCATTCTCATCGGGTATGCGAAGTCCTTCGGGTGAGGGACGCTGTCCGCGACCCACCCAAAACTTGGCATCTGTAAATTGAAATGAGTTTCCCTCGCCTCGAAGGCTACAACAGACTACTTACCTGGTGCCTCGCCATCGTAGCTAAAGTTGGGCACCAGCAGCGTCTGGGCATCCACTATGACAATATTATCCGAGGACACGCCATGAACACCCCTCAGGGCATTGATCTTTTGTGGACGAGGATAGTCCAAGCTGCTCGGAATGGCAACATCTCCAAAATTGACAGCAAACTCATCGCACCATATCGAAAACCATTTAACATCCCGCAGTGTTTTCCCCTCTGGCAGCGACAAAGTAATGTCCTTATTGCGATAACGACGAGTTAGAGCAGCAGTGCCACCACGCTCGTCCCGAAGACGCGCTGCACCCTCATTGCTGGGTCGCGCTGTGTTTCCCACATAGAAATAAGCGGCGGGCGCTTCGCCATCATAGTTGAATTTCTTGATGAATATCGTACGGGAATCCACGGCATAGACGTCGCCGGAAACGCCATGATGCAGTCGTGTCAGTGAGCCTATCTTGGTGCCATAATACGGGTAGGCGGCATCACAACAAAGCTGCAGTGCTGTTTCAGCGAGAAGGCAAAAACGAAAACGAAAAAAAAATAAAACAAAAACCGCAAATGTTAGGCAAATCAAAACAAAAGACTTAGGCAACGAACATGGGTCGGGAACACACGCAAGCAAAAAAAAAAAAAAAAAAAACACAAAGCAACAACAAATAAAAAAGTAATAAATAAACTATTCTCCGGCACCACTTAGCAGCTACTTAATTATTCGCATCAAATTTACATATTAACAGCAATTTGAGTTCTACAAAAGCAACAATCACGTCATATTCTCAGCTGGATAAACAAAGTTGACTAGGCAAGATAAAAAGACGATTTTAGAGGTTTATTTTCTTTCGGCATTTAGCTACCTGGCGTCAATTTATTTCATGATTACCAAATAGATCTAGCCCTATTGTTGTTAGTCATAAACTTGATGGGCTACAGGAAGTTTGGCAAATAAAGTTTCACAAAAAATAAAAACAACAAGAGCAGAGTTTATAAGCCAAACCAAGTTTGTGGTGCGTGGAACACAGCTCTGTTTATTGGCTTAAACAAAACAGAGCATTTGAATTATCTATACACGGCATAAATCAAATAGACTTTTTTGTGTGCAAAATTTGAAAAAACAAATTAATATAATGAATTGCGTCTCCTTTTAGGGTATGTTGATTGAACTGTAATTAAGTGAATCTTGTGCAATTGATTTGCAAAATGATTAAAGCGTGCTTTCAAATATTATTTCCAACTTAAAAGTTTACCTTCGCAGGCCTTTGTCTGAAATTGGACAAACAAAGCGATCGTTGTCGCTGTTGTTGTTAAAATTCAATTAAAAATTTATTTGTTTTTATTTTTAGTATGGCTTGCAGCGGTAATAAACAAGTTTGAGTCTTGCTATCAGGCCAACAACTATGGGCGGCCTCCATGGCCTGCAGTTTTTTTTTTTGTGACGCGACGCGACTTGATTTGGTTATTCGATTTGGGTATTAGTTGTTGTGCCCACTACCAATTCGTGGCCATGGCAGTTGCTGCTCTAAATATGTAAGCCGCCGACAAGTCTTTCCTGTCTGCTGCAGTCAGCACCAGAATTCCATTTGGCTACTGTTTCACATTTAAACTGAATGAAAGTGCCGGCAGTTGATGTAGTTCACAGCGAAAACTCTCATTAGCTAACTGCTCAAAAACCAATTTGTTTGTCTATAAAATACTTTGAAAAACCAGCCTGTGATGAGATTGCGATGCAAACCGAGCACATGCAAAATGCCAAAAGGTGTAATTAAAAGTTATAATAAAAGCAAATAGCATTTTGCCGTCGTTGGCGTATGATTATTAATGATGCACGGGCCGTAGTTAGACAGAGCCATTAGGTAGCCTATCGAGGTACCATGTGATCACAACAGCAACTAACCAAATGAAACCCAAACTCAAATCGAAAATTCAACTGGAACCAGTTGCGGCAATTGCCAATCATTTGCAGCCAACGGCATGGCTAACAGCGTCAGCATTTGGCCAATCAATAGATATGTATATATATATATATTTATATAGATATAGATATATGTATATGTATTTGCGAAAACCCAACAAGCAATCTTCAACCTAGAGACCTACTTTCACGTTGCATACAAAAATCCAAAGAGAAGATGAAGAAAAAATAATCACGACAGCATTTCCATTGAGGCAATCGCCTGAACGGAGGTCTCCGAATTGTATCAAAGAAACGCATACACACATAAATTTATGCAAATCCGTCAGGCAATGCTACTGCAGTCTGTCTTTCGGGCAGTCAGTCAGTTGGTCATTCAGTCAGTTTGACCAGTTCAATGGTCAACGCCAATCATAAAAGGTGGGCTGCAAACTGTTGAATATTCATTTGGCTTACTTTGCATTCAGACAAACCACAAACATACAAAAGATGATATATTTGTCTGTCCGCCCTCTGGCCATTAAAAGACTCACACATACATACATGCATATACGTAATCTAGTTTTACATTTGCATCACAATGCGCGTTTGTTACTCATAAATCACAGCTTAATCTACTTACAACTCAACGCGGCCAATAGGCCAACAAGCAGCAGCAACGATTTATCCTTCACTGCTGACATCGCTGCCCAACTGGAACTCCAAAATTGGAGCAATGGGTGATTTTTCTATACTGTATAGTATTTTTAATATGCTTTCTTTCTTTCAGGATAACACGGATCCTGACACTTGATAGACACTGCTTCTTCACTCACACCAACACAATCACAAACACACTGGCAAGCTTTTGTGGAGAGTCTTGCTGTCTTTTTTTTTGTGCCAGGGTGGGCAAACTGTTGTGGGTGCTTTTTTCCGACTTGCTGCACGATCACGACCAGACGCTACGAACTCCAAAACCGCACTGAACGACGTTGCGCCTGCGCTGTGCTTGTGAAGAGTTGAACACTTTGGTTTGAAGTTGCTGCTGTCGACGTCAGCAGCGGGCTGGTTTCTGCTTAAAAATGCTTAGTTGGTGTGGTTGTTGTTGGTATTGCTCTAGCGGCAGCAACAGTTGTTGATGATGATGTTGTTAATATCGTTGTTGTTATTGTTGTTGTTATTGTTGTTGTTATTGTGGACCCCTGTCTCATCAGCGTCGCCAATAATTATCACAGTTCCAAGCGTCGCTCTTCTCATTTTTTGCACATCTTTTTGTTATGTGTGACGTTTTATGATTTTCTGCTGTTTTAAGTTGTGTTTGATATTTTGCCAATTTTTTTTATGTGCTTATTCAAATAATATTTTGCGCTATGAACTTGTTTCGCTTTAAATGCAATTTTAAAAGTTGCGCCAACAACAACATTAAAGTTGCTTAACATTTAAAGAAATCTCGTGTCATTGGTTCATTTATGAATAAATATATATGTATGTATGTATCTATGCAAAATCCAAACAATGAAAAATTAAATTTGGCTCATTCGTCCACTTTTTGGAACTTTGTTTGTGATTTGTGGTTACTGCTTGATGCCTTGCATTATATATTAGATAATGTTGCCTCTATTAATCTCAGATGATAGATGGGGTGAAAGACAACAGGCAGCAACTCGTGAGTTTACCGTCCCAAGTTCACTGCTGGTGGTCGCCTCGTGTTTTGTTTGGTTGCCCAGCGGCTGCTTTACACAACTTTCTCGTGCAAAAGGTCAGCCAAAGCGGTTGGAGCTATCATTTTTGGGCCTGTAACCCGTTGGCTTAGTCGCTTGCATAATTCAATTAACATGAAAGTTATGATTGCGATCAGTTCCACAGTCTCTGGCCAATCATCTCGTTTCAAGTATTACTCGGCTTTGGGTAAGCTTTTAATCCTTTGTTTATCAGTGTAAAAAAACAGAATTTATGGCACTAATTGTTTATTTTGGATTTGCTTTGTTTATTATTCTTCCATTTTTACTATGACATTCCGATCTTTATGCATTTGCGTTTTCTTTTGCGCATTTGCTCATTGAGTTTCGACACATTTTGCGCATTTAAATAAATTAACTCAGTAATGTGAGTCAAACAAACGAAATCAATTAAGATGCGACCAAGCTTATACTATAAGTTTTTTAATTTCATGCTAAAAAATGAGCACGATTATCTGAACATACAAAAACATACTTACTGAGATTATATTAATTTGAAAATGTAATAAACTTAAAGTAATAACAACTCATAAAATTATTTTAGAAAAGAAAATATTAAAATTGACTTAAATATATATTCAAACAAGTAAGAAGGCTCTAGTCGAGAAATCCCGACTAGACTATACCCTTAACCCTATACTTTACGCATACAGTCAGTGCTTGCAAGTATGTGTGAGTGTGTGTTTGTATACGCGTATAGTGCATACCTTCTTAATTTCAATACTCCATATCTCCGGTGTTTCTCAATCGATTTCAATAAAATTTTCACAGATTGTCATTATTTCGTCTAATCTTTTAAACTGCATCAAAATGTTTTCCAAAGATTTTCAAGATTTTGTTGTTATCTATTACATGTGTATATCGGAAACGGGAAGAGTTATCGAAAATTAAAAACAAACTTGTACTGCCTAGGGATTAGGCGAGCTTATGTACCAAATCTGGAGTCTCTAGCTCTTATAGTCTCTGAGATCGACGCGTTCATACATACGGACGGACAGACGGACGGACGGACAGACGGACGTACGGACAGACGGACATGGCTATATCGACTCGGCTGTTGATGCTGATCAAGAATGTATATACTTTATGGGGTCGGAGATGCTTCCTTCTGCCTGTTACATACTTTTGCACAAATCCATTATACCCTTTTTACCCATTTTCAATGGATTAAGGGTATAAAAATCGACATAATTTTTGATTTGTTTTATTAAAGTTAGAAAGCTTCAACACTCCCATCCTAGCAGGGGTATCCGAGCCCATGAATTCATATGAATTGCAGAAAGTCATCATAATTCATCTTTTATACTTTTCTTCTTTCACTTTAAGCCATCAAAATGTTTGGTTTCCTTTATGAAATGTTTTCGTAATCAACGCATGGTGGGGGAGACAGACAATGCAACAGGTTTTCATTGCGTGACCGTCTCTTATTGTTATTATTTTTATCTGGCAATAAAACAAAACTATCCCAGCGCGGGCCTTCTCCCATGTGCATGTTCATTTGAATCGACACAAATTAGTTTTGAGTTTCTTCAGTGGCGTTGAAGTTCAAATAAGCGACAACCAACAACTATAACTAACAGCCCCAGCACCTACCACAACTGGCTGGCAACCCGCCTCACTGGCCGGCTCTTAAGTGGCCTGGTCTGTGCACTTTCATAAATACATATAAACATTTCATATACATCGCGGACAACGTGCCCGTCATTAGATTTATTGGCCAAGCATCTTCGCATGCAAATGCCTTCTTGTCTCTTTTCGAGTGGATTGATTCAAAAGTAAGTAAGTAAGGCGCTGAGATTTTAGATACAGTAAGTGTTGTTGTTCGAATGACGTAAAACACATAAGACTTTGAATATTATACAAACAATTTTTTAAACATTGTTTGATGATTCAACTGCCTTACGTGAATGTTATTAACTGATAACTTTCTTACCACATAGCTACCCAAAATGTTCCAAGTGTTGAGAAACAGGCAGCTACATTTTCAATACTGTTCAACTTATACACAATGTTGCTTCTTGAATTAAATTCATTTTTTGATGTGAAATGTCAAGAAAAAAAGGCTAAAAGCACAATAGTTGATTTGTATGCATTTGCAATTTAAAATTTACTAATAATTTTGTTGGTATTTTTCAATTTCAACATATTAATTACATAAATATTAATCACATCTTGTCTGAGACTACACTATAATTTCAATTTCCTGTCTGAGACGTATAAATAAATATAAGTATTTCACTTCCTCTCACTCAGTGTTTGCACTCACTACAAATACCACGTAGTATAATACTTAAATACGTATGTATGCATATCAGGCATAGCGGGGGACACTATTGCAGCTTAATTGAAACTTTCGAAACTGTTTTAGATGGTTGGCAAACAACTCACACATTCACATTCACGCGCGCTAAGGTCAAGCAAATTGCACAAATCTTGAGGGAGGCTCGACTCAAAAAAAAACAAGTAAGAAGGCTCTAGTCGAGAAATCCCGACTAGACTATACCCTTAACCCGATACTTTACGCATACAGTCAATGCTTGCAAGTATGTGTGAGTGTGTGTATACGCGTATAGTGCATACCTTCTTAATTTCAACACTCCATATCTCCAGTGTTTCACAGATTGTCATTATTTAGTCTAATCTTTCAAACTGCAGTTTCCAGTTTTCCAAATTGAAGATTTTGTTGTTATCGATTACATGTGTATATCGGAAATGGGAAGAGTTATCGAAAATTTAAAACAAACTTGTACTGCCTAGGGATTAGGCGAGCTTATGTACCAAATCTGGAGTCTCTAGCTCTTATAGTCTCTGAGATCGACGCGTTCATACATACGGACGGACAGACGGACAGACGGACGGACGGACGGACGGACAGACGGACAGACGGACGGACGGACAGACGGACAGACGGACGGACGAACAGACGGACAGACGGACAGACGGACATGGCTATATCGACTTTATACTTAATGGGGTCGGAGATGCTTCCTTCTCCCTGTTACATACTTTTGCACAAAACCATTATACCCTTTTTACCAATTTTCAATGGGTTAAGGGTATAAAAAAGTAAAAAAGCTATCTTCGGCTTACCGAATATTATATACACTAGCAAAGCTTAATTGTTTTAAACAGTAAAAATATGTTAAAGTCCTTACATTTGTATGGCAGCTATGTTATATAGTGGTCCAATCTGGCCGATTTTGTCCAATGATCTAACTGCAACAAAAAGCAGACCTTGGACCAAAGGTTCAGCTAAATAGCTCAAACAAGTAAGAAGGCTCTAGTCGAGAAATCCCGACTAGACTATACCCTTAACCCTATACTTTACGCATACAGTCAGTGTTTGCAAGTATGTGTGAGTGTGTGTTTGTATACGCGTATAGTGCATACCTTCTTAATTTCAATACTCCATATCTCCGGTGTTTCTCAACCGATTTCAATAAAATTTTCACAGATTATCATTATTTAGTCTAATCTTTCAAACTTTCAAAATTCAAGATTTTGTTGTTATCGATCACATGTGTATATCGGAAACGGGAAGAGTTATCGAAAATTTAAAACAAACTTGTACTGCGCGGGGACTAGGCGAGGTTATGTACAAAACATGGAGTCTCTAGCTCTTATAGTCTCTAAGATCGACGCGTTCATACATACGGACGGACAGACGGACATTGCTATATCGACTGTTGATGCTGATCAAGAATATATATACTTTATGGGGTCGGAGATGCTTCCTTCTGCCTGTTACATACTTTTGCACAAAACCATTATACCCTTTTTACCCATTTTCAATGGGTTAAGGGTTTAAAAATGTGGGATAAGTCTGCATAGAAACATACGGACAGACGAACATGGTTATACCGACTTAGCTGGCGATTCTAATCAAGAATATATATACTTTATATGTTCGGATGGGTTTCATGAGTTACACATTTCGTGACAAAACTAATATACACTTTACAAGCGTATAACAATCGAAATCGTACAAAGCACGAAACGACGATCAGTTCAACACGTCGAAAGTGCAAAAGTTAAGAATGGTCGAGTCGAAGTTACCCATTATCCATACTAAATAAAGGGCATTTCGTTGTTCTTTAGCAAATTTATTTTACATGAATTTGATGGAGAATAGGTAAAATTGGTTAAAAATTAATTCTATATAAATTTTTATACATTTTTTTTTTACACAATACTTTAGTTTTTGTTATAGTCAAGCTGGCGCACATAAAATATTTCATATCCTCCCTTTGTGGCTTTGTCTTAAAGAACTTTTCAATTGTGTTTATTTTATTAGCGATATAATATACACAATAAGGCCGTTGCAGAGGGTATTAAAATGGTAAAAACAGCAGATTAAATTTTGTGACTGCTGTGACTCGACATTATCTAATCAGACTAGCTCTAGCTAAAAGCCATCACCATTAGGAGCAGCATCAAAACAAAAATTCCGATTTTTTGCCGAAAATAAAACGAAAAAACTTTTTGAAATATTATCAAATATGCTGATTTCAAGCAAATCGCGTGCCTTCAATTTTTAATTAACTTAATTAGTCGCACAAAAGAGCTTTGAGCTCTGTGCACACAAAGCACCGAGTGCCTTGCTGGCACAAGAAGAACCCAAAGCTCTCTGACCTTGGTCAAACATTGTTGTTGCTGCTGTTGTTGTTGTCTATTGGTGTATTCGCAAGCGCGTTGGAGGGGCGTCTATTGGCCTCTTGGGACCTTTCGGCTGCACATTGTTTATGACTTGATTGTTTAGCTGCTGTTGCGACTGCTTCTGCTTCTTCGGATAGAGCTGAAGCCATCGTCTTCTACTATTCAAGGGCACGGGAGCTAACACGGTCATTATGTATACATATGTTTGTATGACTGTGTGCATGTGTGTATATGCTGATCTGCTGCTGCTAGCTTCTGGCACATTTGATCAAATTGAATGGTTTATACGTTAGCTGCCCGGCGGCTGCAATGATTTCTAATTTGAATTTTTACTACAATGCATTTGCAAATAATGCTATGCGACTCTTGACTCTGTCGACTGTCGACTGTCGATGGTTGGTTTGTTTGCCGCTGGCTTGTTTGCCTTATTTATGGCCAGAGCTCGTGTAATTAATCTTCTATAAAGTTGTAATACGAACTGCATACATACATAACGAACTGCATGTTAGCCATGCCAGGCCAGGCCAAGTTTCAGTGCAACATTATTAGCCACATGCCATTAGTTTTCGCCGCCTCGCATAAATTAACAAATTGCCTTTTGCATGCATTTCTAATGCGACTCTTTATGACATTTGTTTATGTGTATGAATGTGGGACGGAGAGGGGCTTAAAGTTTTGGATGACTGAAGCTGTGTGGTAAGTCAATAGTTCTGAGCAAAACACTTAAGTTAATATAGATTCAACTGTGCAAAGTATAGATAGACATATGTACAAATATCATACAAACAAATGCAAGATTCACGCATAACAAATTTTTAAATTGTCAGTGTGTTTATTGTTCGTATTTAGTTGTGTTATTTTACATACATAGTATATATTATGTAAATGTCACTAAGTAACAATAGGGTTTCGCATTTTTCTCTTGTATATTGGATGGGGAAATCACCGTTACAACAGCTAGTGCTTCTAAGCAAACGACCCACGCATAGACAGCAATTAACTGGCATATGACGACACACACTTAAAAAAAGCAAAAGACACAGCGCATTAGGTAGACAATAAAATACTCACACAATTTGTACAAATTCACACATGCATCGTATTTATGTATGTGTGTATGTGGCGCGCCCTTAAATGAGCACACGGAACACACGTGTCACATGAATGCGCATATTGCATAATGTGAAAAGCTGTGAAAAAATCTGCGTTAATTTTGGGAATGTCAAGCTAAAGTTAAGCTGATATAATAGAATTTAATAATAAATAATAATAAAGAAGCGTTTGTTGCGCGACAAGAACACACACTAAGCTCCATTAAAGCTGTGCTACGGAACAATCAGTGCTGCCAGTTTAGCCGAGCTAGGTATTAATACACTCTTTAATAATATCAAATGTGCCGTTTTATGAGATATAGTACGATAGCGGCATATTTGTAAGTTACATGTATTTATTATTTATTTAATTTGCTTGTACTGTCTGTCTGTCATAGTGTAATTTCTTACACAAAATAGCAACAGAGAAAGAAAAACATCCAAATCGCCATCACTGCTAGTAACAGAGAGTGAAAAAGAGAGAGCGAGTGGGAGAGCGACGATCATGCACATGCTAAGAATACACATGTGTGTGTGTACTAAAATGTTAAATACCCCGACAAAGCGTCGTGTGGGAAGCGCATAGTACACTGACAGCGACAGAGTGTTCATTCTTGCTGGCAGTATACCAGTCGTTCAGTATATCAGAGTATTTTGAAAAAGCAAAACAGTTTTGAATCGAACGCGAAACAGAGCAAAACGTATTCTGTCAATCGTGCAGCGTTAATCCACAATTTTCGATATATAAAAGAAACTTTAACCGAAAACAAAACACAATTTGTTGATTAACTGAAACAAGAAGCAAATCAAAATGCACAGCAAACTATTGGATGAGGTACGTTTAACCAACAGAAGTTTTCGGGGGCCGGCTTTTATATGCCTATTTTTGTTGGCATATGTTTTGCGTCCAATTTACCAATTGACGCCAACAGATCACGCTATTAGTTTTGTTACTTACTCATCTCTCGAGGCCCGCCCGATCTCTTTTAAAAATCTTTCTTCTCTGTGTCATTCGTTTATTTACATTCATCAGCATCATAAACATTGGAAGCCAAAGCGTCGCCGTTGACTTTTCACGGAAAAGCCAATTGCGGAAAAGCATTCCTTAATTGCGTGCTTGGGAACAAAGGCGAAGATGGCCAGTTGGTTTCTGCTAACAATTGAGGAAATGTTTTGTAGTCAAATGGCCAACTCATTACGCTTTAATACAGTACAAATCGTAAAGAGTTAAAGTGGGATCATTCGGAGACCGAACGAACCGAATCTAGTTCCAATCTCGTAGCATGTTCGACGGTGTCATGGTCAGACTTGTTTAAATGGCTCAACATTATAATGCGATGAACTGGTTTTCGAGCTCTGAATAATCTGCATTCACACATATTCATGCTCACTTGACTTATTATAAATGGATTGCCTTATCAATATATGTATATATATATATATATATATATATATATATATATACTATGTGTGAACATAACTATTATCAGCTTAGAATTTGTGCAAGTTGTCTAGTTTTTTCTGGTACAACAAACGATGACTTAACCAGCAATACAGCTGTGTTACAAAACAGTCTATTGATAATTGCATTTGCCATTATCACCGGCTGTGACTTAAACACACGTTTGCATAATGGTTTTGTAACATTTCAAGCAATTGCTGACCCCATCGGTCAGTTTCCATCAGCTAGCGTACTAGACCCACAAATATGGTCCCCTTTCTCCCCCTGTTTTGTGGATTTGCTTGCGCATTGGCCGAAAGGTGTGTGTGTCTTGGGTGGGGGGCGACCCCTTCAGTGATCGATGCAGGTGTGGTGGTGTTGGTTGGATTTTGAATCATTGCGACTATTTATACTCTCGCTTTTCATTTGGTTACTCAAGCAAATTGAAATAAACTTATTTGATTTTACCAAAACGAAGAGAGCGCCCACAAGAAAAGAAAAAACATTTTTGCTGTGTGTGGTTATGCTGAATTTTGAATACTCTTACTTAAATTTAATAAAAAAAATCAATTTCAACAATAACAAGTATTCAAAGCTCAGGAAGTATATAAAAATAATGTATTAAGAAACTACATTTAGAAAATAATTATTTTTTTTTAATAGATAAAAAATCTTTTTTGTGAAATATAAATACAAATTAAATATAAAAATTTAAAAATAATTATTTTAAAATTACTTGCATTAAGAATATATAGCTTGTAATCCGTTGATGTGATTTTGAAAAACAAAACATAGACAATTCATTTCTTACTACCTCTACAATTATCATAACAATTCAAAATTTTCGATTACTCACTCCAAAAACAAGTGTATCGTTATTACATCTACTCTAAGCAGATGTTCCAAGCACACTAGCTGTAAAAAATGTGTGAGTTTTCAATTTTACGTTGAGTGATTTCAATGAATGAGCACGAATTTGGCTTTTTGCATGTCAAATCGACTGATCGCTTTGGCATGTCTAGGAATTTGTTAATTAGCAGGTACCACAGCTGACAATGCAACACAAAGGAAATATCTTTGAGGGTCATCGTCAAAGGGGCAGAGTAGACCCCAGGGGGAGAGACTAACTTGTGCACGCGTGTGCCCATTACAAACATTGTCGGTCAGACTGATAATGCTTTTGGAGTGGAAGGAGGGTGAGGAAGCGGACGCAAACGCAGTCCAGACGGCTAGGCGCGGCGCGGCGATAAGCTTCCGACAACGCTTACTTTTTTGTTCATGAATCAATTCGGACCTTCACCCGTTTCGGTGCATTTATGCTCGGTGCGCTCATATCAACTTATAAGCAGATATTTCATTGTTGTGTCTAAATGATTTAGACATAAGGGTGAACCGAAAATGTGCAATATATTAATAAATAGAGAGATCTGCATTGATGAAATTGTTCACATATCAAACAATCTTTCTATTAAGTATTTTTTAATAAGATATGTATTATATCGACACATTTGAGTAAAATAGTGTTTGGGCTTTTAATGTAATTAGATTGTACTACTAACAGATCCGTGTAGTTATATATCACTTTCAAGCCCAATGACAGCCATTTGCACACTTAGGAACGAGATCGGGCAGTGCCCCTTAGCGCCAATCAGCTGCTGTTCTCCTTTGTTTCTGGGCCTGTCATATTTGAATAAGTTTTTGTTTTGATGATGTTTTGTCGCATGTATTTAGAGCAGAAAACCGAGCTTGAATGTATGTAAAAAGAACTAGCAAACTAATTCATACTATTTTTTAATTTATTATGTGGAATTGTTGGGTTATTATTATTATTATTACATACTCGTTGATCATCAACATTTCGGCTATCTTTATATGTATTATATTTAGACATTAATTAAGCACAAAGATCAACTAGCTGGATATTATTAATATTCTATTCTTTACGAATAATAATTTTTTAATGCAGAAATAATACTAATTTACGTAAAATGACCAACATTTTGTGACTTTCAGCTAAATGAGAATGGCTACATTGTCATTGAGGACTTTCTAACGCCCGAAGAAGTGGACACGATGTACCAGGCTGGGCGCACACTCTGCATGGATGCGCCACAGTCTAACCGAAAAATCTTCAGCACCCTCAATGCGGAAGATGCGCACAGCAAGGAGCTGTACTTTATGGAGTCGGGTGACAAGGTGCGCTACTTCTTTGAGCAGGGCGCCATTGGCGAGGAGGGCCAACTGATTGTGGATCCCATGATCGCACTCAACAAAGTGGGTCATGCCTTGCATGTGGAGCACCCCACCTTCAATGCGCTGACCTTCAGTAACCGCGTGCGGGAGATTTGCTGGCAGCTGAACTTCAATCGCCCGGCTGTGTGCCAGAGCATGTACATATTCAAGAACTCTGGCATTGGGGGCGAGGTGACGCCACATCAGGACTCCTGGTTCCTGCACACAGAACCCAACTCGGCAGTGGGCTTCTGGTTTGCTCTGGAGGATTGCACTCTGCAAAACGGCTGTCTGCAATTCATTAAAGGATCCCACAAAAGCGGTGTGCATCGGCGCTACATGCGCAACCCCGACCCCAATGCCAAAGAACTAATGGTCTATGATCGCTCCGCACCCATATATCCGCAGTCCAGCTTCACTCCGCTCCAAGTTAGCAAAGGTGAGTCAAGTGACATTCATTCTGCGTATGTATTAAATTTCTACCACATCCCCCTTAAAGGCACTTGCATCGTCATCCATGGGAATGTTGTGCATAAGAGCGAGCCCAACCGCTCGCCGAAAGGCCGCCACGCCTACACTTTTCATGTAATTGAGACTGAAAATAACGTCAAGTATTCTGAGGACAACTGGTTACAGGCGCCGCAGGATAAGCCATTCCCATTGTTGTTCGAACGCAAAGCTTAAAGGGCCAACGGGCAACGGGATCGTTATCCGTGTCGCGTTACTTCTGTTTCTTGGTATTTTTGTTTATAAGATTCGAACGAGTTCATTTAAACTCAATCGCCATACACATACATATACGCTAAGTTGTTATACATGTAAAAATATTTGAAATTACAATAAAAGACTTATGTATCTATCTGTATAAACTGTATCTGTATTACTGTATGTTTGTTGTATATAGTAAGTTTGAATTGCAGAATAGCACCACCGGGTTGGCTAACCGCTGCTCTATATATTATATAACAATATTTTGTATTGTGCATTCACCGATATTTTGTCGCTAAAATGGCTGTACAAGTTAATTGTTCACTAAATATATAATAATATCTATATATATATAATGATTTCATTTCTAATGTTTTATGGTTGCACCGAAATTTCTCTCTTCAAAAACACTAAATTTTACCAAAATCTTTTGGGTTCTTGGACAGGATATGCTAAAAAAGGTAAAATTTATGAAATAAGCGCCATCTTCTGTTAAAAAGAGGCCACTCGATTTTTAGAACGTATGGGTCTAAAAGTCGATGAATTTCGATAAAATGCCATTAATCAAAAAAACATCCCAAACATTTGCTGCCGAGTTGCTAACTCGGATGGTTGTTAACTCGACTATTTAGGTAGGACACAGCTTTATATTGAGCAGCCTAAGAGTATACATCACGTTTTGCTAAAATAAATAAATGATTAAAAAAAACTAAAAACATAATAAAATAGGGAGGGGCCCATTGTTGTAGAACAAAAAAAATCTTTAAAAAACCAAATGTGGCCTAAAAATAACTAACGGCAGTTTCTCCAAGCAACTGTTTTAACTAAAAATCATTGCATACGTCTGGGCGGTACTTGAGAGTCAAAATTAAATTGTTTTAAATTTTAATTGGTTGGAATAAGCTGTGTACGGGAAAAATTTAATCATTTGCGATTTTGAGCGACTTTTGTAGAACACATGTAAATGCATGTGCAGTTTTTCCAAGAAACTGTTTTAACTTTTGTGCATAAATTTGAATTTTGAATTTATTAAACTCGTTTTAAATGTGGAATCTAATTGAATAAGGAATATAATAAGCAGACACTTTTAACATTTACCCAGACATTAATAATCTATTATAGCCCTGGAGGATTAGAGCCGGTGAAAATAAATGACAAGAAATTATTTTGATCATTTGGATGACTTACGTGCAAAGCCTCCTATTCTCCATTACCTATTATATTCAGAAGCAGTACGGATTTATTTGTTGAGATAGTTAAGGTAGAAATTTATCTCGCCATGCTTTCAGCCACGTTTTTAGCGTCGGTATAAGCCGGTAGATCCATCGAGCCTTCACCGATTCACGCCATCGATCGATGCTTCTCTTCCTGGCTTACGTATTAAAAACGATTATCTGGGCCTTGTCCCACCGTCCATGGGAACTACAGGCGCGGGTAGCATTTAGGCGATACGTGGCCTCAATGCCTCGCCTATAGTTTCGGGTTTGCATTGCGCTGTACCAAATCAGTTCTGCATTCAAGATCGTCGACCTTAGGACGCAGTTCAATAGCAGTCGCCGCTTGTGCCTTGGCCATCTCGTGCATCATTCTAAGCATCATTCGCGCGAGACCTCTTCCGGTTCTGGCTGCCTTTCCGGATATCTCCTCAGACACAGCCTCTTATCGAGAATATAATGTTTCTTTTAATGTTTCAAACGCCGTCTCAAAGTTTTCCAAATTCAAGATTTTATACAAATGTATTTGAAATAAGAACTTTTTGATTGTAATAATCTTTTAGAAGTCTTTAATTTTCGGGTAACCATTAAACGCCTAAAGTTATACTTACTGACCACCGTATTAATACTTATTAAGATTACAAAAGGATATCCTTTTTATTTGATTATTTTAACACAATATTTCATTCTCTTATTAGTGCTGTCCATCCATTCAAAAGCTGAAACTTAAATATGTTCAAGTATTATATTACAGTTTCAGCAGGATCCCAAACGGTTTTTTGATTTCGTTTATACGAAGCGAAACTCATCGACACTTCCATCAAACATATTTTTTTATGAAATGAAAGCGAACTTAGATCAGGCCATTGCCGATCTGTTTGCTGAATTTTTTCAAACCTTGCCTTACCCCTATCAGCTGATTGGCTCTAATTGCATTTTTGTACCGGAAATCACAGAGAGTTCCCTACTTTGTGATCTTCAGGTTATTAAGCCAACATTTTCTCCAGGACCTGATGGAGTTCCAAACTGTGTGCTTATGAACTGCGCTCAGGGTCTTTCAAAGCCTTTGTACAAATTGTTTAGTTTGTCCGTGGAGTTATGCTCTTTCCCAAAAATTTGGAAAGAGTCATATATTATTCCTTTGCATAGAAAAGGAAACAAATCTAATGCTCAAAATTATAGGGGTATCTCCAAGTTGTCTGCTATTCCTAAGATTTTTGAGAAATTAGTAACCTCTCATCTTCAACATCTTTGTAAGTCTTTGATTTCACCGTGCCAGCACGGATTCATAAAACAAAGATCTACCACTACTAACTTGCTAGAATTAACATCATTTGTTATTAAGGGCTTTGAAGATGAAATGCAAACTGATGTTATTTACACTGATTTCAGTAAGGCTTTCGACTTTGTAAATCACTCCCTTTTAATTCATAAGCTTAAACTTTTGGGCTTTCCAAACATATCTTATCCTTTGGATTAAAGATTACTCAGAACTCAGAGGGTCTATTTTAATGGCTCTGTTTCTAAAGCGGTTCAGGTCACTTCTGGTGTTCCTCAAGGATGTCTCCTTGGACCGTTATTATTTACACATTTTATTAACGATCTTCCGTCTGTTATAAATCACTCTCGGGTGCTAATGTATGCTGATGATGTTAAATTATGCACATCAGCTGCAACTCTTCTGTCGGCTCATACGCTACAAAGTGACTTAGACAATTTTCAAACTTGGTGTAAAGTAAATTTATTAAAACTTAATTGCAGTAAGTGCAATTACAGACGAATGCCATTTTTTAACATCTATATTCTGGATAAGAAACCACTTGATCGGATTGAGTGGGTTGAGGATTTGGGTATTCTAATGGACCCAAAGCTTAAATTTGACAAGCATATCTCTGCCATTGCGAATCGAGCATCAAGTGCCTTGGGGTTCATTAAGCGCTGGTCGAAGGAATTCGACGTCCCCTACATAACAAACAATTTGTATATTTCTCTAGTACGACCGATTCTTGAACATGGATCTTGTATATGGTTTCCCAAATACAGTATTCATCAAGATAGAATAGAATCGGCGCAAAAACAATTTCTGCTCTTTGCTCTTCGGGCCCTTAACTGGGATAATAACATTAATTTACCTTATTATAGTAGACTTTTACTAATAAATCTTCCTTCTCTTTCTGATCGTAGAACAATGCGTGGAATTACTTTTTTCCATAAACTAATTAATGGGGAAATTCCCCATTTGATTTATTGAATTAATAAACCAAATTAGCTTTGCAGTTCCGATCAGAAATACTAGAAATTTCTTACCTATATCCCTTCAAACTTGTTATTCTAATTATGCTATCCATAACCCCTTTCGGATTTTATGTGTTTTATATAACGATCTTTCCTACTTAATACATAGTGCCACTCCTACTTGCTTACTAAAAAAACAAGTCTTGTGTCATCTGTCTACATGTTCGCGACCTTCGTAACCGCACGCTACGCGGTGCGCCCTGACTGTACTGTCTTTTGTA
Organism: Scaptomyza reducta; assembly: GCA_035044485.1. NCBI lineage: Eukaryota > Metazoa > Arthropoda > Insecta > Diptera > Drosophilidae > Scaptomyza > Scaptomyza reducta. The sequence goes on along the minus strand of JAWNNV010001315.1, from coordinate 3,331,620 downwards.
CATCTACGTCCAATAATAATAAAAAAGCAAAACAGGTCTTCTTCATTCATAATTTGCATTGTTGCTTAATTTGGTTGATTTATGTAGATATTTACGCGAATTCCTTGGTACAAGATTTTCCTAAAAAACCAATGAATCGATACCTATATGCCGATGATTATTTGGCCAAATGCAGATATCCTTTAGTTGCTTCCAGTTTTCCTTGATCAAGATAGAATCTGGCAAGAAACCTTCTCTTATAATTAATGTGACTAATTTGAGATAATCGACATGGGAATCTTGTTTATTAAACGTTTTGGCAAAAAATTAAAAAAAATGCCCAAGGAGCTCCCATTCAAAGCCTCTCACATGCTCCACACACACACATACACACACGCGCATAATCGGAGAGGACAGTTTTTGTTCCTGGAGCCTTTTGTTGTCGCTTCGGTTGTTGTTGACTTTTTCGGTGTGTGTGTGTTTGTGTGTATGCTATGTTCTTTCATGTTGCAAAACGATTTGTTGGACGCAAGATTTATGAACTTGTTTTCCCTGACAGCCGACAGTGGTTGAGGTAACGCACACACACACACTCACAATATCTCTCAGTATGTGTGTGTGCGTGAACATGCCGCTAATTAGAAGATTTTAATTATCTGTTTTCAATCAGCTTCCACTCAGATAACGATAATGCTGGCTTGTTCTCGTTTTTTGCATTTGGATTGTTTGTTATTTCTGCGTTTTGGTTAGTGGCTATTTAAGCCAAAATGCTCTTGACATTTTAGCGATGATGTCGTTGTTGTCCGCATGCTTAAAATATTTGTTTGTGTTTGGTAAGGTGTGCGTGTGTGTGTGTGTTGGTATGACGGCCACGCGAATGCTGCCAATAAGTGCTGTCTAAATGTCCCAAATCGATTAGAATTGATTTTGAGAAGTACGCTGACAGGTCAAACCCCCGAACCAACCCCAACCTCTCGTGATCCTGCTGCCCGTAAAAATCACAATAGCGGATTACAGTTGTGCCTGTCGTGTTCTGCGGCCAGCACCAGCAGCAGCTTAGCCCATCAGTTGATTGTCGGCCTTTTTTAGCCGAGTTCCGAGTTGCCTCGCTGCGTGCTTAAAGGCCCAAAAGGAGGTGATGTCGCTGTCATTGACGATTTATGTCAACTGCCGCCGCGGCACAATATTCAAATTCTTTGCATTCACTCATCACTTGTCGCCAGCCATCCAGCCAGCCAACAAGCGGACTGAGGGGTTACAGGTCTGCAGGCTTTTTATTGGTTATTGGGGGTTGCCAGTTAGGACGGCATGAGCTTTTGAAGCGCTGAACTGCAAAATTATGTGTCCGGCCGGCAACAAATACCTGACGAGGGTTGCTCAATGGCCAAGTGGCAAACATAATCCATATGAAATCAGGGGGCAAAATAACTATCCTTACCAAATAACTCCTAGATTGCGAGTTCAACTGACCAAGAAGGTTAGATACTATATTTTCAATATTATAACAAATATCTAAAAAATGTTAGGGTCCAAAAAGCCTTAAATAAAAAACAAAATTTCTTGCTAGTTTGAGAAACATTTGATAACATTTCTTTTGGTGGCACCGAAGCTACTTATTTAACGAATTCTATTTGAAATCAATAAATATATTATAAACATAATTAAATTTAAAAGGTTTTGTTATACAGCTTTTAATGATTTACTCTTTTCATGCCACTAAAAATAAAATGCATCAGTATTAAAAAAACAGAACTAACTGTTAAAAGATACGTATTTTGGTCAGCAGTTATTATTAATGCTTTGGCCACATATATATATATAATCTTTATGTTTATTATATTTTTCTTCAATATATAAGTAGCAATGTTGTTGCTTGGGAAACTGTTGATGCCACCCACTGGCACCGCTAGTTTAAGTTGCCACTTCGCTTCGCTTGCAACACGCAAATTGAATTCAGAAACAAAATTCATTTAACTCTAATGGTTTTGGGCATCCCGATACCGAGTGGTTCTCAAAGCCTCTCTCACTGCGATTGTCCATTATCCATTGTGTATCCACCCATTCTTATCTTGGTGTTTCTCGCGCGCCGTATGCCACTCTTAGCCAGGTTGCGCGCTGCGTTGCGTTGCGTTGTGTGCCGTTGCGTTACTTTGATTTGACAGGATTCATTGTCTCCGCCACTTGAATGACTTCAAGCTTACGCGCCGCAGTCCAAGTGTCCGTCTCCATCTCCATCTCAGTGTCAGTGTCTCAGGGCATATACTATAGCCACATTATTGTTCGCATCGTCGTCGGTGGACTGAAGCCAATGCGTATTGACATTTTAAATGCGTCCATCACTTTGGGTAGACTTTTGGTTTTGGTTTTGGCTTGCTGCTTGCTCGCTGGTTTTGCTCGCTGACGGAATTGATTTAAATATATTTTGGGCCCAAGGGGCCACAGTTCGACCAGCCATGAGGCTGATGTCGTTTTGTGTTTTAGTCCCTGGCCATGGGCAGTAGCAGTAAATTGGTCGAAAGCTGCACTCGAATTTATAAGCAAGGCGCATTTTTCGACGCTTTGATTGACTTGTGTCACTTTGTCTCATTTGTCAGGCGAACGCCTTCATCCAGTTAGCTGGGGATGTTCGATGCTGGCGCTTAAGTGTCAGGTGTCTCATTGGGCACTCAATTGAAATGTTTTGCGGCTGTTTTGGCCCATCAATGCGGATGGCTTTGCCTTTGGTTGGCTGGCTGGCTGGCTGGCTGGCTGGCTGGCACTCTCAAGGCTTTAGTCCGAGTCGAAATGACATGAGATTGCCGGCATTCAAATGCCCATCAAATAATTAAACACACACACACATCTGGTTGGGAGACGCATCCTTTTGGTAATATCCTGCCTGCAAAATCGCAACAGCAAAACGCATACCACATGCGATTTATGACAGCTGTGTGGGTTGGATACAGGAAATGTCCTGCCTGCTAACCGGAGATATGTTTCATATCCTGGAACACGTAGCCAGACTACCTACCGACTACCGTGAGAGATTCATTCTCTTTCATTTCACTTCAATTGAATACCGCAACTCAGGCAACTGTGACAGCAAAAGATTTGTTTGCTGCCACTGCCACTTCCCGCTCCACTCCCACCCATTCCCAGTTGTACTTTTTATGCCCAGTCCAGTTACTTCTAGCACAAATCGAAAGGGGTTTCAACTGTGGTAATGCGCGGCTCAATAGTGCTTGATTGAATTGAATTTCTATGGTGCTAAGTCCTTGCTCTGACAGCAGCATGACAGCGGCATTTAGTTACACGTTTCGATAACGGTCCGCTTGCCATTATCAATATTTATATAATATAGAAGAACGAGTTGTTTTGCTTTAAATGAACATTCAAGCTTGTGGAGATATCTTTGTGTCGGAGTCATTATGGCAAGTAAATTCAATTCCTTATTCATACTTAATTCAACCTTCAGTTAATTATAACGAGTACTTCAAAGTGCAAAATACAAATACAGTATACATAACTTATAAACTAACAATGCTTTCTCATTCTAAAATAGCTACATATATTTTGTTTGTGTCCTTTGACATTTAAATTCATCGTTAATAGACAACATTGTCAAATTATTGACAACTGCTTTCCAATTTAGTGTCCATTAAATTGAGCTTCAATTTGCCAATAACGCCCTGAAGACATTATCATTTGTCAATTAGCATAATCACAAATTTTTGAACGGCACACAGCTCAATAGGTTTTTCCTGCTACAGCCTTGAAATATGTATGCAGATAAAATATTGCGAATGGTTTCGCAGAGGTGTTGCCATTGCATTTTGCAACTGGAACTGCAACTTCAATAGGAGGAATCGCTGACTACTTGTTGCAATTATGATTTTGGCCAAAAGTTGCTGCCTGAATGCGCCGATGCCCAGCTGCAACGCCCAGAGGTGTAGCCAGCGCGATTGCAAATTGAAAGCCAAATGCGATTGCCGCAGACGCCCCCGAGCACCACGCCCATGTGCTTTGGAAGATTGCAGCTGGAGCTGGTGCTGCGGTTGGAGTTGGAGTTCGAGTTGAAGTTGGAATTGGGGCTCAATTGGTGCTCAATGCTGGGAGCTAAGAGGTGAGAGGCCCGGTTTGGCATTTGGCACAATTGCCAGGCACTTTGTAACTGTCGGCGGCTATTAAGAGGCTCATTTTTTTCTTCTTTTTTTCCATGCTGGTGGTGCGCTATGTACGCTGAATACAGCTATGATAAACAGAATAGAAGCGCTGGAATACTTCACAGCACACAGTTGGAACGCAAGTTAATGCAACAACTGATAAAACATTGAAGAAATTACATTTGACGCTAATACAACCATTATTATTATTTTATTTTGTGTACCAGGAAAACTATTAGCTTTGCATGAGCATTATGTAGTATGTTTGAGTTTATCTTTCTAGGAACAAGGAACTTTGCCACCTTGCTGCAAGGCTCTGTTTTGATATTTCCTGAACCCAAAAAGCAATTCTTTAGGTTTTCTCATCCAAACTGCTTTTCTTCCTGAATTTCTCGTGTTTCGAATGTTTTCCATGAATGTTAGCTGAAAGTTTGAATGAAAATGTATACGTGAGAAACTTTCCGTTTACTGTTTGGCAATGCGGAATATATATTTGGAGATTACATAAATGAATAAGGGATCACCCCTTGCGACAAATGTAGTCATGAGAATATTTAAAGATGATGATAAGATTATTAATTTTATTGGTAACCGCTTCTATTATTTGAACCCAGGCTGTATGTTTATGTGTTGGCATGCAAATGCAGAGCTTGCGGTAGAGTCAGAGCCAAAGTTTGCTACCGGCAGCTGTAAACTCCTTGCGCCTTGTAACAATGTGGCCACTAAACAAGAGCTGATCTTTGCCACAGTTGCGTAATTTGCAAGAAACAAAAAAAAAAAAAAAAAGCAGCAACAGCGTGGAGCAACAACAACAACTGTATGTAGAATAGCTTTGTCGGCTGTGTTTTTGATTTCTTTCAAATTGGCAACCGCCGCGCAATCAACTCGACCAATCCAACAGAGTTACCTGCCGGCTTGCCTACCCTTACGGCCCCCTTTACGGAATGATGGCCAACGGGCTTTTGAATTGAATTCAAATTTCAATGCAATTTTGCATATCCAAGCGCATTATAGACGCTTGCCAACTTACTCTTGCTCTTCTTATGTGTGCGACCGACACAAAGCCCATTGAACTGTGAGCCATTCCGAAAGCTTTTTGATGTGCTGCCGCCGTCGCCGAGGTCGCCAACGGGCTTTTGTGCCGCAAGGCAAGATTGAGTCTGTTTGGCAATGGACTGATGTGCGCCATTTTGTTGCACTGACTGCTGCTGCTGCTGCAACAGTTGCTGCAACTGAATTACGCAGGATCCGACAGAGAGTAAGCCTCTCTCTCTCCAGGAGATGGACTGCGAATGTCGCGATTTGCGACTTTTTTTGGTCAAAGACGCAGACAAAACCACATCCACATCCCACATCGACATGGACTCGATGTCTCGACATCAGTTTGGCTTGCGGTGCATTCGCATTTGACTTTTCGTGGAATCAGAATATTGACATTTTTGTACAGCCAGAGCAATAACAACAACGACAACAACAACAACAGCCTTTGCTACATTTCAGAAGCAACAGCTTCCAGTATTGCCTCCGTCGCAATGAGAACAATGGCCAAAATGTGCCAGAGTGGGCAGGCATCATGTGGAGACAAAGCTTCAGCTCCAGACTGAAGCTGAATCTGATGCCGAACCTGAACTTGGAATCACAGCTCAGATCCGTTCTTCTTTTTTTTCATTTTGGGCTCGTTTAATGCCGCCAATTGAGGGAAGCTTAAGTTTTTCTTTGCAGCGAAGATGAAGAGATGCAGCTGAGGAGCTTAAATTGAATAGATTTAGCTAGCCAGACTTTTGCAATGAGCTAACAGAAAAATCCAAGCTAAGCAAGTAAGCTATTAGATTTCAAGAATTGACAAGACTTACAGTATTTACAGTATTTTTTCTCATGTTTTATATATTAGATATAAATAAATAATAAACTATTTGAACTATAAAGAGCAACTAGTCTCGAATATAATAATCAGAGAATTGTTTAAAGTACATTTATAATAAGATGAAATATTTAACGGACCAGTTTAAAAATGTTGTTACAATTCCGAGTTTTTAATAGAAAACTGTCGCAAAGCATTTTGCAGAATCGATGAGCTTCAACGTATGTAGCGATTGAACAATTGCGGCCGGCAAAAGTATGCATTGGCAGTTGCTATGAACGCGGAGTACCAACATCATCGTCGTCGTCATCATCATCGATGTGTCGGCGGCTATTTGGGGAACGCTTTTTGTCGCTCCCAGTTGTGGCTGCTGCTGTTCGAGTCTGGTTGGTTGGCTGGCTTGGCAGCTTGGTTGCCTGTGGCTGTAGCCTGTTAGTCAATGGAGTCATGTCCATGTTATAAGCACTTAATCTGATCTGAGCAACTGGCCTTTGTTTGCCGGCAGTCAACAGAGCTAAAGCACCCCGCCAGTGTTCTTTTTGTCTGTTGGGGGGTTATTATTTTGTTTTTTTGAGAGGTTTTTTTTTGGTTGATTGTTGCTAAATTATTTGGCGACTTTGGCCTTTGGGAGAGCGACTAATTTGAAGGCGAAGTTGAACGGCTTCAGATCAATTAAAAGCAAAGCTTTTGACTGAAAGCCTTCGGACCCTACTCAAGATGTCTATCTGTCTATTAGATAGGCTCGGGAAAAATCAGCAACGAACGCAGGATGCTAAGGAAGTCGTAAATCGCCTAACAGTTTGTTTTGCTTCCCTCCACGTAAAAAGTGAACAACAAGTCGGCCTTCATTTATATTAGTATTAATTTGTGTGTGTATTTTGGGGTTGCATTTTTAGTTTATACAAACTGCGGTAGGTTAATGGTTTGCTCAAGTGCCCAGGCAAATGCTTTCTTTATTTTACATGCATATGCTTTGCTGCTGGCTGGTATCTGGCATAGAGATCGGGACCACACATAGTCGGAGGCAGCAGGCACTTGTGTTATATGTCACACATAAACAGCTAGGCGGCGGCCTCGGCTATCAAAATATTTAGAGAAAGGCGAGGCAAGGCGCGCGGAGCTCTCTGAGACTAAAGTGAAAGCAGTAGTCAAATTTTTAGATGCACAGCAGGAGCTGCCTAATCCAACAGGCAAGAGGCAAGAGGCAACAGCAGGCGGCACATTCCATTCACAATTGACTTTTGCGGCCTGAGCACAAAAGACAAATCCGCTGCGACAACTGCGACGACAAAACAGACATTGGACAAGGGACAAACAGACAACGACCATTGGTTACTTTTGCCGCATTATTTCACTCTTCTTGCGCTACATTTGCATATCGGGGCAGGTCGCTCTGTGCTGCAGTTGCAAGTACAGGCAAGGCACATAGCACTTTGTGGCCAAAAGCCGCTTGCCATTGCCATTTCGTCATGCTTGATTGTTGACTGCTCCTTTTATGAGCTGAACTGAACTGAACTGAGCTAAGCTAAGCTGAGCGGCTCAGCGGTTTAAAATTCGTAGAAAAGGCAAAGTAAGCGGCACAGTGCACTGTGATTCCAAAATCACACAAATTCGATAACAATAGCGCACACAATATACATAAAAAGTCACACTAAAGCTAGTTGAAAATGTGCCAAAAATCTAGATGTTCTTTTCTTCAGTATGTGACCGAAACAAAAGTTAAAAATCGTACTCAATTAAGGTTCATCATATGTATGCAAAGGTTACGAATAAAAGGTTAAGTCGCATGTCAAATGCATTTATACTTTAAAATAACTGATTATTCGATTATTTTTAACATGAAGGCACAAAAGCATACAATTTTTGAATATATTTTCATATTTATTCCAAAAATAACGATAGTTATGTAAGTTGATAACAGAACTGTTAAATTACGATTAGGATTAGTAATCAATTAACTATATATAGAGTAAAATCATTAATCGATTATATAATCCCAAAATATTGTGATTCCTAATTAATGACGAACACAAATAATCCAAATTTTAACATGATTATTACCATAAACGTTTTATTACTTTTGATTATTTTAATAATCCTCAATCACATCAATCGCAATCAATTAGTAATCGTAAAAAATCAAAATCGTAATTAATTGATTATTATGCTTAGTAATCATTACATAACATTTTTGGATTTTTATCTTAAAGTTTTATCTTACAGTTTTTTAATATTTTTTCATCCATATCGGTGAGTACCGAAATATCAAGCTTGTGCTGACCACTGTGGTCAGCAAGCTTACGAATATGAGTCTGACTTCTCCTGTTCGTCCTCATCTCCATCTTCATCCAGTTGCCCAAATAAGGTGTAACAATTGCGGCAACAGAAGCTGCAACTGCAAATGGATGGGATGCAACTGACGCTGCTGCGGCGACTCCTTTGTTTTGCGGTTTTCGGTTGACGAACGATTGCAATTTATTTGTATTGTTGCATTGCCGGCATTTGGCAATGCATTTTTGATTATGTGAAATTATTTCCTAACCAATATCAAACAGCTTTTGCCGACCTGACTGCATTCGAGAGTGCCTCAGATGCGCTGAGATTACGAGAATGCTCGATCAAGAGCCATTTCTACAAAAATTGTTGCCCCAATTTGTTTCTGGCTTTGGCTGAGGCTGCTTCATTGTTTATTAATTTACATTTGAAAAGTCCGCCAAGCTTCTTGCTCATGTTGTTCTTAAGTGGTGGCGCCAATGGTCACAGCGCCAGCCAAGGGTCTCCATATCCACATCCACACCCACAACCCCCAACCACCAACCCCGCGCCATGTCCTCTTCTAGCTTTTGGACTGCATGGCGCATTTTTGTTTAGACATAAATTTTTCATTTTTTTAAATCAATAAAGTGAAAACGCCAAACAACGCAACAACAACAAATTTATTTTTATACCACAGCCACTCTCTGTATGTATGTTTGTTGTCGGTGTGTGTTGTGTGTATGTGTGCTTCTAATCGAGCTTGACTGAAATTATATAAATAAACAAATCAGTCGCAGTGCTGCCTGCATTGTTGCCATCGTCATCATTATCATTATCATCATCTCGTTCGTATTCTTGTTCAGCAGATTGGTCTTCTTTATCCATTCGTTGTTGCCAACATAAACATCAAGCAATGTTACAAATTAGCTAACAGCTCACAGTTCACAATTTACAGTTTCTGAGTCCAGGGCGTAAGACAACTATGATAGATTTGCTGTGTAATGATGGATTGGCCCCACACCCAAACCAAAACCCAAATATGTCTTCCAAGCGATTAAGGGGTTTTGTTTTGTTTAGTCTATGTTCGATATGCAATCAATTAGAAGGTTATAGTTAAGGTATATGCTCAACTTACGCTTTGTTATATTTAGCTAGATATATCAATTCTGTATTCACAATCAAATCTTATAGTGATTAAAATTTTAACAAGGGCTGTATACCGGACTAAATATCTGTTACTCTCTTAACGGAAACAAGAACAGTATCACTTTCACCACTTTAATTCAAACCGAACCTACTGCCAATACTGACGCGATTCAACCGACTGGATCTCGTATCCATTGATTATCGAAGCCAATGACAGGTTTTATATAATTTAATTCAAGCCTAATAGACTGATCCTTAATAAAATCTGAAAATAAATCCATAGAAATAAAAAATAATAATAATAGTATACTTAATTTGTTTTTTTCTTCATAAAATCCATTTTGACTCTTGAAAAATTTCAACGAGTAATGCTGAATAAAAGAGTATATATAAGTATTGAACACATATACTGATATTTAAAAATAAAAGAACTTATTAGATGCGGCCGCTTTTCTTGATATCTAGACCAAATTGGGTGTTTTTAAGCAGATAACTTTAGCAAGTTTTGAAGATTCTGAAATGTCATTTTTACAATTTACTTTTTAAAAAGTTTTTGAGCTGCACAGTAGTGATAAAATATGAAAAAATTATCAAAATATGCAAATTATTTGATTATTCAGAGTGAATCTATAAAATATAAGAAAACAACTAAGGAAGGCCATCTTTAGCTAGCGAAATATTATATACAAAAACCATACTTGTTATACCCTGAACCCATTGAAAATAGGTAAAAAGGGTAGATCTCACAGACTATAAGAGCTAGACTCTCCAGATTTGGTACATACATTTCAATTTTTGATAACTCTTTCCGTTTCCGATATACACATGTGATGGATAACAACAAAATCTTGAATTTGGAAAATTGATGCAGTTTGAAATAGTAGACTAAATAATGACAATCTGTGAAAATTTTATTGAAATCGGTTGAGAAATACTGGAGATATGGAGTATTGATGTTAAGAAAGTATGCACTATTCGCGTATACATATACACACTCACACATACTTGCAAGCACTGACTGTATGCATAAAGTATAGGGTTCAGGGTATGTCTAGTTGGACTAGAGCCTTCTTACTTGTTTTTCAAGTAAAAATTATTACAAATGTTATTGCGACCCGACCTGACCGATTTTGACAATTTCAGACGGACACATATTCATAGATATACGGTGAACAAGAATATATATACTTCGGTTGGGTCGGATATGCTTCCTTCTATATACATTTAATTGCAAAATATATATACTCTTTTTAAGTGTATAAAAATTACGATGGAACCTTAAACAAAAACAATTAAATATTATGTGAAATTCCAGATATATCAGACAGATACCTATATCAAATTGATGGTTAATTAAATTCATATAAAAAGCTTTCCGATTCGTCGCATTACTGAATGCGATTAACGCTTATGTTTCAGTTTACTCTAATTTAATATGCTTCGCTGTCTTATTTGATCTTAAATATTATTTTTGCCTTTTGTACTGTATGCCCAGCACTTGCAGCTGTGGTTGCTTTCCACAACAATTCGCTGCAGCCGGCTGTCACATCGATTGACTGACAGTTTAGCAATATCAATACATTTATAAGTCGAACCCACACATTTTATATAATCGTGTCAAAAGTTGATATTAGGAATTGTAGGCAATACGATTTCGAGTATGGGGCGCGCATTCCAATTATAATCCTCAATTCCAGTTCCAATTCCACTTGCACTTCCACATCCACGTAACATGGCATAATCATAGTGTATAACGTTTATATGCGCAATTTATCAATTTTTCAGCGCCAGGGCATTTATCAGATAATTGCTGTTTACACACACTCGAGCGCACACACACGACTTGAATGTGTGTGTGTGTGTGTTAGTGTGTAGTAAGGGCAATGAGAAAACCGCAAAATCATCGGCCCAGTTCAGAGTCTTGGGGGCACTAAATTGCAAACAGCAACAAGAACACGCCAGTTAATTGGCCCAGTGAGGAGATAACTGACAGCTAAATTGCAATATCACATTTCGTTTTGTCGGTTACTTAAGTTTACTTTACATTGGCCTTTATTGTGTGTATGCGACCTGCTTGGGGCTGGCGACTGTTGGCTGTTGGCTGTTATCTGGTGGCTGGGGTCAATTTGATTGCGCCCAGCTGGTAATTCAAAGTGATTCGATGCCATTCATTCAAAGCAATTTCAGTTCGATTGAATAGTACGCTCGGATTCATTTTGCACACTTGTTGCGTAGTTCGTTTGTTGCTTTCATTTTACATTCAAAAGCTTACTCGCTGGTGCCAATTCACATGCGCGACCAGCAAAAGAGCTGACACGCCCCGCACTCTAAGCTAACCAATCAAAAGCGTCGCCATATTTGAAGCGAGCGAGCGCGCATTCTTCCGGAAAGAGTGAGCGAGCGAGCGAGAGAGTGTAACCCAAGCGAGAGCAACCACCAAGGCGAAATCGAAATGAATGCAGTGGGGGAGAGCGTATGGTTGTTGTTGTTGCTGGTTTGCCTTGCCTGCAGGCTGGCCTGTCTAGTTTTTTCTGTTGTGTAGTACATCTACACGCCGCTGGGCGGCGCTGCTGTGTGTGGGCTGTTAATTAGCTTGTTATTGTTGCTGTTGCCGTTGTCGATGTAATTGTTGCAGCTTAAATTCCGTTTTTTTGGCTACGCACTGTGACGTGGGCGTCTACAAACTGTCTAATAAAATACTTAAATGCAGAACCCGTCCATAAAACGCGCGCTGTCCATCAGAAGCGTTGACAAGACAGCAAAATACAAAACAAAAAACAACAAAACCAAAAAAAAACAACTCCAGCCTGTTACCGTAGCTATTTGGAAATTAACTACTTCAGATGTGTTTTGGCGATAAGTGCGCTTACACGAATGCTTACTAGCCCTGATGATTAATTGCGCCACTGGCAAACAGCAGCAACAAAAACAACAGCTATGGAAAAATAATATGGCTTGCAGCTGTGTTTTTTGTTTAAGCCGTGTGTGTGGGGCAGCCGTCTAAATTAACTTGCTAGCTGCTTGCTGCAACTGCAATGCAATGTTGCCGAGTAGTAAGTAGAATGCAGCAAATGCCTCATGTCTTGGCCTGGCAACATGACGACAACGTTAAGGGCCCTCAAAGTCTCCCTTGGTCTCCCCTGGACGGAGCATTCGAGACATGCAAAAAATGTTACGCCATTTACAGGGCTTAACTACCCCAAATAAAAATAAAAAAAAAATAGGGTCAACAACAACGGCAAGTTGGCAACTTGCTAAGTTGGCAAGTTGGCTAGTCGGGGTCGGCCCATTGTTGCGTGGCGAAGGCTCATTGGCCCAGACCCGCCGAGACCCTCCCGCACTCCCGCAATCTCGCCCTCCCCTCAACTCGCATAACTCAAAAGAGCGCGCACACCGTTAGTTTGGTGGCTGCAAAATGCGAAAATTGCATTTGCATATGGACGCAAACAAAGCTTTGGAAAATGCCTAAAACAAAGTGAAAAAAAAACTGCGCCCACTTTACGGCAATGGTGGAGGCAATGCCACAGCTAATGGTAATACTAGTAGTATTCATAGCCGCAGTCGTAGCAGTAGCAATCGTAATGGTAATAGTTCTAGTAATGGTAATGGTAATGGTAGCATGCATGCATGCATATAGGAAATGCAAAAGATTGCCATCGCTTCAGCCGACTTCGAACTGGGCCCAACTGAGCTTAGCTGGTGGGTCTCGGCTCTCTGCTCCGCTCCGCTCTTGTGTGAATTGAGTTGGGCTGGGCCTTTAGAGGCTATAGGCTAGGGCTGCAACGCGGCTGCAATGAACGACGACACAATGGCCGGCGGAAGTGATAAATTAAAATTATTTTTCGCAAGATTTCCCCCAATCGAAAATACCTCTCATATACTTGAAATCCAAGAATTGCATGGTACACTCAGAGAAAACTATAGAAAGTACCAAAATATAATTTACGTACATGTTTCGACTTTTAGTGAAATGTTTAAAAATCATTAATAGAATTTGAGTGCTGAAAATAAATGCAAAATACTCAAGTTTTTTTTCAACTATTTAAACTTCTTAGAAAAACCTATAATTTTGTTGAATTTTACTGGACATTACAGAATATTCTTTCGTTTTACTGTTAAGAGAAGCGCTTCAGCAATGTTTGAACCTGGTTTGTTCTTGATTTAATTACCAAATTCTCGCATTTTCTTTTTTGAGTGTAGTTTTTGCTACTGCGTTTCAGTCAGTCCAAAGATACGCTAACGACGGTTTTATTTGATAACACACGAACCCGCACTCCTCAAGACTATGTACAGACTTTATACGAGAAGTACACGCTTGTTTCTTATGTAAAAATGTACATATGTATTTGTTGTTTGTTGCTTTCTGGTGCGTATGTTGTCGGTGTCGGTGCATTTTTCAAATATTTTTATGCACTGCCGCACATTGCTCTCTGGCATCGAATGGAACAATTTCAGTTTTGCATATGGGTGCAGCCGGAAAACTGTTTCAAAATTTCAGATTGATGCGAAATTTTCAGAGAGTATACAAATATTTGGATTGCATAAATAGTTCAAAATGGCCGTCCAAAAAGTGCGAGTATTGTTATGAAAGATGATAAAAAGTGGTCTTAAATATTATAAAGGAAAGGAAGAATCTATTGATTCAACTTCAAATTGTTCAAATCATTCAAAAATTAGTATTCAAAAATATATTGGATAAGAAAAACTAAATTTTTTTAAAAAAATAATAATAATAATAATAATAATAAATAAAAAAAAATAAAAAATGTTATTTTATTTTGTATGAAAGGTAATTAGTTTTTTAAGCGTTGAGTTTTAGAATTTGGAGTTTGTATTCTATCAAGTTTAAGAGCAACTAAAATGTTAACTTTAAGTTTTCATACCTTTATAGAAATTGGCTTGTAACCAAGCCACTTCATTACGCTTTAACGTTAAGAACCCTAATTATTAACTGATCTTCCAATATTACTTTAAGCCGTAAACAACTTAACATTGAAAAATGCAAATGTCTAATCAATAAATCAATTATTTAAAACCTAATGAAAATGTCAAAACGAATTTTTTTGCTTTTCTTGTCTGTACTTTTGCGCATTGCACATTGTCTGTTTAGGTTAGAGAATTGATATCTGCCAATGCAAATCGATTTCTTGACATTGTGTTGACTTTTGAGCCGTTACAACTTAGCAATTTGTGTTAACCATGTACATCTATGTAACTACTGAAAATGAACAGCTCTTGATTTAACAGCAAACAAAATATAGCGTAGTTTTACAACATTCATATTTCAGCTTCAGCTTCAGCTTCAACTTCAACTTCAGCCTTCAGGCATTGGGTCAGTGTCAGTGTCAGAGCTAGCGAGTCAGTGGCCAGGCGAGCCTTGCCTGTTCTGGGTAGTCCGAGTATCAGTCTGTCGCAGTCTTAGGTTCAGACCCAGCCCCAATGCCAACTGTCGCCTAATCGCAGTTTATATGCGCTCGCTGTGCACACCTTCTGTCGACTTAGAGCCTGATGCTGGTGCTGCCGCTGCTCCTGCTGACCTGAGATTCAATCGTTGCTCGGTGGCTGCGCAGGCGCACTGTGGCTACATAAATTCGTCGATTTAAGTGCCGCATTCAAAGATTGCACAACAACAACAACTACTACTACATTACTATTGGACTACTGACTGCCAGTGCCGCTGTTGCTGCTGCTGCCGGCTGGGTTTGGTTGGCGCATGAATTTATGGCACAGCGTCACATAACTTTGCTTGGCGCGCGTAACAAATTGCCAAGGAAGTAACGAGATTTAGTGGAAATTGTTTAATTGTGAATGCAGATACAGTCCGGCAGTGTATGGCATCCCCATATACTCATGCTCATACCCGACCCAACTGGCGTCGGCGTTGAGGCGACAAAATACTCGTACTTGTTGCTTTGGCCCAACGACAACAACAACGGCCTGTCGACCCTTTTGGCCGGACAGCCGGCAGCTCGCTGCCCGAAACGCTGCATAAATTAGGCTTAAGTCTAGCAAATTTATGCCTTATGAGTGTCGCACGAAATGAAGTTGTTAGCCGGGGCAACATTATTTCAACGTTGTAGTTTTTGAGCTGCAGTCGGACGGGGCTGAAGTTGCAGCAGCAGTCGACTGACTGTCGCATAATATACGATTTGATTTTTCTTTAATTTTTATGGCCGGGCGTTTGTCACCGCAACGTAGGTGGCTTGTAAATTGAGCATGCAGTCAGAGTTTTCATTGCGTATACGTGTATTTTAGTTTTCTCTTTCGTGTTGCTTGTTTTTCTCTCATTTTTTGTATTTTATTTAGTTTTTGTACCTACAGCTTATTCACTTTATTAATTACTGCAAATTTTCCGTGTGGGCCGGCGCTGGGAGCGCACATTGACATAAATTGCGTGTTGCTTGTCCAATTTTTGCTTGTCGCACAGCTGCATAGTTTCGACCAGAGTGGAGTCTTACAAATGTTGCCCAGCTCATTTGCTTCAATTCCATTATCGCCTTAATTTTTTATCGCATCAAAGCGCAGGGCGAGCACTGGGGAGCAGGCTGGCTGGCTGGCAGGCTGGCACCACCATGGTTCCTCGACATCAAAGGAGGATGCACGGCACAGTTGGCGGCCCCGCAGCAGGCAGCAGTCACTCATAAGGCCCCAACACGCGATCCCCGCTCGATCGGCCAAGACTTTTGCCTGGCTGCTTGCTTGCGCCTTTTTCTGTGTGTGTATAAATGGCAATGAAGCAACAGCATGACGTTATGCAGCCTTAAATTATCATATGGCCACGGCCTCTCCAACTCTCGACTTGCAACAACAACAATCGGCTGTCCGGTTGTCCGCTCGTCTCGTTTGGGGTCGCCAGGAATTGGAAACAAGCGTTCCAGCCTTAAGATTGAAGCCATCTCGCTCTCTTGTGAAATTTTGCGTCCTGCTGTGCGCCGCATTTACGTTCGATTTTTAATTTGAATAGTGCGCATCGTTTTCTTTTTTCTCTTTTTTTTATATACATTTTTCCGCATGCTTTACTTCTCTGTGCCGTTTGGTTCCTTTTCTTTTCATTTTTTTCTTTAATTATGAGCAAAAAAACAACTTAAATAATATTTATGCATATGCGGTTTTTTTCGCTTTTCGATTTAAATAAGTTCCTTTTATATTGGGCCCCACCTTGGCAGAAGTCTCTTTGTGTAACCTGCACCTCCTCGTACCTTGCCCCCAGGTGTTTGCGGCTCAAATAAAATCTCCTTATTGTGAGCTCATCACAATTTAGAGTTAAAATACAGTTCGAACTGCTTGCCAACCAGGACAATATTAAATTTATGGATATCTTTAGGAATCTTCAACGAATAGAAATCGCAAAAAAAATGAAGAAATTGGCAAAAAGTTAACAAAAAAAACACTATTTAAGACTATTGAGTGCAGCTTCTAATAACATAACATAATAATGCGATTAAGATATACCCAAGAAGGACCTAACAATAAATATTTTAAGTTGAGACAAGGAATGTAAAAAAATCAACAAAGCCATATTTTTATCTTCTGTTTTAAGCTAGTAGAATTTATTATTATGTATAAAAATATTATCGAAATTTTTAAGGTTTATTTTTTTTTTAATTTTTTCCATGCAATAGATAGAGATAGACAAATTAAATGGATGGACGACTTTAATTTAGGTCAACACCATAAATCTTGGCGAATTTATCAACTATTAATTATCACAGATCACACATGCAATTAAGATCATCGAAACAAGCTAAACTCGTTCATTAAACCAAAAGTAATAGAATCTGTGACTCAATTTCCTTGATATGCTAACTGAAATGGTAAAGCTGCTCCTTAGTCATGACTTATCACATTCCACGCATCTGTACAACCACTTACTATCAGACTAGTATCTTGCAACTGTCATATTGATTTAAATGGGGAACCAAGCGCCACGCCTGCCCATTTGGAGATAAAAATTCGACTCAAATATGTCAATAAAATGCATAAATGCCATTTAAAGCAACAACAGCGCCTACTAACTGCTTCGCTGATGATAATTGGCTCAATGATGATGACGAGCTCTGCCTTTGAGCTTGAAGCGGGAATCGGAGCCGCAATCGAGCCACATGCCACATTAACATAAATATAAGAAAACGAAACGAATATTTTCTGTACGCTTTTATCAAATTTGAAAAAAATATCAACATAAACATGAAATAAATGTGTCCGTTGATAGTCTCGTACACAATTCAGATGCGTATCTGAGTTTCGTCTGTCTGTCTGTCTTTGTGTCTGCATGCCACACAAAAGGGGTCGACTCTAAGGTCAGGCTGCGACTCCGATTCCGATTCCGAATCCAATTCGAATTGCTATTTCGTCTATGGCTGGCTTTCGATCGTAGCAGACAAACACAAACACGAGGCAGGCACGACTGGACGGACGGACTGTTGGCGGCCAATTCAAATTTCGTTTGTGTCCACATTAAAATACTCAATGTGTAAGGTCTTAAATTTAAATTTGAAATCCATAAGCGATTGAATGCAACATTCATAGTTGCGTTCGGTGGCTATCTCACTAACCAATTTTTCCGGGTCTGGCTCGCTCTTGATTTGATTTGCATCTAAATCAGTTAGTGAAATCACACACACATACAATTCCAATCCGATGAGGAGCAAGCCAGCCAACCCATCCATAACTCTTGCCACTTGGGCTAAGTTTTCAACAGGGTCAGTTTTTCTTTTTTAGCTGCTCAGAATTTTAATACTTATGTATGTATAATTCCCCCTTGTATGTGTGCTTTGATTTTAAGTGTTGCCTGCGATCACTCTGATTCCCAAATGCCCAAATGGGCTTCCCAACTCAATCGATTCATAGATCATTAATATTTTAAGCATAGCCACAGAGATAAGTTATGGGATCCCCTTCTCACGCACTCCTCGACAAAATACGAGCGTTAACTGCATGTTGAGTGCGTGAAATGATAAATACTTATAAGTATATGGTTTGGGTACACTCGGAAAAGAATTCAGTGTGTAACTGAACGAATTGCTTAAACCATATTCGTTCTAAGAACCCTGACTAATATTAGGTTTATCAAAACGCAAATATTGATTAATAAATATTCAAAACATTTACACTACAAGAATCGACTTGGTTTTTAAATCTCCATAAACATAATTAATAAAGAATTGGCAGCAAAACTTAAACATAAAAGCTTGTGTACGTGTACATATATTTATTGAAACAGCTGTAGCTCGGTCAAATACATTGCGCTATCTTCGAAATGGCAAAGTCTTTTGGTCGGCATTTTAAAAATGCCACTGAACGTTGATAACATGCTGTTCACTGCTCGCTGTGCCCTGATGCCCCTGCTGTCTGTCACCACTGAGGACGCTGCCTGTCCACAAAATGATGCACACATGTCCACCAAAAATACAAAAAAGAACGAGAATTGCGTAATGCCAGAGAGCTGGGAATGTGACGGAAACGTTGCTGTGTTTTTGGACTCGGATATCGTCGCATGTTTTCGGCGCACTTGAGAGATTAAAGCGATTAACATTTGTTCCATGTCCAATATCCAGTGTCCACTGTCTTGTGTTCACTGCCCGGTGCCCGCTGCCCGCTGCTTTGCAGGTCGTTGCGCATGCGCTGGTCGAGTTCTTGGTAAGCGCGCGCATAAATCACATGCTCTGACACTTGTCCAAAAAGTTGTCAGTTTATGGCTTGGGTCGACTCGGTCTTTGACTTTGACACCGACTCTGATCCCAATGCGGATCCCTGCACCTGTTCAACGACCGTCTGCAGGTTGAAAGTTCATTTGGCCAGTGTTTTGTGTCATTTGTTTTTTATTTTGTTGTATTTTGTTTTGCTTGCTCTTGTCTTACAAGCTCCATTACGACTTGTTTCCGTTTGTAAAAGATAGCTCGGAAGCCCCAAGCACTTAATAGTTATAGTTTTAATTGCTATTTAAGTTGAGTTTCCGCCATTCGCGGCCGGAAAGTTTATGCCCACAAGTCTCTCTCTCTCTCGCGTTCTTTCGGACAAGGGTGTGTTATTTGTCTTTTGTTGTGCGAGTGTGTGTGTGGCCCTTCCATCCAAACTGAGTCATGGTGACATTTATGCGCCTTTTATGGACTGCTTCCATTGAAAGCTTTCAAATTGGCATTCTAATGGCAGCACTTCCCAAAAAATGAGATACGGTCGTAACCATGAAACGCATCTGATATTGTCAAAACTGATAATCATTCTTATTACTCTTTGTTTCTTTGCTTGGCCAGTCGTCTTTTTATGTCATTTTAAAGTATTACAAGAAATCTAATTTAATTTGATTATGTGCAGAATTCACTTGAAATTAATATCCACAAAGAAGTTTGAAAAGAAGCAATGCACAGCCACGAATTAAAGTAACAATGATATGTGTTTTCAGTAACAATTTTATTATATTAATATAGTAAATATATATAATAACATTATATAATCAAATAAATATGCGCAAAGTGGAAAATGAGTATAACTAAAAAACGATCATTCATATTTATATAATATCAAAATATAATAATATACTTAAATATTACATAGAGAACGGAGCTCAAAATAAACTTATTATGAGATAATAATGATTCTAAACAATAATCTGTAATATTTTAATTGAATAAAATCTAATGTTTAATCAGATTGTATTCACTCTTTAATATTTAAGACTCCTTTCTTAAAAGTGAAGAAATTATATACTTAGTTAAAAGTTTCTTAAAATAAATTAAATTTCTTAGACTTAACAAGTAAGAAGGCTCTAGTCGAGAAATCCCGACTTGAATATACCCTCTACGCATACAGTGAGTGCTTACAAATATGTGTGTATACGCGTATACTGCATACATTCTTAACTTCAATACTCCATATCTCTAGTGTTTCTCAACTGATTTCAATAAAATTAAACATTATTTAGTCTAATCTTTGAAACTGCATCAAAAAGTTTTCCAAATTCAAGATTTTGTTGTTATCGATCACATGTGTATATCGGAAACGGGAAGAGTTATCGAAAATCTAAAACAAACTTGTACTGCGCGGGAATTAGGCGAGCTTATGTGCCAAATCTGGAGTCTCTAGCTCTTATAGTCTCTGAGATCGACACGTTCATACATACGGATGGACGGACGGACAGACGGAAATGGCTATATCGACTCGGCTGTTGATGCTGATCAAGAATATATATACTTTATGGGGTCGGAGATCCTTCCTTCTGCCTGTTACATACTTTTGCACAAAACCATTTACCCATTTTTAATGGGTTCAGGGTATAAAAAGGAAAATCACAAGACTAATGTCGCTCAGAGACATATACACATGTAGAGAGCTTAAGATCTTAGTGACTTACCATATCATAATTCGTGATTTGAAGGATCCCCGGCAATCGTGTTGTATGAATTAAACCTTCACACAGTGACAACTCCTACGCAGTGTAAATAAAACCAAACTTATGTTCTCACATTGATTTTCAGGCACATAGATTTATGTTAATCCATCTAAATAGCTGCCAACAGTTTGGACATATGCACGACTATATTTGTTGAGATGCGAGAATGAGTTGATCTCCATCTTGCAGTTGTTGTCTGGCGTTGTACCTGTGCCGGTGTCTGTTGTAGACCCACACGCAAATGTATCTGATGGATACACTCTTTGTGAGAGGGATGATGTGGCCAGGCCCGTTGCCGTTTAGCCTTTTGTCGAACTTGTGTCTGTCCCAGCGGCTTTTCTAGAAAACAATTTAAATTGATTTCAATCAAAAAATGCCTTTTTGTTTTTTGGGATTTTTCAATTTTTGTTTTTGCTTTTCTATCTGGCACTTGGCACAGCAATGGATTGGATTGCTCTTTCTCTGTGGCTTTGGTTAAAGGTTTTGGATTTGTTCTGTTTTTGGGAAAAAGGGACACACGCTTTCAGCGTAAAGATCGCATTTAAACGAAACAAAATTTGACTTTATAATAATGCCAGCCTGTGCGCTTGAAATCTGTCTGTCTGTCCGCCTGTCTGTCTGTCCAGCCAGCCTGTCTGTCTCTGCCTGCATGTGTTTGTTCTAAGCCAGCATATCCAGCCAACATATCAGCCAAACGACGATCCGTAAGATACAATACCGGATTAGGTGCCTTTGTATGTTGTTGTAGTATATGTAGATATGGCGGCACGAAGCTCCACGTATCTGCGGCTCTTTGTGACGGCTTTGTGGGCATTCATTCCTCCTTTTTGTGTGCGTGTTTTGTCTTTTCATTTTTTTGTTTTTCGATTTTGACTTGATTGAAAATCTAGAAAATCAGGTTAATAGCTTAGGTGACAGCCCGGCAATGTATGTATGTAGTATATGCGGTTGAATTGTTTAGAACCATACACACACGCACACACACACACACACACATTGATCGAAAAACGTTTGAATATTGTTGCTGTTGTTTGTATGTGCCTGATAAGATTGATTTGAGCCACAGATACAGATTCTACTTTGACTATGGAACCATAGAGTTTTGAGTGTGTGCCGCCTGTCCATAAAAGCGTCATATGCGCACATTAAAGGCGGCATCAAAATCCCAGAAGAGACAACAGCTAGCTGGAGATAGAGGTGGAGCTGGAGCTGAAGTTCGAGCTAGGGCTCATTGTGCTCGCCACTCAATTAGTTGGTTTGATGTAACTTTTGTCAGCCCCCTAAGTCTCGAGTGCTTGGGGAGCACTCTGAACGGGGCAAACGCAGGAACAGCAACAGCAAAAACAACGCCGACGGCAAACGGCGAAAGACAGCGTGTCAGTGGCGGTGCTTTTGGAGCTATTGTGTTCATGTCTACAGCATGAATATGCAGATTCTGAGGTATCGACAATCTGGGCACATGTACATACAGTGTTCCATAGATAGGAACACTACTCTGTGTCTGACTCGTGTACATGGTATTTCTCGCATTTATAGTGCATGTATTCAATTACCAGCTGTGGCCCCTTTGCTTGTTATTGTTGTTGTTATTTAAGGAAAAGAAATCGATTGTAATTGATTTGGTTGTATGTATTTTGTATCAGCATACCATATTCCATTATTATGAGATCTCTTTCATTCCACTTCGATCAATTTTTATTTTTATTTTTTTTTGCAAATAATTTTTTAAGTTTATGTGTCGGCGAATTCTATTTTGTTGTCGATTTGTTTCGCTTAGCTATAAATATTTTGGTTATTGTCTTTAATGTGTACACTAAAGGCAAAGTAGGTGACAGGATTGGAATGTGGTTTGCTCAAGGAAAAATATAGTAAGCTTGATGGAATTTGGTTTCTATGATCTCTTAATCAGAATGGCTTAATCGAATTGAGTCTAGAGATCATCAATACCATTAAATTAATTATTTAAATATAATCTAAACATTTTTGGAATTATATTCGTACAATCTATTTAATATCGATTCTAATATTTAATGATATTAAAAAGTGAATAATAATATTAATTTAAAAAATGTAAAGTTAGTTTCCTACTTTTAACGTTCAATTAAGCCTTACATAATAATAATGTTTATTATACCCTTAACCCATTGAAAATGGGTAAAAAGGGTATAATGGTTTTGTGCAAAAGTATGTAACAGGCAGAAGGAAGGATCTCCGACCCCATAAAGTATATATATTCTTGATCAGCATCAAACGCCGAGTCGATATAGCCATGTCCGTCTGTCCGTCTTTCCGTCCGTCCGTCCGTCCGTCCGTCCGTCCGTCCGTATGTATGAACGCGTCGATCTCAGAGACTATAAGAGCTAGAGACTCCAGATTTGGTACATAAGCTCGCCTAATCCCTAGGCAGTACAAGTTTGTTTCAGATTTTCGATAACTCTTCCCGTTTCCGATATACACATGGGATCGATAACAACAAAATCTTCAATTTGGAAAACATTTTGATGCAGTTTGAAAGATTAGACTAAATAATGACCATCTGTGAATTTTATTGAAATCGGTTGAGAAACACTGGAGATATGGAGTACTGAAATTAAGAAGGTATGCACTACGCGTATACATACACACACTCACGCATACTTGCAAGCACTGACTGTATGCGTAAATTATAGGGTTAAGGGTATAGTCTAGTCGGGATTTCTCGACTAGAGCCTTCTTACTTGTTATACCCTTAACACATTGAAAATGGGTAAAAAGGGTATAATGGATTTGTGCAAAGGTATGTAACAGGCAGAAGGAAGCATCTCCGACCCCATAAAGTATATATATTCTTGATCAGCATCAACAGCCGAGTCGATATAGCCATGTCCGTCTGTCCGTCCGTCCGTCCGTCCGTCCGTCCGTCCGTCCGTATGTATGAACGCGTCGATCTCAGAGACTATAAGAGCTAGAGACTCCAGATTTGGTATATAAGCTCGCCTAATCCCTAGGCAGTACAAGTTTGTTTTAAATTTTCGATAACTCTTCCCGTTTCCGATATACACATGTAATCGATAACAACAAAATCTTCAATTTAGAAAACTTTTTGATGCATTTTGAACGATTAGACTAAATAAAGACAATCTGTGAAAATTTTATTGAAATCGGTTGAGAAACACTGGAGATATGGAGTATTGAAATTAAGAAGGTATGCCCTATACGCGTATACACACAGACACTCACACATACTTGCAAGCACTGACTGTATGCGTAAATTATAGGGTTAAGGGTATAGTCTAGTCGGGATTTCTCGACTAGAGCCTTCTTACTTGTTTTTTGTATACACTTATGGATTCAGTCTTTATTTTATAGATACTTTTAATTTACCAAACATCACAAGTAAAATAAAATAATACTTTTCTCACTTACTGTATTTTAACTGATATTATCTGAAAAATTGAGTATTATATTATTATAAATTAGTTTCTAGCAAATATAATCATGAAAAGTAGCCAGATTACTTTTGATTATTTTTAATAATCATTAAATGATCATGATAAATCACAATATTTCCAGAATATAACTATATAAAATAGTATTATTATGGTTTTTATATAGTTTTTAAAGACTAATCGTAATCATAATTTAACAGCTCTCATATAAAGTAATATGAAGAATAAGAAATGTTCAATTCTATTTCAGTAAGTAACAAGCTGTAATCGATATCTCTCAATGATTTGAATATGAACAAAATGTCACTTGATTTTTATAACATCGAAGAATACATTATTATTAACGTTTTTAGTTTAGTGTGAGAGACAGATGTGATAGCTTACATAGTTAGCTATTGATTTGCATTTACATTTGTATGCAAAGTGGCAAAGCCTGTCCACTTACAGCTCATTTGTGAACCTAATTCCGATATTACTACTACATACTAGTTTGCCATTAGGCCAAGCATCTAACAGGCAATTAGCAACTAATGCCGTTTTGGAAAACTTTAAGATCCCGGACATGAATGGGGAGACTGTTGTGGCTGCAGATGCTGCTGCTGACTCGTTTTGAAAAATCTTTCACTGAACGGCATTTAAACACATTTCTAATTATTTTTCATTACTTTGGCTTGTCGCACGTCCAGAGTCAACTACATAAAATCGTTTAGTTTATTGGCCCATCAGTCACTGGAGCTGCGCTTTTGCGGTCGCCGGGCCCATTACATTGAGTTATGAAATGAATTCCAAATTTCGCGCAAAAGCGCTAAAATAATTACAACTAGCTAAATGCTAGAGCCGTTTGTGTATTTGTGTGTGCACAAACAACAAACAGTAGCCCCCATAGTTGCTGGAGGCCTAATCCAGGGCCTTAACATTCCTCACCTCTCATCTCGCCTCTAAACTAAACTCAACTCAACTTCGCCTCGCATTTATACGCGCTCAAATGCATTTGTGATTTATCAGCCGGGCGGGAATTTGGCATTCGAGTATTCTGCCTGCCTGGTCAGCTTTTTGACCACCACCAGTAGCTCATCTGCCATGGCCAGCTACTGGCCCATAGCCTAACATGGTTAACATGGCCACTTGGTTTTAGTTACCACTGTGTCGCTCAGCGTGCGTTCTTCGCGTTTGTTAAATTGAAAACTTTTCGTATTAAGTTTATTGCGATGGCCCGAATACTTAGAGGCGTGGCATGCACGGAGGGGGGAAGTCGGAGGCGATTGCAGTGTTGTTCGCTGCTTGTGGACGCTGTATGCGATATGATTGCGCATATGTTTTGTGTGCCAAGTTACAAATCAGTTTTCATAAGAATTTGCTGTGTTGGCGCTGATATGATCAAATGTCAGGCATAATACACTATACTACAATACAGCGTTTAATTTCGATTCCTGTATTGGGCCATAAATAAATAATGGCGCTTAGATATATAGATGAACAACTAGTAGTAGATTAAATATTCTTTGGCTTTAAACAAAGGAATTCAAATATTTCTTTGGGTAAACCTGACAAACTGTACTTTCTACTTGTGTTTTACTTGAATCAAATATAATGGAATAGAAATAATATTCGATTATTTGGAATTATTATTTTTACAGCTTTAAGCAATGTTTTTATTTCAAAGAAGCTTTGCCTGTTAAAAGAAAAATTGCACTGGACAGAATAGAGTGTCGCCAATCATGCCACTCTAATGTGATCCAAATGCTTTGTAATCTGATGTTATTGTCAAGATGCAATTCGATTTTTAGATATAAATAAGTACAGAGAGAAAAACACGAACATGAAACCCACAGTTTTGGCTGCTTTAAAATTTGTTGCCCAGTGCAACTTATTTAATACAATTTCAATCTTAAGAAATCAATGTAAAATGCATGAAAATATAAGCCAAGCAATTTGGCTTACCAGCAAAACGGGCAGACTCCATACGCCCCTCTGTCTTCATCAACTTTGCTGCAGTTGATCGCTAAAATGCACCCCATGGAGAACCATGGATATGAAAAAAAAGGAGAGAGAAAAAAAAGAGAAACAAACCAACGACATTATAAAAGGTGTAGACTCAGTTGGGATTTGCATTTGGTACGCCATGAGAGGGACAGCAGAAACTTGCTCAGTTTCCAAGCAATTTTCAATGATAATTAAATGCAAAAGTGCTCCGCGAAGAATTCTAAAATTATTATAATTAAATGCACCCATGCCAAAAGCGCATTTCAAGCGAATTGTTTTATAATTTGCAACTGCAGTCAAACGGCAGGTGCCCGATTCGCAATTCACAATTCGCGATTCTTAATTTCTGCACCTGACTGTGTTGTAGTTTGGCCAAGGCAATGGCGCTGACGAGGGGCAGGCTTTGCCTTGCAATAAACTAAATATTTCCGCTCTTAAATTATTTATTTTGATATTTGCTTAAGACAAACAGCGCCGGGTGATAGAGCAGACAAATGTTGAACAATATTTTGATAGCAGCCGCCTGGGCATAGCAAATTAGCCCCAAAAGACCAATGACGCAGTGCGATCTCGATACCAAAACCATTCAATGACGCTGATAATAATGATGATGATGATCATATGTAACTGTTGCATAAATGCATGTCATGACAGCTCGCACGGGCTTGCGATCGAACTCGAGATCGGGATCGGGGCACAACATGTAACACCTTTGCTTTGAGCGTTGTCCTCTAGTCGAAATGAATATGTCAAAATTTACAATTCGTATGAGTTGATGATCTCGAATGATGACGATGACAGGCACAACGTTTTGCGTGTTCAATTGTATTGCTGTAGTTATTGTATTGCTTTCTGAAAACTGGGCGATTTTCTTTTGAAAAATCCTTCACAATTATTATTGTGAGTACTTGTGAGCCACAGTAAACGAAAACCGCAGACGCACTTCACCGATGATAATAAATCAAGGCGCATTAAAAGTGTTTTTAATTTGGACGTAGCTCTGAACCTGAACGCGCAACGCAACCTGACGACGGAGACTCCTCTGATTAAGATGATGTTGCTGATGTGAACGTGGATTCAAACTTAAAATGAATATGATTTGCTTGTTGTTGTCCCACGTCATGTTCTACATGTTGCCGAGCATCATTTGAACGTTGCCGCACACCAAAACTGGCCTATGATTTATGTCTATTGGTTGAGGCACGGCTAAAAAGCCAAGTAGCCACACAAAAGAGCTACATAAATATATTTGGTATGCATGTGAATGTGACTTAGTTGATTTTTGATATATTTTTTTTTATTGAATTTGTCTTGGCGCCTTTTCTTTGAGACCTACAATTAACTGATGATGTGTGTGTAGCGGGAACCTCCTGCGGCTTTTCACGCATGTGCGCAATTTGATTTCGAAATTTGTTTATTGGTGAAAAGGTTATAATGTTCGACTGTTAAGTGTATATACAAATATGCTTAAGAAGTTTTCCATACATATTGATAAATATTTAAAAGATATAATGTTTCTATTTCCTTAAGAATGTTGAAGACTTTATGGCTTCAGAGTATCTACACGTCGAGCTTACTTGACCAAAACATTTTTACTTGATTGTCATGGGATTTCGACACGCATTCCACTGTGCTCGCCATTTCGTTACGCACAGGCGGCCATCACTGACATTGAATGGAGGGGCACACAGAGGGAGGGCATGAAGAGTTAAAGATGGATCGTGCGCTTAGCATTACCAGCCCTTCAGACGACCGCCCGAGTTGCCTGAGCCATTAGTGGCGCCCACGTTGCCCCTTGGTGAGTCTCCTCCTAGCTACTTACCATGAGGGGAGGTAGGGAATGGCTGCACACAGCTTCGGTTAGCTAATTAAACGTTTGACAAATGATTTGACATTTTCATTAAGGCGCAAATGGCACGAACGTGTTTTCACTCTCGTTCTTGACAAGATTAGTTAGTTCTATTGGACCAATAACGCTGACAGCGCATGCGGGCCGTGGAAACTTTGTTATGAGTGAAATATAAATTGGACTTAAAAGCCAACCAAATAGTCGTCTCGTGCAAACTTATGATGGTGCTGTGCATCTGTTGATCTGATCTGCCGACCGACTGCTGTGATGATGAGTCGTAAACTGACAGTAATTTAAAATAAGATTTTATTTCCAATTGGCATACGACTTGATGAAAATGAAACGGCGGACAATTGATGTACTTAAAACAAAAATATTTCTTTTTTAAAAGAATTAATGCACCCGCCTTTGCTGTTAAATTCCATGCATAA
The DNA here is from genome assembly GCA_035044485.1 of Scaptomyza reducta. Classification (NCBI taxonomy): domain Eukaryota; kingdom Metazoa; phylum Arthropoda; class Insecta; order Diptera; family Drosophilidae; genus Scaptomyza; species Scaptomyza reducta. Next base: position 3,303,156 of record JAWNNV010001315.1, on the reverse strand, counting down.
TCTTCTAGCGATAGCCATTAAGTGATTAAATTGAGTCTCATCTTTATTCACACCAATATTATTAAGCATATTTAATTGGCAAAAGCCTCAGAACTGCACTGTATTCCCTACTTAAATCAAATAATGCTTTTAACTAGCTTACAACAATTTCTTAAAAAATAATTGATTGAAAAAAATTATTATTTATTGACTGATTATATATTTGATACAGTTGACCAATTTTAAAAAAGCTATTAAAGTGTCTTAAATTAGAAAATGCTTTAAAGTCAAATTAAAAATGACGTTTAATTTCAAATGCAGTTATAACATCAAAGTTCACAAATAAAAATCATATCTCAAGAAGGGAAAGTATCTAAGATGTATAAATATACAATTTTTTAACAGACGGATAAACATGGCTACATCGTTTCGGCTGTTGATGATTATATTTTTAGTTAATAAGTTCGAAAATGTTTCATTCTGCTAATGTATGTACATTAGCATAAAACACTTTTCCAATTTTCCTATTTAATGGATTCAGGGTATAAAATTGTGTGACTAGGTATTTGATGTTTATTTATTAACTTTCTACTGAAATATTGTATTCGTATTTATCTGTTTTTCGATCTGCCGTAAATATTTTTGTACGTCAATCCTTAAAATAAAGTTCCACATTATGAGATTAAAACAGTAAAATGCATGGCAAACAGCAATAAAAACTAGTTCAATCCAAAACTGAATGGAATGAATGAGAATTTGTTTTCGATATGTTTTGAGTAGATGTGCGCGTGTACAATATGTATAAACGTATATAAATGAGAGCAACAGAAGGCATCCTGTCCCTAATTCAATGTGTCAATTGTGTAGCATCGTCGTCGTCATCGCCATTTGGTGGTTCGGTGGTTCGGGGTCTCTACAGACTGGCTTGCTGGCTGGCTGGCTGGAAGAAAAAGGGAGTTTGATTAATGTAAAAGCTGCCACTGATATGTCACACGCATGTCAAATTCTGACATTTGACATTTTGCAAGCGAGAGACGCCAACGCCGCTTGCATGGTGGCTGCCTGGTTGGATGAGCAGCACACACACACACATCCACACAGAGCCAAGCAGCAAAAACAACAAGAACATGAAGAACATTGCCAACCACCAGCAACCAGCTACCAGCAACAAGAAAGTTGAGTGCAAGCGACGAGTTTCTCGTTTGCTTACTTATTTAAAAATACATTGAATACATCGCGGGGCGTTAATACATCCGTTAGAGTGCCATTTTGTATGTCAGCCCAACCCCAATGCTCAACTTGTGACTGAGTCTGAGGCTGGGCAGACTCTGAGAGGATGACCTCCTTTGCCTGGTTTGTTTGCATCCCTTTTCCATCAGACCGTTTCCACATCCACATCCTGCGACTTTCTGCTGGCTTGCTTGCTGGCACTTGACAACGACGACATTTGCGCATAAAAAATGCAACATTATTTGACTGCGAATTAATGTTAAATTGTTGTAGAGGACGCTTTTCGTTCGGTTTGGTTCGGATGGGATCGGCTCGCTCCGTTGATGTGGGAAATGTCACATTGTGACAGGCGACACCGACAAGTGTACGCATTGTTGTTACTGTACAAATTTTTATAAATATTTAATTATATTTTGTTTCCATTTTCGGCTGCAGGTCGCCCCGTGTCCCCTTCCTCCTCTTGATAAACATTTGATTAATCACACGTATACAGAAATACATATGAACGAACTCGTATACAAAATTTAACATTTCACACTCGGGGGAAAGATCAAAGCAGGCTATAACAGTCCGTCAATTCGTCCATAGAACGAGGAGGCCTCAACTAGTCAGTGAGTGAAACTATTCGCGCATTATGTCTAAATAAACAAATAGAACGGCGCAACCGGCATCCAATCGAGAAACAGAAAAGGAAATTCATTCAAATCGTTTTGCTATCTTTCGATAGTGGGCCAAAGAACTTGAAGTTTTATTTCTGTTAGTAAAATGTATGGCGCTGTATATGGAGTGATGTGTGTGTGTGGGTGTAGAAAATTTATTTGAAAAACAATTTTCATGAAAAGTATGCGCATACAAAACTGACAGCTTTTGGTTTAAAGAAAAATCAACAAACCGCCCGGCATTATAAATTGCAATCTACTGACCCAAACATAATATTGTTTGTAAAAAAAACACATGGGCGTGATCCGTATGCTTGTGCTGAGCGGTTCTTGAGTGGATGGGAGGTATAAATAAATGTTTGTTTGCTATGGAATCTTAAGAATGACTCAAGACTTAACATTTCTTTAGCTATCAACATTTTGACATCAATTAAACTAAGTGTTGACTTAACGATGCAATAACAATTAATGATTGCAACAAGTACATACATTGCTTATAAGGCAATATATATTTTCTACACTTTACGAAAGTTTAGTTTAAGAATGTAAACTTTTAATAAATTTGAATAAAGCCTATTTAGACAAGTTTAAATGTTCATTATATTCTAGCTGACTGACTAAATTATTGGTAATATTAGGTTGCGCAAACATGAACCGAGAGAGATGGAAAGGATGAACGTTCTCAAAGTCTGACTAATACTGGAATTCAACTTATTTTCCAATTGGTGTTGCAAGTTACTTAAAGGGTAAGATCAATGTTTCGCTGTACCATAATAACTCTTCGATATTACACATTGACCCTGGTTTCTAAGCAACATTGTAGTACGTATATTACAAGTCAGGTCAATTGTGGCCCCTTCGAGGTTGCACCTGTCGCCACGGCATTAATTCACACATTTACAAAGAGTGCAACAATGTGCAACACAAATGCCGGCAGAACGCTGGCAACATCATTCTCATTAGCAAAAATGTTGAGGCTGCCGACATGCCAAAAAGTGCAGCCATCAGGCATACGAGTATTTACGACTCCAATGGCGGCCGAGACGGCGTCGCATCCAGTGGCCACCAATGTGAGTTACGTTCGGTGCGTGGTAATGTGGCCATCGCTATCGACACCATCGATTGCTGGTTGGGGGAAATTTATGCGCAGCGCTGCGCCAGCTAAAATCAAAGCCAAGTGCTCATAAATAAATATCGGCCGAGGAGGCTAATTCAAATGCGATTGTGGGTGCAAATGTATGTATGTAGTGAGCTCTTGGATAAGTGATTAGTTATTCCGAGTTTAGTTTGCCATCATTTTTGGACTAGACATGCTGCTCTTCTTTGTTTTGGTTTGGACTTAAGTTTTTAGTGTGTTTTTGGCTTGAACAAAAAATGTGAATGTGTCTCGCTTGTGTTTAGTGGCTTATAATTTGCATATTAATTACATTACTGGCTATAAGCTGAACTGTGCTGAACTTTAGCTTCGACAGCATCTAATCTGTAATGCTAAGAAATTAAAAAAAGATTAATTTAAAGCGATCAGTGAACGCCATTTGCTCATTAGGCAGCCGTCGCTTGGGAGCGGATCGGCAAACGAGCTCGGCACTTTTTTGGTTTTTGCTTTTTGATTTTGGTTTTTCGAAGGCTAATCAAAAATTTAAATGAAGCTGCAAAGTTCCGAAACTAAGTTGAAATGCTTAACTTTTTTTCTTTTATATTTTTCTGATTTTTTTTCGTATTTTGTTAAATTAATCTCAACTCAAAATTAAAATACGCAAACAGTCGCCACCTTTGAGAAACAAAATAACAAACGCCAAAAAAAAAAAAAACTTTGTTAAGCTATTTTAGCGTGCCATCACCATGTTTTCTTTTGTTTATCAAAGTCACATGGCAGCACTCTTATCAATAGTTATTACAATTCTGACTGAGAAAATGTTATGCATTAAAGCATGTCTTTTTGATATATTTCACCATTTGTCCATGCGCTAAATATCTGCGTACATTTAGATGTTTATTACCATAATAAAAAGAGTATTTAATTGTTAGTTTCCCAAATAAAATTATTTATAATTTATGCTCGAATTTTGTACCCAATGCATTCTGACCTCGCAAAAACCAATTCAATATGTAAATTCGCAAAAAAATATATAGGACTTTTTTAATTAAACTTGACGCATCCGAAAAAAAAAAAAAATTAGAGTAAATGACAGAAGAAAAAAGCTTGAACTAAATCACAGCTGCAGTTTTTTAATGTTCATCGATCTTGGCGATCAACCTAAGTTGGTATTGTCATCCATAACGAATGATTCTTGAATAACTAGAGTCGAATCAAGTTCACGTTCCCAATCTGCATAATTTGTTTGTAAATCTGTAAATCGAATCAAGAATGTTTAACATTTGACTTTTAAATGACGATTTGGCTTAATACCGAACTTAAAATGTGTTACTCTTTATTGGGAATAAGCCGTGACGAGATTGATTAGGCTATTGATAAACAAAGATAACCGAACCATTATAAAATTAATTTTTTTCTAAGAGAATAAGTTAAGCTTTGGTTTTTTAATATTTTTCCACAATTCTTTGTAGCTTAAGTTAAAAATATAAATATATCAAATTCTATTTAGGCTCTTCATTCTCTTGAATGGATTTCAAATGTTTTTCAGTTTTTCTCTAGTAAACTCCATTTCTGATAATACTTTAAAATGTAATCACTTATTATTTGACATTATTTACATTTTACTGCTCATTTACTGGCATTACATATGAATTATGCTAAGAAAACCACATCGTGACAATAGTAGCAAAACAGCCAATAATTTCACACGTGACACGGATACGGATGCGGATGTCGATGCGTATGCGTATGCGAATGCGAATGATGATGAGGCCTGACCCTTCTCTGCAATCATCCCAGAAAGTCAACACCGTGATGAATAGCGTGCTAATTGTTGACAGACAAGCAGCCAGCCGAGCACATGAATGTCAAATGCACAACAAACACATTATACGAACGACATTTTTGATTGAGATCATGCTGGGCAAGGGGACAAACTGCCTGGCCAAAAAGGATACAATACGAATAAATATGTATACTACCTAACAACGAATACAAAACAGTAGACAATGCAGGCGCAATCCTGCTGCTGTTCTCCTCATCCTTCTCCTGGTGGTCGCATAAGTCTGACATTGAGCCGCGTAACTCGTCATCATCAACATCCAGCCAGCCAGCCAGCAGCATACTTTCAGGTTTACTTATGTATGCGTACGATTATCCTACAAATATATATAGTATAACTTACCCTTTTGGCACTCATTTCAGCTGCTGCATTCGAAATTGACTTTGACTTTTCTGACAATTATTAGTTTAACGCATGTTCTGTTTGCGCCTGTTTCTTTTTTGCTCCCTTTGCCTCTTTTATTTGGACCTTTCAAGCGCGAAATTGTTTGTTGTTGTTCTTGTTGCCTGGCACTTTAATTCAAATGCATATGGCCAGGGTTATGGAAGAAGGCCAACCAGGCTGCTTGTTGTTCTTGTTGTTTGAACTTCCTGCGATTGTTCACAGTCTCGCTTCTGGCTGACAGATCTGTGACAGCCAGAAGCAACTGGCAACTGCCACTAGCTCTGCTCGACTCGTCTCGTCTCGGCTCCATGGATCATGTGGGGTGGCTTGCTGATTGTACTTCCTGGCTGCTGCATTTGATGGATGCCACTTTGGCCATTGTTTGTAAAGTGTTAATGTGCTGCCGTATTTGCTGCCTGCGGAAATGTAACATTTTCTGCATGGCTTGGCCAACTCAATGTGGCCTATTGAAATTGATAATTTTTTTTTTCTTTTCGGCATTCCACGACCGCGGCTGTGAATTCGAAATTGAAATTCACCCCAAGGAATGAAAATGTGTTTATTTTCACAGATTTACATAATATCCATGGCGTGTCCTAGACGATTGTCCCATAAGAGACCCTCTCTGAACAATCTCTCCGTTCCTTAGTAAACCAAAGACATGTGCAATGTGCCCGGCTTGTCGCCGATTGTGTGAAAGTCAGTGCGAAGAAAGGGCAACAAAATGAAAGCAAACGCAGGAAAGCAGTCAAATAAAAGAACAGCACAAAACAGAACAGAACAGACCAGAAAAGAAAGAAAGATTTAATGTCGACTTTAGGTGATTTATTACCAACAAAATTGCGTCCAGAGCATCGTCGTTTGAGTGCAACGCAGCTCGCAGAACGCGGGGCTGCAACAATATAGAAATGGAAATGTATAGAAAATAGAATGAAAACGGGAAAAGGCAATGCCAATGGCAAAGGACACACAACAAGCGGGAGCGAAAGAAACAGAAACAGACAATTTGGTTCATTTCAAATGTCAGACAAGGAGCTGGAGATGGAGATGGAGAAGAGGACAGAAAAACGGAGTCGGAGACCTAAACGCGGCTGGGATTTTAAGATGGAACTAATAGCATTAAAAACTTGCGTAAATGCAGCAAGATAATTTCTATTTTTGAGGGTGTGAAATGTATACACACACTCTTACACACACACACTGATACAATCCAGGCCGTGGCACGGTGAAAGTCATTTCGGGGTCGAGAGATACAGAAAGATTCAAAGTACACAAGAAAAAAAGATAGAAGTCTGTCTGCGGGCAGAATGAAGGCAGCGTGAGAAATTTGTTGCTGTTTTTAATTTCTTTTGTATCGATGCGACGATTTCGATTTCATTTTCGCTTTTGTCGCTTGTCTAAAATTGGATTTATTTCTATGTGCGCGTGTATGTGTGTGTGACTGTGACTATGTGTGTGGGGGCTTTACTGAATTTAGCCCAAGCAATAGATCAAAATCTACAATTCGCCTTTGTCGTCTAATGGGGCAGACTATTTGGACTGTACTACACACTTACTTACTTAAGTAGGGGGTGTTGTCAGAGCTGAGTATATCCATTTGATATATTGTACAATTGGTATACGAAGTAGAATTCAACATTTAGAATAAAAAATGTAATAACTTAAATGGTTTTGCTTTGTGTTCAATTAAATATTTATTCCATCTGCTGCGTATCTGTTAGATACATGTGCACTTTGTACTGCCATCGACCCCACTCAATTATTTATTTTGCTTAATTGTTGCTAATTAGCTAATTATATAAAAGGTAGCGAAAATAAAAATTTGAAAAGTCTATCTAAGTGGATGTGACAATTTTAGCACAATTTAGCTTTTAGTCGGACCTCACCAAATAACTGACAATCGTTCGGACCAGCAGTTAATTAAAATGGATTTGCAGTCCAAATGATATTAATGCGTTATGGTAGTAAATATCCCTTTCTCAGCTAATAATTTTATTTTTATTTTTATGGTACTAGAATTTCGTAATAGACTTTTTTACAGTCTAGTTTTGAAAGACAATTTTCAAACTGATGAGAATCCGTTATAACAATCTGATGAAACTTTTAAATGCTTTTCTTATGAGTAAACTGAATGTTTTTTATACCCTGAACCCATTAGAAATTTGTAAAAGGGTTTCTGCAAAAGTATGTAACAAACAGAAGGAAGCATCTCCGACCCCATACAGTATATATATTGATCAGCATCAACAGCCGATTCGATATAACCATGTCCGTCTGATCTTCCGTCCGCATGTATGATCTCGTCGATCTCAGAGACTAAAAGAGCTAGGACTCCAGATTTGCAAGTACAAGTTTGTTTCAAATTTTCGATAACTCTTCCCGTTTCCGATATCCATATATGATTGATAACAAAATCTTGAATTTGGAAAACTTGAAAACAGCGTTTTTTATACCCTGAACCCATGGAAAATGGGTAAAAAGGGTATAATGGTTTTGTGCGAAAGTATGTAAAAGGCAGAAGGAAGCATCTCCGACCCTATAAATTATATATATTCTTGATCAGCATCAACAGCCGAGTCGATATAGCCATGTCCGATGTGATCGATAACAACAAAATCTTGAATTTGGAAAACTTTTTGATGCAGTTTGAAACTTAGACAAAGTAATGACAATCTGTGAAAATCTGTTTATTGAAATCGGTTGAGAAACACCGCAGATATGGAGCATTGAAATTAAGAAAGTATGCACTATACGCGTACACACACACATACTTGCAATCACTGACTGTACACTTAAAGTATGGGTTTCGGGGTACAGTGTAGTCGGGATTTCTCGACTAGAGCCTTCTTCCTTGTTTTTTATTGAAATCGGTTGAAAAACATCGGAGATATAAATCATTGATGTTAAGAAAGTATTCAGGTTATATTGATTGAATATGTTTTGTGAGTATAAGTAACTAGACTACGTTTGAATATCCTGAATTTATTTTGATTTATGTTTGAATTTCAACTTGACTTTTCTTTCTAATTGAAGGAAGAGCGTGGATTGATTAAGTCATTTCTAAGTTGTTCACGTGAAATTTGCGACTTTATCTATTCTGATTTATGTCTTTTAATTCAATAAAGAAGTTTTTTGTATTTTAAATAGAGCACTTAACATCAATTAGAATTTTATAATTATGTAAGCCCGTGAATACCAAACAATATTTGTAAAGAATTTTTTAATATGGCATTACACTACCTTATGCAGACTTATTAGGTGCTTTAATATTAAAGTGGCCTTGCTTTTCACCTACATACACAATCTTTTTATTTTGCCCACGCATCAGTTCGAAGTCAATGTTGCCGCCGCAATGAGGTTCAATCAATTCCACATTACTTAAAGCCAAGTAGATCAAATGCCAAAAAGGGCAACAGAGTAAAAGCCATGACAGGAGGCAAGGTGGGGTATAGAAGGGAGCTGATGACCAGCTGCTCAAGTAAGCATACATGCATACATACGTATATGAGGGAAGCAAAACGAACGGAACGGATGGCAAAAACCAAATCCCACTAATGTGCTTAAATAAATTTTGCCAGCGTTTAAGCCAATTAGTCCGTCGGACATTTTACTTCTTGTCAACTTTGGTAGCACAGGCCGCTTTTGGTCGCTTCTGGGGTCGGCTTGTCGGCTTGGTTAGCTTGGTCGGCTACTCGTGGGTTTTGGCCCACTTGCTGCTGCTTGCTCCATACGTTGCGTTGGCTGGTTGCTGATTCTGCTGACAATGTAGCTCGGGGTTTCTGTTTCTGCTAGCTTGTTTTTTTTTTTTGTTCGTCCTTCACTTTGTGTCCCCTCTCTCACTTTTGGGTTTGTGGAGCTATGGTGCTTATGCAGCAAATATCCGTGGGATTAAAATTGTATGTGTGTGCCGCGCGGTCTCTTCGTCGATGTCGTCGGCTGCCGCTTTTCATGCCCTTTTACGCATTTTTTGCCTTTTTTTATGTGCTTTAGCTTCTTTTTTCGGGATTATTGAAGTGCAATTAAGCTAAAATGTCAACGTGAAAAAAATTAATCGTTATACTACCCTTTTTATGGTTTCCCCTTTGGGCCAGTCCACCCATCCCCCACCCTCTCTATCTCTCCCTGCCTGTCTATCGCTGCTGGTCTGGTTATCTGCTGCGTTTCATCGCAAGTTTTACAAGTAAACTCATTTACCGGCAGGTTGCCGCCAGCTTGAACCAGAGAAAGAAGCAGATGATGGGTCCTTCCTCTTAGCTTGCAATTGCAGAGCGGACAAGTTTTTAAAATCTAATTCATGTACATGTCAAAAATTGGCTTGCATTATGAGAGGCACCACTGGGAGACACCAGTTGATGATGCCGCCGGCTGCTTGGCAGACCAAGCCAAACGCAACCAAACCCAACGACTGTTTGTCGTTCACGTCGCCGTAATGATTTGTAATTTATGAATTTCGGTCGCTGCCAAAGGCTATCAGGGAAAGACAGCGTGCGTCTTCTTCATCTTTATCTTCTTCTTCGTTTTTCATTTGGGAGCAATCTTATCAGACCAAAATCCAACGAGACTGCAATTGTGTTTGCCCACTGCATCGCCAATGCAGGCAAAGTTGCCAGTTTCTGGTTATATTTCTTCTTCTTTTGGTTTGAGTGCTCGGACTTCCATATAAACAAATGCCCCGGCAACAACATCAGCAACAACAACAACACCAACAATGTCGCTAATCGTCGAGTTAACATTTTATCGCTACTGTGCTGGCACTAGGCAAATATGTGTTCTGTAAAACTGAAAACTGAAGCAACTCAAATATTTTCATGTTTGCCATACGGCTCAGTCCCGGTGACAGATTTGCGGCCCAGCTCTGGTCTACGGGGCTCGTAAATCTCAGTTGTTGGTACTTCTATTTTGAAACTGTAGGTGTTTGTATGTGTGTGCTACCATGCTTACCTTACCCACTCACTCACTCACTCGCCTATTCGTTCACTATACAGTGTTTTATCACAATGTATCTGAAACTGAAAATGTGTTTAGTACGCAGTAATTTTGTTATCTTGGCAGCGCAGCGCACGACGCGTCCACCGTCGCTATTTATACAATACGAGCCTTGTTGTTTTTTTTTGGGCAATCTGGACGACATGTGGAAGCGAGCCGGTTATTGGGGGGGGGGTATTAGTTGGGCTCCCCTTGATATCTGGCTATCTAGTCTATCTGGCAGCAGCTATCTCCAACCGCTCTAGTTTGTTTGTATGTACATATGTATGTGTGTGTGTCCATGACGTTGTCGCATTCGCATTGTCGCATTATGTCAATGATGACAGCAGCGCCAACACAGCGCCACATGAATGCAGTGATTGTTTAGCCGGTAATTATTGGATGACGACCAACCCACCAACCGATGATCACTGACACACTGCGGTGGACTGCAGGTGGAGGGAGTATCGGGTGTACTTTATTTTATTAGCTTAGCCAGGTATGTGGCGTGGGAATTTTGCGTTGACATATCTGGATGGCATCTTATAATTGTGCGTTGTTATTAAAAGGCAGACAACACCCTTGAAGATCTAAAGAAATCCATTTCTATTTTTGAGAACGCATTTATAGAATTATTTGTGAAAACAAAAAACTTCAATAATAATAGATTATTCTTTTACAGTTTTGTATGTATTTAAATATTCAAAGAAGAATGTAAGATATCTTACATTATTCGTGGCTGTATGCCCTTTAAAATATTCTTATCAATTACCTTAAATGATAGCCTTCAACTTATATATTCAAGAACGAAATCAATTGCCAATTCAATTCAATTTTTTAAATATTATATTTGTATACCTTTATTTAAAAAGAAAAAAATAAAACAAAATATTATAATTTGTATGTATAAATAGTTTTGTAAACACCCGACAATATAAGACGATTTGTGTCGAATGTACTCGAAACCCAAAGTATTAAAGCCTATCTAATTTATAATCTAGCGTGTATAAGATATGCAATAAGATACAAATATTTCTCCAAGTCTATCCAGGCAGGCAATCCTTGTTTTCCAAAAATAATATTAAAAGTGTACATGTAATTTAATAAATGTCAGCCTCACACATTATACCCCTTGACTTGCTTGCTGACATTGCGTATGTCACGCCACATTTTAAATAGAAATATAGCCATCAAGTTGCCATCGTTTTGAAGCACCCACACACCCAACTCCAAGCTTGTAGATCATAATCAGCCAACAGATATGAATGTGTAGTTGTTGTGTGATGAATTCGCGCTGTTCCAACGGACAGCAGACATAATTTTTTTTGCACCTAACAAATAACGAGGAACGACCAAATGTCCAAATAGCGCCAATGCCAAGTTATCAGAGTGGGGCCATCAGGTTAGTAGGCCCGGCCAGATAGCCAGGTGATGATATTTAGTTGACATCAGACTGGCACTCTGCCCTAAGGGCAGCTTGTCTTATGACTGGCAGACACGCATATCAGAAAGAAGACCGAGCCACTAAAATCACGTGTCTCAATTGTTTTTTGGCGATTTAAATGGGCCCAAACATGGAAATATCTATTAGCCGCTTGGCTTACATGGGCCAAAAGCTCTTGGTGGGCTGGGTTGTTTCTGTGTGTGGGCTGAGCTCGGGTTAGTTTTGTTTTTGGCTTGGTATGAATTAAATTTGAATAAAAAACCAATTCATCTTCGTTAGGAAATGCGTTGCGTTGCGTAGCATAGCGATCTCGCTGGGTCCGACCCAGAAAACAGTTATGACATTTGTGCGACGCCACTGAAAATGAAAATAAATGGAGAGCTGGTCAACTAAGTAACCGCAACGCCCACACAATAAAACACAGGGACAAGGACCAAATGCGAGAATAGAAAAAAAAAACGAAAATACGAAAATGGGTAATTGCTTAATTATGAAAATTCCTTTTGTAACGCCTGCCGACTGGCAACTCCTTCTGCCTTCCTTCTCTTACTGCGTGCGTGTAAAGCAATCTCCCGGAGTAGGAGGTTCCAGTGAGGAAATAGGTTTGGTACAAGCATTGGTGTTCAACGCATTTTAACAAGCAACTGGTCAACCATCTGGCCGGCACTCTAATTAAATTATCAAATATTCATACACAACTATCTCTGAGCTGTACATAATCGTACATACACTCGTGAAAAATCGCATTTCTTAGATTGAAATCGCTCCGAACATCAAGAAGACTAGTTGTCTTATTGATAAAGTATTTTCATAATGAATTTTGATGATAAGGAACGAAATCGTATATTTAGTTTATTTAGTTCTTTTTGTATTTTCCTTATCTATTTTTGTTTAGAGTTAAGCGAATAAAAACTTTAGCTCGTAAAAATATATACATTATGTTGGAAACTTCTTAGTTAAAGGACGATATTTTCCTGAGTGTACACATATTGAGTTGGCTGCTCATTAATTTTCATGTAATTTAGCTCATAGTTGAGCGACTGATGTGTCCCTGTTGTCTGACTGTGTGTGTGACATTTGTTTGCCAGCTAAATATTTTGTGACATTGTTTAATTGCCATGGAACGTTCGAAGTGTCCGGCGCCGGCAGCTTATCTTCTGATGATGAGCCCGATGGACATTTGATAAATGGACGCGTGTCGTTTGTTCATTCACTTTGCCGCCTGCATTTTGCACTTCAATTTGTTTACCTGCCTGGCCAGACCTGTCGCGTTGTCAGTTGGCGCTGCCGGTCTTTATTATATTCGTTTGGGATACCCAAAAAGTGTCATCACTGGCGCGTTGACAGCTGTCAAAATGCATCGCTTTTGCATGCGCATTGGCCAATAAGCCAATCGATAGGCGCTGACGATTATGGTGACAGCTTTTCCCTTCTCTCGACCACTTCTGTAAAAGCTCCAGCATCAGCTTCCATTTTGGCGCTCTGCGCAGTGAGCGCCTCTCAACATCTTGAGAGTACATCTACATTAGCATCCCTGAGAGAGAGAGAGAGTGCTGTGTTATATCCTTTGTTTACAATGACAGCATGGTAGTTTTGAGCACCAGCTGCTGCGATGCTGCTCCGGGCTGCAGGGCACCCACGGTGCCGAAGGCCCCAAGCATACTCTCCTGAGTGTGTGTGCGAATATTCCGGAGAGCAATGCTATATCCTGCCATCCCATTGTATCTCTTCGCAATATGTGTTTGTGTGTGCGTTTAAGCGAATGTGAGCGAGTGTTGAGCGCAAAGTGTCAACGCGTGCTTTGGCATTTTTTCGCTTGGCACTAGACAACATTTCGATGGAGCATATGTCCTGGCTAAGCTTATATGCATGCGATTATATGCCTTATATCAACTTGGGATCCCAAGTCACTCAATTCTTAAATCGAGTTAAATATTAAATCAAATTTGAATTATGTAAAATAAAAGATTATTTTTTTTTAGATAGGATAAGTTTAAAAATAAATTGGAGCTAATTTCTTTTAACCCTATTTTATTTATTTAATGGCATTTAATGTCAAAAGCTTAAAAACAATAAAAGTATATTCCTTCACCAAGATACTTGATATTTTTTCTATTAGTAAATATTCTAAGGATGTGCGTTGGCAAAGCACACAAATAAGTCAACATAGCCGAAGCTCCAGTTGGAGCTTTTTATTGTTTTCGGTTTTTAGACGCAGCAGCAATTGAAGAGCGTCCCACCGTAACAAAAGGGAGGACTGGGGCCGGTACTGCGCCCGGCGCCACCGCATCGCAGTGTACATGACACTCAAACGATGCTTGTGGGCTGCTGGTCGGGTTGAAAACTATTTTGGCCCGTGCGCTTTGATGCTCACTTCACTTTTTCTGTGTGTGTTTTTTTCTTTTGTTGCCCATTTTCTTTCCTCCTTTTGCAATTGCTTTGGCTGTTTGTTGTTGCTGTTGCTGTTGCTACTGCTGCTGCTTTTGGTACGTTCGATGGCGGCAACGTTTGGTCCTTGTGTGGCTGCTGGCTGCCTGTTTTGCTGTGTGTTTGCCCCCAGTTTGGTGAGCTGCGAGATTTTGGCTTTTGTCGCTCGCTCTGCTCTTTGACAAACGCGACGCGACGCGAGTGAACAGTCAGCCAACTTTTTGTTGTGGCACCGTATCAAAGCAAAAAAAAAGAAAACACACACAAACTCGCACGCAGCTATTTTTCTAAATTTTTCTAATCAAACACCCAAAAAACGAGTGTGCAAATCGGCAAACACGTTAATTGGCCACACAACGAAACAATATTTGTGGAAATAATAAAAAATAATATTAAGCAACGGTTCTCGTCTCTCTCATCACTAAAATCGAAACTGTCGTGAAATTAGAAAATTTTTGGTGCCTGTCGCCAGCCTCCCCGCGTCGTCCTTGTTGCCGTCGTCGTCGCCAGGGCTGGGACGCCAGCCATGTTAGTGCCACGCGTTGGGCTCCTCGTCGTCGTCGTCGTCATCCCTGTTATTGTTATTAATATTATTGTCGCAGCCACGTTGCCAGCGATGCCGTTGTCGTGGTCTTGTCCAGGATGCTGAGTCCATGTCGTCGCCGCTTAGTGAAACAATCTTGCATAGAAACGGCATTCCGGGTCTGGAATCGGTTTGCTTTCACGGGCTATTGGCCCCATTGGGTGCCATGTGGGCATGGAGCTAAGATTTGCCCATTGAAAGTGTTTGACTTGAAAGTGTAAAAGGCGCGCTCGAGTAAAGGAAAAATCGCGTACTCTTCTCTCACCCGTACCCGCACCCGCATCCTCAACCCGCCCCTGCACCCTACCCGTATCCGACACCCTTTAACCGTAGTCGCAATGTTTTAGTTTGAAAGGCTCTCACTTGCTCGCTCGCTCGCTCGCTCTCTCCGTGTCTCTCGCAGAGTACAAATTGTGTGTGCCTCTCTCTCTCTCTGTCGGTGTGTGCTCTCTGTGAACCGCTCTCCAAAGTTGACATGTTTATGTTTTGGCAACAAACGGCGCTCTCCGTTGCAAACTTTGACAGCTACAAATGTCAGCACTGTGGTACAAATCATCAACATTTAACTAAAACTAAAGACTGCCAGTTGGCAAACTAGATGGCAAGTGAAGTCTAAACAAATGGTTCCTAGCTAAAACTACACTGAATTAATAATGCACGATGACGCTGGGATTTGGCATGGTAAACTGATTGGTATGTTTATTTTTGCCTAAATTGTACCAAAAACAACAACATCTTATCGAGATTTAAAGTCTTAATTTAACTAAGGTTGTATACTTACTTGATTTTAATATGTCAAACTTATGTGAATGTTCTGTTTTCAGAAAACAAAAATATTGTATACCCTTGGAGTCATTAATAAATATCGAAAGTACATTGGATTAGCATTCCGTTAAACTAACGGATGGTTCTTAAATTGAATTTTAGCTCTAATAGCGCTTAACAGACAATATGCTTCGTAAACCCTACACCGGAGATATGGATCATTGAAGTTAAGAAAGTATGCACTATACGCGTACACACACACATATTTGCTAGCACTGACTGTACCCGTAAAGTATAGGATTCAGGGTATATATATATTTCTCGACTAGAGCCTTCGTACTTGTTAATATAATGGATTCAGAGAAGAGAAAGATACAATGAATATAGTCTACATTCATATATGCCACTCTAGTAAATTGAGGAAAGTAAAACAAACAAATGGGCTTTTTATTTGTTTCTGTATATAGCTCATCCGAACAGAGTGTATAGTAATGGGCACAGATCATTTGATACAGTTATGACTCCTGTTCTTTTTAAAAAGATCGGATTTCCGTCTCAAATTGCAGCTATCTAGGCCATATATTTCGACTTTGAGAGGTGTGAAGTGTTTTGTAAGTTTGCTGGATCTTAAATTAAATTTCATTAAGAACAACTACTAAAATTTTTAAGATTAATCGAAATAAATCATTGTCAAGTGATCAAAAAGGATAGTTACTTTGTAGAAAAGTGTATGTTTCACACTCCTTTTGTATGTCGCCTCCGTTTGGACTATTTTCTATGCATGCATATCTGTTGTTATGCAAGCTGCAATTGAAATTTTAGTCTCATAATCCAATCACCCACTTATCTAATATTGATAAGTGAACCGCACACAAAATCTAATTTGCTAGCCACGCACTGCTGACAATTTTAAATCAATTTGCTTATTACAA
Organism: Scaptomyza reducta; assembly: GCA_035044485.1. Lineage (NCBI taxonomy): Eukaryota > Metazoa > Arthropoda > Insecta > Diptera > Drosophilidae > Scaptomyza > Scaptomyza reducta. The sequence continues at coordinate 3,286,849 of JAWNNV010001315.1, read as the reverse complement.
ATGCCACACTATCCCCAGTGGCAGCAGCAGCAGCATTCCGCCCAAAACACACAAAACACGCAAATGTGTAAATATGTTCATGTATGCAAATTTACAGAATGGTAAATGCCAAACATTTTAAATGTCGATTTAAATGCAGGCGGGCGAGTTTTGCATTTAATTAAAAGTGCATTATTACGTACATTATTATATACATTATGATTATACTCACACATATGAACATGCATTCACTATAAGACAGTCAAACAGACGGCAGTAAGCTCGGATTGTGGGCTGGCCGAACGGGTAGGATCTGGTCGGTTTGGGACGTCTGCCTTATTTGACAGGCCAGACATTCATCAACACGAACGAATGGCGCACACAGCTCGTAACATTTGCACGAAAACTCATTATTTTAATTAACTTTCTCTTCACAAAACCATTTGGCTGCGGTTGCCACGGACATCGACACCGACAACGATACCGATACCGACACCGGCGACGGCGACGACGACGCCAGCCACAACGACAACAGCTCCGACCGAGTAGAGTCGGCGAATGTTATACGATTTTTGCCGCACTACTCTGGGATGTGCAATACGACGAGAGTGCAGAGTAGAGACGAGATGAGAGAGAGGCAGATAGAGTCCATGAGTGCAGGCAGCTCAGGCATCGCAGCTGCCTTAGCTTGGCCTCGCCTGCGGCTGTCCTTTATCCTTCTAAATCGCATTACTAACCTGTCATGTGAAATGTCAACCGTAAAGCGCTCGCTGATTGTTAATTTCACTTTTATTACCGCTGTGCTCCACACTGTCGATCCAGTTGCAGTTGCAGTATGTTGCTGTTGTTGTTACAGTTGTTATTGCTGTTAGCAACGCCATAGTCACAGTTGTCGCCATTTGCCCAATTGTCCAATTGACAATTGCTTTGTCTTTGGGCCGCTTTGGCAGTTGAAAGCCCGGCCAATAACTCTAAGCTCCAAAATGCGCATTGTTAGATTGACTTTAAGCTGCATTTAGGGATTCGTATTGTTGCCGTTCATTTTACACAGCCAGGCTACCATAAGGATTGTTTTCTAGTGGGTGGAAGTTCATTAGAAAGTATTTGTAATTCATCTTCATTCGATACAAGCAGTTATTACCAAATCAGTAGGAAGGATTACGTTAATTAATAATATCCAACAAAATTAATTACTCTGATACCCTGTATAGTTGTATTTTGATTTAAATTTTATTCATTATTCATTAAAAAAAAATTTATTATCTATTAACTTTCATCGCAAAATATTTTAAAAATACTTGATTTCAAATAAAACGAAACTGTTGTATTTTGATTCTTTAATAGCGTATATAAAACAAAATCTTTACATTATTGTCATACTTTTTTTTAATCACTAACTAAGAACAATCCAACAATTTTTAGGAAATCAGTTTTGCTTGAATTATCTGTGGGACTTATTTATTGTATTCACACTCAAAAAGAAATATGAGCTATCGATTTTTTGTCGTTTATAAAAGGTGTTATTTTCAAAACATACTTATTTTTGGGCAAACCCCATTGAAAATGGGTAAAAAAGGGTTTAGTGCAACAGTATGTAACAGGCAGAATGAAGCATCTCCGACACCATAAAGTATATATATTCTTGATCAGCACCAACAGCCTAGTCGATATAGCCATGTCCGTCTGTATGTATGAACGCGTCGATCTCAGAGACTATAAGAGCTAGAGACTCCAGATTAGCACGTATAATCCCTAGGCAGTACAAGTTTGTTTCAAATTTTCGATAACTCTTCCCGTATCCGATATAAATATGTGATCGATAACAACAAAATCTTGAAGTTGGAAATTTTTTAGAGACTATAAGATTTAATTACATTAACATGTTGGTGCTAGGGAGAATTTGTTGTACACCGTTTAGTTGATTGTTACATTCCACCTGGGGATTCCAGAGGGAGTTTTAACTGATGTATTTGGTACTAGGTCTTTTCACAAACATCAAGTCAGAACCTGACCGGCAGGAGTTGGGCAACATTTGGTCAATTGTCTCGTTAACAAATTGCAGGGCCAGAAGAGCTGCAGCTCATTTTCATAAATGCAACTCGCGCCCCATCTACTTGTTGTTGTTGTACGCTACATACTAGTCAGTGGCTTCTACTGTGGGTCACTGTCGTGGCAGTAGCGGAAATTGCGTCCTGCTACCGCCTCCAACTAGCAGTAGTAGTTGTTGTTCTAGTAGTGCTCTGTGTTAGCCAAAGAGCTAAGAGACCTTAGAGCTCAGAGCTTCACTCATGCGACGGCGTCTGTCACTGGTTATTCCCCACGGTGCAAACAAAGTGATTATACTTGGCCATTGTTCCCCAACTGCTCGTGGGAGAGCTGCGTGTACTGTTGGGGGTGTGTGTGGGAAAAGCGTGCGTGTGGTGCGGGCGGTTTATTAATTGAAATGTTAGTGCAACAGCAGCTAGTAAAGCAGGTCCTAAATAATAGATTTGTATCGAGAATTGTGGCAAGCAGATATTTGATGCTCATTAAGTAAAGTGGTTTTAGTTATTTGCCCCTAGCTCGTTTTGCAATTTATGTGCTTGGACACATAGCCACAGAAGACAACGTTGACTGCGACGATGACGGTGACGGTGACGGTGACGGTGACGGTAACGGTGACTGAGAAGCGAACGTCGACGCTGGCGGCTCAACAAAAAAGGTTAGAAGATGAATTGGGTCTCGTTTATTTTAATGCGCTGTCGCCGCAGTGGGTCGCACAGATGTCTCGGTCTTAGTTTGGGCTCACTTATTAGACATTAGCTCTCCAGTCCTCAGTTCGTGACTGTTGTTTGTGAGGCGCTTTTGTCCCCATTGAAAAACATTGCGATCCAATCTGAACCGATCCACAGTTTGTATTTTTTTTTTGTGTATTTTTTTCTGGTTGCCTTTTGTGTAAGGTGCACATTAGTAGTAATTTTTAATGGTTTACTTCTTTCGTCTACTTTGTTCGAACGGTTTCCTATTTAAATAGCCGGTGTGTTGTTGCTTGCTTTTTTTTGGTGTTGCTTCTCAAACGTTTTTAGTGGTTTATTATTTAAATGAGTAAGCTATTGTCCCGCTTAATTCTACTTATTCTCCAGATATCATTTCTGGTGTGTTCGAATTTAATCAATTTGATTTATTCTCTTAGTTCATATTGTGTTGAAAATATTGTACAAACGCATTGTGTCCATGCGTATCCATATCCACAACCACACTCAAAACCACATATCGTATGGCATTCAGGAAAAACAGATTTAAAAATGTATTTTTTTTTTTTTTTGAATTTTGTCTGCCGTTAAGAGGGGCAGCAGAATTAGCATAAGCAGCTGAGGGTTGGGCTCCGACTTTAACTCCAACTGGGGATCTGTTTAGGCATTGTTGTTGATGTTCGGCGGAGTAGGAGATGGCGGCGGCTCTAACATTTTGAAAGAGCTTGAATTTCTTATTGAATACGCATATATGTACATCTAAGTATGTAGAATATTTATTGCCGCCTTGAATCTTAGCTGGCACTTACATACACATATCAGAAGGCCATTTCAAGTGGAGCGCAAACTGCGTAACACATTACACATTGTCGTTTATAAAGTGTATAGTATAGTGGGTCAAATCCAACAATAAGATGGAAAGATCTATCACACATATGTGCCATAATAATAATAATAGTGGAATGAAACGTACTCCAAGCTGATTGTTCTTAAAGCAAATATGTATTCAATTATGACAATTCGAGACAATTCAAACAAATGTCGCAATATTAAATAATAAATTCTAAATTGATTAATAAGTGCATTGTGTGTACTTAAAAAAAAAACAGTCCTTAACCACTTTAAACAACAGTAAAAGTGCACAAACAACACCATAAAGTAAATAATAATGAAGAAATAGGAAAACACTAGGAAATTATCAGATTTTCGATTTATTAATACATAATGTACTAAAGTGTGCCTAAAATACCATAATATCCACTAAGAATGACTTTCGTTTCTCATGTCTTAATATCGCTAAAAGAACTAAGAAAGTTTTTTTTATATTTCAACGTATATTTTAATTTTATTTGTTATGAAATATATAGAAATTTTGAATTTACTGGATTGGAAATTAAAACAAAAGGAAGATGAGCAAAAGATCTAAAGATAAATATATGGATTAGGAATTCCAGTATGATAAATTTAAGTTCTGCATTTATTGAAGATCGTCCATTTCAGTTTTCCAGTTTAACGTTAACGTTGCTTTCACTCAAGACTTAAGCCAATCTAAAGACTGATCGAGTATTGGTAACAAGCTTAAATCAGCTACCAGATCCGCTTGCTACTTGCAGCACTTGCGGCAACACCCACCCACCAACCAACAGGCATTTAAAGCTGCAAAATTTATCTTGATGGTCAAATACAATTGGTGAGCAGCGGGCAGCAATGGGAACCCAGGCCAATATCTATCACAAGTACCACTGCACCACACCATTGCACCACAGGCACCACACCCAGTCAGCCCACTTTTGTTTATGAGAAATTACATTTGAACTGCAAGCAGCAGATGCCAATCTTATTAATGTTGCTTGCTGCTGCTTGTCTGTCCATTTGTCTGTTTGCCTTGTTTCTTGTTTCTGTTGTTGTTGTTGTTGGTAGTGTAGTAGTTGCATCCAATGCCTTGTCGACTAGCCAACATTTTTGCATTCAACATGAAGAGAAGCAACAACAGGAACAACATGTTGCCTGGAATCCCAGGCCGTTCCAGGCCCAAAATGTATCAAATTTCAATGCACAATCATCACAATCAAAAATAAAAATTCCGAAATCAACTTTTCTGTTGGCTTTTTTGCTTTTGCTGCGAGATCTCCGTTGTGACGATGACTGCAGCTTCGGCCAAAACTACAGAAACAACAACCAAGAGTCACACTTGGCATTCACTTTGCTGTTGTTGTTGTTGCCTCTGTGGCTTGTTGTTGGTAATATAAGATACGAAATCAAAAATACATCATTGCCAACAAGCGGCCAGTTGGCTGACTATACTCCAGCAACAACAATTCCCATCTACTACTACACTTAAACTAGAGGAAAAACAAAAAAAAAATGTTCTAAAAATGTACCAAAATAAAAAACGTAAATAAATAATTATAAACACAGATTGGAAAACTGAGTTAATGGTGTAATTTAGTAAAATATATATATTTTTAAGATATTATATATTCGTTCAACATGTTTGCATCCGGATGCTGCTAATGCAGCGCACAAAACTCAGTTTGTGACCTTAAATGTTTTGGATGCTTTCGAATCTCGTCTTCAGGGAGAGTTACAATATCCGAACAATTTGATAAATACTATTAAAAAAAAATCATTTACATAGGCTTAAATCGAAATCAAGTCGAATTTTTTAAATTTTAAATACAATTATAAATTATATTTTCAATTAATTATGCATTTATTTTAATGCATCCCATAGAATTCTAATCCGCTCATGGTAATTTGGAGTTTAAATATTTAATGGCTATAAACCTTTATCTTAATCCACAACTTAGACGATTATTTATTGGAATGAAGTTTTTTGCTTTAGATATTTTTGTTTCTGTGTGAACTTTGGAAAACATTCCTTGGCGCCTTTAGTAGTCAGTTTTTTTGAGTGCACTAAGATTGGCCATCGGCATCGGGCATCACACTGGCATTGGCACCGACATCGGCAACTTGTGGTCCTACTGCTGCGTCTCATGCTGCTCCCGCTGCCCCTTCAGCTGTTGCTCCACGTTCATTTGTCTGGGCAACGCTGATTGTATGCATGTTTCGCTTTTCTTCTGCCGCACGCTAAATGAAGTAAGCAAACGTTGATTACATGGCCTCAAGTGTGCGCCGTGTTCGCAGTCGCCTTGTCGAGGATCGAGGCGGTGGTCAGCGCTGGGAACGAATGGCAACCATTCGACGCATTGGCAAAGGTGATGTGTGAAGGGAATGGTGGGGGGATAAGAGGTGTGTGTCTGAGTAGCTTAGTATCTGCATGTTTGGCGCATCGCTCGTCGTTTTTAATGATGACTTCAAATGAGATGCTGTTTATATACGAACACATACATATATACGTAGCTCATGCAGCCAATCTGCGCCGTAAGCTTGGCCATAATAGACTTGATTTTAGCCTGATTAAATGAATGCTTTTTTCAGTCAGCCCCGTCTCGTACATACACTTCACTTCACTCGTTCCTGAAGAACACACTTCTGTGAGTGTGTGTTAATTTTTAATTAGAGTTGTACTGTTATTTGTTGTCGATGTGTCTGTGTTGTTGCGGATGTTGTTGTTGTTTGTTTGCTGGCTGATCAGCATAAAGGGTTAAGAATGCAATTGACTTTGTCTCGCCCTCTTGACTTCGCCGGCCACAAATTTGCAAATGCGATGGAGAGAGAGACAGGAGACAACCATATAAGGTGGGGCAAACCGAATGCAATGCTTGCCGATGGCTTTGCGATGCGACACAAAACAGCTACGACTCCTCTTTACAACTTACATGTTCTTAATTACAATAAAATGTTACAAGCTTAAGGTGAGGTGAGGCTACGTACAACACAACACAACACAGCACAACAGAACAGAACAGAACAGAACAGAATACAACAGGAACCCAACAAACAGCCACGACGCCAATTCCAGCCTCAATTGCAGTTTCCATGCTTCGGTTCACTTTGATGTAGGCAAACAACAATGGCTCGCAGCCAAGAAACCGAACCGAACCGAACCGAACTGAGAGCGATGGCGGCCCAACGAGTGGGATCAGCCCACAGACCATTTTCAATATTGTATTCTTATTATTATGAAATCAAGCAGCACCCCCTGTCCCCACCATTCCTGAGTCCGCGCCTCCACCTGGAGTATGATATGCATATAAATAAATAAAAAGGAAAATTGACAAGCTCATAAACTCGCTCGCGCCTAAGAGAAATTCAATCTTGTAGATACAAATGAAACGCAATCATATTTTATGTATGAGACTGACAACAACAAAAAAAGAGAAGAGAAACAACAACAAGCAACAGCAAAAAAATACAAATAATAATATTATAAAACTGCAAGATACTTACGAGTAGTATACCATACAAAATTGTATGTCCCTCACATTGTGGTCACTATGCATGTACAAATTTGTAAGACTGTGAGGCGTGTGTGCAAATTTGGTTAATTTGTAGGGTGTTTCACTGTTAATAATCGCGTGTTTTTGAAATATTGATTTTTAAGCGCATTATTAACTATTTTATACTTTTTTCCAAGATATACCATAGGGCAAAAACGGATATACAAGAAAGCCAAATGTGTCGTTCTTTTGTTAATCTTTTTTTTAATTATTATTTTTATTTTTAAAAAAATTAAATGTGAATATTATTAATTTTCATTTGTAAGCTAGGCACAGGAAAAATGTAGCAGAATTCCTTGGCTATACAATTTTTGTTTCTATTTCTTTAAATTGTTTTCATTTTTAAGTAGTTAAATATTTAAATATTATAGATATGGTACTTCTGTATTTAAAAATGGATACAAAAAAATATATATACATATATAATTAAATAAAATATCAACGGTTGGAATGATTAACTATAAGCTCCCTAACATTTATAAACATAAAGATGAAAAACCATATTGCATCCTGAGCAACCCTGTTGCACATGTGTGTTCTGTTTTTGTAAGTTTGAGTGCAATACCAAGCAGCCAGCAACGGAGCACTCCAACGAAGGTGTTAAGTTATGGCACAGTCCGCAGCTACACACAGCTGGGCATCCAATTTGCTGGCCACCACGCGTGCGCCCGTCTCCTTATCCAGAATTTAAGCATCCGCATCGCATTTCGCATTCGCTGGTGTTGTTTGTATGCATTGTGTTTTCTTGCTTTTTGGTTTTTTTTTTTGGAGTGCATATATGCTGGCAATGCTCACTGTCACCGGTCACCAGTCAACAGTCACCGTCACCGTTCACGTCACAGCTAAAGTAACATAGAGAGAGAGAGAGAGAAAGAGAGAGAGAAGAGGAGAAAACCACACGCCCTGTTTGATTTATTGCGCATTGTCAAATTATCCTTGATAAGTCATTAATATATTTTTTGGCCACTCGTTCTCAGTCCTCATTCCTTGTTCGTCGTCGTCGTCGTCATTAATGCCGTCTGTTTGTTTTGTTTTGACGTTGACTCTTGTGGCTAACGTTGGGTTGTTGTTGTTGTTACTGTTGTTGCACAGTTGCACAGTTGAACTTTAATACTCAACACTTTTAAACTCGCAACGCCCAATTCACATGACCATAAAAAAGCGCTAAGTAACCGTGGCTACCAGGGCGCCCCAAACACAAACACACACAACACACACGCATACGCATACATTGACTCGCATAATTTATGTCTTTACAAGCTCTCAAATGAAGTGGCAAATTCACACTTTTAGCCAGCCCGTAAAAATATAATAGTTCTTCGGTTGAGATTGTATGTAGTATGACTGGACCCAGAAATAACATCATCATAAAACTCAATTCACAAATCATAAATATAAATGAACGAACATGAATAGCAATCCAAAACTACAATCCAATTGCACGCCCAGCCACGACTACCCTCAACTCAACTCAGCTCAACTCAATTCAACTGAACCCAGCTCAACTCCACTCGAGTTGCAGTGATCATCGATCCATTTCGCATACAATAAAGCAATCTGATTTTCGTATCATAAACTTAAAATGCTCTCAGTCGGGCTTCAACATTTGCGTTTGCCAGCCGTAAATCTTGACTTCTTGGCCGGCCTATCAGCATGTACATGCAATCCACAAGCAGCAGATACAACGTTCTCTCGCCTTCGGTCTCTCCCTCTCTCTCTCCTTTTGGTCCAGTCGTTTCGCTCAGTGTTTGCGCATGCGCACGCGTTGCGCCAGTGTTGATAGATTTATGGCGCCAAATAAAATGCCTTAAGACAACAAACCAAATCACCAAAGAGCTCAGCTCAGTTCTATAGATGTACTTTAACAACCATCAGCCAGCCAAGGGGCGCTGGGGCATTAACTGAGTCTAGTTAATCAAATGGTAGATGCGAGAAGAAAACCGCACTAAACATGATCATTTGCGATTTTTACTGTGTGCCATATATGACTGGCAATATTGGTTTAACAACAAATGGCGCACTATGATTAAGCAATTTGAGCAATTACGAAATATTCGAACACTAAAATCATCAATTAAACGATGTGCATCATAAAAAATAATAATCCAAGATTGGTAAATGACTAACCAATTTATGATTTGACTCAAGTAATGTTAGGTCTTCAAAAGCTTTTCAAGCACTTAAGTTCGTTTACGTTTCAAAGAAATAGACTTCAAAATGTTGGATTTAAAAATAAGTGAACGCCAAATAAAATTGTTTTTATGTATCTTTTACATTTAAATAAGCAAGGCTAAGATAAGTTAAATCCATACCCTTAATTATAACTAGAAGATGGTAAAGGATTTAGTTATTTAATTTAATTAAAGTTTTATGAAGTGTTTGAGAAAATAGTACAAAGCACATTATTCTTCACATTTTAATCGAAAACTCATCGGTACTTAAACAACACCAATTTGTTGGTAATATCATTCTTTCGCAACAGTGTTTTTACGACCCATCATTTAAATAATAAGGAGCTTATTTACATTTAAAAGAAGCCCTAATTGCAAAAGTGCCGTAGATATTATATTTTTGCATCTTAACGATTTATGTATGCAAGCATTATAAGATTTATATAGCATAATGTGATAAAGTTATTATACTTTTGTGTCCGTTTTATAGGGTACAAACTTAGTTGAAACACCACATATCTTGTGGCATTCCCATTGCCTCCAGAGTATGTCTAATTGACTAACTTGTCGTGAATCGCGTTTCGCAAACACACACAATTTGCAAATCGCGTCCATAATAATTCTCGGTTACGATAATTAGTCGCAATGCGATTATAAAAGATGGCTGTCCTCCGGCTTCTGGCTCCCCTTGGTTCTTCTGAGTGCTCCACAAGTGGGGCCTACGGCGACGGGGACATTGCGCATGAGTAACGCGCCACCAGCCCAAGATTTATGGCCACAGTGCGTCCACACGAGACCAAGGATAGGGGCCAGGCAAAGGGAAGGCACTACACTTAAAAATAATCGCCAAGCGAGTACGCCACTTTTAGAAAGTATTGCAGGAAACGCACAGTTTGTTTTTCTGTCGGTAGGATTTCCAAAATATATTATATTATACAACACTCTTTTTAGACGAGAAACATAAATCAGTTTTAATAAATTTAGATAAGTTAAATGAGCTCAGCAAAAACATTTAACATTTTATCGGGGGCTTGAATTTATTTCTTTCAAAGCAGTGTTGAATTGTTAATTGAGTATTTTTGAGAATTATAAATAAGGATAGAATTTGCATGTACAAAACATTATTTTATTTTGTTTTTAATAAATATTTTTTTGGCTGTCCAAATTGATTAACGGTTTGATGGCTTACACAAATCTAGTTGAGACTTTTTCTGAGTGTTGCATTCCTTTGAATGGCGACAACATCGTTGACGTTCATTTGGGGCCGAGCGATCTCTGGTCGCTGATCTGTGGCCAGATCTGTGGCGGCTCTAAGCGCGCACGCTCTTGTAATTTATGCGCTCGCCCGCTGACATAATTGCGCCAAGAGTGTGAATGGGTGGGTGACAGGGGGCGGTTGCGGGGTTGTCTGGCAAATTGATTGAAAACTTACAACAACTGCAGCACAAATTATGTCCGCGGCATTGAGCGACATGCAACGATGGTCAACAACGGCGAGGGAAAATTTTATTAAAAATAATTACACCTTTGTAGTTTGTCAATCAAACCGTTAACGGGGCCAAAAATATAAGCCAACTCTTGTTGTTGAAAAATCGCTACAACATTTTTCGTTGACTCAACGCCAGACAGTATATATGAAAACATATATATATATATATAGTTCTCGGGCAGTGAGCAAGTCGCGTAAATCGTATTTGAGCCTCTACTGACATGTCGCAGGATTATGTTGTCAATTGGTTTTCAGCCATGGAGCTGGCAACGCCTCTTGTTGATGTTGTTGTTGGTTTTGTTTAAGCATTGCAAAAATATTGAAATTATGCGTTGCTTGTTTGTGTGTGCCCAGAGAGAAGCTCAGCTCCCAGCTTAGTTTGCAATCTCAATACAATGAGCGCATTTTGATGGATTTTCAATTTACGATGCAAATGCAAATCCTGCCCTCAGCTCCCTGTGTAGGGTCTACAATTAACAAGCATCTGCGGTGTTAATAATGCCACCAAGCAAAATGCTTGATTGAATGCCTAGCCTGGCCTCAGACTGGCTTTCTGGCCAATGCCAAACGTCGAGGTTGATGCTGCCTGGACATTCCAGCCAATAAAGATAATTTATGTATACTCAAAAGTGTGATGGGGTCTAGAGTAGTACATTCTGGGGTGAGGATCTCGTTTGTGTTCAACTGAGTGTTGCTGCGTCACTTAATGGCCGGCACTGATTACTGAACAACTCAGTTCTTGTTGCTGTTGCTGTTGGTGTTAGTAGGCCTGGCCAATAAGTCAATCAGTTGTCTACGCTGGGTGTTGGCTTAAGTGATAAGATTGCTAAAGAGTGATATGCAATTGATCTTATCAATGATAGAAGTTAAACTCAGAGGGAAGGATAAGTGTTTAAAGTTGTGTCCTTTCAATTAGGCCAATTAAAGCTGTGCGAAACTTGTACGTCGAAGCAATCTTAAAAACACTTTTAATGAATACGTTGAGTGTCATTGCAAACATACTTATCATTTATATATAATTTTATGTATGTCAGTAAGTTGTGTATTTCGCTGTTGGCAGGCTAAGTGAACGTAACATGTTATTTATAAAATATGCCAATTAAGACTGCTCGAAGTTTTTTGCTAAAGCAATTTTACAACGTATGAATTGAATGATAAATGGGTATTGGCAAAGTTTAAGAAAAACTTTATTACTAGTGTATTTAAGGCATGAAAATTTACTTGAAACTTTGCAATAACTGCAATTATCGAAGCGTAAAGAAGAATTTCATTTTAGCGTTATTTAAATGTCCTAACGCCAATTGTTCTGCAATTTTAAGTTAAAATTAAATATGCATTTTATGTTTTATATTAAGCTTACCATATTACGAATTAGAAAACATACCACAAAAAGACGAGGAAAACAGTATGAACAAGTAAGAAAACTCTATTCGGGAGACCTCGACTGGGATATACCCTAACACGTACATTCTTGCACACTACTGCGCTAATGAATGTTAGTCATTAATCGTCAATATCACAGGCCCTCATCCCTTTTCACAATATTTATTATTTTGTCTCAAGTTCTTAAATCAATTTTCTAATTTTATGGTATCGGTTACATGTGTAAATCGGAAACCGGAAGAGTTATTGTTAATTAGTAGAGTTTATATTCCAAATAAATATAAATGTACATATAGTCTCTAATTCTAAGATCGATTGCGTTAAAACATACCGAAAGACAGACGGAAGGACGGACATTTCTTAATCAACTGAGCTGTTTATGCTGATCAAGTATATATACATATTTTTTTTTAAGAGTCGGAGATGCTTCCTTCTGTCTGTTCAATAGTTTTGCACAAAACCAATATACTCTTTCATCAATTTCATGAGGATAAAAATGTTATAAGCTAAAGATGGTCGCCAAATTTGACGGAAACTTAAACTTTATTTAATTGAGAGTTGTTATTTTTTTAAATACATGTATTTCTGGCAAAGTATATATGGCAAACTTTTTTTAGATCTATAAAAACTGATTGGAAATTACACATGATTTCATTACGTTCCTCAATAATCATTTTAAGTAGTTTACATTATTCGAATTGAATAAGATCTTCAAAAGAAACGCTAGACAGATAAATATATGCATACATAAAGATAATGTAAAATTGTTCATTTACACGGATGTTAACAAGCAATGACAAGAACTACTTTCGCTGTTGTTTTCCCACTTAAGCTTTCAACGATTCAGTCACAAAATTGCATTTGCCAAAAGTGCAACATGTGTCATAATCAAATCAAATTTGATGCACGTGAAAATGCATCACAAAAATATATTTCCATTTTGTTCATGTTGCTCTGTTTGTCGTGCAATGTTTGTTGCTTGTTGCACATGGCACGCTGCTCAGTCCTGTTGGGCTGTAAAAATGAATCGTGTTGATGATGACGAGGACGACAACGATGATGATGATGACGATGATGGGCCGATACCAATAGCCATATCCATATCCATATACGTAATTGGGCACGCGATGCAATAAAATTGCCAAAGCCAGCCAAACTGCACCAACGGGGAGCGTTGAGGCTAGCGTTGAATAGAGGGGGAATTTGGGGGCTTGGAGCTCACTTTTGCATTTACAGTTTGCATATCATGGCAATGACGCAAGCTGTCAACTTCCCGCGGTGTTCATAAAAGTCTTGTTTTGTTTGATTGTCGCATAGCTCATGCACACACACACACACAGTTGCTCGGACATCCACACACACATGGAGAGTCATTGCATTTGCATTGTTATCTCATAGATACGGATGTCCGACCGCCAGACAGCAACGAACTCTCAACGATTCCCGTTGTTGTTGTTGTTGTTGGGTCGCTTGGGTTTTGGTTTCCAGTTTTGGGTTGACTGGATGCAAATAGTATCTATCAACTGCATATTCCGGTTGTTGTTGTTGCTGCTGATGGTGCTGTAGCGGCACTTATCACTTCATTGCAGTTTTATGGCGCGTCAAAATTGATGCTTAACGGTTTTTCGCGTTTGCCACATTTAGAACCCGTCGCATTCGCAAACCTAGTTCCCACAACTTTTTCACGTCTGTCTCTTTGTCTGTTCGGTTCGCCTGGTCATGGCCCAAGTGCCAATGTGTATTTGATTTTGATGTTTGATTTGTCTGTGGGTGGCTATTAAATGTTGCAACTGTTGCACGTGCAGCATACAGTTATTATCACTTTGAGTTGTTTGTGTCTGCACAACAGTTTGGTCATCAGTTGCGTTTCAAGAATATCAATGATATGCACTTATTCTGTTAATTAATCTATTTCGAATGTCTTAACACTCTTACAGACACAAGCTTGTCGATTTAAAAAAATAACAAGTAAGTAGGCTCTAGTCGAGAAATCCTGACTAGACTATACGCACTACTATACTATACTATAGATCCATACTTTAAGCGTACAGTCACTGCTTGCAAGTATGTGTGAATGTGTGTGTTTCCGCGTATATTGCAAACTTTCTTAACTTCAATTCTCCATATCTCCGGTCTTTCTCAAACGTATTCAATAAAATTTTCACATATTGTCATTATTTCGTCCAATGTTTCAAACTGAATCATAAAGTTTTCCAAATTCTAGATTTTGTTGATATCGTTCACATGTGTATATCGGAAACGGAAAGAGTTATCGAAATTTTGAAACAAACTTGTAGTGCCTAGGGATTAGGCGAGCTTATGTTCCAAATCTGGAGTCTCTAGGTCTTGTAGTCGCTGAGATTGGAACATTTTTTCAAACCCGCGAGTTTAACAAGATTTTCTCTATTAGAACAGCACAATCCTATAAGCTTGTTTATTAAAATGTAACTATTGTTTTTATATATTTATAAGTCATCAAGTTGTCACTATGCTATCAGTGTCTAGTTAAAGATCGATATTCTTAATTGGTTGTTATTTATTCTATTTTGGGTATTTTTAGGATCCTTTAAAAAGCCAATAAAATACTTTCCTTTATCAATTTCCAAAGTATATTTTGACCTAAACCTATTTCAATATATTATTACTTTTTTCACAAAATTCCCATCCCCTTAAACCTTATCGAATGTTTTACTCTAAATTTTATGTTAATTTACATCTCCAATCAATCGCCCACGCACGTGATAAGCCTTATCAGCTAAAAGCATTATGAACCTTCACCGTTTCTATCTTGTATTGTATCTCAATTTTCCGCTCTTTAGAGCGAGGATGCACGTTCAGTTCCATTTTGCTCCGTTGATTTTATTACCGATTTCTAGGTGATTTTTATGCCCTAACAACAATTTGAGAGGCATTTTTACGACGATACAAGAATAACTTCAGGCTCAACTGAAGCGAACAAACGATTTTCCCCAACTTTCCAACCAAACAGTGGACTTTTTACGATCGTTTAATTGAATCGTGAACAGTTCTATTTGGTCATTTAACAAGAACGCTTTGATTGGGGGAATCAGGCGCATAAAAATGACCCCCTCAGCAAGCAAATGAGGCTGTGAAATATGCAAGAGGTTGACATAAAGTCATAAAATATTTATATGCATGACAGAGGCATAAAAAACAAGCGTCATTAAAAGCTGGCGACAATATTAATATGATTATTATTGTTTTATTTTATTCCTTTGAATCCGTGAAACCAAAATTGAGTCACTCTACTTGCTCCTCCCAAGGAGTCTTCAATTTGACGTTGTGAGTTGAAAGTGGCAGATGAAACTAAAAACTGTACAATTTACACAACTGTCGGGCATGTGACCTCGTCCTCGTCCTCGAAGCGCATCAGCCAACATACAGAAAAAGAAAAGAGACTCGTCGCAAGCAGTCACAGGCCAGAAATAACTCAAACAAAATGGTCGTAAATCGAGAGGTTGACTTCTTGTCGTCAAAAACGAGGACAGTAACAACCACTAAGCGGATTTTCAGGTAGTCAACCTTTTTTCCTCTCCTCCTTCCTTTTTTCCTTTGAAAACTGCAGCTGAACTCTGCCTAGGCACTAGAGCGCTTCGAGGAAATATCCCAACAACAACAACAATGTCGGCACTTGGAGAAAAACTCTCTGCTTAGATATTGTATCTGGTGGATTGTCTAAGGGCGCAACCAGCACAAGAAATTGAAACAAAACAATCAGCGAAGCGCAGCAAACGATGCGTTCCTAATTCCATTACCCAAAAACTCCAACTGTGCGTCACTTTCGCTTTCCCTCTTAGACCAAATGCTGAGCGAGGAACACAGGCAGACAGAGCCTGACACAAGGAGGGTTCACTGTTTTAGCTGCACATGTAAGACGACACCTTGCACTGGCACTTTCTATAAGGTACAGGCAGTCATTTAGTCAACGAGCTAGTTAGTCAGCTGCCGAGTTTTGATTGTTCGCACGAATCCGTGAAGCGATTAACATATGAGTTTATTTAACTTGTAACTAACATTACGGTGGATCAGTAATATATTTTTGAAAGTTTGATTTTTGTCTTGTATTTTCAAAGTTTTTGCTCTGCCCTAATGCATATGGTATATATATAACGCTCATTCCTTGGCCAACTTCTGCGCGTTTTTATTGAATTTAATTTCGTCCGGGGCTGTGCCATTTTTTTAATGGTCGCACATTAAAATAAATTCATAAAAAAATTTATGTTTATGCTTTGCGTTTTGTTGTTGCCAGGATCGGGCAATTTAACACGTGATAGTTTATTTGGCTAATAGAAGCCAATCATAAAAGCCAACTTTTATATGCAATTTAAATGCCGACTGGGACATGTTCAGCTCCCATCAGCTCGCACATCCTTCTTCAACTCAGTCCCTCGCCGTCATATGTTCTCGTATCAGTATTTTAGCATCAAATTAAAAGTTAACCCGATCTCCTAGTAGAAATTTTATTATTATCGCAGTGGCAGCAACGATCGCAGAATCGTAAAACTTTACACACTTTTTTTCTGCTTTGGATCTTTAATGGGATTTATATGGCCGATCTTAACAGTAGTTTTTATAAGAATATTACGATTGCGAATCATTCGTTGATTGAATGAGATTTAATTATGAAGGAATGGAAAAAGCCTACTCACAATTTGACTAACAATTGACAGATGCGTTCAAAGATAAACTCAATAATTTGTGGCTAAAATTAACTTTGATTTTTATTGTAGATCATGATAGGCAGTTCTAATGATTTTAAACGGTTTGACAAAATCTGGCGCCTTATATCGCGTCTGTCACAAAACATTGAATGATGATTCATTTGGCTCGTGCTTAACATTTTTGACACATCACTTTCATTCCGAAATTGATGGTGTTGACTTAAATATCTAAATGGCTTCGACTGTTCAATACACCCACTTTCTCGATTATGTAGGTTACAAGACTCTAATATTGAGTGCTTATTTACCCAATACCCTGTAAACGATTGCAGTATAATCGATCTAATAGGGTACATACATTAATAACATAATAACGTATCATTTTCGTTTTACTATGAGCGAAACGTAAGAAAACTACATTTATGTACTTGGTTGTTTTCTGTACCCGGAACCTCTTACGATCATCCTTAGAAAAACATTTTTAAAAGCTTCGGCAATATTTTTATGATTAAATTATAAGATTTTTATAATGAAAGTAGTGTAAGAGAAATGATTTTATTGGCAATCTGAAAGATAGATAAAAATAAATATGGATATTTTATCAAATATTGGTAAAATGTTAAAGAACGCACTTTTTTTAGACTGAACTTAATGTAATTAAATATTTTAATGCCTGAAAAATTATGCATAGTTTAAATTATTTTGTAATTTGTTTCTAAACTTTGCATAGGTAAATAATATTTTCAACTCTGCCTGGATTGGTTGAGTCACTTCTATATAAAAACGTATCTATATATAATAATAATAATAAAAATGTTATTGCCATGCTACTCGAATTACTTAGTTCAGTTTGGATATAAATTTGGTATCTTAAATAAATTTTCGAATATTGTAAAACGTTTAATAAAAACACAAATTTAACGAGAATGAAAAACATTTATTTCGTCATACATTCAAAAGCATTTTAGTGTAGACCCCTTCCAGTTGACCTGTTGACCTTTGGCTATCTACTTGCCTGCTTATCAGCTTTGGCAAACAATCACGTGGTTGCCTTCGAAATACAAAAAAAAAAAGAAAACTTAATCTGCACAGATAACTATCAACTAAATAAGTAGTATGAAACAGTACCAAAGCGTACAGGTCTCTGTTGTTGGTGGGGGGAGTAAAGGGTGAGACATAGTCATTCGGTATCTGGGCCGATATGTGCCACGTCTTTCTCTGCTGTGTGGCAGCTAGCACCTGAACAGAACAGAAACAGAAAAAATATCAGTGATTGAGCGATCAGTTAAAACGTTTTTGTGAAGTGAACGAAGCGAATGATTGAGTGGATATTGTAGAGCGGCAAACCCCAGTTTCCCAAACACATACTTGGACACCTAATATGTGTGTGTGTGAGTGAAACGCTTACTTATATGGGGGTCCAATGATAAAACGGCAAGTGTAACAACGACAACAGTGAAGGCAAACAAACGGGGCTTAAGTGGCATTAGGCTGTGTCAAAAAAAGCATTTACTATTTTATTTTTTCGCAGAATGTTTTTTTTAGTGTCACCTTGTGGGAATTTCTTCTTCGTACAACCTATTGCTTGTACACTTATCGCATATATATTTTTTTGGGGGGGAACGTTATGACATGTCCAACGCTGAGGCTTTACAGGGCTTTTCTCACTAAGATCCCAGCCGGGCAGAATGATCACTTGAGCCACCTGTAGGACAGGATCGACTTGGCCATCGACTAGGCAAGTTTATTTTCAACGAAAATGGTCGATAAGTTGAGTGTGTTTATGACTTGCAACACTTGTCAGTTTTGACAAGTTCGTTAATGGGCCACGTTTGCATTCCGTTCTATGTAGTTCATTTTGGTTTCGAGGCGACTCCAGAACCCTGTTGCAAGTGCAGTCGAGGCGTGAAATGCTCAATTAACACAAAATTTACGAGCCGTCTCTCTTGTGTGCCACGGACCCTCAACCCATTACAACAACCTGTTATTAGGCAAAGGTCCTTGAAGCCAGGCCGAAAAAAAGCAAACCAAAATAAAACAAATAAAAAGAACTCAACTAACAGATACCCTGTGACAATATACAATGCCCTGACTATTTATCGATAATAATCAAAGCCAAAAAGTCTCTACTATTGATAAAATCGAATATTGTGATCAAGAATGTATATAGTATATTGTATGAAGTTGCTGTCACATACTTTTACACAATGTCATTGTTCCTCTTTTACCTGGTTGGCAACGAGCTTAGGGTATAAAGAACACCTTACGAACCAACAAACTAATGTTACCTACAGCAAGGCCAACATAATTTATGTACCTTCTCTCGCCTTTCTCCCGCTCACTCTCCCTCACTCAATCACTATCTATCTCGCTCCCGCGAGTGCATAAAGTAACGCTCGTAAAAACTTTCTTTTGTTTCGACGTGCGCAACTTTACGACTTTTACTGAGTGCGTTTTCCCAAAAACAGTTGCCCTCCCCTTTTGGTTGTTGGGAAACTCTGTAAAGGAGGTTGGAGGCGAGTGAGTCGAGGTTAAATCACAGCCAGCAGCAAGCAGCAATGGGCAATGAAATATCAATAAAAGGAGCAACAATTTAATTTACACAAACAGCAACTTTGACAGCTTGTAAACTGTCCGAAATTGGAACTCGGAGCGTTGTCATAATGATTACACTTACGGGGCCATCAAATACTAGACGAAGACGAGAGGCATTGGTAATTTTTACGAGCCTGTGTGTGTGTCTTTCGTGTGGCTTTGTGTGAGTAGCATGGTGGCCAGGTCGAACCAGAGGAAAGGGTCTCGAAACTCGAATTCTAGTTTCGGGGGTTCTTCGAAGTTGTTCTTTCTTTCTTTTTATTTGTGGTTTGTCATAATTTTCTATTTATCGTGTAATTTGTAGCGCAATTTGTTGCTCGTAAAATGCTCAAGTGAACTGAAATCATCATCATCATCATGTTAATGCGTAATCCACAATGGGCTATATAAAAATCGTAAAATATTCCTATGGAAGCGTTTCAAGCGGCGCAGGGAGGACGTTGTGAAAGTTGAGCAAACATCAGCACAGATGACACAAAACTGTGGAAATGCTTCAACAAACGATTTATAGACAACTTTATGAAGTCACGACAACTATTTAGTTAAGGAGAAGTTTATATAGTCATTATACAGTCAGTTTATCAACTGTCTCGAAAATTAAATGATATTAAGACATGTTTGAAAACACATTTTGGAGTCAATGACAAAAACACATAATTGTTATGGTAGGAATGAGTAAAGAGTACGGAGATAATCTCAAAAAGAGATCCAAAAAAATATGATGTAACTAAATGCATTATAATAAGCGTGAAATTAAGAATTTATTGACATCTGTATATAAACACTATTGAATACAAAAATTATGAGTGAAAGAGCTGTGAGACAATTTTCTAGTTCTCATATTTGTAAACTTACTTAATATTTGCGATTCTAGATCCTTTTTAGCTTAAAATATTCCTGTTAATACTTGTTTAGCATTCATTAAGAAGTTCTGTGATTTTTATACACTTGAAAAATGTTGTCATGAAATGTTTAGAAGGAAGTAACTATATCCGATCATATAAAGTATATATATTCTTGATCAGCATCGCGAGCTGAATGGCTATAGCCACGTTCGTATGTTCGTATGTTTCTATGCAATCTACTCTCAGTTTTTGAGCTATCGAGCTTTGGACAAGGTCTTATTTTTCTTACAACTAGATCATTTGTCAAAATCGGACAGAACGGACAACTATAACATAATGCTGCCATACAAATGCAAACAAGATTTATTATGAAAAGTAACAAATAGGCTTTCAAGTGAATGTAATATTCGGCATGCCGAAAATGGCTGCTTTATTTGTTTTTCCTTATATATATATATATATATATATATATATACATTGGGGATGAAGCAAAAGCTACAAAAAAGAACACAAATAATTTTTAAGTGGTTTCATTCATAACTTAAAACTAAGATTTATTTCTTCTAGCTTTGTCAGAACTTTGATATTTAAAACAAGTAAGAAGGCTCTAGTCGAGAAATCCCGACTAGACTATACCCTTAACCCGATACTTTACGCACACAGTCAGTGCTTGCAAGTATGTGTGAGTGTTGCAAACTTTCTTAATTTCATATCTCCATATCTCCAGTGTTTCTCAACCGATTTCAATAAAATTTCACAGATAGTCTTTATTTAGTCTAATCTTTCAAACTGCATCAAAAAGTTTTCCAAATTCAAGATTTTGTTGTTATCGATTACATGTGTATATCGGAAACAGGAAGAGTTATCGAAAATTTAAAACAAACTTGTACTGCCTAGGGATTAGGCGAGCTTATGTACCAAATCTGGAGACTCTAGCTCTTATAGTCTCTGAGATCGACGCGTTCATACATACGGACGGACAGACGGACGGACGGACAGACGGACGGACGGACAGACGGACGGACGGACAGACGGACGGACGGACAGACGGACATGGCTATATCGACTCGGCTGTTGATGCTGATCAAGAATATATATACTTTATGGGGTCGGAGATGCTTCCTTCTCCCTGTTACATACTTTTGCACAAAACCATTATACCCTTTTTACCCATTTTCAATGGGTTAAGGGTATAATGAGCAAACACGTTTAGCTCTATTTAGGCAATATGGATCAGTTATTTAGCTTAAGTTGTTGGCTCTTGACTGATCTTTATTATATTCGAATTGATAAGTTTTCTAATGAATAATCTTGGCTTTTTCAGTTGTTTATTTTTCACATTGCTTAGTATCGTGAAATTAAAGAACTGAACATAAAAAATGCATTCACAATAAATCTATTCCAGGTAAATTGTGTCCATAATGTATTCTTTGATTATTCAAAGAGAAAGCGAGAAGGCTGAAATGGGTTCCGGTCAATTGGTTGAAATAAAAAGCATAAAACCATGCGGCAGATATGCAGCAACGCATAAGTGTATTGGGGCGTATACGCAATGTACAACATTGTATCCGCTTTTAGGCATATCCATCATCATATCTGACCATAATCGCCCACACACACACACACACACATTGTGACACACGCAGACACACAAAAGTATTTTGCAAATTTGCGCTCAATTAATTGCATATAATTCATTTTTTGTTTGGCAACGCACGCTCGAGACCGAGCATTGCCCCTGCGTCTCTCCCTTTTTACTCCTGCCTGCCTGCCTATCCTGCATTGGGGTATATGTTTTATGGCATTTTGATTTGATTTTTGTCAAATGTCGACGCCGTCGCCGCTTCTGCCCCAGCAGCCGATGGATGGATGCTCTTCTTGTCGTCGTCCAGCCGATGCTCCTGTTCTATTTTTCTCTTGTTTTTCTTGCGTTCGTTGTTGTTGTTGTTTTTTATTTTGCAAGAACGCCTCCCCTCTGGCCGCTTGCCTATTTGATTTATTGCCGACCTTGTTATGTGCAGGCGCATTAGCGATATATCCATTTCACTTTCCATAATGGTGGCGGGACCCAAAGTGACAGCCCCCGTCAGTTCGTCAAGCTTCAGCAGACAGAGCGAGACGACAATAGCAGCCCAGCAGCAGCAGCAGCTACACATTTACGACTTTGTTGTTGCCCTGTAAGCTCTTCGCTGTTGTAATTGCGAGGGGAAATGAGTTGCGCTGCACTATGCGCGCGCTCTCTCTCTCTTTCTCGCTCTCGCATTGCCCCTCATTGTTTATGGCAAGTGGAGAGAGTGTGTGAGTGCATTGTGACGCAGGGGAAATGAGTTTATGGCTGTGCTTCGTATATAATTATGGCAACGCGTTTTTTCTTCTTCAAAAGTTAAAAACTAAACTTAAATTAATAATGCGTTTGTGATAATTGAAAAATGCGTTCATCAACCTGCAAATGACGTCACAGCTTTTTAAAAGGCTTCTCAGATTTTTTTTCGTTTTTGTCGGCTCCTTTTTTGCGTCAGTTTACTCAATTCTTGTTGTTGTAATACATATTTATGGGCATTTCTGGGATGACAATTAAGTTTAAATTGACATTAATGCAGCGGCATTTTTAAGAATGTAATAATTCGTCCAGAAATCGCAAGAAGAAACGAAATTTAATTTTCGCAGCAAATTCTCCAAACGGCTCGAAGAGACTCTCTCTGAGCTCTTCTAACTCCCCTTGTCTCCTCGTGCGTTATATTTTTAGCCTTGCAACATTTGTTTTTATTTCTTTCCAAATAAAATGAATTTATAAATTTCGATTTGTAGCTTCTTTTGTTATGCAAATATTTTGAAACAAAAACAAATCGAAGAAAAAAAAAGTTGACATTTTTGTGGAATTAAACAACAACTGGCCAAAGTCGGTTAGTCAGAGCCAGAATCAGTTTCAGTCAGCCGGTTTGGCAGCATTTCCGTAGCTCTTTCTGTGTGTTTGTGTGTTTGTGAGATAGCTGTCACGCTAAAGGTCATTCGGGTCATTCCACATTTGAATGTGACATCACTGAACGAACTGATTTATTTATTTTTTGCTCTTATTTTGAGTTAGTTCTACATTTTGTTGTACGAAACACAAAAACATATTGAATTACTCAAAATTAGCAATTCACATTCGTTTCGAATATTTTCCAAGTCACAATACATCTATAATTCGTTCAATTATAATCTTCAATCGAAATTAACATATTGAACTTTTCTTAATGTTTCATTTTGAATTTATATTTTTTTTTTTATATTCACACCCAATTCTATATTTTAGCTAATGTTATAAATAATTCAAATATTTGTAAATGTTTAATAAGCATTTTTAATTGCAGTTATTTTATAAGTTTGAATTCAACTTTTTTAATATACAGATTTTAAATATGAAAATTAACTCAACTTTTTTCAAGCTAGTCAATAAATTGTCGTTTGCTAATTGGGCTGTCAGCTAGAAATGATTATATTATTATTATTAACATTTTACATTTTTGCTAGCCATAAATTGTTGAACTAATTTAAGTGTTAAGACAACAAGAAAATCATCATTGATTATTAGAATTGCAAAAAAAGTATTAAAAACAAGTTAGAAGGCTATAGTCGAGAAATCCCGACTAGACTATACCCTGAACACCATACTTTACCCGTACAGTTAGTGCTTAAAAGTATGTGTATGTGTACGCGTATAGTGCCTACTTTCTTAACTTCAATGCTCCATATCTCCGGTGTGTTTAAACCGATTTCAATAAAAATTTCACAGATTTTCATTATTTCGTGTAATGTTTCAAAATGCTTGACAAAGTTTTCCAAATTTAAGATTTTGTTGTTTTCGATCACATGTGTATATCGGAAACGGGAAGAGTTATCGAAAATTTGATACAAACTTGTACTGCCTAGGGATTAGGCGAACTTATGTTTCAAATCTGTTACAAGCTATTTGAAGTTAAAATATTTCAAATATTGAATACCGCAACTGTGGAATCCGGCTAAGCATTGGCAAGAATCGGGAGATTGTTTTTAAGAGCTTTGTTATTGCTTTTAAACTAGCTAAGATTTTCATATTTATTGTTAATTTATATTAATCAAACAGAAACGATTATTGGAAAATATATTTGAAGCAAGCTGTTTAACAAGTTCAAGCTCAAAATGAGTTTAAGCATGTTTTATAAATCATCTTCACCAAATATAAGAGCTTAACTAAGTTAAGTTTCTTGAACTCTTGATTTGGCTCCGTGTTAGTTCGAGCGATTCGGAAAACTGAAGAGAACGCTCCAGGAATTATGTTTTGACTCGATTGGGAAAACGGAACGACTTTGCCTAGTGCTGTGATAACTGGAAAAATCGATGGCAAGAGTGGAAGAAAATGACTTTGAAATGCTTGAAGAGTATTAGGATAAATAAATAAAGAGTTTGATAATGTCAAAAAATGAATCTTTAATACAATTTTAGCAATGATTCAATATGTTGTTTTCATTATTTTGGTTTTCTTCAGTTTTGAGGGCTTTCAAAAATCACAAAAAAAGTTTGTGGAAGTTTTGGAGAAATAGGAAAAATATCCACACGCGAAATAAATGTTTTTACTACTAACTATTATTGTCGTTTTTGAATGTACATATATTTTCTATATATTTTTAACTTTTGTCTATTATTTATGTACAATTTTTAATTACTCTTTGTTGTTGTTATCCAATTTGTTGGCGGCGCCTTTTAAGGGCCTGAAGCTACAACATGCATGGATTTATTTTGTTTTACATATTGACCGCGACCTTGGGAACACGTAAAATGAAATTGTTGCACTTTGATTATCAGTTTGTTGTTGTTGGTGTTGCATTGTTTCGGCTTTGGATTGAATTTTTGGCACGATTTTAAACAAGCCAAAAGCCAGCTATAACAAAAATTTACATTAACAACTACAAAAGGAGACCTATTACCTATATATATATATATATGTATGTTTGTATATCGGGACATATTCAACATACCGCCTGCAGACGCCTCCTTACCTCCCCCACCCAACCCATTGCGATAAAGCGCGGAGTCACAAAAGTAACCAAAACACACCAAAAAGTGACCAAAAGTAACCGCCGATCGGACTTTGGGTTCGCCTCTCCATATCCCCCACCCCCTCTGCACAACTCCCCTGGACTGCTGTTCATGCTCGTTATCGAAATGCCGCAACACACACACACACACTCGAAAAACAACGTTTAATTAGAGTTTGTTGTTTATTTATTTATTTATTTGTGTGTGTGTGTGTGTGTGTGTGCGAATGTGTGTATTTGCAGCTCCTGGGTCCCGAAGCATCGTCCGTCCGTCCATTCTGGTCAAGAAGACGAAGCAGAAGAAGAAGAAGACGAAGTCCGAACTGAACTGCAGTTTTCGACCATTAATAATTTCATTGAGTTCGCTGTTGTTTGTTTGTTTGTTGATATTGTTGTTTGTTGGTTTGCTGTATGTACAAAAGATGTTGCTGTTGTTGTTGTTGTTGTTGTTTGTAGAGCTTCAAACGGCGGCGGCTTCCGTTCTGACTACCAACACAACCCCTCATCCCCGCTCACTTTATAGTTGCATGCCCCCCAAAAACCCCCCACTCCACCGGATGGAATGTTGTTGTTGTTCGTTGCTGTCGATTGTTGTCCGTTTGTTGTTGTTGTGTATATTTTTGAACACACACGCACACACAGACATTTTATAAGAAATCGTTTGTGGCATTATTTAATTTTGGTATTTTCCTTGTTGTTGCTGTTTGTTTGCTTAGCTTTTGTTGTTGTTGTGTACAGACATACAGACATATATAGTATAGTATAGTATATCGTTGCTTTTATTTTATTTACTTTGTTGTAGTTGCTGACGAACTATCTGCATTGAGGAACTTGGCTTTTCTCCTCCTTCTTCGTGCGTCCCCCTCCACCCACCGTTTACAACATTTCCAATTTTGCTGTTGTCCTGTGTCCTTTGTGGCTCTCCTCTTTTTTTACAGGCTGTGGGCAAGCGATAATAATATTTGTTATTTACTTAAACGGAAGGAAAAAACAAAAACGGAAATGCACATAAATTTATTTTTCGTAGATTATTATTTGCACTCGGTTTCTTTCGCTCTCTCTCTCTCCCTTTCTAAAAGTTGTTGTTATATATAGGACGTGCCAATAGTTTTCCGACAAGCTGGAGACGCATTTGGGTAGCGGGGTGGGGATGGGGATGGTGGGACAGCAATTGCTTATTTTTCTTCTTATTTTTGTCAAAAAAATCTCAATCGTTAGCTTTGTGCAATGCCAAAAACTTTCTTTTGTTATGACAACAATGAGTTGCCCCTCAACTGAGCCCCCACTCCCCCTCATCATCATCAATTCATTGTTTTGCAAAGTTCGCATTTAAAATCCTGAAACAGCTAAATTCTAATTAAACTTTCCTTCAAATTTATGTGAAAATACTTATTGGTCCAAAAATAAACCACAATTTTGAATATATTCTTATGAATCTTATAAGTTGGATACCATACCTGACTCCTAGTTAAGGCTTGGCCCGAACAGACTTTGTGGGTTTTAACATAAAAATGAAGAAAACTTCAACTTTCTCGCATTTTCATGCATTTAATTCCAATACAATTTTAAATTCCACAGTTATAATACTTCAAGAACTTAAGATCTTGCTTTTTACCTTGATGCTGTATTTATTTAATGTTTAGTCATTCAACTTTATAGCAATAAAGTTCCATTCGAATATTTCGTGGTCGTATTTATACCCAATTTATTATATTAAGATTTCAAATTTTTCATATTGCATTTTAATATTACTTTTTGATTACTTTTTACCCTTTCAGTGATATACTATAGTATAGTTACTATACTATAGTATAGTAACTATACTATAGTATCTTCGATATCAGGGTATATTGGTCTCGTCATGGTGTCTGTCCGTTTGCCCGTCCATCTGTATGAACATAGCTTTTTCCAACACCCTTAAAGCTAGATCCTTGAAACTTTGCACTTATATTGGTACATGTGTTCCTCAGACAAAATGTGAAGATTGGGGCGCTACGCTTACTGGGGGGGTGTCACCAAATTTTGTAGGAAGAGTCATTGCCAAATAAAAGCAATCATTATGAATACAATTTAAGAACGGTTATGTTCTTACAATTATTTGATTTACGTGTACGATTTTTCTGGGAAATTTCTTACTTAGTTTCGAAACTTTGAAAGTTTGAAGAATTTAAAGAGTTATCAAACCAAATGCCCCCTTCTCGTATCCGTTGCACCCACTTCCTTTGTTAAAGATGCACTTCTGTGGTGTATTAAGTTAAGTTCTTGGTTTCACTTACTTTATAGAGATGTACTCCCTATAGTTGGAACGAATCCTCAAACATGTTTAAAATATCAATGCCACAAGTAGTTTTTCAATGGAAAAAAAACAACAAAATGTGAGTGCATCTGTATTGGGATTTTCACTGCCTTCACTCCCTCTTATCATACCCTCCCCAGCCCTCTCCCCCTACCATCTGTCTTTCTCATTCTCTAAGTGTGACAGTTTCAAGTGGTTTTTCTGGGCAATCAATCAAAAAAGGAACCAAAAAAAAATAAAACACAAATTTTTCCCTCAACTGAGACAAACAAAGCACAGACAGAAGATCGCTTAACCGAGCGAAAGAGATGGCAAGATAACGAAAGGGAAGGAGATAGTGAACGGGATCGAGGGCGTGTGGAAAGGACACATGTGGCAGCCAGGCTGTCGAGTTTGCAACTTAATCCTGCCGCTAACTGTCAAATGTCCTGTTTGATCATTTGCATCTCTCTCTCCCTCTCTCTGTCTCTCTCTCTCTCTCTCTCTCTCTCCTGCTAACTAACTTACAAATTGAATGTAAATCTAATAAACCCATTACTTTTATCCTTCTTTTCTCGCTTACAGGTAACGTATAACGAATTCGGATGAATGCTCTATCTCCCCCTCTGTCTCTTAACTAGTTGATTAAAGCCAGGTAAGTGCCCCAAAAAAATATTCATCACTTTAAGCCTTAATGTTTAAGTTTGGGCCGACGACAACAAATTTCCCTTTCGTTCCTGTTTCACTTGACAAATGACAAGCGCTTTGGCAAATCTTTGCTGTGCCAGTGGCTTTAAAACCCTCGTCGCCTCGACGAGTGGGGCAAAAGTTTAATGACGCCGACGGCAGCATTCGACAGCATATTTACTGTAACTGTTACAGGAACGTTGTGGACGTCGACAGCGACGTTGGCAGCGGCGGCTGCCTGTCAAAAGCAGACGTTCCACTGACGAGAGACGACAACTTGTCAGCGTCATGTGTATAAAGAGGGGGGCGGGGCGTGTTGTTTGCCAATGACCGGCATTTATTTATTTGTGTAAATCGATTGATTTTTGTGTTGTTTTGTTTTTGTCTCATATTTTGTTGGGTCTATTAAAGCTGTAAAGTGTTTTGAAGGCTGTTCGAATGCTGCTGTGCCACAGGATACGAATTGGGTCCATGGGCCATATATATCATACCATATATGTATATAATTGTTAAGTTGAATGACTTTGAGCGTTTTTTTTTGGTGTGAGTCCCTTGCGTACTAAGCCGTTTATGGCAAAGCGTTGGAAAGTCACAAAAATCTACAAACTATCAGTATAACCAAAAGGCAGGTAAAGTATGCGAGCAGGTGCAGGTAAATATAAATATATGATAATTTCGTATTTAAGCAGGTAAAAGTTGCAAGCCAAAAATTGTTGCGAAAAATCACAAAAACCAAAATACATGAATCCAATGACTCTACAACTGTACGCGCCGCGTAAAACAGCTGTTCGGTTTGCCATAATAAAAAGCGAGCGCGCAATATATTATCATGCTGGCTCATTCACTCGCGTAAGGTGCGGCGAATTCGTTTCGCGTTGTGCCGTCGGCTCTCTTTCTCGTGCGCGCAACGAAAACAAAAACAAACCATTAAAAGTGCAGCGAAATGGCCGTATTGAACGTAAAATACAAGCGAAACAATGCGGCGAAGAGCGACGCTCGCGAGAGAGTTCTCATGAGCCGCTGTGTGTGTGTGTGCATGTGTGTGAGTGAGTGAGCGTGCACTTGTCTGTCAAGATTATGGCGGTTTTTTTTTTTTTTTTTGCAAAAGCAGCGAGTTGGGGGCAGTCAAAAAGAAAATCGTCGCCGTCGCTCTTGCTGTTTGTTGTTGTTGTTGATTTCTCGAGCGCCGACGGCAACTCCTATTTTTCTTCATGTGCCATTTTAAATGTTTTTGTTTCGCTGCATGCATATGCTTCGTGAGCGGCTTTCGTGTTGCACTCGTCGGCACTCTGTTGAATTTTGAGTGAATCTCGTCTCACACACACACACATAAACGCAGCTTCACACACATATATAGAGAACACATCAAGTTGATATCGTGTCGTCGTCTTCATCTTTGCTGTCGCTCGCTCGTCGTTTCCATTTGATAAATTGCGTTTATAAGAAAGAGATGAATTGTCATGCACAGCAGCAGCAGAAGCAGCAGCAATAGCAGCAACAACAACATACAGCTGCTGTCGTATGTGTGTGTGTGAGCGAGCAACGGTTGGCGCTCATTTGGGGCTGCCGCTGCCGCCGCTTTAAATCATATTGGCTGTGCCTTAACGTTTCCCAGTGTGCGTCTCTAAGTGTTTGTGTGTGTGTGTGCGTGAGCTTTCTCATCGCCGCATTATTTTTCGCTCGCACACAGTTAGTTTTCTTCAGTTCTTCGGTTCGTTCGTCTGCCCCTCAAATGCTCCTAGGCGCTCGTCTGGGATTGGAAGTTTCCAAATGCAATTTTGCTGCCTTGAGCTTTTTGTCTTATTATCAAGCTGCTGCTGCTGCTGCCGTTTCTTTCTTATTATTTTTTGCTCCTATTTTGTATTTTTTTCTTCTCATTTTGTTTTTTTTTTTTTCCCTAGTGGGTGGAGACCTTAACTCAGTTGCGCCCTTTTCATTTGGCTCTTTGCTTGGGGTCTGCTGATTTTAATTTCATGGTCTCTTCAATTTTGCCGAGTTGTAATATTAAATTAAATTAAATTCCCTTTGCATTTTCCCAACCACCATCTCCTCCCTCCTCCTCCTGTTTGTTTACTCTTCAACAGATGCAATGAACAAATTTTACACCAGCATTTAGTTAATTCTTCTATTTTGATTATTAACTTGCTGAAACTTTCGTTTCAAAGATGATCTTAAACTTAAAGCAGTTATTGGTATATAATATAATATTTTAATAATAAAAAACTTTGTAAGATTTTGATAAATCAAAAAAAATATGTCTGTAAAATTAATTTCTTAAACAAAAGATTCAAGGGACAAAATTATTTTCATTTATTTTGAGACCAAAGAATATTTAAAGTGAATTAAATATTTTGTATTATGAACAGATTTTTATTTTTTTTTGAATATTAAAAATATATATATATAAATTCCATAATATTTTTTTTACTTTATTTAATAGTAGAATATCTGAAAGACAAAGTAGAAAATAAAATTAATAAATCATTAAAAAAAAAGATTGTTTTTTTTTCGTTTCATTTAATTTCGCTTAACTTAAAGTCTCAAACTTATTCGAACTTTTAGTTTACAGAAATAAGCTTTAGGGGAACTTTAACCTCTTGCTCCTTAATTCAGCTCATTTATCTTATCAACCTTGCCCGTTTTATCCTTGAACTTGGCAATAAATAAAATTAAAATAGCATTTTCAGTTCGTATCTTTGAAGTCGATTCTTTTTTTGAGGGGAAACCGAGCCAAAGAACCAAAGGAAAGTCCACACACTCAAACGAATTAGCAATTTATTGCTTTTAATTGAAATTTCAAATGAATTCGAAATGTTTTTTGGCTGTCAATTTGCATTGTGTGTGAAAGTTAATTAAAATTTAAACACCTTGGCACTGCAACAACAACATTTAACCGCAACAATTGTCATGAAAATTGAAAGGCTAAAGATAACAACAACAAACGTACAAACACGAGAACAAAAATCACCAACCGCAAATCAATCAACGTCTCATAAATTTGTCAACTCGGCGACAGTTAGACCAAAGCTGAGAGAGAGAGGGAGAGAGCAGGATATTTTGAGAGGATAAGTGACTCTCTCTTTCTCTCTCTGTCTCAAACAGAGATGTAAGCAGTAAAAGAAGAACAAATTATGATCAGCTGTTTTTGAAATTGAAACCAGATTAAGTGCAGCATCATCATTATTATCTTTGTCATCGGGTAACTGTGGCAACAACAAACACATCCTTGCAACCAGCCAAAAACAAAGCAATTTTTCATTTTTTGCTTAAAAACGCGCAAAAACGGCGGCAACATTAAAACAAGCGCCGGCGTCGCCGCAGCAGCAGCAGCAGCCAGCCAGCCAGTGTTGCCTTTGGCTCCCACCAAAAAATGAAAATGGCGACCGGGCGCCGGTTAGCAAACAAGAAATAAAAAGAAGAACCCAAAAAACAAAACGGGAGCAACAAAAAGGACGCACAGGCCAAAAATGCGTTGTTGAAAAATTGCCTGAGAATATGTGTTAACTGCTTTTTAAACTGCCACGAGGACGACGACACGACGACGTCGCCAGCAACAGCACCAACAACAACAACAACAATCATAACAACACTAACAAACAGCCAGGATATATATGTGTGTGTGTATGCATTTTTGGGGCCAGTTGAATTTATCGGTGCGCGATTTATTATTGCACACAAAGTTCACGGTGCGAACAGCTGTTGTTGGTGTTGTTCTTGCTGCTGGTGCTGCTGTTACTGTTATTATTGTTACTGCTGCTGGCAGGATCATTGGCTAAGTGGCTGGATCGCCATTACGCCTGGCGACAACTACAACGACAACGACAACGACAATGACAACGACAACGACAACAATGACGACGACGTTGACGTCGCTGCAGCTTTTTGAAGGCGTTGCCTATTTGACTGTCACTGTGTGCGTGTGTGAGTTTTGCACAAAGAGCGCAAAAAAACACACTGTTGAGCGAAAGTTGAGTGACGGACAAGCAGGCGAGCAAGCAAGCAAGCGAAGACGGCGAGGCGAAGGCGAAGTCGAATGTCTGGAGTGGAGAGAGAGCAAAGACTAGACAACACCTGAAAGCACTCACAGACACACACACACACACGAAATACACTCAAGCATCAGCAACCCCAACCCCCTAATAGTAGTAGTAGTAGCTGCAGACAAAAACCACCCAATGCCCAATGCCTGCGCGCACAGGTGGGGCGGCCAAAGAAGACTGAATGGCAAACTGATGCAAACTGCCACTCACTCAAGCGAAAATAACAAATGGGATTGGTTTTTGCTGATTTTCAACGCACGCACAGCCGACAACGTCGACGACGACGACGCTGGCAGCGGCAGAGAGAGGCGATGCGAAGGCAGCAGCAGCAGCAACAGCAGCGACGGCCAAAAACCTATAAGCCGTCTCCTTTTGGCCAAAGCCAAATAAATTTCAAACGAACGAAACGAGCGCTTTAGCGAGCGCCAACGACGACGTCGTCGTTGCGCAAAAAAGAGTCGACAAAACAAATAGCACAAAAACATAAAACGAAAAAAAAACAACAACATCAAGAGCAAAAAAAAAGCACAAACACCGTAGCAAAGCAAAACTCTGAGCGAACACAGTAGAGTAGAGTAGCGCAGGCGAAGGCACACGGCACATGGCCAGATTGTGACAAGTGTGTGTATGACAGAAAAGGCGTACTAACAAATCAGTCATCATCCTTTGCGCTCTGCCTGTTGTGGGCCCCATTTTGTAGCGCGCTCGCAAGAGCGCGCCTGCGCTCTCGCCATTCAATTCGCCGCAAGTTACAACAACAGTGAATAAGCAGCAAGCAGGCAGGCAGGCAGCCACACACACATTCAAATACGCACGCATCACAATTCGCCGGAGTCAAATTGTGTTTGTATAGCCATCGCACTCGCACTGCTGGCAAATTTACGAGCCTCCACTTTGTACAACCTTTTTTAATGGCACAATTGTTGCGTCGCCGCCGTCTTTGTGCGTGTGTGTGTGACTGTGTATGAGTGTACGATCGGGCAGACAGTGGCGTGCAAGCGTGCATGAGCATGATTGACAGTGTGTATTTGCCTTCGAACCGCGTACGACGTGCTTGTGCTTGTGCTGTCTGTGTTGTGTGCGAAGCGAGAAGCGAAGCCGAAAACGCCGAAGCCGTCGCCAACGCCGCATCCGTTGAGAAATAAATTATTATTATTACAATTACTACCATTATTGCTATTGCATAGCATTCAATTATTGTTATTATTATTATTGCCGCACAACAAAAACAACAACAATAAGCCCAACATAATAAGGACGTCGATTAAAAATTATTTTTTGATTCGTCGCGATCTTCTGGGCCAGCCAATAAAAACAAAACAACAAAAATAAACATATATCACAAATCGCAATTTAACAAAAAGCGCGCGCGTCCCGTTGCGCGACGTTACGATCGTTCGTTACGTTACGTTACGCGAAACGGAGTTACGTTAACGGATATTCGTCGTGTTACCGCCGCCGCCGTCGTCGCCGCAGCCGCCGTTGCAGTCGCCGTCGCGTTACCGTCGCTAAAACAACAAATTGCAATTCGCAACAATTCGCATCATCACAAAGAGATAAACTTTACGAAAGTGTGCACTTGTACTAAATGCAACTGTAAAACTGTATAAACAGTTAGTCGATGCAAAAGTTGACAAGAAGTTTTTGGTTTTTTGTAGTAATAATATACTATAGTATGTAGAAGCAGCTGTGATAAATAGTGCGCATATTATACGAAGAAAGCAAAGAGTATACGACATACATACAACATAAAATATATAAAATAAAATAAAATAAACTATACTCGACGCGAGATCGAAAGAAGTCCAACTGAAGAAGAAGAAGACGAAGAAGCAGCAGCTGCTAAAAGGCCCTTAGCAATGGATTTATGACAACAACAACAATCCGCGCAAGCAGAGCTGCAAACTATGTTGCCAATACAACAAGAAACATCAATACAACATCAACAACAACAATTAAGCAGTACAACGGCCAACTGTTATGAAAACAACAACAAATTGTATACGATTTTTATAAACCGCAAAGAATAAACAAAAATATATAAAATATATATATATAACTACAAGAAATCATATGTAAATATTATATAAACATTTATATATATATATGTATACAAA
The DNA here is from genome assembly GCA_035044485.1 of Scaptomyza reducta. Lineage (NCBI taxonomy): Eukaryota > Metazoa > Arthropoda > Insecta > Diptera > Drosophilidae > Scaptomyza > Scaptomyza reducta. The sequence goes on along the minus strand of JAWNNV010001315.1, from coordinate 3,252,394 downwards.
ACAAAAAACAACAACAAAAAGATCTCCCGCTAATAACAACAACAAAAAACAAGTACGCGCGCGTAACTACTACAACAACAACAAATGTATACCAGCAACAAAAACAACAACAACAAATGTATACCAGCAACAAACATAACAACAACAACAACACGATAAATACATAAATCTAAGCAAAGAATGAAAGAAAAGTAAAACAAAATAAAATCTAAATTCAACAAATGTGCCTGTGTTTTAAAAGAAGAGAATAATAATATTAATAAGAAGAAGCAGAAGTAGTGCAAAAGCAGCAAGAACTGAAAGTAAAACAAAATATTCGAATAATATTTTTGTGTTTTGAGTGTCAAGAGATCGAAAATAAAATAAAACTAAAAGTACCAACTAAAGCATAGCATCAAAAGGCCCCCAAATCTACAGTTAGAACTGTGACTGAAGAAGGGAGAACGACGAGGACGAGGACGAGGACGAGGACGCAAGGGACGCGGGCCCCTCGTTTTGTGTTGCGTCGCCAACTGTCGTCTGTACACCACTAAAAGTGGCACAAATCGGGTTAGACGTCGCTCCCAGAGCATTAATGGCTCAGCCTAGGGTAAGTGATTAACCAAAATACCCTTAATACCAATTAAATATATATCAAAAAAAAAAATAAGTATTTAGTTCTCAGCGTTAGAAATTGGAACAATTTATTATGTGTTTTCCGTTTTGGCGACGGCATTTCACTTTCCAAGAGTTTTTCTTCTTTTTATTAAATATTGTAATTAAAATCTGCAAACTATTTAGATTGATATGTTGTTGAGTTATAGTCGATATTTTCGAATGCATACAATATTTTTGAATATATTTGAACTTACACTCTGCAGAGTTTTAAGACTAATAACTTGCTTAAAGGGTTTTGGTTAGTTAAGGAAAGTTTCTCGAATGACTTAAGTAGATTATGGATTGAATACTAAAAAAAAAAAATGTGCTCAAGGGGATAAAAAACATGTTAACAATGTGATATTAGTTCGATATGACCTTAAGACTAAGTGAATAAATACTAAATAATAATAATAGTAGATAGAGATTTGAAATCATTTAACTAATATATTGAAGGAATGTTGATTTTCTTTTCACCGACGGCATTTCATAAAATTATGTGATATACATATACATTTTTGAAACAAGTTGAAATCAAGGGTTGCGGATGGCATGACAAAGATTTTTATGGGGCTATCAAACTATAAAGGCATTATAATTGCAAAGAATTTTATCAACATGATAATCTTTATAGTCGTGTTAGATAAAAGTATGTATGTTCATACATATGTATGTATTTATCTTTCATAAATGTATTTTCGTAGAAAGTCCAAGATAATTAAATTTAGTTAGGAGCGTGGCTCAGGTCTATACAAATATTATTATTATTAAAAATGATTCCATAAAAGATTGCTTAGCTGTTGTCAGTTTGAGCATAGATAAAATTTAACACATGCATATTGACTTGTGCAGCTTTAAAGTTGTTTCGATGTCAAGTTTTATACTTAAGTTCAACTTTTATTTCTTTGCCAGTTCATTTCTCCCAAACAAGAACAATCTTCAAAGTTCAAATTCATCTATAGTTGTATTATTAATGACTCTTGAGCCATCAATAAATTACTAATCAGCTGACTGACCAACTTATACTATACTTAGCTCTCTTTTCTGTTTCTGTTTCTGTTCCGTTCTTTCGTTCATTCCTCTGTTTACCAAACATTTAACTTTATGAACTGATTAACATAGATGTGTGAAACGAACTTAATATTGCTACGGATCGTTAAAAATCGTTAGAAAATACGACAACAACAAAACGAGAGTACATCTCAAATATACGTCAGTGCCACAAAGTATAAAGTGTTGTGTTTGTAGTTTGTTATTAGAATTTACTATGTGTATTAATGTATGTGACAGGGTTACCACACATTATGAATGTGTCTAGGGAGAGACCACTTCCAAAAAAAGAATTACACGCAAAAATAAAGTACAAACTGCCCGCCGGAATTTTTTGCATGGTCATTTTACTGATCTGTGTTTGGGTTTGGCTTTGTCATCGGGCATATATATAAATTTACGCATGTGGTTTGATACGCGCAATTCTGGAAAGAATTCCTCTCGCGCCGAGTCTCCGATTCCGATTCCAATTCCAATTCCATCAAAAGTGCATAAAAACGGCACCAGGTTGCAAGTATGTGTCTCTGTCTGTGATGCATATAATTTTATTGCAGCAGCAGAGAGACCGAAAAAGAGAGGTGGGGAGGGGGCTTGGTTGGGGACATTCATTGAGGGCAACACGCTGTGGTTTTATTATTTACAATTGCAATTTCATTTCATTGCGTTTCGTTTCATTTTATTTTTTGCAATAATTTTCACTTTTGTGCCGTTACTGTTGCAACACCGAAAAATAACAAATGGCGGCAAGCAATTTTCATATATATATATGTATATATATATATTTTATATATATATTTTATATATATATTTTTATACATAAATAAATGTATATAATTTGATTATTTTATGCCTCGCAGTTAATGAAAAAAAGATCACAAAAAGCGAACAAAAATACGGCAACAGCAATTGCAATTTGTGCAGCTGCCACACACACACACACACACACAGAGAGAGACACATATACACATTTGGATATACCCCCCGTGCAACATTTAACACAAAAATTGTTTTGGTGTTATTTTAATTTAAAGGTTAACCGCAGCGTAATTTGTGGCATCAAATATAATTCGTCTAGTGTAGCTTGCCGCTTGCTGCTCGCATTTTCACGCGGCCATGCAAAATAAATAAAAATAAAAATCAAATACACGAAACAAAACAAATACAAAAATAACAAGAACAGCAACATTTTGCACTATACAAAATGCCATTCGACATTCAACGTTCAATGTTTCACAGTTGTTGCAGTTTCTCATTTCTCAGCACTCAGTTTTGCAGTTTGCAGTTTGCAGTTTTTCGCCATTTGTTTGGCTGGTTTGGTTTGGTTGGGTCTAAATGTGCGGCCGTTGTTCGATTTGGCTTTAAATTGTTTCGCTTTTGTGGCTACAGCGATAGGTTTGTTGTTTCTGAAATTTTCCAGTTTGATTTGTAGTTTAGCCTGGTGTAAAGTCAAGGTGGCAAAAGTTATAAAATTTTAATGAATCTAACGAAGAAAATTCAGCATTTCTTTTCTATGTATTCGCTTCGGTTATTAAGTTTACCGTTTGCGAATGCTTCAAAGCACAAGATAGTAAAATAAAAATAAATTATTTATTTATTTACAACTTGGCAGTAAAAGAATCGTATGTGAAACATTTATTGAGCCAAGTTTTGGTAAGATATAAATACGTAGAACAAGCCCAAGCTTTTTATCATAGAACATTAATTTTTTGGTACATATGTTTTCTATATATTATCCAGCCATTAAGATCTACTGTTACTAGTTAAGCACAATCTCTAAATATTCAGTTAGATTACTTTTCAGTTCGCCGTTCTCGTAACTTTAGACTCGAATGATTCATTGGTGAAAGGAATGTTGTCGTTGGAAGATAAAGAAAAACGCAGTCTCTCCAATGAGTCATGAAATTACAAAAGTAACTGTTTGAGGGGGCAAATCTATGCTCATAATGAACTTGTAGCGCAGGACAAAAACAGCAACAAATACATATTTATAAACAAATTATGCAACAACAACAATGTACAGACTATATGCATATTATTCTGTTGCTGCTGCATAAAAATTATGCGCTGCAGGCAACATTCCCGACATACCACCAAAGAGTTTGGGTCAGGGCGGTTATTGGATACCATACATACATACTCTACTCCTGGGGCCTGGGTCTTGGGGTTTATTCGTGTGCTAAAGAGCTTCATGTTTAATGATCAAATTGCGTGCCTCGTTTGCTGGTGCCTGGTGCGTTGTTGTTGCCCGTTTCGAGAAGTGTTTTCATTAGTTACATTTCTTTTTACATTTGCGCCTCAAATCGTCTTTAAATTTTTTTTTTGTGCTCAAAAGAAATATTTCGCACACCGAATGTAATTTCCCCTCAACATTAGCGCTAAGCGTGCGTTAATTTTTTTGGGGCAAGTTAAGTGAATTGCATTACATCTTTTTGACTTACACAGCACTGGCAAAAGAGTTTAGCCCCCAAAAGGAATGTCTATAAACTAACGTGGATACAAGCACAAGAAGAAGAAGTAGAAAAAACAACGAAAAGACGTGGAAAATCATTTAGACAAGTTGCACGCCGCTCATTAAATTAAATGAGCCATCAGCACGCAATTTATTTTAGTATTTTTGAGTAACTTTTGCCATGCCACAGACGCAGACGCATGCTACAACTACACAGCAACTCCATCGGTTGTTGTTTTTTTTTTTCAGCTTCGTTCTTTATTTATTTATTTTTGTTTTTGGTATTTGTTTTTGTTGGGGCAGCCACTTTAATTAAATAGACGCCGCGTGCTGTTCAAAAAATGTTTGATACGAAATGTGAGATAATATTAAAAAAGTTGTTTCTTCCAATATATATTTAGAAATTAATACAATGTTCATATAGAGAAGAGAGATACAACAACAAAGTTGTCTATAAAGTGCCTTGGAAATGTGTCACAATCTACATATATGTATATATATCTAACGTATATGCAAATATACGTTTAAATGTAGTTTATGTATATTTATACATAAATTAGTTGAAATCAGAAGTGACTTTGCTTAATTTATGTTTGTTAAGGAACCTTTAAAGAAAATCAAATGGAAAACTAGTTCAAACTTTTATTAATTGATCTAATCGGCAGACAATGCCTTAACTTGATTTGATTTTAAATTGAAAAAAAATTTGGAAATTTATACAACTTTTGTTTCACATTTTGCTGATTTTTTAAGCTGCTTTTTATTTTAAATAAATACTCGCAGCTGACGTCATTTGTTATTATTTTTTTGAAATAAATGTTAAAGCGTCAAGAATTTTTTTCTTAGTTGTTGTTGCCGCTTTAAATTTAGCTACCGATTTATTTTTTGTTGTTGTCTGTTGCCTTTAAGCATTTGTTTTCGAACATCAATTCAAACTTTGGAAATAAATAAAAGCTACAAAAAAATTTGAATAAATTTTTGGAAATACGAATAGAATATGCGCACGTTTTTTATACACATACATACACATACATATGTATATCATATTTGGTGTGTGTTTTTTTTTTGGTTGGACTTCACAGGGCACCGAATATTGTTGTTATTATTATTCGTAATAATAATAACAATAAAATCGAGCGTGTTCGAATCGACTGTTTCGATTTTAGCTGTTGTTGTTTCTGTTGTGGCTGCAACTGTAAATTAAAACAACGCCAAAGCACGCAACAAAAATTAATTGTCTAACACCAAATAAACTATACAAAAAAAACCCCAAAGCCAAAAAATTCATAAGGAAATAAAAATATATATAAATGTATGAAACTGGGCGTGTGGCCAGCTTAATGAAATGCTCGGCGGTATCGGGACTCTGTGGCTTACTCCCAAAAACTCTTTTCATTTTTTGGGGCACACCTACAATATACCAATTCCCAATATCTCTCTCTCTCTCTCTGTCTCAGGGTCGCTTTGCGTTCGTCTGCTAATTAAGCAAGCAAAAAAAAAAAAAAAACGAAACAAATTCAAATACAACATGATAAACAATTAATTTTGATTAGGCGGACAGCGTCGCAATTAAGAAATGTGAAAGAACGAATGTTTGTATGGATGTATGTGTGTGTGTGTGTACGGAAAAGAAAAGCAAAAGTGTTTCGGCCCGAAAAACCTAAAGAAATCAATAATATGCGCCGGCTACAAAAACAACTTCTATATGCACAGCTCTAATGTTTGTTGTTGTTGTTCTGCACATTTGCGTATGTATATAGAGCAAATACCCACACACACACACACACCACACACAAAGTCACGTGTCGAGAGTTTTAGGGCTTGCTAAAATGGCGGCCATTGTCACCACACACACACACAATCGTACACACTCACACAGACAGTCGCACCTATAATTCTTGCAGTCTGGCGCTGGTCAGTTTTAGGCGCCGTTAGATAAACTCCCACTCACCACCCTCCCCCCAAAACAACCAACAACGACTGTCCACACTCTGTAGTTTGTAGCGCTCACTCGCTCTATCTCCCACACAGTCGCCATCTCTTTCGGTGTTGTTTTGCATATGTGTCGCATGCAATTTTTGGCTACAGTTTTCAGTTTCAAGTTCAGGCGCAAAAATGTTTGTGCAAATGTTTTTATGGTCGGTTGTTTTTTTTTTTGGGGTTGTACAGCAACAACGTTGGCATATGAGAATATGCGTGTGTGTGTGTGTTTTTGTGTCTAACTGTTATTACAACAACACCAACAACGAGAAGAACAAGAACAGCTTGTACCAAGTGCAAAGCTTAAAGTGCTCCAAGCAAGCAAACTTACTTTTTGTAGCATTTAAAGTTGAATGTTGTTGTTAGCTCGATGACTTAATGTCTCGCAATCACGACAAAAACATACACACACTTGCACAACAAAAACAAGGACAAGAGCACACACTTTGGTGAAAACGTGCCCCGAAATCCGCTCTCGCTGAGCCTGGCTAAAACTGTTAGCTGCTTTTTCCCGCTGTTATGTTGTTGTATCCTGTTGTTGTTGTTGTCGATGTGACTGCTGCGCCTGTCACTGACAGCTCCAAGCACCCCCCCCCCCCCATATCGACACCTCCTCCCACTGCACTGAATGGCCGGCATTGTCATTGTGCGGCCCGCAAATACATAAATTTTTGAAGGATTTTGGCGCTGAACTTGTCAAAATCAGACGACAGACAACAACAACAACAACAACAACAACTGAGAGCAAGAGCCATGTTTACTGTTATATTCCACGATGCCACACTGATTGCTCTGGCTGTGGGCTCATATTGATTCACCAGACAGAGACAGAACGATAGAGAGAGAGAGCTTGCAGCAATGGAGGCGACACGACGCAACAACAACAACAAGGTCATTGGCTTCGAGGGTTCAAGCCCGCAGATGATCATCAATCAAATGTGGAGGGGAAAGCCTTAAGTCGTCTTCCAGGTCTTAAGTGTGTTTGCCTGTTCAATTTTTGGCGCGTTCAGTTACAAACAACAACAACAACACACACACACACAACAACAACAAAAAACAAAAGTAACAAAAGTCCGTTCATTTGAGACCATGGAGAGTTGATGCTGAGTATTGGAGAGGGAGGGTAGGGGATGGTGGAGACTTCTGCTCAATTCCCACATTACTTATGTACAAGTACAAATTGTGGTAATTTTCAGAGATCTCTTTGTTGTTGGTGATTTTGTTTGTTGGCTTGGTTTGGCTTGGCTTTTGTTTTCTGCTCGTTTCTTGCTCCACAATTTCCTCATTTCTAAAAGCGAACCACACACACACACACATACAAACATACATACAGATAAATATATATTCGCTTGATTCGGTTTTGGCTGTGGCTGCCACCAACACTAAAATTAGCATAACAACTTTATAGTTTAACTGCTCGACTGGCCGCTGACTGCTGCTGCCTCAGTTTGTACCGTCGTGGGCTCAGGGTTCTTGTTGGCCTGGCCGTGAGCCGGTCGGTCCGTTTGTGTATCTATAAGTTTGTATCTTGCATGCAACAACACACAAAGAATGAGTGACAAAATACGAAAAAACGGAACAAAACTCGATTTGTGTTTGTGCCTCGCAAGCTGCTGTTGCACCGTATAACTAATCTGTTGTGTGTATCTAAAGGATTGCAAAGCCAGCCAGCAAGCAAGCCAAATGACAAAAGGTCTCCGTACTTGACTTTTTTCTTTTTGCAGGTGGTACAAGCCCACAACAACAACAACAAAGACAGCAGCAGCTGCTACTCAGCTTAAAAAGGGGGGCATTCAGCCATTGATAGACCCATTTCAAAAGCAAACATACACATACACATACGTGTATGGAGTCAGGTGCAAATCCTGGGTCCAACTCAAGAGCTACTCATACAGCCACTTACGCACACCCCACCCCCCTTAACAAACCCCATGCCAATCACACAAAGTCGCCAAGCGTCACTCAGTCAATTGCTCATTTAGTGTCAAAGATTTTTCCAAGCCGATAGCAATACACACACACACACACACACACGCACATACATACAAATAGAGGGGAAAAAAGTGCCATCATTTCTTGTCGCTGCACAAAAATCTTGTCAACTTGCTGCGCCTCAGCTTCTCAGCTCCAAAATTATGCAGTGTGAAGCGGCGACGACGACGACGACGCCACTTGAGTATAAAAATGATAAAAATCTTACACAAAAACCAACAACAGCAACACCAACAACAACAACAACAGCAATCACAATCACAAAAGGCAGTAATCACAGAAGGCAGCAGCAGAGAGCAGAGCCGCGTTGAACTTTAAAAAACATTTATATATATATATATATATATATATTGTTGTTGCTGTTGCTTTGTAGTTGTTGCCGTTGTGTTGCATACGAAGCGAAACCAGTTTGCAATTGCTAGCGCACTCCCTCTCCCTCTCCCTCCTCCCTCCTCCCTCTCTCTTTCTTTCTCACACCCAGATTAACTGATAACATTAAAAATTACTTGTTTTTTGTGTGTGTGTATTTTGCTTAACTGTTTTGCTGCTGCTGCTGATTTTGGCGCTTAATTAATATGCAAAAAACGTTGAAAGAAGAAAGAAGAAGCAGCGCTGCTAAAAGACAATTATATCGGTATACATATATATCTATCTATATAATGCCGCAGTCAAAGTAATCACAAGGTCAACACACAATGCGAAACGTTTTGCTATATTTTTTGGGAGCTTCAATTTATTTTTTTTGCTTCTTTCTCTTTTCGTTGACGTGCTTGAAGATAGATATATAGACATTTAAATATACATATATATGTGTATTATGCAGGTACAATCCATAGCTGACGCTGAGAAATGAACGAACAATTTTTTTTTTTGGTTCACATGAGAAATTTTTAAGCTAATCGAAGTTCTCTTTATTTGCTCTATCTCTCGTTTACAGTATGACGATGGCCTGCATGGCTACGGCATGGACTCTGGCGCCGCGGCCGCCGCGATGTACGATCCACATGTCGGGCATCGGCCGCCGGGACTGCAAGGCCTCCCCTCGCACCACTCTCCGCACATGACGCACGCAGCGGCAGCGGCAACAGTTGGGATGCACGGCTACCATTCGGGTGCCGGGGCGCATGGTACACCTAGTCATGTATCACCGGTTGCTAATCACCTAATGGGCGCAATACCCGAGGTACACAAACGTGATAAGGATGCGATTTATGAGTAAGTACCTTAATGCCAAATACGCTTTCCTAAAATGATTCTCAATGAACTAGTTTGCTTTAATGTCTTCCTGATAAGCTTCAAAGATCATAAAGTTTGAGCTCATTCATAAATTGCTTATGAAGCAAGTTGAAGCATATCAATTTCCTATAATCTTTCACTAATCCTCAAAGTACTCAAAACACTGTTTATCAACACTTTTAAGATCAGCTATTGAGTGAGCAAATTGAATTCAGTAATATTTAACTTAACTTCAATCTCCCACTAGCAATCTCTATCAATTTGGCGCTGTTAATCAGCGAACACAACACATATTGAATACCAATTTGTGGTTGCGATCGATCCCTGGGCAGAGCCTGCCACCTGTTGCCGCCTGTTCGCACCTCTCGCAGCTCGAGAGGACACAAAACAACGAAGAGATATTCGTGGCGAGGGAGTAACATAAATTTAACGCACACGCGACTTAATGCCCACGATCCTGGCCCAAAAGCAAAGACTACAAAAAAAAAGAACAAACATCATTTGGTGAGGGCCATGTTTTTCCGTTTGTGGCTTGTTCCTTTTTTTGGGCGTGACCTTCTCCGTTTTGTGCAAAGTACAAAATTATGGGTTTCTTTTCTTTTTTTTTTTTGGCAACACAAATTTCTTCTTTTAATTTGTGCTCAGTTTTACCGGGTGGGGGGCGTGGCGCATGTTTAGTGACGGACACACACGGACGTGCAACAACATGGACGTGCTTAGGCATTAGGGAGTCCATTCCGAAAAGAAAGACCACAGGTTGCAGGTTCTTTATTATGTTATTTTCGTTGCTTGTTGGTGTTAAATTGCCAAAATGTGGTTTCGGGTTGTTTTTTGACCGATCCAGAGATCGAAGCGAGGGTCACGCTGGTCGTCGTGTCATTCTCATTCTCATCTTCATTTTTTTTTGTTGACGATTTGACGTTTGCGTGTTTGCTGCACGCAGGAGCTTTTAACAACTGGCAATTTTCATGTGTTGCAACTGGCGATCAGACCAAACAGGGCCAGAGAATGACATGAGACAGCTGCTTGAATCATGTTTGTCTTTGGGCTTTCCAGCTCACATTTTTTGCGCATTTCAATAAGCAAATATTTGAGCTGGTTTTTATGAATGACTTGAGTTTCTGCTTTTGGCTTTTGATCAAAGATGTGCGTCCGCGTTCAGCTCTCTCAAGTGTGTGAGCAAACATGGCTGGGGCATGACTTCATTAGCACACTTTTTGGCCACCTGCAGCCTGCTACAAGCCGAAAATGCGCTTCTTATTTGTACAATTGACACCTTGAAAAGCGGCAGACAGATCCAACAACAATAATAACAATAAGAAAAGAAATGTGGAGAAAAAAAGCAGCCGCTTCAATAAAAATGAACATGCGCAGAACTCTCTTAACACCTTCTCGAGAGTGGAGTGCAACAACAACTTCAGCTGCCTGTCACAAATGCCAAGTCATGGCAAATGAGTGCACACTTTTTATTTTTATTTTTTTCTGGTGTTGCTGGGTCGATCCTGGCCTGGTAATGGGAATGGGAATGGAAACTCTGCTTGCGCACTCGACTGTAAAAAAAGCGCAAGGGCCTTGGCTTAGGGTAAAGGAGAAGCGAAGGAGTTTAGAATTGTTTCGGGGCCATGGTTCGCTTATTAATAGTTGTTAAGCGCAGGGCTACACCCTCACAATATACTATATATATATATGTATGCATTGGTCAATGGTCAGTTGTGCCATCTAATGGACAAAATGAAGTGCCTGTGCTGGCCAGCAACGAAGCAAAGGGAAGGCAAGAAGGGAAGGGAAACAAAAACAGCCCCGAGACAACATTTGACGCTAGTAACTTGGCTCTTTGCCTAATTTTGTTCAGGTGCAATTTGTGTTTGGAGCGTGAAGAGCAGTTAACAATAATAAAAACGAAACGAAACGAATCGAAACAGAAAACACACAGAGCAAAAGAACAACGAAAAAAATGGTCAAATCATGCATAGTTGCTGAACTAATCCGTCAAAATGTGTAAGGGCCAGGTCACAAAAACGGAGGGATTATATATGTAGATGTGGGATGGTTTGTGTGTGTTTGTTTGTTTTTTCCTTATAATGAAACAGCTGCTGTTCATTTGCATGGCAGGAAATAGTTAAAAACAGTCGGCTCTACACTGACAGAAAATACAACTATGCTAAAATCGTTGAGTTTTTATAAGGAAATTCACTTTTTCTAGCCAAACAAAACAAAATATAGAAAAATCTAAACAAAATATATAAATAAAATACATATAATTAATCTCTTTATTGTGTTTCTGTTTTCATTTTACAGACATCCGCTATTCCCGCTCTTGGCGCTAATATTCGAGAAATGCGAATTGGCCACATGTACGCCGAGGGAGCCGGGCGTGCAAGGTGGCGATGTTTGTTCGTCGGAATCGTTTAACGAGGATATTGCAATGTTCAGTAAACAGGTAAGTGTGTGTGCGTAAAGCAGATAGAAGACGAAGAAGCAAATACACTATGTTTAGTAGGGGCGTAATTGGAGCTGCGTGCCACATGTGACACATGCGGCACTCCAAAATCGCGGCTCACGAGTCTAATGAAGCAAGCCATTAAATGATCGGATTACATAGCATCTCTCTCTCGCTCTCTCTCTCTCTTTCACTCTTTCAAGTGGCAACATATGTCAGAAATATGCGTTGCCACTATTGACACTTCCCTTCTTCACCCTTCTACCCCTTCCAAATAAAAGCTGAGCTCATAAAAACCCAAGCAGCGAATATTTTGCCACACTGACATTTAAATAATTTACGATGCTTTAACATACAAATTATAATGTTGCAAGTCGCTCGTTCACATTCTGGCATTGCCTTCTTGTGTCAGCCAGCACATCACACATCCTGCTACCCCCTTCAATCCCACTTCTCCTCTTGCCTGCTGCTATTTTTATGAACGAGATCACATTAAACACAAAACATCAGCAGAGCGAAAGACACCAAACTCGATGGCTCCATCTAGAGAGAGATTTTCATGTCGGCGACATTTTTGGTGTGCCAAAAGGAAGAACAAAACAATATGATATTAATAAAAACAACAAGAACTGGCAAAAAGACGCCCACTTTTGGCCAGTTCATAGCAACAACACTTGTTAAAGAAAATGATGTTTTTATTTATGGTCCATTTGGAATTTTGACAGGCCTGCCATGGGTAATGAAACCAACAAACCACAACAACAAAACAATATTACATTCATCAAGATACGTTTTAGGTCCTTTTCGGGTAAGGTGTTGTTGTTGTTAGCCACAAATGATTTGTTGATGTTGTTGCTTTAGTTTGACGCGAGATTTTGATGAACTTTTGTCAAATTGACAACGAAATGCCAATAAAGTTGAAAGCAGCTGTCTCAAATTGTATTATAGTTGATGCTAAAATAAATAACATAACATTAAAGTGATTTCCCTCACTTGCATCGATCATTATTTCATAAGCATATGAAGTTTGGTTGTCACCCTCATACTATATAGCTGCATATTACTTCGCACTTTTGCTTTGTGAATGATCAACAGCAGAACACATCAGCGCATCCCCATACAGCTGCAGATACATTGACAGATACAGATACAGATACAGACACCAGACAACAACATAGTTGTCGCTTGCATTTCATTTGATTTGATTTGAATTCATTTCGTTTCGTTTCTATTTTATTTTTTTTTTGTGGTAAGTTGGCTACTAAATTGACGTTGGTTGCTTGGCTTGGCTTGGTGCTTCGGGGTCGTTGTTTGTCTGTCGGTTAGTGCCACGTATTCGGGCTGACAAAAATAACTCAAAAATGTCATTCGCCCATCGAATTTTAACAAACGAGCAGCAGCGCAGAGAGGCTGCCAAACTACTGCCAAGAACGACATGGGCGCTAAAAATATGTGGCGATACTTTTTTAGCTGCTGCCCCACTGTCGATGCATTTCATATACATAAACATATATATATGTAGATCCATTCTATGTATGTATGTATGTATAGTTTGCATCTACAGATACAGATCCAAAGTACTTATATGTATATATAGAGTCACATCATTTTGACTAAGCAACTGCGTAAAATGCGCCAACGCCAACGCCACAGATCAGGAACCGGGAACGGGAACGGGAAAAGGGAATACAAATGTGGAAATGTGGAAAAGGGGGGAACAAGATCGAGACCTCAACAATCTGAACGGACGGAGCACTCTTTAAATATATAGCATATATATATATATATATATATATGTTTACTTAGTTAGGCGACTTTTGGTGTTGGCGCTGCTAATGATGCAGCCAAGGAAACGCTTTATAATTTCTCTTTAAAAGCAGCTGAAGAAAAAGAAAATAAAAAATAAAAACACAAATTAAAATACAAATATATATATATATATATATATATATATGTATATATATATGTATGTGTATATGTATGTACTTTATAAATAAGCAACAAAAGCTAAAGATGTTATTGCTCCCAAAGCGACAACGCGTCTTCTGTCTGTTTGTAGTTGTTGCTGTTGTTGATGATTTCTCCCCATACAGAAAATTGCTTAATGTGCTTGCAGCCAGCCTTTGTCTCCACACCACAATCTGTGGCAAAGACAAAGACAGCAGAACACCCGAAAAAAACAAAAAAGTACAAAGTCAGCCCCATGCTGATTGCCCAAATAATTTTTATGATTTAATTTTAAGTAATTTTTAATGAAAATCAGTCGTCAACTTTTGTTGCTTCTCTGTCTCTCTGTCTGTCTGTTTGTCTGTCTGTTTGTCAACTGACAAGTTTTTGGCGTTTTGGCTAATAGTTTGTACGATGCGATGAGTTGATTTTTTTGCTTGGCATTGACAACACTGCTCCATTGTCTTGTTCTTGTTTTGGTTTGATCATCTGGCTGTTGTTGTTGCAGATTGCAACCATGCGTGCAGCATCAGCACCAGCAGCATCAGCAACATTGCCAGCTTCTAAGTAGTTGGCTCCTCAACACAAACACACATACAGAGAAGGCAGAGGCAGACAGTTCGTACTATGTTGGGGGCTGTCTGTTTTGGCATGATGATTAATGAAGTGCGGGTAAAATGATGATGATGATGCTGATGATATTTTTTTCTCTCTCTCTCGATAGTATCTTTCTTTCTGTCTGCCTGTTTTCCATACGAACAACATGATTTTGATGTCTGTTGTATATCATGTTGTCGACTGTCCTTGACATTATACTTATGGCAAAATGACTGTAGCACATCTGTCACAACATTGACACCGCTAACCGAGCTCTAGCTAACTTTCTACTAGACCTATAACTCATTATATATATATATATATATATATATAACATATATAAGTCTGACCAAAAATAGTTGGAAGAAACGCCTTCGGGTTTCTATCTCTGACTTTGGATGTGTGTCTCTGGATTAGCAAGCAGGTAGCTGGGCAAAAAGAAAAAAAAAACATACAGAAAGACAGAGAAACCCGAACAGGTTAAGCGTTAATACCAATCAATGTGTATTGGCCTATGGCTGCTACAACAATAACAGCAACAACAACAACAATAGGCTGTATAAAAGCAATTTAATGTGCCCGTTCCCGGAGACACACCGCTTTTCCCAACAACAACAACATTTTTGGTTTTTGTTTTCGTAAATTGCATTTTCTGATTTCGAACGAAACGTAAACCAAAAAGAAAGATATCCATATACACAGATGCACAGATTTGTTGTTGGGAATGTCTCTTCTGTTGTATAGAGAGGCCATAATCAGGTATGAAAGGTTACGCTTGCGCAGTTGTTGTATTGTCAGAGAGCAGGCAGAAAGCAGGCAACGCAAACCAAAACAAAACGAGCCTTGGAATGCTCACTTGGAGATCTCTGGAACTGTTCTTGTCTGGGTATCTCTACGCATTTTCGTCTCTCTCTCTCTCTCTCTCTCTTTCGCACTCTCGGTTGATGTGTAAAGGAACTTAATCTCCTTTGTGCAATATTCTTCCCTGCCTTGCCTACAGTCATCAGAATAGCAGTCGGAGTCTCTGGCTTGTGTGTCGTTTTGTTCTTTTAATGATAAAAAAAAAATAACAGAGAAACCTTTGCCTTTTTATTTGGAATTTTGTATTGGTACCTTTTTAATCTCTCTGCCTCGCCTTCTCACTCACTCTCCGCTGCGTCTTTTTGCTATGCGCAGTTATATTATTAAAGCATTGTTCTTTTTACTTCTTATTTTTTTTTTTTTTTTTTTTGCAACCCTTAGAGCCAACCAGCAGCGGGTTTATTCGGTTTTAAGTTTCTTGTTGAACAAAAGGCATTTGTTCAACTTGTTAGCCAAAAAAAAAGGAAGAAAGAAAGAAAACTGCGAAAAGAGCAGCTATGTTGTCCCCGTTTTCAGATTTGTGTATATACGGATTGCGCAGCCGCAACTGTTGCCAAGGGTGAGGAGGCAAGCAGCACCACCCCGACGATTCCCTCCACACAGAAACTGCGTCGCAGCATGCATTTGGCACAGCGTGAACTGATTTGGCACAGACTGACTGCCTGAATGCCACACTATACCAGATACAGAAACAGAAACAAATTCAGCCACCCACCCGGGGCAATATATTGCATATTTACTTAACTGAACTTCAAGCTTTTTACAGCTGCAACCGAATTTTTTGATTACACTTGAATTGTGTTTAGCGCTGAACTTTCCAGGCCAACGAATAATTTAACATTTCGAGTTGGTTGTATTCAAATATTTGTTTATGCAACCACTTGGCGCCTTTTAAATGTTATTATTTAGTTTGCTGCTTCGCTTCTTCAATACATATATGCATATCCGACTGTCTGTGTGTGTGTTTAGATTGTGAACAGGCATTTGACGGGGTCGTTAGACGTGTATCATCCGTTTGGCTGATGACTTTCAATATTTGTACAGTAGCTTGACCCTTTTTAAACAGCTCTATATGCTGTGGAGGAGAGTATACGATATGAAATGGTGCATGCTGCATTATCACCGCATGTTTGTGTGTGTGAGTGCCGCATTACTTAGTCCCTAATACGTTCGTCAAATAGTGGCCCAAACCCATTAGATTGGAATGTAGACGCTTCGTATATGTATACAAAACGAAGATACAAACATAACTAAGAATTGAGCTATATAGTGCAACATTTGCATAAGAGGTAGACATTTAAGATAGTCCAAATGATATTTCTACTGTTTTTTTTTTTTAATTTCATTTCAAATGGGATGTCTTGGCATTTTATTGCTCATATGGTCATTATCATTTAGCATTTCAAGTATTTCATTTCTGATGCGAGTCTTTTTTGTTATTTATGTGCCGTTACTTATGAGCCCCCATGATTTATGTCCCGCTCTCGGCGAGAACTAGACGTGTGTGCTAAACGCTTTCAATTAAGAGCAAAAGAAGCGTCGAGTTGTGTGCTGGGTGATGCTGCTGCCTTGACAAATTGGCCAATGAGTGTTGACAATCGATGCCACAACGCATACACCCATACCTACATAAATGTGGGGTATGTTAAACTATTGATCATTCATACGAACCCATGAAGAGAATGCCAGAAAGATATTTGTTGAAGGAAAGATTGTTTTGCTCGTATGTTCTCCGAAATTCGTTCATCTTTAATGTTTTCTTTTCAAGTTTTAAGTGTCAAGCTTTATATATATATATATATAACAGTGAATAGGGTTGACATAGGGTATCTTTTCGTCTGTGAGCAACACACTTAGAAACTAATTCTTCTCAAATATATATACGCAACTGTAGTTGGCATTTTGTTTCGTCGTGTTGTTATCAGTTTAGTGGAACGCCGGATGTTTGTCCAGGCCTCAGGGCAGACTTATGCGACTTTGGCATAACGAGATCGAGAGGGGGAGAGACAGATCCATTAGGCAGAGAAACAGGTACCATTGATATGCGCCACAAGTACTACTTGCAAGTAGTCAACAGAAAGCAGCACACAAATCTCAACAACATGCCACTGTTGTTGTTGTTACTTTCGGCTGTGTTACATTCAAATGCAAATATTGACATTCCGAATGTTGCTAATGTTTACGCGCATCTTCTTCTACTTCTATGCCAGATTGTTAAAAATTATTCTGAAGCCGGCAGCTAGCTGTAGTAGTAGTAGCTACCTCAGCGCGTCGTTTGTTTTGGGTCGTAAAAACTGGCCAAGTGTTTGCGGCCCATAGACACACAAACAGATACAGACACACAGATACATCCATGTTTACAAACATGACGATGAGGGTATCATAAAATGAAGAAGAAAAAAAAAAAGTAAATCAGTCGCATGTGGAACTGTCCCATTATGGCATGACATACAGACATACATGAGTACATACATACAAACATATATATATTCATGTAGCTTTTACTCCGATTGTCACCTCAATTGTTGCACGTTTGCTGTTGTTGTTGTTGTTTTTTTACTACCGATATTTTGTGCCCATTATAAAGATAAAAAACGATGGCTCTCTCATTCGGGTTGGGTTTATGTTTTGTTTTGTTTCGGTTTTGTTGGTTTGGTTTTCTTTTAATGCTGTTAATGTCGCTTAAAGCTAATCAGCGACATTAAACAAGCACTGCAACAGCATGATTATTATTATCATTATCATTATCACATTCACCATCACCATAACGTCATCTAAGATCTAAGCAAATACAATTTTTAAAATTTGATATTGCATTACAGCAAAATTATTGTTCAAGTTGTTGTTTTTGTTGTCTGTTTGTGGGCGAAGAATTTTAGATGGGAGGGGATGGTGGCGAGCAGGGTAATCTGTGGCGTTGTGCAAGCTTTTAGGTACTTAAATGCGGCAGGTTTTTGTTGTTAGTGCTGCACTCTATCTGTGTGCGTAGGTGTGAGAAATTTGATAGGTTTTCTGAGCTCTTTGGTTACACTTACGAGTTGAGGTAACTGCAATTTTCAGGTGAATGGTTTTTTTGTAACACATGTTCTTGTCTGTAAAATAAAACTTTGACATCTTTATAATGTCAAGCCTTTGAATGTCATTACAAAAACAAAAATGTGTGAGTTTTGTTTGAAGAGTGTGCTTTATAACATTTGAAAAGATAAAATTGACGCGAAGCTCTTTATAATCCTCAAATCTGCCTCCGTTGTGGCATAAAGTATTCTACACGAGAATGCCAAATACGCTTAACTAAGTTTTTATAATCATAGAATCTTTAATACATGTCTTTCGATAGTTTCCATAGTCGAGCCGAGCTTCCAGCCGAGCCGATATATCGTTTTCCATGTGTCTGAATGAACGCGTCGGTCTCGGACACCATAACAGAAGATTGAAGTCAAGTTTACCATTCAGTGGCACATTTCTGCAATCCAAATGTTTAGGGTTTAGGGTATCTGCTAGTCAACCTTTTTGAACCCTTGAGCTTTATTCACTTTTGTTCTATTGCACATAGTACACAGAGATAAAAACCTCGATTACATTTCGACAGCGTCTCCCGTTCTAGTACCGTACAAAAATTCGGCCAAAAGTCATTTTGTAGTTGCTTATGTGTTATTGTTAGTGTTGTTGCTGGGTTAATTTGTTGGCTGTGTGTCTTGAGTTTGTTTATGATAGCAGCAGCAGCAGTAGGCCCGCATGCAACCGTTTCTTCTGGGCCATGCCATACTATACCATACTATACTATAATAATTGATAGAGTTGCTCTAGAGTTCGTCGGCGCCATAGCATGCAGCGCAACAAAAAAAATTTAAAAAAAATAAAGTAGAGAAATAATGAAAATTAGGGTAGGTAGGCTACAACGTGAAGCAATTTAGGCGCCACAGCGCCAAACTCCACGAAAAAAACACAAAATCCATTAGTTTAGATAAACTAATTAGTGAAACGTGTGGCCCAGTTGAACTAGTTCCAGCTCCGATGTTCGATGACGATGCGTTTGTCTGTTCGATTGTGTGTTGCCTTGCGGTTGTTATCACTGCGCTTTCTCAAGTGTTTTCAATGGGGCAGACTGGGTGGGGGTTGGGGTTGAGACTTTACTGTAACTAGTGTGGATCGTCGTACATTGTCCGGTGTGTGTGTGTTTGTGTGTGAGTTCTCTTTGTTTTTTAGCTACTGTTCGCGCTGATTCCAAAAGTCGACATGGCCGGTTGCATAAATTGCTTTATGGCCGTTTGCTGGGCGCGCTTTATGGCCATTACTCAAGTGCTCAAGACTACACACACACACACACACACACACACACACTATACACTGTCGTTTTCTTTCTAGCTCGCTCATCGGTTTATGGCCAACACACAATGCCAGGGCTATAAACGCGAGCGGGCGGACGAGCAGCTCCTAGCTACTATTGGCATATCATAAAAACGTAGCAAAAACAAATGCTTTACCTTAGCACCTCTCCCTTTCCTTCCCGCTCCCCACCTCTCTCTCTCTCTCGTTCACTATATAGTTTTATGGACTTGAGCTCTTTTGTGGATTGTGTTTCGATTTATTTGTGTGCATTTTCTTTTTTAGTGGTTCAAATTTCTATAAATTTATCATGTGAGAAATTAAAAGCAGTTCTGATTGAATCATAATTCCATGTTGTATATATATTAAGTCCATATATATATATATATATATATAAATTGGGTTTTACTTTGGCATTTTATGACGCGATTGCTGTTGGCCTTTTCTGTTCTTGTTGTTGTTGATAGCACGTGGCTAGGTTTGATGAAATGAATTTGATTTGAAAATGCCATACAATTTATGACACCTAACCAACCGATCTTTGACGTTGTGTTTATCTTTTGGTGCGAGACAAGCCACCGGAACCCGAATCCCTCTCGAGGCTTGTGACTGCGTTGGTTGTATAATTGCATTTATTGGTGGGGGCCCATCATAAAAGCGCTTGAAGAGCAAACAGTATCTAAACAGTAGTGATTTTATTTTTTTGTCGTCGCGTTGCCTTGCGAAAATTTATGAGCTGTGCTGGCCATGTGAAACTGATTACAGTTCTGTGCCTGTCTGCATGTGTGTGTTTGTGTCTATGACACCCATTTTTCGTCCATACAAATGAACATGAATATTTTGAATTTGGAAAGTATATCTGTGTATAGTTTTTGGAGGGGTTTCCGCATTATGGACACTACTTGGAACAAAATGAAAATTGAAAATTGAAAATGTGCTTCTTGTGTGCGTTGAGCTATAAATATGAAATTGTCAGCTGCAGACACCCACGCGACGATGTTGACGAAATGTTCTCCTTATCCCATGCGCGATGCTTTAGTGTATAGCATTTTCACTTTTCATTTTAATTTTGAAAATTTTCATTTCATGTTGTTGTTGATGTTGATGTTAGTTTCACACCCGTTGTTGTTGTTGTTGACTCGGCTTGCCGGCATATTTATAGACTTGTCTCATGCTGTGTGTAGCTGTGCTTTCCAGTGTATGTGTGGATTTTTGCTTGTTGGCAATGATTTATACATTTTTAAAAACCGCGTCACAAAACCAACAACAACAACAACAGACATTAACATTTCACTTAATTCTTGACCATTGGGCCTTATCAGTAAAGCTTTAAGCTTGTAATTACTGCTGAGAGAGCATCTCTCTCCCTCTCTCTCTCTCTCTCTCTCTCTCTCTCTCTCTCTCTCTCTCTCTCTCTATCTATCTCTCTCTCTTTCTCTCTCACGCGCACTCACTATTGGGCAGCCATTTTGATTCATCGGATAAGTGCGTGTGTGCAATATGCCAGTCTCCCGGCATCTCTCCCGCTGTCTCGCCTCTACCCCTTCATCTCTCCTCCCTCCTTCCACCTCCCTCCTCCATCATCATCATCTGCGTCATGTAGAAAGAAACCGCGACCCTCGTGCTTTTCATATCAGCAGCGTAAAGCAAAAGCGCGACCTGGTCGCCAGTCAGCCATCCAAACGGAGACTTATCATGCAAACCAGTTTGACAACTTTACTGCCCGCTGCCACATGTATCTGTATCTGTATGTGTGTGCAACGCCAGCAGCGACCAACCAGCATTTGAAAATGCAACATTAAAGCCAACTGGAAAACAACAACTTTGGCACACACAGAACGGGGCGACAACAACAACTACAACAATTCTCCACACGCAACGTTTTCGTTCTCGCTCTCCTCAATGGTTGTGCTTTTTATATGTGCTTGTTGTTGTTATTGTTGCTGTTGCAATTGTAGTTTTGTTGGCCTCACAATGGGGCGTTCTTCTCATGCTTGGAATACCCACATACAGAAATAACTGTATACTGTCCAGACTTGGATTTCAACTCCTTCAGCAACCAAGCGATCCGATCTGCCTGCGCTCTCTCTCTTTCGATGCAACACATAGTAATTATTACTCGTCTATGGTTCAGTTAATTCAAATTACCGTTACGAGCTACTTACAACTGAGGCGTGTGTCCTGAACTCAGATTTGCTACTCAATGTGAGGTGATGTTTAAAAGACGATAGTTAAGATATGGCTTTGAAATCTTTGAAAACTAATAGATTAGTAAGAAATAAGTCTACAAAAATTCGCAAAAATATTTTATCAGAATCTATCATGAATACTTAAATCAAGTTTAATGACATACCATTGCAAAAAGTTAACCGTTTTTAAGTATTCATGTTTAAGAACACTTTTCGCCAAGTATGGAATGATTAGTATCTAACATAGTTTGAAAAAGGTCACAACTCAAAGCAATGACAGTTAATGAACTTTATCGATCATTGCAGTTTTTTTCTCCATATCTGCTGAAATATCACTTCTGGCCGTTCTTTTCCTATCTGACCGCCTGCTGTTTTGCAGCCTTGCACACTGTTATACACTGGGTGGTCTGTGGCCATGCAAAAGATACACCAAAAATATAAAAAAAGGCAACAAAAAACACAATAATGAACGCCAGTACAAGGTCGACACCAAGATCTATATGCCTAGATATAAAAAAATATTTCGCAGCGGGTGTAGATCTGTATATATATATATGTGTGTGTGTTTGAGTTGTTTATCTATTGAAGATCGACCCAAGCTGGGATCTCAGGGCAGGGTTTTTTTCTAGTTCCGTGAGAGCCAACAGAAATCTTCACTAATAACAGCAAGACGGCAACAATAATAAAATCAACAAATAATTCGCAGCATTTATTTGACCTTCTGTCGCATTTTTGGTCGCTTCACTGCTGTGTGTGTGTGTGGCCATTTTGTTGTTGTTGTTGTTGTTGATGGTGTTTTCTATTTTATCTAGCTACATATTGCTTTTGTGATTTTTATCTAAGTGTGTGGTTTATTTCTGTTGCCTTTTGCAATAAAAATACAACAAAAAACAAAGCAAGCAAGAAGGCTCTAGATCGACTAGGAAATACCCTGAACTCTTGACACTTGACTAAACTTCAAGCTGTATGTCGAAAAACGGAAGAGTTATATGAAACAAATTTCTCTAGCTCTTAAAATCGCATTTCGATAATGTTCAGAAATATATATACTTTAGGGGATTGGAGATGCGTCGTTTTGTCTGTTGCATACCTATGCACATAACCATAATACCCATTTTATGCATTTCAATGGGTTGAGGGTATAAATACAAAAACGAGAATCACTTTTATGGTCACAGCGAGTTACCTCTGCTCTGATGAGCAACCAACAGCAACAGTAACATCAAAAGCAACAGCAAATTTTACGCAAATGTTGCGTTTCCCATGCCCATGCCTGTGCTTTGGCTGTTGTTGTTGCTGCTGCTGCCTGGTTTATATGTGTACCGCTTATCGCTTGGACTGTGAGCTTTCTGGCATCATAAAAGAGCGCGGCGACACAACGACAACATCGACGGACAACAACTGGCGACCTAGTCACGGAGTTGCAGTTTACCACCTGCCTGCGTTCCGTCGAGATTCAACAACAGCTGCCACTTTTGCTTGCCCCTGTGCATATGTATATTTGCAATGATTTGAAAATAGTAGAAGTATTAGTATATAACAACAACAAAATGCCAACATTTTACTCTTATACTCATACCGTCTCTTTCTTACATTTTCTCGCTCGCCGCCTCTCATTTCAGATAAGATCACAGAAACCCTACTATACCGCAGATCCTGAAGTCGATTCACTGGTAAGTAAACAAACCGAAAGAAACAAAATGTTGCTGCCAGCAACAATGTTGCAGCAACATGCCAAAAAAAGATCATGGCCCAATCAAAGAGTGTGTGTATTGAGTGTACTTGCATGTTTGTGTGTGTGTGTGTCTGTGCAATCACCTTGACCCAAAACAATGACAACAATTGAATAATTTTCTTTTATTTAGAATAAATCACAGCAAATTTAGCAGCAGCCAAAGCAATTTATGAGCATTTGTTCATTCGCTTGTTCACTTTGCGGTTTGTCCGAGTCTCAATCCGAATCCGAGTCCAAAAGCGAATGCGAATGCGAGTATCATCCACAACGATATCCACACACAACTAAATCCACGTCCACACATACCACGTCATCTGGGACTAAGTTGCTTAGTCATTTTATTGGACAGCGTTGCCATACTTTTTCACTCGCACGCATTTTGATTTTTGCATGTGCAGGAAGGGATGGGGAATGCAAAGAATCATTGGTTAGAATGGAGGGAGGGGGTGGGGTAGACAAGCAACCGATGCTCAACGTCGACTACAATATGAAGCAGAACGATTTAATGATGCATATGACATTTTTGCACTCTCTAAATGGGCAGCCTTTGGGTGTGCAAAAGACGACGGCAACAACAGCAGCAACACAAACAGCAACAATAAAGCCATCGTTGCCGTCGTGCTTGTTGCTTGTGGGTTAGTTAAATGCATTCAGATCTGGGCAGTCAGAGTCGCGGAGTTAGCAGAGCCCCCCAAGGCAAAGGCAAATGCCATCAAGGCAACCTTGACGGCGATCATAGCGTGATCATCATTAACATTATCATCATGATGCTGTTGTAGTTGCTGTTTTTATTGTTGTAAAACGCTCGTGATGATGATCAGCTGTAATGTTTTTGTTGTTGTTGTTGCTATTGTATGGCAACAAGTGTACAGAAAGCTTTTAAAGTATGCTAATCGCTTGTGATTATATCTAATGCAAATAACCAAACGATTTGTAAACCATGTAAAATGTGCTATGAAGTTAAGCAATTGAAGTACAGATGAGCAAACATTTATCCCAAACAATCAATAAAATGGACTAAATTGTTTGTTTATTCATTTGTCTCATTTTATGTTATTAACATTTATATAATCGATATATTCTGGTTGATTGCAAATGCATTAACATACATTTTGTATGCGAAATGCAACTGTGTGCTTTATGCAATTGCACCATGTCACAAGCTTGATGCTATGAACTTTTCGTCCCACTACTTATGAGTCAGAAATTGGCGCTGCTGTTGTCTTGTTTTTTTTGATTACTTTTTGAGTCCAGTGGCAATTCGAAAAAAGAATCGCACATGTAAATCAAGACGGAAATGCTGCGTGCAAAAAGTGCAAAACGAGCCATGCAATTGGGCTGCACAAATCGCGTCAACGATTGCTTCTGCTGCTGCTGCTGCTTCTCTTACTGTATATAAAGAGATTAAGGGGCAAAACTAATTTTAATTGCGACTGCAACTCGTACAAAACTCCACAGTGAGCCTCTTCTGTACAGTCGTAAATGTGTCACTTACTCGAACACAGGGGCCAAAACACTAACAGCAACAGAAACAGAAACAGAGATGCTGGCGTTTAATGTCGCTGGTTTTATGGTGTATTAGTCGCCAGCAAAACAGCAACAGCAGCAGAGAAATCTCTGGCGGTGGCCCTAATTTAATGCACTTGCAGATTAGTTTATTAGTTGTAGTACACACTCACTGAATGCCAACCAACACACACACACACACAGACTAACAGATAGATATATGAATAGGCAGCAATAGGTAACCGGACCTGAGTCTTTTTTGGTCTCCTTCTCCGTCTCTGATCGACTATGGCCGTGTGCGCCTGCGTACTTTGGCCATAAATCATTTTGGCATGCCACTACACCGCTCTGTGGTGGTGCTTCTAGTGGACTCACTACGGAGAGTTCATGTTTGAACATTTAAAAGTGCATTTAGTAACACTTACTTAAACAAAGAGAGAAGTGAAAAACATACCAAATACTCTTGGTGGTTTTGTGCTTTGGATATTTACACACACACACACACACACTGTGAACAACTGTCTGCCTGCTATAAAAATGTTTATAGCATGTTTTCTATATGTTATTATTTTACTATGCGGTAAAGTTGGCCGCCGCTCTTGGCATCAAAATTAAATTCTTCAAAGTTTTTGCCGGCTACAGCTGCTATTGCTTTTGCTGATGCAGCAACAGTGGCAGTAGCAACAACAACAATAGTGGCAGGCCACAGCAGTTAGCAGCATCGTAAAAATGTCAAATGTCAAACTGACGTTTTAATTAGCATCTGGTCACCCTAACAGTTGGCGCTCTTGCGATTGTGTGTACGTGTGGATTATGATGTGTGTATGTGTATGTGGTACCGGGGCGTCAAACGATTTGTTTGAAAGCACTCTTTTATGGCTATGAATTTTATTATTCTTTGTGATATGCATAACTCATGTTTCTCTTTTGTTCTTCTCTTCCATTATTTGTCTCTCTTTGCAGATGGTGCAAGCAATACAAGTGCTTCGGTTTCACCTTTTAGAGTTAGAAAAAGTGAGTAAAAATTTATTATTTCAATATTTAATTTATGAATATGAAGATTAAGTATTAAAGGCATTGCAATACGTTTGTTAATTGATATGTTTAACATGATTTAGCTAACTTAGGTTTAAGTAGACATCAATTAACAACTTATCATCTCTTCACACACTTTAATCTGTGCAAATTATTATTGCTCATTTCTTAGCCTCTTTTACTGGAAGAACTCAACCGTCATGCAATTAACTGCTGGCCAACAAACATTTATCACCAACCCCAATGACCACCCATAAAACCCATAAATCAATTGCAAAAAAATCAAGCTCAAGTGCGCTTAGAGTCGAGACTTCAAGATACTCTGTAACCACTAATAAATATGCATATCAATGTATTGTACACTTAATAATCTATGAGTGAATTGAAACTGTTGGTTGATTTATTGATTGCTAGCTGATTATAAAGGTATACCATGTGATTGAGGCTATTCAATGCTAGGGTATAGGATACAAATACATTTCAATTGCCAACATTTGTGTTGACATTTTATTGAGCTTGTTCGCAGGCTCCAGTTGGAGTCACACAGCATGTGGTCATATCTGTTTTGCAAATGTCTAAATTAAATGCAGCGACAACTTTGCAACTGCAATGTTGCAGCTGTGGCCGTGTCCAAAAACTCGCATTAATTGGCAATAAAAGCAAAAAAAAGACAAAAAATATCTAACATGAGAACGCTTGCTGCATAGCTTTTTAGATATAGATACAGAAAATGCAGTCGCGACAGGATGTGACATAGCATTTACAAAATACAACAGATATGAGATATATACAAACATTTGTCTACTGCTTAGGTGGGGTGTGGGGTGTGTGTCTAGGCTTTGTTTCGTTCGGTTCGGTTCTGTTATGTTCTGGACAGGTGTTTGTCCAAGATAAAATACAAAATGTATTTGCATTGCTAGTCGCCGCAATGCACAATGCGTTGCATTCATTTGCGGCGCTGCTTTTGTTGTTAATTCATGAGGTGTGGATGCGACTCCCCACCTCTACCATGCGATTCTCCCTTTCCCCCTTGTCTAACCCTCGTTTTTTGGTAATGCCGCACAACACCTACTTTGTTATTGGACACTTTATAGTCTAAATGGAAAAATTACAGGTTGCCTAATTTGTTTTAATTTCTAAAATAACAATATGCAAGAGCTAGTCTTTGGGTGAGTGCGTGCGTGTGTGTGTGTCGGTTGGTCGGTCTGTCGGCGTCTGGCTTAATGGAAGTTGTTCCTCAAACGTGGTTGTAATTAATGCCTACCCCAACACTCCCTTTGTCCACGGCTGCCCTGTGCCAAGAAAATTAATTAAGTAAATGCGCAGCGAAGCGTGGAATGATGTCGAAGCTGAGACTGAAACTGAAACTGAGGAGACCCAAAAAACCGAAGCTGAGCTTGGCTTTGAGCTAAACCCGTCATCAGCGTCTTTTTGTTTGTGTTTTTTTTCCCTTTGCTTCTTCTGTATTTTTTTTCTTTTTCAATTAAGTCTTAAGTAAGAAATTATGCAAAACATTATAAGAACGAACGCAAACGTTCAAAGAATACAAAGCTATAAAATTTTTTTTGTGTTGCTTGAAAAATGTTGTGTTGTGGATTGACCATTTACAGTTTTGAAACTGGGACGTTTTGTCTCTTTGGTATTGGGTTAATGGCAGACAAACTGAATGACAAATACGTACAACAAAAGTCAATCAATGTGCAATTAGTCTTAGCCAATCTTAATTACCAACCGAACAAAAAAAAAAAACAAAGCCAAGTCGCTTTCTATTGAAAGTAGTGCAGTAAGTCATTCAGTCAGTCAGTCAGTGATCAGTCTGTCATTCATGCCAGCAAGCCAGCCAGCTGCAATTTGTTGCAAGTGGCACCCTGTATACAACGAGAGTGTAGTACTGTAGAAGCGAACGAGATCTTTATCATCACAGCAGAGCACAGCCCACGACAGGTTTTTGTTTTGTCATTTGTCACTCACACAGCTTGCGACACACACGAACCACGACGACGAGAGACAACAACAACAACAACAGCAGCAACAGCAACAATCGCCACAAAGAACTGTAGCAACTTGTACAGCAGCAGCAGCAGCAACAACAAATATACAATTCATTTATATGCAGCAGCCAACAAAATGCAGCGGGCGATTTTTGGTGTATCAAATAAATAAAAATACAAAAAATCCAAAATAATACTTAAATAAAATGTGCGGGCACAAAAAAAACCGAAGCATTTATATTGGATTATATGTATAGTGTATTGTGTATATATATCTGTATCTGTGCATATTTGTTGCTGCTGCTAAAAACAACACACTGAATCAGTTAAAAAGACGTTTCAAGACTTGTGTCTGTCAAAACTGGTTTGCCAGCCCCAAGTGCCCAGTCCTCAGCTCAGTTCAGCTCAGCTCACAGTTCTCAGTGCTGTTCCCATCTAGCACGGACAATTCTCGTCACAGAGTCACATGCAAAAAAATACAACACAATAAAAAAAACTAAAAAAACCACTCGACGACGACGGCGCATTGCAATTGACGAACGGACAAATGGACAGACAGACAGTGAGACTGATAGACAGACAGACAACACACGTTGGGTCAGTTGTACAGACACATACACACACACCCCGGCGGGGGGTAAGCAGTCACAGCTTGGCGGCTGTACCGGTACCGGTACCGGCATGGGGGCAACTACCAATACCAATAGCAATACGTGTACCGAATTGGGGGCCTTGTTTTGATGGCTTTGGCCACTTTGGTGCTACAACACCAAACGACAAGCAACAGCTGTATTTTTTTTTTAGCTTTTGGTTAAGCCAAAATACACTGCAAGTCAAGCTGAGCCTGAGCTCAAGATTCGATGGGTAGTAAAAATTTAATATGTGTCTGTGTGTGTGTGTGGGTTTCATTAACTAAACAAGGCCAAAACTATAGTGAATGATGTGTAAGAAGAAGTCATAAAGAGCATTGATATATTTGTACGTCACACATTTCATTTCATGATTTTTCCGTATTCCAGCATAGATTGAATAATTATGTCGCGCAATTATCGTCGATATTTTTATTGAATTCGTCGTTAAAGTACAGCGCATTCATAGTTCGTTTAATTAACATTTCAAAGACGAATAACATTTCCATCAACGTCTACAGCTAGATGTTTTCTTTTTATTTTTTCTGTCTGAGCTAAAATATTTATTTCTGTCAGCATCAACTTAGATTCAGTTTCAAGTGTTTGTCGGCGGTTGCCTTTTGCCATTGTTGTTGCTGTAGATTTTTTTAATTACATTTCATTTAAATGTCAGCAGTGTTGTACTTTTTTTTTTTGCCGCACGCTTGTTAAACAAAATGCAAAAAAAAGTACAGAAAAAACAAAAACTTGTTGCTTGAAGCTGAGCGACTGCGATTGCGACTGCGATCTGGAAGCTGTGTTAGCTTGGGGTTTCGTGTGTGAATCTCAGTCAAGATGTGTGCTCTGGTCGTCATCTCTGTTATAGAACATTTAAGCGCTATCTATGAACGGAAATCGAAAATTACCACTGCTCAGATTGGAGCGATTTACATTAGATTACACACGCAAAACAGAATGCAGGCAGAGTGCAATAGTTGTAGAACACTAAAACAGGGTGTTGGAGAGGGAGGGGGAACTGGGAATATGCCCGGACGCATTGCGATGCTATCGTTGCTAGCTGCTCGAAGAGGAAGCTGTAAAATTGGTTGGCGAGGATGGGACTGTGAAAAGTTTTGCTTAACAGGATGTACAAATGACTGTAACATTTACAACACACTCTTACAAAACAACAAGCAACGCCCCCTGTGCGATAGCTGCTGTTGCTGCTGCTGGTGTTGTGGGTCCCCAGTTGCTGTTTCTGTTGTTGTTGTTGTAAGTTGCTGCTGTGCCCACCCAATGTGAAACAGCATCAGCCAACCAGCCAGCAGTCATAAATATCGCAATGAGCTGTTTAAATGTCACACACAACGCTGACAAATTAATCAAAAATTATCAGCGTCCAAGCATCGCTGCAACATGCCACAAAGGGCCAGCCAGACAGCCGTTGGTGTCCCAGGCCGATGGCGAGACAGGCGGTTGAGACAGGCAACTGAGCATAAAGCCGCATAAACATATCAATTTAGTAAGTATTTATGCCTTGTTGCTGTTGTTGTTGCGTGCAGGCAACGATTGCAACTGCAACTGCTGGCAACATGTTGCTGGCGTGCTAATTGTGCGCTTTATGTGCATTGTTATGGCAACTTTGACAGCAATACATACCAGCAACAACAAGAAGAAGCTTTTGCTGTTGTTATCAGCTGAGCGACCACAAGCGACAAATTTGAGTCCTGTCATAAACCAGTTGCTGTTGTTGTGTGCTGCAATTTTTTTTTTTTATCAACATCATATTTTTTTGGTGACAATAACATTGAACACAGGCAACATCAGCATCCACAACAACAACGGCAGCCAGGCTGTAAACAAGTTTGGCAAGTTTGGGCAATGGGCAACAAGTTAATAGCCCAGCCAGTCCAGGCCACTCTGCCCGCCAGCAACTGTTGCAGCTTGCCAAATATACAAAAACAGCAGCAACAGCAACATCAGCAACAAAGAACACAACAACAAGCAATTTGCATAAGCAACGCGCACTTTTTCGTAAATTAAATGCCTGCCCGTTTAAATGGAGCACCCTGTTTAAATGTTGCTGCTGGTTCGTTGTCTGCTCGAGCCCAGCGCAATTAATTTCTTTTTAGCCGTGTCGGCGGCTACATTCCTCTCTTTGGTGCGCAGCCTTTTTGCATATTTGCATACATGCGCTCCATCCGTCCGTCCATCCAACTGTCCGTCTGTCTGTACGCCTGACTCACACTCACTTTGGCCTTATCGCATTTGTTTTATCATACACACACACACACACACACACGCAGAGCACAGTTTTCGGATTCAGCCAAAGCCAACAACAACAACAACAACACCAACAACAGGGCTTTAAAAACGCATTTTGTTGGCCAGTTTGCTGCTGCTGTTGCTGACGCCAGCGTTTGTGTCTGCATGTTGCACGTGCTGCTGAGCTGCATGTTGTTGTTGCTGTTGTTCTTGTTGTTACTGTTGTGTTACTGTTGCTGCTTGCTTAAAAGTGTGCCCTGCGGCTAAACTTGGCTGGCCAGCACTTCCTTTTGGGCCAACCAGACAGCCAGCCATCGAGCCATCCAGCCAGCCAGAGCTCTCTATGCATATTTATGTGGCCAGGTTCGCATTTTTATCGCCTCCAAGCGCGTACACCTTCTAAGCTTAGTTGTTGTTGCTGACGTTGTCTACGCCATTTTTGAGTGCCATCATCAACCATTTGCGTGGCCTGAAAACTCGAGTCGGAGTCAGAGTCAGAGTCCAGAGTCTTGGCCTGGGTTAACGCATAAAAACCAATTTGCATGCCATTTGCAGCGGGAGCAAAAGCAGGTTTTTCCATCTTGTTGCTGTTGTAGGCATAAAGAATGTAATGGCGCTAAGTGTTTGCAGCTGTCTCTGTCTCTGTCTATCAAGTTTAATGTCGTATAAACTAACTGAATGCCTAATGAAGTCCCGATTGTGGAATATGATTTAGGCTTAATAACGTAACGTATTGCAATGCCTGATTAGAATAAAAGTTATATAAGCTATTAAATAAATCTTTATATATATTTAATTAATTTTATGTAATAGCATATATATAGTACAGAATCGATTAGAGTAAAAACATTATAATCCTAAATTTTATTTGATTAATTTAATTAAGATTATATGCAGTAGAATACAGTAATGTTTGAAAGTCATATGTCATTTGACGTTACAATCGATCTTAAACTATCGATTAATTGTTATTTATATATATATATATATATATAAGTATAATTTGTTTTTGGCATCACTCTTCTCACACATACAATTTCTCTTTTTCTCTCACATTATTGCGGGTATCTCTTTGCAGGTGCATGAATTATGCGATAATTTCTGTCATCGATATATCTCATGTTTAAAGGGTAAAATGCCAATAGATTTAGTGATTGACGAACGGGACACCACCAAACCACCAGAATTAGGTTCAGCAAATGGTGAAGGAAGAAGTAATGCCGATTCAACATCGCACACCGATGGAGCTAGTACACCAGACGTTGTGAGTACCCCCTTCGCGGGAGCACATGGTCCTATATTGGCGAGCTACAATGCGGTGGTGCACCCATGTTCGTAGTACGATAACGACCTTCTTGCAAAAACGAAGCGGGTGCTCACAATGCCCTGGGATTAAATGAATCAATAATAATAATAACCAAAAAATAATAAGCAAAACAAACAATGTTGCGAAACTGCATAAGAAATTAAGTAAAATTAATTAATTTTGCAAAACTACAACAAAATGATGATGATCACCAAAAATAATAACAATAATAATTATATTGATGAATAAAATCCGATCAAAAACGCAGAAGAAGTTGTACGTAATTATGAACAAGAACAAGAACACACACACATTGTAAATTAGTCAAGAAAATTAAAAACGAAATAACTAAAACAAATACAGTAAAAGAGAGGAAATAATAAATGATATAAAAAAGATCAAGCAAAATTTCTAGCTAGCGCAACAGCAACATCAACAGCAGCAGCAACAGCAACGAGAACAAAACCAACAACAGGCCCAGACAGCGAGTAAGAAGCAGCAGCAACAATAACCCAACAACAACAGCAACAACAACAACAGCAAGGACACACACGCCAGTGGCCAAAAACGACGACAACAACGACAACGACAGCGACAATAAACGTAGACAAAGTAACGCAACGACTTGAAAGAACAGCAAACAACAACAACAAACGAGCTTCCAAGCGGCCGCTAGGCGACAACAGGCACCCAAAAGAAAGCCTGGACCCCCCAAAAAAACAAAAACGAAAATCACATACACATCCACAGCTGATGTTGCTGTTGCTAGTGTTGTTGCTGCTGCTACTGCTGCAACTACAAATGCTGCTACTGCTGACCAGTGTTGCTGCTGCTGCTGCTGCTTTTGGCCGCTAGAATTTGTCTGTTTTTGTACAGTAACACGAGAGCCATAAATTTAAGTTAAATGAAAACAAAGAAAGCAAACAAAAGTAGTAATGCAAAACAAATAAGTCATGTTATTTATTTTTGTGCTCTTGCCGTAGAGCGCAAAAATGGAAAACATTCAACTTGTAAATTACTGAAATGATAATGATGAAGATACAGCAACTGAGCAACAATAATTAGCGCAAAAATTAATTTGCTTAATTTGTAAAAAGTACCAACAACTAAAGAAAAAAAAAACTATGCAAAAGAAAAAAAATTAAGAAAATATGAGAAAAATAAGTAAAAGTTCCAGTACTTCGTTTTTGCAAGAGGCCCATATAGCTCGCCAATATATTATTAATTATTATTAAAAACATTTAACAACTTTTTATTATTTTCACTACTTAACAACACAAAAAAAAAAATTAAATACAAAAAAAATTATTATATACAGAAAGTTTACTAACCCAAAACTAACCAATTTTAACAATTTACATATGCACATAACTCTATATAGAAACTATATACATATGTATATAAATAGATATATATATGTATATCTATATAAATTTATATCGATATGAAAGCTAGCCTAATATTGCACTGACTTTGCAGGGGCAGCCTTTTGCCCCGAGTACAGTTAGTGTGTTGTCGATAACTTTCGCGTCGATAACACGCGTTATCGTTTTGAGTTTGTAAACTTGTAAATATTTGCCTCCAAGCCCCCTCCACAAACCAAAAACACACAGATAAAGAAAGTAAAACAAAAATAGCACACACACAATATCATGTCTTGACCTATTATATCTAAAGCCCATTTTTCTATATATTACAACTCTGGTGCCAATATTCTTTTTGGAACTAAACAAAAAACCAAAACAGTCCCACACCCAAGACTTTGCGCCGCTGGAAGAAACCTATGCTAGTTACCGCATCAAACACGAAGCGGACTATTAATTTGATCCGTGTGTGTATCGCGTGTAAAGCGTGTTTATTGCCTTTTTTGGGTGGGTGTTACAGCAATTAAACCATTACAAATAATACCATACCTAGACCTCGGCCAGAAAAGATAGATATATAAACTTAACTTCAAGCAAAGCAAAGTTCTTTATATATATATTGAAAAAAAACTCTATTATAAAATATATAACTTTAGCATGTAGTTTTAAGAATTTAGCCTAGGCTGCTTACAAGTTGAAAGAAAATCAAAAAACAAAACAAAAAAAAAAAAATTAAAACGCTAGAAAGAAAAGTTTATTCTTATTTTTTTTGGCTTTTCATTATTCACTTCAGCAACGTGTATACGATTTTTCAATACGTCCTTTTTCAATGTGTTTTACAACACTGAAAGAACTTGCCAAAAAAAACAAAAATTATAATCCTTTCTGTTAGACTTTTATATTTTGTTGTATTATTTGTTTTTTCATAAAAATCTTATTTTGAGAATGGAGAACCAAGTGCAACTCATATACGTAAATGAAAAGATAAATAACATAAAAATCAACCTAAGTTCAAATGCAAAGTATACGAATAAAACATAAAGTAAAACACATGTTTTTCTATTATTGTTTAACACAACGAAACAAAAAAAAAGAAAAATCCAGATTAAAGTTAATTTAATTAATTGAGAATTAAAACGCGCATATACGATGACATTTTAAATGAGCTAGACACCGTGCGAAAACTTAATATACGTAATCAACGGGATACTGTTTTTTTTAGGTTATCTTACAAGATGAGCAAAAAAATAAAAATAAATAAAAAAATAAAAAATTAAAAGAACTTTAAGCATTTACTAAGCAAAATTTTTAACTATACATCAAGTAAATACGTAAAATGCTAAACGCGATACTATTATTATAAATAAATGTAATTATTAATTAAAAACAAATATACATATATATTTAAATACGTAACTACTACGTAGCAGTGCAGCTTTTGGTGCTCAATGAAATGAAAAACATCAGTTTAGAGGTGGAATAAGATAATCCATTGTACTACTATCACCCAAGCATACTTACGACTAGACTAGGCCTAACCCAAATCCAATATCCAATCAGTTTACAGCTGCAATTGCAGCTAGATACGTTTGGGACTCTCTCCCTCCCCTTCCCAAGCAACTCTATGTATACTATAGCGGTCTAACTTAATGTACGTTATATAGTTCTTAGTAATCCGTAACGGAAGGCTACGTATTAGTAGGTATGCTAAGCTAAACTACAACTAAACCTAAACTCTATGTTATTACTAATTTCCGAAGAACTCTTCCCAGCTCTAGACACTTTCTCTATCGCTATATTCTCATCTTCTACCCTTTGAGTTTATGCATACTAAAACAGAAAAAATACAACCGATAAGGAAAAAAATTCTACCAAACATTGTACTTAACGGAACTGCGCTCAGTTGCAGTCCAGCTATATGGGCAGTCATTTGTATACTTACACTTTACGAGTATAGTATAATATAAAACCAAGTGGTTTACTATTAGTGAAAGAAACAAACAAACAACTAACTAAAAATGAGAATACGTCGAAGCTTTTGTACTATTTTTTCAAAGAGTAAAACGAAAATAAAATCCTGCAAATATTTATATTTGCAACATCAAGAAAACAAAACACAATAATAATAATAACAATATTAATTTAATATAAAACAATAGTTGTTGTACTTTGTCTCATAAAAAAAAGCTAAATAATAATTAAAATCAAACAACGAAAACCATACGAAATGAGTAATTTCTGTAATTATAATGTAATTTTAGCATAAATCTGTGGACAACTGATCTTAGTTGCTTTTTAGTTGAAAAGAAAAACAAAAACGAAAAACTACTGTATACTATTATATAAATAAAAAATCTGTTGCAAAATTGGCTGCAACAAATTGTTTTCCTTGATTATTGCGAGCTTTTGCATTATGTTGAACACTTTGTTTAATAATTTTTTTATAATTAGTTTTGAGTATTGAATATTTTGCAAACAAAACGCAAAATTTTTTATTGTTGTCATGTATAAAAACAAAATGAAAACCGACAAAAAAAAAAAAAAAACATACAAAACTGAAACTGAAATACGTAATTGCTTTAGGTGATATTTTATAAAAATAAAACAACGAAAGTAAATATAATAATGAAAAGAATGCATACAAATATATACGTAAATATATATTTTAAAAATAATTGAGACGCTTTTTGCTTTTATTTTTAAAATATATATACATAAAATTTAGTTTTTTTTTGTCTTCGTGCATACATTTTTATTATTGTTTTACGAAACAAATTTTATTTAGTTTTTAGCAAAATTGTAAAATGAGAAACTTGATATGATGAAAACTTATGGTAATGATCTAGCCGAGAAGAGAAAACGCAATCAAAAACTAAAAACAAAAAAAAATTAAAATACAACAACATAAACAAAAAAACCAACAAGCAGCAACACTTCTATACGATATACGAATACATTTTAATGTAATATTTTTAATTATTTATATGTATACTAATAATATAATTAAATGAAGAAAAAAACAAAAACACAAAAACAAACTAAAATGAAAAAGAATTAAGAAACAACAACTACAGAGTAACGTTTAAAGAGTTAGCCAATAAATATATGAAAAAAAAAGTATATTTGAAAAGTACACAGAAATGTTTTTTCACTTTCGAAACGAGTCTTACTTACCTAGTTATTAAGGCAATGCATTTAGCTAGGCTTCAACTGAAACTTTCCAACAAGATGATCAACTCCAAGATGCAACACTGGATTCAACGCACTTCGATGGATACATCAATGCCACTTACACATCCGATTCTTTACCAACACTAACAGCTCAAACAATTTACATCCAAGTTTCACATGGAACCAGCAGCTCTCTTTTGGTTTATGCTTAAGCTGACTTTGGGTTGTTCGCTTTTAGCCCAACTTTTGCTTTCTTAAACTAATCAAGAGAGTGCAGTGGGTTGCATGTGCAGACTTGAATCTATTTAAGTGTTATTCTTATTCCTAAGTGATTAAAGTGTGTGTAAATCCAGCGCAACATTTGTGACTTTCAACGCAGGACTCACAGGATATTTTTTTTTCGTCTGCTATCACTGCATGTAAATCGAGAAGCTCGCTCGAATTACGTATATGCATTTTATATATAAGCACTTACCATATGGAGCACACTCTGTTAACTGGCACGTGTAAGCCGCTTAGGATGTTGGCTACGCCCCCGCCACAGCTCAAGTGTCAACTGCATTGCAGAAGGACAGTTAAAGATGTGGGAACTGCCCTTGTTGTGCCGTGTGCCCAACTGGCTGCCTGTCTGCCCGGCCTGGCCTGCATGTTCGCCTGATCTGTGGCTCGGGCCTCGCTGCTTTTGTGCGTGTGCTGCGCCTGAAACTTGAGCATCAAACCTTGCCTCAACTGGTCGCGATCAAATTGCTACTGCAGCTGGGACTGGGTCCGTGTTTGGGTTCGGTATTTTTTTTTTATTTTTGGTTCGGGTTCGGGTTCTCGGGCATGTGAAAAACACCTTAAATGACTCTTTTTTGTTGTTTTTTCGTTGGAGGCTCTTGCGTGTTAGATGATTTCGTTCTGTTAATGCTAGCTACATGTAATTTGGCATTTTGCGTGATTGCCAGGGGCGTGTTGGCTGTTAGACATCGTTTCTTTCTTTGTGTTTTGATATTTGTTGGGCATTTTCCACTTAAAAGTCAAAGAAAATGCTTCGTGCTGCCTGCATTTGTGTTTGTATTAATTTCTTCAGCAACGCCCAACACACAATTTTCCAGTTGGATGTGAGAGACCTATAATTTTATAGGCATTAAGTCAAAAAGCCGAACTGGTTTTGGGTGTCTGTTTGTCTGGCCAGCTAGCTGCCTGCCTGCCTTGGGTTCCAGTTTCGAAACCAACAGAAAAAAAAGGATGCTTGCCAGGCTCATTAGCCGCTCTCTCACCTGAGTAATACGAATACGCGTTAGTCAGCTTGATTCTTTAAGTTCTTTCTTTACTTAAGTTGGCCTCTTTTTTTGTTGTTGTTGCGTTTGCGGCCTTATTGTGCTTCAAGTCAAGCGTCATACTGTCTGTGGCAGCAACCGCAGGCGGCTGTCCGAAATTTGTGCATTCATTTGTGAACAAAAACTGAGACGATGTCCACATCCACATCCAAGTCCGAACCCAAGTACAAATACAAGTCCAAGACGAAGTCCATGTCCAAGGCTAAGGCTACAATTAATAAACCAACAAAGCCCCACAAATGCCGTATTCGTCGTCGTCGTCGTTGTGTGGTGGCCTCAACAAAGCCTCAACGTTCTCCCAAAAAAACCTAAAACCCATTTCCAATTCAAGCGTTTTGGCCCAAATGCTTTAAGCTCCTTGGCTCAATGTGCAGCGAGGCGACTTTTAGACGAGTCGTCGATCGACGATCCACTTTTATTATGTATGAAGTGTCGCGTCTTCAGGAATTTATCTTGCAAACAGCACAAAAAAGTCCCAAAAACTCAAAACTCGGCCCAAAATAAAGAGACAGCAGGCGCAACGCAGACTTTGGGTTGCGGTAAACCCAGTCAGAGAACGTAGAGAGGGAGAGAATGGGGAACAAGCAAAGGGGAGCGACCACAAAAATGTCATCACTGCTAATGTTTCAATGCAGTTTGGCAATGTGCTCGACAAGTTTTTAACTTTGAGCTCGTCTTGTTTTGTTTCATGTTGGTTTTTGCCTGTTGGGTTTCAAGTCGCGTTCAATACAAAACTTTCAGCAATTTTTGTCGCACTGACGTTTTCTGATCGCCGCTGGGAATTGTACAAAGTACGAAAAGCGTTGACTGCGATACCTTCAATCGTTGGCGTGAAAAGACATGCCAAAGTGACGATGATGACGGTTCTCATTCATTGATCACAGTGTAAGGTAATACGGATTAGGCTACAGGACAACAAAAATAAGACTTAAATATCATTCTGAAGATCCGACTGGTTGAAATGTTAACAGCACATTATTAATAGTATGACATTTATCCAACATTTATAAATGCTTTTACTTCACTTTTGTTTTACTCTTTAATCCATACTATATAATTCATTCATAGATGCTTCGAAAGAAATTTATGAATCAAGACCCGCATGCATTTATTTGGTTTCGTTTTCCTGGAATTCTATCCATAAAATTGAATCAGTAATCAACAACGAAACTTCTACAAACAAAAAATGCTTCAGCCAATAATGAAATCTTAATGAATTTTTTTTCGTATAGTATATATTTTTTGTTCTTTTTTACAGTTTTGTTTTTAAAATTTTTTATTTTTTTTTGCTTTTTGTTCTGCTCTGTCTATGGTTTAAGTCAAGTGTTGCTTCAAACGGCAGCCGCCGTTGTTGTTTTTGTAATTTTTGCTATAGCGGGTGCCCCTTTATATTATATATATATATATATATATATATTCTCATATCTACCTGATATTTTGTCAACCTTTGGGATGAGCTACAAAAATATCAATGCGCTTCGTTTATTTTTTGTCGAATATATATATATATATATATATATATATATATATATACATTTTTTTTAAAATATTTTTTTTGTAGTGTTCAAATTCGATGGAAATTTATGCCGTAAAAATGCCGCAAAAAAGCGACAAGGCACCCAAAATAGCTACGAGCCGTTCGGTCTCCAATTCTTTTTGTGTGTGTTGCGTCCTCGCCACACATTTTTTCCACTGAAACACACAGTTGTTGTTTTTTTTTTTAACGAAATATTTTAACGCTGCCCTCAACTAAGCTGCAAATCGGTTTAAAAGCTTACAAATTATACAAAGTCCGCTGCGTCGTTTACGCTTGTGTCATTAGGCAAATGCAGGCGACGAGCGCTTAGCGCACATTAGCCGATCAGTTCCCTCTACAAGCCTTAGTTGGTTGTGTGCTCCTTGGGGAAGCCATAGTTTGGGGCGTTGTCCGAGCTGTGCCTGCACAATTACCGTTAATTACGGCCAACCTATACCTAGAGTAGTTGCACTTTGCACCGCAAAATGCAATTGAAGTCAACTCAAATATCAAAAGGACAATTTACGCTTGTTTCAAACTCGATTAGCCAGCTCAGAGCCCGAGAAGACCCAGACCCTTTTCGACCATTTGAAGTGCCTTTCAATTATTATCGATGCACAAGCACGCGAGTGGATTTGATGGCACAGTTCTTGGGCTTGGGATAGGGTTTGGGTTCCGTGCGAGGTCGCGACCACAAAGGAAAGGGTTGGGTCACTGAGCACTTAAGCCCGCTTAGGTTGTATTGACCACTTGTAAATTGTAATTTAATCCGACTAAACGGGAACTTAACTATCTTGTACAGGCGCAACTAAAAGCAAAAGGGGTTAAATATCAAAGGGTCCACTCGCCGCTTGACCGTTTGGTAATTGAATTTCCCGTGTGTTTTCAATATTTAATGCCAAGGCATTTGTACAATTGACAAGCGACATTCGACTTTTGATTGATTTTTGTGCTTGATGCCAAAAAGCCTCGTCCATTTGCCATTTGAAATTTGGCGCATACTTTGCTCGCCTCGCATTTATGTCTACATCAGCTAATTTTCTGTCCAACATACACACGGACACGGACACACACAGAGATAGAAATACACATATACTTAGTTTCCCCTTCATAGACAACATAAATCACTTGCACTTAAATCCGCTGCTGGCGACGTCTCACTGTCTGTCTGATGGCCATTAGGGCAAACAGATCCCAACCATCCTCCCAACCCCAACATATGATAAGTTTGTGAAGGGGGTGGGGGAGACTGGCTTTTGTTTGTTGTGCTGGCATTTCTATTGGCCCGGAAGCAGTGCGGCCAACATCTACAAAATAGTCAGCCAAAAGTTTGCCCCAAAAACACTCCTCTCGACTCGATGTAGTCTTAGCCCTGCTGCTCTTAGTCAGCCTAGCTGGCAATTTTTATTGCCTTTTTGTGCTTTATTTCCTGCGCACTATTTTTCCCGCTTATATGGGCCTCCGATTGCAGATTGGGCTTTTCTCTTTTTCGGTGGAGGAGGAAAGGCTGCGCATTGGGGGCTTGCTTTATGCCATAAATGGCGCGCCGAGCATTAGATAATGGTGTTCCTGCTTATTGCTTACATTGACTTCTCTCTCTCTTCCGTTCGCCCGTTCTACTTCTTTTCTTCTTTTTGTATATTTGTTGTTGGCATTGTCTGTCCCTGGTTGCGCGTTGGGGATTTTCTATAATTTGCAGGCAGCTTAGCAATGCCAACGAGAAAAACTAGCAAAAATAATTTATTGCATATTTAATAGCGCACGTGCCGTGTCCAAGGCAAAAGTGTTTCTTTACCACAGCACAAAGGACACTATTTTCAATACGTACCCAGAAAAACATGTATGAAAAAAATATATGTAGAGCAAACTTTTTTCCTTACTGTGACAACATCAAGATAAACTTTATTGATACTCTTTGAATATGAGTTTTAAAAACGGAAAAATATTTTAAACTCCATTTTAAAGAAGAAATACTCAGACTCATTCTCTTGCTCCTGTTCTTAAACTGTCAAGGATTATCTCTCACTTACGCCGGGCTTTTCTTTCGGCTTTATCCATGTCTTAGTCTTACCATTTTTAATTAACACCAAATGTGCTTGAGTTTTTCATTAGCAACTCGAGCCGCATGCCTCATGGTTATGAGCACCGTG
Source organism: Scaptomyza reducta (assembly GCA_035044485.1). NCBI lineage: Eukaryota > Metazoa > Arthropoda > Insecta > Diptera > Drosophilidae > Scaptomyza > Scaptomyza reducta. Next base: position 3,210,722 of record JAWNNV010001315.1, on the reverse strand, counting down.
CCGCCATTAGACCTGCCCATATTGACACATTTTCGGCAACAATTTCTCCCTCCGTTCCAAACAAAATAAAAATGAAGAAATTCTATTAGGCAAACGCCCGCCAAATGCCGCATAAATCTCTAAGCTACTTTACTTTGACGCACTTTACTTTCAGCTCAGCCAATTCCCATTTGGGCGCCTTCGCATACACACATAGACTTTTGTATGAGTTGCCCTGCATATGCCCTGCATTATGGGCATAAATAAAATTGCTTGTCGAACTACCGCCAAATAACGCCACCGCCATCGTCTGCTAATAAATGAAATATGATGCTCGATGCGGTGCGCCACCCTTACTTACCTATTCCGCCCATGGCTCATGGCTCATGGCTCTTGGCTCTCAGGGCCTTTTGCATTGTCGTAGCTCCTGTTTATTGCTGATACTGCCAGGCCATTACAATTTGAAGTATTCCTTATAGTCGGCGGCGACACAATGTTCTATTTTTGGCAAATTATTTTTCTGTGTCGTATTGGATTTCCGAGCTGCGAGCTCAAACTTCCTTTATGTGTGTGTGGGGGTGGGTGTGGTTCGTGCGTTTTGGTATGCGCGGTGCGAAAACAAAATTGACGTCAATTACGCAATGCACACACACACACCATCACACAGAGAGGGAAAAGTTACCCACAACCAGTTGGCACCAGACGAAACATCCGAAACCCAACAAACACCACCATCCCAAAAGCGTCCTTGCATGCCTTTGCTTCTACTAATCCGCTTCGGGGATTTTGGGAATACGCGTAGCATACTTTTTGGGGTTTTAGGCGCGACGTTCATCAGATGCTCTCAAGTTTAGATGTTGTTGTTTTAGCTGCTGATGCTTCTGTTGTTGTTGTTATTATTATTGTATTCGCACCCTGGCCAAGTTGTTCAGCTGCTGGCGTGGTGCTAATTAACGCATTAAATCATATTAATGTCGCCAAATGTTTCAAAGTCAGTTGCCATAGCAACAAACCCCTCTCCCTCTCTCACTCACCCCTCACTCTATCACTGATTTGCATACTTGTTGGCATCTGAGTTTGCCTGTCAATAAGCCGGCATAAATTTCGACTAATGCTGATGCTGGCTACGGCTTCGGCTTCGACTTTGACTTGAGCTGATGCAGAAAAATCACAAATTAATTAAAGAGCTGCTGTTGCTGTTGCTGTTGCCGCTTCGACTTTGACTGGTAAATAAAACTTATATAATAATTGTTCATAAACTGTGCAATATTATGGCTTTTCAAATTAGTTTGTCATGCCTGGTGCCGCATGCGGCGTTCAAGTTGCAGGCTGGCTGTTTGCTGGTGTTGCATGTTGCTTGTTGCATGCAACAGCGGCAACAACAGCAGCCGCAGCAGCGCATCACTCGACAAGGCGTCTGCGACTGGCGGCCATGCCATGCCGTGTTGTCAACTATTTCTTCGGTTCATAAAAATTGTTATTAATTGGCACTTAAATGCTCAAACGCAAAAGTTGAGAGACGTCGTCCGAGACGACGACTACAACAACAGCGAAGCCGACGACGTCGCACTTTTTGCCGTTGATGATGATGATGCTGTGCCTCGTTGCTGCATGTTGCTGCTGTGTTGTAGTTGTTGTCGAGCGTGTTGTGAAATTTAAGCTTTTGAGCAGTTGTTGTTGCTGTTGCTGTTTGCCGTTCGTTGCATGTTAACCTTTGCCTCGCTTGTAATGAATGCAACTGCATGAAGAACGAATGATGCTTGATACAGAAGAAGAGGGTGTGTTAGTGTATGTGTGAACGGTAAGGGGGATAGTGGCAGGAAATGGCAATGCTATGGCAGCATATGGAGACTTACTTTAAGCTTTCATATAAATTTCTTTACTTCATGGCACTTGTTTAAAGTCCATTTGGGCACTGCGTGAGTGTTTATTGAATGCATCTTTTAGTTGGCGTGAAAGTTTGACGTGTTTGCAACACACAGGAGGAGGAGTGATACGAGGAAGAGTAACAAGAAGAAATCGTTTACACAACTTGCAGAATTCTGACACAGATAAAGATCAAGATGTGCATTTACGGTTACCCAAAAGTTTCTCACCAAGTCCAAACCACATGAAGTATAATGAAAACTTATTTATTTACACAGTCAATTTTAGGTAGACATTAAATTTCAAATAAATGACTTGGTATTTCTGTCATACCTTATTTTATATATTTTGATTAAACCTCGTCCAGCTTTTATTGTTGTAAGAGACTTTTAATTGATCGCCTGAAGCCAGGCTTGAAGATATATTTTATATTCAATTAAATAAATAATAATAATATGATAATTAAGAAAACTTAATGCGCTAAAAACATTGCTACTCATATTTTTATAAAATCAAATAAGTTTAAGCAATTAATGCTTAAATTCGAACTGAAATCAAAGGCTTAACATAAGCTAAAATCTTACAATTGTTTTATCATCTCATTCTTATCACTATCGCTACGCTTAACTACATTTGAAGTTTGAGCTTCTTAAATATTTTTAATCCACAACTGCTTAAATATTTCTGCAATTCCGTACTTGAACCTTTTTGTTCCATCTTATTTATCACATTTTTAAAATTGTTTATATATTATAAAAAGTTACTCAAGTTAGGTTAAATAACATGCGAATTCTAATTCATGTATTAAATTTGTATATAGTTGAAAGGTTACTTATCAAAATCAGACACTATATCATATAGCCGCCATACAAATGCAAGATTTGAAATTAGTTTTACTATAAAATTAAGCTTGCTGAAAGTAGTCTGCCTGAGTTGTTCTAAGTGATTATTAAGATTCTTTTTCCTGACTTTGTAAAGTACAGCCAGTCAATTTATGACTGTTGAGGTTGAAGTTGCGACTTAAGAACCGTATAGATCTCTCTCCAATCAGTGGAGACACGAGCTAAAGTGCCTTGTCATTGCCACACGCATTCAATTCAATTCCGTTTCATTTTAAACTCGCCAGCACAGCTGCATCCCTGCTACCACCCGCTCGGAGCAACCATCCTGGTGCTAACTGGTTAGCTGAGGTTATATTGCAGTCATTAAAGAAATTTATAAAACGCCATAAAACGACAATAAAATACAGCTTCATGCATATGAAATAAAGCAAAGCGCAAAGCTTATTAACTTTTGCTAAACATTTATTATGTTTCTTTTTTTTTCTCTCGTTTTTGTATCATTCAGCTGTGTGCTGTGAATGCGAATTGCAATTTTAAGCAGCAACAACAGCAACGACGTTAATTAAAATTAAAGAAAAAAACAAAGAGAGAAAAAAAAGTACAGAATGAAATGAAATGTGCAAAAGAACACCTTGAAAATATAATTTTGTTATTTGCGCGCCACACAGCGGCACACAGTTGCCGCCCCACCAAAAATCCCCACCACAGGCATTTCGTATTCATAAATACTATATACAACAACAAGCACAACGAAGAGAGGCTGCTTGCAGAAACTGAATCTCAAACTGAACCGAACTGAATCTTGACGCTGGACGCACAGTTGGTACCCGTTGCCATTTTTGGACAGACCGACCGCTGTGAGCGCGGTTTGAGAGTCTGAGAGTGTAAATGATATATGTGGGCCGAGGGCGGCCGGGCAGGCGGTTGTTCAGCAAGGGGCGGGGCTGCATTGAAGTCGCAATCGGAGTCGCAGTCGCAGTTTTCAGTTGCTTGTCTTGTCTGTCATTTGGAGGCGCACCAAGCCCAAGTCCAAGTCCAAGCACCAAGCCCAAGCTGAGGCTGAGGTCCACAACCCAGGCCAGTCTGAGATCGAGAGTCTTGTCCGAGTGCAAATGACTTATAAGAATTTAATATTTAACAACACAAATCAATTCAAAAATCATCAGAGGCCGGCCACAGCAATAGCAACAACAAAAAAAAATAAAAAAATATATATATATATAAAACTCATTTGGTGCAGTCGTTGGGGTTTGGGACTGGCACCTGGAAGGAACTAACCCCAGCCCCGAGCCCCGAGCCCCTATTCCGAGCAGACAAAGTCTCATTTCATTTCGATGTTATTCGTTTTTCGGTATCACTGCGCAAAGGTAACGAAAATGAAACTTTTACGTTAAGGAAACGATGCCCCGACAAATACATTGTGTTGTAGATGATGACGGTGACGACGACGAGGCTGAAGCTGAGACTCGAACTGGGACTGCGACTGCGACTGAGATTGTTGCTGTTGTATCCAACGACCCGGCCCAAAGTCGTTAACATGAAGCGTTTCGTGGTGGTCGGTGTTGTTGCCTTTTTGTGGTCAGAGCTAAAAATTATGAAAATCAAAAAAGTTTTTGGCCCTGAGTCTTTGTATGATTTCTCAGAGACGCTCTTTCACTCATTCAGTCGAAAGCTTTACTTGTTGTGTTGCTCCTTCTTCTTCTTGTTTTTTTTTTTTTTTTGTTGATTATTTTTATTTATATTTATTTATTTTTAGTATGCGCCCGAAAAACTTTAGCTCAACTTCAACTGGCAGTTGTCGCTGAAGTTGCTGTAGTTGTTCCACAAGGCCAAACGAAAAATACAACGAACATAAAATTAAATCTGAAAGAGCTAAAGAGCAAAACGCAAAAGATGCATTCTGCATTCAGGCATCAAATCTCCCGCTGTGTCGTAAAGTCATTTATCGATTTCGTTTCTATATAGTAGGAGACAATGCAATTTGGTAAATGCTAAAAGAAAATCAACAAATATATATATATATATAAAACTATATATATGTATATGTCTGTGTGTGTGTGTACACATTTGTTTGCCCCTACGAAAATTATTGAGCATTTAACACCGAGCATCGACAGATCGAGAGCTCAAGAGCTTAAAAAAAGTGCGAGGCAATATACTATTGCTGGCAACGCCATGTTGCATGCGCATTTGTTGGGGTGTGTATTTTGTTGAGGGGTGTGGGGGCAACTGGCAACACAAACACTTTGCACTCAACACCCATTTAGCCTAGCTGCTGTGGCACATGATGATGTTCATGATGATGTGGCCGCCAGCCGCCAGCCAAATTGTTTACAATCAAGAAGAGAGAGAAAAAAAAGTTTTTGCGATCGATTGCAGCAAAGAAAAGTGTGTGTGCAACCGCAAAGGCAATGCCACAAGCAGCAGCAGCAGCAACACAACTGTAAACTATTTACAGCGGCAGGCTTGTTGATTGTTTTTGCTGCTGCAGCTTTGTTGTTGTTATTGTTGTTGTTGGTGCGCTTTTATACAATAAAATTTATTTGATTTCTTTACGCTGCTTTCATGCCTCAGTATTTTTCTTCAATTTTCCTGCACTTTTGAACATGATCGTTGTTCTGGTTTTCCTTTCTTCTTTTTTTTCGAGTGTGCGTTCGTGTGTTGTGTGTGTTGAAGAAAGGCGGGAAAATGAAAATACGCGGCGTCGATGCTGGCGTCGCTGGCGGCAGACGCTTCGCTTTTATAAAAATAAATGGTTCGCAGACGTAATGATGCGAAAGCAATTGAGAATTCTATATATGCATTTGCCTATGTGAGTGTGTGTGTGTCTGTACATGTGTGTGCGTGAGTTTGTTGTTTGTCGGAATGCGTAGAATTTCAATTGACTGTGGCAAAGCAGCATACAGATAGATATTTCCATCTCTATCTCACATTTTCATTCGCATTGGCATTCGCAATAGCATTCTCTATCTGATCATGTTTATCAGCATCTTTTGTCTCTAGGCCTTTGGCCAGTTGCGTAATAGAGGGCAAATACTAGTGCGAATGAATGAATTGAACGATCGAACGATTGAGCGAACGAACAACTAAAACGGCAGTCCTTAATGATCGTTCCAAAGTTTGCAATCTAAGACGGACAATCGCAGCTGATGCGCAGCTTTGGCCTCTGCTTGGCTTGCTATCAGCTTTGTCGATTATAATCGATGGCTGTTTTGACAGCCTGACTGACAGTTGCATTTCGTTGCTTGTCCGTGATCAGCGCGTGATCACTCACAGTGTTGGTAAACGATCGCGCATGAAATAAAAACCAAAAAAAAAACCCAACGGGTGGTGCTGCTCTGACTGCTCGTTTCGGGGTTTTGTCTGCCTTTGTGACTAGCCACGCCCACAGCCAGATTCCACACACACACACACACAGTCACACAAATGAACAAAAAGTTAATTGTTAACGTTAACCCCCCCCTTCGTTGCCCCCCTCCACCCCTTGAGGAAGGTATCGTTTGTGTGCGCCTGCGTGAATCTCGACTTCGGGTGGTACAGTCTGCGAGTTAATCCGATTTGTTGCGCCCCCTGCGACGAGTACAGGGGTGGGTTATGCGACGCTGTGATTGATTGCCTGCAAATATTTTTGGACCAGGGTTGTTTCACTGCTTCCCTGTTTCCTTGTTTCACTGTTTCCCTGTTTCTGTTGTTGTTTCTTATTTTTTTTGAATGTGTTCTCAATTGTCGACGTGACTCAGGCGGTTTTTTCATTATTACGTTTCTTTCTGTTTGCTTTTTGGAGGTGAAAATTTGATTAAGCAGCTCACAACACAACATAAAGTCACACACACAGACGCACAGACACACACACACACAATAAAAAAGTGAACAACTGTGGGCAACATTTTAATTATTGCAATTACAAATTGCATTGCAAAAATTGCAAAAATCACGCATTTTATTGATTTTTAATTGCAGCTCGTTGCATACCACAAAAGTGGCTGCTGCTGCTGCAGCTTGCCTTGCCTTGCATTGCCCTGTGGCTCGATCAACAGCCGACAACAACAAGAGCCATAGCCTGGCCAAGACTCAAGACATGCGCATTTGTGCCTTTAATTATGTTGTTCAATGTCTGTCTGTCAGTCTGTCTCCGCTTGTCCGCCCGCCCCTTGCTCTCTCTCCCTCTCTCTCTTCTCTTTCATCTGTCAGGCCATTTAGGTGCGAACAACTTCTGGCTGACTTGTAGGGAACCAGTGCCCCCCACACCAGTTAGTCAAGTTGAGTTGTCATAATTTCTGTCGTTCAACAAAAGACGACAACAACACCAACAACAACGACAACAACAACGACAACAACAACCGCCAACAACACCTGCCTTAAGTGCCAGGCCAGGCCAAGTCTCAGCGCGCCAAATGCCGCAAATAACTCCGTTAATATAATTAAGTTTTGCACGAAATGTGCAGCAGAAATATGCGAAAAATGCCACGCAATCAGCGTCAAGAAAACCAACCAAAAAAAAAAAGAAGAAGGAAACTAACTAACTAAAATACAGAGAAACGAAAATACAAAACAACGCATAACACGGCCCAAACTGTGGCAATCAAAGCTACAACCTCCAGCTCCAAAACCTTAAACTTTAGTTTATGAACTTGTCCTGGCGACAAACACGTGTAAATGGCTTAGGCAGCAACACACACACACACATACACATGTATTATCGCGTCACATATCGTTGAAATGCCACAACGCATGTAAATTACGTAATACCAATGTGGCAAGGAACTACAGAATTTATGAACTTGCCCGCAAAAGAGTCTAGGAATTTTGCAGTTTCACATTGCGATGAGAACAGTGTGCTTCTTTTTTTAGATTGACATCGAACCAAGGTGTGAAATGGGTTACGTAATATTGTTAGAATTTCAATAAGGTTTTATGCCTAATGTTGCACGACATTGTGTCCAAAAATCTTAACATGGTCTTACTTGAACTTATTTCTTACGTTTTTTTCGCTATTACTTACAAATTTTTATTGGAATGATGGCTTTGATTGCAGGGATTGTTATTGATAAAGATCTTAAAAGTGTTAAAAGAAAAGTTAAGTAGAAAATAGTAAATGTTAATACATTGAATACATTTTTTTCTACGTCATTTACAATGTATACTGAATCAAACACAGGAACTAGATTACCAGGGACAACAGAGTAGATTAAAGCTAAAGTTAAAGTGGATAATTTTGTTGAAATTTGGTTATTTGCTCAAACATTTTAACGGACAACTCTTTTTGTAATATTTATATATATATATATATATATATATATATATATATATATATTTAGTGAATTTCCATTACGAACTTCATTGTAATTTGATTACGTTTCATAATTGGCTTACACTGTTGCTTTTAGCGCTTGGTCAAATAAACAAGGATCCCTCTTTCCCCAACCCACCCCCACACATACAGTAGAGCGCGCGGCAAGGTTTAAAAAATAAATTTTCATACATTTTCCTTTTAGTCACCCCACCCTGTCACGCCCATCTCTCGGAATTTGCATACAAATCACGCCGTTTGCAACCCTTCAAATGCACATTGAACGCCACAGACAACAAAAATCAAAAAAGTAAAAGTGAAAATACCAACAACACAAAACAAGCAAGCGCTTCTAATGTTATTTTGATGTTGTCTCGATGGGTCTTCAATGGGTGCTTGCAAGCGATTCCAAATCAGATCTCTCTCGCTCTCTCGCTCGCTCTTTAACTTGTTGGAAACCCGCAAAATGCGTGTTTTAAATCCAATTTAGACATTATCTAATTTAGGGCATCTCCGCACCACTCACCGACCTGTCCGCCCGCCTTTCGGCCTTCCTGACTGACTGACAGAGACGAGGCGAGGCGAGACAAGTTTCGATGCCTTTTTATGCAAATCTATGGAAATTTCATTACAAGTATGATGTGCACCCCTTTTGGCAGGCCCAGCCCCAGTCCCAAGTATTATTTGGCTAAATGCTGTAAACTGTAAAACCAGCCAAAAGACGTAATAAACTCATTTAAACGTCGCTACCGGTCGACCTTTTTGGTTGGGTTTGGGTAATGAAATTTTTGTTAAAGCATCTTGCCTCACGATAATATGCAAATGGTGTTTTCAGACCCAGATCCCAGAACCCAGTCCTCAGCCCAGTGGGACGTCGAGTGAATCTGTGCACATCGTCGTGTGGCAGTAATCAAATTTTCTAATTTTATGACTCTCGCTGGACCAAAAATCCTCACGACCAGGTCTAATTGATTTTGCACTGGGCCGCCTAGTCCGTGATTTCTCGACTGACTTAAGAGTTCGCGAGACTTTTGCAAAAGAGAGTAGTTTAAAAGCATATATATAATATATAAAAATACAATCTACGTTGCGATTTCTGTTTTATTTCCATTTCTTTTTCCATTTCCATTTGAATTTTTGTGCCATGTCATGACGATGACGATGTACCGATGGCTGGCGATGGCGTCGTCGCCGTCGTCTTCTAGTCTACTGCGCCCGGTCCTCAATGATGCGACAGTTTTTTGGGTGCTTTCAGTTTTCAGTATTCAGTATTCGGGCAGCGGCGCGGGCCAAGGGCTTTTAAGAGACAAGCCGCCCCTTTTTAGAGGCCTTTTAAGACAATACGGCGGCGTGCTGAACTTCGCAGCAAGCATGATTCAGCAGAATGCGAGCTTGGGTTTCGGGGCGTTGTTTAAGTAAAGTGTATTTCATTTTTCTCATTTGGTTTTTGGCTTTTATATAGTGCATGCACTGCCAAAAACATAACACCCAACTAGAATTTTAAAAGTAAAAAACGTAAAATGTTTTATAGCATATTTAAGATTAAATAAGATTGCTTTTGCTTAATATGATCAAAAAATATACAAATTTTTGGTTGTTTTCGATTAAGGTCATTGAATTGATTCCTGCTTAGGATGCGATTTATTAAACATAACTTATGTTGATATAAATAGTTAAACTTAAACTTACTTAATCAAGATTATACTATATTTTCTCTCAGTGTACATACATACGGAGCTAAAACTGTTGTTGTAAATGAATGTTTAACAGACCAACAACAACAATAACAAAAAGTGCGTAGCTGCAAATCTTTTTGATCTACTTTTTGAGCCGCCACAGAGAGCCATTTATCGTTGCTTTACATCAATAATACGAGTAGTATATGAATATCAGATTAAGTATGTTTCAAATATTATGTGTGTGTGTGTTGTTGAGTGACTTGACAGTTTGGCACAGGCGGCACTCTTGGCACTCCGATAGTCAGAGAACGAGAGAATGAGAGAGAGAGCGACAAATCCTTGTAATGCCTTGTCTATGGCCATGTATCCGAGCGGCCAGCTAATTTCAAATGTCAGCTTATCTTTGGCTAACAAGAAGTGTCCGACACCTCTGGCTCTCAGTCTCTTGGCTTTTGGCTTATCGCATGCAAAGATTTTCGAGATTTTGGCACGTCAGCGGCAACTGACATTGCATATGTCATGCCGTGCCGCACCATGCCGCACCGGACCAGGCCACAAATACTTGTACTCGAGGTATGCAAACCGCAAATCGCTAATCTATAAAATCTATCTGGCTAAACGAAATAAAAATGTCTGCTTAAGCAGTTGTCGTCGAGCGGGCGCTGACAACGCGACTTCGACTTCGACTCCACGTAATTTGCAAATGAGAGAAAGAGAGAGATAGAGTGAGTATGGGGCACATGTTGGCCTGATCCCTAAATACACGCTGTGGCTAATCTCTCTTCCATGCCAGTCCATGCTGTCGTCTCTATCTGAAAGCGGAATCTATTTGACACCACAGTTTCGGTCAGCCCAACAACAGTTTCCTCATGGCCAGCCAGTTTTCGCAGCGCTTGTCTCCTGTTTTGTATAGTTTGATTTTTGTCTTTGGCACGCCATGTTACATGAATCGAGGTTCGGGTTGGGGTTCGAGTCTTTGGTCTTGTGTCCCGGGTCGGTCTGTCCTGGTCTGGTCTGGTCTGGTCTGGTCTGGTCTCCCCGGGGCGGGTGTGACATTTTACATGAAATTACTTTGCATACACATGCATCAAATTAATTACACGATTAATGTTCTCACATGCAACGAACAGCTCACAAGACTCTCTCTCGCTCTCGCTCTATCTCTTTCTCTCTCTATCTCTCTATCTGTCTCTCTGTTTGTCAGCTTATGCAAATCTATTTCGCGCGATCATTGCAGCATTTGCATGTTGCTATCTTGATATCTTTTTGCCGGCAAGAAAATGATTCCATTGCATTTCGTGATACGTCTCTCCACACAACCCCAAACCCCTCCCCCCATTCACTGCACTTCCTACAGCTTTCTTTCGTTTCTGGTCTGGACTTGAAAGAATGTGTGTTGGAATTGTGTGAAACATGCCATTTGAATAATTATCTTATTTGCATTGCAGCAGGCCAACAACAAAAACTACAACTGCAGTCGGCTTTGTAAATTAAAAAGTGCAAAGTCCATTTGGCTACCAACTCCCCTCGCCACCGCTACCCGTTACAGTCTCACATGTTAATCTCTTTTGGCTGGGCTTTGCGCAAAAGTTCAAATTGATAGCCGAGATTTGCGGCGCAGATAAACCATCCGCCTACCCCCGCCTCCCCTGCCTCCTTCCAACACTCTGACAGTCTGTGTGAACATTGTCCAATGCAAATCGCGTGCACTCTTAGTGCTTTGGAGCCTTGCTCCATTTCCGTTACATCCCAATCGAAATCTGACTTGATTATTTTTTCGGGGGCGCCTTGCCGAGCTGCAACTGCTGCGTGTTGCCACCGCCTCAGTCTTTGGGTACAGCTACTTTTCCACTGTTTGTGTAACATAATAACAAAGTCAAACAAATGATAACTTGATAGAGTCACAATTGCGCGCCACTCAGCTCTTTGGCTCTGGGCTTTAGTTTTGCTTATCTATTTTTCTTGTATTTTTGTGTGTGTGTGTATTTTCAGGTAGCTTCTGAATTTTTATTATCAAAATACTAATTTCTTTGTTTGCACAAGATTTCGGAAAAAGAAAAAACAACTAAAAACGTTAGCTATCTCGCAACGGTACTGCTTCAATTTGTTATCAGCTTATAAATATTTAATCACAGACTTGTACTTACTTTCGACTGGCACAAGATTTCCTGTGCCATAGACTCCAGATAGACCATATATATATATGCACGTTGCATGTTGCGTATGAGTAATGTATACACACAACAAACATAGATAGAAACATACCAAAAAACAACAACAGTAGTCAGCACAATTATGTCAAGTGCTTTTACACGTAAATTAACATGTTGCCACTCGAGTGGATCGTGCTTCTTTATACCGTTGGTCAGTCCGTCCACCTAGCTAGTAATTTATTTATTTATTTTTTTACAGATATCAGCCAAAAATTCCCCCACTGATTAGTTGTTGTTCCATTCAACTACAGTTGTAAATAGATAGTTTGGTTTCTTTTTCTATTTTGGGCAACTCGACTAAGTTGAGTTCTTATCAGAGTGTGATTATTTATTGTATTCCGTCAGTTGTCTTACGCACGAGAAAGCTGAGAAAATCAGGCAACTATAGAGAGATATGATTAAAATATGTTATTAACGACAACGGATTTAATTTGAAATACAATAAAAATTAACAAAAAATTACTTGGTAATCGCACATTCCAAATGGAATACAACTTAAAAAAAAAATACTTATAGACTAAAAATTGAGATGGGAAAAAACGCGTTTAATAGCGATTAAGATTGATTACGTTCGTTCAAAAAGAATTTTTTCTAAGAATATGAAGCTTCTGAAAACAACTTTAATATGGAAAATATAACACTTGAATGCTAAATAAAAAGGTTTTTGAAATAAATTCAATTTTGTTAGGCTAAACGTCTTATTAGTTAAAGTTTAACTTTTGAAATAGCATTTGCCTCCAAGTTTCAAGTTCATTTTTTGTTGCTTTAAGAGTTTAATTTAGCCAAATCAGACTGCCACTCAAGTCTCACCATGTCTAAGTCTAACAGAGTTGTGTGTGTGTTTGGGTGTGAGTGTGTCTGTGTGGTATAATTGTGTGTAATTAACTTGCAATTTGATTGAAATTATAGCCAGTACAAATACATACATACATATGTATATGTACTTACATATATATATATAACTAAAGCAATTTGCGTGTTAAGCATTTTGCGTTTAGGGCAACCCCAAAAAGGCAGCCATATTGCTTGTGAACTGCTTGAGCCAGCAACATTTTGAACTCCTAGAAACCTCCTCCACCCCTTGGATTGTGTGATTGGTCTTGCAAGGAGCCAAGTGCTCCTACGATGCCAGCTACTTTAATTAAAAATTCAACCCCAGCAAAACGGCACATGGCGCACACACACACGCACACACACATATGGGAAACGCATTTCATTTCCTTCAGCGAATATTTTACAACTTGAACAAATTTGAAAAACAATTAAATGCCATGCGCGCAATTAAATACACAGAAGGTGGCAACAACAACAACAGCAATGACTGAAGTGGCACACTGGTTGCCCCCAACCACCCTTGTGGGGATTGGGCATATACCGTTAATTAAGCAGAAGAAACTGAATCGCAGCCAAATGAATGGGGGGATTGAAGCAAGGACCAAAGGACTAAGGACTGGCTGGCTAAGCGCTGCTTAAGGGCGCTAAAACCACAACAACAAACACGACATAAACAGACAAACAAGCTTTTGTTTGTGCCCGGGCAATACCAAACAACAAATCCATCAAAACAAACAGCCGTCGGGGTTTTATACGGATTGGTATTTCTTTATGGGGTTCTCTGTTCTCTGTGTTCTCCCATAAACTGAACCGCATCCGAAACTTTTCGCCTGTGCGGCCATGTAAAAAGGATTTAATTATTTGTTCTAAGGATATGGATTCAAGAGTGTGTGTATGTGTGTGTGTGGGTCTGCCTGCTTGTGGTTCACAGTCAGTCTTAGTTTATGTTCTGTCTCTGTGATTGTTTGTTTGTGTCGCTTTTGTGAGTGTTTGTAGACAAACAGCAAAACAGAAAAATATGTTTCACGTCCACTTTTGGGCTCAGTAAATACATACTTAGTACGTTCATAGCCCACAGGCAAAAGGAGGTGAAACGAAGAGCGCAGTTTGACAATAATCATTGGGTTCTGCTCGAAAATGCTAAGCTGTGTAGTTTTTTAATTGTGCAAAATGCGAGCGTAGTTTAATCCCTGTTAGCCTCAGGCAGCAGATACCTCACAATTTCATAAACCACTTCCCATGCTCATTGCCTCAACCCTCTGCCATCGCTTAGTTGTCAAATGCACGCGGCAAATGCTGCAGGGCAATAACAACTTCCTCGTCCTATCTCCTCTCTCTCTCTCTCTAATAATCATTACAACAAACAAGTTTACGAGATGGCACACGCGTTGCCACGCCCTCAATAGCGCAAAAAAATTCACTTCCCACGCACAAAAGCTGTGCCAAGAGAATCAAACGCCTGCCATAATTTGATTGTTTTGCTTCGTGTGATGGGTGGGCGAGTGGGTGGTGCCAGGGGTGTAGCTGGGTCGCTCTACTAACTGTTGATTGTAGTGATTAACTTCGACTGTGATTGCCAGCGAGTAGTAAATTATATAGCCGAAATTCTTTAGCGAAAGAAAATTGCATGTTTTGACTTCTGCATTTTCTTTGCACTCCCTCGCAAACTTTCTCTCTGTCTCTCTCTATTTGTATGTGTTTTTCTTTGGGTGGGCACTCGGCACGCGGCAAGGCGCAATTATGCGGCAGCTGAGCCGACTTAGCCAACTCACTTGGAAAGTTGACCAGCGATAGATAGAGTAGAGAGAGAGAGAGCTATACACACAACATAATGAAGTGTCCGGGCAATCAAACAAAAATAAAAACTTTGGCAACAGCAATTGACCAAGTGGTTGTTGTTAGCCGTTTGTTGCTTAGTTGTTCATTTTTGGTTGGGGAGAGGTTAGGGAGGGGAGTGATTACATTTTATGGTACGCCTGGCATCACAATTTTGCGGTTGTTTAATGTGCGCTACGTTTAAATTTTTAAACATAACAACACGATTGTCATGTCGGGCTGTAGTTGGGGAGTCATGGTATATCATCAAAAATGTAAAGAGCTGGGAAAACGCCATTTTGCTTATTGACGCTGCGTTTAGATGATAAATAAATAATTTGGCTGGCCCCAAACCCCCAATAAGCCAGGTCCCCAAACTCCAGAGCGCCAAAAAGGTAAACGAAAATTGTTTCTTGATCATTTTAATGCACCCAAAGGGACGCAAAGTGAAAAACTTTTCTGTGGCCGGGGCTGAAGGACAACATTACGTGATGTGAAGCGGCATGGCATGTTGTGGCAAGTGGAAGGGGCAGCGTTAGGCGGTGTTCTTAAACGAGGGGGTATGTGTGGCAAGGTGGCAAGTACACTCTTAGAAAAAATACTGTTTCAAAATTGAGTAAATCGCGTTATTATATAAATTGACCAGAAAACCAAAATAATTCAGAAGACTTAAACATTCGAGAAAGTACCAAAAATATTGTGTTATTATTTTCGAATACTTTTATACACATTTTAAGATAACAAAAAGTATTGACTACCATAATAATATAGGTAAATGTATAAAGAATAAAAGATGCACAGCTTTTAGCCTGAACCGTTTGTATTTGCTTCAGTTCGAAATATTTTTAAGTGTAGTTAGGTTAGCTGCAGGTTGCCTAAGTTCAATTCCATTAATAGTGAAACGCGTTTGGTCGGCCCCATCATTTAAATGAAAACCAATATTTGATAATAATTGTCGCAGGACACGCAATGTGCTAAGCAGCAGCAAGAAAAGCGACAAGAACAACAAGTTCAGTTGAGTCGTGCCAATGGCAACTCGATAGCTTAATTTCCTGGGCGCTTGCTAATTGAAAATGTAATTAATGCACGCATCGATAAACCCTATCCCTGGCCCAAGCACCCCAGATCTCCCCAACACAATCGCATTGCGTACATCCTCTGCTGTCCTTTCAAGGAGCGCGACTGGCATTTAGCACGACGCATGTCGTATGCCGTATGCCGCACCGATATCTGCAACACTCACTCGCTGGTGTTCAAGGTAATTTGATACACTTTCAATAGTTTTGCGCGGCACACACAGCAAAAGAACCTTCTCTCCATCCAAGTCTAAAGTGTGCGGCAAGTGTGAAAGATTTTCGAAATGCTGACCGATTCCGAACTCGACTCGAGAATAATGTCAAGTCGGTCAGTCCAGTGCTGCCGACAGGCCTATCAAATTTCATCCAATATGCCACTCATAAAAGGAAAGTTCCGTTCACGGTTTGAGAAAATGCAGCCCTTTGTTGCATTTTACTTTTATTTTGTATTTTTTCCTCCAACTTTTAGTACAGCTAATTAAAAAGTTTCATTTGCTCGCTTTAATGAGCCACAAATTAGGCTGCGGCCCCGATTTTTTTTTTTATAGGCCATAAACTTGCCAAGAGAACATAAAAAACAAGTAAGAAGGCTCTAGTCGAGAAATCCCGACTAGACTATACCCTTAACCCTATACTTTACGCATACAGTCAGTGCTTGCAAGTATGTGTGAGTGTGTGTATGTATACGCGTATAGTGCATACTTTCTTAATTTCAATACTCCATATCTCTGGTCTTTCTCAACCGATTTCAATAAAATTTCAATTTCACAGATTGTCATTATTTAGTCTAATATTCCAAACTGCATCAAAAAATTTTTCAAATTCAAGATTTTGTTGTTATCGATCACATGTGTATATCGGAAACGGAAAGAGTTATCGAAAATTTAAAACAAACTTGTACTGCCTAGGGATTAGGCGAGCTTATGTACCAAATCTGGAGTCTCTAGCTCTTATAGTCTCTGAGATCGACGCGTTCATACATACGGACGGACAGACGGACAGACGGACGGACGGACAGACGGACATGGCTATATCGAGTCGGCTGTTGATGCCGATCAAGAATATATATACTTTATGGGGTCGGAGATGCTTCCTTCTCCCTGTTACATACTTTTGCACAAATCCATTATACCCTTTTTACCCATTTTCAATGGGTTAAGGGTAAATAAAAAAAAAAATAAAAACGACAATTGCTACAGTCACCAGAAGCTCTCTGTCCGTTAAGGCTTGAAATTGTTTATGTGGCTATCAAGAGACACCTCATAGCTCATATTTATATATATATATATGTCTATGGCAACAAAAACAAAGACTAAGAGAAAGACAGCTATAAAACAAATGAAAGAGAAAGAGATATTTCTGTATTTAAGCTTGACAAAGTGACTTAAGATTTAGATTTAAAATGCAGACAACGTAGCTAATTATTTGATTGCCAAAGTAGTGGCAATGGCATTATTTTGAACCAGGAATCAAAAGATATTGGCAACTAGCCAGATACGATTGAATAATAGTCACATAAAATACTATTCGAACAATATTGATTGAATTATAATTATTAATTTCTAAATATGCCCATATTGGATTACTAAAAAGATACTTAGTTTGAAAAAAAGCGTTTTAAATTTTTGACTTGAGATAATTTTCCAGTTCAGTGCACTACAAATTTAACCGCATCAGCAATAATAATAAAATCTGCAAACTGAGCAACGTGCTGAGGTAGCCAATTAAATCCAATACACACCCACACCCACTCTCAATACAAAACACACACACACACTTGGGCACTTTTGGATTGTCTATAGCAGGGCGCTATTAATATGCGATTTAACAAATATTTAGCGAAAACACATGCTATGCGCTCTGCATGCCAAATGAATCAAAAATACGCAAACATTCGAAAATTTATTGTAGTCGAAAGAGAAGAATTTTTACGAGCTTGGGAAAATAATAATTTAATGGTTAAAAATTGTGAAACGACTCGGTCCAAAATATATAATATATACTATACGATACTATATGTATATGTATCTGTGCACGTGCATGAAATTAATGTTGAAGCGTAATCATTTTGTTGATGTCGACCGACAACAAATTTTTGTCGTTATTAGCAGAATTTAAATTGCTGTTACCGATCGATTTCGAGCAAGGTCCAAAACGGGAGAGGCCTCAAAAATATGGCTATGACTGCTCTCTCTCTCCCTCTCTCTCTCTCTCTGCGTGGACAGAGACATTTTTGGTATCTGCAGGCTGAGTGGAGCGCTTAATATGCCGCCATCGTCGTCGACGTCTTTCGTTGTTGTGGATGACGAGGCCGTTGTTGTTGTTGCTGCTGTTGTTGTTCATTCTACTCCTAGTTAGAAGACGCCCAGAGTCGCATTCAAAAGCTAAAGTTGAGCCAGTTGCTGCATATTAATTTGATAACTCGCAAATATATATTGATGTATCTTTGCACATGATGTTGTTGTTGTTGTTTTGGGTTGTCTAGGCCTAGGCCACGATCGTTGAAGCATTTGTTTGGTAATAATATGGCCAGGCCATGGCAGTTTTGACAACTTGACAGTCGTGCAGACTGTCTCAAGACTCCAGACAGACTCGCACACTTGGACACTGGACGGACAGAGTCATCGACATGGACAGCCAACATCAACAACATCGAGCAAATCGACAGGCGACATTGACTTGGTGATGTCTTGGTCGTCAGCGTCTTTTATATTGATTGTATATGTCCAGTTTAATGTGGCTCATTTTATGGTTGGCGTGTCAATTTAAAGCGACATTTATAAGCAATTTGTAACTAATTCTAACAAACACCTAGCGCATGCTCACCAGACTTAATCAACGTATATATTCATAAAAAATATGCAACGTATGAACGCACTCACTAACAATTCATATCTTAATCTTCATACATTAAAATTTAATTGGATAACTGTATTAACGAGTATAACCTTTTTCTCTCTCTTGTCTTGCAGCGGCCGCCAAGCTCATCGCTGTCCTATGGGGGCGCAATGAACGATGATGCGCGCTCGCCGGGCGCTGGTAGTACACCCGGTCCATTATCACAGCAGCCACCTGTCTTAGATACATCAGACCCTGGTAAGTAATTCGATACAAAAACTTAAGGAAAAGCATAGAAAGCTCAACAGAATAATCTTATAATCTAAAGGAGAAATTGCAAAAATAAATACGGTTCAAATATGGAGAAAAATATATAATAAATATTAAATCTTGATGAAAAAGTTTTAGATCTTTAACCGATTTGTCGCAATGTCTTTGATTATGTTGTTTGCCTCAGTTTGAAGTGCTGTTGTAGTTAAACTCATGAGGAGGCAGGCAACTGCTACTTCAACAAACAGTAACACGGCTGAAAGCTTAACCACACACACACATGCATGTATGTAAGTGGCAAGTGATACTTAGGGATAGCCCTAAGCCTCAACTCGTAGACTGCCTGTCTTTTGCATATTGCAGAAGAGTTGCCGATTGCGTACATTCTTCACTCTTTACACTCCAACGCCAACTTTAAAATTTTGTGTGTGGCAGCCAACGATTTTGTTTTCTCAATATTTTGAGTGCGTGCAGCAACAGCAACAAAAAAAAAAAAAAACACCAAAAGCAACAGCAACAACCAACAACAATAATAACTTCGCACTTGGCGCTTCTTTTTGAAGATTTTTATGCTCTCTGCTCGATGCTCCAAGTTGAATTATTTATGGTGATAGGCAAAAATATTTTTATGTGTTTTTTCTGTTTGTGCCGGCAAGAAAACAAAAGCGCTCAGCGCAAACACCACTCCAAAGAGACACTCTCGGGCCACTCGTCGTCGTCGTTTTTGCCGCTTGGGGCCTCCTCGAGTGTTGCCCATGGTGATAATGCAGTTTCAGTTCAGTTCGGTTCACTTTAGTTTTAGTTCAGTTTGCAGTTCGAGGAAGGCGAAACTTTTCGGCCATAGACCAAATGACGCGCTCTCAAGTCTCTTTACTGACCAAACAAGAGGGAAAAGGTGGGGAAGGGGGAAGAAGGTGGTGGTGGAGCAGTCGGGTGGTTAAGGTGTTGCTGCAAACACACACATACAAAAACACACGCCAAACGGCAATACATATGACTGACCTATAACAAAAAAAAAAATTAAAAAAAATAAATGGGTATAAAAACTTAAAACTTTAAAGTGAGCCGACAACAATAATAATAACAACACAACTATTCTAGGTAAGTGTTGTTGCGCGTTTTACGAGTTGTTGTTGTTGCTGTTGCGCCATTTTGATTGATTTATCCGTCGAGTTACTTTGTAGACAAATTAAATTTTGGCAAAGTCTCGCAAGTAGTCGAAACATAAAGTTGAAGCTGCGCTCTGAAGTGTGCTTAGGTATGTGTGTGTGTGTAAATGAAAATTATCTACACTTGAATAAGTTTTTGCTGGCAGGGAGCGAAATTTTTAATGTTAATTTCATTTTTGCCATGGCGATAAGAAAATGTTCGTCGCTCGGTGAGTTCACAACACATTTCCCTTAGCTGAGCAACACATTTTCCGGGCGTAGCAAATAGATATTTTCTACATTTTAAGTAGACATGCAGACCGACAGAGCGATAGACACAAGGACAGACAGACAGACAGATAGAAGAGAAAGGCAGAATAGCCAGGAATGTGGTTACCAAAGAAATTCACTGCTGCTGCACAAAATTCCATTGCACATACACAAAGGAAGGGAAGAGGGAACAAGCGGGCTGTGTCTGTATCTGGAGCTGGTTGTGAGTCTTTGTTGCTAGGTAGGGAAGGTGGGGTAGCAACCGCTGTCGAGGGTAACCGTAATTTTATGCACGAATTCGTAAAATGTTATTCAAATGGAAAATGTGATTTTTATCAATTTTGACAGGAATTTTTCCGCAGAAAGCATAAAGAAAATCGTAGCATAAGTAAAAAGCGGCACAAGGATGTGTCCTCTGCCTCTGTCTCTGAGTCTGAGTTGTGACTGTGTGAGTGCACTCGAACTGTTTAAAATCGCTCTAAATTATGAGGTCAGGCAATTGCGAGCAAAATCATAATTTAATAGAAATACAGAAAGCAAAGACTTAAAGCAAGTTCATTTATTTTAAATTGAAGCTATAAGAATAACAAAAGATCTCGTTTTAGTAAGGATCTAAATGCCCAAGAGATGACAAGATCATGAACAACAGATATGATATGGAAGGAAACCTTTGTGTTCGGAAAGAGACACGAAGCTTATGAGAATGGTTCGGTAAAAGAGTTTGAAAGGTTGAAAGGTTGCTATTCAAAACTACTCACATATATCTCCGGTAGTTGCATAGTCGCACATATAATCAATACTTGTAGCTAATCTTTCGAATGTAAAACTACGAACAATATTAAAGACATTGGAGTAATGTAGATTGTTGAAGCTATAAATAGGATAGTTAAAAATATTTTTCAATTATAACTATAATAGGATAGTTAAAAATTTTTTTCAATTAAATATTTAAACTAAACGCTTCTTGATGAGTGGTGAGTGTCATTTGATAGCTTAAGGGTCACATATTTAGGCCAAATATTAAATTGAGGCTTACAGCTTAAGAACCAAGGTCTGAAATGTTGAAATATGTAGTTTCAGTTTGCCTGGCTTAATTGCTGGCCTCATCATGATCGAAAATTGTTAGGGGCGTTAACGCGACGACTTTTGTGCCTAGATAGATTTCCATATATAAATAATCCCCACAATTAGTTGGTGGAAAGCCACAAGTCACAAGAGGCGAGGCGAGGCAAAGTCTCTGCGTGTTGTCAGTCTCGATTCAGTTTCTGGGAGAGTTAGTCTTTGGGTCTACAACTACTGCCACTACGACTAATTCTACTATGTGGCTATAATTATAGGGCACCCTCATCAACGTCGCGCGTACCAGCGTTGCATTCAATTAAAAAATATTTGTAGAGTTGTCTGACTTGTGACCTGCCCAAAAATGACGACGATGATGATGACGGGTTTCAACGTCTCTATATATATATATATAATTCTTTTTCCACTCATTTTTCCAATTTGGTCTTTCTGTTTGTTTTTTGGCGCAACAGTTAAATAGCCAAACCAGGCGATAAATGTCCAAAATGTCAGACTATGAAAATATGTTACAACAACACTCTCTCCCTGTGTGTGTGTGTTTATTTACATTTTAAAAAGTCGGGCTACGTCAGTCGTCAAGTGTCGCTTAAATGCAAATCACAACGAGATCAATTTGATTGCCTTAGCTGCGCGAAAATGAAAATAAACAGGAACAGCGGGGCGAGCAACCCTTAAACACTCTAAACCCTTAGTCCCTCAACCCTTCGGTCTCTCTGACATTGATTGAAAATGCTGCGTGACGTAAATTAACTTTCATAGCGTGGGGCAGCCTCAGAAGTGCGTGTTATCCTTTCCGCATCCGTGCTCAATACTCGGCGCTTTATGCTTAGCGTTTGTCAAGCCACAAGACCCACACAATTGCCAATTGTTACCATTTTTAAACTTACCAACGAGGGGTGTGTCTCGTGTGTGTGTGTGGCAGCTTGTTGTTGTCATTGCGGGTTTAATGCCACATTCACATCCATGACCTGAAGTGCACTTTTTGCTACTTTTCTCGACTAAGGCGATTATCTTTGTTGCTGTCGCCCAATTTTTGCTTATTTACATTGACGAAATGTGTGTTACAACAACAACAACAGCAAAAATCTGGAGTAGGAACAATAGCAATAACAATAACAGGAAGCTCTTGCCCTCTATGCCGCTGGCTGTTTGTTATCTTAGCACGCACAATTAGACAATTTTCATTTGCTGGCTGGCCGACAGTTTCACATTCACATGGCCCAAAGAGCCTGAGCCTGAGAGTTTTTGCGTTTCTTTCTCGATTCGCTTTGTAATGTGAAAGCATTTTATTTCTGTCTGTTTTCTCGTCGTTTTTTTCACTAGTTTGCTTTTAATAGAATTACATTTGCCTCGTTTGACAGTGGGCTGGAGGGACAAGGGAGGTGAATTTTATTACTGCTACGAAAAATTCAAAAGTTTTCTGCTGTGTTTTAGCAATGGCGGAAGTTACAGTTAGTTCTCAAATGCAAATCTAACTATGAAAAAACCTTTTAAGGAAGCCCATTTAGGTAAAGCCAAGACACACATCAATCGAGGTCTTAAACATAGTTAACTTATTAAAAGCCTGCTGAATCAATACTTTAACAATTTACAACCACATGGGAACACCATTAATAAGCAAAATATATTTTATTTCTAATTAAAACATATTCAAATATTTATGCATATTAGTTGCACTCTTGAAAATACTTTCATTAACTCATTCACATTTTTAGCAATATTTTTTTATTGACCCTTCCTGTCAACTTTGGTTTGCTGCTCAAAAGGTGAATAACTAAAATTCACACTTCACACATCAGTCAATCTCTCACGGGTGGGCTGGCAACAAGCAGCATCTGCCTTTCCCACAACTTTTTAACTCTTTTGTCAAAAGGCTGACACAATTTCCGCCACTAACGTGGCAGCAATAACAACAACAACACCAACACCAACAACGATAACGAACGATAAAAAAATTAAAATTTTACGCATTAAACAACTTTTGAATAGAAATGCTCGCACGGCTGCCAAAAATTACCCATATCTGTTTTGTACATTGTATCTGAGCACCCCAAAACTCAAAAACCCGAACCTGAACCCAATCCCAATACAAGACCTACAGCCAAAAAAAAAAGTATGAAAAAAAGAGAGCAGAATAAAAACCAATCCCAAAAGGGGCACCAGCTGCCGCACGTTCCTTCCACATACATGTTCAAGACCAAGTTCACAATCATAAAAATTGAAACAGAAATTCGAACGTTGCCTCTGCGCCTTTCATAATGAGCACACCCCACTCCACTTCACCCCTGAACGATGGCGAGAGCTTATGTAACATTACGTCAAATTGCACAAAAGGCAATACATCTTCATCCCCTAACATACACTCACACACAGGCACATACACAGACACAGTCTTCTTCTTATTTTACAATGAAAATTTACGAACTGACTGTTGCATATATTTTTTTTTTGGTTGCTTCGCGCTGCTCCTCTTGCTGCTCGGCACATTATCATATTTCCAGGACCGACACGCCAATGAATAGAATGCGCATCGAATTTCCCAGACCTGGGATTGGGCTCGGCTTTTTCCTACTTTTTTTTGTTGCTTCAGGGTGGTGCGTTGTAGCTGAACGCAGAGTTGAGTGCGGGGTTGCCACATCAAACTCAACGAGCACATCAACAAAATCATCAACACCAGCAGTTAAGGCAACATCAGCAGGGCGGCAATATTCGACTCTTCTGTCACTGCCAGAGGTCGGCAGCATATTTGACAAACAAGCAACACCAACCAACAACAATAACAATTGGGAGGGTTGCAAGTTTGGCGGCTGCCGCGTGTGCAGACAAAATGCAAACTTCCTTTTCAAACAACTAGAGTTTTGAGGCATGAAATTTTCATATACAAAATTCACTTTTGTTATCTCTCCGTTAAAGATGACTTGTTTTACATTGGGTTTGACTTGAATTTGTCTAGTTTGGTAGAGCTATCAGCCATAATATACTGGTTATGATCTGTTGTACACTGGCTGTCGCATAAATTAGTCACAGCTGAACTGTATCAGTTTTGCATTCACACAGTTACCGTATGCTGATAACAACTGTCCGTCCTTATGTGTGTGTGTGCGTTTGTGACTGTGTATGTGTTTGTTTCACTTGACAGACAAGGCCTGCTTTTTTCGCTTTTCGCCGTTCGCCTTTTGCTTTTCGCTTTGATTTTTCTCGCTCTCGCGTCTGTCATAAAAAATCATGTTCTTCTTGACGTTTATTATTCATTATTTTCACATTTATTTCGCTTGCTACAAATTTGCAACTTCAATAATATAAACATATCGCCATTTTGTACAACAACAAGAGCTTGACTTTTAATAGAGCTATCAAAAAGTGCAGACTGCTGATGACAGTGGCTTATCAAGAAGTAGTCGCCAGTTGTTGTTTGATTGTTTGGTTGATGATGCTACTCTACCACACCCGCTTCCCTTCTGTTCGTTTAAAATTGCATTTCTCAACACACAAATCACAAATCACTGCAAGGCATGCAATCTCTCACACAAATCATTCCATTTTTGCCCAGCTATATGCTGCTGCTGCTGTTGCTGTCGACGTCGACGGCGTGTGACGCTAATGACACTTGGCGGCGGCGTCGACGTCAACGTCGTCATCGTCATCGTTAGCTCCACCATCAGAAGAGAAGCGAAGAAGGAGGAGGAGGAGTAGGTTTATTCGTTCGTTTTAAGTGTTTATTAGTATGAAACATTTATCAGCAATTATAATTATATGGCAATATATGTGTGCATTAAATGGTAGCGAACTTTGCCGACCCCAGAGATAGCAAGTGGACACGCTTTTATGGACGTCACTGTACACTATACTATATAGTAGTACCGCACACACTAAATGCTTTTTAAATGTAAGCCGCAAATTAAGCAACAATTTTGTCTACATGCCAACATCTCAAGTGGATACACACACATATACTTACGCCCATTAGGTGTAACGCTAGAAGAGCTTTGAGTTTCCCGCTAAGAGGGGTTGGCAGCAGACTAACTACACTACAATAGAGTTTTTTATGCAAACAGGCAACACCTAAGACATTAGCTGAGTTCAGTTCGGAGGCGGTAGGCTGACCAAAAACCAAACATTCAATGACAAATTATGCGCTTTGGCAAGGGCGTTACCCACCTGCCACCAGACTTGCCACAAACAGAGCCACCACCCGTCCAACTAACCACCGAGCCCACCTACATAACTACCTGACCAGCCAGCTAGAGAACTCTAGCTCCCTGTGTGTGGCATTAACATTTACCATGTTGTTATGCCACCTACGAGCATTCCAAAATTCTCGATTGAGCAAAGCCAACGGGAGCGTGTCGTGGGCGTTTTGCTCGGCTTGTTTTTCGAAAAAAAGAAAAAGAAAAGGGGGGCGTGTCGTGTTTTGGGAAATTTTTGACATTTTGTAATGGGAGCGCGGAGCAAAGCGACAGACAAACGAGGCAAATTATCTTGCGTCAACAGGAAAGAAAACATTGGGCAGTATGCAGTTGAAGTAGTTGTTGTAGTCGAGTGACTAGCCTAATGATAAACGACATTAGTGAAACGTAAATTTTTTTGCTGTTGTTGTTTAGGGAGGGTAGAAAATGTTGAAAAGCATAATGAGCACTGAGTTTGCAAAGAAGGAAATGAAGTTGTCGAACTCAGGTGAGGGACCTAACGAGCAGAAAATAAGTTTAGTAGTTCCTCCAGATCTATACGGTGGGATGATCACACAAACGTATGCTTAATATGTGGGTGACAAAAGTTGAACGATCGATATATCAAAAGGGTCTTTAAGTCTGAATGCAAGTTGTTTGAATTATGTTGAATAATAAATTGAATTTAATCCGGCAAGTCGAACATACATACATCCTCCATTTTCCAGCTATAGATCGTTGAACTTGTCTTTGTGTCATTTGGCTGCTGTTCTTTAGCGCCTTCAACAATACCAGGCGACAATTGTTCCATGTCCGAATAAAAATGACGACAGCCAAAGGAACGCAAATGGTTCTTTATTTTTCTTGTGTTCTTTATGTGTGCTTTTTTTTGTTTGCCCCCGTCTGCTGGCCCCCATAGGCCCATGGGCGATCCCCACCCACTCCACTGTACACACATGTGGGTATGTTGCTAAATTTAAACAACTTTTGCCTGCAATGTTTTCAATGGAAAAATATCTTTTGTAGCGCCAAATGGCGCCGTGGCAAAAAACAAAAAAAAAAATCATTCTTTGGCTCTTTTGGTGTCTGCTGCTGTTGTTTTGCTGCCTCTTCAAATATTCATTGAGGCCCAGGCCCAGGCGCAGGCACGCAGCCATTTCATTAGCCGAAAGACGCAAACTGGAGTCCAAACATATGGAACTCAACTGAACGTTGAACTAAACTGAAATGACTGGAACTCCTCTTCACATTTAAATGCGCACATAATTTCTAATTTGTGCCTCTAATTTATGTGCTCCAGCAGCGAGACCCAAAACTTAGCACAACAAACTTGCCAATTTAACGGCGCTCGAGAAAAAAAAAAAAAAACAGCAACAACAAAATAATACAGCAAAAGTAAAGCAGAGAATATGGCAGGGAAAAAGTTTTGCCGCCACTTACATATAAGAAATAAATAAAGCCATTCCTTCTAATATACGAAAAGCCTCGAACGAGAACAAGAAATGAGAAAATTACTTTTTTATAAGTACGATAGGCAGGCAGGGAGAAACCAACCAACCACAACTTCTTTTGACACCCTCTCCCTTCTCCAACACACACCTTGATGCTGTGCAGGGAAACAACAAACATTGAGTACTTGGCCTATATAAAAAGGGCCAAATCCGGATGCTGGGGCCAAGTACACAGTATTGCCTAATTTGGAATTGCCTACCAAAATGTGCATTAAAATAACTAGAATCTACTACCAAAACGTCCTCATTCACCCCCACCAAACACAGCGCAAAGTAAAAGGCCTACCCCCCACCCCAAAAAAAAAAAAAAAAAACAAAAATAAGAAGGTGTGTAATAAAAATAAATGTCTGTCATTTGTTTATATCAGCGAGCGACAACTTCTTTCCTTTCTTTCTGTGTTTCTGTTTGTGAGGGCTGTTTTTTTTTTGTCGTGAAGTTGCGAATACGCCACGTTGTCTGTGCGAATTCCAAACCCTTTATAACACCTGGTGTGGTCGGAAAGTGAGCAACAGAGAGAGAGAGATAGCGATAATTTTTAGAGCGGTGCAATGACAAGCAATGAAATCAAAAGGCATGCAACGACCACAAAACAAAAATCGAACTAAATTTTACGACATAAACATAAATTTTATGACAGGCGAAAGAGTAAACGCCCGAACTAGCCGAGCTAGCTATAGCTATGGCTATGGCTATAGCAAAGGGAAATCAATTTTATGGGCAACAACATGCAGTGAGAACAACAAATAATTTTCCATCAAAGAGGGCGAGAGAGTAGAGCGGGAGACCACAAGAAAGCGGGCGTAGAAAAATCTATAAAAAATATGTGAGAACTATTAAAAAGTCGTAAACCGTCAACTGAAAAGGGGTGACAGAGGGTGAGGAGAGGCGAGCATAAAGTGTTTAGCTTTGGCTTTGCATGTCGTAAAGTCGCCGTTCAAGCAGATAGATGGATACAAATAAAGATATATACTCAGATATTTATGCATATGTCTCTGTCTATCTGTCTGTCTGTCTGCTTTGTCCCGGATAATTGTGTAATACACGGCGAATGGTTTTCTTGTGGAGCTGTGAATGTGAACGCTTGCATTAATAATGCCATTAATGGTCACATTACAAGTGTAATAATAATTGTCCTTGATAGATATACACACACACACACACACAGAGAGAGGAGAGAGCAATTAGGCCAAGCGACTGTCCAAACTGTCCGACTTCAGCTTTCGGCCTGCATTTTGGCTTAATGTAAACGCATTTAAACGCAATTACTTTTCACTCGCTGTTTGTTTGTTTGTGTGTTTTCTTATACCAACGACGGACACGTACCAAAGCAATTTCTGTTGCTGATGATGATGATTGCTGCCGTCGCTTGGAGTGTCGTCATAAAGATCCTTTATCAAAACGTTAATGGATTGAGTTATGTATGTGTACAACTAAGTTACCGTATGTTGTTGCTGTTGTTGTTGTTGATGGTTTTCGAGTGTTTGACGCTCTATCTCTCTGTGCAACTGCATCACAGTTAATGTAAAGTTAATGAAATGTGTCCGTGTGTATCTGTCCCGTGTGTGCGTAATTGTTGACCAGAGGTATTATTAATTATGACGCACCCTAAAACTCGTGCGCTAAGACTAGAGCTGGAGGGACTACAACTAGTTTGATATTGGATCATTTGGCTAGAGCATAAATGTGCTGAAAGCCTATATTAATTGCATTTTAATGAAACTAGCCAAACGATATGAAATAATGTACAAAATTAACCCTTTTCCTTTTTCCCTTTCCCTGTGCATGCATAATGTTGCTATTGATCATTCGAGACTGATAAGAAAATGTGAATTCCAAGAATTATGCACATTTATCATCAGGTTGTTTATAAAGAAACATACAACAAATATTTATAACATTATTCAAAAGTCTCTTAAATTAGCATATTTTCCATCAATTATGCAACACTTAATGCGATTCGCTTGTTCGGCTGTCTTTGTTGTTGCACTAATATTGCATTTATACCTGTCTGCCCCTTCCGCACACCCGAAACAGAATCAACCACAAATCAAATTATACCATGAACAACAACAACACAAATAAATTCAATAAAACAAAAACGAAAATCGCTGCGGTTGGCGCATGCTACATTTTTTTGGGTTGTGTTTTATTCTATTATCAGTGGGCATGAAAATAAAAAATGGTAAATATAAAATAAAATAAAATGAAATAAATGATGTTTGTAGGGGGTTCTGTGTGTGTGTGTGTGCATATTTGAGTCGTTGGAGGAGGCGGTGCTTGCGGTATGCGCTGATAAAAAATTCATTAATTCATATGCGAAATGCAATTAAGCGCAGTGGCTGCCACAAAATAAAAAAATGTAAAAAAATAAACCAAATACAAAAAGCGTTAACAAAAAAACGAACAACAACAAAGATGACAATTAAAAAAAGCTCATGGCATAAATAAATGCGAAACAGCAAACGCAGCAGCAGTTAAATTAACAAATTGCATGCATATTTTAAATAAATATAAATATTTTAATAAGATTAAACTATAATGCAGCCAAATGTCAAAGCCGATGCGCATTCCCAACGGTATAACACACACAGATGAATTTGCAACAACAACAACATACAAAAAAAAAATGCATTTTGTTTAATTTATGCGGTTTTCAATTACCCTTTTGATATGAATTAATGACCGCACCCGGAATGCATTTTACACAGTTCTCAACTCTCAGTATATAATATTTTTTCTATGCTTGCACTTTAATTAAATATTCCTTCTGTTCTAGTAGAATATTACATTTAAATTTTATGTATTTTGACTTCAAAAATGATCAAAATTGGTTTAAGGAGCATTTGGAATAATCATATTTAGTATGAAAAGTCCAACGAATATATTTTTCAAAATCTCACGATTGTTATAATAGCCCACCCAGCAAGGTGCCTCTCTCTGTGCTTCACAAGCACATGCCCAGCTGTCTCAAACTTCATTGCTTTGAAATTGTATTAGCAATTGCAATATGTTTAGCTAGTGCTGGTTGTTGTAGCTTTGTTGCATGGTGCACTCAATCATTTAATCCAAATGTTTTGCTTGCAACTAGTACTTTGAGCTATGCGCATTCCTTCCTGTAAACCGCAAAGCAACATCCAACAACCAACAAACAGCAACAACATTCTTTTGGTGGCCCCACAGACAATTTCATGCCCGTGTAAACTATTTGTCGACAATTTTGTCTGCAACAAAAGTCCGCGTGCCACAGCGCGAAACCCAACCAACCAAGCCAGCAACCAACCAAGCTAGTAAGCAAACTCAACTTCCAATATATCTAAAGCAATATCTTCCTCTTACCTCTTCTATCTCCGCTGAAGACCAGCAAAGCGTAAAAGCGCGCGCTGGCACGAAACTTGGACTGTTTAAGTCTCGTTTTTTGCTCCGTTTTTGTAGGCCCTGGTCAATTGCCGCTCTAATGACTGCAAACTGCAGCTCCAAATGCAGTTTGTTGTGTTGCAGGCGGCAAGGTATCAAGCACATCCACATCCACATCCTTGCCATAAAAATGCACAAAATATGCAAAGTACAACGATTTAAATCAATTCTAAGCGCGCTATCAAGACTTTGACTTTCGGCCATTGGCAATTGTTGTTGTTGCTGTTGTTCACTCTTTCTGTGCTGCGGCGCTTATCAAAAGTTAACGCGTGTAAAGTAAGTTTACGTGTAGCACGGCAAAGTGCATTGATAAGCAACAACTTCAACTTGTGTCTCGAGTCTTCAGTCTTTCTTGGGACTTTCTTTGCTTGCCGGCTCTCGAGCTGCCTTTGCTGATTAGTCGATCAACGAATAAATTCAGGCTTTTAAATATGCAAAAAAAAAAGAAGAGAAAAACAAAATGAAGCGAGACAAAGTAAAGGGCTGAAGCAAAAGAAGGGGAACTAAGAGGCTCTTAAGAGGCAACAACTTTGGCTTGAGATTCGCGGACTTCATTATAGCTCATTATCGCCTCGAGCAGACCGTCTTACATTATGTTGATTCCACTTCCTCTGGTTGGCCATTTTAATAGAAAAACCCTTGCTAATATATATATAAGAAAAGAGACAGACAGCGAGACAGAGAGAGAGAGAGATAGAGAGAGAGAGAGAGAGAGAGAGAGAGAGAGAGAGAGAGAGAGAGATAGAGACAGTCTGTGCTTTATTCAGTTCTGTTCATTAAATGCCTGTGGCACGCCCACAATGGCTTTCATTAATTGTTGACAATGATTACCTGGGGCGATGGCCCCAATGGCACCAAGGCAACAACTAAAAAAATTAAGAAAACAGAGCACAATGAAACGATCGAAACGAAAAAAATAAATATAAAAGACAAAGTTAAAGACGAAGGAAAAGAAAAAGAAGTTGCTGCTGCTGTTGTTGGCCATGCGAAATGCAATTTCAATTTCCAACGACAGGTGATAAATAAATCGAAACGCAACGAATTGAAATGAATCGGCATCGGTGGCATCACTTGTGTTGTTGTTGGTGTTGTTGCTGCTGTTGTTGCATCGGCAATCGATTCGATGGGCTGCGTTGCGAATGAAATTGCGCCATATTTGGGCGTTATTTGTGGCTGCCGATGAGTTGGACAACCAACTTTCAAGAAAGAGAGAGAATGAGTGGGGCAGAGGGTTGAGGCGTTGTTCGCAATGAGCGACGCATCGCGTCGAAGGCATTTAATTGCCACCACGGCGTTATTGACGTCTACGCATCACAAATCGAAAAACCCTTCATTCCCGCCCCCTGCCGAAGGTGTTTTGTCGCAAGTCCCCCAATCCCAGTTTCCAGTTACCAGTTACCATTCAAACAGCTTCTTCTTTTCCTTTTTGTCCTCTTTGGTGTTTTTTGGTTTGCCGAGTGCGAATTGGCATTTTATTTTGCGCATTTGGCATTTTCGGGCGCGTTGTTCATTTAACCGTGTTTAGTGTCCGTCGCTGTTGCGCTTTTTAATTTCATTTCTGTTTCTGTTTCGGTTTCTGTTTTATCCCAGTGTCAGTGTCATTCGATGCGTTTCGCCATGTTTCTCTGAGTCTCGAGTCTCGCTTACAACAAGAACAAAATGATTTAAGATGTTCGACTGTCAGTGCTGACAACATTGACAGTAAAATTATTTCTACGCGCCGCAGAAGGTTAATTATCATTGATTTATTTACAACAAAAATAACACAAAATCAAGAAGACAACAACGAAAGTTGAAATTTTATTAAGGTCTTCTTTGTACAGTAAATTGTTACAACCAAATTTAATTTACAAAGCGATTTAGCAGAGCTAGGGGAATACCCCAAAGCTGGTTAGTTATTATTCATAAAAATTGTTTTGGCACAGCAAATAGTTTATGGGCGCCATATGATTGGCTTAAAATGCCATTTTATATGCCATAAAATGTGAAAAAGACTAAAATTAAAATTAAATAATTTATTGAAATGAAATGCGTGCAAAAAACAAACACGCCAGCAGATAGGAGAAACAAAGAAAGAAAAAAATAACCATGACAGCTATAAATATTTTCAAATGGACAAACAAAAAACAAACACAAAAATGTAAATCTGTGCGTTAATTTGCATTTTTGTTGCACGATAACAAACAGGAATAACAACAACAACAACAACAGCAAAACATGTAAAACCGCAAGCAAAATTAAAACACGAGACATTGTTAAAATATTAAATTAAAATTAACATCCGCAGTTGGGGAGCAAGGTTGGTCAAGGGAGAGGGATGGGTGATGGTCAATAAAACTGCTTGTCAAAGTGAATTTAAAATAATTATTGTGCATAATGCGCCGTGGCATGGTATTAAATTAAATGCCGCACAATAATCGAATTAATAATAATAATGCGTTATAAAAAGTACAACAACAAGCGCAACACAAATACATAATAATAATAATTATGAAAAAAGGTGTGCAAATTGACATAATAACAAAGAAAAACACATTTCAAAAGAGTGTTTGAATTTTATTTATTTATAGTCAAGTTTTAATGCGTTTGTGCTTAATGCGCATTTTTGTATCCCTTTTATCGCTAATTAATATGCAATGCATACCGCGAATTGCAATTGGGATTAATAATGTAATTAATTATATATATTTATTTGTGTCTTTTCTCTTTTTTTGCAGATGGTAAGTTCTTATCATCACTCAATCCTTCAGAACTAACATACGATGGTAAGTCACATTTTCACATTAAGTCATTTTAACACATATATATATTATTATTATTGTTGTTGTTGTATTATATCCACGTGACCATCAGATCAGATCAGAAGAATTCGCACATTAATCATGTTCATCAAGAGCGATCTTTTGCAAAATTTTGATGTCTGATGTCTGTCAGTAATCCTTCTGGGTGCATCACGTTCCAGCTGGGCACACGCCCACTTTGCGCGCCAAAAGGCCGCTTCCTGTTTTGCTTGCCACAAAATGAGAAATTTCTTTTTAATTTAGACTTAAACAGACAGACATACAGACAACAACAACAACAACGGCAGCAACAGCAGCAGCTGATAAAAAATCATTATAAAGTTAAATTTTAATTAAAAACTACAATCGATTATAAAGAAGGGCAGACTGTCTGCGGCTCATAAATTGAACACACTGGCGGTCTTCAAAGCTTTCAACGTGCCTGCCACGCCCTAAACTGCACAGCCCCCGAATAGTAGTAGTATATGTTCTGGCTGCTGCTGATGATGATGATGATGATGAACTTGTGCCAATTTCTTGTAACATGAAAACCATCGGGTGTTTCGCGCGCGTTGTGCGCAGTGGCAGTTTGCCGGCAACGATCGATTTCTACCAACCGATTGCCGATAGCCGACAGACCCTTTTTGGTTGCCTTGAACGTGATTAAATAAGCAGCGCTTTTCGCTTTCATTAATAAGCAGAAGCACCATCAACAACAACAGAAATTAACGCAGTAAACGTTTGCCTGGCACGTGATTGTTGCTTGGTATTTTGATTTATTGGTCTTGTGGTTGTTGTCTCGGCTAAACCGTCTGAAATGAAAGAATATAAAATCACAAAACTACAGCTGTTTTGTGGCGTTCTTCGGCTTCTTGTTTATTCGTCGTCTTCGATTTTACGACGACAAGCTGCGTTAACTTGACCAACGATGTGTGTGTAAAATCATTAAAAACGTTCAAAAACATAGCAATAGCTGTTAATAAACAAAGAAAAAAAACAAAAACAATGTGCAACCGGTAGCTGTCTACTCTGTGTCTTTCTCATCGACTTCGACTTCGAGTGCAACGACATTGCCCATACGCCCCGTTAGACGCTGTTATTAATTTACTGTCCTGCCAGAACGTAGTGGACCCACTAACCCAGTAAACCTTAATTCCAGCCAGACAGACAAGTTTTTAGGCCCAGACGTAGCGATAACATAAAAGCAAAAACCAAAAAGAAATATGCCAAAAAGTGTAATTTGTATTATAAGGCAACAACGTAAAGGGCCTGGGCTCTGGGAAGTGGCACAATGCTTTTGTGTGTGACTTATGTGCGCCCACAACAACAACAACAACAACGAAAACAATAAGAATGCAATGGCCATGGCCAGGGCCAGACCAGCACACAGACAAAGAGACAGAGCGAGAGAGAGAGAGAGAGAGAGAGTGAGTGAAAGAGAGCGCGCGCAATTTAAGCACAACTTTAAATAATCGTCTGTCAGAACTGTCAAACAAGCCGCCGAGCGCTAGAATTAATGGGACACAAAAGACAAACACACACACACACAGAAAGAGAGAGAGAGAGATATATGTGTGTCGTTTGCAATTTGTTTGCCCCTTGCGCAGGCGCAAAGCGTGCATTGAACCTGTGCCTTTGACTCCGACTGTGTCGCTCTGCCCGTGGCTGCGACTGTGGCCGTGTTAACCCGTATGTGGAGCACAGCCACAAGTTGAATTATTGTTTTTGCGCGCTATTGAACGACACACACACACAGGCAGACCGAGAGTGGGTGTGGGAGTGAGAGAGGGAGAGGGAGGGTGGGAGAGAGAGAGAGAGAGCGCAGTCGCAA
This sequence comes from Scaptomyza reducta, assembly GCA_035044485.1. Lineage (NCBI taxonomy): Eukaryota > Metazoa > Arthropoda > Insecta > Diptera > Drosophilidae > Scaptomyza > Scaptomyza reducta. The sequence continues at coordinate 3,175,819 of JAWNNV010001315.1, read as the reverse complement.
CCAGTTAAAAACAATGTCTGCCAATGTCGCTGCGGTGCTTTATCACTTTTGCTTCTACCCCACCACGACCCTTCGCCCCGCTCGCTCTCACTCTGTCTCTCTCTCTGTGTGTGTTGTGTGTGTAAAGTTTACACAAAATTAATGCGCTGTACCGCAGCGGGGCGAACTTTCAACTGTTGCTGCTGTGGCTGCCTCAAGATGAAAAATTATTGCTTTTAATTTATTGCATAAACAAAACCAACAACAACAACGTGTGTTTGTGTGTGTTATAGCGATCAAGGTCATGGTTAAAGTGTGCACACACACATACCGATACGATTTACTGACGTTGGCTGCGCTGCTTGGGGCTTTCCCCAGCGTCGCAGTCGCAGCGCCGCAAACTGTCAAAAATGATTTAGTAGTTCAAAGCCGCGTTTTGTTGTTGCTTCTGTTTTGCTGTTGTTGTTGTTGTTGGCGCTGCCCTCACATCACATATTTTGCACTTTTGTGCCTGTCAAAAGCAACTCGAACAATAAAAAAGGCATTGAAAGCAGCAGAACCAACAACAACAATAACAACAACAGCCGCATTTGACACTTGCCGCGGCCATTTTGACAGCTCGCCAAAGGTCAAAGCGGAAAGGAAAAGTGAGGCACAGTTTTTGACAGATTGGCAAAGCTGAACTCATACATTTACTTGTTCATATGTATTTTATTCATTCATTTATTTGCTCGCTTAGACTGTTCGTCAGTCCGTCAGTCCATCCCTCTGTCCGTCAGTAAGTTGTCAAATGCACAAGTGCAAACATTTTTGGAGGCATTCGCGTTTTCATAGTTCATTGCGCCCAATAAAAGCCAACTAGCATATGACAGCAACAACAATCAAAATGCCACATCAATATCAAAAACAGGCGATATTAACTAGTTATAAAAAGCGCGAGAGAAAATGCTATTAAAAAGTCATACAAATAACCAGAAACATCAACGGCAGCTGTTGATAGATCATTTGATATATATGTGTATATATATAGATATATATTTTTGATTGTTTTAAACGCGTAGCTGACAAAAATCAAAACAGAAACTAAAACTGAGCGCCACGGCTAAAAACTTTGATTTATGCTGTTGATAAATGAGAATTTAATAAATTTGCTTATTTGCTGCCCGACAAGAGTTGCTTTTGCGACGAGACGAGGTTTCGGTTTCGGTTTCGGTTTCAGTGTTCAATTTGCAAAAAAAACTGAATTGGAAATACAAAACCCGAATGACCAAACATCAATTAAATGCTTGACGCAGGCCCGTTTCGGGTTATTCAAAGTTCAGTCTGTAAATTTATACAATAATAATATTACTATGAAGTTTCGGTCGATTTGATGGACAAATTATGGCGCTTATTTCGATAGATTAACATGCTTTTAATGTTGTGTTTGAATATCTCGGAGTTTGATTTGTTATTCCCTAATTCTATCTCTCTCTCTCTCTCTCTTTCTATTTCTTTGTTTGATTTGGGTCCAGTCATTTGTAAACCAATTGGCAATAAGCAGTTTAACTGTAATAATGTATATATAATGTTGTCCAAATTGAGATTAAATTAACTTACATTGTTGTGTTATTGGTGAGCCAAGAGTACGAACTCTCATTGGAGACATTAAGTTTGTCCCAAAGTTGTCCTTTCTAATTCCTTTCTTTTTCCTAATATTATAAACATTTAAATGTTATCTTTCGATAGGCGCTGTCGACATGAATGAGTCAAGTGTGTGTAATATTTATTAATCTGTGAATTATAAAGGTTTTAAGCATTGCTTGGCATCCTTTAAAGAACTTACAGTACCCAAATATACACACCATCAATATTTCTTCTCTTTCAATTGAAATCATGTCTTGATGCGTAGCACATACGTATACTCATAAATCATACAATTTACTATTCTGGCAATACACACTTCATTCATATCTTTGCCTCCTTGACCTGCCCACTTAGATCCACTCATCATAAGCTGCCACTCCCCAACTGCGAATAAAAAAAGAGCAAGTGTATCTATTGAGGGCTAGCAAACATAAATCCACCACAATATGCGCTTGATATTCACTTGATGCGCCCTGAATCCTGCCGATTGTCCTGCTGAATTATGCATGCAACAAATTGTATAAAAATTTGTGCAACTTTACGTTGATACGTGCCGAAATTTGGGAATCAAGCGAAGACCCAACTTGCCACACTCACACACACACGCACACACACAAATTCGATAGACAAATTTGAGGCATTCTTGTCAGTGGCGAAAAGCCAGACACCGAGTCCTCGCTTCTTCGGCTTGGGATAAGCCAACCCTCAGAGGAGTTGAGACAAGTCGGCCTGGGATGATTTTATTTGGGGTACTGGTCCTTGGCAACGTTTACAAAGTGATTACTCGTGTTTAAAAATTGATGACTGTGTGTTGGACACGTTTTCAATTTGAAAACAGCCACGAGCAAATTGTTCCCGCCTACCTTGTATTGTACAGGTGTCTCTGCATTTAACGAAATTGAAACTTGTTAATGCCAAGCTGTAAATGAACAAAGCGTTGAAAATTGTCACATAAAATCATTTAAGGGGGCAGCCCGACCTTTTTTTCATGTCGTTAAAAGTTCTCTCATTTCTCCGATTGTTTGTTTCTCTCCGTTATTTTTTATAGTCGACAAACAATCAAAGAAGAATGGGTAATAGAAACTGTTGTCATCTGTCGAACGGCAATTAAATACTGTTTGGCTGTCGTTAAATCATCAGCTGATGATTTGACTCGTGGCTGCTGTCCGTCCTTGAAGATTTACGGCCGTTAAATGCACAGAAACTTGTCACATCATTGATAATCGATTTGCGAGACGCCACACATTTTATTCCGTTCGGCTTTAGGGCCATAAAACTAGTAGCTAGGTTAATGTTTTGATTAACAAACCGGTTCTCGTTTGGCTGTAACCAAATATTTTAATGACCCTCAAAGACAAATATGTGTCTAATGAATTTGAAGAAACTTTTTTATTTGATTTTTTATTTTATTTCAATTATTCTTTTTGTAAAGGTTGTTGCTTTTTAGGGTGTGATCAAGGGCGCAGCTAGGCCTCCTTGTGGAATGTTCACAAACATGGCGCAAAAACTGCATGTCGGCATGTCAGAATGCTTAAGCAGCGCCTGGAGGTATGCAATGTTTTTTTTTTGGGTGTTGGCAGGCATAACTGAAAGGTGTGTGAAGTATGCGTATGTGTGGGGTGTGTGTGCGTTGCAAAGTATGCAAGTTAAGCACACATTTAAACCAACTTTTTGTGGCAGTTGCATGCAGAGTGAGAGAGTTTCAGACATGTTTTTATTAGCCAGCAGCTGCTGCTTCAGCTTTTGGCTTAAAGTTTGATTAAACTTTAGCATTGATAGCAAGCTAGAACTCAAGCTACAAATTTATAGACAGTACGGCTTATACACATACGGCTTATAAACATACATACAGCAAACATGGCCAACTTTGATGTAGCTCTCGAGCGGATTCGTTTTCATGCACCCACAAAACTAACAATGTGATTGCGACTCGTTCGGGTTGCACGGATAAGGGAAGGGGTGTGTGTGTGTGTGTGTGTGTGTTGGGGCATATCCATTTGCCAAAATAGCAAAACTTGCATAAAAACTTTTGCGCAACAACTTGGACTTTTTCATCAAACAAAACAACAAACTAAAGCAAAAATGGAAACAAACTTTTAATGCAGCCAGCTAAAGGAGCAGAGAGCCAACCAGAAGCAAGCAGGAGCCAACCCACACACACACACAGACACACACATGTATAGTACGCTTCTCCGTCCTGGCACAGCTGTCAGTCAGTCCAAAATATTTTCACACACACACATACAAACAAAGAGTTACAGAGAAGATAGAAACACCAATACATAGACATAGTGCTGCCAACATGGCGAACACAAAAGTTTCCACGCTGCGGCAAAAAGCGGAAATGCATTCAAAATCTAATATGGCAGCCATGGTCATGAGCAACAACAACGGCGACGTTGCTGCTGCTGGAAAAGTAGCAGCTAAACAAAAAGACTAAAGAGTGCCAAAGAAGAAAATGCAATTTTCTGAAAAACCCATTAAATGTTAGCCAGCAAAAAAAAAGAACGAAAAAAAAGAGGAAAAAAGTAACTGCGACGTGGGGAGAAACTGCAAATAAAGCAAAAGCCGAAACCGAAGCTAAAGTAGAAGATTGCAAGCACGATGAGGAGCGGGAGTGGTGGGTAGGGGGTGGTGCAGGCGGGGCCAGTGACAGACTAGTTATGTATAGAAAGTATGTGTTTGTGTGTGTGTGCAACTCCTATATAAAATGTCTGCTGTTACCCCACCCTGACAACATACTCGCCCCGCTGTTTGAAACGAGGCATGACTTGTGTGTTTTAAAAGGCAAACTAGAAGCGTGTGCATGAAGCCATTAAAAGCACTTTAAAAAACCACCAAATAGAGCTCAAACAAAAGCGAATAGTGCCTTAAAGAGTCGACTCGTCTTTGCAGCAACAGCAGCAGCTGAAGCTTCTCATATCCACACACACACATGTCATATACACATGGAACCCAAAAGGCGGCTCCTTCTGGCTGCTGGCTCCACAATGCGCTGATAGAGCCATTTACGCCGTCAGCACATAATGATGACAATGCAGGCGTCTCTACACTGAGTGTAACTGTGTGTGTGTGTGTGTGTGGGAGGGTGTGTACATCAGCTGCAATGTCTGGGCTGACGGATTTCCATGGCATATACTATGTATGCTATACACAACACAAACATTGCCTTGGGCCAAAACTCGCGTCTGCGATTGAAAGGAGCAGACGATGCTTGCTGCTGGATGCAGGATGCAGACGTGGGGTCCACCCAAGCAGCAGCAGCTGTTGTTATTTCTATGCCATGTCCTCTGTCTGTCTATTTATCTCCACGTATGCGCGTGTGTGTGGTCGTGTGTGTGTGTTGCAAGGATATATGCCTGACGATGAAATTTAATGGGGTGCTTTGATGCGATTGGTTTTCATATAACGCAGGCGCTTAAAATCATCGAATCATTCAAAAGAAAAGTGAGCTGACTGCCATACACACACACACACACACATACACAATTACTCGCAGCTGGAGCAGGCGCCACAAGAGAGAGAGAGCACCGAGCGCCAAACCGTTGCCTGGAAGAAGCAACAACAAAAAAATCAAAAAGAAAGGAAAAAAAAAACAAAAACACGAAGCTTTCGTGCATAAGAATTTTTCTGCTGACTGGAAAATAAAGAAATGAAGAAAAAGTACACAGAGCAAAAAAGAAAAGAAGGAATATGGCAAAATGGGAGCTGCAGTGAAAATGCTGAGACTGTGTGTGTGGCATTTTCCTTGGCTGTCGGTTTTATATAAAAGAACGATGACGACGATGATGATGATGACGACAACTGAACTCAACTCAACGTTTGAGCTAAAGCTGAGCTCAACTCCAAACGACCAAAGCACAGAATAGCGGAGCAGAGAACAGAAAACGAAAACCGAGCAGCGATTGTCCGAGTCGCTGTTTTGAGAAATTGAGACGAGCAGGGAGGGTGGGCTGGCTGACTGGAGGAGTCGCTAACGTTGTCGTTGCTAGTGTTGGCGGTATTGGATTCCTCGCCAATACGCATACAGACAGCTGCCACACACAATCCAGCACTCACACACACATACATCGAGACCTTGTTCAGCCTGCGCATAACACAAGCTTTTCTTCATTTGGGAGGTTTTTTAGTTCGTTATTTCATTCATTTTGTTCAATTCAGCGGTTATTTATAGTATATCGAAATTGTATTTTAAGATATATAGTAAATCTTTAGACGCCTATTAACATATGGATTGGCCTTCGAAAGAACTAATGCAGTCTGTTAAAGCAGAAGAATATTGGAAAAAGTTTGCCTTCTCGCCTGTTGTTGAAAAAGTTATATTAACATTTCTCAAATATTATTGCATTTAATACTTGCTCACCTGCTTAAGTTTAGATTCAAATATTGGTTGTCTTGGTGTTGGACTTGCCCTAATAAATCTATAGTTAGCCCCATGTAAATCAACAAGTTTTAGGCAATGCTGAAGTTTTAAGCAGCGCATAAATTTAAATGACAGACAGAAAGCAGCCGAAACAATTCCAAAGTGTCGCACAGACTCCGCCAACATACAGTAACAACAATTGTCTAGTGCTTGCAACAAGACACATTAACACTATAAACAACAGACAGTCCCAACAGGCAGTAAACCCCTCCACACGTCCATCCATCCATCAGTCAGTCAGCCCGTCAGTTTGAGAAAGGGAGACGGCGAACACTCTTAAAACAAAAGGAGCTTGCTCAGCCTAACTAAATGCGACTCAAGACCGCGAGCGACCACTTACTTCGACTGTCTCTATGAGTGTGAGTTGTGGGTGTGTTGTTGCTGTTGTTGATGTGTGCAGTCAATCGGTAAGCAACAACAAACATTACATTCAACTTTTAAACGAATGCACATATGAATAAACAGTCATGTCAATGTAAAGGGAGTTAAAAATGCAAGACTTTAAAACAAAAGTACAAAGATAAAGGAACACATAGTTATTATTATTAAATATATATTCATAATGATTGTTAACAATATATGCTGTGATAACAACAACTAATTCATTTTGAGGTGATTGTATAATATACTGCATAAGAATTTCTTCCTTGTCCTTTTATGTTCCACTTTTATGGACATGACTGTATCATGTTTACAGCGCGCACTTATCGATTATTGTAGCATACTTACTGGCGTCATTTTGTGTTCCTTTTAACGAGGACTAGCGGATTACTCCTTTTTCTGTGTGTGTGTGTGTGTGTGTGTGTTTGTGTACAGCTACTTATATAAAGCTTTAGTATTTGGGAGTTCCAAAAAATTACTCAGCTGCCTTTTGTTTAACTCCGTCGAGTCATGCCCAAAATGCAAGTAATGGCAATTTGCTGGACAACCCCCAAGAAGGTAAACTTTTATACACTAGGCCTTTAAAGCTGCTCCGTTTTATGAACTCACAAGTTCGGCTCAACACACACACACACACACACACACACACAGTCTCACTTACAACATTTGGCATGTTGCAGACGCAGAATGACAGCGACTATTTAACACGCATCATAGCATGAATTTTATGTGCACACAGAAAAAGAGAGTGCGCGTGTGTGTGCGAGTGTAAAAAATGAGCAGACCAGAAGGAGAAGAAGAAGAAGGCAAAACCAGTGTCAAGGTTAACGACCAATGAATTTATTTTGCTTGAATAAATTTTACGATAATGAGGAAATTGTCGTTGTCGTTTTGGGTATTTTTAATGGCCGTAATGTTGGCGCTTGGCTACACGTTATTCCTCATTCTGATTGTTGTTGCTGTTAATGCGCCTGCGTCTTAATGCGCAAGCGAGATGCCAAATGTAACACACACACACACTTGATTGTATGTGTTGTGTAAGTATGTGTGTGTTATTAAAAAATGTCAGACAATTAAGCAGCAGCCATAAAAATCTGAGCACCAATCTGACATACATATACAATAGTGTGTACGTGTGTGTGTGTTAAACATTAATATAGTTTCACGATTTGTTTGTCTGGGCCGCCTCTCTCGCTTATCAGAAATGCCGCAAACGTTTTTCAATTTCCGGCTGGCACAGTTTCCTCTTCTTTCGCCTTCACTCGAGCAAAAGTAAATTTGACCGAAGCTGGGAAAAACTGTTTTGATTTTGATCCTGTTCTGGTTCTGATTTGACTTTGCCACACTCAGAAAAACAATCAATCTAATATCCAGGAATGTTTTCCTGAATGAGAAATATTTAATTGAAAATATTTATTAAATCTAGAATCGAGTTTTAATATGTACCTCTAAATCTTGGAAGTTATTTTGTTAGACTTTCGTTTTCCTGAGTGTACTCTGTATATCCTGTGAAGGATTTGTACTGAAGCAGCGTGCGCAACTCCATTTTACGTAACATTAATTCTGTGATTTATTAGGGTCACGTGACCAACGCAACGGACGACTGAGCCGCATCAAACTCACAAGGCTCGCCTGCCAGACGGCTGACTGACCGCAAGGGCGGGCTAGTAGGGTAGGTAGGGGGAAGGAAAGGAAAGGTAGGGCTGATAACTACAGCAACAGCAATAGCTCAACATCAAATGCTTGCTTATTTTTAGCTGAAAATCATTTGTAGATAAAAAATCAAGCAAGCAAAACTTGAAATCTTTTTTTTTCATTCGATTCCGTTCATGAATTCAACTTTTGTGTTTAAAAATATTAAGAAATGCATACAAATTTAAACGCAACTGGATTGGGTATTAAATATTATATGTAAGAAATTCTTTGGCAAGACATAAAAACAAGTTTAAGTTGTTGTTGGTGTGTGTGTTGTTGCTGTGTTTGTGTAGGTGTTATGAAGTGCATTCACATGAATGCGATAAAGTTTATTGTCAGTTCCAGGCAACGGGGCAAACAGCATCGAACACACACTCTGGCTGGCTGACTTGGCTGGCAACAAGAAAAATTAATACCAACAAAAAATATATATACCTACATGTGCCTTGCAAACGTTGTTGTTGCTGTTGTTGGTGGAGATCGCACACGCCTACGCAAAACATGTCGCAACTGTCATTTCAGCTTAAGTTGGTCCATTGTACGTTTATATTAGTCGCGAGTTCACATAAAGACACACACAGAGAGAGAGAGAGGTGAGACAGACCCTGAGCAACGGCTCCTCCAAAAGTTGATGATGCTGTGTGTTGTTGTTCGGCATGTGTGTCTTCTCTCTGTGTGTGTGTAAGAAAGAGAAGAGTTACGAGCTGTGTGTGCGTCTGACTTTCAAATTCATTTTCAAGTGTAAAGCGATATGTTGACAAACAAAATAAAGAAGGCTCAGGTGGGCATCAGCAGCAGGAGGAGGATGAGGTAAGGAGTGTGGAGGGGGTGCAAGAAACTGCAGATTCATGTCCGAGCTGGTGACAACACTTTTGCCTTGCTTAAGTTACAAGTCATGTTCTGTATTTTATTTGTGCGTTTTTTTTTTTTTTGTTTTGTCCGAAATGTTATTGAATTTTGCGATTCGAAATCGACATCAAATTGTCTCGCAAGCCGCGGCCATATGCCAGTTAAACCTGCCACGCCCACATTAACACCACACACACACATACGCAGCACACAAAATGTCAACTAAGCTTTTGTAATCCATTTTTGGGCTTATGGCTGCATTTTGTGCATTAGACTCCAACAATTTGAACAACTATCTCGCTTGCACAAATCTCTCTTTCTCTCTCTCTCTCTCTAGCTTGCACACGCTGTGTGCACGTTGAAGTCTGCCATTATTTTCATAACTATGCGCGAAAAGCTTTTTTCATTTAAATTTAACAAAAATGTAGCGCAAAAAAATGTTGGAACAAAAATGTTGAGCGCAAAAAAAAAGGAAAATGCCAGCAAACATCAGAAACAACAACAATGGCATCACACAGACAGACAACGGTCGTTGCTGTTTTTGTACAGTCGTAAAGCAGCTGCAGCAGCGCCACCTTCCGGCCAAATAGTACACATAGGTGAATAATATAAAGTTGAGAATGACAACGTAAATGTTACCCTACTAAAAAAAGAGTACAAATATAAAAAATGATTTCTGGTATTTAAAAACCATACATGCAAGATTTTTAGACACGGACAAATGTATATGCTTTGATAAATAATTATTGTATTGTAAAATCAAAACATATATCAGTTAGATACATATCAGTTCCAGCTCAATTTATTGCTTTTATACTTAGAATTGAGTTAAAACTTTCAGCATTCCACATAAATAAAATGGCCTTCAAAACATAGGGTATTCAAAAACTAACTAAATAAAAGCGTCGCTCCGGCATTTTAGTGCTTACAAAAATAGCGAACAACGAACAAAAAAAAAAACGAAAAAAAAGCCGCACATAAAATTCGTTTGTGCACGTGAATAATTACACAAAAAGCAGCAAAACGTTGCAGTAAACAAAAACAAAAAAAGAATACAACAAATAAAATGAAATGCTGTAGGAAAAGCATCAGACACTAGAGTGAGACATACACAGAGAGAGAGAGAGATGTCTGAAAAGTCAGCTCATTTAAGCGAAGCTTAAGCGGATTTTAGCACAATTTACAATTTTAATTCAGAAAGATCTGTAAATGAAAACAATGATTGTAAAAGTTCTAAAACCGTTGGGAATAAATTGGTTAATATTAGGTGAAATATAATATAGAGAAATCTTGTTGATTAGTCATTACAACTGAAATTTTATGATAATTAAGAAACTGCTAAAATGATCTCTTAAATGTACTCAAACCGAAATCGAACTTGTTCATCATCATTAACTGGTTATATTTCTGAAGTGTTGACATAAAGGAAAATAATAATCACTTGATCTAAATGACTTTCATCGTGTGATGTTAGATTGATTAGATTGCAAATTGTAGTTAAAACATTTTGTGTTCAACTTTAGAGGTGTTTTTCGATGTGTTAGGTTAGTTGCAGTTAGGGTATTTAAACGTCTGCAACACTCGAGCACTCGTTGCACTTTAACATTTACTTGGTTTTCGATTTCGATTCCCATTTTTGCTGGTTTAATAGTTGGGTTCCCCATACAATGTCTCTTTCTTTGCGTCTGGCATCGCTATCAGTTATATATTTTATATATATATATATATATATATCGGACATCAATAGATACATTAGCTTACTCTTACATCGCACACTTCACCCTTTTTTCGGTACAGATATTTTTGTTTATTTTTATATTTTAATATTTTCACCTGTTAAAAATCTTTAGCTGTGTTTGCTAAGTAAATTAATAAGGGCTTCGGCCACGCCCAAGGCTACTCCCAAGGCTACTCCCCCCTCTGCAGTGCTCCCCTGCTCCGTTGGCATTTCACGCGTTCAACCAATTGGAAAATTTACACGTGCAAAATGATGAAAAATTGCTGCGGTTTTCCTTCTTCTTTTTTATTCATGCATATAATATATATATATATATATATATATCTATATGTGTGTGTATTTGTATTTTGAACGCACGGCCGTCATTCGAAATTGTTTGGCATGAAATTGGTAAAAGCCAAAACAAACATGTTCACTGCGACATTTTCATTTAAAGTTTAAAGAGACACCAGCGAAAAGAAAAAAGCAAAACGAAATAAAATGAAATATGAAAAACTAAAAATATATTATTTTCATATATATGAATTTACTTGTTTGTTTTCTTTTTTTAGACACAAATGTATATGTTTTGTGTTCATTTTGTGTGTGTTATTTAAATGTATAAATTGTTGCCGTCGTTGTTGTTGTTGTTGTTGTTGTTGCTGCTTTGTAATATTTTTAATTTTGCGCAGGCAGCGACATAAATCATTTTGTCGCGCATTGCAAAAATTCCAAAAGAGCAAGGCGAAAAAATTACAAAAATTTTTAAATTAGTTCGCAACACACACACACACACGCACACACGCACACTGAGAATGTTAGAGTGGGCGGAGTGAGCGGTGGGGGAATGTAAAATGGGGACGACTGGGTGGTCTGGAATTAAATTTTCATATGAAAAACTCCGAACAACAAAAATGTAATGTTTGAACGAAAGTGGGAGTGAGCATGAAGGCTAATGGGGGGTGGTGGGGGGTGTGGCAACAAAGCCAAATAGTAGAAAATTGGAAAGATGAAGTTTATTGTGATAGCAACAATGTTGCGGGGGACGTAGGTGCCTAGGGGTAGTGGGTGGTGGGGGTACTGGGAGTAGAGGTGGTAAGGGGTGGGGGTAGGGGAACTAACGAACGAATGAAAAAAGCAATTTTCAATTCTTGCTACACAGAAAAAAGAAAGAAGAAAATGAGCAAGCGACGAACGCAACGCTGCTAAAAACTTTGACGACAGACGGCCAAAAAGGGCAATGGGGCGGGGGGGTTGGTTGCCTGCAGGGGGTGGGGGTGAAGTGGTGGACGTTTGCGCCTTGTGCAGTAGTCGCTGGCAAGTGATAAATCATTTCAACTGTCACTTTCGAAAACACAATTTTATCTAAACACACACACACACACATACACACATAGAGAGACAGACATGGATACAAAGATACGTAGAACATAAACGAGATGGGCATATTTGGGGTTCAAATTTTGTTGTATTTAGTTCGAGCTTGTTGTTGTCTGGGGTGGCACATTTATATTTCAACTCGAAACAACAACAACAAATCTATCGAAATGTCTGATATATGGAAAATTCAAAACTATCTGTGTGTGTGTGTATTAATGTGTGTCAGTCTCTCAAACAATTGTTGTTGTTACTTGGGTTGCATATTTTTGAACCATTGATAAGAATAAAGTTGAAAATGCATTTTTAGGGTTATTTTTATGAAACATTTTCTCAGCAACTCGTAATCAATGCACAGCGTCATCTAGCGCCATTTATCAGCACTTAAAAGCGAGTGGTGTTAACTGGTGCGATTGGAAAGGTGGGAAGGGGAGAGCAAGACTCGAACACTCGAAATAGTTGCGTTTATAAATAGCTACAAAGAAAAGTAGATAATAAATGTTTTTTTTTTACTTGTGACCAAAACGCGCCGGCTATTTAAAATGTCATAAATTCGTGTGTCAAACACAAAAATGAACAAGCAGCAGCAACAACAACAACTCGAAAACTATTTGGAAAAACATTTTCTTTGTGATTTTTGGTTGTTTAGTTCCCGCTGGGTTTAACTTAAAGGCGCGCACACATTTTTTTGTTGTTGTCAATTTATTGATTTAACATTGCATAATAAAGCAGCCAAGTCAGTTCACAAATTCATTAACTTGGCTTTGGCGTCTACAAAACAAAAGCGCCAACAGCAACAGCTACAACAACAACCAAATCGAACAAAGACGAAGAAGAAGCAAACCTTAATATTGACTGGTCGCAGCTCAATTCGCCTTCAAATTCGCCTTGCACACACACGCACGCACGCAACACAGAGAGCATTAAACTGTTGCCATCTCGCTTGCACACGTGCGCCAGCTGCAAGAGCTAAGCAATGGCGCTGCCTTCTTACGATATAAGCAGTCAGCTAGCAACTGCTCAACTTACGATACGCTTCACGATACGACGACGGGGAAATTACTATTGCTTGCTCTCACCGACTGACTGAGAGAGCGAGCTAGAGGGAGAGGGAGAGAGAGCGTGTACACTTCAGCGCAGACTGTTTGGCTCGGGCTGCTGTCGTTTGAGTAGTTTTTTGTGTTATTCATTTTATTTGATTTTTTTTTGTGTAACTATAAAAATGACAATAAAATTTGTAGTGCAAAGATTTATGTGCGAACAATTTGGGGCTTTTGTCGCGCTTCAACTCAATTAATTAGTTTGATTTCTGATTTTGTTTTTTTTTTTTTTTTTTTGTTTGTTTCTTGAGTTCATTCGTTAATATTTAGGTTGAGGATGGCGACAGGTGTGCAATCTAATATGCCATTAATATTTTTGTATTTTTTTTAAAGCTAAAATTGTCAACCCTCCAACTGCATTTTCGATATTGTTTGTGGGTGTGGGGGAGGGGAGTGGGGGTGTTGTGTCCCTTGTGTACACGATAAACACCCCACAAAAGCGTCCATAAAACGTGCCCATTACTACCAAGAAAATTGCCCATTAAGAAAACGAAGCAGACGCCTTGTTGTTGTAGTGTCCAACTTGGAATTTAAATAAAGGTGCGTCGCCCTCAAAGTAAAAAATGAAGAAAACAAAAAAATAACAGAAAGCGGCTGGGTGGATGTGTGGGTGGGGGCGGGGCAACCACCCCTTGTGAAACGCCTTGCCACTTGGCCAAAAGCGAGTGTCTTCATTGTGCGTTTTAGAGCCAATAAACCAAATTATTATTAGCGCCATTTTCATTCTCCCTCTCTCTCGCTCTCTCTCTCTCTCTCTCTCTCTCTTTTTTTTCCTTCTTCTTGTTTTTAGGCACTACGTATTTCATTTAAAGTTTTATGCGCTTTAAATGCCTATAAAAAGGGCAGTTGGTGCAAAGAGGAGATGCGAGGGTGAGAACAGGGCGGTGGAGTGGGTGGTGGTGTGGTGGGGGCGGGGGCGGAGGAAACGGAAGCTTAAAGCGTTCAACCTGCCACTCACACTGTTGACGAAAGCTGCTCAACTAAGTATTAACTGTTGTATCTTTTCATACATGCGTGTCTGTGTTTGTGTGCGTGTGTGTGTGTTTGTGTGTGTGTTTGCGTGTGTGTGTGTGTGCTGGGCTTAACATATTTAACATACTGTCAATATTGTGGAAACCTATAAGTTGACAAGTGTTAGAAATCGCGTGAGACAGACAGACACAAAGATAGACAGAAAGACAGTTATCGAGTTGAAATTGTTTTTAATTTTTGAATAATTTGTTTATTTTGGGAACTTAAAGCGGTCTTAAGAACTTATGCACTTTTAGATATGAAAGTTTGCAAACTGATTGAAAGTTTAATTATTTATAATACTTAAAACCGAAAAACAGAAACTTTTGTTTATATCAATTGATATAATATTGCTAAATAACTGACAAAGCAAGGAAAATGTGAAATTTCTGTTCATCTGATTCAAAAATTGATTTTTGATATCTGATTTGGTTAATAAGTTTTAAATCATTTCAATACAGGGGATAGAATTTAAGTTAGTTTGTTTTAATTTGCTTATTTAACGTACGGCTTCTCTATTATTTTTCAGGACGATGGTGTCGAAGAGAATGGTCCTCACCTGCCGATGCTCGCAATGCAGACGCCTCCCGGCGATTGTATTCCTCAGTCTTCCTTGGTAGTCCTGGTAAGTGAATCGAAAAATGTACATTTACAAATGTTCAGAAACTCTTCAGTTAAAACCCCTAAGGGTTTTCGTAGTTTGAAAAATCGTGGGAATATGTTGATTTATGAAAAGAAAAGCAAAAGTAAAAGCAAATATTAAAGTACAGTTGTAAAAACAGATACAAATATGAGATTAATGAACACAACTTAATTTTTGTGGAAATAAGACTTGACAACCCCATATAGATTGTTTTTATACCCTGAACCCATTGATAATGGGTAAAAAGGGTATATGGTATATATTTTTGTGAAAAAGTATGTAACAGGCTGAAGGAAGCATCTCCGACCCCATAAAGTATATATATTCTATATTAGCCATGTCTGTATGTATGAATGCGTCGATCTCAGAGACTATAAGATCTAGAGCCTCCAGATTTGGTACATAAGCTCGCCTAATCCCTAGGCAGTACAAGTTTGTTTAAAATTTTCGATAACTCTTCCCGTTTCCGCAACACATGTGATCGATAACAATAAAATCTTGAATTTGGAAAACTTTGTCATGCAGTTTCAAAGATTATACTAAATAATGACAATCTGTGAATTTTATTGAAATCGGTTGAGAAACACCGGAGATATGGAACATTGAAGTTAAGAAAGTATGCACACACACATACTTGCAAGCACTGACTTTACGCGTAAAGTATATGATTCAGGGTATAGTCTAGTCGGGATTTCTCGACTAGAGTCTTCTTACTTGTTAACACCTGTCCAGCGAAATATATGGTTCATTTTGGCGCTACTTTTGTATCTGTTTGAAACATCTAGTTATACATTTATAGTTTACTCATCGTAGTTGGCTTATAAGGAAACAATGATAGCAATCGCTTCCTATGAAGGGACGTCGATCTACGTATTTTGCTATACTTATCTTTATCAGTCTTGTGACCCACGAGCCATGAGAACTGAGAGCTGACGTCAATGATTCCATTTGATTTCATTGATTTACAATATCAATTCACTAGCATATATATAAATATATATATAGTTTTTTTGCTGCTTTTAGTTTAATAGAAACCTGCTGCATTGTTTTTTCTTTCTTTCTATATTTGTTGCGATTGTGGTGTTGTTGGTGTTGGTGTTGGTGCTGGTGTTATTTCTGCTATCGCCCGGCACAGACAGAGAGATCTGTTGGGTGAGATTGTGCCAAAGAGTTAACGTTAATGGCAACCAACTACTAACAATGGCCGCTGCCTGCCTGCCTCACTGTGGCGCAGTAGGTAATTTCTATAATGATATACGAACTTGCCACAGGCCAGCAACAACAAAAAAATGCCAAACAAAGGCAAAGTTCCATTCAGCCAGTTGGCCAACTGCTCCGCCTGCCAACTGGCAACTGGCAACGACAAAAACAACAACAGCCGGCAACAACCGGCAACATCATCAGCCGCATCGTCTATGGCCATGATTCGGATAATGGCGTTTCATGGCATCATGTGGCATCGGCCAATGGATCAGGATCAGGATCACATCACAGCCGAAACATTTCGTTCTAAACGCATCGCATTGTACCATGCAACAGCCACTAGAATGAAAGAATTTTGTGTTTGAGTGTGGCAAGGGTTTCTCATTGTTTAAACAATACATTTTTGTTTCACTCTCGCTGATGTTTGGATTATGAAACCAGTTATTAAGTTGTATAGGCTTTAATTTAATAATTAATTAGTTGGGATTAAAGGTTTTATTATATTATATATTTGTTTCTAATACATATAATATTTGATTCACGAATACATTTTACATATTCAGCTTATCAGCAAGTTGTCAATAATGTAAATCATTTTTATGTTGCGCAGTGTAGATTGTACTCTGGCTGAGTAAGCCGAGTTAATCCAATGGGGCGGAGTTCTCTCCCTGTCTCTCTCTCTCTCTATCAGGGAATGCGTGCCAATAACATGCAAGTTTGTATCTAATAGTCATTTCCCATCTTTCGCTCAGTGTAGTATGGCTTTGCGTGTGTATGTGTGTTTATGCTGTAATCAAAATTCCAAGTGCCAGCAGGTTGCTCACTCGAGCAATTCGTTAAAGTCAATTTGCAAATCATTTTTCCATTGAAACTCAATCTACGTCCACATGAAAATACCCAAAAGGAACGAACGACCAAATCCCCCATTCCATATGCCGTCTCCATCTCTCTCTCTTTCTCTCTTGCTCTCTCTCTCTCTACCTGTCTATGGCTTTCTTTAAGTCAGCTTCACATCCTTCTCTCCTGCTTGCCGCATCGATAATAATGATTTTCTTTGAAATGAATACTTGAGCCACAGTCTCGGCCTCGGCTTTGGCTTGGCTTTGGTTTTGGCCTCGTGGCTATTCCTATAGATGTGGCTTAGACTAAAAAAAAAAAGAAAAGAAGAAATCCAACTGACAGACAACTTTGTGTGCGCTGCTTCCTCCCCCCATGCCTTTGCCTCTACTTCCCTTTTGTGGCTCTTAAGCTTTAGACTTCGATGGCTTCGAACGTGGTGTAATAATACTAAATTGTTGCTGATTATCCTTTTGGCGGTTCGCCTTTGGACATGTTTCTTCTTCTTCTTCGTCTTCGCGTACTCCATGGACCTGGTCTCTGTCTCTTCGTCGTTGTTGTTGCTTTTTCTTCGAGTCTTCGATTTTGCATACGCCGCTGATTGTTGCTTGTTGTTGTTGTTGTTACCTGAAAATGGCGTCACAGTCAGTGAACAACAACGAAAAAACCGAAAAAAAAACTACACTTTGGGGTCGTCTCTTTCTGTTTCGGTTCATCTGCATCTCTATTTCGGTTCAGGAACACTCCGCCTTCCCTCGCCCCGATTCTTCTCGTGTCTGGCTTGATTTCTGAAAGAAATCAAGCAAAAATCAAAGCCAAAGCCGCCTAAACAGAACCACTTGAGAACCACGGAGTGGACTCGACGTGGTGTGGTGTGGAGTGAAGTGAAGTGGTTCGGTGCGGTGCCGAGTCGAGTCGAGGCCCACTTCAATAGGCACATAAATAGACTTGGAGTCGCGCTTGGAAAATCGTGTGGTCTCTTTAGCTTTTCTTTGGCATTTTGGGTGCTTCGTTTTTATGCTTCACTTGGCCAGCTTTGTCGGCACTTGAACCAAACCAAACCGAACCAAGTCGACTTTGGCTAAGACGCTTTTCTTACCACACTCCACACGTTTCTCCCCCTCCCCTGTTTTATTCTTGTTTCGCAGAAAACTTCTTTTGCTGTCTTGCGCTTTGGTAATTACCGTTAAATGACCCAAGGCAGACACATCTACACCCACCACCTACACCCCCCACCCCTCCACCATCGTATTGTAGCTGTCAAACTGTTGTCGCAGTCCTTGACAATTGTCAACTGTTTGAGCTGAGCTGAGCTCTCAAGGCTGAGCTTTAACATCAACATCGCTGTCTGCAAATTAATTGCGCCCAGGCAGAACGAAACGAACTGAAACTGAAGACCAGAAAGAAGTCCCTCCCGCTGCCCGGTGTCCCCTGCCTATGGGGATCATCACACAAAAGTTGCCCAAGTCGACGGGCCAAACAAATTTTGCATACCAAATGCCAATTTTTGTTGTTTCTTTGCTGGCAAAGTTTGTTTTGTGTGTGTGTGTCTATGTTTTTTTTGTTGTCGAAGTTGCACTTTGCATTTTAACCGACGGCGACAACAAGACTTCCAGCAAAATCAATTAACAAACAATAAACGTTTGTTGGCCAAGCCAGACACGTATTTTATTTAAGTATCTAGAATATTAAAATGGGATCAGACACGACTCTTCTTGTTGTTGTTGTTTGTGAGAGATAGAGAGAGATAGAGAAGGAGAGTGACAAAAATTGAGGCACTGCGTCGACGACATTCATTGAAACGTTTTTGGAATATTTGAGCGCGAGTATTTTTCTTTTTTTTTGTTGTTTTGTTTAATGCAACAAGCTGAAAGATACTTTTTTGTTGTTGCCTGCGACTTAAAAAGTGCAATATGTGTGTGTGTGTGTGTTGGTGTTGGTGTGAGTCGGGCTTAATCTGTCGCATTGGAGGAGGCCTTGGTGAGAACCAGTGAAGCAAACGAACCACCCAGCGATCACCGACAGGCCGACAGTCCGACAGTCCGAGAGTCCGAGAGTCACCGCATCAACTTAAGACGATTATTTATGAACTGCGGCTGGCTTGCGACAGCAGCAATGGCCGACACTGCCAGGACAGGACACTGACATCGACACCACCGAAACATTGTACACATGTGTACAATGTAGCAATGCGTGTTCGATGACTTAAATGACAAACGAAAGACGAAAACGCAGACAACAACGACGACGACGACGACGTCGACGGCGAATCGAGAGAGACGAGACTTGGAAATGATGCACAGAATGCAGAATGCATCGGAGCTGTTACAAAGAGGTCCAACGTTCAGTTCACAAAATACTCTAAGCCATGTTATTACAAAGTGGCTAAATGACTGCTAAAGTATGAAGGCCACAAAGTCAAAGCGAAGAAATAAACTCGAAAGAATGTCTATCTCGAAGATTACATACACTTCCACACAGAAGTCCAACTGCTTACATGCATATACTTCCCATATTATCTTCCGACAAATTGTATCATATAAGATACTTTTTGGCATACATTCGTTTCATCTTCAGCAAATTCAATCATGGTGAAATCATGACTATTGTTAGAGTATAAATGCAGTTGGGTGCTGGAATGAACTTATCGAATATCATCGGCTGCCTAGATCATTATCACGCCACATACTAGTATGTGGCAAGGCAACATTTAACTCCTCTCACATCCCTACATACAAACATATTCTCAGATGTGTTTTGAGAATCTGTTTTTGGCATTTCCGTGGCACATAGCTCGAGCCCTCGGACTAGTTGCCTGTCTGTGTTTGCCATAAACAATACAAGGAATGGCAAATGGCCAATGCTCTTGCTCTCTCTCTCTCTGTCTCTCGCTAAGGTTAATTCCTAAAAGCTGCACGAATATTTTATGCCAGCTTAAACTTAAAAAAAGACAAAAAAAAAAAAACAGAAACAACTAAATAACAATAAAAAAATAAGAGAACAGAAACCGAAAAATAAGCAAAAAAGCAGATGAGGTATAAGATTGACTGGATTTAGGTAAACTCAGCTCATATTTGCATAATGCCGCAAGCTTAAAAATGATTATAAAACCTTACATAAAAGCAGAGCAGAAAACTATAAAAACCAACAGATTTGATTTGCGTGTGAAAAATGTGCACGAAAAAAAAACCCAAATGTTGAATGAGAAAATATAGCACAAACAAAAAATTAATATATTTCGTATAACTTTAAAAGGCAGCCTTTTTTTTTTTTTTTTTTTATATTTTTGCTGTTGGTTTTTATTCCGATTTGCTGCATTTGATTTGCTCCAAATATTTTTGGTTCACACTTCGGGCTGATTCCGGAGGCTCCATAGTTTTTTTTTTGATTGATTGACCCACGTTCCCCTGTTCTGTTGCACAATGCGTGCGAGAGTGTGTGAATATATATCATATTTGTATAGCAACAACAACATTCTGCGGTCAAAGTCTGCTCGAAAATTTAAAACATTTGATGATTTTTTTGGGTTGTTTTTTTTTTGGCCGGCAGGCGAAGTGCGATTTGAGCCTGGGTCAAAAAAAAAGAGAGAAAAACAGTATATAAAAAGATTTATTGTGGTTCAAGCTTTGAGGTCTGAGAAATTTTGGAACTTGTTGAGAAAGATAATTCATTTGTTTGTGTTTGGCTTGGATTATTCGGATTTGGTTGCTTGTAGCGTTAATTAAATTAGAGTGAAAGGTGGGCGGCGTTCAGATATTATCATCTTTCTCTCATGTAGTTTAACAGCAAATTTATTATACGAATTATACGAAACTAACCTTTCTTCATCTCTTCTCTCTCTTCCATTGCAGACAATTTCGGAACGAGTGCAAGCGGTAAGCTTTCTCCTTAACTTATTATTATTCGTACATATTATCCAACCCACCAACCAATGAAAATGGCCAAATGCAGGCAAACTCACGCCCAGCTGCTGCAAAATGGCCAAAAAAAAAACAAAAACGATCTCCAAGAGCCAACCAACAACAACAACCAGCAACATAAGCAAGCAGAACAAACTGCAACATAGCGTAACGCTCTCTAAACTGAAAATTGTATGGCTTGTGACTTGCTGGCTGCCTTTTGATGCGCCCTTCATTTAGCATTTGACAGGACCCATAATTATAAACGGGCATAACCCATCATCAGCATCAGCTTTAGCCAGAGTCAGAGCAGCAACAAAAACGTCAGCCAGTGGTGAGCAAAGGCTGAAACAACAACTAAATGGTGGGGCTCCATGAAACATGCATACAATCAAACATACATACATACATTTTCTGATTAAGAGCCATCTTATCATTATTATAGACTGTGCGCACGCTCGATTCTCCCTCTTCTGACTCTGAAGCAAATCGAAAGCGAAAAAAAAAAGAAAAGAGAAGAATAAAATACCAAAACACACACATACACATATTAAAAATGTAGTCGTGCGTAAGTGTTATGTGTGTGCAAGTCTTTTCCAGCCTGTGCTCTTGACCCCCCCTTAAAGGCATTATAGGGATTTAGTTTTTGGGATTTCGATTTCTCACAGAACGAACGAACTGCTGCAAGCGAAGCGAAGTGAAAAAAAAAAGCAGAAAAAATAAATATAAGAAATGTGTAGAACATATTGTTGCGTTGGGGTTTCGTTTCCGAAGATTTCCTGTGAAATACTTTAAGCCGCGGCCCTCGGCATGCCAGGGAGACCAAAACAAGAAACAACAAGACGACGACTTAGCCCCAGAACAGCACCGAACAGAACAGAACAGAACCGAATCAGACAGTATCAGAGGCCTGCGATTTGGGCAGTTTCGGTTGTGTTTTGGGTTAAACATACTTGAAATTCTTGTTTCAACTTGCTTGAAGGCGGGGGAGCGTGCATTGAGTGTGTGGGTAATTTAATACGCTTTCAAAATTAAGAAAAAAATACACTCAGATATATATATATATATATATATATAAATAAATATACATATATGTATACATATGTTTGTGTCTCTCGATATGGTTTGGTAGGCACGAAAGGTCACAGCGAAAGATTTAAATTTGAAATTAGTATGGCCGCATCGAGCAACATAAATAACAGAAACAGCAACAGAAACACATTGACAACCATGTCGTACAAAGCCTTTGTGGCTGATAGTTTTGGGCATCCAATTTTTGTTTCTTGGGGAAATATTTCATTATTATTAGACAGTTGCTGAACAGCCGGCTGAACTTTCGGTTCTCGAGTCTTCTCCAACTGGTCAGGTCATTGATTTCTGGTACATGATTCTCTCTAGTATGTATCGATGTGTTTTTCTGTTTCTTTTCTAATAATTTATGCAGCGGCTGTTTCATGTTATTAACTGTAATTTGCATACTTATTATAAAAGCTTCAAAGCTTATATTTTTTGTTTGGCTTTGCGTGTTTTTTTTTGTTGTAGTTCTCCTTCTTTTGCCTTATTTCATTTCTTAATAAACCATTTTGTTGTTACACAAAACTTTTGCACTCCTTATCTTTGCTTTCTGCTCAATTTTCTTTCCCTCTACAAACATGGCCGCCAAGCGCAGCGCAGACCTTAAAAATGAAGGCAAAACGTTTGGCAAAAATGTTTTGCAATTTTCTGTTGAAAGATTTTCACCAGAAGAGAGGTACTGTGGGGAGCTTCGTTGTTGTCTTCGTGTCGTGACTGATGCGTTATAATTTTCTTGCTGTTAAAAAAGAAATTTCAATGTGTTATTAAAAAAAAACGAAAAGAAAAGCAAAAACAACAACAACAACTGCAATAACTACAACAATATCTTGTTGCCTCTACTTAGCCTCTGCCCTATGGTCTGGGTTCGGGTTGGAGCTTTGGAGCTGCTTTGGGTGTTCGTTGGGGTCCGCCTTGACTTTTTTGTCTGCAGCAATTTGGTTGTCAAAAATCAACAGCAGACATTTATTTATTTTTTTGCTTACTACTTTTTTGTCGTCGTTGTGCTAAGTGAAATTACACGCTTATGAATTGCTTAATATCATGTCGCAAATAATAATAACAAACGAAATAATATTGCTGCATAAAAGGAATTCACAAAAGTAGACCTTTGGGGTGCCATGATGTGTCACAGACATGGACGTTGGAGCTTATCATATTTTAATATGTATAATCTGTAAGGGATCTTATAGTTAAGGTTTGGATATTCGTATTGATGAGGGAAGTGACATTGACGGTGCACCTTGGATTTTGTAACCAATTTTCCACATTTTGTATCTAAAATATTTGTATTTATATGTAGGGGAATATCTTTGCTTTAAGGATATATTTGCTTTCATGAGTTTATCTTTAAAGCTGACTTACTTTAGGCCAATATGCATAAGCCACCAAAAACAGGCAGACAAGCAGGTAGGCTGTTAATAAAGCTAGCTGCGAAGTCTGCAAGCACGTCTTCTCTAGCCAGACCAAATCAACATCTACTCACCTTTGTGTCTGTACTACATTCTTCGCTCTTCGTGCCCCCTCCCCCACCCCATTCGTCTCAGGTGACGTGTCAATGTGAGTGAATTACATTACACGAGACTGCAGTGTGCCTAACAATGTGTGATTCTTGACTTTTTCTCCGTCGCCGTCTGTGAGTTTTAGTTTCAGTTTGTGACTGAAGCTTAGGCTTAACCCTCGTCTAAGGCAAAAGGAGCTGGGACTGGGAAGAACACCCAAAAACAAATTAAACGCGTTGCCATTAATCTTCAAAACCTGTGAGACGCACACATTATCATCATCATCATCATCATCATCATCGTCTTCGTTTGTATGTTTGTGTGACTGCGAGACAAAACCTGGGGCAATGGGCGAACTACAGCTGCGGGCCAAGGTGGCTTAGACGGGGGCTAAGGGGTAGTCAGGCTTGACGTCTTTGGTGGCTTCACAAAACCCGGCCCCATATAATCAAGGTGAGATGCATTTCAACATGTCTCATAAATTCGTGCGGATTGAGCGCAAAGCGCACAAAAATCTTGTCCAGACTGTTGACGGTGGATTTGCATAAACTTCGAGGAGGAGACGAGACTGCATCGTTGTCGTTGTTGCTTTCGTGCGTGTGGGGCAACCAGTCGAAACAGTCCATTTGATTGCATACATACACACATACATACATATATATATATAGATATATATATGTGATTCCTTAACGGCGTTCATAAATTTGGCAAATTTGACAATTATGCGCATTAATAATAAATAAAATTGACAATAATTGTATTTGAATAATTTGAGTAAAGGGAGTGACAGAGATGCAGACTTAAGCCGAACAAAAAGAGACAGCGATATACATATATCAAGAGTGAAAGAGCAAGAGAGGTATATATATAGATGGGAGAGCCACATATGGCTAATCTGCATACAAGGCGGTTGCTCTGACAGCTTTTGACTGCTTTTCTTTGTTGCTTTTTTTGTTTTTGTTCTTTAGTTGGTTTTTTGTGGGTAGGCGTGAAAACATGTGTTGGCTTTGGTTGTTGTTGTTGTTGTTGCCATTTACGCTTGGAATTTTAATAAACTTTTGAGCACTTTGGGCTTTTTTTTTGTGGGTATGTTGTAGTTGGGTTTTGTTGTGAGCGTACAAAAAAAAGTTAACCGGCAGCAGCAGCAGCAGCAAACAGCAGCCTGAGAACCGAGATGCCAAAAAAGTCCAAGGCGACCGACCAATCTCAACGGACCGCAAAATATCCGTATAAAAATAATGAGCCATGAACATGTTGCAGCATCCAACAGCAGCAGCAGCAACAGCAACAGCAACAGTAACAATCTTTCTGTTACCAGCATTATTATTATTATTTTTTGTTGCTTATAATATTTTGTACACCGGCAAAACAATGCAACAGACGCCGCATGTTGCTGCCACAGGCTGGCTCAAAGTATTGCAGCGGATCACACAAATCCGCCATAAAAACACACACACACATATGTACTACATAAGTTTCTATATGCAGACAAACTGGTCAAGCTAAAGCCGCTTTTGTGTTAATACCTCAAAAACGTTTCACTCCTTTTTTTTATTTTTTATTTTTTCATATTCCATACGCCTGACTCCTCGTTTGGCCTGGGAAGCACAACAAAAAATGGCTATCGCTATTGACTTTGAGGTGTGCGAATGTATGTTTGTGTTTGTGTGTGTCTGCCATATGCCCAAGTTGGATAAACCTCTGCGGCTCTGTTGTTGTTCTTATTGACTTGTTGCCGGTTTTATGGCGTTGCGCGATTGGTGATCCATCATCATTTCGGTGGCTTCACGTAATTTGCTGTTTTTCGCACATGAAAATCGTTAGGGAAATTGGTCACATTTAAGTGCTCGATGGTTAAATTGCTTATGAAAAATAATGGAGTTCGGCATTGAGGCGTCTGCTAAAAAATGGGGGAGCCTGGGAAATGTAATTTGTGCAGCAGATGCTGAACGAAAAGCAATTTGCGGAAGTCATTTTAAATTTCCCATGAAAATGTATGAATTATATTTGTACTTGAATGTATATTTAATAGAGAAGGCATCGTATATATGTGTGTAGACTATGAATCCATATGTTGATATCGACTTTAGACGTATGTTTGTATATATAGCTGGATATCTGACACATGTGAACTTTGCTTAAATCATTTGACTTAGGCATATGTCAAGTTGTTCTAAGCCTTCAAGCCAAGTGGGCCTCATCAATTTGTCGATAGGCAATGCAATTGACCAAACAAATCTTGCCACAAGGCAACAACAACGGTCACACATTTTTGCCCATCAATTATTCAGGCGGCACGGTGCAATTTTTCAACATTTAATTAAGTCATATGGCAAACACTTTAAGCTTTATTAATTTGCCGATCGTATACAAGTAATAGCTTTTTATAATTGTCAGCCACTCGCGCTTGCCACACTCAACTCGACTCTCAGAGATGTGCGAACGGGTCAAAACAGCTGCGAAATGAATTACCTATGTTTATCACTCACACGTAATATTCAATAAAAGTGAACACAACAGCTTAAAGCAAGCAAGCAATGACGCACAAATCAGGGAACGTTCAATCAACATATATGAAGAATTTTTGTACCAGTAGGCTTCAACTTTTCCTTTTTAAGTTGATCAATATATTATATTAAGTATTTCTGTGATTTCTCTGTTGTTGTTATGCTTAAAAATAATACTGGAAATAGTTAATATTGCAAGAAATTCTTCTACAAATTATAATGTACTTTTGAGCTTAAGTTTTAAGCTATAAAAAAATAAAAAAGCTTTAAAAAATATAATATAATAAAATAATCTAAATGTAAAATAACAAGATTTTCTATGTAATAATTTTGTTGTGATTTTCATAATGATTATGAACCCTTTAAAATGAATCATAACACAGTCGCTGTCTCAGTGTGTGTGTGTGTGTGCGTATGTGTATTGTTGATGCTTGCGTTATGGCTAATAAGCGAGATCGCGCTTACAGCAAGAGCAACAAGAATAACAGCGGCAGTCACAAACACCTTTGGAGGTCTCTCCACACTTGGACTCTGCGACACGAGTGTTTGTTGTTGTTGTTTAGCTACCCACTTCAAAGACAGAAGTAGCAGCAGCAACAACAACAACAACAGTAATAGTAATAATAATAATAACAACAATGACGATGACGATGAGGAAGACGCCCCTCTTTAAAGCTTTTGTCATGCGTGAGTTTGCCTCAATGCTGCTGCTGCTCGCTGGCTGCCTCAAGTGGGGCTCAGCTGAAGCGCAGCTTCTTTGGCCAAGCCAACACTTGAGAGGGGTCGACGCGGTGGGGTCAGTGTGGAGAGAGGCGAAGAGGCGCTCAAGTGTTTGCATTTGTCGAGCGGGCTTGCTGCAGTGGCTCTTATGGCATAGACGTGTGACAAAAGCATTCTGTAGCTGCCAGGATTGCCACCCAAGGCGTTTTTGCTGATTTCACTTGACATGTTTTGAATTCAATTAAGTAAAATGCCTCAAGTTGCCTCCATCTCCATAGTTTATAGCTTAACTGAACTCACAACGCAGCACGTCTCCCCACAAAAAGCAGCAAGTCAATTGCTGCTAGCTGATGTTTATTATTATTATTTTAAAAAGCAAAACTCAATTAGTTGGCTAACCAACATACATACATACAAACATATGTAGATTCCTACTCGAAAGAGACTTTGCAGGTTTCGCTTAGCTGTGAGCTGTTTGAGCTTAAGCAGACGACTTCCGCCATGTTCGATGCTCACTCTACTCGGTACACTCGGCAGCCATTGGAAAATGATTGACAGACGATTGGCATGATTTTGTATAAACAAAATATGCTACCAAGTCGAAGGCGCAAAAAATCGTTTTTAAATGAAATGCTCTCACAACCACACAAACGCACCCACATACATACAAGTATATATATTGTAAAAATGGAAAGTTGCGGCGTTTGCTTTTCATTCTGTATTTGTGTGTGTGTGTGTGGAAAAAGTTTATTTAAAAACTAATTGAAAACTGCTTGCTTGCCTGCTCGTTGGTTGCGACTTGCCACGGTTCGCTTCAGCTGCCTCTTGCTGTGGCACCCACCCAAAGTTCCCTCCTCCCAAGTCAAGTGCTCGTTGTTGTTGTTTTTTTCCCTCGTTTATTTGGCTACGCGTTTTTGGCCCGAAGAGTGAAAACAATTCTTTTCTGTTGCGGCTGTTGTTTTGTTGTTCTTCATTTGAAAAGCGATTTGTTTGTTTTCTTTGCCATGGCGAACAGTTTTTGTAAAAGTGCATTTTGTTATTTGAAATTTATAAATGCATTTATCGCATATTATTTGTATTTATTATTTCAAACAGTTTTGCTTTGGGCTTTTTATCCACATTATGCGCTCGTTTTGTCAGTTTTCAAACTTTTATGACCGTCAAAATAAAAAACTGCAATAAACATTTTTTGGGGAATTCCTAAAGTTTATAACTTTTGCTTGGTTTGGCCTAGGTGATTTTAACAAAGGTGGGCGGCCGAATCAAGTCAGTTCGTGAAGTAACAAATAAAACATTGAATTTTAAGTAATAAAGCTCTTAAGTTGAATAGTTCTTTCTAGTAGTATTTGGTTAGTGTGAGTTTGAATTGAAATGTTTTTATTTTTTAGATTTTTTTATTGTCCTATTAAATCGGTGTGCTGTCAGACGATGTCGAATAATGTAAAGTCTTTTAGCAAATGGTCAACAGACTTCCATTAAACCCATTTACAATATTTATAAGTAGTCAACATGCAACTCTGTCAGGCTTCTCTCTCTCTCCCTCTCTCTCTTTCTCGCAGCTGCTTTGGCTTCAACGGGATCTCCTCTCTTCTGCGACTCCGAGTTTGTTGATGGTTTACGGGGCGACAACTGAGCGTGGGTGGTTTTTTGTCAGTGGGTTGGTTACTTTGTGCTTCGTTCCTTCAACAGATGTACACTGTTTGTCTCCCTCTCACTTTCTCTGTGTGTGTGTGTTGGTAAGAAAAGCCAGCAGGAAACTAAAAATGTTTTGTATGTCCGTATAAAGGAAAAATCGCAAAATTTACTGCAAATTGGAATTTTGCGCAATTGTAGAAAAAAGAAATTTGTGTGGCAAGAAGCAGGGCACAAAACCAACTAACCAGCAAAATCAACCATCCAACCAACCAACCAATGGCAACTGTAGCTAAACATTTTCTTTTTTTCTACGGTTTTGTTGGACTAGGAATTGTGGTGGGGGTGAGGGGCTTTGCCTTGCAATAATAACTACATACGTCTGTCTGTCGGTTTGTCGTCTCTGTCAGTGTGTCTGCGCCAAAAGACGCAGTGGCTCCTGCATCCATTGTACTTCTTCTTCTTCTGCAACCCGCTTTAAGCCAATAATAAATAAAAATGCTTGTTACAGCGCCACCCAACTACCCCCACCCACTTTCCACCCCCAACGAAAATTGCGACGGCTTCAAATTTATTTGCCCTACACAAAGTTATAGAGGGGCCGGAGGAGAAGAAGTAGGGACTGTGCAATGGACGTTGGCTTCCATAAAGTCGCCAAAGTTATATAGTTGAAAATTAATTAAGTTTTTTGCTGCGCTTAACAATTCAATTAAAAAAAAAATACGCGCCGCTTTATCGTACTACAACAAAAAGCACTTTGAAGAGCCACCTTCCTTTTCTCCTCCTTCACCTTCTTCTTGCCTCCCCCCCAAACGCTGTCCAGACGCAGTGCGCCCCAATCTTGCTGTAACACAGGAGTGTGCCGCTCAAGTGCCACAAGTGCTTTTGCACATCGTTATTATAACAATAATAAGCAGCAGCAGCAGCAACAACCGCAACAACAACATCTACGCGGGCAAAGATTAATTGTGTGTTTTGGTTTTGCCAGAGATCCCTGCCACGAAATGAATGTTCAAATTGGAGCACAACACACAGCACAGCAAACTAAGAGAAATGATTTCGATTCCACACAACAAGAGTCGAGAGTTGTGAGTCGAGAGTGGAGAGTCTTTGGCGCAAAGTGCAATCCACTTGAAGGAATTTACATATCAGCAACAGATACCAACTGGCACCAGCATCACCCTCTCCCCACCCCGCACAGCACTCTTCTTTGTCGTGGTGCTTGATTCCACCTCAATCGCCGTA
This sequence comes from Scaptomyza reducta, assembly GCA_035044485.1. Lineage (NCBI taxonomy): Eukaryota > Metazoa > Arthropoda > Insecta > Diptera > Drosophilidae > Scaptomyza > Scaptomyza reducta. The sequence goes on along the minus strand of JAWNNV010001315.1, from coordinate 3,146,402 downwards.
TCGGACGGAGTATGTGCCTCAATGTTGCAGCCAAATGCATTAATCAATTTCATGTTTTCTTAAGCGCGCGCCCGACGCGATTTGAGTGCTCCGATCGAACGCACGAATGTAGATGAAGAGGAGTGCGCAGTGAAAAGAAACTGAGGGGAGGAGTACGAGGGAGGAGATGCCGCCTTGTGCGTCTGGGGACGCTTTACGTATGAGTGGAATAATCAATTTCGAGGATCATAAACAACTTTTAATGAAGTTGTTAAGTGCCAGCAGCTAGTTGCTCAAATGTGCGCCCAATGCCTAAAGTGCAGCCAGCTTGCCCCAAAACCTCCCTCCCGTTCGATAAGCAGCTCCACAAGAGCAACTGCATCCGTAATGGACGTCAGTTCTCTGTGACTGGTCAGTGAAAGAGAGAGGAAAATACATAGCAACCAGCCCACCGCAACAATCACGCATTTCCATAATTGCTAAATTATTCAGAGCCATTCCCTGCCAGACCGCATCACAAAGCTTACAGTAGAAAGCAGTTGGATGGAGTTGGCCCACAGACGGAGCAAACAAAGTGAGAGAGCGAGACACCAACAAGTGCGCCTTTTGGGAGGTTCTTTTGTTTTGGGTGAATTTTTCTTCTTTTGTGTTTCTGGTAAATTAATTTTACAACTTTTAATGCATTGCCTTAAGCGTATTTAAAGTAAGGGTATGTTAGCTTATAGATACAGTTTGACAGCTACAAGAATAGTGAACCAAATAAAATTAGTTTTGTTAGCAATTCTTCTTCAAACTAAACTCAAAGTTTGTCTTTCATAGTTGCATTTCTATGTTTTAGATGCAATTGCTTGAAACCAAATTTATTTAAATATATTTTATTTGCTTAAGAATCTAAAGTTTGATAAGTTCGCAATGCCATTAAATCCAAGAACGTTTTATTTGTGTGTTTTTGCTCTACTAAGGAACAATGCATAGCTAATTATAAATGAGGTGTTGTTGCTTTAATCAAACAAATTTATTTTTGTTTGTTTGAAAACTCAAAAAAAATCTTAGTTATTAAGGGCATTCAATGTTCTCGGCGCCTCTGGTTTGTGTTGTTGTTCGCCTTTAGCTTTTGTTTTATGGTCATGTTTAGAAAATCAAGCACACGGCTCATGGCCGACTGGTCGAAGGGTCGAGTTTGGCCGGCCAGTCGTCCACTCAACCGAACGTCTCCATCGGCGACTAAATTAATCAAAACGAACTTCCGGTTTACGCAAAATGGCGTGAAGTCTGCCACCATGAATATGTGTATGTATGCGTGTCTGTGTGTGTGTAGGAGTGTTTGTTGTATGTTTTAGGCTACTGTGAAATTTTTCAGTGCTCTTCAAAATTAATGAATGAGTTAACTGAAAAATTAATGAAAAGCCAACGGGCAGGTGAGAAGCAAATGGGTAGGGGTGAAGGGCAGCCGAAAAGGTGTTGTGCGAAAGATAAAGCATGGAAAATTTATGAAGCAACAAGCATCAGTGAAATGGAAAGGCGAGGAACTCGCTGTCATAGCTTCCAAGTTAGACATTCATAGACGCACAATGTTTGGTGTTGAGAAATATTTGTTTTGGCACACACACACACTCACGCACACACACTCGCACACACATACAGAAAGTTGAGAGCGTGAAATTATGCAATATTAGGCCAGTCTTCAATGTTGTATGTGGACCATAGATGCTAGATATGAAATTTTTGGTTGGACCTGGTTTATTTTGTTTGCCATATGCTCAGCCATTTGGGGGCTGTTTCCTGTTTGTGCAGGCATTTGAGTTACTTAAGTGTAACTAAAACTTTAAGTAAACACACAAATAACATACTTAATATTAAACAAAAATATACAAAATCATATGATCTTGCGGTTGCTGATGATGATAATGATGGTGTTGGTGATGGGGGCAGAAAAAAAGGAAAACAACTAAACGCCCGAGCGGAAATGGCCAGGGGTTGGGGGAGTTGATGTTCTTTGGTATTGTTGCTCTCATGCAAACAAAAGATAATAGCTCTAGAAAATTTAAATTAACCAAAAATTATGCATGAACATTACCAAAACAGCGGCAGAGACAGGGGCCGAGATATAGAGAAGCCACAAGACCAAAGACTGCTTATGACAAATATTAATTTTGTTTATAAACCACAACGAGCAAGGGAGCAAGAAATGGTTGGATGGGGGCAGAGAGACTAGGACTGACCTGGCATGTCTTAAACGGCAGCCACAAACAATGTCATTCATATGATTATCATTATGTTTTTGGGCAGAGTCAAGTAAAGTGATTTTATATGCTCCTACTTGACAAACACACAGACACACACACATGCACACACATAAATCCAGTGACAACAACACAACTGGAGCAAACACAATTTCTGAGATGTAGTCGACCACTGCTGTGGCAATATTGACAGAGAGTTTCATCCATCCTAATATACAACTAGAAACATTGCTTCATGGATTCCTTTTTTGTTTGTTACAGGTGATGCCAGCAATGCCAGCATAGGGAGCGGCGAGGGCACCGGCGAGGAGGATGACGATGCGAGCGGCAAAAAGAACCAAAAGAAACGTGGCATTTTCCCAAAAGTAGCAACAAACATATTGAGAGCGTGGCTGTTTCAGCATTTAACGGTAAGTCCAATCGACATTCACCCCTTTAACACCCGCACCTCTTATCACAAAACACAAACGAGACCCAAACCTCGCCCACTTTGCTATTCCCTGTCAGTGATAAGCGCTTAGTTTTGGCCAGCTTTGTGTTCATTGATAAGATTAGCATGTCCAATAGTACGATAGTGGGAGGCGTGGCCAAGACACTCTCTCGCTCTTTTTCTCGCACTCTCAATCTGAATAATGCAAATAAGTTTTACCAACACCCATTGTAGTTGTAGTTGAATAAGTAACAGTCAAGATAAGATAATGCGAGATGTGCAAACCAAATTGATGATCTTTCTAAATGTTAACTTTATACTTGCTACTCAACTGCGCAGTATAAACAAGTCTATAAAGTCATTCGCATGCTTATCAGAAAGCTGTAACCGCAATGCTTAAGTACGCATTTAGGCCAGGTTTCTTAATATGGCAAGTGGATCTGGCTTATTGCCTCGGTCATCGCGTCCAATTAGATTGCCATTTGAGCTATCAAAGTGCTTAGATAAATGACATTTCGGTCTGTCTGTCCGTTGGAAAAACAGAATACTTAAGATACTAAAAATAAATTGCCAAAGACGAAAACTATTCAAACATGGTAAACCTGGTCGGGCAAATCAAAGTTCAGACCGGAAAGTCCACAGTCCGGAAGTGTAATACAAATAAACAGATTTGTTATGCGCCACTTTATGTTAAGCAGCAAGATGCAGGATACTCCAAAGAATCTCAAACACACACACACGCAGATTGTGTAAGGGTTAAGCAGTAAAAAAAGAAGGGCAGATAGAGAGGAAAAAAAAACAAAACTATAAGATTTTATGTGGTACGTTGGTCAAGCGACTCTTAAGGAAGTTCAAACTGCTGCTGCTGCTACATTTCTGACCATTAGACCAACATTTGCCCAAAGCTTTGCGGCTTTGACTATGCGTATGTAAACTGATAAAAATCTTAATGGAATTTTCTAAAAGTGTGTGCGAGTAGGACTATGCGTGTGTGTGTGAGGCAAAGCTAACGTCTGGGACATTAGTACACTTGGAATAAAATATCCTACTGCGAAAAAATGTCCTGAAATAATATAAATATTTTACCAAAAACAAAAAACATTCTCAAAATAAAAACGCAAAAATATTTATAGTGGTTTATAATGGTTTGAAACTTTATTAAACTTGAAGTAACATGGTTTTTTTTTGAGTGCACTGACCGAGAACCGCATCCAAAAAGACAAATCTTGGTAAGGGCAGAACGAAGAAAGCGATAAGCAAACAAATCGGAAATTAAAGTTAATGCTGGAAATGTTTATCTGCTCGGCTCCAGCATGGTTTTTAAAATAGCTGAGCCGATTCGCGCCACCCCCCACAAATGGCACATTAACCCAACCAACCACCCACCCACCCCACTTTGGCACTAAGTAGCGCTTCTCTCCTACCCACCCACCCTCTGACATTGATGGATTGCCGTTTAAATCAGGCGCATCACTCATGTTTACCCGGGGCTGAGGCGTCGACTTTCACAGCAGCCTCGCCATGAATATATCCTTGACTCATTTCTTTTTTCCCAGTTGCTAATGTTATTGTTGTTGCTGTAAGCTTAATGCTATTAACAGACTTTTTTTTGGGTGGGAAGGGAGAGGCAGACATTAGGGAAATTGTTTTTGTTGCGTTCCAAACATGCGTTCTGCGTAAAACTTAAATTCTTGTTGTAAATGTTTTCAAAGTCACATTTGGATAATGCAAATGCAATGCTATAGCCAAATTTGATTTATTACCCGCAAAAATGTCCATTGGCATAATTAACAGTTTTTCCTAAGACTCTGCCAAAGTGAAACTCAATGCCAGCTCTCTCTCTCTTCAAACAAAATGCAGCAGCAACAACAACACAAACAGCCATTTCGCTCAACATGGATGGCGTCGTCGTCGTCGTTGACTATGGCAACGATGGCGACGATGGCGACGCTGGCGTTGCTAAAGTCGTTAAAAACCAGACCCCAAATAAGACAACGACAACGACGACGACGTCGATGACGATGGTGCTAATGAAGTGCACTGCACTCCACAAGGGGGAAACAGGAGGGGGGAAAGTATATGTGTGTTTGTGTGTGTAAATGGGGTTGGAACTGAGGGGCTGAACCAACCAAAAACAAAAAACAAAATGCAGCAGACGAGGAGCCATCTAAAGCATGTGAGGCAAAGAGGAACGCAGGCAATGCAATGCATGGCTGCTTTTGTTGTTGCTGATTGCTGCATGCATGTAGCTGATGTTGTTGTTGCCATAATTATGGCAGGCGCGCGAATATTTTGTTTACATTTGGCGCGCATTGCAGACAGGGCAACCGACAACAACAACAGCTAAGGCAAAACGGGGCAACAGCGAAAAAAAATTGCATTTCGCGTGCTCCGCCTACTCGCTGCCACATGTGCCACAGTGCCGGGTACCCGGTTCCCTTTCACCCCGCTTCCAGGGCCACCTTCTTTACATGTGTGTGTGCCGCACAATTTTCTTCCGGCCTGCCGTCTGGCTTGGTCGCTGTTTGACGCTTGTCGGCTTCGGCTTTTCGGATTCGGTTTGCTATATGTTATATGTATGGAGTCGGCCTACAGCACTGCAAAATAACCCCCGAAAAAAAAGGTAACAACAACAGAACATTAAAACGGGCAAAATGGCCAAAGCGGTAGACGCAGCGACTAGCGGGGATATGGTGTACGCTGGTGAGCGGCAGCGAGAGGGGAGATGTTGCAAAGAGTTGCATTGTTGTCAGCGCTCATGTAACATGTTGCCTGCCCACAGCGACGTCGGCGCTTAGTGTGTGGCATGCAAATATACATATACACAATACAAACATATATTATTATTACTGGGTGGCGAAGACGAACTCAAGATGCGCTACAAGCAACTTAATGAGCTATGGATATTATTATAAGTTAGGAGAAATGTTGATTGAGCGAATTCTTCGTTAAGTTGTGCGATTGAAGAAGATATTATTTGGACCTGTTCAGGTCGTCGGACATAGTTCTTTGATGAGGTTTTTAAGGTTGTTCGAAGAAATAATTATTTTGAATGTAGCTGTGTCTTATTTAGTATTAGGAGAAATCATCAACACTTTTCAGGTACACGTTCCTCCAATATTGTAAATTCTTGCGCATTTCCCCGGTTTCTCTAGTTTGTACTTATTCCAAGTTAAGATCAAATACAATATGAAGCCATTGCATTGATGGTCATGCCTGAGGGCAATCGTAGATAATAATAATAAAGAAAGAAAAAAGTGTAGCACTTGCTCGTTTTAACCCTTTATTCTCTTAGCACATATGTAAGCTACCTTTGTCAGTTTCTTGACCCTCTCACACACACACACACACACACATCCACATGCAAAAAGAGAGGCCAGGCCGTAGGGCATCTTTATAACTTTGTGTATGCCTCAACTCGCGATTGTTGCAAATTATTTTCTTTCTTCTTGTTGTTGTTGTTGTTGCCCCAACATGATGACGCCGACGACTTTTGAGGATGAGGGACAAAGTTGCGATTAGTGCAAATGTGCCACGCTGCTGTTGCTGCCCCTTCCCCTTCCCCCTCTCTCTCTCTCACTGTATCTGTCTGTGTGTCGCTGTCTCTATCTTGCTTTTCCACTAGAGTGGAAACACTCATTTGGCTCTGTTTAGACATGTAGTGCAACTGGAAAAAAAAATCTTTATAATGGCTGCCAGAGGCCGGCGTCGACGTCGACTTTGCAATGCAATTTTCACCGCCGTCGTCGTCGTCGTTGCAGCAATTTGCAGTTGCTTGTTGTTGGTGTTGCTGTTGGTGTTGCAGCTTGTTTCACAAATGGCGTCGCATTTGGCGTTGTTAATGGCGGCGGCGGCGTTGGCTGGCTGACTGGCTGGATATTTGGTTGGCTTGTACGTGTGCATTACCGAGATATAAGCCAAAGCCAGCGCCAAAGCCAGAGCCAGAGCCACAGCCGGTGCCGACGACGTCTTGGGCTTGTTGTGCCATGTGTCACGGCATTGCAGTTATGTTGACATCATGTGACCAGGGACAAGAGAAAGAGACAGCGATACCGAGAGAGAGAGGAAGCCACAATCGAGACATGCATAAAGGCCTATGTGCCTGAGGTTGCCTTTGGCACTTGTCGACAACACTTGAGGGGCGAAGTGGAGTTGTGTGTGTGTTTTTACTGATTGTTTTAAATTCATTTGCCAAGTTTAAATAAACACACAACATGAGTGCAAAATATTTGTGAGTGTGGAAAAAGTGGAGCGAGTTAAGCGACTAGACAAGAAGAAGGCGAGCAAGAGGGAACAAAGACTGCACCGACAGTAGAATGTTGGGTCGTAGGGGGGGTAAGGGGTACAAGATGATGGCAAATGCAACTTAAAGGCGTGACAGTAATTAATTATTTTGTCGTATGGTAAATTAATAAACCAAATGGACTTTGTTTTACTTGACATGTTTGCACTCTCTCTCGCGCCTTCTTGCCTCGTCTGTCTGTCGATAGTTCGCTGTTCGTGTGCGTGCGTATGTGTTGCTCCGTTGTGCAAAATGCATAATTGCTTGCATTAGCGTAATTGGCGACAAATATGCTGTTGCTAAAAGAAGCGGCAATACCAACAATCGGCTGTTGCCGTAGGCGTTCAACTTTAAAAAGCTGCGAGACAGTCATTAATAAGCTACAGACACGTTGATAATGAACTTGAACAGCTAGAAAGAGAAAAATATAAAGTGAGAGAGATATAGAAGGAGTTTTGGCAATAATGTCAGGCTCAGCTAACATGTCGGATGTGGATAAAGCATTACTCCAAATAGATGAGCGCCACAAAGTATGCCATAAATTCGCTTTTAATTTACCTGCATGTTATTTATGCCATCTTGACTTCTTGAGCATTTTATAGCCCGAAACGAGGTGCAGCAGCAGCCATGTTTGAGGAGGCAACAGCAACATTGCCATTGGCATGTCCAGTGTATTTACATGGACATCTACGTTTATTTGTCAATACACAAATTTCATATACTAGTTTTCGTATTGGCTATTGTCAGGACTTTGGGACAGGGTGCCGGGGTAGTGGTGTAGCGGGGGTGTGGGCGTGCCACTTGGCCTGTGCTGGACAGCACACAAATATTGCTGCCGAGCAAGTAATGCACACACACACGCACAGTATCTACAAAATTTATTAAACACAAACAATAAGGCAAATGCATTTAAGGAGCCAGCCAGCAAGGAGGAGGGGTGGGGCAGGTGACGGGGCAAAATAGGTGTGTGCACGGAGCAAAAGGAGAACAAGGCAACTAAATTGCATTACAGACATTACGGACAGGACATGCGGGCCAAAAGGACAAATACAGACAGACAGACAGACGAAGAGACTGCCTCGGATGGCAATACAACAACAAGCGACAAGGATGTTGCAGCGTTGCACATTTGCGACTAGAATGGAATGGAATTCGAAATTCCTGCCACTTGAGCACTTGCATATTGAATGGTGAACTACAACAAATATATAATGCCGAATATATATATATATATATATATATTTGTACATAGATATATATAACTAGATACATATATATGAACAAGTGACTGTCTATATATTTGGCGACATTGGCAGGCAAACTTTGTGTGTGTGATAAGAAAACGGTAAATTTATGCCGCAACAGCAGCACAACAATTGCTTCCTGTCTCAGTATCTATGTGCGTGTGTGTGTGTGTGTGTGTGTGTGTGTCCGTGTGGCAAATTGCAATGTGCAGACAACAACTGCGAGTACATCGCTCAACAGTTCAATTGCCAGCAAACCGCAGAATCACAACATACACACAAGAAGAGGGATGAATGAAATTGAGTCAGAGTCCTTTGGCAGGCGGATGACGAGTGCCAGAATCAAAACGCCCACAGCTGCCGGATATTAATATGTAGTTGAGCAAAAAAAACAAACAAAAAAGGTTTAATACAAAGCGACGCATGCGCCTAACAAAAAAGAAAGGATCGCGTCAAACAAAGGCGTAAAGAAAACCCAATCTAAAGCCAATCCCAAGCGCAATTTGGCAAAGCAAAAAGATTGACAGCAACTTCCGTCGCAGCTTCACATTTAGAATTAGTCGCTGCGTAACTCTCAACACACAAAACAGTCAACTATCGCTTGTGGCAACTCATTACACTTGAGCCAATTGTGAATAAGATCAGTTTTTTTACTCCTTTTTTCCCCTGCGAATTAAATTTTTCATGAATCGAGTGATATGTTTACCAAGAAGTAATGAGGAGCTAGGAACTTCTCTACTGCCTACACTCTTAGAATGTCTTTCTCTATTTCTCTCTGTCTCTCTCTCCCTTGTTTTTAGTGTGAAATCAGTAAGTCAACATTCAAAATCTATAAAGTGACAACGAGCAACGACATCAGCAACTAAACAAATAGAAAATTGTAATAAGCGCCAGCCGATTAGATTAGCCATTAGCTGGAGTGGAAAAATGTCACTACCACTGTACAACACACACACATACCTGCCTTCACACACACAAACACATACTAGCACCCACTTGCATTTGACGGGGTGTGGATGTTGAGTTGAGCGGTCTGTTTACTCACTGACGCCACTGTGGCGACGCGCCGGTTGCAAGATTTATGAAAAGCAACGGCCAGCGGCTGACTCCCTTTCCCACTCCCTCTCCCCCTTCCACAAACCGATGCGTGCTCTGCATTGCGCGGGGTCGTTTGTTTGCCTAGTTGGCGCTACCAAAAAAATACGCGCTACATTTGGCCCAGACCAGACCCAAAAAAATTGAGGACATTTTGAGTGGCAGTGCTGATAAGCGCGAGAACTTCGAAGGGGGAATAAGGGGAAAGGGGAACTGGTTGCACTCACTGGTCAGAAATCCAGATAAACTTTCAAACAAAAAAACCTAATAAAATAAATAAACTAGTAGTTTTTTTTTGTGTTATGTGTTGAGGGGAACGCATTTCAAGTGCAACAGCGCCGCCCGGTGACAGGTTTAATTTCACTATACATATACATACACATATATGTTTTATAAGACCCGTGGAGCAGCCATTGCAGTACTTCAGTATTGTGGCAATGATTGATCGATCCTCGGCGTGCAACACTAACAAACGTACTAGTACGTAGACGGACAGACGTGCATGTTGTTGATAGATTGTAAATCTTCTTCGCATCATTGTGAAGGGCTTCGTTCCGTTTCTGTTCTAGAAAGTGTTAATTGAATTGTTCATTTATTTAATTTCTTTCTGCATTTTTGGTTTACTTTTAGCATCCCTACCCATCCGAGGACCAAAAAAAACAGTTGGCACAGGACACAGGCCTAACGATACTGCAAGTTAACAATTGGTAAGTACAAACAAAAGATTATAGCTAATTTATCGTAGCATGGCTGTGTTGCCTATTTTAGATATATTTTCTTCTTTTCCACTTCGAAAATGTTGTGTCAAGTTGCAAGTATTTGTGGTTGGTTCACACTTTATAGTTAAGTCAAATACAAAGTAGAAGTACATTAGTTGCACGCTTTATGTCATTTAAGACTCAAACCAGAACGAGAAAACACGCTCCATACCCCATACACAAAAGCTATCATATAACGTTGAGGTTAGACCGGCAAAAGCAGGCAGGATGGGATAAAGCAGCCTGCGCCTACGCCGAAAATACTGAGAAAACACAAGATGAAGCTGAACCTGTCTCTGTATGCAAAGTTGCAGCCAGGCAAGGTAGAAGAAAGAAATGTGGCAAATAAAGTTATGGGACATGTTTTGTGCCCGCATGGCGCAACGACAGGCATACAAATCCTAGTCAAGACTGTCCAAAAGACTGCAAGAGACTTTGCAGCTTGAGAGCTTGAAGGCGACTTCATCAAATTTTGCACATTATGCGACATGCTGCAAAACTTGACACCTGGCAGCCAATGCAAAAGAGACAAGACAAGCTTCTAAGCTGCAGCTGCAGCTGCAGAAAGTTGCAGCCAGAATCGGAATCAGAAACAGAAACAGAATGGGGGATTGGGAATGAGAACAGAAGGGGTTATACATATCTAAGAGAGTTTTGCTAGAAAAGCTTGAGAGCCAGTTAAAAGCGTTGCTGAATCTTTTATATGCAGTTCAGGGGCAGCAAAGAACATGTCTGTGAGTCTGGCATGGAATGCTTTTAAGCAGGGACAGGCCATAATAAAATCTAGCGAAAAATGTGTGAGCCGCAGCTTGTGAGCCTGAAGTGGGGTTTGCCCCCAAAATGTCTTTTGGTTTGAAGTGGACAGAGAAGTGAAGGGAAGGGAAGGGAAGGGAAGGGATGGTGGAATGATTTGAAGTGGTTGCTCTAACGGAGGCACTCAGCTCAATTAAATTGAATTTCGCGCTCACTGAAGCACACTGCAAATTAACAAATACGAGCACTAGCGGCAGCAGCAGCAGAAAGCATAAGGACTGCCAAAGGACCAAGGCATAAAGGAACCCTGCCCGTTTCGCTTAAGCACGCAACGCTGCGTAGACAACAGCGATAAGACAGACAGAGAGAGAATGAGCAAGACGCTGAGAGAAGAAATAAAAAGGCAAAAACCTTAGCAGAAAATAGCAAAATAAAATGTTGACACTTTTGGTTATTTATGGGCTGGCAGAAGACACCTTCGCCAAAGCACTAATCCACGGGGAATGGCCATGGGCTGGAGCTAAATGTGTATTTATTTTGCGCAATTTGAGGGGGGGAAAAAGGAAGAAAGCTGCGTAAGCAGCAATTCAAATGACCAGCAGGCAGAAAAAATCCAAATTGAGAAAGTGAGTGAGCAAAGGAGAAGCAGAGTAAAAGTCCATTAACACCCAATAAGTAGAAGAAAGAAATGTAAGAAACGGAATCTAAGGACTTGAGATTCAGTTTTGTTGCTCCTCATTGCTTACTGCGGTAATCGAAAAAGTTTTGTTGTGTTGGCCAAGTTTTAAATATTAACGCTTACTTACAGCTGCAGAGCTGAGTTGAGCAAATGAAAAAAAAGCTATAATTATGGCGTAAGTACATAAATAACGCTTCAAATGTCCCACTCTCTCTCTCTCTCTTTCTGTCTCTTTGAGTCTGTGTGTAGGTTAGGTAGCTGAACTGTCTGCCACATGCCACATGCCCACTGTTCATTCCATTTGCAAGACGCAGGCTGCAGCCAATCAAGTCAGCAGCCAGCGGCCAAATCGATTTGCAGCTTACATCGTCTCACATTCGCCTCCCCATCCCTCTCTCTCACTCTCGTCTTATTTGGCTGTATCTGTATCTGTGTCTCTGTTGCTTGAACGCTGAAACGCTTCCAAAAACGCAACGGAACTCAATTCCATTTTGTCGTTTTGATAAACGATTTCAGGGCGTTGCAACAATTTCCGCCTCAAAATGAGGCAAAGCCAGCCAAAGAAATGAACTGCAAATTGGAAAAAAACAAACCCAACTTACTTAAATTTGGTATATACTTGGTTAAAGAAAAGGATTTCAGTTGAGGGAGCTTTCAGTGCATTAACCTCTCTCTGACTAACTTAAGCAATGATTGTTTTTTTTTAGCTGAATCTCTTTCTATCTCTCTTTCTCTCTCTGTCTCATTGCCGTTCTTGTTATTATTGTAGACTCGGGTTTTTTTTTGCAACATTGTTTCGAGAGAACTCTGACTGTCACCCGGGTGAATGGCTGTGTGACGATTGTCGGCTTTTTGCTTTAATCATTTCATTTCTTCTGGCTTAGTGTGTTTCTGTTCTTGTGGTTGTTGCTGCATTGCTGATCCTTCACGCAGCAACAGCAGCAACGGATCAGCAACAACTACTACCAACTGGCTTGCCTGCTTATTATTTCTTATTGCATTTATTAAACAACAATCATAACCAAAGTCGGCATTGAGCTTTGTGTAAAGCCGGCAATTCTCCGTGCTTGCCATTGATGTCGGCCCGACTTGGCCAGCAAAAAGTGTGACTCTGGCCAAGATTTGGTTTAGTTTATGGCTAAGTTGTGCACATAAAGCAGACCTGCTGCAAATCCCAGCCGTCGCTCTTAGCTCCATCTGAAAATTGTTTATAAATAATTCATAAAAGCCGCAAACAGTAGAAGCTCTTGCTGCTTAATTAAAAAGCTTAAAACTAATATCTTGATTTTTGTTCCACTTTTGTTTTTACAGGTTCATCAATGCGCGGCGAAGAATTGTGCAGCCAATGATTGATCAATCGAATCGAGCAGGTAAATATATCTAAACCCTACCCCTCCCCTCATAAAAAAAAATATCCATAACTATGAAATGGCGCAGACCGAATATCAATATCGAAAAACCTAAAAAAAAGAGCGAATTAGGAGCTTTGTCATATTTCGAACGCAATTTCTAATTATGTGCATTTTTTTCTCTCTCTCTCTCTCTCTCGCGTTCTTTCATTGTTTTGGCCTTGCGAATCGTAACAGTTTATACACCGCATCCAGGTCCCTCCGGTTATGGTCACGATGCCATGGGCTACATGATGGACAGCCAGGCGCATATGATGCATCGTCCGCCCGGCGATCCGGGATTCCATCAAGGCTATCCACACTACCCGCCCGCTGAATACTACGGCCAGCACTTGTAATGCAGCGCTGGCAACGGTGCGGTAGCCGTAGCTGGAGCTGGAGTCCAAGCGGAAGCGGATGTGAAATATACAAATGGATGCAGTAGAGATGCGTACCCGCAGACGCCGCAGGATGTTGAGCTGCACGCTGATAGCGACAAAGCCAAAATCATAGCTTAAACTTACTACTTACATAGTACTACAACCGAGCGAAGTGGAGCCGATCAGGATGGGAGCGACTGGCCAGGACCTTTCAACCGTGTAACTAACAAGACAAACCGAGTGGCAATATCAGTCAAGTAATAGAGTAAACAACTGTAGAAAATTCTTATAAAAACACACAAATACACAAAAAACAAAAAACTGATGATATTAGCTAATCAAAATAAAAGAAGACGCAACAACATCAAAAATATCATCATCAGCTTCTACATCAACAACAAGAAAGAACAGATAAATAACAAGAACATCAAAAACAAATACAATTAAACAAAAAAAAACCACTATTTGTGTATACCTTGAACATAAATAACAAAAAACTACAACCAGCAACAAAAAAGAAGAGAAAAGATATTTATGAATAAACAATATGAAACGCTTAGCTCTAAGTTAAATAAACGAAGCAGAACCCTCAACCACAACCACACACACACACGCAAAAGCTTACTTTTTAGATCCTTGAACACAAATCTATAGTTTCAAAAGAACAAAAATAAAACAAAAATGAAAATGTTTCGAAGCATGAATTTAGGCGCAAAATCCAAAACAAAATACAAGTTTAGATCTTAAGCTAAATTTTGGATCAAAAAGCAAGCCAAAAGAAATTTGATTTGTTAGGTTTTAAATTGAGTTTAGTAAATGCCCCTCCCGCCCACACAGAGATAAAACTGAAACAGGTCCCAAGATCCAAACAAGAATACAAAACACAAACATACAGAAAAATTCGTTGCTAGAGTTTAGTTTCTTTTTTTTTAGGTTTTATTTATAACAAGTCAGTTGTAGTAAACGCTTTTGTTTCTTTTTAAATCGTAGTATATACCTTTGTTTGTACGAATGCATACAAATGTACATATAAACACAGAACGGATAACTAATTACATTTAATTAGTATAACATAAAAATACCTACTACTTACTTATGTATATGCTTTTGTATGTATATCTTAGATTTTAGCATTCTTATTTAAATAAATTGAATTGTTTTCTAATTTTACGCGATGCAAAACTTAAGCAAAAACGGAAGAAATATTGAATTTAATTTTGTAAAAAAAAAAACAAAAAAATAATATGCTATTTTGAATGGAGTTTGTTTAAAAATGTTTGTTCTATTTTTGTGTGTATTTGTAGTATTATTTCCAAGAAAATTTCAAATCACATGTTTTGACTATATAGGAATATAGTACCGATCACACACAAACACGTATATATAATTCATAGGCATACGAGTATACATACACATATACATAATAACACATATACATACATACACAAACAGCATACATACATACATTATCTATACAGATACAGTTATAAATAGTAATAAATTATGAATAATTTTTAATTGTACTTTTATTTATGTATTTTAATTTGTATGCGTTATATTTAGTTACTATTATCATTATTATTATTATTATAATTATTACATTTACTTAATTAATGATTTAATTTTAAAAACAATACAAAAGTGAAAATAAGAGCATTGTATGAATGATGAAAATACGAGTAAAATGCATATATGAAAAATATTTGCAAAAATAAAAAAATATATATTGTGTTATTATTTGATTTTGGTTTGCGCATATGATTTTTTATATTTCAGCTGGAGCCATTTACAAAATATATATTTTTCTTAATGCAAACTTTCTGTTGGATATTTGTTTTGGTCTACAAACATACACAAACACAGCAACAACACACACCCAGACTCACACCGGAAATGTTAATAGATTTTTTGCATGTTTATTTTTTTATAATTAAGCAATGGAACTGAATTCAGCGAGCACAAGTGCGTTTATATTGAATTTATACAGTTTATTAATATGAGAAACTAAAATCGTAACGGATATACGTAAATGTAAAGAGAAACAAACTGAATTGTAAGAGTTGTTTTTTAGTTGGAAACCATGTACTTACCATGTAATTCAAGTGTAAGCAAAAGTGAGTACCTTTATTTTAAGCTCAACATAACTTGGAATTCAAATATCATTTATCTGTTTATTAAAATTAAGAGCGTGCCCGGCAAACCAAAATAAAACGTGAGCTTCTTACTTGTGGAAATTCCTAGTTTCTTTGGCACTTTTTGAATGCTAACTTATCTAACTTATACTAAATACAATTGAAACAATCACTCAAAACGTATACGAACTTCTTAAAGAATACCCCCAGAAAAACTTATGCTATTGTTTTGCACGAACATTAAAACAAAAAAAAAACAAACAAAAACTTATTTACAAATTGATAAAGGCAAATGTTTTTACGCAAGCAGTACATTAAAATATAAATAAAATCTATATAAAAAGCAAAGCAAAGCGAAATGCAAATTTTCACTATAAATATACAGAATTATACGATTTATGCATCGATAGTAATAGTATCTTAGACTTTATGGTAGTTAAATAATCAACACAACCATTGACTTGAGAAACGCAAATTGTACAGAACGCCTTAAATGAAAAACTAAAATACCAAAAAAAAAAAATGTGGAATGAGCGAAAGATGTATACGAGTCTATATATATATATATACCATATATATATGGAATATAAACCTTAAATACTTAGGATATATAATTATTCATTTAAAAAAAAAACCAAAAAGAAAACTTAATTATTAACGTAAAGTACTGCTTAAGCACAAGGAACCAAAAGTCAGTTAGAATGAAGTAAAGAGCACTAATGCGAATATCAGATGAGATACCCAGATGTTAACATGTTGATCGAAACAGATACACAGACAGCTGTTTAGAGAAGTAAAGTCAGAGTTCTGATAAATTTTGTTGTGCTATTGCAAATTTGTTGAGTTTTTATGCATTCAAAAATTCTTGAAGAACTAAATATTAGTTGGGGTTTCCTCTGTAAGTACTTTTCTCCTAGTGCCAACATGTTAACAAAACTGAATGCAATTCGCATTGCATCTACATACATAAATGCTTGTAAATTGAAACCGCTATATAATGTTACAGAAAACGAGTCTAGATGAAAGTAATGTAAAGATTCAATTTATTTTGTATGTGGTGACTGCTTGCTTGGCATTTTGAAAAAGCCCGTTATGTGTCAGTGTTGATAAGCGTTATATGGGATGAAGGTAAAGGGTTAAAATAAATGCTAAATACAATTATATATAATACATATTGTATTTGAAAATGAATTTTAAATGCTTTTTATGTTTCAACCATTCTTTTTCGTATCAGAATTTAAATTAAAATGTGATTTTTCTCGAAACTTTAATGTATACGCCGTAAATATTTAATATGATTATTAAGGACGACAGCAACATTTATTACGATGATTATATTTACATAAATATATAAATATATATATATTTAAAATAATTATTGTAAATTTTTGATAAACTCTAATTGAAAATATTTTGTAAATAGCGCAAAGAAAAAAACTTACATTAATTATAAAAGCATGCATACTTAAACAACAAAACAAAAGACGTAAATTTAAACTGTATTTATTTCTAGTTGGTAATAACTAATTGGAGCAAATGCAACCCTGAGCATAGACTAAAAAGTGCACAAACAATTTATACAACCTACAACTTACCCACGCGACAGCATCGGAACATACCAAGTATAATTGAAGGGCAAACAGAGACAGAGAGAGATACAGACACGCAATTAGAGCGAGCGAGCGAGCGAGCAAGCTATAACGCGCCCTTGATGAGAGTTAGGATAAGATAGAGAGAGAGAGAGATCTAGCTCTATACTTGCAATAATGCAACAATAAGAAATAAAAATATATATATGAACTAATAATATTTATATGAAATAAATTAAATAAATGTTTGTGCGTGTAAAAATTAACTTTAACTAAATTTCTAGGATTAAATGAAGAGAAAAACGAAAAAAAAAAATTAAGGAAAATTAATCGTAAACTTAATTATATTGAAAATAAAAAGTATCATTAACTTAATAAACTAATTGAAGCTTCTATGTAAAGAAATAAAAACAGAAACCCTAAGATTATGTGCATATTGGAGAAGTAAATAGAGAGAACAACATCTTGAAAAGAGAGCAACCTAAAAGAAAATACTGAACATAATTTTCAATTGTAATAAATTATGAAATAAAACATTATGAAAACCAAATATCAACTGTGTGTATATTAAAATTAAGTAAGGTGGATATCTTTTTTTTTTTGTTTTAAAACAGTGATAGGAACATCAATGTTTAATTTTGTATATAATATTTTTTTTTCCTTCTTTTTTTTGCTCCTATTGTAGTAGGTATTAATTTCACATTATGGGAAATCGTGGCATTAAAAGCATTTGGCAACTGACAACTGATGTGGGTGCAGTCTGGCAATTTGCCAACTGTCAGCTGGTCAACTGTATAACTGTGTCCCGATTCCGTTGGGGTCGATCCCGAGCCGTCCCATTGCGACCAAGGGTTAGAGCCCGGTCAATGCCGGCTTGCATGCCTTGGCAATATATCTCTCGTTCACCTTCCCGGCCAATGTCCAATATACGGACATATAATTGAACTATAATTGCCTGGAACTCTTCGTTCGGGGCACACGCTTCATCGGCGCTGTTTCCGCTCGCGTTTCGTGACCCTGTTTGAGAAGCATTAGTTTGCTCATCAGCTGGTGTGAAGTGCATGTACTTTTCTTCTACTACGGCTACTTCTTCAGCTTGTTTCTTTAGCTTGGCAGCCGCTGCTAATTCGAATTCCTCTTCAAAGGCATATCAACAGCTGTGCGGATTGCCACGAACACACACACGCTTGACCAACAAATTCAATTAATATTAATTAGCCAAGGTGGTGAGCTGGTTGTTTTTTGGCCGCACGCTGAGCTGGACGCTGTTGCTTCTCTCGCAAACATCCAGAGTCAGACACTCTCACACACGCACAAGCACATATCCAAATGGAGTTTTAATCATTTTCCAAGTGTGAAAATTAGTTGCGTTTAAGTTGCCTATAATTAGTAGCTCGGCATATTAGACACATTAGCAAGCCAGAGGCCCGCTGCTCATTTGTGACACCAGCCACCACCACCACCACCAACAGCAACTAACACCCCCGCCTCTGTACGCCCCTTAGGCGCGCCCCTTTTTAACTGTCCATCTGTAATTACTTTTACGAGCTGTTTACAGCTGCTCCAAGTGGCCATTATGCGGTGGCTAACAAAAAAAATTTTTTGCTGTCAATTTTATGCAAATTTCTTTTGTTGCTTTTCCCCAAAACAAAACCAAAAAAAAGTTTTTCTTTGTCCACCTACAAACACACACAACAAAAGTGTCTTCATATTGTTATTATACACTTGTAGCAATTGCAGTTGCCCCCTCTTTAAGGTAATCTTTACTTAACTTCAAACTGATGTTGTTGCTTCTGAAAAACTTTAATTTATTTTCATTGCGCATTTTGATGCTCGTAATTCCCTCGTTATTGTGTTTGCCTCCTGTCGCCTGCTGATGCTGCCTCCTGTTCCGATTGTTGTTGTTTGAGCGTCACGCTTGGTGTTGGCATCATTACTTTTTTCCATTGTGTTGTTGTTGTTTATACTGTGTTGCTCTTGTTTTGCATATGAATATGATCTGCTGCAGAGAGTGAGAAAGGGAAGGAAACAAAAAACAACATTGTAAACTGCGCTTACAAAGCCACAATACCAACGCAGTTTTGCCTTCATCCGAGTTTCCAGTCACAGTTGGAGTAGGAGTTGTATTTGCAGCCCTTACCCGCTTTGGTCTTTTCGTTGGTGGTTGTTATTTTAATTTCATAATTTTGTTTCTTTTTTTTTCCATGCTGCGTTCACTCCACTTTTATAATTTCGAAACAGATTAATGTTGCGCATATGTGACACCATTTTATGCGACGGGTTTATCTCTTTTATGGCATCATCATCACACGATACACAAATATACATCAATAGAAGCAAGAGCGTGCGTCAGCTAGGCAAGTGTATTGTGTATGTGTGTGTGGTGCTTAGGTCTTGTTTTCAGCAAGCGGCTCAGAAAGGACTTAAGTGGGATCACAGGCAAGCGTTGGGCTAAATGCTTACTAGATCAAAGCAGATGATACAATACGTATGTGAGTTCATAGCGAGCAAAGATAGCGCTCAGTTTGATTCATGTAAAACGGTTGTAAAAATATATAGTAATTCATAACTTGAGAACGAATTGGCTGATTTAAATTAAAAATTGTTTTCAATTGTTCGTAAATGCCAGGAGAATGTTTTTTTACATTAGTTTAACCCTCCGGGAAGTTGGTAGAAAACAACTTTATTTTCCCCAAACAAACTAATGTCAATCTAAATAATGCTATCACAAATTCTACAGACGTTATTCTGAATATAAGTTTACATTTTGTTATGTGTTCTTTATTCATAGAGTAAACAACCAAAAGCATCACAAAAAGAAGTATTATTATTAGTGCTTTTGCATAATATAACGTGTAATATTCATTTAATAGGAATTTTTAAATAAAAAGTCGTTTGTCTTGATATTTATATTAATAAATATAAGTGGATGAACCAAGAAGAACATCTAGATAAATATTCAGTATTAGTTTTTTTTAAATATTATATATGGGAATGTACTTAATAATATAACATTAAAATTAAAACTGTTTTCACATAAAAGTTACATCCTAAAGTTATATTCGAAAATGTGCTGTTGAATAACACAACTAGTTAGACATTCAAATCGAAACAAGCACTCAGTTTGTAAATTGCTCTTATGGAATTAGAGTCATGTTTTGTAATTGCAAATTAAATAGTGACAGCATCTCTGTTAAAAGCAAAAGATTTTGATTCATTCAGGAGTTTTGGACCGCAATTGCATTATTCCGCCCACGGTATACTCAAGTGTAAGTATAGAAATCTTTTGTGTTCGAAATGAAACGTACACCCAATCAGCTTGGCTAATTTGGTTAGCTCACTTTCAGCTGGCTTTCAGTTTCGTGTGGAGGAGCAGTTTGGCCATTGTCTTTTGTAATGCGATATGAAGCCCATTCAGGGCAAAAGCTGTCAAGCTATCCATCCACTCATTGGAATTGCCGCAGGGCTATGAATTTGAGTTCGAGTCCGAGGCTCATTAATGCACTTTACATAATCGCAAAATCATTCAGACGATGACGACGACGAGGACGATGACAACGATGCAAACAATGAAAGACTGCGACTATTCAGCAGCGACTACAATGGAGTCAAAGTCGAGTTTTGTAGTCCAAACGGAACGGAATTTTGGGTGTGGGATGTGATTGAGGCAGAGCTGTGGCTGTGGCAGTGGCAGTGGGTGCAAGTTACAGCATGAATTGAAATGTTTTCGGATAATTTAAATGACTTAAATTATGTAAATTGTCGTTGCAGACAAAGACGTTGGCATGAGATGCGTGTCGCGACATTCTACCCGTCCCAATTTCCTAGTCACTGTTCCTCATTGTCGCGTCTCTGTAAAATGCAGTGCCCTCCATATTAAAGTGGGGAAAGTGCGCAAAATGCCGAGCTGGCAATCATTGTGCTTGTTGTTCTTGTTGTTGTTGTTGTTGTGGCACTGTCAGCCCGCACTAGATTCACTTACAAATTTAATTAAGTTCAATTGAAAGTAACACCACGGCCGTTGCCGTTATCGCCATCGCAATCGTCATCGTCATCTGCGTCGTCGTCGTTGTCTGCTTGGATGGAGGAAGGAGGCGGCTGCTCCATGTGGACCCGTCGACTTGGACAATGCAGCGACGACAATCCAAATACTTTGTTTTGACAATTGATACAATGAAAAATTTAGTGCGATCAACCTCGCATCGTTGTCCACTTGGCTGCGTGGGCTAACGGTTAATGGCAGCTGTAATAGAAGCTATCCATATCTACACTGCCAAAAAAGTAAACCCAACAAAAATATTCCAGATAGCATTAAAAATTTTAAGTTTTGGATCCCAATGTGGATTCGTAGTGGCTTTTTTCTACAGCTATGTTAAGTTTTTTTTAAAATTCATTTTGATTTTAATATTCATTTAACTTTGTCAGATTTTCATGCGAATTTTTCTCAGCGTTTATTTAGATGTGGCAGTTGTGTGATAGTTTCCAGCTTTGACTCTTGCCTCGTTCTACGGTTCACACTTTCATCTCTCTGGTCAGTTGTGCACTTGCCCCATATATGACACGATACGACAGCCTAATGACATTCCTGGCATAATTTCTATGTAACGCGCAGTCTTCTATATTCGCATCGACTCACATATATATATATATATATATGTACGTACGTATGTGTATCACTGTATCTGTTGATGTCTAAATTTACATAATTGAATTTGTTTGCTTGATTGCCGAGCTGTCGATGCTGTCGGCGGAACCGTGCGGGAGGCATCACAAAAATGACAATTGCTAGTTCCGGTCGTTTGCAGTTTGAAGTGCCATTGACGCTGACTGAAGCAGGGAGTAGGGAAGTGGGATGTGGGACAACCCTCATCGCTTCAATGGCGGGGCAGACGGGCTGGCAGTCAGCTCAACGACAACAAGCGCAAAAATCAACGCAATTTGTCAATAAAAATGTAACTCGAACAGATTGTGAAGTGTGCGAATGTGCTCGAAACAATCGGCGGGCATAAATTATAGTCCATATACGACTAACCGACTCAACTGCGATATATATATATATAGATAAATGTGTGTGAGTTAATGCTAAATTCTGTGGCTGCGGGTCTGCGGTTTGGAGTTTCCCTGCTTTCGATGTATTTTGGGATGCGCTGTCTGCTTGACTTTAATGGGTATAATGATTTCCAATGCAGATTAAACGATCAGATTATGGTGTGCTTCAGTTTCTCAAGTGGTCGCTCTTCAAATTGTGTGCCCGTAGACTCGAGTTGATTGTGTGTGAATGCCGAATTCTGTGATAAATGAGCTACTATTAGAGCCCAGACAAAGTACCTCAAACTGTAAGAGATGTGAAGTCTAAAATAAGTTTCTATTAAATTTGTATAGAGAATTGAAGTACTTTTGAGATCGATGGTGTTGCAATAGGTATAAACTTAATAATATTAATTAATTTAAATAATAATATATACATTTGACTCAAATTGATCGCTCTAAAAGTACTTTAAATAATACGAATGTGAAGTTTTATTTAAAACAAAACCTCAATCATGTGTGGTGCGATAAATTCAATACATCGTTGTAGAAGTCAAAGAATCGCAATCAATTTTAATGCATTCGACTGCAATCAAAAATTGTTTTGTCTGCCAGATTTTTGACTTTTGGCCAGGATATTCTTCGACGCAGCAGCAGCATGCACATTAAATTTGTTCTCAAAGAATTCATATGTATAATAGCTAGCAAGACAACGGCCACGCCCATTGCGACGCCCAGCTTTAGTTTGAGTGCCAGCACAAAAATAAATACATTCAAGAAAGTAAATTTTCTATTGAGAACTGAAAACATGACGCAAACGACAGTTTTATACGAAATGCATCTGCATTTGTTTAGATATTGCAGATGTAACTAGCACTAACACTAGCACACTCACATATAAATATATTTATATTTTGTGTCTGTAGAGTTTTATGTTGCAGGACAACAAAATGTATGGCAATTGCAAATGTCTGCGCATGTCAACAAATTTGTTTCGTGTGTGTGTGTGGCCAAAATTATAAAAGTCACAATAATTTCCTAAAATCTTTGCATAGTTTTGGCTGCTCGAGCAGAAAGACAGAGCGAGAAAGAGGGAGAGTGAGAAGGGGAGATATTGAGAGACCGACTAAAATCCTTATAAAGAAGCCAAGCTGCATTGTTGCAAATAATGAAGATGATGATGATAATGATGTTATTGTTGCTGTTGCTGCTGCTGTTGATGCATTTTATTTTATGCTTCCTTCCGTTTTTAAGACGAACTTTGCTCACAGCCCCATCTTCTGTAGTTCCCTTTGTCTCCGACCCACGCATATACAGAGTCTTCGGTAGGGTTGTTTATATATCCGCACTTAATGCTTAATTCAGTTACATCTGCTCTGGTTTGCTTTGCCAGTGATATTGTTGTTGCTGTTGTTGTTGTTGCTGCTACCATTGACAATGACATCATCATTATTGCGTGCTGAGCTTCAGATTCAGCTTCAACTGCTTCGACTGCTGCTTTGGCTTCCTTGTGAATGCGCTCGTCGTCTTGTTCGTTGTCTTCTTCTTGTTCTTGACTGTCACATCTTTGTTATATTTTTGCGCAAAATAAATGAAGTAAAGTAATATTATTGCACTTAGACCGCATTAAGTTGTACGTGGCAATCTGTGCTGCTGCTGTTGCTTCCACAGCACCAAGAGCAGGGGGATTGAGTTTACTTAGTTTTCGAAATTTAAGTGCCAAGGATTTTCTATGAAATTAGCCAAAGAAAATGCCAAAGGCAGCGACAACGACAACACCACCGACGATACTAACACACATACACAGATAGAACTTGGTGCTAATAAAACCATAATCAAGTATACGCACTAAAAATAGTACTGCACTCAGTTTACCTCCCACCTGCTATATCCTCTCCTCCCTCTCTCTCACACTCTCGTCCCACACTTCGTTCTCGTTCTATTCGTTTGCCAGCTACAGTTAACAATGGAAAATTGCTGTTGACATGATTTTGCACTCTGGCATCGACTGCATTCGGCAATTAGATTTGTCTACACAGACACACACACACACATTTCCCACCTCTAGTACTACACTTGGCCCACTCTACCATCGACCAATAGTAGTATTGAGTTTCGGATTTTGGGGGCAACACAGCATTGCTAAAAGTGCAGCGCTGCACTTTCCATTGCGTAATGTGCGGCTGTCAATTTGTTTGAATTATTTGCAGTCCACCCACCACACCGCACCCCGCCCCAAAATCCATGCCAACCATTCTACATCCCCCGGGCCGTCAGCAAAAACGGAAAGCGCTTTTAATAAACTCTCGAAACAACAACAGAAATACTCGGATCTCCCCCGCGGATCGGCGCCCTGGGCTCTCGATGCTTTCCACTCCGACTAGGTGTCATTTATGCAACAGTTTGTGTTTTATGACACACGGTGCTGTTGTTGTTGTTGACTGTGCTTCAGGTTGGGGCACTTGACCATTTTTGGTGGGCCGGTCACTTTTGCAGGCCATAAAACTAAAATATAATTATGACCAAGTCGTTTTGTTTTTCTTTTTTTTCTCCTTCAATGCTAGCGGATTTTTTAAAAAGCTGCCTCTGGCAGTTGCATAGAATGGAAAAAAATAAAAAATAAAGAGAAAGGGTGTGGCACAATGCAAGTGAGCTTAAGTCTTAATAAATATGTAAGGCAACGGACAACAAGTCGTTAAATGATATATATACTAGCAGTCCGATGTAAAGGGTATTATTGCACAATGTATGAGTCTTAAGAATGTATAAGCAAGTAAAAAGGCTCTAGTCGAGAAATCCCGACTACACTATAACCTGAACCCTATACTTTACGCATACAGTCAGTGATTGCAAGTATGTGTGAGTGTGTGTATGTATACGCGTATAGTGCATACTTTCTTAACTTCAATACTCCATATCTCCAGTGTTTCTCAACGGATTTCAATAAAATGTTCACAGATTGTCATTATTTAGTCTAATCTTTCAAACTGCATCAAAAAGTTTTCCAAATTCAAGATTTTGTTGTTATCGATCAGATGAGTATATCGAAAACGGAAAGAGTTATCGAAAATTTAAAACAAACTTGTACTGCGCGGGGATTAGGCGCGCTTATGTACCAAATCTGGAGTCTCTAGCTCTTACAGTCTCTGAGGGGTCGGAGATGCTTCCTTCTGCCTGTTACATACTTTTGCACAAAACCATTTTACCCTTTTTACCCATTTTCAATGGGTTACCCATTTTCAATGGGTTCAGGGTATAAAAAGAACTACACTATAACGTAAACTTTTTTTGTTATTTTTATAACTTTGATTTTATTTAAAAGTTGATAGTAATAATGTATATGAAATTATGATCTGTGCCATTGATAAAGTATATTTTATAAGAACAAATTATGAATTAAATTTTTGGTTGTTTAAGCCCATTTGGTTGTGGTTATTTTATTTTGAAGTTACGGTTTTAGAAATTTAAATGATTTTGATGCAATTATGAATTTTAACAAAGCTTTTTGTATTAAATTATAAATTACTTTTATAATATAAAACCTTCGAAGCTTAATTGTACGAACAATAAACTCCTTAGCATACATTTTTTTAAACATATAAATAATAACATTGCCGAAATTAAGTAAAAACAAATTAATAATTATTTAAAAAGTTCTTAGTTCCTGTTACCTGAAATATAGTTAACTGTTAACACCTAACCGATGATATTGTTAAAGATAATATATATAATTTAATGTATAACTATGATTTCAAAGAAACAAATATACAATCAACATAGGAAAACTTTTTACTGAATGCTAAAAAATACTTCTTTGCCATTGTACCGCAGAAGGGTGCATTAATAGTTTTGTTGTAAATGTTATGTTCAAAAAGCCACATAAAATCTCATAAAATGAGCAAATTGAAAGCGGGCACAGAGCGCAGGTTTCTGAGTGGCAACAAAAGTGCCGCTGTAGTCATCAAATGGAGTCGGTTGCCGACAGTGCTGACAGACAAAGATAGAAAGAAAGACGGAAGAGAGATAGATGGTGAAATATGCGAGCGAGTTGACCAAGTTGCTACGATACAACTGGGATTCGTTGTGCATTTGGTGGGTGGACACCACTTTAATTAGCCAGCATACTCGCGTTTGGCATTGAAAATGCCGACCAACAGGCAGAGGGACAAGCACGAATGGATAAGTGTATAGATGGATGGATGGATGATTGGTTGCCAGCACTCAGAAAACTATAGTAAAGAGTGAGAAAATTTAACGTACAACAATTTTCCAAAACATAATAAATTAACTTATCTTAATAACAAAATATTAACGTTGTTTGAATATTGATAAATAAAATAACATTGATTTTATCTTTCCATGGCAATCGAATTTTTGTTGATTATTTTTCCGAGTGTAGTCTATAGATGAAGCCAATGGATGAATGAATGAATGACTAAAGGCTGTCTTCTACTTTTGGCTCTGGCTTATTGGCGGGCGTTTGAAGTGCGCCAATGATGATTTGTTTTTTTGTGTTTGCCCTCTCTTCCAGGGACTCTGTGTCTTAAGGCCTCAGTTGTCTGCAGTTGCTGTTGCTGGTTCGAGTTGTTCTTGTTTCTCGTTGCTGTGCATTTGGCCCGTAATTAATTCTTACAACAATTTTTCACTTTGGGGCGCTGAATGAAATAACAACCGCGAAAAGGAACAAAAAAAAAGAAAACATTCCAAAGAAATGTTTGCTCAATGAAAAGTGCCAAAAGTAATTAATTTCATGCGAAATGCAACGATGCGCGCTAATAATCTCTCTTTCCCTCTCTCTGCCTTGTTTCAGTTGCTGTTGTTGCCATCGCGTTGCGTGTTTTTGTCATTTGTGCCCATGTGGCGCAAAATTACTCATGCAGGGCAAACTAAATACAAGAACAACAGCTAAATTCGATTTTCTTGCCATATTTTCTCGCTTTTGCACTGATAATTGCTTTAATTTTCTATTAATAAGCATCGGAGGATCGCCTGGGAAGCTGCTAACAATTAGCCGCAATGTTGCATGCGACTTATGAGATGGCAGCGGCAGACCGCCAGACAGACGGACTGCCAGACACTGCCAGACTTTTGCAGATTTCAGCGAAAAATACGAAGCGACGACAGCAGTCAGGTTCGTGCTGCTTGATTTTGTGTTGGCAACTGTGTTGCTGCTCCCCGCCTCTCCGTTTCACCTCCATAGTGCGCCTCAAACAAACATGGCGACAGTTGCCAGTTGTGGCAATTAATAATTTTTCGCCCTGCGCTCACATACGCGATTAATTATGGGACTAGGTCCGATGCTGGTGGGGTCTGAAGGGCATCTACATACAGACATACTGCCAAGAGTTGCGGGACATTTTTCGGGGCAACAGTTGTTGCAACTGTCATGCGTTGCATTTTCATTGAGCCGCTCTCCCGAAAATAGACAATGAGCTAGTGGGAATGCAAAGGGAATTCGGGGGGCAAAAGGGAGTTTCATTCATTTTCCAATTAATTGAAGCACGCGCGCGTTACTTTCACTTCCATTTCCACTTGGCGATAGCTGGAGCAGCAACGATTTCCATCTCGATTCGCTCTCACTTTTACTGGGCATGCCGATGCGGGCTGAGGGCGGGGGCTGGGGCGTGCCGGGCTTAATGGCACTTGAAAATCAAATTGGTAAAAGCAATTAAATGACGCCCCAAGGACACATTACAACAGCGAACAACTACAACAACAAAAGAAGCATACAATCACACACGAACACACACACACATACACTTTAACACACATACACATATGCACGTGATTGCCCATAAAAAAAAATAAATTCTAATTATAATTTAACGCAAATTCGCTGGCTCTGTGCATGTTTGGCTTGGCTTATGGCTGACTGCCTCATTTTTGCATTGAACATTGGACAATCCACCCCTCAATAGACAACTGGGTGATCTCTCTGTTTCTGGAACCAGGAGCAATCCCCTGTTGCGCGACGGTCGTTGCCTTTGTTGGCGAGTCCTAAAAACAGTTGCCGGCACAATGGTCGCGTCAATTGCAGGTTTACTGCAGTTGACAGGTTTTTGGTTATGGTTCAGGCTGCCAAGTTGGCATGAACTGACTCATCCAAGCCGACATTCACTTCATTCACTTGCAAAGTTATTCATTTTGCGCTAGATTTGAAGTTCATCTTTCAGCGCCAAGCTCCAACTCCATGGACTTCTTTTCCCGCCCCATATTTCTGTATTTTTTTTTCCTCTTGCTTGGTTTTTTCAAATTGGTTCCATATCCACATATTCGTGCCTCCCTTCGTTTCGGCTTTTTTGTCGCCATTGTTGTCTACTCCAGTTATTGGCGGGCGCCTTCGTCGCATAAATCTGCTAGACGCCATTTTCGCTTATTTATTAAAATTAAAATGCATATTTTCTGTTTCGCATCACATCGCTGAGTATTAATGCCACTTTGTTGCTCCTCAATTGCCGCAGCTGCCACAACAGTGCTGTAGCAATTTTTGTTTTCCTTTCTATTTCCTTTTTAATTTCGCCATGTAATTCCACATAAAGCTCTATTAAAATGCTGGCTACTTCTACTTTGTGTGTTCTCATTGCGGCGCTCTGTTCCAAAAAAAATGAGCATATTAGTTAATGGGAAGTCGTTTTGACCAACAATTAATCATTTATTTAACAAATTGAACAGAATGAAAAAATGATTTCTTTATGATATAATATTGTTAACTTTAAATGTATGAGAAATAACATTTGTTATAAATATATTTCAGAATAATTTTCGAACCAATCATATTTTTGTTTACATATTCTTAAATTGCTATGGAAAAGTAGGTCACGTAGTAATTCTTTGCTCATAACTCAAATGTTCGAGATATGTTTTAGTTCTCTACTCGTTATTTGGAGACTTTATTACTCGCTGGGGTATGTTCTTATCCTACCCTAAGTTACATTCTCGTTGCGTTTGCTTTGGGGTCACAAGTTATAAAGCAAATAACTTGCGATGTTAGTCGTAGTGTATTAAATTATAGCACATACCGAAGGTCATGAATTCTTATTTTCTCATTTAACGTATTGCTTTTTTGCTGAGAGCCGCAGCCTAGCAAGAGCAACCAACTCCAACAGCAAATAAATGAAAATTGTCTAACAGCACAAAAATAAACTAAACTCGCATATTCGCATTTTTGTCGAGAGGAACGTAGTAGAAGCAGTAGAAGCCCCGAAATAGACCTTAACCAACCCCCACCCTTTTGACATGAACCCAACACAGAAAGCAACCCAACTCAGCCTCAACACCACCAAAGGCAACAACAGTTACTGAAAAAGGCAACAAACAGAGGGAAAGCACATATAGAAAGAATAAAATGAAAAAAACGCAAAAAGTAGCGGAAAAAATAAGAGAAATTGTATAAATTGAAGTCCTTTCGGACCATATATCACTTTACTTGACAGAGCAATTCCCTTATCTTTGAGAAATCCTGTCGACTGGAAAGTGCGCAAGGACGCGATGCTGTGGAGAATGCTGGGATGCGATGAGAACGACAAGGACCAGAATCAGTAGCAGTAGCAGCAGCAGCAGAAGCAGATGAAGAAACGACAAATGCGGGCCACAGACCAGGCAGCGGTCCTGACGAAGGCAAAGCTGCTAAGCTCAAGTTTAGCAAAACCCACAATGGGGAAAAGCAGCGCACAGCTGAACCAAAATGTGGATAGAAAAGGGCGTGGGCGTGTTGGGCGTGCGTTTGGCTGGGAGGCGTGGCATAGCTTAAGATGACAGCAAGCGCGCGGTTTATTTGAATTTCTTATTATGGCTTGGATGCAAGGGAGGTAGACTTAAACTTATTCTTATTCTTGTTTTCCTTGATATTTTTTTTTTAATTTTCCTCCGCATTTGCTTGCAGGGCAAATCCTTTCGACGCGAGGCGTATTCAATTAGAGCACCTTTCTATGCAAATACAAAGTGTACAAAAGTTCAATAATTGACGTTGTTCTACAAGTCAAATCAATGCGTCAGGTGAGGAACGGCACAAGGAACCGCCTAGTTCCTTCGACACCGATCGACTTCATTTTGTCCTTTGTCCAGTCGCATAATTTTAGATAAAAGGACGGATTTGCCAGCTTGGGGTTGCTTTGAAATTAGTTTTCTAACCTGCGGGCGCATTGCTGATAATTAAAATGCAATTTTTTATGCGCTACCCACAAAGTAAGAAAGAAATATACATAGAAAATGAAAATGAAAGGGGTAGAAGGCAGCTCAAGACAATGACGGCGGCATCTTTTGCGTCTGACGCATAAACCAAAACGCAAAATGTCGCCCCAGGGAATGCGATGGGTTCTCGCACAACCCTTTGAAACTGCCACAGATCTGATATATATATAAATATATATATATATAAATATGTATATATAGTACTCACACACTACAATCGTGGTTAGCCAAACAACTTCATTTGGTGGGGTGGGGATGGAAGTTTTGCGTTATTGTCTATACTGACAGTGCAGGCGGCCTTAAAAAACGAAAACCTTAATGGCAATTTGAGCTGATTTTCAATGATACAACTGGGAGTTGGCAGCCAGAGCTCTTTATCAAGCCATTATATGCCAGCCGCAGCCAGTCCACTCCTCAGTCAGCCCAAGCTGATTAAGCCATCGATAAGTAGCTGAACCGTTATGTGACCCTTCAATACTACTAGCCAGGTCCAGTCTCAAGTCATGCATCTGCATATATGCCTCTGCCATCTCCTACTTTCTACCTTCCCAGCAACGTTTAGCAAACAAATTCGTTTGTTCTCTGACATTTTCTCACACATTTGTTGAGAAAAGTTTTTCGTGCGGCGGCTTCATTTTAATGAGGCGTTAATTAATTGCGTCGCTTGCGCGTTTTGACACTGCCCAACCATACCAGACCAGGCCAACCAACCAAACAAACCCAACCAACGGTCGAGCCAAAAAGATTTATTGTCTCTCGCACTCTTAACGCTGTCTTCGCGAAAGTGTTTATTAAAATATTACATTTGACATAATTGGAATTTATGTGATACTCATCCGAATACACATCTTGAAGCAAATGAAAAGCCAAAAAAAAGAATAAATGAATCAAACTGACCATTTGGAAAATGGTTAAATGTAAAACAATTAAAATAACACTCGTATCGTTTGACATAGCGGAACAGTTTGATGTGTGATAAAAAACACCCAAGGATACTCAAAATATATAAATAGTGCTAAGGTACCTGCAATCAAAACATTGTCCGGCGTTTTTAAAGGATGAACAAAAAATGTATATTATGTTAACCTAAATACATTGCATGAATCCAATAAGCATGCAAAGTTAATAACTATTTTTTTTGTTTAAATCATTACATAGTAAGGTTCTGTTATCACTCGGAATATTCTATTAGAAAAAACATTGGTTTACTTGGAAAACATAAGATAACACATTATGAAATCATTAAGATATACTGTTAGGATAAGGAACTTTACGTACATACTTTATTGATTAAAATGTATATTTTGTACTTTAAGCTGTTAGATCATAAATTAAATGAACTAATCTTAACGATTTCAAGACATAACGCTATCACCGGTTCTATTGTTTTTTTCTTAAGGACTAACACTTCGACTGTACCAATATGCAATGTTAAAAATAAATAGCAATAAATGAGATTCATTTTATTATGCCACCAAATGTTGATATTGTGAAAACACGATCATATCTCAACGACTTTAAAGATTAAACTATAAAGTAATAAACTTGAGTACATAAGTAGCCAATTGCTGTAAGAACTAGTCAAATTTCTCGTGTACTCAGTACACCTTGGATGGATGCTCATTCGCCCAATTGGAAATCATTTTAAGCGCCTTAAGCCAATTGACATGGCCACCACACAATGGGCAACATTTACAAACGAGCGGCAAACAAAATAACAAAATCAACCAAACAACCAAAACAACCGACAACCAGCAACCCCATGGCCATCTTAAGCGTCTGATCTCTTGTCTAAACGCACATAAAAGTCATCAAATTCACTGAAAACAACATTTGGCTTTACGTTTACGTTTTGTTGTCATTGTCACCGGGAAACACACTTTAAGAATGAGTGGAAGGAAGACGGCGGGGAGGGGAGAAGGCAACGCGTTTGGGCTTTTAACTTTTTTGTTGCTGCTATCCAGCGACGCACACCCCGCAGTAATCAACAAGAGTGGCAAATGGCGACGATGTGCACTGCGTCCTGCGTCCCGGTGCGTCCTGGCGCAGTCCCGGCAGCAACGTTTGCCCGCCCTCAGGGAAACGTCAAACAAATGACAGTTGATTAGACAAACATCTCGACGTCGGCGGCAACGGCACACAAAACGAGCATCAAATGGAAAATTGTGAAATTATGCAATACGCTTTCGCACTCACCGTTTTTGCGTCCCTTTCCATCCTTTCCCCTCCCCGTCCCTTTCCAACACTCTGTCGAGCGAGTCAAATGAAGTAGTTTTGGACCCGGACGATCTTAGCTGACTGATAAGATTAAAACTCCAACGTACGCACCACAGCAGTTCCGACACCCATTCGAACCACTTTCCCGCCCTCTAACAATGCCACCCGCCTCGCCTACGGGCAGACAGACAGACAGCTACAGATACAGATACATGGAGGCAGAAACACAATGCCGAAATAATTGAATGCGATGAGGCTCATAGCCATCGTTGGCATCGTTTTTTGCCATTCAAGCCGTTAAACAACAGGCGTAAAGAACAACAACAAAAACAACAACTATAGCAGTGCTTACGGAAATGGGAAACCGGGCGGGTGAAAAGCATCAACGGGACTCTGTGAATGTGCCTCCAAAATGGGCCTCATAATAATTTGTGAAATAGGCAATATCAGTCAGGCCAAGTAGTTACAATTACTTAAGTGCCTGCGAGCAAGTTCTACTTGCTGAGTAAACCACGAGCCTGCAAACAGTTATGTGTGATCCTAACGGGAGGTTAGACCACTCAAGTAGAAGTTGTCCTTGAAGAGGACTCACAAGTGTGTCTTCTTGAGCGTTAAGCTGCGATGTGGTTGAAGAACTTTAAGTATTTAAGATATATTCATATGTATTTGCTAGAAATGTATTGACTGAGAAATGTATAATCGATATATGTTTCCCCATACTCATATATTGATACTTAAGTCCTTGAATATCCTAGATTTCAAGTTATTGTCACATATCTATAGTTTCTAACAATATTTTATAGTTTAAAGTGTCTGTCTCACTTATTTGAGTCTTGTTTGCATTATACCAAGTGCAATTGTTTTAACAATATTCAATAAATGGTTAAAATGTCAAAGAACAACATGCTTACATTAAAATACTGAAAAAGTTATTTTCAATACTAATTTTGTATTCCCGAAATAAAATATTTTGTTCCTTCCAAAATTCTATTTCATTTTATTACTTTTACAGTTCAATGTCATTTAAAAAAATTCAACTACTTTCCATTCAAGAAATATGCTTTTAGTATGCGCCTAAAATATATGTTTTGAGGTTCATGCATAAACTACAATTTATCATAGACCAAACACATTTAGCGTATGTTTTCCAACAAATTCAAATTCAGCTAAAAAAGGGGCCAGGTACACAATCACTGAGCACACTTACTGGAGAAAGCATAAAAAAAATGCATAAGTCGTATGGCAAAAGCACCCGGAGCCGGGAGCTGTAGCTAGACCCGGAGCCGAACCCCGAACCCGGACCTGGACCTGAGCCACAAAATGAAAACAATGCAAAGCGCAGCAGTTTTCATTTATCACTACCTTTGTGCAAGATTCGCTCAAATGAATGAAATGCAGGGGCAACAACCAGCACCAAGGGGACACGGCAAGGACATGGTATAACAGCCGAAGCCGGAAGGAGGAGCAGCAGAGGACTCAGCTGCGTTGAGTGGAACGTCTGTTTCTAGAGCGTTTGTTGTTTTTATTGTGGTTTTCAGTTGGCTTGAGAGAAAGGGGGAGAGGAGAGAGAGATGCAACAAAAGCCAAGCAGAGGAAAAAAAAATTCTCCTTCTGTTGTTGTTGTTGTGGTTGTTGTTGCGTGGGCGATGCTTAACAAACAACAGAAGCTGCTGTTTCCCGTTTTGTTGATGAAATAAAATCCGCCTTTTGTGCATTTAATTTTTAGAATGCGCAAACAAAGCGCAGGCAACAACAAAGGGCGTTCCGAAAAATATAACGCAAGCAACAACAATAACAAGAGCAACAAGAGCGACAACAACAATCACCCACAACAATAGTCGCTCACAATGGGCAGCAGGACACTAACACAGCAGCAGCAGCAAAACCTGAAAGGTTGTCGTCGCTTTACTCAACAACCTTCTTCTTCTCCTGCTCTTGCTCTTTCGGTTAACAAAAGGAGCACCAACTGCAGCAACAGCCTTGCAACTTGATGCCCTCAAAAAGGGTTGAGCGAGCACAAAACTCAGTTGTTTGTTGCTTGCCGTTAAGGCAACTTAATTATTGGCACGCGTTGCAATTTTTCTCATTGACTTCTGTGAGCTTCGCTCCGCT
Organism: Scaptomyza reducta; assembly: GCA_035044485.1. NCBI lineage: Eukaryota > Metazoa > Arthropoda > Insecta > Diptera > Drosophilidae > Scaptomyza > Scaptomyza reducta. The sequence continues at coordinate 3,111,903 of JAWNNV010001315.1, read as the reverse complement.
CCTTTCATTTCCCTTCTCTTCTCTATTCTTGCGTGATTTGTTTTCGCAACGCGAATTTGAGACGCGCCACGTGTCGTATGCGCAACCTTTGACCACAACGATGGGACAACCATAACAACAATAATAATAACAGCCAACTATTAAACAATAAGAAAGCTCCCATCATAATAGTAGCAGCAACAACAACAATAATAACTCCCCGTGCGCTCGTTTCGTTGGCCCATGAAATTCTTGTTGAGAGCATGAGAAGCGAGTGTGGCGCCACAACGAAAAACAACAAAAAATCTCAAGACGAAGAACACTGTAAAAATTACATCAATGGATTTCGTCCGGGGGCCTCTCTCTCTCTTTTCACTTGGCTTCTTATCAAGACAGCAGAAGCTTTTGCTCGTGTATTCAATGTGAAAATAATTTCTTTATCCTTTTTATGTGCCCATTTGGCATGTGCCGTTATGCCAAAGCCAAGCTAAAAGAGAAATGTCGAGAGAGAGGGAGTACGGGTAAAGTGGGCAGACAGGGGTTGGGCGTTTGGGTATTTGGGTATAGTAGCACAAGTCGACGGGTTGGCCCGTTGTTGTTGTCGTAATAACATCCCCCAAATGGGTCATTTGCGTATCCTCAAACAGCGAATAAAAATCAGTGAATAAGAAAAACAGGAAGTGTCAGAGGACATCCGCATGTTTGTAGCAGTTGTTGTTATTTTTGTTGTTGCCGTCGAGCATTGTTCTCACTACATACACAATCATTGTGTTCGGTGTGTGAGTCTGTATGTCCATAAAAGGGACCACAGTTTTCGGTTGGGTCTCAATACTTTTGATTAAGAGTTCGACATCGTAACGCTGCTAATTGCAAACGACGCTCGAACTCACGACGATTTATGTCATGCCCGAGATATGGTCCTTCCGTTCACGCCGAGCAGCTCTCAGTCCAGCTGCTTGCAAATGGACAAACCTTCTAAACGGCCCATGTCTACTAATTATCGGAGGGCGTGTGTTCAAGTATGTGCGAGTCTCGAGTGCAAAATGAGATTTAAAACACCCACAGTAAATTATGATGAAAATGGGTATGGGAACAACAGCTAAAATTGCAAAGTTGTGATTTGGGGAAACTTAAGTGTACTTGGAAGAATACTTGACTCGGACATTACAACTTGATGTAGATGATAACTATATCTAATTTTTTTGATTATAAACTATATCTGTCAGACAAATGTCATTTCAATGTATTTTAAGCGCTTATGCTGTCTGGTTTTCTTTCTTCATATTTAATAGTAAGAAAGTTGCCTTGAAGTGAAGGTCCTTCAAAACAATACATTTGTGTGTTGTAATTTCTACAGGATCTTTTTACTTAAGAGCTGTTTATGTTTTTGTTAAAGATAAGGCTTGAAAAGTTCACATCAATTTGTTTTTATATATTTTTCTTTAGATATTACAAATTTTGTTTTGCGCAAATATTCTTAATGTCTGTTCGTAATATTTTAACATAATCTGCTTGTCTTAATGTGTCGATCTCTTTAGTATACGAATGCATGCCCAGCTAATACCTTTATGCTAATCTCTCTCTGCAAGAGCTATTCATACAGTTCAAACATTCTAAACGCTGCATATGTAATCTGCAACAAGCAAGCAACGACGCATCGCCTTTGCGCTTGCTGTAATCCTTTTTTCGCAATTAACAACACATACGCATGTCAACACAACAGCGGGCATCAGCAGCTACAGCAGCAGCAACAACAGCAACAACACCAAACTAAAAGCCACAAGGCAGAGGAGATGCATTCACCGCCAAACCGACAACCGCCGCAACCGAGAAGCGAGAACCGACAACCAACAACCGACATCGGTGCTCCGTGTATCTGGGGAAGATTAATGTGCGAGTTGCGTTCTGTTCTGTTCGGTTCGGTACTGTTCTGTTGTGGATGTGGATGTGGCTGTTGTGGCGCGTCTTGGCGACTTATGGAAATTCATCATTATCTGTGACTCTCCCTCGCACTCTCTCTTTCTCTCTCTCTCTCTCTCTAGTTCTCCTTAGCTGCATATTGCGCTGTTTAATGAGTTCTCAAGCGATGTTCAATTCAACTCATTAGCTGCATTTTCCTTCACTAGCCAAAAAGTGCAAATCTCCCTCCTTATCCTTCACTTTAGCTTCTTTTCGCATATATTAGCTGCGAAACTGTATGTGTTTGTATCTGTATCTGTGACGAGGGCTCGTGTGTGCGTATTTGTCATTGTCAACATTAGTGTAGAACACGGCAATGGCTCCTTCTTCTTGCTAGTTGCTTGTTGCAGCTGCCCAGGCTTTCACGCAGGTGATTAACATAAACGCCAAGTGTCATGTTTTGCACTTGCAGTTGGCTAACTGACTCCGAGCTAAGCTGGCAATAGCATCTATTGCCCTAACAAATTGTCGAAAGTGTATGAATTGAAATGACCAACAACCCTAGACTAAGCCATGGTTCCCTTTTCTCTTCCCTCCCTCTGCAAACAACTGAATCCCTAATCCAAGTCTTGGCACGCGTTGAGTCCCATAACAAACGCCAAAAACTTTCGAGGCCATAAATCACAGCGCTTGCCAAAACAAAACAAAAACCCGCCCGAAATCCTCGAACCGCAGCTAGGCAAACAAACAAACAAGCCAATGGAGGCGTGTGCAGAGGCGGGGGCGGACGGCTCGAGCAAACAGCGGACAGCGCCCAGCACCTTGATAAATTCAAAAGCACGCACTTTTGATTTAGGCAAATCCCCACTAAGATATAAGAACACGGATACTCACAAGTTGTTCGTATGTTGTATGTGTGCACTGAAAAAGAACAACGGAAGGCAACAAACAAATTTCCCACACTTGTTTTATAAATCAAGCTCTATTATTGTATAGTTATTTCGCTTTTGCAAAATTAATTGGATCTATCTTGGCGATTATCAAAGTTTCTTGCCGATTGTTTTTCCAAGTGTATGTGTATTATGGGTGGGCGCGGGTGTGGGCTACTATATCATGCATTGGCAGGCAGTGCTCCAGCCGGAAAGAAAGAAATCTCCATAATATATGCCGGAACATATTCCGCACACAAATTGCACAGCAAGCGTCCTAACCGGAGTCCGATGAAGGAGCTTGTAACGTCCTTGCTGCCGATGTTTCTGCTGCTGCTGTCAGCTTCCACGTATGTACTGCAGCAACGGCATATTATAATTCAAATTTATGCAGCCATAGAACCCTTTTCACACGCACTTTCTTATCGACACCATATATGATTAGGAACGAGACACATCAACGAATGGCAAATATAAAAAAAAAATTTTTGTTTTTCGCCATTTCTATTGCCATTCCCATTAAAATTGGTTAGTAGTGAGCAGGCAGGGCAAGAAGGAAACGGAAATGAAGCCAAACGGAACAAGCAAAACAAATTTACAAAATGAAAATCCCACACACACACACACAGACGAACACAATTAGATGTTAGTGGGGAGTTGGGTGACCAACAAAAAAAAACCCACACCGAGCCGAAAAGCAGGAGCAGCATCCCCAACGGTATTCGTTTGGCGATTTGCCTGTCACAGGGTTGCAGAATTCACCCACCTTCCTTCCCCACATGCCCCCTTCAGCCCATATGCGCTTTCCCATGGCAAATAGCTTCGCTGTCGCCGTCGATGCTTGTTTTATTTATTGCTTTTTTAACCCTTTTTTGGTTGATTTGCTTTCGCTGTCGTTCAGAGGTTTCCCTTTGCAGCAACCCTGCTTCCTCGTCTCAGAAATGCCCATTGATATTGAACTAACAGCAATGATAGCGCCACGCCTCCAAACACCGACTCCATCCATTGTTTCAGCCGTTTTACGATGGGCAAGTTTCACTTTTGCGTACTGCAAACTCAACGGTCGCTTAATGAACTGAACTCCATTCGAAATGCATCGATTTTCAGTCTATTTCAGAAGTTTTTCACTACCTGCAGCTTTTCGTTTATATTCTCTCTCTCTCGTTTTTGCTTTTAGTTAAATGAAAAGAAAGTACAATGCATTGAGTTGGATTTACATAAGTTTGTAATGGTTAAATGAAACCCAGATTAAACAAGTAAGAAGGCTCTAGTCGGGAAATCCCGACTAAACTATACCCTTAACCCGATACTTTACGCATACAGTCAGTGCTTGCAAGTATGTGTGAGTGTGTGTATGTATACGCGTATAGTGCATACCTTCTTAATTTCAATACTCCATATCTCTAGTGTTTCTCAACCGATTTCAATAAAATTTTCACAGATTGTCATTATTTAGTATAATCTTTCAAACTGCATCAAAAAGTTTTCTAAATTGAAGATTTTGTTGTTATCGATCACATGTGTATATCGGAAACGGGAAGAGTTATCGAAAATCTAAAACAAACTTGTACTGCCTAGGGATTAGGCGAGCTTATATACCAAAACTGGAGTCTCTAGCTCTTATAGTCTCTGAGATCGACGCGTTCATACATACGGACGGACGGACGGACAGACGGACAGACGGACATGGCTATATCGACTCGGCTGTTGATGCTGATCAAGAATATATATACTTTATGGGGTCGGAGATGCTTCCTTCTGCCTGTTACATACTTTTGCACAAATCCATTATACCCTTTTTACCCATTTTCAATGGGTTAAGGGTATAAAAAGAATAGTTGGAAATTGAGCTAACATTAATTGTTAAAAGTATACAGGAGGAGATGAATCAGTTGAATTGAAGTTCAATATAGTTTCTAAATTTTACTATGTTGAAGAAATAATTTTTTTTTTGTGGCATTTTGCTGTTATTAACGTATTAAAGTAAGGTTAAGCATATTTCAGTGCTGTGTGGTAAATACTATACAAATACTGTATACAAGGACTATCAGGTTTGTAAATGCATCTGTGGATCAAAGCGAAGTGAAGAGTTTATCGAAAAAATACATTTGTTTTTATTTGAAATATTCCAATTGAGTAGTTGGAATCAACAATATAACTTGATACCAACTAAATTTAATCTATACATTCATTAACGTTTGAGCTTAGTAAGTGCTCTTTTAAAGACTGATCCGAGCAACTTCATTACGTACAAAAATTTCAGAGATTTCGCTGTCGCTTAATTAAGATGGCATGTTGCAAGTAGTCGCTGTAGCTGATTTTGTTGTTGCCTTGCCAAAGTTTACAATTTGTTCATTAGTTATTATTTATTAAATGGCAGACCTGTTAAATTCGCCACCTAGCAGCGGTAGCCGGCTCTGTGCCCAACTAGAGGCAAGGTAACTTTTAGTGGATACACATTTCATTTGACATTTTTTGTTGTTGTTGTTTTTTAATTTATTTTTTTGGCACTTTATTAGAGATGATGTATGCTGCTGCTGCTGATAATAATAATGACGCTTATGATGATGATGACCTCATTGCCGCACACACACATACATAATTACATACAGACATATACATAGTGGGGATTATGTTGTTGCCCATGCAAAAAGCCAACGCTGACCAACTCGCCTCCATCGGACATCTGCCTCATCTTGGCTAATAATTTCAGTTTGTTGTTTGCTATTTTTTTTTTTCTCGCGCTTGCTGCATAATGACAAAAGTTTTCTGTTTCTGTTTGCTGTTTTTTTTTTTGTTGCTGTTAGTTGTTGCTGCTGCTGGCGCTCATCTGCTTTTGCTCGATGGTGGTCAGTATGCTCAGTTTTGTCCACTGGCCACTGGCGCGCTCACAACAACAGATGACAATCATTTAATTAGAAACTTTCCCATAGGCTCGGGCCAGTTTGTTGTTTTACTTCTTTGTTGCCTTTTTTGTGTGCTTTTTTTCATATATATTATGTTATTTTTTTGTCTATATATTCATAGTTTTGCGAGCTGTTAATTAACTTGTTTGAACAGGTGTGAAAAAGTTGTCAACGCCGTTGTTGGGCCTGTGGCTGGGGGCCCGGTAATTACAGTTGGCCAACTTTTCAGATGCTGCCCCAAAGCATCCCAGCATTGCCTTTTGTCTCTCATATTTGCATACAGCTGTAACAACAACAACAACAACAGCAACAAGAGCAACAACTGTTGGCTTTATGCATTCTGTAGTGACATTCATCAGACAAGGAGCCACTGCGTCGAGTGTTGCAACTTGCTTGACTAAGGCCTTGCAGAGAATTAAAAATTCCGATTGGAATTCCCCGATAAGTTGCCGCCGCAGAAACAATTAAATATCGCTGGCGTCGCAAGATGTCGCTGGCGTCTCTCTTGTCCAGCGACACGATTGGCATTTGTTATAGGCGCCTTGGTGCTCGCAAATGCGTAGCAATTGGCGCTACATTTGGCCACAAAACTGCAGCGGGCGCTACGTGACCGATCGCTATTCAAGATATGGGCGCAGGAAAGCGACAAGCCAGCCAGCCAGCCGTCTCCCGGCCCCAGACAAAAAGGCCCAGACCCAAGACCAAGTTGAAGACCAAAGCAAAGCACAAGACAACAGAAACGGGCACAAGACGAGGCAGCAAAAGACAATCCAATCCAAGAAACAAGACAACTCAAATTGTCAGGGCGCCTCGTTCGTTCAAGTCTCGGATTTGCAATTTGACTGATGATCGTGATTTCTCCGCTCCGTTTTCCACGACTATCGACTACTGACAGTGCTGAGCCTTTTCCATTGAATATAATCGCTTTGGTTCAAATGAATTCCGTTTCCCCTTTACCTACTTAGACATATTTTCCGATTATTAGTACTGATCAGTTGAAGGATACCTAAAGAAAATAATTTCGATCTGTGCTCAATTTCTTACTTTGTCGTTTCTCTCTTTGTTGCAGTACTCCTCTACACTGGAGCTAGTAACTACGATACATTTATTAAACTTGTGAATGTAATAAGATTTATTTTACACTGCTATGATCCAAGCAATCTTTTACATAAATATTATTTTTATACCCTGAACCCATTGAAAATGGGTAATAAGGGTATAATGGTTTTGTGCAAAAGTATGTAACAGGGAGAAGGAAGCATCTCCCACCCCATAAAGTATATATATTCTTGATCAGCATCAACAGCCGAGTCGATATAGCCATGTCCGTCTGTCCGTCCGTCCGTCCGTATGTATGAACGCGTCGATCTCAGAGACTATAAGAGCTAGAGACTCCAGACTTGGTACATAAGTTCGCCTAATCCCTAGGCGTTTGTTTTAAATTTTCGACAACTCTTCCCGTTTCCGATATACACATGCGATCGATAACAACAAAATCTTGAATTTGGAAAACTTTTTGATGCAGTTTGAAAGATTAGACTAAATAATGACAATCCGTGAAAATTTTATTGAAATCGGCTGAGAAACACTGGGTATAGTGTAGCGGGATTTCTCGACTACAGTCTTCTTACTTGTTAAATCTAATAGAGTTTATATATTTTTGATAATTAATATTTCACAGAATCTTTCGGCATTAAATTGGGAATATGCTTGGAATTTCCAAGCTAATTCGATGATGCAAATCGCCAATATATATAAATGTGGAGCTGTCGCCTGATCTTGAATCTTTTCCTGAGCGCGCTCCGAGAGTTCTCCGACATGATATCCAGTCCTGAGTGCAGCACCAATTTCCCGCTTAAGTTGTTTGTTAGTCGCAGTTTAGTCGCCAGCCAGGCATGCGATCGTTCATTAAGCGAACGCTTTGTATAAATTATGCTAATGATGCTTCAATTGATTCGTAATAAAAATCCAAAACGCTTCAGCAACAAAGATAAATATGCTCAAATCACGCACTTTGCAGCACAACCAGAAAGGAGCCAGATCTTGGGTCTTCCGTCGGCTCCGACTACGACTCCTGCATGTTGTCTTCTTCTACAGTCTGCCTGGCTGTCGTCGTTGCTGTTGTCAGCCTCTTCTACATGGCCTAAAGGCAGTTTGTGGTTGCTGTCGATGTTGTTGCTGTTGGTGATGCTGTAGCTGCAGCTGATTGCTTGGAGAGAATTGCATATGGCAAAGTAACCAACACAATAGTAACGCAAGCAACAACAACAGCAAAATTTACATAATTAGAAAGCTGCCACATATGCTGCCCGCCCCCACACCAACATCATCTTTTCACATGAGCAGCATTAGGAACTTGCAACCACCGCCAGACAAGTTCAAGTTTGCCATTTTGAACCCTTTCAACCAATTTGAAACGGGGAACGCGCACAAAACAGTTTTCCCGTTGCCCAGCTGCTGCAATTAATGCCACACAGCCGTGGCATGCTCCATTGGATTGAGAATGGTGCACGTATGTATTTCGTTTATACATATATGTACATATATATATCTGTATTTGTGTGTGTGTGTGTGTGTGCAAAATTGAGAAAACATGCCTAATTTCGTGTAATTGCTATTTGATTTATTACAATCTACAAAATTTGACTTTTGGCGCAGTCTGCGACGCCGACAAAGTCCCCAGTTGCTGTTGCTGTTGCTGCGGTTTCCTTCCTACTTGGGATTGGTAGTGGGATTCAACAGTCTGAGTAGTTTCTCTGTTGTATCGCTTGTATTTACTGTTAGACGTGCCTGGTGGCATTTTGGAGGAATTGCCACCCACCAGATGCTGATTGCTGCTGCTTGTTGCTGTTGCTGTTGCTGCCAGTCGCACAAATTTTCTAATGAGTAATTTGCGAATGAAACTGAACTGCCTTGTTAATGATGTGCGTACTGGGAGGTAGCTCAGCTAGATTGAATGAGAGCGAGAGGGAGAAAGAAAGAGAAAAAACAAATAGAGAGAGCATTGGGATGCGTGATAAGACAGACTGCTAGACAGCTGCGAGCATTATACGATATGCAAGCTGTCAAGGAAAGCAACCAAATATCTAATGATTTGGTCTTCAACTCCATATAAAAGCTAAGATTTGATTCAAAGCTCCAATGCACACATAGCCATCATAAATTATTCAATTTTAAATCAGTGGATCAATCCATTCCAAACGCATCTATTTTTACCATCAGAAACTTGGCTCATAAAAGTTTTGCACCAATTCACACAATATATCTTATTAATCATGGCCAAGCTCTGAAAAGTATATTTGAGCTAAGCTAAGAGAAATACGTACAGTTTTGGTGATAATACCCATTTATTATCAAAAGTTTGATGGCCTTAGTGAATATGAAATGAAAGTCAAAGTTTACATAAAACAATTACTTGCAGTTTGCTGATTACTTAAAACAATTTACACACTTTTATATTTGCGCCTATTGAGGCACAGTCTTAAATGCACGTCATTAGAATTCACATCACAGAATGCTCTTTAAATAATTATGAAGATTGACCAAGTGGCAATTGTCAGCTGAGTTTACACGCACAATAAGCGAGTCTATTTACACGTGCATTGGTACTTACATAATTATGTAAGCCACCCAGACCACGCACCTTACTGAAGCCTTTTCACGTTGCAAGGTCCCCAGTGCCAACTATGCCCACTATCCCCACTCCTTACTCAGTTGACGGCCTTTGAGCAGGCTCTTTGCAGCTCATGTCAGACGGCTTTTTGCGTTGACAATTTTCCCTGTGTGATGTGCTCAAGATTGATGGGCCGCAATTATCGCCAGTTGAGTAATTTATATGAATACCCAAAATGGGCGTGTCGCACATGTGACAATGCGCGAACGCACACATACACTACTTTATGTGTGTGTGAGTTTGTATGTGTGTAAATTCAATTAAAATGAAGTGCAATGCAATATTTTATGCAGTAATTGGAATTAAAATTCAAAACTAAGTAAAATATCGATTTACAAAGGGTGAAAGGACTACAAAGAAGGAACGGAGCACACACACACACACAAACACAGCAAGGTGGCAATAACACAAATTACACAACATATGGTGCCAATGATGTCGTCGTTGTCCTTTTTGGTGGCAACAACAAAAGCCAAGCCCAAGTTGAAGTCAAAGCCATATAGCACTTGTACCAACCGTTATTCCGTATGTGTGAGCGTGTGGGGGTATATGTAGTAAATGTGTGTAAGTTTATATTTGTGAGTGTGGCACAATCCTTTTTGGCTGCCTGTCAGTGATTTTAATGCCTTTATTTCGCTCTCTCGCTAGCAAGTAAATATCCTTTAGCTGCTTGGGTTTCCTTTTTACTCGATGTGTTTTTTTTTTACTTTCGACAAGCTTTTTACTTTTTTAATCTCAGGTGACGCCGCCTGGGTGTCGTAAATCACGCCACCCTTTAGCCCTTCGCAACCCTCTCGACGTCTTGACTTTATCGAGAAGGGGTTGCCAAGTGTGTGTGTGTTTGTGTGAGTGTGTGCGATAATTGAGTTGTGAATGTGCTTTACAATACTCGTCGTATTTATATTCTTTGGCGCTTCTCTTCCTCCTTCCCATAGAAATTGATATGCCGCTCGAATTATCGCATTATGCATTTGTGATAAAGAAAATAATGGAAATAATAGCAAGCAGCAACCCAAGAGGGAGTGAGGCAACTCCATGCTAATTCTTAAGTATATTTATGTATTTCGTGTATTTTGAAGACACCCGCTGAGGCAGGCTGCTTGGTTGCCCTTAGGCCCGTTTCCATTAGTTAAATTTCACTTTGCCACTTTTGGCCCAAATAAAGAATTATAAAATGTCTTAATGGTCGCATAACAATTTCAACAATGGAACCCGCCGCCGAGAGAAGAAGCGACACTAATCGCCAAACAAAATGAAATTTATACAAAGTTTCCTTCCCATTTTTTGGCTTTTGTCTTTCGAGATGCCTGCCTGACAAAGGCCAGATAGCTTCAGTGGCTTTGCTTGGTTTTTGTGGTGCCTTGCCAGCGGAAAGTGTTAAACATGTCAGGGAATTTGTTTATTGGGCTTTTCTGGCCCACTCTAAAGGGTAGGAGTTTGAGGGATGGGGGTACATTGGCATGGGCATCTGTTTGCTTTGCCAAAAAACGGCAGCAAGCAAATTTTAATTACTAGTGCTGCAAATTTAATTAAAATTTAACAGAAACTGCTTCAGTTTCAAGCCGCCAGGTGGCGGTATATTTCTTACGCTATTTCGTAGCCGCTACGCTAATTTTTAATTAGCTGAAATTGCATAAATTGCTGTCAGTCTCCTCCCCAACCGACAACACACAGCACGGAGAACCCTAACCAAGCCAATCGCTAAAAGTCATCCTCAACGAAGAACCACCGGCTAAAAATACATTTCAAAATGGCGGCCGACAAGCGCAATTACAATTAGCGTTGCATACTTTTCCGCTGCGTACATAACCTCAAAAGTGCCGCTGGCAAATGTCATTAAATAAAACTTAATTGACAATTTGAAAAGCCCACTACGAAGGAGGCGGTGAGCGGGGGCAGGAACACTGCAACAGTCAATTAAGTGTACCCGTAACGTACAACAAATAAAGAATAAACAACAGCAACAACAATCGTTTGACTTTTGCATTTATTTGCGAAAATTTCAACAAAACGGCACAAATTAAAAACTGAATCGGCAATAATTTAGCACTTCTCGGCATTTATTGCACATATAAATACATACACATGTATAAATGTATTCAATGGTTGGGGGTTCGCGCAGCCGTATGGTGGGGAACACAATTGGCATGCAAACAAAATGGCGTTTTAACGCTAACTGACAGCTCAAGTTAAAAATGTCTGCTTATCAAATTGGGAATTATTTAAATATGCGTTGCTAATTAGGCAGCAAACAAATTCGTTTATTGAACACTGTGTGCACAATGCCGCATATGAAAGTCGCTTAGTTCTGAGATAAAGAAAGAGTAAAGCCGTTAAATTTGCAATTTATAAAGGCTATGTGAAAAAAATATTATTATATTTTATTGATCAGAGTAATAATCAATTAAAGTGTGTATTTTTAAGTGTTCTCATATTATTCCTCCGAGATTAATTTATTTAAAAAGACTTTGATAAATATAATTCAAGTAAGTTGTGGTAAAATAAAAAAATATTTAAATAAAAAATAATAACTTAGTATATAAATGGAAAAAACTAATAAAGATGATAACAACAACCCTGGCGAGCAAATTAAACACATTAAATATTTTCTAGTAATTACTTTAAATATGAAAATTGATTTACTTGAAGGGCATATATCAACTTTTTGACACTCTACGAACTTGTTTCCCAAAAGTAGAGCATTTGTCATACGACTATTTAGAATATTTTTGCATGAAATTAGCTGTTGACCAATTTTATTCCTAACCGCTGCGATCCAATTGGACTGCTTGTTGCCAATTGTGGACTGCTCGAAATGTCAATTTAGTTTCAGGATATACGCTAGAGTTTAATTATGCAAACAGCGGCAGTGGAAGAAACGAAAAATAAAAATTAATGAAAAATTGGCATGCACAACCAGAAATGATATACAACTAATTTATTTTCAATTTTCGGCAAATCATGTGCGCTATTAAAATTTAGTTTAGTTGTTGCATGTCACGCACACTAACAGACTGGCTAACTAACAGACTTTACGCGCTTCCCGCCTCCCCCCTTTACTTACAGTATTATTTGGTTCTCATTTGAGAGTGCAGTAAATGTGGCATGAAATTTGCGCAGGACACAACGCTACGACTGCAGATTGTGTGGCCAAAAATTTCAGCCTGGACTCCCGCAGTTCTCATGCGGTATTCTCGTGTGGTGGCTGCCAGGGCAACTACGTGGTTGGGGGCTTTGCGGTGGCTTTTTATTTTTGCATTAACAGCAACAAACACGACAATGAAATGACAACTGAAATGTCCGATTATACGCAACACACACACACACACAGACACACATACTTAACGAAACAGGCGCAATACGCAAATAATAATACAATATTATTTTATTTTTAAGAGTTGGTTCGAGGGGCCGGTGGGGTGAGGGGGTTTGATATTCATTGCGCTGACCGGCGGCCATTGTCGGACGGATGTTAACTTCCACTTAAATGGCTTCGTTTCCGCTTGTCGTTTATTTGGCTTTTTAATATAATGTACATAATTTTTCAATTTTTATTTACGCATATATTTCTCTCTCTCTCTCTGTGTGTGTGTATGCATTTCATTTGCAGTTGGCAGGCAGTTGTTGCACATTATCGGCCAGCTCCAAATAATAATAATAATAATAGCAATAATGCATAATAAGAGTGGTTTTTACTCTGAAAATAACCAAAGCCATCCAAACCAAAGTGCAGCTCGATGTCCACACAAATCAGACGTCAGCAATTTTTCCACATTTCGCATCTTTTTCTGCTTAATTTTGCAATTTTTGCCACAAAGCGCATCTCGATTTCACTGCCACTGCCACTGCCATGCCCCAGCCTCAATCTACAAGCCTTTCTCTCCTCACATCTCATCGCTCTCTCTCTCTCTCTTTTTCTGTGTCCAAAAATCTGTCTGTCCTTTCCGTCTGAATATCTCTCGTCCGTTCGTCTGTCATTTCATCTGCAGCTGTGTGCGTAAATATATGACTTTCATGCAGATATACACACTTGCTCACACACACTGGCACACACATTGGGGTATTCTGCATTGTTTATGAATTTCATGGCATGGCATCCCCTCGTGACAGCAGCCATTGCCACAGCTGTGTGCTCTTCAATTAAATATGAAAATTTGTCAATTATTTTGTGCAACATGCGACAATTGTTAAATTTTTAATTATTTCGGTAGGCATTTTTCAGCGAATTAAGTTTTACATACACAATATCATTTGTTCAGTTGTACAAATACCTTAATGACACCAAATGCTTTTAATACCCTGTGCTCATTAATGGGTATAATGATTTAGCGCAAAAGTATTGTATAGGCATCAGACCCCAAATGGTCTGCAGACATATCTGCTGTGGGAAAGGACACGCTTCAGCATGATGAACAATTCGGGACTTTATTTGCAACAAGAACAATATAATTTAGAGCTTTGCTCAATAACTTATTAAGCCAAAAATTGATTGCAAGCGCTTCTTAAAAAAAAAATATTTTTGTCTTAATAAGACTAAGAAAAAACAAGTAAGAAGGCTCTAGTCGAGAAATTCCGACTAGACTATACCCTTAACCCTATAATTTACGCATACAGTCAGTGCTTGCCAGTATGTGTGAGTGTGTGTATGTATACGCGTATAGTGCATACTTTCTTAATTTAAATACTCCATATCTCCAGTGTTTCTCAACCGATTTCAATAAAATTTTCACAGATTGTCATTATTTAGTCTAATCAAACTGCATCAAAAAATTTACCAAATTGAAGATTTTGTTGTTATCGATCACATGTGTATATCGGAAACGGGAAGAGTTATCGAAAATTGAAAACAAACTTGTACTGCCTAGGGATTAGGCGAGCTTATGTCCCAAATCTGGAGTCTCTAGCTCATATAGTCTCTGAGATCGACGCGTTCATACATACGGACGGACGGACAGACGGACATGGCTATATCGACTCGGCTGTTGATGCTGATCAAGAATATATATACTTTATGGGATCGGAGATGCTTCCTTTTCCCTGTTACATATTTTTGCACAAAACCATTATACCCTTTTTACCCATTTTCAATGGGTTAAGGGTATAATAACAGTAACTTTGATTTGATTGTAAGGCTTTGCACCCCAAACTGAGTATATAAATTAGGTAAAGCTTAATCGGGCACTAGATGAATTTCAAACTTTATATCCGCTATATAAAAATATTTAGTAATATTTATTAAGTAATTAATTTATCTTCTTACGAGTTTAGAGTGGTTTTTTCTTTTTTTGTAATTTTAAAACATTTTTATTAATGTCTATTGAAATGTAATTTGTAAAAAAAAATGTATTTAATAAATTTATAAATTTACTATTATTTTATTTAGGGTAATACCTTGAGCAATACTTTGATAAAAACTGCATTCAGTTAAAAAAAAAACTATAAACAAGTAAGGCTCTACTCGAGAAATCCCGATAGGCTATACCCTGAATGGTTTCCGCGTACTTCTTGCAAGTATAGTGTTCAGGGTAACCAGGAGTTATTATGTTTTAATCTAGTTTTCTCGACCAGAGCCATCTTACTTGTTATTTTTAGACATAGTGTGTTTATACCCTTAACCCATTGAAAATGGGTTACTGACTGTATGCGTAAATTATAGGGTTAAGGGTATAGTCTAGTTGGGATTTCTCGACTAGAGCCTTCTTACTTGTTTTTCTTTGCTCAATATTTTATCTTGAAATATGAACAGATCAGAATGTTCTCTCAGTAAATATAAATTTTGTAAATAATATTTATGTTTTTGTCTTACAAAAACTAAGGTTCGATTGTTTTCCAGTCTTTACTATGAGTAAGTTTGCACTGTTTGTTTTTATAATTTATACGGTTAAGTTTTGAATGTGTTCTTTCGTTCTAAAAGGTTTTAAATTAAGGCATTATTAGTCTCGTCGACTAATCACTCAAAGGATTGAGCTTGTCCTATTGGAATACTGACCACCGGTGACAGTACTGTCCATATCCGCACAGTTGCCCTTGTCATCAGAAGATTCTCGACTTGCCACTTTTTGCCCTAAGTCGTCAGCTGAATTTTGATCATCATTGTAATCCTCGTGTATCTTTTCCTCGTGGCACGGTACTTGCTGCCACATCACCATCAGCCAGGTCCTCTACGACGTACACATCATTATCGAGCGACCATGAGGTCCCCCAGACGTCACGTAAGATCGAGAAATTACATCAATTGAATACAACACGTATATAAATTATTAGTAAAATAAGAGCAACATATATATCCATGTATAACCATTCAAAAAAAAAAAAGAGTTTAATGTAATTTGCCCTTAAGTATATCCAAATACCTCTGCGTTTTACATAGACATATTCATGTATATAACCTATAAATGTTTTCAGGCTTGCATTCAAGCGCCCACGCCTACCGTGGCGCCATTACCCATCGTCATCGCCATGGTAGCCAAGCACACATGTATGTGTATACATACACACTTCTGCCCCACACACACTCAAAAGTTTTTTGGAACTGTAGTTGTTGTTGCTGGTGTTGGTTTTGCGGGTGCAACTTGTGGCCGTAATAATTTCTGCAGTCATATCTGCATGTGGCGACATTGAGGCCGCGACGTGCCTAAAAAGAAATTGCGGTTTGCTTTTTGCATTTGCTGCACTGTCGCTTGACATGCGCTCCCCTTGTTGCAGTTTCTGCAACAGTGTGTGATTGTGTGTGGCATTTAACACTATCAAAAGTCAAAAGTGCGTATTGTGTGTACCATACTGCACTTAGGATAGGAGGCGGCGTCCCTTTCCCCGTTCCACTGCTCAACTCTTAACTCAAAAATGTTTGCATGTTGCGTGCCAAGCAAACATTTGGTGTGTGGTTCTGCTAAGGGAGTACGGGTGGTGGGGTAGCAGGAGGAGGGGCATTTGCATGCGAGATTGGGTGTGCGCATGTCCAACTTGGCATTGGCGTTGGTGTTGCAGTTGCTGTTGATGTTGTTGTTGTTGTTAGTGTTGGACATGGCGACATTGTTGGCCATTTGCCTCCATGCAGCTGAACAGCAGCTGCCTTTTGCGATTGGCTGCTTGAGCTTGCCCTTTTGGCCATTTTCGTGTGTGCATGTTGATAAGCCAAAATGCAATGCGAAAGTTCACCCAAAACGGGCCAAGCCTTCCATACCCCCGTCCTTGACAAGCTCTTTGCATTCCCCAGTTGCCATTTGGAATGGCATTCCTTGTTGCCCGCTCGCCTTTTCTGTGACATTCAATCACAAAATGGCGTTTTCTTGTCAACGTCTGCCACAGCAGCAGTTACCCGAAGCATGTAACGCCCACGTACTTGCTCTTGCCCCTTGTTCCATGTCCCGGGTACCGTGTCCAATGTCGACGTCGACGTCACAACAAACAACAATAAGTCAAATGAACAAACAATAATATAAAAACGGAGCGACGGTTTCAGTTAATCTAACGCATGAGGAAGCAAATATTACACTTGCCCAGAAAATGATAATGTGCCAAAACAGAGTACTTCATAACCCTAAGTATGAATTTGTATATAAGTTGCAAGGTAACTTTAGATGTTTTCGTTGATTCAAGCAATCTTTATTATTTTATTTATTTTGAAGCTCAGACACTCTCAGAGATTGTAAAATTATTTATTAAAATTGACTCATAAATGAATTAGTTTTCGAAAGAAACCGAAATGCTTTTTACTTAATTACGTACTTGTCTTAAAATATCTTAAAATCTGTCATATACATTCAAAGATTTTCAACCTCTCAATAGTTTTACGATACGAGTAGGTAAACATGTTGAGACTTTGATTAGCAAATGATTAAAAAAAGAAAATAATATATGAGGAACTAAAGAGGCGTTATGTGCCCCCTTCGCTCCGCCCACAGCAAAGTTAACCAAGCCAAATATTCGTGGCGACTCTTGCTAGCTGCTGCTCGTAAAAATGCGGAATGTCCAAGAAATGTCAAATAATTTTAGCAACGATATAAACCCATTTCATGTTTACGACAAACGTTCTGGGGCAAAGTGAGAGAGAGAGAATATACAATGGCAATGGCAACACTGGAAAATTTGCATGTGCCTCGTCTCCCATGTCCCCCACCCCGAGTGCCACCTATACTTCTAGCTGCATATGCGCATGTGGAGGCGTTGCTGGGCTTCACTTTGGGACCCGATGTTGGTTCTCTGCTGTTTTCTAATGTCCCGTCATGTACTTTATGAGATGTCGAGCGCTAGCGCTTTGCCAAAGATGGTTGGCTCTGTTTTGGCCAGCGGCAGCAAAGGCGGCGGCCGTGCGCGTTATCGTGTCAAAATGAAGGGACAAACGACAACAACAACAACGACTGCGACAAGAATGAAACGAGGCAAATGCCACCAGAGAAACAGAACCAGGGCTGGGGCATAGAGCCTCATTTGGCTTGGTCAACTGTCGTTGTCGCTATTTCGGTTTCTGTTTATGTGCCTCTTCCTCCGCCCAGTCAATGCACTTAGAAAAACTGGTATTGTTTTCTCGAACACAAAAGGTAACTCACCTGAACTATGTATTAAATATGTTGACTAGTTACCTGGGACTTAATTCCAAATTTTAAGAATAATTATGTGTAAATAAAACAATGGACCTTAGCATAGGTCAAATTTGTTTTTGAAGTGTATATTTGCCTCTGTTTCTAGCCTTTGATTGTTAGTTTTTGGCGACGACCTCTCGTTTCTCGTAGGCCCGGCTCTGGCACTTTGCGCTTTGCCTGACATGGGCACAAGTGCAGCTTTTGGCTACTACTTGCTTGATAAACTGGTGAACTGGAGGATTGGCGGCGGCCATGGGGGAAAGGTTGCCGTCAGTTGGCCGAGCCCAGTCGCATTAGCTTAATTTGTGTGGGAGGCGTCATTAGAGGATGCAGACGAGTCGCTTTGTAATCAAAAGGCATTGGACAACAGCGGGACTGTAGGCAGCTCACAGCCAGCAACAGTGAAAGATAATGCGAAACCCTGGCCCAAATGCCAGTCAATGTCCAGCATGCAAGGTCCATAAAATGCAACTTGAAAGAGAATTAGAGCCTTCAAGTATAAGCTCTAGATGACTGTACTTGCACACAACCCGTAAGCGCGCAGACTCTACAAAGCTTTGAGAACAACTATGATGCAATGACTAATGTAGTCTTCAATTTAGAACAAAACTACTAAAATTCGTTTTAATTTTTCAATTTATTCGCAATAAAGTTTACATTTAATGCATATGCAAAAAAACACGATTTAACTGCAGTTTTATTTATTGAAACTATTTGAAGGGTTCGTATTTTTAAAAAAAAAAGATATATGTATATATATATATATATATCTCAGTCTAATATATAATTTTATTGTCAGAGAATTGTTATTATTATTACTCGAATATTTTTTGTACATGTTAATATATAGAAAAGAGTTTCACTTAAATTTTGCGCTTATTCTCTACCGCAATTTCATTTTTTCTACCACACAGGCCATCGACGCAACCCAAATCGTTTTATGCATATACAATCTAAATCCTCACACTTTCACATATGTATATATTCACATACAATTTTGTATATTTTGCCGACTGATTTATGCATGAGATAAAACAAACTTTGTAGACATCCAAGGCGAAGAAGCAGCAGCGACAACAATTTCCATGAGAAGAAACGGACAAAAAAAAATTGTTTATTAAAGCTCACAAAATATGCATAATATTTGATAATGCTTTCAGCGACATATCATTGTTGTTATTGTTGTTGTTGATTTGTTGCTACTGTTACTGTTGTTGCTGGTGCTATTTGTGCCAGGACTTTCAGCACGTCTACGCACCAGCAAATTTACTTTTTGGCCCCGCGGCACGAGCCAGCCAAAGATCTTATCCAAGGCGCCATATGAGCATAAATT
This sequence comes from Scaptomyza reducta, assembly GCA_035044485.1. NCBI lineage: Eukaryota > Metazoa > Arthropoda > Insecta > Diptera > Drosophilidae > Scaptomyza > Scaptomyza reducta. Next base: position 3,092,602 of record JAWNNV010001315.1, on the reverse strand, counting down.
TCGTTTTCGACGTCACAAGAGCAACCAAAATACAAAAAGGTCACGAGCAATATGTAGCATGTGCTTGGTTCCAATCCCTCCCCCACCCTATTAACTTAAGTGAAAATATATAAGCGGCTAAATAAGTAAAAACTTTGAGTAAACTTTTCTTTTTGCCAAAAACTGGCTATTTGTCAAAAATCGAACTTCTAAAACTGATTGTTCAATATGATTGAAAATATATTGATCTAAGGTTACAGCCGTTACAGGGTAAATTTGAAACTATTATAGTATTTTGCTAAGTGCAGCCAGTGAACGCCTTACAAGGCCTTGAAGATGTTTGGCACCAAGATGAAATGCGGTTGCAGCGAGCTTAAAACGGCAGCAGAACTATTAAAATAGCCGTCTTGCCAATTGGCTTTGGTTGGTCGGTCGAGTAGGGGCGTGGCATATTGTGGCAGTTGCTGCAAGCAATTACAAGACGATACTACAATTATTTCTAAGCCTTGCTATTACGGCCAATAACTGGAAGCTGGAAAGTTTTGCTCGTCGTAGCAATTAATACCGAAAAATTACACACTTCCACTGAGACGAAGACGCGTGAGCCGCAGGCGAAAGATTTGAAGTGCCTGCTGGTTAGTTGCTTGTTTAATCGCTGATTTCCTGCCGGACCCGGCACAAAACTCTATGGGCAACGAGACGGGGCAAAGTAGAGTCAGACGTCAGGCGGGACCAAGTTCTTGGGCGTCCGTTTCCGTTTGCACTTGAGTGATTTTGTTTGCGAATTGGATTTTTGGGTTCCTGTGGGTGGGCTTACACTTTCTTTTGTTTCTGCGCAGTCGAACAAGCTCATAAATAAATTTACCAAACAAATAAATTCCATGCTCATGGCTCGTTTCATAATCAAGAACGCGTTGTCTTTATCGCCGCTAAGTATCAGCCAGATAGCCAAGAAAGTTTGCCCCATTTGGGATTGATGCCTTTTTGGGCCGCCTTTTGTTTTCACCGTGGCACACGCTCACCTCCCTTCGGCTCATTCTCTGGCTCTCCCCGATCCAGTGAAGCGTCAAGGTGTACCAATTTGCAGCGCATGCTTCACTGCGCCTAATAAGTAAGTAAGTTTCGCCAACCTCAATGGCAAACAAAGGCCCACCAAAAGAGAAAAGTTCTTTTATTTTGTTTTTTATTCGGGGCTGCTCCAAAAGTTGTCAGGCCAAATGAATAAATTTTAGTTGGCATCGCTTGCTCGACGAGGGCGATGCTTTTGATTTCCAACTTGTCGCCTGATTGTCACACGTAAACAAAGCTTCAAATTTAAAGGTGCAATCAGGATGGGGTGGGGAAGAGGGGAAGCTGGTCAAGTCAACCCCCAGCACCGAACTACGAACCCCGATCCGGAGGATAGCTCTTGGCTGGCCGTGCTCAGCAGCGTGCAAATGATTAATGGACGCTTAGACAAATGGAAATTGTATGAATTACATTAAAGTGTAGTTAGTTCGAATTTGGAATGTTTGGTAAAAGGGGAAAACTGTTCAGCCAATGGCAAAAAAGACAACTTTTAAATTGCTTCAAATATCAAAAGTCTCTGTGGTATGTTTTCTTACGCGTCACAACATTGTGTTATTTTTCAAATCGAACGAATATATCTGTTTGATTGTATTAAAGAATAAATTTATTCGATTAATGAAATATTTTAACAAAATATTGCAAACATTACTAGCAACGACTCCTAACACTAATAGTATCTAATAATTGACTTGCTTCAAAATTTGTATATTTGTACGTCGATTTTGATTATTTTGTGTTATCTAACTCGATGTTTACTTGGTCAATTTCTTTTTCATTTGAGGTACTTTGTAATGTTGTATTTTTCTTCTGGCTCATAGCTGGGAACAAAATGTAAGAAGTTAGAAAGAAACACAACTCATACTTCTGGCTAATAATATTCCATTGGAACTTTCTCAGCGCTTCAACGATAAGCCAACTAATTTCAGGTCTGTGAAAATGTTCATCCCTTCTACATTTTGTTAGTTTTCAAATTTGGACAAGTAAAATTGCAGTCAAATGTAAAAAGAAAAGATGGGACCCAAGCGAAAATTTATGATTTATGAGCGAAACAATTACGCCGAGACCGCAAAGATGTTGCAGGCATTAGACGAGCGAGCGAAAGGGGCACAAAACGGAGCTCAACTGCAACGAAAATTAAAGTCGTGGCTGGCAGCCCCCTTTAGCTTTAATTTCCGATTAAACTGAAGGAAAAAGCTAAGTGGGGGCAACAACAAAAAACGACAGCAACAACAATAACGACAACTTATACAAAACTCTGCCACACAAACCAAAACCAAAAAATAAAAAAAGAGCAGAACAAACTGTAACAACATAAGAAATTGGCAGCAAACAAGCCAAATGCAAGTGGACTGAAAGACGAACAGACGGACGAATAAGCTGAACGGCCATTGCAATGGTGTATCATATAATAATAAGAACAGCAACAACAAAAACAAAATTATTACAAAAGGCAGGCCATGCTAAAGTCAGGCAAGCAACTTAACTGGTTCCGTGTCCGGGGCCAAGAACCAACAACTATGCCAACAACAACAACAGCAGCAACAACAAAATCTGCCCGCCACTCGCACTCGCATCATTTTGGAAAATCTACCTTGAAGGTAATTATAGTAATTACTTCACGAATCGCAAGTAGTGAACGCTGCTGCTGCTGCTGTTAGTGGTGGTGCTAGTGGTGCTCTTGGTGGTTGGTGGTGCTGTTGTTGCTGTCGCTGACGACGTGCGACCGCCTAAAAACATCAACAGTTGCCGGGCAGACACCGCGAATTGCAGCGCAAGTTGAGGGTCCAACTATAGCTTCAGCTCAAAATCCAGCTGACCAACAGGCGAGTTTTGGGCTGGCGAAACTCATTGATACCCATTGCTGCGGGCTGGCCTCCGACTCAACAGGCAGTCATGGCTGCTACACTCACAAAAAAAATATTAACTGACAACTAAATAGTTATAAATTCAATTACTAATATCCTTCTTGTTAAAGTTATTAAGAGTTAACACATTACATTTCAAAATTTTAGTGAAATGATTTTTTCTGAGTGTAGTGTTGTTATTATTGTTGATTTTTTTTTTGGAGCTGGTTGCTAGTTGCAACTCGCTTATCTGCAGGCACCGCGGGCATTACTTTGGCCCATGCTTCGGACTCAGCTTCAACATCAGCTCTAGTCTCAGTCTCCGTCTGAGCTTATGCGTGATCCAAAGTCGAAGAAGGAGCCTGTTTTTTTGTTTTCTGCGCGTGCTTCTTTCGGTCGCAATCGGATTGGATTTAGTTTAGCCCTTGATTAGTTTTGCGCTGCGGCTGAGCATACCGCCAAGTTGCTCTTATTATTATATAAAAGTAGTTTTGTTTTCATCTTATTTTTTTTTTTTAGTCATTCTTTCCTTTCTTTCTTATTGGCTGAATGGTTTGTTGGTTGTCTTTTGGCAAGGGATTGCAGCCGGGCAAGACTAATTTTCTTGCACACGAAGCAATTTGAATTCGCAGCGCGGGCGCAGAGAGATATACTAAGGAATGTGTTGTTGCTTGTGGCGGGCGCTTGTTGTCGATTTGTTGTTGTTAATGCTGCTGCTGCTGCAGAAATTGCTCTGAACTTTGTTGCACTTTGGAAATTTGCAGTTTCAGATCACGATGTAATTTCAGAAATTGCCATGTTGGATATTCGCAAGTTGGTATGTTGCGCGTATTGGCTGTGATCTTGTTGTTGTTGTTCCAGTAACTATTGCTGTTGCTGTTGTTACAATGCACCTAATTTGTCACCGGCTGCAAACATGAAATTACAAAGACTTTTCTTTTGTCCTAGCTTATGCCTCCTTCCTAAAAGGAGTCATGACTTCCTCGTTTTGTCGTCGCAAACTGCCATAATTAAGGCTTTTAGGGCTTCGGTCGTTTGCCGTCGCCACCGTTCTCATTGATAAATTCTAATTGTTAAATTTAATAGCCATATCGATTGCTCCTTGGCACAACTGGAACTGCTCAACTGCAACGCGTTCCCATTCGAATTCATTGGTACAAATGGCATTCTTAATGATGCTCCGGTTACCAATGTACCAGTGTACCACATTTCGGATCGTGGCACGGCGCCCGCTTTCTGTTCCTTTGTCGGCATCCGCTTTGCTCACCTAAGAGTTGTCGCAGTAGCCGGCAAAGAAGAAGAAAAAAGAACAACAACACCAATAGCACTCTGTAGACTGCAACCAACATCAGTTTTCCCAAAGCATTATAACCGATTTTTATTGCTTGCCATATATTTCATCTTATTGAGTCGTTGGCCGACCCTCTGCAATGGAGTTTCTTATTATTGCGAATGATGACAAGTGCACCGGTTACTCACTGTGAGAACCAACCGGGAAATAATGCTAAAGCAACTAAAACAATAAGCTACTTTAATACCTGATAAATATATCGTATTTAATTAAAACAATAATAGAATTTCACAAAACAATTTTTTCTGATTACAGCAATAATAAATAGAGTATCTAACATACATATTTACATTCTCTGAACTCATTAAAAATGGGTAAAAAGATATAATGGTCTTGTGCTACAGTATGTAACAGGCAGAAAGAAGCATCTCCCACCCCATAAAGTATATATATTCTTGATCAGCATCAACAGCCGAGTCGATATAGCCATGTCCGTCTGTCCGTCCGTCCGTCCGTATGTATGAACACGTCGATCTCAGAGACTATAAAAGCTAGAGACTCCAGATTTGGTACATAAGCTCGCCTAATCCCTAGGCAGTACAAGTTTGTTTTAAATTTTCGATAACTCTTCCCGTTTCCGATATACACATGTGATCGATAACAAAAAAATCTTGAATTTGGAAAACTTTTTGATGCAGTTTCAAAGATTAGACTAAATAATGACAATCTGTTTAATTTTATTGAAATCAGTTGAGAAACACTAGAGTTATGGAGTATTGAAGTTAAGAATGTATGCAGTATACGCGTATACACACATATTTGCAAGCACTGACTGTATGCGTAAAGTATATGGTTCAGGGTATAGTCTAGTCGGGATTTCTCGACTAGTGCCTTCTTACTTGTTACCCCTTAACCCATTGAAAATGGGTAAAAAGGGTATAATGGTTTTGTGCAAAAGTATGTAACAGGCAGAAGGAAGCATCTCCGACCCAATAAAGTATATATATTCTTGATCAGCATCAACAGCCGAGTCGATATAGCCATGTCCGTCTGTCCGTCCGTCCGTCCGTCCGTCCGTCCGTCTGTCCGTCTGTCCGTCTGTCCGTCCGTATGTATGAACGCGTCGATCTCACAGACTATAAGAGCTAGAGACTCCAGATTTGGTACATAAGCTCGCCTAATCCCTAGGCAGTACAAGTTTGTTTTAAATTTTCGATAACTCTTCCCCTTTCCGATATATACATGTGTCCGATAACAACAAAATCTTCAATTTGAAAAACTTTTTGATGCAGTTTCAAAGATTAGACTAAATAATGACAATCTGTTTAATTTTATTGAAATCGGTTGAGAAACACCGGAGATATGGAGTATTGAAATTAAGAAGGTATGCACTATACGCGTATACATACACACACTCACACATGCTTGCAAGCACTGACTGTATGCGTAAAGTATAGGGTTAAGGGTACAGTCTAGTCGGGATTTCTCGACTAGAGCCTTCTTACTTGTTTTTTTTGTGCTCTATTACCAATTGGTGGCTAATGTCAGTTCCACAAATATATTTAGGGGTAATGATTAAAGTTAAAGGGGTAACAGTTAAAAACATCATATGAAATAATGATAATGTGTGAAATTCTTATTTAAATCGGTTGAGAAACACCGGAGATATGGAACATTGAAGTTAAATCAAGTATGAAGTATGCGCGTACACACACATACTTGCAAGCACTGAGTGTACACGTAAAGTATAGGGTTCAGCATATCGTATAGTCCTGATTTCTCCACTAGAGCCTTCTTTCTTGTTATACCCTTAACCCATTGAAAATGGGTAAAAAGGGTATAATGGATTTGTGCAAAAGTATGTAACAGGGAGAAGGAAGCATCTCCGACCCCATAAAGTATATATATTCTTGATCAGCATCAACAGCCGAGTCGATATAGCCATGTCCGTCTGTCCGTCCGTCCGTCTGTCCGTCTGTCCGTCCGTATGTATGAACGCGTCGATCTCACAGACTATAAGAGCTAGAGACTCCAGATTTGGTACATAAGCTCGCCTAATCCCTAGGCAGTACAAGTTTGTTTTAAATTTTCGATAACTCTTCCCCTTTCCGATATATACATGTGTCCGATAACAACAAAATCTTCAATTTGAAAAACTTTTTGATGCAGTTTCAAAGATTAGACTAAATAATGACAATCTGTTTAATTTTATTGAAATCGGTTGAGAAACACCGGAGATATGGAGTATAGAAATTAAGAAGGTATGCACTATACGCGTATACATACACACACTCACACATGCTTGCAAGCACTGACTGTATGCGTAAAGTATAGGGTTAAGGGTACAGTCTAGTGGATTTCTCGACTAGAGCCTTCTTACTTGTTTTTTTTGTGCTCTATTACCAATTGGTGGCTAATGTCAGTTCCACAAATATATTTAGGGGTAATGATTAAAGTTAAAGGGGTAACAGTTAAAAACATCATATGAAATAATGATAATGTGTGAAATTCTTATTTAAATCGGTTGAGAAACACCGGAGATATGGAACATTGAAGTTAAATCAAGTATGAAGTATGCGCGTACACACACATACTTGCAAGCACTGAGTGTACACGTAAAGTATAGGGTTCAGCATATCGTATAGTCCTGATTTCTCCACTAGAGCCTTCTTTCTTGTTATACCCTTAACCCATTGAAAATGGGTAAAAAGGGTATAATGGATTTGTGCAAAAGTATGTAACAGGGAGAAGGAAGCATCTCCGACCCCATAAAGTATATATATTCTTGATCAGCATCAACAGCCGAGTCGATATAGCCATGTCCGTCTGTCCGTCCGTCCGTCTGTCCGTCTGTCCGTCTGTCCGTCTGTCCGTCCGTATGTATGAACGCGTCGATCTCAGAGACTATAAGAGCTAGAGACTCCAGATTTGGTATATAAGCTCGCCTAATCCCTAGGCAGTACAAGTTTGTTTTAGATTTTCGATAACTCTTCCCGTTTCCGATATACACATGTAATCGATAGCAACAAAATCTTCAATTTAGAAAACTTTTTGATGCAGTTTAAAAGATTAGACTAAACAAAGACAATCTGTGAAAATGTTATTGAAATCGGTTGAGAAACACTGGAGATATGGAGTATTGAAATTAAGAAGGTATGCCCTATACGCGTATACATACAGACACTCACACATACTTGCAAGCACTGACTGTATGCGTAAATTATAGGGTTAAGGGTATAGTCTAGTCGGGATTTCTCGACTAGAGCCTTCTTACTTGTTTACTTATTTACTATTATTTTAACGATCAAAAATCAAAGCACGTACTCAGAAAATTATTTTTAGTGTATAGAGTTTAGTTTTGAGACATAAGAAAAAATAAATTAGTTAACCCACAAAAATATGTCATATTATGTCCTCTGGTTCCATAATACAAAATAAAATGGACCATCAGACATGTTTTGTAGAGTATGTTATATAGATGGCATTCTAATTGATTTTTTTGTAAATACTGATTTCTGAATTTCATTTATCAAGTAAAAACTCATAAGATAAAAATGATTTAAATCTGTATTAACAAATATGTATCTACTACTATTAACATTAATATGAGAATACTTCATCGAATGTTTTTAGAGCTTTGAGGTGAATAAGTATATTTAAATGTGAATCCCAATCAATCATAAGTTAAACTCATGTGCATTGCATTCCTTTTCAAGATAGAAACGAAATCTATATTCGCACACTCACTAATCACATGGAACCCCAAACGAATTCCAAGCCTCTGAGATCAACCAAAACACAAAGGTACGTGATGTGAGATCAGCTAACAATAAGACTTGGCCACTCCCCGTCTGGCAAATGATGGCGCAAATTTTCTGACTAGCAGAATTATCCGGCTAATCAACACAAGGCCACAAACTGTTTGTGCAAAAAGACTAGCAAGATATATATATATATAAATATATATATAGAGGTATAACTGAATGAGTGCCCTGCCCAGTAAGTAGCAAATATGATAGCCATCAACAGCAAAAAACTAAAGAAGTGCGTAGGCTGAAGCTAGGAGATGAGAATGAGAATGAAGATGAGGATGAAGATGAAGCTAAGGATGAGACAGCAAACCAACTGCAGTCAGAGATATTTTTGTTGTCTTGAGTCGTGGCTGTTGTTGTTGTTATTGTTGTTGTCTCTAATTTCGCTGGACCAAATAAATGTCGTTACAAATCACGATGGAATTCGAACCGAGCCGTGTCGAAGTCAACGTCGCCAAGCCAAAGCACAGCCAAGGGAGCGATAAATGGCAGACAACTGAACAACCAGTTGACTGTCTGGCTGAGGCTTGAACAGCCTGGCTGGCTGACTGGCTGGTTGCTAGGTTGGCTGGCTTTGCTCATTATTTAATGGACTGATCGATCATAAAAAATGAGGTACATGTGAGCGCAGTATGTAAGTACAAGTTGTAGTTGCAGTTGTACCTGGACACACAGAGATTCAGCTAGACGAAGTTGCTCGTAGGAGCGGCCACGTTTGAAAACGTCTGAAAATAAAGCTTGTCACGTCTGGGGGCCGGTATGAGTTGTACAAATGTTTTTGGGCCACAATTGGAGCACTTCTGTTTGACAGTGCGTATGATTTATGTGTGCCGGCTGTTTGTCCAAGCCGCATTCAAGCAGGAGCCAAAAAGAGACAGTAAGTGTGAGAGATAGAGAACGATACTTTCATGCACACTTCCGGCGGAATTTACAGGCTTGAGTTTTTGCTGCCCAGCGGCTTTTAAACGCAACAGCTTGTGGCAACTGTGAAAACTGCACACAAAATGCGGCTGCTTAACCAGCTGAAAGTACATTATATGGCAAAATGAGGAGCTTCGAGTGCCATCCTCCTTTGGCAAGTTTATTAGAGTGTCCCGCAGGACTTGCCTACTTTACATCCGCCAACAACAACACCAGCAACGAGCACGAAAACAACAACAATAAAACGACAATGCGAAGTCGACCAAAAGGCAACAAACAAAATTCAGTGAAGCAATTTCTATGAAATTTATTTCACATGAAGATTTATCGCGATTTCAGACAGCACTGGCGACACCTGCCAACGCCTACAAATGTAATTTATTACTCTCCCGCATTATGCACACTCACACACACACACACATACACAGTCACATACAGCATGTGGCAACTGCCGTTTCTCTCTTTCTCTCTCTCTCTCCACTCATTTAAGACCAAAATTCTCATAAGCGCGCGCTTGGACCCCAGCTCCCAGTCCCCTACGATACGAACCTCTTCCCCCACCAACCTCTTAACACTCCCGCGACATCCGACACCCGGCTGCCCGCCCACGGGCCACTACATAAAATATATTGTCGTTGTATCTGTCGCAAAATTTGACTTTTAGTCATTCAAACTGAGCACGAGGCAAAATGCATTTGCAACATTTTATGGTATTTTTGTTGTTGCTTCCTACGTTCTTTACGTGTTCCTTCCCCACAGCAACCACGGCACATAACATAAATAATTAGATATAAATGTACACTAAAAGAAATACAAATGCTTTAAAGACTTTATTCTCTTAAAAGTTGTCAAAAACAAACTAACTTAGGTAAATCAAACTATATGGAACTGGACAAGTTCGACCTGCTTCCGTTTATTAAGATTGGTTTAAAGTTTTAAGTTAACCGGAATATAACTTAAAACATATTTAGAATAGAAAAATAATTTTACTTTTTCATGAATATCTGAGTCTGATCAATTTAAAACGAGATCCAACGATTAGTTTGATTTGAATGCCGCACTGATTGGCATCGTTTATTGTAAATATCCAAAATATATCAGATAATCTAATCAGATGATCTAATGACTTGTAATATGTTAGCATAGTTTCACCGACTACAAATCGATGTTCTTCTTATTTATGTCGATTATATGCAAATGTTTAGCAACTGGCGGTTTTCTTTGCCATCAAAAGTTGTGCACTCGCTGTCTACGAATAAATTCGTAAGTAGCTTTATCGTCGAAATTTTTTTTTGCATTCCTTTTAAGGAAGCCCCTAAACTACAACCCAAACCCAAACCCGACGGCAAACTCGGCAATCCTTTGATATGTTGAACATCATGCCACTTGGCGCAAATTCTAGCTAAAAACTGTATACATTTGCATATGGCAAACTCTGAGCACTGAGCCCCCGACCAGGCACAGCTACAAAAACAACAGCAAAAGCAAGCAGGAACGGCAACTGTCACTGTGAGCTTTTTGAGAAATTCATAAACTGAAAAAGTGGATTTTCATATGAAATTTTGTGTATGCAACTCAGAAATTCAAATGCGTCGCAATGACAGCCCCCACAAGCACTGCAACCCGCTTCTTCTGCTTCTTTTGGCACAGCGTGTCGCACGCATGAACACCTCTTCTAAGGGGTCGAGAGTTTAAGGTAGCGAAAGAGAGTGAGAGAGAGAGAAATGTTCCTGGACGGAGCAAACAACATAAGTCCCACTAATGCCCATAAAAGTCGCACTTGGCACTAGCTAACAGCAGCAAAAACAACATATCCCTTGCTCCTTCCTTCAGGCAGGGAGACGTTATAGTCATAGTTGTAGTTCTTGTTGTTGTTGTAGTCATGGTAATAGTCGTGAGCTCTCCGTTTTGGCCCAAGTGCTTGAGAGATAAACTTGAGCACCTGGAATAGAGTGACAAGTGGGCAGCATTTCATACAAACTGCTGTGGACGACGACTCAACGAACGACAATTTAATGATAAGCATTCTGTGCCGGAGTGTTTTTTTTTTTTACATTAGCTTAAACTCTGAGCTGGTATGATTGTGGTTCTGGTCTCGTAGCTCTAGTGTCTGGTTGGCACAACTCAATACAGTTTACGGCTATGAAATTGTTTGCAACAAAAACGCAATTTAACAATTAACAGCACGAGCACTGAGAACCCAACAACAGCAACAGCAACAAACAACAACAGCAAAGATGAACGACAACGTTTATTATTGTTATTAACATTTTTGCGAATGCCGTAAGGTGAGTTTTAATTGATGGTGCGCACTGTTCCTTGCCGTGCCAAACCGTGCCTCTAATGCAGTTGTACAAAAAGCTGATGGGGCCCCCCCGTCCAGTCCCAGTCAATTCACCCGTCTCCCGCTTCCCATCTTCGCTCTTTTGCATGTGCACGCCCACCATCACATCGCACAGGCAGTCAGGCAGTCCGGCAGTCCGGCAGTGAGGCAGCAGCGCCATCTCACTCGCACAAAGACAAAGTCGTCAGCTATTACGAAATTATCGGTCGGACCGAAGACATTGCCCAGCCCTGGAGCCCTGCGGCCATAAATACATGTACCGAATGGGCCGACGTTTCTCTCCTCTTGTTGCATTTGCAACTTGCAGAAGCTGAAGCCTAATTGCAATTTACCTACCTATATACCTTTTTTGTACCCTAATCTCTATCTATCTCATTCTTTCTCTATCTCTGTCTCTCTTTCAGTCGCAGTCTTTGTCTGGGACGCCTCAAGCAGTTAAGAATTTTAAATTGTTTAATGGTGACTAACTTACGATTCCGAGCCAAGTTAATTACGTCGGGGTGCATATTTGCCGATATGGCCGGAACATCGCGACTTTGCCCCAGGGTCCATAGAAATGGTATCTGCTGGACACTCTCACTGAGACGGAGGGCCGGGGAATCAGCGATGGTGATGGCGATGGCAATGCCAACAGGTGCGGTGCTCAGTAGTAGAGAGTGGGGAAAGGAAACGGGATAGCATTTGTGAAAAATTAAACAAAATGAATTTGTAATTTCATGTCATAAATAATTGGCCACTAACTTGGCTTCGTTCCTTCAAGTTGCATTCGCTGTTGGAAGTCGAAATTGAAGTCAACTCTCCAAGTCTCAACTCTGCAGCCTTCGTACGTTTTTGGTCCAAACAAAGTACCAGTAGGAGAAGTAGTAGGAGACCTGGAAAGAAGCCAGGCCTTGCAACTGGATTGGAGTCGAGCCGAGTTGAGTCCAGAAAATTGTAAAAGCTAAAATTACGCTAAATGCTGATTAAGTGTACATTTATCATCGCTCGTTGGTAGCTCGCCGAGTTCTGCAGCTGTATTAAGGAAATGGAAGTGAATGGAAACAGTGAATGCAGGGGGATGGGGGAGAGCTTTTTGCCTGGGTTATTTAATTTTCTTGGAAAACCGACTTGCAACAGAAGCTGCTGCTGCTGCTGCTGCTGCCAATGACGTCGTCGTCGCACAGACAGCGGTTCAGTAGTTGCATTTTAGCTTTAAAAAATAAAAAACAGCTGTTGCAATCGCTCAACTCGAATGGGTGCATAATAAGATCTGGGAATAAAGTGCTTAAGGAACCATTTGCTGAAGAATTGCTTGCACATTGCACTTATGATACAAATGGCTGAAAGGAAGAAATGTTGTCCATTGGAATGCCTTTTAATTAACTATTTTAACAGCATGTTGGGCGTATAATGAAAAAGATGTATGTATACTTTTGCAGATGAGTTTGGTAAGTAATTCTAGAATGTATTAGAATAAGAGTATCATATAGATAAGTCAGGTTTAATATTTTTAGAACATAAAAAATTAAACAAAATTATGAAAAATTATATTTATAGCATACAGTTATTAATTAAACAATAAACAGAAATATTTAGTTGCAAAATAAATACTTTAGCTTTAACTATTGTTGTTAGTCTCACCTAATCCCTCTCCTGCACAATTTTGTATTGGTTATGCGATAGACTTTAGTATGACTTGTTTATTTGCAAACAGAATCGAAAACAAAAACGGACCTTCGTCTACACTGACTTGTATATTGCTAGCTTTTTGCCGCCAATCTTTGAAAAAGACAATGCGACAATCATACACAATATAAGGCAGGCGAAGACAATTGACAAACATACAGCGACAGATACTTACACCAAAAACTTGCAACAACACAAAATGTCGGCTTATCAAAGACGTTAAAAGCTGACCGGTGTCCACTTCACTGCCCATAGACAATGACTGGCAACGGCGGTGGGGAGGTGGCTGACGCTGCAGGAGTTGAGGAAAAATCAAAGACAATGACAAGTAGCCACAAGATGAAAATTCAAGAAGATGCAACCGTCAATTTGATACATATTTATGATAATATGCTCAATGGAAGCAGCCATAAAAAAAACACAGCCAACCAACCAACGAAACAAGCGAGTGGAACAAGGCAAAGAAGCGCAAAAGCAAAGGGAACAGGAACGGGAACGGGAACGGGAACGGATCTTCGCAATGGCAATGGCGGCAGACGGCGGCGGTAAACAAACGAAACGAAACGTAACGAAAAAAAAAGCAAAAAACTTTGAACGCTGAACGGTTCCGGTGACGATGGTTCTGCCGATGGCGGGGCTTGTTAGTAAATGTGGACGACGTGCGGCGACAGCGACCGCTAGTCTTCCAGACTCAGTCTCCGTCTCAGAGCTAAAAAGCTGAAGCTTACATTGTTATCGAACTATATCAAAATGATCGGCGACGTTGGCCACATTTGCGTACCCAAAGTCAGTGGTGCTGCTGCAGTTGGAGCTGGTGCTGTGATTGTGCCGAAGCGAACTAAAAAAAACGAAAGAAGAACAACTCACAATGTCAAGAGAGCACGACTTAAAGATACTCTATTAAAAATGTTTAAAATGTGCGTCAGAATTGAAAATTGAACTTTCTTATTAAAACAGAGATTATAAGAACCTAAGTATTTATATTATAATTATATTGTTTTAGTTTGTAGAAGAATTAGACAAATGTATGAATTATAACCAATATTATTGAACTAAATGAAGTTAATCAAAATAACGCCAAGGTATCTAGACATTTTGTCTGTTCCCAATAAATTAGGTGTTTTTGTCAGAGATTTTTTCTTCTGCTTGTTTACATACTGTTTAAAAACTGAATGATACCTCTTTTATCTCATTTCAATGTGTTCAGGGTATAAAAATAACAAAAACAGCTACAAACAATCGCCGTTAACGATCTGCGAGGCAGACGAAGAAACGCTTGCTTGGTATGCAGATCAGCAGCAAGTAGCAAGTAGCAAGGAGCAAGTAGCACTCGCATTTGCATGCTGAGATGCAAAAACAGAACGAACGAGACAAGGAAGGAGAGAGAGTGAGAGAGAGATCAAGTAGTCGGGTGCCGCAAAACAGGAGCGCTTTCATCTCTCTGGGTCTCTGGCCCAGACCCAACGACGACGCTGTGCGGATGTGAGGCTCCCGTCCAGCTAGCAGGCAGATCAGGGCAGTCCAGCCACGGTAAGAAAGAGGAACGATGCCGATGATTGCTGGCCATTGATAAAGCAGCAGTAGCGGCTGCCTCATGTACGCGCTGAAACTAAAAACTAGAAGCATTTACCGCAATTGTAATGTCGAAAGTACATGATATAAGATCATAGATAAACGTTTCAGATTCTGTTGCATCTTCAGACATCGCTCGGTTTGCCTCCCTCCCTCTCATCTCTCCCATCCCTCCCACCACTTGTCGGCTTGTTGTGCAACTGCGTTTGTTCTTTTATGTTTTCTTTACTTTTTTTGTGTGTTTTTGTATACCATTCAGAGTTGAATCGGGAATCGGGAGCTGCACTCCTGTCTTTTTGCTCGGTAATCCACGCCAAAGTTGAACTGGTTTCGCCATCGCCATAGTCTTCGCCTTTTGCTGCAGTTTTTGGTGCGGCTCGGTTTCGGTTTTATTAGATCATTAGTTGTCTGCAGTTCGATAAAGATCACACAGACGCTCACTTGCTCGCTCGCTCACCTGATCAGCTCCACATCCAACTACAGTTCCAACTGTAGCTCCAGCTTCAACTTCGACTCTAACTTTAGTTCATCGGCATCGGCAGCGGCATCGATGTGTGATTGCCAAAGAGCTTCGTATACGTATCATATCAGTTGGTTGGAGTTTGCCTGGTTTGGGGTTTTGCTGTCCATAAAGTCGTTTTGTTTGTTCTTAATGACTGCGTTTAGATCTTGATAGTTGGCCCACATCAAAGAGACATTGCCGCCGGCTCAGTTTCTCCAGAGTCCTCTCTCCAGCTACAGAGCCCATATCCACGTTGTTTATGGTAGGCTCTTGGCAAGCTGCTTGATATGAGGCACGACTCTTGACTATTGACTGAGGCCAATGCGATTGTTCACAATACCCAATCCAAGCAATATTGCAGAAGACAACTAAAAAGGGTTCGCACAGGTGCGGGGAACACAACATCTCGAAAACTATAACTGTTCAGCTTATATTTTATCATACGTGAAATCTATCTGTTAATCTGATAATGTACAATGCAAAGCTTTTGTATATTTTCACAGAAATATACTTTATATCATTTGTAAAACCATTAAATGTTTTTTCAATTACAAGACTAGAACATTTCATGGAATGTCTCGTATTCATATTTAAATATTGTATTATAGAAGTTTGAGGAACTTATGAACTACTGTCGTAATATAATAAGGAAATAAGAAAAATGTAAATCTAAGCCAAACGCAAATTTTAAAAATAAAATAAGTAAAGACGAATCCTTTAGCAAATTTAAACGACTAAACTGTTTAACTATGGTAATTGGGGAAATACCAATAAGAAAAATTAAGCAAGTTGATATTTAATGTTTATGGAACCATATTTAACATTTTGTGCAATCAATAAATTTGATGGATACTCTTTCTTTTCCAATAAAGATTTAAAAAATATAGCTCTAGCTTTTCATGATGATTGAGCATGTCTCTTATTAATTTTCATACTTCTTTTTTGAACATTTTTGTGATTAAACATAATTTATGTTAATCACTTGACGTAAAGAATAAATGAAATTTACTTTGATCACAGTTTTTTTTATTGCTTATACCGCTTTATCAATCTTCTACTTAAATACAGGCACATAGACAAAAAGCCTGCCAGCCTATACAACACCTCTTGACATGTTGGAACAAGTGGAGTAGCAGCAGCTGGCAACCAAAATGCAAAGGTGCGGCCTGGACAAACAGGCATACGGACAACGAAAAAAAACGCCTGCACATTAGAGATGCCTGTGAAGTGCATAAATCGATGAAACTGGCAGAGACTATGGCACTAACAACCTAATAACTGCAACAGACCAACTCAACCATGCCAGCCAACGACAATCGAGAGCCGACCACCGACAACCGACGACATCTAATCATGGCCAGGAGTATGAAATTCCCAAAGTAAAGCCACTTGCAGCAGCAGTTCGGACATTGGTCCACGGACATCAGACAGCAGCAGGCATTGTTCTGCTGGGCAAGGCGTTTGCGTGGTGGCCAATGTCCAGTGGCCGACAGACCAAACATTGGGCGTCTCTGCCCCACCTTCTCTCACACTCTGCGGCTCAGCTGTGCACCGGTAAATTTTGCACTTTAGCAGGCAAAATGTCATTGGCAGCAATGGACGCAAAAACCGCAAGTACACTTGAGTGCTGCACTCGAGGTGCCGTTTGTGTCGAAGCAGAAAGTGGGGAATCGGTAAAGGTAGGCAGGGTGTACCTGGAGGTTACCAGTTACAGGGTGCTAGGTACTGGTTGCCGCTCGCCTCCATGATGTGGATTTAAACGTGGCGGCGACATGCACGAAGTTGTTGATGTCAAGGCACAAGCACATAGATGCATATGCAGGTCTCTCTCTCTTAGCTCTAGGCTCGATACAAGTGCTTTGTGTGTACACTTTAAAAAAAAAATACAAAAAATCTAAATGAAAATAAATAATTCATTTTTGAAATCTTCGTTTGTAAAAAAAACTTTATATCATTTATTTGAATATTCCTTTAAAAATTAAAAATAAAACTTATAAAAATTAGGCAGATTTTCTTTTGTGTATGTTGTGTGTGTATGCGTGTGTTTGTCAAGGCTTCAAGCTAAAACTCAACAGACATGGTCAAACGGTCGAGCCGACGGCGAGAGATTTCATGTGAAATTAGCATGTCGTGACACAAATGACTTAAAAGCACTCAATCGCACCGAGCACCCGACCGAGCGACATCCAGCAGAGAGCGAAACAGAGAGAGAAAGAGAAAGAGAGAGAGAGAGAGATAGAGAGAGCAAGAGAAGTACAGTGTGCACCTGGACCTGAAGCTGACTCGAGGAGTTGAGTGTAGGTTAAGCCGTTGCAAGTGTCGCTCGCCCGCTGTGTGCAAAATAATTTACATTCACACGTAGAGTTCATCAACTGTTTGTGGCAGCAACTGCAACAGCCGCATCAGCAGCAGCTTCAGAACTTTCGAGCTACAGTCGCAGTTGCATTCAAACTACTTGCCAGTTGCTCCAGTCGAAAGGTAGGCACAACTTAATTAAGCCAGGAGCATCAATGCAACCGCCAGAGACTCAGAGCTCCAGCTCCAGCTAAGGGCCTCGTTCGCTTTAGCATTCGACTTCCAGACAACATCCCATTGATTGCATTAATGTATTTCTTCAAAATTATTGTTTGCCCAGGCGCGCCTGCTTATCATAAATTATGTAAATGGAAAAACGCGAACCGGAAAAAAGGCTTGGGCTTAACAACAATTCTCAATTAATGAAGCCCACGATATCAGTCGACCAGTTGCAGATAAAAAGCCAAACACAAAAACAACTCTGCGAAAGCAAAAACAGGGACTCTCGATGCGAGGAACAAGCCCGATGCGAGGCTCTACCTAACACTACCTACTACTACCTGAGCCAAAAAAAAAAAAACAAAACTTAAAACGTGGTCGAGTGCGCCAAAAATTAAGCAGTGACAGTTGATAATTTGTCAAAGCCGCAAAGAGCCCCCAAAGAGCGGGACTCGGGATATCATCGACAACAACAGCGAACAAGAAACTCGTTTCACTTACTATTCTGTGTTCGATTAGGAGCTACAACACTATTCAATGATGTTTGCCAATGATGATGAAGAAGATTTTCCTAAGTATCCCCAGAATAAGATAAGGAAAAATATATTTCACCGAGAAAAAAACCCCGTATCGGCCTTTAATTCTATTAAAGTTAAAGTATCAATAAATATAAACTGGACCCTAACAGTGTCAGATATAACGAAATTGATAGTTGGCGCCTGAAAGGGTATCTTAGTTGTCGTTTTAACTACACATTTATCAGAGCTGTTTTGGCTTTTAATGATGATGACATGCGTTCGGAGCTCATAAGCCTGGCCAGGACATGGACACGCATGCGTAAGTTGTTGCCAGTGTAAGTGTCAGTTGCTTCTGATAATTAGCGATTAAATTTGCCGCGCACTCAACTGTACGTGTATTTGTATTCGGAATGCTTGCAGTTATTGTTGCTGTTGCTGTTGTTGTTGTTGTTGTTACAGTTTTGAGGTTAGGGGCATATGTGGTCAGAGGCAGCGGCGCTGATTAACTGGCAGCGGTTTCAGCCAAGTTCAAAGTGATGGTGAACAGCAATCCAAACAAAAGGAGTTGGGGATTACACTGGTGTTGGTGCTGGTGCTGGTTCTGGACTATGATAGAACAGCAGGAGAGCTGCAACGACGACGACGGCGACAACGCTGGACACGCACGCACATTTTGAGGTTAAGCACGAACATTTTAATGCGATAATTTAACCAGAATTTGTGGTTACATTGACTAATTGAACAGGTGTGGCTATTAAACAGCCGCAGGCACAGCAACAACATCGAATGCAATCGCATTTCGGTGCATTTGCATGCTAAGGACACCAGGCACAGGACACAGGACAGAGGACTCGTCCTCAAAGCACATTTGCGTGACATTCCCGAATCCGACTCTCTGACCAGCGACAGCTTGATAATTTGTGAGCCTGTTGAGTTGTTGCTGGTGACGGTTAGCAAAGACCTCTCAACTTGTTATCATTATGTGCGAGTATGTAATAATGCTTTGCTCCCCCGTTTGATGTGTTCTGAGGTTCGTTGCTCGACTTGGCTCTTAACTGGTCAAAGTGCATTGCGGTTTTGGGCCAGGTTGCTGCTCATTCGATTGTTGCATGTCGCACGGCAGGTCACACACAAACACACATATATATATATATATATATTTATAAGTAGTGAGGACTCCCAAAATTAAATACTGTTGACAGCTCGCACTCACACACAATTTGAACAATTTGAATTCAGTGTCCGTGACTGAAACATCGACTTTGGCCAGAGGAAAGGCGGTCCGATTCTCGACACAAGTTTTGTATTAACCATTGCCGCTCAGCATGTCAACGAGCGGCCCTTTTGACTTGACAGTTGCATGAAACTCGGCTTTTACATAAAAGTACGTTTGTTTCTTCTTTTGTCCATTGTACTTATTTCATTGCGGTTGCTGCTGCAAATCATTGTTGTTGCCCTTGCTGGCGAACAAAAGACTGTGATTCGATTGGAAAAACGTAATACCTATTTTCATAATTGGGTAATTTGAGTGTCCAGCCGGCGTAGTAACTATGACAGCCAATTAGTGCGCTGAAATCAACGTCAAAAAGGTTGGTTGTTTCCAAAAAATGGCAGAAAATACCAACAATGCAAATCATTATTAAATAAATTATGTAAATTCTGATTACTAAAATATTGCTTGTGATGTTTTTGAATTCAACTAAAGTAATATTATTACTAGAAATTGGCCAGTTTATTAGAATGTGGATAGTTTTTTGTAACAATAGGTGAAAAATAGAGTTTCTTATTGGGAATGGAAATTATTCATCAGGAATTACTGGCTTAAAAGGATTTTTAAATATTCACGTTTTTTTAATATTTTACAATAAAACAAAGTAACAACTTCTTAAATAATCAAGAAACAATTTTTTTTTTAAATATTTGTTCAGTTTATTAACATTACTAAAATACTGTGTTTCATATCAAATAAATAAATATTTTTTTATCTAACTTATGACATTGTGATATTTAAGTCATTATTATTATTTAAGTGTATTTTATACAAAAAAACAAAGTAGAATAAGAATATTTGTCGGCACGTATAGATTTAATTTAATGAAATCCAGCATTTACTAAAGTTATATAATTTACATTGTATACAAGAAGAAACCGAATTTTAAATGATCAATTATCTGATTGAACATAATAAAACATAGATGGCATTAGAATTCTGACATTTTAATGCCATTTTCAAGTAAATACTTTTAACTGTGTGATTCTAACTGCTTACACGTGCATATCGTGATTACAAAATGAAGTTCTCCCCGGCCGTCCCTTAACCACATTCTTACACAAGCAACAACCAACCGTCCAGCCAATTAGTTTTAAATTTGAATGGACAAAGAACTACGATGCGAGCAATGCGATAACAACAACAACAATAACGAACAACTGCAACAAATAACTGTAGATAATTTGAATTGAGGAATCGAAAAGCGTACAATCAGCATTGTTGCCACATGCAAGCGGTGCACGTCTTTACTCACACACACACTCACACACACACACGTATACATAAGAGCTGTCATTGGTGCATGGCACAATGTATGTGCCACATTGCGTATGTGTGATTCTGTGTGTGTTTGTGTGTGTGTGCATTTGCATAGCCAACGATTTTTTGACATGTTGACAGTTGATTTTTCTGACAATTTAACTGGTTTCAATGTAAAATCAGTTTCGAAAATTACACTCAAATGTCGACTGACGACTTTAAAGGAATTTTACAATCGGCCTCTGTTTTTGTTGGCGCTGCTGTCGTCATCACTGACCATCGCGTGCAGTAAATTGTACAAGTGTGCATATGTATGAATGTGTGTGTTTGTCTCAGTTTCATTTACGTGGCGCATGCAAAATATTATTTTTAAAAAAGTCAGCAGGCAAATTATTTAAATTGTTATATAAAAGTTGTAATTATATGCCAAGAGTAATTAGTTTTTGATCTTTTTATTTTTGTTCATTCAAATCAAGTAGAAGGCCAACAACATAGCAAATGTCAAAAAACAATAACAACAAAAATATGCTGCCATTTTGAGCATAAAAAAGTTTTTGCATACTTTCGGGGCGCAAGCAAAAATAAACAAGTAAGAAGGCTCTAGTCAATTATCCCGACTAGAAAATGCCCTAAACCATATACTTAACGCTACAGTCAGTGCTTGCAAGTATGTGATTGTGTACGCGCATACTGCATACTTGACTTAACTTCAATGTTCCATATCTCCGGTGTTTCTCAGCCGATTTCAATAAAGATTTTCTCTATTTCGTTTATAGTTTCAAAGGTCATTCCAAGTTTTCCAAATTCGAGATTTTATTCGATCTCGTTTGCATATCGAAACGGGACGAGTTATCGAAAATTTGAAACAAACAAAAATGGCTATATCGCCTGCGCTGATGCTGATCAAGAATATATATACTTTACGAGGTCGGAGATTCTGACTGTTGCATACTTTAGCAATAAACCATCATTCTTTACCTTTTATTATAGTTTAAAAAAAGATATTCGAGGTTAAATTATCATAATATACTCTGTTAATACTTTTATATATGAAATCTCTTATTAGTTGATCATAATGTTAAAAATATTATTAATTTTTTTCTAATCGTATTGTCTTATTAGAAAAAATATATTAATAAACTTATATTTTTATTTTATTTCAATTTCAATCAGAGAAATATATATAAATAACATCTCGTATATAACTAACCATCTTTTAAAGCTTTTCAAATTGAGTTGGTTTCTTTTAATGAAAGTAATATGTAAAGGAAGTTAACCAATTATTGAACAACAAGAAAAGGAATATGCACCTGATGTTTAACAAGTCTCATATTTTGTACCAAACGCATATTATCCGCATTTAAAAGTGTATAAAAATGTCATCATCTTCTCACTCTATGAAAAGGTATCTATCAGGGCAAGAGCAATTTGGAGCACGACGCTCTCCTTTTGTTGAGCACTGCCGAAAATGCTGGTGCAGTCGCCGCTTAATTAATTAATGCACTCTAGCAATTTATGAAAATATATCAAAAGCTGACAAGCTGGAAATTTATGTGCCCAGCTCTACGAACCAGTCGGACAGTTGGAGAATCGCACACAGGCAGAGTCCACAATCTGAAATGGCAACAGGCGCCGCTGCCAATACAATTTTGGTTCGTTTCGGTAGCAGCAGCAGCAGCAGCAACTGTGCACAGACTGCCTGCCGGCCTACCTGGCTGCCCAGTTGCAGTTGCAACTCTTATGAGCAGCAAATGCAGCGCAACTAATGCGCCTCAAAATTCCTCTGACTCCTTGACTCTCCGCTGGCGTTGGCTGGCTGGCTGCTGTCATATTTCGCTGCCTTTCGCCTCCTTTCGCCAATGCGTTGTGGCACTTGTGAACACTTTAATTATATGGTAAAAAAGAGTCAGCGAGTCAGCAAGTCAACGATGGTTTGGGCCTCGGCCTCTGTCGGTTGTGAGGTGATAAAACACTCGATAATCGCACAGATCGTTTTGCAGCGGTTCGTTTGGTTGCCTCTTCAGCGTTATTCACCATAGCCATTGCCATCGCCATCGCCATAGTCATCGTCATCGCCATCGCAGTTGCCATTTGCCATCGCTGCATGCAAACATTATAATTTAATTGACAAGATTTATCGCGTACGCAATTAGCGTGGCAAATGCTGCCATTGCCGCCGTTTCCGCGTAATTCGGTGGAAGCTGCCGCAGTCGCAGCCGATTTAGACAATTTTTCTGCACAGCTTGCATAAATCTCTTTGCCTATGCCACACTCTCTCACTCTCTGAGTGTGCGTGCGTGCGTGTGTGTGTTTCCCGGCCTGACAATTATGCGCATTTTGTTTTAAACGTCGAAATTAATAATTTTCACTTTGGTAATTATGACATAGCTGCTGAAGTGACAACGACAACATCAAAGGCGCAAAGCCATTGCCTTTGGACAACGGCAGCCCCTCAACCCCCTAATCAGAATGCCACCTCAATTCAAGAACATTTTGCCGGTGCTTATGCAGTCCATCCTTTTGCTGTTGGACCACATCTTGGGCATTTTTAAGTTGCGCAAAATATATATAATGTTTTTTTTTCGGTATCAGAATATAATATAATAATAATATAAGATAATATATATAATATAAAATTGATCTTAAATCTTACAAATATTTTTTAGGTAATAAGAAGGCTTAGAACAATCAGAATAGGTTCTATAATAAAAAAAAAACTTAAGCAGTAAATTAAATTTCTTTCTGTACGTTCTGTTCTGATATCATATTTTTAAATATTACTATTTTTAAAACATTGTAAATGCAGTTTTGTTGAAATTTATATATATATTTTTTTTTGGATTATTGCATAACAACAAAATTGTTCTAATGTCAAAAAATTAGCAATACACATAATATAATTTATTGTTTAAATTATGACTTTTGTATTTTGTATACTTATTGAATTCATTGTAAATATTCACATATGAATTTTTATTGTTACAACAATTCCTTTTAAAACGTACTTCGAGGAATACGGTTTCTATATAAGAGTATCGATCTAGTTAACATCGGATTGCAGCTAAATTTTCTTATGAAAAAAGTCGTACTTTAGTAGAATTATATCAATTATTATTATTTTTAAAAATTATCAGAAATAAAACAAATAAAAACTTGTATACTTTTTTACAGCTGACACTTTTTGTGAAAAAACTTAAATGATTGTGATCTTTTCGAAAGCCTACGATAATTTTGGACTTGTTCTTCTTTTTAGTGTCACTTATCTTGTACCTAGCTAAACGCTGCCACATATCCGAATTCGTGTGCAGCACATGCCGCATTCTCACGCAAGTTCTCAACCTCATTCTACTCCTTAGTTAGGCAACATTCGCAACGCTCTCAAAATAAAAAACCACAAATGCTTATATTTCTGTCAGAGCAACACCACAGTCAAGGTTGGGAAGGGGATTTCACAGAAGGGTTTGGGTTGAAAAGCACTTTGGATTTCAATTTGTGCACAACGAAATATTTCAGCTGAGCTCCTTGTAGCTAACATTGCTGCTGCTGTTGCTTTAATCTTCTGGATTTCTTCAAAAAAAACTGAACAGAACAAAAAAAAAAAAAAGATACTAAACCAAATAGATAAACAAGCAAAAGGAGCACTCGCAATCCCAGATCCCAGACCCGAGCTAAAGTGCGCGGCACGCGCATGTTATCCTTCGAGGCACCTGCTTTCAGGAACCCACCTTGGCTTTGCCTCCAGTTGCAAGCTCTTTGGTATGCATGAAATGTACGCGACGCCAAATTTGTTGTGCGGCGAGGCGAATGCTCAAAATGGTGCCAGCTATGTGTGTGTGCGTGTGTGTGTGTGTAGTTCACCCACACGTATACATATATTTTCCAATTCTTATTGCATATAAATTCGCACGTGGTGCGACTGTAATCAACATGGAGGACACTTTACTCCTTACCAAAAGTATTTTTTATTCATACATATTTTGTTTTTTTGTATAATTTTTTTTTTAAATGTTGCCTTTATTCCCTTCAACTTCCAATTGGGTTGGCTCATTAATCTTGCTAATGATGCTGGCTAGCAAATTGCATTTCAAACAACAAACAGAAAAAGAAAAATACACAAAACGGAGCGTGAAACAAAATTTTCAAAATCAGTCAAGCAAAAGCCAAGACAGGTCAGCGCAGTAATGAAAATGATAAGAAAATTTCTGCAGCAGTGCACAATGGGAGAAAATAAAAGCGAGCAGCAGCTCGAATATAATTAAAATACCTTCCATCATTAGTTTTGTGGAAAATGGAAAATGTGAAATGGCTTTGCGTGACATTTTCGGGACGCTGCCGCTGCTGTTGCTGTTGCAGCCAAGCACAAGACTGCGATAAGTGAAAGGACACTGAATGAAGAAGCAACAAAAAAAAAAAAAAAAAAAAAATACAGAGAAGGACTATCGCTGGGCGAGCATCAAAAAAGTTAAATTAAGGCGACACCCGACGACGACGACGAAAAAAAGGCAAAATTTTCATTAAAATTAGAAACAAATCAATATTTTTTTGTTGCTGGAGCCAAAGGCGAATCAGAAGTCAAGCAAAACAAGAAACAAGGATAATTAATGATTTTTGTCCGCTTATCTGGCGGCAGGAGCTGAGCGCGCAGCTTTTGTGGGCGACGGACGCGGGTGGGGCAGCTGACAACTTTGCCCATTGTCTGGCATTATCTTTTTTGCTTGCTTGCTATGTGTTTGTGTGTGTGTGTGTGTGTGTGTAGCCAAGCACAAAACGGTAAACGGGGCAAAAAACTTACAGCCACATTTGACCAGGACAGAACGCGACGGACGACGCGGGCAGGCAGGCAGGACATGCGCCTAATCTTTAAATTCAAATCTCATTTTCTGAACGAACTCTCGCACCATTCCCCTTCCCCCATCAAAGTTGTTTTGTTGTTTTGTAAATTAAGAGAAGCGAGTCGACTTTTTTTATTCTGTTTGTTGTGCTCCATTGTTTGATTACAATTTAGCATTTCGTGACTGTGAGGCCCGAATGAAGGATCTATTTGTTGTCGCGTAATCTTGTGCAATCACTACAAAATGGCAATAAATCAGGATTATGCGAATGTGGCGCACGATGTGTGTATGTATGCGTGCGTGTGTGTGTGTGCTTGTGATATGAAACAGGAGCAGGCCCACAGCTAAAGCCAGCGACAAAGGCAAAGCCAAAGCCAATGAGTCCAAAGAGGCGAGTCCGTTCTGGCTTTTTACATTTCCCAGCACCTTTGTCTCCCACCAACCCTCAACCAACAACAGGATCTTGGCAAGCCCTAGGCACATCCCCTCCCCTTAACATCCCTCCTCCTGCACACATCCCATCCCATTGCTATCGCAATCGGTTTCGGGCAATGTGCGTGCGACCGCCGTGCCATGATTTATGTTTGTAAATTTGAATAATTTATAATTAAAAATGCTTTGCATAGAATTTGGTTACTTAATGTCGTTGACTTTGGCTGCATTTTTTTCTCTTCTGTTTTTTGTATATTTTCTTTTCTGTTTTTTTTTCTTTTGGTCATTTGACTTTTGCTTATTTAAGAGATACGCTTCTTCAGCTTGTTTCTTGCCTATAATTACTTTTATCCTTTTGTGCTTCGCTTTGTTTTCTTGCACTGGCTGACATTTCCGCTACTGCAAGTTCCTTTTTTCGTCATTTCCATTTTTTTCTCTGTTTACTCTTTGCTGATTTGGTAATCTAGTTAGGAACCTTATGGCTTTTAATTTCCTTTGCTTTCTCTCTCGCTCAATTTATCATTCTGTTTTTGGGTGAACAATCTTGGGTCCAGCCCAACTGCTTGATATCTTGGTGACTACAAGACAATTTATGGGAAATGGAACATTGTTTTTTTCAAAGAGTAAACATTAAGCAAAACAAAGTTTATTGATTCTTAGTTTGTTTTTAGGTCGAAGCTGAGATATTAAAAATGTATGTGTATTCAAGATCGCAGTCGTATTTAACATGAAAGTTTGTTATTGAAACTTATTAATTAATATGTTTCTTTCAGCTTAATTTTCGCTGAGATTAAAGCCCCATTGACCCCGTAGGTATAAAATATTATTAATATTACAATATATTTATTTGTTATACTATTAAATGCATTTAAAACCCATGTTATTCCTATAAGCATTTATCTAACTTAAAGCTATATTGCAGGCAACAATAATCAAAAGTCTTCTGAGGAGAGAGAATCTTTTTTACTACTTATATGCTATGAGTCGTTGATCATATTTTATATTATCCATGAAGTTTGATCTTATTATTTGTAGGATAGAAATTATTATTAGTGCATTTTTTGAGTCTTTTTACTTTGTAATAAATTTTACAAATTACAGAAAATAATATAACGATTTAGTTTGGAAATTGTTGATGGGCACGCTGATTGCTTAAGCCACAAAATGTTCTTTCCGATCGAGATTCGTATATGTTAAGTTATATCACATCTGTTGCCCGCAATCAGATGTCATAATTTATGCACACTCTCACCAACAGATGGTTTTCATTGTATTTTAGTTAGAATATGAGTTACTTGGCCATAGCTCATAAATGCTGTCCGGTTGCCCACTTACTCATATCTAATGACTTCTCAATCTGTGTCCCCAAAGTGCTCTCCACGCTGCTTTCAATGCAGGCACTTAACGGCGCGGTGACTTCCGTCCCAGCAGCCAGTGTGAGCATCGACTGGACTCAGATGTGGACTTTTCATTCATGAGTGGTTGGTTGCAGGTTGCAGTCCACAGCTCGTTTGGGGCCTTTGATAAATGCGCTTTTCGGGTATGTAAGTCAGTAGCCAGTGGTCGTTGTCGTTCTCGATGTTGTTATTGTTGTTTCCGTCTCGGACGTCGTTTTCTTGGCGATCTTTGGAGCATTCGTTGGGGCGAATGTGAAAAATTATTATGCGTTGCTGTTGCTTTGAGCGGTCGCCGCCGACGCCGCTATAGATTAAATAAATTCAGTCAGCCAAGCGGCCAGGCCAACAAACGAGCTGACCAAGTCAACCACTGAGCTACAGACAGAGTCAGCTTAATCTCGAAAAAATCCGCAATCCACAGCAGCAGCAAAAACTTGCAAACTCAATTGGCAAAAGTTGCTGCTGCTGCTGCTGGTGCAGTAGATGCGAACGTTTCAGGGTTCTGCCCATGGGAGAGGGTAGTAGTTGGTAGCGGGGATACCACGTAATCCCAGTTGCTCCATCAGTCTTGTTCGATCAATTGCACATGCGCACAGGTTCTTAGCGCGTTTCTTCATCGTTCAATACTTGTTACAGTGGAGGAAAAAATATTTCTTAGCTGTCAATATATTTAAGCTATAAAAAACAATAGCTTTAAAAATGTTTTGCTTTTATTAATTTTTTTCTTCTTTTATTTAATAATTCATTTAAATATAATTAATTATTTATGATGATTTGATTTGGTGTAGAAATAAAATAAATAAAATGATAAAAAGATGCTATTTTTAGCTAGCCGAATATTATGTACACTTGCAAAAAATTATTATGTTTTCCGATCCGATCTGTCGGATTTTGAAAAAATGATTTAACTGCAACAAAAAGATGACCTTGTCCAAAGTTTTAGTTCGAAGTATCAAAAACTGAGGGACAAACGGATATGACTACATCAACTCAGCTCGCGACAATACTTTATGGGGTCGGAGATGCTTCCTTCTATGCATTACACATTTTATGACAATCTAAATATTAAATTTTTAAGTGTATAAAAATGACTACATGGCTAAATATATAAAAATTATAGTTAATAACAAATTTTTATTGATTTCATAATTCTATAAAGTGTCTTTGCTTGTTGTTTTAATTTTAAATGAATCTTTCTTACACTTGATTGTTAATTTTGCCCAATGTGCTTAGATCTGACTCGGATCTGGCTCTGACTCTCGGCTCTCATTGTTTGCAGTTGCTGAAGCTGAAACTGACGCTGTAGCTAAAGTTGTTTTATATATTTTTTTTGTTTCGTTGTCGCTCGGCTACGATCGTTGCGGCATTTTTGCTTCAGCAAAAGGATTATGTTTTATTTATGCGCCGCACAGCGAACTTAACTTCAATAAATGTCCGGCAAATATGTGGAGCATGTGTTTCTTGGCAATTTTTGTCGTAAATTTTTATGCTTCAACCTGGGGCTTCATGTGTTCGCATTTGGTCGCTTTGCTGGTCATTGTCGGTGGTTATGTTATACATTTCGTCATATTATTCGCAGCATTATTGTCAACTGTCTGTCTGCCTGACTACCTCACAAAAAAAACTGATGTGAGTTTCAGATCAAACTCAACAACAACAATAATGACAACAAGTAGTTTTTCTTCACTGCATCCTTTGGCGGCGCATCTGAGAAGATGTGGCCTTCAATTGGCCTGTCGCTAAATTGTGAAATGCAATTACGTTTGCCAACGATTTAGAAATGGCCAAAATCTACAACGCCCACTTCGGCCAGACCAATTTTAATATGAAAACCCAATTATCGACTCTGCCCAAGGGCCACAACACAATTGCCATTGCTATTGCTATTGGTGTTGGTATTGGTAGTGGTATTGGTATTGGTTTTCTGAGTGACGCTTTTGTCTGTAATTGACTGTGGTTTAATTATAAAACGCCTCTTTCTCAATTGGGGTCTCCCCACATATGCAAAACCACAGGCCCTAACTGGACAGCGATGATGCCAGTCGACGCTTCTCGTAATTTGCCTGTTGTCTCTGTTCGACGGTTCGACAGTTCGATTGTTGTCCTGTTAATTTTACACTCGCATAAAATGCATTATCAATACATTTTAAACCATTGTCAGATTTGGTTTTTGCCATGCACCTGGCCTCTTGTTGCAGCAGCAGCAGCAGCAGTCACCACTCCGATATCTGCTACAGCTACAAATTATATATTTTGTTCAAAAGCAATTATGATTTTTTCATTCAGCAATGTATCCACAAAGATATGAGCCTCTTTGCACTACATTCAAATGGTATTACTCTGTGATTGTTGTTGTTTCTATTATTACTATTGTGGTTGTTGCTGCTTGCGGGTGCCTGAAAGAGATTGGCATTATTCGAGACTTCAAACCATGAATGGTTTCCGACATTGCCAGTATCGAAATGTACATATTTTAAGTTATCACGCTTTATATTATTGATAACTGATTCTGTTTCCGATATACATATGCAATCGATAACACTAAACCTTATATTTATAAAACTTCTAAATTATTTTAGAAACTATAGACGAAATAATGAAAATGTGAAATTTTCAAGGAAGCCGGTTGAGAATACCGGATACACTGTAGATAGAAACACAGTCATTATTCATTAGCACAGAAATTGTACATGAAAAAGGTTATGTGCTCAGGGCATCTCCTTTCTTTTTGAGCTTTCTCGACTAGAGCCATCTAACTTGTTTTAATGAATACATTAAAAACAAAGTGAATGTATGAATATTTCCAATTACAAACTAAAAAACTAAACTAAACTAAACTAAACTAAAAACATTTTGCAATCTCGACTTTTGCAAATGGTAACAACTTTCTACCCAATCTCCACTTAATTAATGTTTTTCTTATTTAATCAAACCCTGCCCTGTGAACAACTCGCAAAAACAACAAAATCAAAAGCAAAGTTTGCTTTGTGTTCAGCTTTGCTTTAGACATTTTTCCCCTAACAGAAAATAACTTCTAATTACCAATGTTAATGTGAAATCCTTGGGGAATCCCTCTGCTATTGGGGGACGTCGAAGTGTCGCGCAAATCAAAATGTGTTCAAATATGTTTGTGATGGACTTTCAAGCTGGCTTAAGGGTTGCACTGGTATCAGTTTGAATTCATAACCATATTCATAGAGACATCCAACGCTTAGTCACCCTTTGAACTTTGCACTTGGCCAAAGCAGTCATAAAGTTAATACGTGGAGAAAAAGCCCAGCCTGACCAGACTTTGGGTGCACTAATTGACAAAGTGTTGAATTTCATTTGCTGGCGCTTAAAAATGCCTCTCAGGGTTGACATTAAGTAAATTATATTTAATATGTTTATAGACTTGCGTACATGAACAACGAGTATATAAATTCTGACTCCTGTGTATGTATGTTTGTGTGTTGTAATTATGTAATTTTCATATGGATGTGATTTAATTACTGTAATGGGATTTGAGCCAAGGCCTAAGAGACTGAAGCGGGAGCAATGTGTAATAAAACGCTTAATATGATGAATGAATCAGCAAAGGGTTTGTTCTGTACAACTGAAGAAGTTGGCTTGTCTGTTTCGCCTTTGCTGCCCCGTGATTCCCCTCTCGTGGGAGCAACTTCTAGCCTGGTTGCACATGCCACACATGTGTGCAGTTTCCCATGCGCCTTCTAATTTGATGCGTGTGGCAAATTGCGCCAATTTATTAAGAAAGCAAAACTTTTTGTGCAATATATCGTCCATATATATATATATATATAGATATGAAAAGTATATATATATATATATATATATATATATATATAGGTTGTAGAATGGGTTTTCAATTCTAGACATTTGTTGGCAATTGCGTTTCGTCCTGCTGTCAATGTCAAAAAAATTTCATGTTCCGCTTTTTCACATGTTTTCCTTGGTTTTATTTTTTATTTTTGGGGAGTTCTCGGGTTTTCTCTAAATCGAAAGTCAAAAAAGTTAAATTATTCATAGCGCAAAAAAGCAATTTCGAAGCGCGGCTGGCAAACAAAAAAAGTTTCTTGTAAACGCAGTCAAAGTGCAATTAGCCTTTTGTTGTAGTGCGCCGACATCTTGGCCCAAATGATTGTTGTTTGTTGCACTTTGATGCATGCGTGCTGGAGTCATGCCACGCCACAAGCCGAAAGCGAGCCATGCAAGGCTTTGTTCGACTTGAAAATTTTCTTTTTGGGCCCCCAAACTGACAGCAATTTTCCAGGTTGTGAATTATGTGAAATTTTGCTGGCTGCCTTGCCTAATGGAAATGATTGCCGGCTAAAACGCAATGCCCAATGCCGGCGGGAGGTTTGTTCAACTTGGTTTGTTGTTGTTGTTGTTGCTGCTGCTGCCTGTCAGTTGGCTTTAATTTAATTTTGCACACGAATTATAAATGAAATCAGCAACATTATAAAAGAAATAAAACGGAAAAACAGAAAAAGAACAAAACATGAAACCAGCTAAAAGAGTGAGGAAGAGACGTCTGGTGAGGGGAGATTGTGACGCCAACAAGCGCAAAGAAATGTAAACAATTCATTGAATTTGCAATTACACGCACATTTGGCACACACACACACGCACACATACAAACAGCGATGCGTGTAATGTTTGTTGTCTGCTGTTTAAAATGTAAAGGCTACCCAGCGATATATACACTCCACAGTTTTCTGTTGTAGTTATATGGAATGTATCTCACAGATACGCATCATATATTCGCATGCGTATGGCAAGTACGACTATCGCATGTATGTTGAATAGAGTTCAACACGCCTGTCTGTCTGCCGGTTTCTCTGCTTGTCCTGTCGGAAGAAGGATAAGGAGAAGGAGGAGGCTGTAACGACGCCATTTAATGTTTGCACACGTCATGACGCGCGATACGCTTTTGTAATCACAAACCAATTGTAAATACGATATAAACAAAATAAAAAAATAACATACTCACATTCTGCACTACGATAAATACGCCGTGCTTCAAATACAGCAATTAAAGCGACGATTAAAGCTTTAACAAGTTTTACGCACAGAAGACTCGCGGCTTTTACAAAATAATATTGATTACTCAAGTAGATCTTCCCACTCTATTAAGCCGTAGAACTATGTATGCTAATACTCCATACATAGTTACATTTGTTACTTATCTATGCTAGTACTTATCGGTGTAATCGGCTCACCCAATTAGGTTCTCCAACAACTTAACACCCCTTTAACCTCGATCGATGGGAGAGCAATCGATGAACCATTTCGTGTTATATGCTCAGCGTCTATTCCGTTGTCTCCTTCGAGGCATCGATTGCGATCTATCCTTTTTATACCCTTAACCCATTGAAAATGGGTAAAAAGGGTATAATGGTTTTGTGCAAAAGTATGTAACAGGGAGAAGGAAGCATCTCCGACCGCATAAAGTATATATATTCTTGATCAGCATCAACAGCCGAGTCGATATAGCCATGTCCGTCTGTCCGTCTGTCCGTCTGTCCGTCCGTCCGTCCGTCCGTCCGTATGTATGAACGCGTCGATCTCAGAGACTATAAGAGCTAGAGACTCCAGATTTGGTACATAAGCTCGCCTAATCCCTAGGCAGTACAGGTTTGTTTTAAATTTTCAATAACTTTTCCCGTTTCCGATATACACATGTAATCGATAACAACAAAATCTTGAATTTAGAAAACTTTTTGATGCAGTTTGAAAGATTAGACTAAATAATGACAATCTGTGAAAATTGAATTATTGAAATCGGTTGAGAAAGACTGGAGATATGGAGTATTGAAATTAAGAAGGTATGCACTATACGCGTATACATACAGACACTCACACATACTTGCAAGCACTGACTGTATGCGTAAAGTATCGGGTTAAGGGTATAGTCTAGTCGGGATTTCTCGACTAGAGCCTTCTTACTTGTTTTATTTATTTTTTTATTTATTTATTTCATCATACCCGTGGTCTGATTGGATTTTTACTGGGTTTTTCCCAATTCACGGAACAAATGTTGGACCAATACATTTTCTTGTTAAATTCCACAGAACCGTACATTTAGAAACATAATACCAGATTATGTCATATTAAGAAAGATTTCTGTTAACCTGAAATTTTTTAACTGCAATAACTATTATAATTGTCGCTGGGAAATAGTATCAATTTGGTACTATCGAACTATATTAAAGTAATAAGAAGTAAAAAACAGAGATTTAAAATATCAAAATTTACACTACCATTACTACCACCCTTACCCTTAGGTCTGCCAGAGTTTGGGAGTAAGAGGAAGTTTTTTTTTTAAATGCAATATGCATTAGAGTTCAGCTAAAAGTAACTGCAACAACATCGACATGATTAATGGCTACGACTTCTAGTCCAACTGGCTTAGTTCAGGCTTAGGGGAGACGAGGTCAAGTTCTTGTTGGTGAAGTGTTGAGCAATTATAAGCTAAAGCCTGACGAAACATTAAGAATATCTGGCAGACGTCAATCAAAAGGCGAAACTCGCACTCGGACTTGACTGCATAATGGAAACATTTTCGCACAAAGGCCAAATTAATAAAATCAAAGTGAAGTAACACACAACAAAAATTTAATAAAAACTACGAGACACAAGTGCAACATGCGTGCGGGGCAGAGTGGGCAATGGGTGGTAGCTGTGGCAAATAAGATTAATGATTGCAATAAATCCAGTGACAGACAGGCAGACTGAGGGACAGAAAGACAGAGAGACAGACACACGCTAATAGTGCCACCAGCAACGCAAGGACACAAAAGGATACACTTCGCCGCTGCTAATAATACGCAGGCAAGCAAGTTCAAGAAATCGGTCCACCAGCAGGACATCTCAGCCCCCATGTGAGCACAGGCCATGGACGAACGTACCATTACGCTGATTAACACACGCGTCGTACAACGGCAGGGGTAGGTCCTACACTTAGCGAAAATGACAATTACGCAAACGTTTCCAACTGACTTTTTAACTCACATTAAATCTGTAAACTTGCAACTTTATGGTTTTTCTCTTAAGCATCAGCTAAAGGAATGAGTTTTAATAATTGTGTGTGTTATAATGTTTAGAAATATAATTCGTGTACATTAAAACTATTCTAAAAATCATGAGGTATATGTTTTAGATACATTTTAAAGAGACTTCTTGGGGATTTATTGATTTTTATTTATTATTAGTTTATTTGGTTTTGTACTCGAAGTCGTCGTTGTGGATTTTTTTCCGGAGTGTAGTCCCCTGTTTCATTTTCGTGCTCGTGCTCCTGCTCCTGTTTCTAGATAGAGACCACCACTAGTATTGGCAAATGCTTCTGCTGATAACGTCGCACAACATGCCATAAGCTGCCCGGCTACCGATTGCTAGCCTTGGATTGCTCATTTGGCCGTGCCCTTGCCCCTGGTCTCTCTCTCTCTCTCTTCCCGGTCTCTAGCTGGTCCCCGTGGGGTGCGCTCGGAAAGCGGGCAGAGAAATTCATCATCTTGCTATAGCGCTGGTGCCATATCCTTAAATCTAATTACGACTTAATCGACGCCAGTGGCGACAGTTGCAACAGAAAACGAACCACCAACCACCAAAGCCACCCTGGACACAGCGCTTATGACGCTCAATTGATAAAGTCAAAACCCCGGGCAAACACAGACGCACTTCCACAGGCACAGGCACAGGCAAAGCCACATGTGCTGCCATATCCTCTTCCCCTTCTGATACTGCTGCTACTGCAAATCCTGCTTCTCCTCCCCCGTTGCGTTGTTGATGCTCGCCAACTGCGTCGCTTACATGTGTTAATCACAGCCGGCGTTTGCTTCGTCGGTCTTTTGGCTCTTTTGTCTTTCGAACAGGCGCGCCGCATTGTTAGTTTTAATTGCCTAAAATGTGCTTCAAAACAATGCCAGAGCAATAACAACACCAACCACAACAAGCGCTATGTTTAACAAAAGAAAAAAATCAAGTTATCAGAACTTTATTTAGTGTAAGCTGCGCTTTGCTCTGCTTTAGAGTGACATGATTCATCTTAAAATAGGAGCTTAAATCCTGGACGGAGTACAAAATTTGTTGTCAATAATGCATTTTAATAACTTGCCTATCGTATTCGTAATTCAAACTTTATCTGAGGTTAACCTCACGGCTTTTCAATAACATGCAACTCAAAACAATAGTTTATTGCCCATGTAATTATGATATTTCCATTAAAATATGGAAATGTTGAAATGAGAAAGTTCTACTAGGGAGAAACTGTCTTAAAGCTTTCTAGTCTAAGTCAGCACTGAACAAATGTGGGCCGGATTTAATAAATAGAGTTATTGTATACAAATAAAACTGATAAATATGTGTAAATACTGTATTTATGTATATTAATTTTGGCATGAAATATTCAACATATAGAAGAAAGCACATCCAACGTATAATGATCAGCATTGCGTACTAAATCAATATAGCCTTGTCCGTATGTCCCTCTGTTTCTAACATAACCCAATCAAAAGTAGCTGAAATTATTTACACAATTCAAGTCACATTCAATAGCTTATGCCTACTTTAATAATTCTCATGAAATCTGGATGCAACGATGAAATATCGCAAACATGGTTAATAGATAGGCATCTCTCAACAAGCGGAGCCGCCGCTGCAAGCATTGTACCGCTAACATATTTACAGTGTATACACACAAAGTGTTGCTTGGTAAGCTTATAAAAAGAAGCGTCAACATTTGGTGTTAGTTTTGTTTTGCATATTGTCCGCTCTTGTTGTCCATTGTCCTTTGTCCATTGTTCGTTGTCAGTTGTCCGTTGTGTTGCGTGTGTGTTTTGGGTTGTCTCAATGCCCGCTTTTGTTTTCTAACACCCGCAGCGACACATACACACACACACTCGCACACACATATGTGTGTAGCTTGCTCATTGTGTCCATGTTTGCGCAAATATCGATGCATACGTGTGGGCGTAAATGAATAAAATGGCTCGAGCCGCCGAAAAACGATAAATTCAATCGAAAATCGTTACATGTCAATGCATTAATCGGCCATAATCCCATTATGGCGCAAGGATATGCCGGCAAGTCCTTGCTCACTCTCAGTCTCTCTCTCTCTCACTCCATCTCTATATTGCTGTGTGGCGCGTGAAAAATATTGCTACGCATCCTTTGTTGTTGTTGTTACTGGCGTTGTCTGCATGTCGCATTTGATATTCATGCACGCGCATGTTTTGTTGTTGTTGTTATTGTTGGTGTTGGTGTGTACTTTTTGTTTGCCTGTTTGATGTTTGTTTTGTGCTTTCCGAACGGTTTTATCTGCGGCTCAGCGTTCGCGCATTTGGCAATACTGCCGTCGTCGTCGCCGCCGCCGCCGCCGCTGCCGCCGCTGCCGTCACCGCGCAACACACCACACCGCTCCGCACCACACCACTTCACCAACGACGATGGCGACGCATTTGACAAATGGCTTCTGTTTCAGGACTGCGAGGGATCTGGGCCTGGTAGCTTTAGCCCGGATCGGAGGCTTGTGGTGTTGCCAGATGCTCAGCAATTGCATTTTGCTTTCATTGTTGTTTTACATGTGATAAAAATGCCATCTATTGTCCTTGTACATTGCATTATATTTACCTTGCAGTGCCCGCCCGGACACACATATTGGCATTTTGCTGCAATGAAATCATCACCAACGACAACAACAACAATAACAACTACATATAGTTGACATTAAGCTCCAAAAGCGGACGCGTTCCATTTCACATATGCATGGCAGGGGATGAGGAGGGCGATGTGAAGAAAATAGTAAAGCATCGAAATCTGTTTACAATGTATTAAAATGTGTGTGAATTCAACAACATAAATGGAATTTAAACAATGCATCCTCATATCATGTTGAATTCATCTTTTTGTAAATACTTGAAAAATAAAATTTAAATATGATATGTGAGGTATTGGAGTGACGTATTTTTAAGTTACGTCTGCGACTCATATAGCCCCTACAGTTAAATACATATTACTAAAATAAATTTTTTTTTATGTTCATGACTCCTTAAACAAATCGACATAGTCTTAAGATAAACAGAACTTCAGTCCCGACTAGACGATTACCTGAACTCTATACTTGTAAGTATGTGTGTGTGTGGACGGGCATACTGCATACTTGACTTAACTTCAATGTTCCCTTTTTACCCATTTTCAATGGGTTAAGGGTATAAAAATGGGGTCCAACATTTTATACTCAAATAAATATTTATTATATTTTTTATATTTGAAACACAATTTTTTTGCAACTAGAACTTTCACTGCTTATTTTATTGATAATTTGCGAGCAGCACGATAATCACAATCGTTTTATTATTTCGGCTTCCCGGCGTTTGATACCAATTGACGGTTATCAGAAAAAATACTTTTAAGTTGCTTAAATTTTAAAATAATCGAAAATAATCAATATCAGTTATAAAAATATTCGGATTACTTTTTTATTATGTTTTATTATTTATTATTTATATCTAAAAAATTATAATCTAATAACTAAAGGTTATGATTAGTTGAAAATATACCTTGAAAATAACGAGAAAAGTGCAAATTTTATGAGCCATAAAATATTGTTTTGCTTAACGTCTTTCTTTAATCACAGGATAGTATACAAAGTATGCATAATCACAGGAAATAGATTTTTTATTTATTCTTTTATATATTATTAATCCAAAATTGATCTTTTACGGTACTTTGCATTTCTCGTGTTTTAACTCAGCGTCCAAAGGCTGGTGTCAAAATGTTCATCTTAAATAAAATACATAATCACTACACATAACAGAATGTATATAAACGTTAAGACATTTGTACGTTTTCAATATTAAAACACACACACGCACGCGGGGACAAATCTTGAGGGAACCAACACACATGTGCGAAAATGTATTAATATATTTCAACGAAAGCTGCAACTTGAACTTGGCCCCATGTCATACATCAGAAATCATAAGCTCCACGCGACAACAAATAAAAAAGAAGCATGAAATTGTAATAATTCTAGCAAACCGAAAAGCATAGCAAAACTTTCGGAGAGTGGATAGAGTGGGTAAGGTGGGAGTTGGAAATTGGAAGTGTGGGCAACGGATGAAGCACGACGACATTTGAACGCATAAAAATGCCAGAACCGGTGCGAGTTTTCTGCCTTGAGGCCGATTTTTGCTACTTTATATCCACTTTATATGCTCGCAGGATGTCCCAATTACTTTGAGACTCGCACACACACACAGACATACATACACACTTGTAGGTATGATGTGTGTGTGTGTGGGTGTGCATGTGTATCGTATTTCAAGTCAGCCATGTGCGAATAGAACTTAATCTGCAACAAAATGTCGCCAAAGGTGGTTGCCGAGTACGAGGCCGTGTTCGTGTGTGTCTGCACCAAGATTACTTTCTATATTTTCTAACGTCTTTTGCTCATAAGTATATTCCATATAGCTACATAATTTTTTTCTCATACTCGGAACGTTGTCTTCGGAGGATTTGTGACGGGATTTCCTTTTCTATTATTGGCATTAGGCATGTCCTGTGTGTGTTATGCATTTAAATTGCGTATTTTTCTCAGCGATTTGTCTGCTTATCGTCGGCTCGAGGCAAAAGGCAATTGGGGGCGTGGCCAAAGGGCAGGCAAAAAGGGGGCACACCGTAGGCGGACTAAAATTTCTTAATGTTTATGGCCGCAACGTTTTTCATTAAATTTTTGTGCATTTTCCTTTTCTCAGGATGCTTTGGATGCTCACGATGAACCTGACTCTAACTAGTTTACGATGCCATCTGGCAAACGTGGCAGTAAAATGTGCTTTTCATATTTGCCTGATCCTCGAAATCCTTTTTTTAAATATACAGCAATTTTTATGTAATTTTAAAACAGAAAGACCGACCAACCGGACATCCTTCGTTGCTACATAATACAAAAACAGAGAGAGAGGAGATTGAGAAGACTACGAATGGGACTGGGATGAACCCGCATTATCCTTTTATCCGCACGGTGCTTGGCCAGTGCTTTGGACACGTTATCAGAGACAGCAGCGATGACCGCACCAGAAATTGTTTGCAACCCTTCTCATTAAAGGATTTTGAAGGATATACCGCGACGCTTGCCGCTTTTCGTTGTTGAGTGATACTCTGCCAAGGACTCATAGAGTAGGAGTAATGTTGTCTAGTACGGACAAGACTCTTGCCATTTTAGCCAGCCATAGTTCTTGTTCTAGTCAGCTGCTTGTCGGGCTTCAAATGTGAGGGTTAGTAACATTTTCGTGTTTGTTTATTGAAACGGAAGCAAAGTCGTTCTGATATAACGCCGGTGCCACCCAGCAGCCCCTTCTACTCCTTGCTCATACCCTACCAACAACAACAGCTACATCTTCACATCTACATTTTACATTCACATCCTTTTGCACCCTTTGTTCGGCATATCCTTTCACAATGCCTTTGCCACTGTTTGCTGTTGTTCCTTGTTTCTGCTGCTGCTGCTTTTGTGTACATGCAGGCGATCAAAGCTCAGAGCAATTAATCATTTTGTTTGCCCTTTACACCCATTTATTCAGCCTGAACGCCCCAAAGAGGCAGACGAATTCACACTTAGAAAAATAAAGTACAGCTAAAATTTTCAAAGCCGACAAAAAAAGGAAATCAGAGAGGGGAAAAAAATAGAATAGTTAAGTAGGTTTTAATTAAAAAAATTCCAAAATGTATTGATTGTTATTATTGTGTAAAGTTATGTAAATTTATGTAAGAGTCTTGATATTCTTTGTTTAATTCGTTTGTTTAAGCGAATCTTACAACTTTAAAAAATCCACATTTTTTTAGAGACATTTTAACTGCCGTTGGAGTCAAAATTATTTCAAACAGTCAGTGCAATTTTTTTGCAAGTGCATCGGGCCACGTTTGCATCAACGAACTGAGCCCAAAACTAATCCGAACCAGGGGCAATGTGCCCGCCTGTGGCACCTAAGCAGCACTCAAATGAATGCTGACATCAATCTCCACTGCCTAAGCAACATTTTTG
The DNA here is from genome assembly GCA_035044485.1 of Scaptomyza reducta. Lineage (NCBI taxonomy): Eukaryota > Metazoa > Arthropoda > Insecta > Diptera > Drosophilidae > Scaptomyza > Scaptomyza reducta. Next base: position 3,052,342 of record JAWNNV010001315.1, on the reverse strand, counting down.
GCGCTCATTTCGCTGTCGCGCACAAAAATCACAAAACCAACACAAACACACATAGAGAATCTCTTTTACACGCACACACACACACACCACACACACGGACGATGTAGTTTCTCATCTTTGACGCAATTTGAAATCGTTAGGCAGCCACATCCCTTAGAACTGTTATCCGCCCATTTTCATCTCGACTGACCAGGCGAATACTTTGGCTTTCAGTCGATGGGCGTGAGCTGGCTTTTTACACTAATGGGGGCGTGGCATGGCATGGCATGGCAGTCGTGATGCCATAATGAGCTCAATTCTCAAAGAATGTTGTGTGTGCCGCCGAACATACTCCCGGAATTCCAAACGCAATACCAAACGTAATCCCAAACGCAATCCCAGCACCCATTCTCCTAATGGCGTCAATGGCGTCAATTATTTCATTGTCGTTGTTGTAGTGTCTTTTGCTGTCGTTTCTGTTGTTGCTGTCTTGTAACTGATGACGCTGCTTTTGCGTTCCGTTGAACATTTTCTGCTGATTTTGCATTAAACGATTTTGATGTCACTGCCGTTTTTATTTACTTTTTTTCTTTCCAGTTGTTTGTTCATGGATTCGTTTATGGTAAGAGTTATTTTTTTTTTTTTGTTGCTGCTGTTTTTTCGCTCTTGCTGATATTATTGCGTAGTTTGATAAATTTGACAGCATATAAGTTAATAGCCAGAATGTCACAAAAACCAGGCAGAATATAAAAAAATGATAATGAAACTGAATACACGATGCTTGTGATCCAATGGATATATATTTTTTTCAATATCAGTTTTTATACACTGTTATTATTTTAGGAATTTTGAGTTAGAGACGCTTTTGCCAATAAAGTGTAATTATGTAAAATGAATATTAAAACTAATATGATACATTTCCAGAAACATTATGTACGTATGTCATTTAAAATGAGTTAAACAATATCAAGCAAGAATATTTATTGAAGAAGCAAGCCTGCTGTCGAGGTACAACAAAAAACTATTAGCTCATTTTTAAATCTTTCTATGTATGAAACGCATTTTCCATTTTCCCTTAAAGTGACTTTAATAACTTATCAGTTTACCATAGCAATGCTGGCAGGTGTTTTACTGTCACGCATCGCATTCGCATACATATAATACGCACTCAGCATCGCATTCCATGCTTCCATTTCATTTTGAAAACCTGCATTTGTTTGCCGCACACTTCTTACGCGCTCTCCTTTTCAGAAACTGTCACATTTCAACTCACATTTTTATTTATTACATTTATTATGAGAAATTTTGCATGCGCGCATACGCAAGTGTTGAAATGCAATAAAAGTGAGATGCCAAGCAGCAGCAGCAGCAATCCCACTACCCAACCCAACCCTTCAACTTCAACCAACACCCCAAACCCTAGCAACTACGTGAATGAATATGCGAGCACCTTTTCCCATTTTTATGTTTTGGTGCTGGTTTTATTTTTACTTTCCTTTTTTTTTTTTGCTCTGTACGCAATTCGCATAATTTTACACACGAAGTAATTTTGCAACACCCAGGCAACACTTGCAACACTCCTTTTGAATTTTCACACCAATTTTTCAACTCGACAAACCCGCTCGCAAAATGTCAAAAAAAAAAAAACAGCAAAAAAGCGGGTAAAGAAAAAAATCAGCAACAAGAAAAAATCCATTTCATATATGAAATGTATGGAAAGAAAAGTGCAAAAGGATGGGGATTGGGTGAGGGTTGAGTAGGCTGACGACTATCATAGGAAACGCACGCTGATGTGCGAGAAAAACACATCCGCCGGGTTGGAGCAGCAGCAGCCGCACAGAATCATCCGATGTCCCTTCATCTTCCCTTCTGGCCATGGCTGGCTGGTTCGTCTGTTAGCCCAATTTGAATGCGCTGGCGCATATATCATTTCAGTTGACAGGACAATTCTCTTATCTGCGCAAAGCCAACACAACAGCCGCAGCAACAGCCACAGGCACAGACAGAAAGAGAGCTACACTCCAGCCAGAGTCAGAGTTGGAGTTGGAGTTGGAAAGAGGCAAGCGGATTTGCGCGTGGTTCATGTCCATGCTAAATGAATATTTAAACAGAAAAATCTCATGCCCATCGAATGGGCGAAATGTTCGATGATCAATGTTTGGGTTTGGGTTTAAAGCCGACGCGCACCGACGACCAACTCTTGATGAAGTCGCCGTCACAACAGTCATCTATTAGAGACCACGTACGTGTGACCCATTTATCAAGTAAGCAGGCAACAGCAGCCCCAAAGACAATCAAAATTAACGGTGGGCGTGTTGCAAGTCGTCGGGTTTGGTCAATCACAATCTCTCACTCCCACTAACATGCGTGTATATATATATATATGTGTGTGTGTGTGCTCGTAATTTGTACAAGCTGCTGTTGTCGTCGTTGTCATTAAAAAGCCATTTCCCCCATATATCATCGCTGGCACATGCCCCGCCCCGCCCCGCCCCGATCCGCATCTTCCCGGTCGTTGCAAGTGCTGGCATATAAATTACTTTATGATATTGTTTTGAACCTGCGCGACAAATAAGATTGTCAGAGAGAGAGAGAGAGAACCCCAAGGACGGACTTGCTTGAAACTGGAACTGAAACTGTGAATAGGTCACGCCGTCAGCTGGCACCATCGAAAATTGAAAGTTTTCTTCTTTGTCGTCGTTATTGTTGTTGCTGCTGTTGTTGTTGCCATTGGGATTAAGTCGAGCGAGCGAAGCGCTTTAACCACACTTATGGCCCATTTGAATATCCTGTGACCGGGCAATAAAAACGTCACCGCCAACCGTCACACTCACATACACACACACACACACACACACATAAACCCAAACAGAGACAGTTTTGTTAAAGGGTCTTACTTATCAGAAGGATATTATGTGGGGGGAAGGGAAAACAGGCGGTGCCAAGAGATGCTTTCAGTGTCAATTCAATTTTATTTTCATTGTGTCATAACAATAACATAAAATTAAAATAACATAAAAAGGAAATTGAGGATGCACGGCTACAGAGCTGCTGAACAGAACAGAAGCAATCGAGTTGTCGGCTGGAAAATCAACTTGGCGTAAAATCGTCAGGCTGTATTCTGGTTCGAAGCAACTCTTGATATTATCCTTGTTATATTCCGTCAGTGGCATAAAAAGAACAAGCGAACACAAACAAACAGCAACAAAGCACATGAGTTGTGCATAAAACAGGAAACGGAAACACATCAGCGGAACGGAAGTCAAAAAGTCGTCACATTCACATAACACAACGATATGAACCCAGCATGCAAGACATTCTGCTTTTGCTTTGTTTTGCACTACTCTTTTCATTTTATTTTTTATGTTTTTTTAGGCAACTGAGGAGAGGGATGACGTAACAGCACATTTATAGCGTAAAGTATGGTAACGTAATAATGTCGCCAACAGTTGCCCAACAAAACCAAAAAAAAAAAAAAACAACCTTAAAAAAGAGCGGGCAGCTTATATGATTTTCGGCACTGCCCCCAGTTTTTGATATCATTTTTTTGTGTTGTTTTCTGTCAGCATTGTTTGGTGTCTGACATTGTGTCTGTCTGTTTTGTCGTTTGCCAGGAATTCATTTGGAAAATTAATAAAAATATATGTATGTGCACATATGAGAAACAGACGCCAAAAACTGTTGGATATCCATTGTTTACCCCTCCGCTTTAGATAATATAATGCGGGTTAAAACTGAAATAACACAAAGTGTAAAGCGTTCAGTATTAAAACATGAGAACTTTTATGTCAGCCAGGCATCACAGCTAGAATTTAACACTTTCTGCAGCTTATTCTTTTTTTTCCCGATAAATAGTTACACACTTTAAATATTAGCAATATATATACACCCAGAGAAAAACGTAGTACAAATTCATGGTTAATCCAACTGTTTTCGTGTATGCTTTAGCATTAAATATGTTAAAATCAAGCATTGTATTTAAATATTATTCTTACTGAATTTCACCATAAATATTTAATTTTTTACATCTCGGATACCTTAAAACCAAGTATGACATTCGATATTTTTTATTCAGCCGCATTGGTTAACTAGAAACGTTAGATAGATATATTATTTAAGATATATTGAATATGTTAGAAACATAATTAAAGTTCATATTTAAATCCAACTCATCGAATACGATAAGAATGGCCAGCAAAGAGATTTGAACCTGCGAACTCTTTCTATTTAGCGGATGCCTTATCCATTGCCGAATATATTTCGTATGCACTTAGTTCGGATGTAAAACGACTAAGCTTCGGGACGGAACAGATCATACTAATTCTTAAAATTGTGGTTGCAAAACATGACTTGTTTTGAATACATAAATAGAATAAATAAACATTTTATTTAAAATTTTTTGTTTAAAATGTTTATTTTGGATAAGTTGATTTAAATATGGTTCAACGTTAAAATGAACATAGCACGTCAATTTAAAGTGCACTCATTTTGATTCAAGGTGCATGCACTTTAATTTGAATATATCTAATATTCATTTTGCTCTACAACTATGTTTTTAGTTGAATCAACATGTTTTATAGTTGAAAATAAAGTCAATAGTAAAATTAACTATTTTCATGATTTTTTTCTGGGTGTATAAATTTTTTTCCGACTACGACTTTTTTCACAACGCGACCTTCACAAAGCTCAAATAAAAATTTTAACACGTAAATTCCGGAACAAAAATCATCAATATTCTTATCGCCCCCAATCACACACACACAGATACATTATTAATGTCAACAATCTGATAACCGCAATTTCCTTTAGCAACTTTCAATGCAATAGACAAAGTAAGCAATTCAAATTTCTTTAAATAACACCCAGCCAAACGATAATCACAACAGCAACAATATCAACTAGAGACGTAATACATTTGGGGGGCAATTTTTCAATATTCTCATTTTCGTATGCGTGGCGTATTTAGAATACAATTCGATTAGAAATGCTTTGCTTTTCGAAATAAATTAAATTTGTTGCGTATACCCCGACCCCGTTTTGCCAACGCAATGCCATTAGCACAGTCCATGCGTGAGGGGGGCAACGGGTATTTCTTGGCAGGGTGCAAAAAGGTTGCGAAATTGCTCGCGACTTGGGGAATTCCTGCGGCAACGGTCTGGAAAGAAAAAAGTGCGCCGCATGCGACGCCGAATCAATTTCCTGCAAAATAACAGAATGAAAGAAAGCCGGCATTGAGCCTTCGTTCGTCCTGGGCGCTTTTCTTAAAATAACAAAATTACTTTTTATATGCAGTCAACTCAGAACAACAGCAACAACAATAACAACATGCCATTGACAACCATTAATCATGGACGCCTGTCAGGGCGGGTCGCAGCCTGGGTGTGACTGAGTGGGGGGTTGAGTGGAGTCATCCTCATCCTCCTCAACCTCGTCGTCATCATCGTCGTCTGTGTCTACTGATTGTCCTGCGCTGCAATGTTGCTTTATATATATTTTTTTTGTTTCGCTTCCTTTAAACTTTGCCTTTTACATGCTAATGCCTGGCACTGGGGCTCAAGTCATGCTCGTGCTCGTGCCCATGCACAGAGCCACGCCCAGCTGCGAAATTGACAAGCAAGCCGAGTGCGTTGTGACATGACACTTGCAAGGCAAGGACCATTGGAGAGAGAGAGAGAACACCCAACTAGTAGCAGTTATAGCACCAACATTACACTAAAAACAATTAAATCGAGCTGAAAATACAAAAGCTTTGATTTAAATAAATTTTGTGAAAATCATTGAAATTTCAAGAATTAACTTTTAGGTACGAAGAATCGCTAAATGTTATTGCTAGATTTGTTGGTTTACTTTGCTATTCAATGTCCAATTTCTTTTGAGAATTGGAAAGAATGTTTTTGAACATTAAAATATATGTTTTATCAAGTTTTTATATAAAAATCTCGCAAACAAGGAATATTTCAACATAACAAACTAACTTCAGTTAATCTAGTCCTAACAAATTAAAACAAAAAAGGTTTTTGTACATTTGAAATGTGATATATGTATATTGAACTACATATGAATTAATTAAACGTTTCTAATTTAAGAAAATATTTTTGCAATAGTAAAATCATTTCAAGAAATTATGATTTGTTTAGAAGAATACTTTTGGAATTATAAGTTTATTTTTTCTGAGTGTACTGCAGAGTGCGAGACGCTGGACGTGTGGGCGTGCACCAGCCGAGGCGACATACGGCATCCAGGCAGACAAGCAAGCAAGGCAGGCTGGCAGGCAGGTTATGTATGCCATCATTAGACGTGGTCCGTTTGCCACGCCCGTGCTCGTGCCTGTTGGCCTGCTGCAATTGCAAATTGGCAGCTTCGACCATGTCATGTCACTGGCTTTGAATCGAGCTGCTTCGCAGTAGCAGCTGCAGCAACAGCAGCAAAGGGGGCCTTGATAGTCGGTCAAAGTTCAATGCAAATGCCGAATACCAATTGTCAAGATGTTACTGCATAACCCTAACTCAATGTGTGTGTGCGTGCAGAGCAGAACATGTCTAATTGCTCAGTTTAGGGGGGCTGCATGTCATAAAGTGCAAATGCATGCATGCCATCATTCCAGCCTAAAAGTAGGCAACAAAACTTGGATGCTCGTCTGTGATATTTGACATGCATTTTCAATTTAGCAGCCACAGCAGATTTAAGAAGCTAGCGTTGCCTTACCCAACGTCGTCCAATAATGAATTCCATTTATTTTGTTTGTCTGCCATCGTCCTGGACACAAAGCTCCAGATTCCCCTCAAGCCCCATCTCTGGGGCCAAGGCACGATAAAACTTTATGCACTGAAATGGCCAACATTGACATTTCAAGTGTTGCCGTCGGGTGGAGACACACACACACATACACAGAAGTAGGAGGAAGGTTGATTCACCAAGGCGCCATCAGTGAACACAGTTTTAATAATGCACAAGACGACGACTTCAACGGAAAGTCGCATAAAATGCAGGACATACGAGAGTTGCGCGATGCGATGGCAAAACAGCCAAGACCAAAAGCAACAGCAACGAACTATAGTTGCAGTGCACATAGATAAGACCCCTGGACTGTCCAAGTTCCGTCCTAGCCCAACTCGTATATAAAGTTGGCGCAAAGTGGCATCAGAATACGTTGCAAAGACAGCCTCCCAGCCCCGCTCATACCATCCTGCAACAAACGTGGATGGGCAATGCAACTTTGTCTATTCGATGTCAAAATGAATACTTTTGCATTATTTATGCCGGCGCATTTATTTGTTGTTCTGATAACGAAGTGCAAAGAGTATACAAAAAAAAGTAGAGAAACAAAATCATTCGATAAATTCTTTACAAAGTCCACTGAGGAATGAGATGTGGTTAAAGTATCAAATATTACTTGAATAAAATGTGTCTGCTTCTTTAAAGCAAACAATCAAAGAAAGTAAAGTAAACTAAATAATAATTGGAAAGGATATTTAAGGTCCCTACTTAAGGTCACATTTGGGTAGCACTTCCTTGCATCAGTGTGTCAAGCCATTTAACTTTTCCCTGCTAAATACTAAATTTAAGTGGTTGATCAAATTTATCGTTTTATTTTCATTTTATCTGATAAACCTGATATCCGATAATTGATAAACTTTTTTATGTATCAGCCTCAAAGTATACTGTCATTTGTTCATTAAATTCAAATCGCAACTATCGGCTAAAGCTGTTGTCATAGACAACTTCTTGGCGGTATATTAAAGTCAATATTTGTGCATAAATTTGAGTTTTTATTAATGAAATTAGTTTTAAATATGAAATCTTGAATAAGATATCTAATAAGCATTTTAAGCATTTTTACATTTACCTAAACATTGATAATCAATTATGAAGCAATTAGAGCCTGGGGAGGTAAAAGATAAGAAAATATTTTGATCATTCCCACAATACCTTTGAATAAAAATGTTTAATGAAGACATTGTTGAATGAACAGTTTTGCTTTTACATTTTTATTTATTTTGTATAAGTTTTCTTAAATGTACGATATTAATTTTTGCTACAGCAGTTATACAATAATATTTGTTCATTATAAGCGTGTGCCTGGTAAAAAAAACAGTTGACTTAAGAATTACAGAAGAAGTTTACTAAGAAGTTTATTTTTGAAATATGTAGTTAATATGTGGATATAAACATTGTTTGTAAGTGAAATCAGGCAGTTTGCTTGGTGTTTCATATAGATTGGGGATTTGATCGGATGTTGCATTAAATACGATTACTATGGATCTTCCTACAAACCTGCAATCAACTTATTACATACATATCTACGGTGCATATGATTTGTTGGGTTGTTTTCAATGCTTGTGCTTGTTTAAACATAGAGACTTAATAGTTGCTACGTGGTAGAAATTTAATTTTATAATTTATATGACGTTCTTTTCTTTAAAATGTATGTGTATTATTTTTGAAATATATTTTTATTTTTAAACAGAATGCCGAAGAAGCTTACTTACTAATTGACTAAAGTTTTGTACTTTTCAAAACGTTAAACGAGTTAATCAACTATTTACAGTATATCTTTTATACTCATTTATATGACGAAAATGTTGCAGTGCGTGTCAAAGTAAGTCCAAATGTAATTAAAGCATATTGTCTTTAGTTTTAATGCATCAAAAAGGACAACACCCCAAGGTGCTCAGATGGCTACTACACATGGTATATAAGCAACCGAGCACAGGCTTTGATGCCACATCACAGATACATCCAGAAGTGCTTGTTTCTTTCCGACCAGTGTCAAGTGCTCTTCACATTTGCCCACACGAGCTGCCAATATTCCTATTTTTCTTTGAGTCAAGTAACTTCTGTTGTTGTGATTGCTGCAACACTTAGCTGAAGAGGACACTTGGTCCGGAGAAACATGCAGCCCAGCCCGGAACCATTGAAAGTCGTTTACTCGCTGTTTGAAGGAGTTGCTCAGCAGCAATCCAATGCCATATATTAAAGATATCATTGTGGGAGACTACTACACAGAGCGCTCCAAAAACTTGAACTTGAACGGTATGTTCGGTTTCACAAAGAACTGTTGCTTGAATGCATTCTCAATCGGATAATCGAAGCCAATTTCAAAGTTACGCACCAGTCGGGCAACGGATGTCTCCAGCATCATGTCTACAATACGTTTACCAGCGCACGCGCGTGGTCCAAACCCAAAGGGCAGATACATGAAGGGCGAGGCCGTATCGCCCACCAGCTGCGAGTGGGATTTATCTCGCAGGAAGCGCTCTGGCATGAATTCGCGCACACGCGGCACAAACTGCTCGATGTTGGCCATCTGATAGTTGGCTGCCATGCCGACGTCTGTGCCAGCTACCACACGATAGCCACTCAAGACCACATCGCAGGGCATCCGACGCAGAGTTCCCGGACCTATTGGATACATGCGAATGCCTTCCTTGATGCAGGCACGCAAATAAGGCAAATGTGTCATGTTTTCGATAGTCAACGAAGAGTTCTTCTCGGGCAGTACACCTCTAATCTCTTCCAGAAGCCGTGCCTGCTTCGCGGGATTTTTGGCTAGGCTCAGTAATATGCCAGTCAGGGATACTAGTGTCTAAAGGGAAGTATGTGATTAGCTATTGTAAGCACATAAGCTACGATGCTTAAATACTTACTGGATCCGTGCCGGCATTTAACAGATCCATGGCGACTATCACTGCGGTCTTGCGATCGTAACGCGCCAACTTCTCCAGAATACTTGATTCCATGCCTGGCTCGGCACTTATACGTCCAGCTCGGGCATCTTCTTCAATGCGCTTCAGAGCGTGCTGAATGTGATTATAACAAATATCCGTCAGGGTGTCCAATGCTCTCATTTGTTTCTTAAACATGGGCACAGGTAAATACTTCCAAATTGGTGGCATCATATCCAGCAGGAAACCCAACTCAAGAATATCAGCCATTGCATTAATTAACTGTTTCGCTTCATCACTCTCCCGATTTTCCGCCAGCAAGCCAAGTCGCGTATTCAGTGCCACAGAACCAATGGATTCCAGAACCAGGCGTCGAATGTCTTCACCAAAGTCAGCTGGCATCTCTTGAGTCTGGGGATCTCGAATAGCACGGATGCTATAAGAAAAGATTAATTGTTTTTTAGACGTGCTAATCTAGTTACTCTCACGACTTACCGCTCCAGAAACTCATCATTAACAAGCAAGATATTATTTATGTAAAGTTTAGCATTTCGCGGCTGCAACAGAATTGGATTAACAGCCGTTCGCATCTTGCCCCAAGCAGGCCCATTACTAAACAAATAAAAAATTATTATAATACTAGATGAGAAGTATATGCATTACTCTTACCCCGATATTAGGCCATCCTCACCCTGAAATATATCCCGTCTATGAACCTGTTTATAGTAGTCAACGGTTGCGAAACTTCGACGATACGGATACTGTCCCTCGTTTCGAAAAGTCGTCTCGTAATCCACCGGATTCATTGTAATCACAATATCTCTACCAGTGACACCAGGCATGCGAAAAATGTCGCCAAAACGTTTATTCATATCCAAAAACATTTCATGTATCGGCCTATTGCTATAGCGACCTGCGATTTATTGATAATAAACAAAGCCCAAACAAACCAGAGAAAAAAATAACAGATAGAGAGTAAGAGCAATCAAAAAAGCTTTTATTCTTTGATCACTTACCACCCGGCAGGAAAGAGCGAATAAAATTGAATTTACTGGGACCTGGTATCTCTGCGTAAGGTTTGGCTTGCTCCAAAGGCGTAACGTCTAAAGTTGATGCGCCCTGCAATGGAAATTGTAATATAGTAATATATTAATAAAATATTTATAAAATAAGATATCTTCGGTGCATTCTAACCCTGCTGACTAACGCCCTCTCAGCTTGTAGAATCCGAACGGAGATCTCTCTCGCACCGTGCAGCTGTCTCGACAACATTTTGCTTACTGAAGCTTTCGCGTCTTGCTGTGCACATAAGGTCTAGAATTTTTTCACTTATTAATTTCATCAGTGTCAATTTTATGATAGCGTGCAGAGAGATTGGGTGAGCTTTTAAGCTCTCTGCGCTCTCTCGGCGCTAAGCGGTTAACTAAGCTTTTATGTATTTTTTGTTTATTTATTTTCTTTCGTTTTTCTCTTTGCCCTGCTACTTCGTAGCAAGCGAAAACATTTAAAGCAATCGAACAATTTATTCTAAGAGCTTTGATCAAGATATATTAGAGCGTCAATTGGCTGGAGGTTTTATTTAACTTAATTCACATAAAATATGTGTTTATGACAATATTTTCTGATAATATCTTTACTTCACCTTAAGATTTTTTCGAAAACGTAAAATTAACTCAACATTTTATTAACTGAAACGTTGAAATTAAGATAAAATAAATATAAGTTTTAAGAATATAAAGAAAATGCAGACTTAAATGAATAAATAATTAATTAAATGCAAATCATCATTTACCATCTTTCAATACACTTACCTTTTATGTCAGCTATTCGTAAAAGTTACGTCACTTTCTTTAAATATCTCTCACATTACGCTTTCACTTTCGGGCTTTAAAAATGGGCTTACCTTAACAAGGAAAACAAGTAAGAAGGCTCTAGTCGAGAAATCCCGACTGGACTATACCCTGAACCATATACTTTACGCATAAAATCAGTGCTGCAAGTATGTGTGTATATAGTGCATACTTTCTTAACTTCGATTTCAATAAAAATTTCACAGATTGTCATTATTTAGTCTAATCTTTCAAACTGCATCTATATCGGAAACAGAAGGAGTTATCGAAAATTTGAAACAAACTTGTGCTAAGCGGGGATTAGGAGAGCTTATGTACCAAATCTGGAGTCTCTAGCTCTTATAGTCTCTGATCAAGAATATATATACTTTATGGGGTCGGAGATGCTTCCTTCTGCCTGTTACATACTTTTGCACAAAACCATTATACCCTTTTTACCCATTTTCAATGGGTTCAGGGCATAACAACCGAAAATTTAAGCCTGTCACTCGCAGAACTTCACCAGTCAGACAAAAGGCAAAAATATCGCAAGCTGACAGAAAATCTATATGCAATAGACAAACACAAACGACTATAATCGAATCGATTTTTTATATTTTTGGCCACTGACAAGGGCGCGTCGCATTGGGCATTGGGTCGCGTCTCGACCAGCGGGCACATAAATATATACACACACACACACTCGCACACACACACAGAGAGAGAAAGCAGAGACACGCCAAACTGATGATGGGCATACAAAAGTTGACCTCGACTTTGAGCTGTCAAAGCCAAAAACTAACTGACCTAAACCAACAAAAATCGACTTTGCAGCCTAAACGCAAGGCCTGAGCATGACAGGCCCACAGACGAGGGGTGCGGAGGGTTAAAAGCGGGCGTGTTAAAATACAAAATATCAGCATGACGCAATGATTTCCGGCCAAAGTGAAAATGAAACCTGTTGGAGTCGACTGGCGGCTGTGGCCTCGAAAAGGGGCTCGACGGGCAGAGCTGTTGCTGTTGCTGCTGCTGCTGTTGGCAATATAAACAAATTCAATTTGACAGCTGACAGCGACAACGTCGGCAATGTAGATACAACAACAAGAGCGAGACACATACACACACAAAGAGAGAAAAGCCGCAAGTAATAAACTTTTACGATCTGTTTTACGGCAACGCGGCACGTGCAACACTAGGCCCAGAGCGAAGGGGAGGCGGCAAATAAAAGGGGCACGGTTCGTTGCAACATAAATTTAATGAAGCCAAAAACGCGGCACGACAATAACAACAGCAACAACAGCACAGCAGACACCAAAACAAACTTACACACACACACCAACACATATGCAGAGGCAAACTCCGAAATGTAGGCAATAAAAATAAAATAAAAGTAAATTGTTCAAGGACAACAATATTTTATGTTATTATTCTACAAACGCAGCACCGAATACTGAGCGAGATAGTAGAGCGTCCGCATGCTTTGGAACAGAAGAAAGAGGAAGATATATATATATAGAAAGAGAGAGAGCGAGAGACAATGAGAGAGGGGAAGAAGAGAAAGATTATGAGAGCAAGCATAAAAGTCTGCCCCCTTTTAACGAATTTTGTTTTTTTTTCTTTTAGTTTTGAAGCGAAAAAATTTACAAATTTCGCCGCATGCCTTTAGCTGAGCTGCAAAAGAGGGTTGCTATCCTTTGTGGCATTGGGTGCGTTGTCTGCGACTGCGACACAAAAACGTCAGCAGCACTCAAAAAGCATTCATGGCAGCAGCATCAGCAGCGGCAGTCGGCTGGCTGGCTGTCTGTCTGGCTGGATAGCTCTGGATAGCGTCTGTTCTTGCGCGTGGGATGCCATTGATGGATGATTCTTTTGCCGGCGACAGAGAGAGTGCCGAAAAATAAAAGCACTAAAACTTGCAATTTGTATGGAATACATCAGTGGCAGACGCCTGTTGTTGGCCAGAAAGAGGCAGCATGACAAACAGAACCTGAGTTATAGAAAGCCATAACCTGCACACTCTCCCTTACAGGCCCAGATACAGCATTAAAGTTGTGTATGTGAGTGTATGTGTGTGTGTGTATGTGTGTGTACGTGTACGTGTGAGTTTCGGGCGCGCTTTATGATTGCCAGGCATAAATAAACGGCAAAAGCACCCCAATGACAAGGCAAGGGTGTTCGCTCCCTATATACGTAAGTGTGCGCGTGTATATGTGTGTTTGCTGGCAAAGTGCACTTCCTGTGTCCTTTCAGTGTTTTGCCACCAATTGCTGCCAGCTACAGCAGCAGCAATAACAACAATACTGCGCAGCTTTGCCTCAAAGTTCACCTGCTTTACATTTGCGTTATTTTCGTCCTGCGCTTTTTACTGCCAGCGTTGGCGCTGTCAACGCCGTCGACGACTGGATAAATGTGTGTATCTACAGAATACAGGGCTACTCTTTATGTGTCTGTGTATATGTGGGTTGTTGTGTCGCTAACTGCCTTATGGATGTCTGCGCATCTCCACTATGCTGCTTAATGGGTATACGAATGTGTTTGTGTGTGTGTGTGTTAAGCAAAAGTAGCAATTCATCATAGAAAATGGCGGAAGTAATCGTCTCTTTATGGGGGTGTATATATGTGTGTGTGCATGTGCTTACGTGTGCGTGTATATGTGTATCTACTTATTCTGCAATTTGTGCAAGCAATTAGAATTTTATTCTTAAAGTCGCATTCATTACAATGTCTTACTTTCGAAATATCTTACAAATATAACATGATTACCTTTTCTCTTTATTGTAATTCTATGTTTAAGGGAACTTATAAAAATAATAATAATGATTACTTTTTAGTAAGTAAACTACCAAACAAAAGCGGAAAAAACCTAATAGTAATAGACAGTAGTAATCTTGACAACCTGACCTGTTGGATAGAAACAGACCTCGGACGCGGATTCAGCGATCCTAAAACTATATACTAAACATAGTCAGAACCCATTGAAAATGGTTAAAAATGGTATAATGGCTTTGTGCAAATGTATGTAACAGGCAGAAGGAAGCATCTCCGACCCCATAAAGTATATATATAATATTCTTAATCAGATCCATCTGTTTGTCTGTATAAGAACCAGAGATTTCCTATTTATTCCCCTAAACAATTTTGTTTTAAATTGTCGATAACTTCCAGTTTTTTGAAAACTGCTTTAGAAACTAAAACGAAAAATCGAAATCGGAGATATTTAAGTTCAGTCACCAAGAATAGTGCAATCGTAGGCATTGGGTTAAGGGTTTCGGGTATGTCCAGGTCGAGACTTCTCGACTACAGTCTTTATTTCACCAACTTCATGATGCTTGCGAAATACCTTTAAATAAAAGAATGTAATCATTTGAGCATTACCGAATATCTGTATCGGCATTATCTCTTAAAGATGGAAATCTTACGCGTGCCTTTTTACGAATACTTTTAAGATATCTTTCGTGTATCAAAGTGTGTGTTCAAAATCTGAAGAATCCAGTATATATAATCTCAAAGATTGGTGCGTTCATACATACCTTTGTAGACTTTCATTAAACGTTTTAAAAACAAGTAAGAAGGCTCTAGTCGGGAAATCCCGACTAGACTATACCCTTAACCCGATACTTTACGCATACAGTCAGTGCTTGCAAGTATGTGTGAGTGTGTGTATGTATACGCATATGTATACGCATGTATAGTGCATACCTTCTTAATTTTAATACTCCATATCTCCAGTGTTTCTCAACCGATTTCAATAAAATTTTCACAGATTGTCATTATTTAGTCTAATCTTTCAAACTGCATCAAAAAGTTTTCCAAATTGAAGATTTTGTTGTTATCGATCACATGTGTATATCGGAAACGGAAAGAGTTATCGAAATTTTAAAACAAACTTGTACTGCCTAGGGATTAGGCGAGCTTATGTACCAAATCTGGAGTCTCTAGCTCTTATAGTCTCTGAGATCGACGCGTTCATACATACGGACGGACAGACGAACAGACGGACGGACGGACAGACGGACAGACGGACATGGCTATATCGACTCGGCTGTTGATGCTGATCAAGAATATATATACTTTATGGGGTCGGAGATGCTTTCTTCTCCCTGTTACATACTTTTGCACAAAACCATTATACCCTTTTTACCCATTTTCAATGGGTTAAGGGTATAAAAATTAAGTAGGACATAATTATTTTTTAATACTCATAATAAGGGCATCGCGATTAACGTAAATCTTGCTGATAAAAAACCAATTTTAACTTCCTTGACTATTGAGAGCGTAATGGTATTTTTAAAAGTCATTTGAATTGGCCAATCCATTACTTGACGATTGGCCATCAAAAACACACACCACATGCCCCAAAACCGTTTACTACCGCAACGAACATGAAATACGCATCTCGTTTCCACTTAATGCCACACAGAACGACTCTCTGCACATTTTATAGCCCACCCAAAGCACGAGCTAACTCACATGGGCCAAGTCATCAAAATTGGCTCAAGAGTTGAGAGCATTTAGTTAATTTTAAATGCTTATTAGCGCAATTTACAGTTTCTCACATGGCATAGGACGAGGGTACGAGCCATAAACACAAACAGGCAACATACCAGAAACACAGCGAAACCAAAGAGAACCCCGAAGACCCAACCAGTCACATAGACACTTTGGGGCAAGCATATGTAGCAGCGAAATTATAATTTTATTATCATTACCAAGCGGCGAGTGTCTTATCACCAAGTTTTACGAGGCCACAGATCGCACACACAGGTCATGTTGCTGTTGTTGTTATCCTTTCGAAATGAAAATAAACTGTAGCTTAAAGCGTTTACGATGCGTTGACGACATCAACGTCTGTAGCGGGGGGTTTCACATCGTCACTGGCCGTCACTTTGTCTGCCCTGGGTTTATGGGCCAGTTTTATGCGCTTTTTATGTTTCAGTCTAACCTCAATTTAATTGTTTAGCCGGTGACAATCATTACCCCTAATGCCAGTTAGCGCCAGCAGCATATGTATAACAGTAGTCCGGAGAGTTTTACGACTCTAAGGAGCTGTCAATTTGATGTCCTCGATGCTCCATTGACAACACAGCTGTTAGGCGGGGTCCTAGTAATAAAAACATGAAGATTACACTTTATAGCCCCGACAAACTTAACGGAAGTTGTAAAACACTCAAGTGTAATGATGCCATCTACGAGTCCGCTCCCATGCCTTGCCATTCCATTCCTATAGACAAATGCAAGCCGTTTCGTTATGGTTGACAAGTTGGTGTGAAAACTAGCGACGGGTTTTTCATTTAACGCTTCTTCCCTTGGCAAGTTTTACGAGTTTTGCGAATTTTACGATGCTGTGATGTTATCTTTGTGAGGCGAGATGAACTCGCTTATTATATTTCTATTACATTATAATTTACAGCATTTGATGTTTGGATTCATACAGTCATTTAATGGCTGTAATGGGGGCCAGTCACAGATTTGTCAATCTCTCTCTATATCTCGCTGTTAAGTAAACCACAAAGAATTTACAGTTGATCTGTAGATGTTCCATCGGAACTTCACACAGCTCATAAAACTCCGCCTGAGTCATTGAGCTGTTTGGTTTTTTATGGCCATGTTGAAGCTTCCTTGTTTTTTTGTCGTGTCTTCTTCAACAAAGTGAGGTAAGTATTATTATCGAATGTCAGCGGTCGTTGTTGTCGCTATCCTTGATCCTTTTTGGCTTTGACTTCTGCAAAAGGTGTAAAAATGTTGTTTGCCCATTGCCATTACTATTATTGTTTTTACTGCTGCTGCTGTTGTGGTTGTGGTTGTTGTTGTCTGAGTCCTTGCCATTCTCTTGGCGTTCATTCAAGCGCGAAAATGGATTTGTTTTTTACGACTTGATTATTATGACTGCGTTTGATTACGAATATTATGGCACAAAATCCGTCCCACCCCAAAAGGTTTTTCGTTTCTTTTTTACGTTGCTCACTGAAGTTGTAAATGGTTTTGATTTTTGGCTTTCGCTTTATTCAGTTTTTTGCAATTTTTCGCTTATGTTTATTAATGAGACATCATCGTTCGTAGCTTACAAATTTTCTTTTCAAACTCAGCAAATATAAAACATACTTTTACGTATGTATATTTTTATTTATTAGTCGCTTATAAATACGGCGAAAATTAATAACTCTTAAACGTATTTATAGGAGCAGTATTTCAAATAAATATATGGACTAGAAAAGTTTGGTATATGATCTTTACACTATCCTTAGCATCTCTACACATATAACAAGTAAGAAGGATATAGTCGAGAAATCCCGACTAGACTATACCCTATACTGAACCATATACTTTACGCATACAGTCACTGATTTCAAGTATGTGTGTGTACGCGTTTGTGCATACTTTCTTGACTACGGAGTACCATATAACCGGTGTTTTTCAACCGTGTAATGTTTCGTCTAATGTTTTAAACGAAAAAAGTTTTCCAAATTCAAGATTTTATTGTTATCGATCACATGTGTATATCGAAAACGGGAAGAGTTATCGAAAATTTGAAACAAACTTGTACTGCCTAGGGATTAGGCGAGCTTACGTTTCTAATCTGGAGTCTCTAGCTCTCTGAGATCGACGCGTTCATACATACAGACAGACGGACGGACAGACGGACGGACGGACAGACGAACAGCTATATTGGCTCGGCTGTTGATGCTGATCAAGAATATATATACTTTATGGGGTCGGAAATGCTTTCTTCTGCCTGTTATATACTTCTCCACAAAACCATTATACCCTTTTTACCCATTTTCAATGGATTTAGGGTATAAAAAGTATAAAAAATTAAGTTTTGTAAGTATAATTCAAGAAAAGTAAGAAGCACTTTTATATTAGTCTGATAAATATATGTTACATTTAAAGAAATAGCACAACATTTAATGTTAATATTGTAGTTATGTTAAGGGAACTTTGGCAAAACGTAAAAATACATTTAAAAATCAGATTTTTTGTATTTAAAATATACACACATTTCGTTAAAGAACAATAACTGACCAAATAATAACGAAGATCAGAATTAAACATTTTTTATTTCATAAATATACATCTTTACCTTTTAGAGAAATAACTTGTTTGTATGGAAATACTTTTTAAATAGCGTTTTTTTTTTCGAATCTAATTAAATATTATTTTTTACAGACTCAATTCATAAATCATAATTTAAGTTCTTTTGCAGACCTTTCCGCAAGAATTAGTAGTCATTTTCTTGATTAACTCAAAAGTTGATTCATCTTTCGTAGTAGACATGTAAAATTCAATTGCAATTGCAATTTTTACACGTTTTATTTTTGCATTTCAAATCACAGACACAACAGAAGCAGTCCGTGGAGGAAGCGGAAGTGGAGGTAGGAGCGAAGTACAACGCTTACACAAGACACTTACACAATATAAAGAAACAATTTTCTTGCCACCGAACAAAAGTGCAATAAAATAAAATTAAATCTGCAATTTTGAGGTTTTTGTGTTTTGCGCCAGCAACTTGGCCATAAAAAGTGTCTGGCTTAAAGTCTGTTGCGGTCTGTACGCATTTACCTTTGACCCACCTAAATGACAGACATTGTCAAGACGTTGGCGTGCAAACTTCTACATTCAGCTTGATTAAAAATGAAACAACTTTGCTTTTGCTGTGTCCTTCTTGCCTCAGAGCCTTAGGGTAAGCTTCTTCAACGCTGTCAATGGACGCTTTATAGGTCTTTCATTCAAGTTGTTGCGGGGCCATCATAAAATTATGTTTAATATAACAACAAACGAAATGGCTGTTTTGCCAGATAAGTCCATAAACTGAATTTCATAGTACATAATTGAAAGTGTTCACTTTGTGGCCAGTTGTTGTTGGTTTTGTTCGTCGGTGGGCTGCGAAATCAATGGGGGCTAAGCCTTTCGTGGTACGCAGCAGCGCATAAATTCGTGTGCAAATCTAAAGTCAATTTTCAATTTCAAATGCCAACAGATAAGCTCAGGAGCACGGCTTAACAACATCGACTTAACTGTAAACACACTTTAAAAATACATATACAAATATAAAACTACAAAAATATTCTTTTGCCAGTTAGTTACAACAAGTAAAATATCTTGCTATAATATACAAATACAAAATATAATCCATCTTAAGAATATGCTATAAAAATAATAAAAAGTTTCCTTTTTAAAAAAAAAGTATAATATACAAATATTATTAAAAAAAAAAAAATTTTTAACCAATTTAAAGTGCTTACAAATTTAAAACAAAAACATTTACTCATTAAAATTGTATTTTTAACTTATTTAAAAAGTTAAACTCTACAACTTTTAGCTTTACCACTTTTGTTTTACTACCAAGTGGTTTTTCCTAGTGTAGCAACGTCGTCGCCTTATCATTGTATCTAGCCATAGAAAGCGAGACAAAGGCTTGGGCCATGATGACTGATGGGCGCTGCAGCGGCCGCAAGCATGCTACGCTATTTGTTGTTCTCCAGTTCCAGACAGATAAGATTACCTAAGCGAGGCTACCTCTGTGCTATTGCGAAGCTGCCGCTGGCAGTTTCAATGAAAAATGAGTTAATTAAAGCCACGTTCCCAATGTTAAGACGATCAAATTCTTTGGATTTTAGAAAAGTTACAGATAAAACTCTAAAATGCTAAACAGTCACGCTTCTTTTTGTAACTTTTGTTGTTGTTGACCGAGTTGCTTATTAAATCAAGTTAATAACTTTTAGAGCCGCAATAAAAGTGTCAAAGATTATAGCATAGTTATAGGCGATGTAAATGGGCAGGGCGGTGGATGGGCTGGCCCGCAATGATAAAGCAATTAAATTCGCTTTAATTACGACGCATTTTTGTTATTTTCTCCAGCGGGCACCAGGCTGTTTGTTAATTTCAACGCCTCATGCGGCTTCAGATAAAATGGCAAGCCAAAAACGCGCAGAGCCGGAAAATTTTGTCGTGACCAACGTCGCCAAATGGTTCATCCTTCGTCCTTTGTCGCTTTTGCTCGTTTTGCATGCACAGCATTTGCTGCCATGAGTTTGAGTTTGAAGAGGGGGGCTCTTGCGGTGTAGGGGTACTGGCATGTTTATCTGCACTCAGACAGATACGCCGCATGTCGAGCAGTGGTAGCTGGATACAGCAGCCAAACCACCAGACGAAGCCAGAGCCAGAGAGGAAACACACAGAGAACGCAACTGGCGTTTGGTCCATGGACTCGGGGTAGTGTGTGCAAATGTTGTGCGAGCCATTAATCACTCGATTTCATGAATACATCAGCCAGTGAAGCCTAGCATCCAACCAACCAGGCAGTCAGGCCAGACGACGATGCCGACGACGACAGCACAGGCTGCAAGAACTCCAAGCAGCCGCACAGCAGAGGACCGAGGACCGAGAACAAGGCGGAGCAGCCAGAACAGCAAACATAAACGCAACAAAACGAAACGACTCAAAAAATCTTATTTTCAGCTCATGTTGTGCTCGTTTGTTATTTTTTTGCTGCTGCTGCCCCTGTTTGTATTTTCGAGCCGCGAAAAGGGTTGAACGGGGTAAAGGAATGGGCTCATATCACATGAGTCCAGCACATGCATAGCACTGCTGGTTGGGTCTGGGGGTTAAGGTGACTCCCAACTGCGAGATGCTAGTTGCATTAATGACACCAGGACGACAGGACACAAGGACGAGAGCCGGAGACGCACAAGTCGAAGTCAGAAGCAGTCACTCAAACCGGGCTGCGGCTCGGTCTGTCAGTAAGAGCTACGCAGGTTTTTGCTTCTACAACTGGAATGGGGAATAGGGCATGGCTATGGTATTAGGTGTGGGTCTGGTCTGGTTAGTTACCAGCTCAAATTTTTCGTTTTCACTGTGGTTCTACTTGTTGTTATTGTTGAGAATTTGTTGTGTGTGTTTGTCGCAGGCAAACCATTAAGCTCTTGACTTGGAGTTGGCGGCTATTTGAGGGCCTCACTTCCTATCCCACAAGTTCATAGCTGCAGCTGTGCCCATCAAATGACTTTTGGGTGCTGAGAATTTCTAGCTGCGATAGAGGCATAGACTATTAAACAAGTATTTAGCAAGGGAGAAAGTCTAATGAATGATTTCATTTTAAATACAACAGTTATGAATCGTACTTAACCACTATAATGCTAGCGAAGAACAAGTGGCTAAGAGTTTGCTACAATATACCTTTAAAATTAAGAAGTTATAGCTCAAAATGAGTTGAAGATATACTCAGATCTTTAAGGATCGTTATCGCAGCTACTTTCACAAAATGTTGTTTATTCTAGCGGATTGGGATCCTTGTGAATTCGGATTTTTATTCTTTTGTTCACTTTTTGAAAAATTGCAAGCCGCACGATAATCACATTTTTTTAATATACTTTAGTAACCCGGCCTTTGGCAAAGCGTTAATGGTTCTGTTATCGGAAAATATATATACATCCGTAAATAATTATGATGAAATTTGCACTATCCTTTATCAATAAATTATCAAGTAAAATAAAAAATGGTTGTTATTAAAGGATTTGCCAAAAAGAAATAATAATAATTTAATTACTAATGATTATGATTGGTAATCATTACAGAAGAGCATTGTTCTAGCCCTAAAATAGTGAAAAATATATGGCTTATATAAAGATTCTGTGCTGGGCGGAACTCTAAAATCTTAACACTTTCTCAAACTAGTACATAGACAATTATACTCAGTATGTGTTTTATGCTGCAACAGATTGAATATTTATACCAAATGTACAATTCATACAATACAATTAATCTGGCAGGTAATTCAAATAAAATTTTAAACATTTTATGGTATATTGCAAATGCTTTAATCTGCAAAAGAGACATAATTTCCTTATAAACTCAGTTGAAATTACTTAATACCTCATTGCATTTGCATGGCCATATCTTATGGCAAGGAAAACTTGCCACCAGAGCTAATTAAACATGCGAATTTTGCGGAAAGTTTTTTGCTGTACACAAAGTTATGCCAATTTGGAAGCTCATTTGCGAAAATCCTTTTTTCCACATTCGTTCTGATAAACATGCCAACAACTTTTGAATATACCATGGCACTCTTCCTGGCTGCATAAACTGCAACAGAGGTACACCCACACTTACCTTCGTACACCACCTACAGTTTCCGTTGGAGACAAAGTTTTCTTTGGCGGCTTTAAAATAAAGTTTTTTATATTTTTAATTAGATGCACATGAGGTTTTACTTAAGGAAACTTTTGACGGCCGACAAACAACAACAACAGAACAACAACACAACACAACAGCCACAGCAAAAACATCAACGTGCCACACTCTCAGTTATGGCATCTTTAATACCCCAGTCGAGTTTTTGCACTTTTGCTAGTGATGCCCCAACCCATTTCCGTGCCATTGCGCCAAAAAACTTTCTAACTTATACTTGCACATGCATACATAGAAGTAATTGTTATTTTTGCAGACACACATCCGGACACATCCTGGCCGCAACTGAGTTTTCTATAATTTTTCCTCCAAATTTCTATATCAAAAAAGTTTTGCAGAATTTTTGCAAATAGGATTTAAAGCAAACTATGAGAGTGTTAGTATGCCTGTGTGTGTGTGTGTGTTTGTAGTTAGACTATACTATAGTATATACATATACATACAAGTATATATGAAATAGCTGCCCAACTTCATTGCTGAAAATCGGCTTAAGCGTAGCCGACTAGTTAGAAGCTATAGGGAGAGGCATCGCAAAACTTTGCCACGCTGCAGGTAAATGTCAAAATTGATGCCACTCAAAAAGGTTCAAAACTTTGGCGCACGCTGCACTTTTGTTGCAAAGGCTGTTCTTAACAACAACAACAACAACATGCACGAGAAATCAAAAAAGTTGTTTGCATCGTTTACAGGCTGAAACCTGGTCCTGACCAGAGCCACCTTCCAAAGCAGGAGCGGAAACAGTGTTCAGAACCAGAAAGTGCCCCTCTTCACGCCACCTCCTCCCTGCCGGAACGCTAGCACAATTAGCAAGCCAGGCACAGTTGGCAACTTGGCTTTAGGCATGGGCTTAGCCTAATTAAAAACAAAACAATAACAACAACAACAAAAAACGAGAGTAGAAGAAACGTAAGCGTCACATTTTGCGGCTGCTCCTACTGCTGCTGCTACTGCTGCTTTTGACGTCGGGTTGAGAGCTGTCTGAGGATGTGTGGGAGGGTGGAGAGACAACAATTTTAAATTGAATCAACTGGAGTGCTCATACATTTTTCTAGGGCTTTTTTTCGGGAGCATTTTGCAGCTTTGCTCCAGCTTTGCGCGTCACTTGCAGCCCTTTTCCCGGGCCCAAGGCCAGGGGGCAGTACAGGCTACGTGGTGGAGGGTGGAAGTGCGGCTAAGGCATGTGGCAGGTGAGGCAACTGTTGTTGGCATTGTGCAAACTTTTGCTTAAAGTCAATCAGCTTTGCTTGCAACATTTTTGGGGGTCTTCTCTTTAAGCAGTTTGCTGTTGTTGTTGCTTTTGTTGTGACTGACATATATAGTATCTGAGATGTATGTACATATAACGCGATATATGTTATATACGAGCGACTTTATCTTGTTGTTAATGGCAAGTTCTTCAAAGAGAGCCAATTAAGTTGTCAGTCATTCTCTAGCTGATGCTTCTACTTTTGCTCACCGCTTCCAGCTACAGCAACAACAACTGGGTGAGCTGTCCGTTTGTCCGTCTGACATGCCAATTAATTAATTAAGGCATCTTGCAACGTTTCGCAAAACGAGCTTCTCCAAGCTCAACTAAAGTGCCAAAAAACATTGCAACAATTTAAGACAACAATCAACACAAAAACAGAGAGAAAGTAAAAAAGAGCGAGAGAGATAGACAGAGAGCGAGATAGAGCTTGTCATGCTGCGTGTCGCGTGGTAATTTAAATTTTAATTTTGATTGTAATCTCTTAATGCGAAATAAAATGCCGCACAACTGGTACCCAAAACGAACGAACACAGTGAAGAGCATCCGCAATCAGCGCAAAGAAACACACAGAACCAACCCACACTCTTTGTCACTCTGTCTCTTCATTTCTCCACTTCTCACTCCCACTTCCTATCTTTGTTATACACGTACATATATGCACGCATGTATGAGTGTATATAGCATAAAGGCTCACAGTTGGCTTCTAATTTACTTTCGCCTTGTTTTTCTGTTGTCTCCGTTGTTGGCTCCTTCCGCTACGTTCATACGTGTTTAAAATTTTTGCATTTAAAGATATTTTACTTTACATTTCTCGTTGCAAGCACACACACACAACCGCAACATGATAAGAATAAAGGCAACATTTTAATTATATACAAACAACTGCGGCACAGGATATTATATATATATATATATATATATGTTGGCCAAAACAGGGAATTGTGGATATCAATTCCACTTCTCTTTAAATCTTTAATGCATACGAGGACTATAAAGCAAGTAAAGTCAACCAAGAGAAGTCAGTTACCTATTTTTATCAGCACAACGCTCCATTCAAAACACAAATCCTCAACTATCAATATAGTTTCAGTTATTATTAGGTCAAAAAAGCACTTCTGCTATCGTTTTTTAAGCTATTTTGGTGAAATTTCATAGGTATAATCCTTTTTCAAGGTGCTATTTTTATCAATACGAGAAAAACCTAAAAGCGATTGATAAAATAGTCATGCAAATAACTTTCTGCACATCTATAATAGTTTGAGGATATACAAAATAACTGGAACCGGAAAAAAATATTACCATAAAGCTTTAACAACAGAGAAGCCGCATAGTACCTAAGTCCACCAGACTCGAGCAAGTGCACCGATGATAATAATAAACAATACTCATAAACAAGTTGCCTCAAACAGATAAACTCTGCTTAAGTCAAGAATGTGCCTAATGTATCATTATGCTTATACTTTTATAAGTTTCATATATTGGTTTAAGGCGTATCAAACAATAAAGGATATTTATTAAATATTCCTACGGATTTAGCTCAGAGTAACAAACTGAGCAGTTTATGGTGTGAAAACGATCCCAAACAAACCCAAAACCGACAGGCCTAATAACATGGGCCCAAAACTCGACTCATATTTGACGGCAGACCAATTTCTGTTGTAGTGCGTATCTCTCCAAAATCCTTAAATAGCCCCAAGCCCAGCTATCCCTGCTGTCCAGAGAGACAGAGCCAGAGCCAGAGTTAAGCCGGAGCACTTACAGAACTGAAAATTAAACAGAAAATGTCATGCATTTTGCATTCGATACTGGCCACAGAATATCAAATATGTGTATGGTAAGCCCCACTCCCCTTCCCATTCCCCTTTCCACTACTGATTGGACAGCTGCCCACATATTACTGCATAGATAGATACGAGTATTCGAGTCTCGACCATTATACAAATGGTCATATTTAATTCGTTCTGCTGGCAATCGAAAGCAACAACAAAACAAAAAAGCCAAAAAAAAAAAAAAGGCACACACTCACACATAATGCATACATACAAACATTGTACCAAATCCCGTGTCTAATCTGTGGCAATAATGCTGCATATAAAAAGATAAAGTTCAGAGTGGACAACACTGGGTAAGGTGACCATAAAGTTGTATGATTTGTTTTATGGCCAACCGAGGACGTTATTATTGCTAAAAGGCACGCCCACATCGAAAAGAAGAAGCATCCGAACAGGTAACAAGGGGAACTCGAACCATTGCGAGTAAGCAGGGGGAGTGAGGGGGAGGGTGGAGTGAGAGGTCAATAAAGCATAATGTGCGCACGTTTTTAATTGGCGTCCGTTGAAAGGCAGTCTGCAACTCCTGGCTAAAGATGGCGATGCTGCCACTGACCAGAAACCAATTAGCGCCAGTATATACCCAACACACCAGACGATTGCCAATTTCGTGTGTGTGTGTGTGTGTGTGGGTGTGTGAGTAAATGCCAAAGTCTAATTACGCTTCAATTGCGCCACTTGCATATAGATCGTTAAATTATGGAAATTTTTAAGCAAAGGCGCATTTCTTACACCTATACGCTCAATGCGTGTGTGTACGTCTGTTTCTGCGTTTGTGTGTGTGTGTGAGTAAGTAGCATACAATTTTAATTTGAAATTGACAGAGCCACAATTAGGCAGGCTCACACCCTCCCGGTGAATTGTATGAAGTACAGCTGCGGTCAGAAACGTGGGAGAGGTATAAAATAAAACCAACCTAACATTACACACTTTTCCATATTGTGAGTCAATATTTATATATTCAAATATTACATTTATCATCTTCTAGTCGACAACTTTAACCGTTATGCTACTAAAAACTAGATTCCACTGTGGATCTAACAAGTTTATCTCTACAAGAATTGTAATCAAATATTACATTTATCGTTAGAGCCAAATACGGAGATTATCGTAGTGATCAGATCTCTTGTAGTCGACAACTTTAACCGTTATGCTACTAAAACCTAGATTCCGCCGTGGATCTAACCAGCTTATCTCTAAAAGAATGTTTAATCACATTTATTTCGGATCATTCTAATCTCAGATCTTTCTGTCTTCATCTATTTATAACAAGTTCAGATTACATTATTCCATGATTTTCGACAGCACAACTATTTTTTTGACCGCAGGTGTATGTCGCATAAACATATACATACATATGTGTGTATGTTTGTAAGTATTTGTATTTGTAATGTATTTTATTGACGTTGGCGAGGTTATTGCATTGGGCATAAATTAATTTCACGACACGTAAATTGAGCAGTTTTTGACACTAGCACACACACCTACCCTCCCTCCCACCCCATATCTGCCACTACCACCAACATACAACATACAACACAAAGCCAATTACGTAGCTAAGGTTTTTGCTACAGCGCGTGGTGACAATTTTTGCTGCTTACCTAAGATTTTCGTCGTTCGTAATTGTGTGCCACACTGCAAACCATTAATTCTCGTTAGCGTCCGAAAAGCAGCAACAACAACTGTAATGGGGTCGAGTTAGAGGTGGGTAGAAAGGGGAGAGGAGTGCTGGGACCTGGTCAGAAAACTTGGCAGCTTCTTTGGCTCTTTTCATATTAATTTAGTTGATTTTTGTGTGAATTAATTAGGCAAAAGGTGAAAATGAAGATGAATGTTTTAATTAGGCAGGCAAAAGGCAGTGAAGCAGCGCGGATTTGAATGTCACAACGTAATCTCCTCTCAACCCCCAACTCCCCAACCCCCAAAGAGACTAACTCCCCTTAAAAGACACCCCCTTTACTAACCAACAAAACATGCAACACTTTAAGCGCTTTAAAAGGCGCAATCATTTGCTGCATTATTGGGATTGCTGGCGCTTCGGCTCGGCACAAAAAAAAATCCTCGGCAAAGGCTTAAGCAATGTCTGACAAAACACCTGAGACATTCAATTATAGCGCCACGCGCTGTGGCACCAGCACCAGAGACAGTAGAGACGAAGATGGCTTATAAAATTGTCAACTGGCAGCAAAGCAGAAGGAACAATTTTCAAAAAATATTTATATAGAAAGCAACGCAACAAAATGAGAGCTGGCATCAAAATGCTCGCCAAAAGCCGAAGTTTAAATGCCCTTTGAAAGCTTTTTATGGCACAGATCTAAGAGTGCATTTTTGCGGTTGCCTTTCAGTTTACTTACCAAATTGTAGCGATCACTTAAATTAGCAAAATTCAATTTAAATGTATATTATTTATAACAAATTAAATATTCATTTATTACATTTTTTCGTCCTATGCTTAGTGTGAACTCAGAACTCAGCTTTCAAATACAGATCAAATCGATTTTTCTAACTATTTTTTTTTATTATTATTTCTTATGAAAAGTACAAAAATAGTAATCTTTGGAATAATATCCAAATAAAGAATTAAACAAAATATTTTTACATTGTAGCGTATTTAACTGTGAACATTGCTCGAATACCAGAACTTCTTTAGTTTAAATTTCAGCTTGGGAAAAGTTGCCAGCGAAAAATAAAAATAAAATAATAATTTGCTTGGCGGTTGCAGAAATGTTGAACTGCAGCAGAAGCAACAAAAAGAACTTGAAGCGGGGGATTTCAATTTAATAAGCAGCAGAAGCGCCAAAACAGCTGCGTTCTCTTCGCATTCTGCGCCTCGGGCAAACTCCAGATTTTCTCGCTCGGCCAAGAGCAAGTAAGGGGTACGGATAATAATAATGGCTGCCAGTGGCTTCTATTGGAAGACCTACTTCCTACTTAAAGACAGCGCCAGACTTAAGAGGATTGAACGAGATGGCGAAGAAGGAAGAGAAGCGAATGCTTCTTCTATTTATGACGTTTTATCTCATTAAGTATTTAATATGTTTATGGGACAACTTTAAATGGCTGACACATTGATATCTCCGCAGAGCAAACTTAACAAGTTAATAGGCCATGTGTGCAACTAACCCATGTTTATGTTTTTTGCACTGCACAACAACTTTTAGAAGCAGCTCGAGCGCAAAACCCCAAAAAGTAGACCCCACATAACTCTCTCTCTCTCGCTCTCTCACTCTCTCTATCTGTTTGCTTACTTGTCCAGGCTGTCCCCAAAAAGCTCATTCATACAACATTTAAACCGTAACGGGACACACACCATCACGCACACAAACACACATCAACCTTTGGTATTCAATGTAATCGCTTTCAACCACTTCAACGGCCATTTTGTGTGTTGTTGCTGTGTGTGTGTAGCCCAATATAAAACCAATGCTGGCAATGCTGTTGTTGTTGTTACTGCTGTTGCTTTTGGCATTTTGGGGCCAGCCATCACACAGAGAGAGCCAGACGTACCTTTATCGCTTCAAAGCACAGAAGCCGTGCTGAAGAGTGGAAGATTTATGGCGGATGCTGGAATTTAATGAAATTGCAAAACGAAAATGTAACAAACACACACACAGAGACACAGCACAAGTAGTCGAGCAGGAGATGGAGGCAAGTGGAGATGGAGGATGGAGGAGTAGGAGTAGGAAGACAGAATACGACAACATTGGCACGCACAAAATGGCGGCAAAGGACAAACAGCAGGTGCTGCCTGGAATGCACAACAATAACAACATCAGCTTCTCATCAACCCTTTCTGGCTTACGTTATTCTGTTTTTTTTTTTGCATTTTCAATGCTCGTTTTTCTAATTTGAATTGCTGCTGTTGCTGTTGCTGTTGCTGGTTGGGGAAAAAACAGCACAGCTTTAAGTTGGCCAACGAATGTGAATCACACATGCAGAGTGCATTAACAGGCACTTGAAAAGTGCAATCTGGCCGCAATTGGCATGGAATACCCGGCCGCGAAATGGCGGCGCGTGATAAAACACGTTTTAATATCAGGGCTAACGCCGGTCTACCAACTCCAACGACCTACACAACACCCAATGGATAATGGATATTGACAAAAGACAGCGAACGAACGAAACAAACGAAACGAACAGTCCGCCTGCAGTCTGAGTTGCCAATTGGCAGTCAGCAGGAAGCAGGACACTCGCCACAAGTTGCACACAACGTTTTACAAACTTTGCCATATGGGAGCTGCATGGTTAGGGCAGGGGCAGCAATGCAAGGGACGCGGATGCGACGCGGTTTTTGTTGTAGGCGCCGTTAAAATTCAATGAATTGAAATTGTAAAGCGCGTCAGGACGCGGGGGACGCGAGAGACACGGGATACGCACGAGACGAAGAGCGCCTGCTGAGCCATGTTAAGCACACACACATATATGTCTACATTTGTGTGTGTGTGTGTGTTTGTGTTTGTCTGACGACACCGGTAATTACCGCCACGTGACAATGAAAATTTCCATTGCGAACACACACATACACCCCGTTTTTAAAGCTATATAAATACTCTATCCAGCCCTATCCGCATCTGGACCAAGCATATTGAGTGTCAAATGCCATTGCTCTTAAAGATCTACTGCGACGGCGCCCAAATGGTCTCCACGAGCAAGTCAAGTACAGTTTATGTAAGTCACAATGCACAAAGCAAACACAGCGAGCATGAAAATCTCCATAAGAGAGTAAGGGCATAAGCGTGAGATGGAGATGGAAATGAAGAAGCAAATATAGAAACAGATACAGGAGGGCATGTGCAAAGCCTTTGGCACAGTGGAGTGAAACATCAAAATAATTATCAAACCATTTTAAACAAATAAAAGAGATATACAAAAAAATATAGACTAAGAGTTTTTCTCAGATCTTTTATTTTATCTCTACTTACTGTTTTTTTTTTACTAAATTAAATTCTTTTATGACATTTGACCTTTTTATAAACTTTTATTGTGATACAATTTACATGAGACATATTTTTACAGCGTCGCTATCGAATAAATTTCGATATATATTCAACTTTCGATTGTCACTATCAGACAATAGCAATATGTTCAATAAGTAATTACACTTGCAAAATAAAATATATATATTCTATGATTTTTGCACTGCATTTTATGACTGATTGCACGTTTGAGACGCATGAGACATTTTAATTGTGCCGCTATCGAGTAACTATCGATATGTATTAATATCTCGATTTCCACCATCAGACAATAGCAATGGCAATAAGTAATTATACTTGCAGTAGCTTAAAAAATTGCTATGATTTTTGCGCCGCTTTTTATGACTGTTTTTGTTTTAAAACAATTTACATGAGATATTTTCATTGCGACGCTATCGAATAACTATCGATATATGTATTTAACTTTCGGCTTTCACTATCAGACCTGATTTGTATACAGTAAATATTTGAAGACTTCATTTATTAAATTATACATTATAGATGTTTAAGTGTTGCAGCTCCTTGATTCGTCGCGACGCCCACTGTTGCAAGTGCGTCGATAGGCTGGGCAGGGACACATCAGATGAGCTCGTAAATAAATCAATGAGCTGTTTTGTTTTGCGTCCTGTCTGCCCCTTCGTGTCATTGACAGGGACAACGTTTTTTTTTTTTGTTTTCTTTCTTTTTTACTTTATTTTGGTTTTCTTCTCTTTCATGGTTTCCCTGACCAGCGCGCATAAATTTGTGCAGCTTGCCTTGGAGACGGACTCGTCCTCGGCCTCGGACCCATATTTCTCTAACTTGATTGTTGGGTTGTGTTTTGCGTTCTTTTTCTCGGGCTGTTTTTCGTCACTGCTGACGTATGTTGAGCTTGAGTGGATTTTATTGTGACAGCGGCAGGATTTAGTATAGACAACAACTGGCGCTGGCAGCCAGTAATGAGGCTTAACCCCTTCCCCTTCCCCTCATCCACATTCCTTTACACACATCAAGTTGAGGGTATAGCATAGTTTATCGTCTGGTTGTGTGTGTATGTGTTTTATGCACTGGCCTATAATTAATTTGCACAATTTTAGCGATTTTGGACAAATTTATTGACTGCACTCAAACATTGCGCATACGACGCGTTTCCCAAGGGCCTCGCAAAAGGGACCGGATTGCAGGACACGGGGCACGACAAAGGCAGAGACAACAAAATCAATGCTCAAATATGCAAATTTTTATTTGCGCGACAATTTCAATTTAACGACAATGAGGACGACGACAGCGCACCATTTTCTATTAACATTTGGGTTAGGTTTTTTTTCTTTCGCCCGTCGCTTTGTTTCGGGTAGCGAATTACTCTCAGCAGTGCCGTTAACACCGCTGTGCAGACACTGCCTCTGCCCCATTACTCCACCCCACAATTCCCCAACTTATATCGAGCACGCAAGCGGTTGTGGGGAGGCGGTGAATGGTTTTTCGAATAATGGAAATCTGTGAGCAAAGTTTTTTGGTGGTCGCTTTTTAAGGCCAATGTTACGCATTGAGCCATTCGGGGGATCATTATGCGTGCGCCCACGTTATGGCGCCTAAAAGTGTCGTTTTTGGTTGGATGGCAAGCGAGAAGACGACGGCGAAGGGGAGCGCAGAGACACGTGAAAGAGGCCGCTTTGGCTTTGCGCGGCGTAAGCCAATTGGGACACAGATGCTCATGGACCATGAAAGTTGGCCAGAAAAGTCGCGAATAGTGAAAGTGAAATTTTA
This sequence comes from Scaptomyza reducta, assembly GCA_035044485.1. Taxonomy (NCBI): domain Eukaryota; kingdom Metazoa; phylum Arthropoda; class Insecta; order Diptera; family Drosophilidae; genus Scaptomyza; species Scaptomyza reducta. Next base: position 3,019,882 of record JAWNNV010001315.1, on the reverse strand, counting down.
TTTGGGATACATATAAGATTTGTTTTATTTGCGTGTCTTTAACATAGATTTCTGAACTAAGTTGGATTGAAGAAATTTTATTTAAGTTTAGTTTCGCATGATTTAAAATCTAAAGTAAACTACTACTGTTTAGTGTATTTAATTTCACATTAGTCTTATTTAGTTAATATTATGGAAATACTTGTGCCTTGTAGAATGTTCAAGAAAATGAATATGTTTCACGTTCGGTGATTAAAACGCACAAAACATACTTAAAACGTATTACTCATGTAGTCTCAAATATGCATTATATGTTTTATGAGTTTCATTTCAAATGATTAGTCCTCGCGTGCACGCTTTACAGCCATCTCAGAGATATTGGCCGTTAGGTTGGCCATGGCAGCCGCATCGTTTGGTTTACCGCTTGTGCTTGGCCCCGTCTGTACTTCTGTTTCCGAGACAGCTTTAGGTATGACATTGGAGTTAAACATGGGTTTCGGAAAGGCGAAAATGTGGTCAACGCTGGCAGCGGGCATTTGATCCGTTTCTTCAGCACGTTCCTCCTGGTTAATTTTTAGCTCATTGGTGTCGCGCAGCTTGTAGTTGGTGTTGGTAAGGCAATGCCAATCAGCTGGCAGACGCAGGCCGTCGCCTGACTTAATGGGCGGCAACGGTATGGCGTTGCGCTCCTCTGCCAACTTGGCCAACACGTGTACAGGCGGCGGTCCAGCGGAGTTGTCGCCAGACTTCACTTCTACGGCCAGTTTGACATCGGCCAGATCGATGGTTGTTTTGTTAGCATGATTTGATAACACTTTGGCTTCCTCCAAAATGCCAGTCACATGGCTGTATATGAAGTCGAGCAACTTACTGACAACACCTGGCTCGTAGTCCGGTATGTTAAGTTCCTCCAATAGGGCCCGAATAACCGTAGCATCTTTATGCTCTTGGTTAGCTTGCGCCTCATCTTTTGACTTGTTATATTTTCTTTCTGCCATTATTAATTAATTAACTCTAACACTTATTAAAAATTAAAGTTGCCAATAATTCAAAGTTTTAGTATGCAACTTGCACGCGAGAAGCCGCCAAAGCGTAAGTTTTGTAGGATCGTTTTTCGTTTTTATATGACAAGCTAGCAACTTCATAAAGTAACGATCCCATTGCGATAACTTAAATTATCGATAGTGGTGAAAATGCATTGTTTGAATAATTAATGCAAACAGATGAATATATATATTTTATACTAGGGCTAAGATAATGTAAAGAAGGCCACTGTAACCAAATTAGCAAAAGCCTTTAATTTACTTTAAACAATTGCTTGATAATTGGAATTGACACAAATTAAAAATTTCTTTTAGATGCACATTCTGACGCAAAGCGAAATTTTTTTCTTATCGAATATTTGCTTTTATTAAATTTTTTACAAATATATTGTTTATTTCATTTTTTTGATTTAAAAACAACTTTTTTAAATGTATTCCTTCTATTATATTGACAAGGTTTATTTACAAAAATTCAGGAAATCTTTCTTGTTTCAATTCCACCAATTGAATTGCGTGAATGCTTTGTGTAAACGAAACAAAAAGGAATGGAAAGGTAATAAAAATAAATAAATAAAAAAATAGAATGCAATCTTATCAACTGCTGGGAACAAAAATCGAATTGTGCCAATCAGCATTAATTATAACTTTTGCAGTTACAATGGAAAATGTAAACAATATTTATTCAACTCGAAAATAGTCATAAAATGAAAATTTCAAAACATCTATCAATTTTCCCAAATTCAGACCATACGTATGAGTAATTATAATCAGATTGTTCATATAACGATAGCGTATTAGATCTTAACTTTACACATACTTAAAGTTGCTTGAAAAATAAGTCAATAAGTTAATAAGTACCTTTAAGGCAACCGAATGCAAAATACTCCGATACCAGCTGCTGACCTATCCGAAACTACTTTCTAAGATTTTTCCAAATTCGAACTTAAGGTCAAAATAACCCCTGCACGTAAAGTTAAATATTGTCAGAATTTGAATCCTTACCCTTTGTACATAGCCTCTGTAAACTTACCTTTTTGGAAAATGTCAGGCGGAAATGCATTTTCAAAAAAGTATTCCCCATTTTTTTAACTAATATATGCGAAGCAGTAACAAAAATAAAAATTTATTTAGTTCATCGATTCCAAGCCTGCAAATCAAATCCTCTATTAACTTTCTGCTTGCCATTAATTAAATTATCTACAATGGATTGAAAATAGACTTAACACTTGTCAACTGTCCAGTTCGTGTTTGAGCGCCGAATTGTCGGATTAATTGCAATAACTAAATATAACATAAATACTTATCATAAGCACAAATGGCCAAAGAGCAAACACAGAACTATTGGCCGGCTTTTTCAAATTTCCAGAATCCCAATACGAACGAGCCGTGTCAGCTTAAGCTGGTTGACTCTCTCCACTCCACTGCTATCCACCAGAGGCCGCAGCAGTAACAGAAGCAGCATTCCGGCTCCTTGGAGCTGTACAACTTTGAAGCAGTGAAACTTGGGAGCTAAGATTTATAGCTGTTGCTGTTGCTGCTGCTTTTGGTGGCGCGACGGCCAGAAGCGAAACTCATGCGAAAATAACTTTAGCGGAAAAGTGCCGACAAAATACAAGAAAGTGCTTAACCAACAAGGCGGTCATAGTACCATAGACACACACACACACACTCACACATACATAAGTTTCAGATATTTTGGGATCGGGGAGCCTAGTGCCGAAAATGGGAAACGCTTCGCTGCGCAAAGCCAAAAACTTCATGAATTTAATTACCGAATTTTTTCGCTGTAATTACGAAATTCTTTTGGCCAAAAGTGGAATTTTCATTTCATTTTCATTAAAATATTTTTGTTGGTAAGTGTTTACAAATATGCCAGACGCCAATGCCACGCCCCTAACATATCCTACCACCCACTCAAACAGACACTTACGTTCACATACATATGTACATATGTATGTATTTATGTAGCCAAGTTAAACTAACCAACTTGGCAAACTCGCTTCTATTTATGCTCACATTCATGGCTTTCGTTTTATTGTTGTTGTTGTTGACGCAATTATTCAGTTATTGGCCCACAAAACCACAAAACGTCAACGAAGTGAACACGGCCTGCATTGTCCTCAGTGTTGATATCTTTGGTGTCTCCTTCTGGAATGTGCATTATTAACTTGACCACGATAAGCTCATAATGAGGTCGGATTATATCCTGCATCCAAATGTGTGGTAACTTGTTCAACTGTATCTGTATCTGTTTATCTTTGCAAAGTAAAGCAGAATACATTTTATTTATAATAACAGATCCATTGAAGTTTTTGAACCCAGACTGTTAAGTACGTTATAATCATATATAGTAGATTATTATGTGTTTTTTTTAAGCAAAATAAACACTAGACTACGACAATTTTTTTATTTTTGACGATTACAAATAATTCACGTATCATCGTGGTTATTTAAGGATTATTAAAACTAAAAAAGTAATCCGACAACTTTTATGATTATTTTCATATTTAAGGATTTAAAAGCATTGTATTTAAAATAAAAAATATTTTAAAATAAAATTTTTCCATAGAAGTAGAAAATTAAATCACAATATTCCCGCAAATGAATTATATAATCAATTAATTATTTTTTTTTGGAATTGTTTATTGATAACTAATCGAAATCGTAATTTGGCAGAAACATGATAAAACATATTTTACTTTGTGTATTTGAAAGCAAGGCGGAAAATGTATAGAAGTGTCCATACAAACAGCTGTTTTGTTAAACCAGATAGTTGTTATCGATAACTTGCTTTTATGAATAAAAAAAATTGCTTGCAAATTTGGGATTTGTAGGCATGGGATGTGGGGCAACCCTGCTCGTACATTGTGGATATAGCTAATAAGCATCATATGTTATTTTTATTTTTTAATGTAAAACTGTTTTTTTTCTGATAATGTATGTACATAAAAAATATTTGGTTTCAATTCCAATTTCCTAATCTTTTGAAATCTTCGAATAATAAAAAATAAATTATATATTGATAAAACACAATATAAGCAGCGACGGAAACACAGATCATCACTTCTTAGCTCGTCCTATATACAAATTTTACCGATTGGAGTGTCCACAAGTTAAGCTCTGTGCGCCAACGCCTCCTAACATATCGATGTAATATTAATTAAAAAGTTCAAAACTCTAAAATCCGTGATACACCTATCTTTTGGACCCCAAGTGATGTCAAATCAGCTTTTTCCCGCCAAATAAGGGAAGTGAGTGGGTGGCGACACGGATCAAAATAGTATCAACTGCAGTTACTGCAAATGTACAAGACTTGCACGTACATTATGATGATGATAAGCAAAATACTGAATACGTTGATACGGATTTAAACTCACTTTTTCAATATTTTGCTTAATTTAGAGCCCCAACCAAAACGAATTTTCTTTGTCCTCAACAGTTGCCGCCAGCTGAACAGGTCTAAAAGAGTAAAATTGGGATGCTTTTTTGTTCTACCGTAAATGCTTAACGCACAGCACCATCTACCCCGAAAATAATGTACTTAAGTGTGGGAACAGATTATACATCATTGATTTGTACCATCTACCGGCTGTTTTGATAACTAACAAACCACTTTAAGCAGTGCCATTTTTTGGTACTAATTAGTGGGGACAGTTGTAACTTCATTCAATGAGAATGTAATAATGTATTACATTCTCATTGGATATTTCCAACCATGTTTAATGAACAGTCAACAGCACCATCTACCGATCAAAGGATGTACCACCATAAAAAATCATGCTTCGTTTAAAAGCAGTCAACTTTTGAGGTCGAAGAAAAGCTGTTTTGGGTTTTAAATAAAGCATAAAAGTAACAAAAATTATATTCCCAATAAATATTAGCTTATTGCCAATGAGAATGTAATACAGATAGAGTGGAAACAAGAGTACCCCTCTTTTTAACAGAAGGGAATAAACCTGTGGTTAAGGTCGTGGGGAAATTTCCCTGTCTGCCGTTGTGAAGTGGTCGGCCATCATTGTTTTTCGCTATTGCCTTGTCGCGAAGAGGACGAAGCATGAGACAACGATTAACTGTTGCCTTACTTCATTCCTCTTTTTCCAATGAGAATGTAATACAGATAGAGAGGAAACAAGAGTCCCCTTCCTTTTAACAGAAGGGAATAAACTTGTGGTTAAGCTCGTGGGGAAAATTTCCCTGTCTGCTCGTTGGGAATTTGTCGGCCATTATTATTTTTCGCTTTTGTTTGATCGCGAAGAGTGCGATGCGTGAGACAACGATTAACTGTTGCCTTACTTCATTCCTCTTGTTGTTGTCGCAGAACTTGAGATTCTCAATTTTTGACTTTTAGTTCAATCTGCTTGCCAATGCCTTAGATATAGGGTAGTATGGGAGGGTATATGCGTATATATATATTGGGAATTGGGTAGATCATTAATAACTTATTGAACAGGTTTAAAATGAATAAATACTAAATTAACACTAACCATAAAATAAACGCATTTTCCATTCAGATAATTAACACGAATTGTCCGTGTATGAAAAATATATATTAATAATTTCATAGAGCTTAATTGCATTTGTTAATAAAGGGTATTAAAATAACATTATGCAGTTTGTGCGTTCCAGCAACGACAACCATCACGTGTTGTTGTTGTTCGATCTTTTGCGTTTTGCCTATTGCCGCTGGGCGCACAGAAATGCATACACAAAAAGACGGCGCTAGGCCACATACAGCAGGCCGTCTTCAGACGTTTTGCCAATTCCCGTTAGAATTGTTCACATGCATACACAAAAAGACGGACGAATTCGAATATTGAGGCAGGTCCAGAAGTAGAACCACACAAGACTTTAAGAAGAAAGAGCGAGACGAGCTTAACCATAGGTCTGCGATGAAGCGATAGAGCACACACATGCAGCAGGTCATTTGCAGACTTTTTGGTGTCGACAGAACAAATTAGTATAATGCAAACAAATTTGCTTCTAAAATGAAATTAATGAATGATTAATAAATATAATATATACAAAAATTTATATATATTAATTTATATTATTAATAATTTATATTGAAATAACTTATTTTTATTGTTTTAATTTTTTACTTAAATAGAATAAAAAAAAATTTATTCTATATTATACGTATTATATAACAATTTCATTAAACCCAAGTCATAATGTACTAATGAACTATAAGAGTTCATGCTTCGAAATATGTATTAGGCTTTCAGCATAGACAGACAGTGCCGAATACATACGAGAACACATGAGCAATTGAAACAAAAACTAAATCAGATATGGCCGCGGGACCAGTAGTATAAGCACAAGTGATAAACGAGCACAAAGAAGAAGGGGGGAGACGAGCTTAAGCGTACGTCTACGATTTTTTTTTAACAGTGGAGGGGTATTCTTGTTACCTCTCTATCTATTACATTCTCATTGTCTTTTTCCTTCTTTTTTTTTAACAGTGGAGGGGTATTCTTGTTACCACTCTATCCTATTACATTCTCATTGCATTCTCATTGGTATGTTGATAATGATGTTGTTTTGGGTTTTAGTTTCATTTAGTAATTAATTAAATAATTGCATTTCTTGTGTTTAATTATTTTTTATAAGAAGATCGAAAACTTCGCCAACTCTATCGATAAGAAAAACTATAATCGTACAATAAATGATAAGTTATCGATAGTTACATTTTCTTTCTTTGCTATGCTTGTGACATAAGTTCTATACAAACGCGAATTGTTTTGAATTAAAACTGCCAGGAAGATGCGCTGGCAAATCGTCAGTGTTTGTCTGCGGCTGGGTTGGCGCAACCAGAGCAATGCAGCTGCCATCACGGCTGCTGCTGCTTCTGTAAACACAAGAACTCCCGTCCATCCAAATTCAACTAATAAATCAACGATCAGCGGCACACGTGAGACATTTGTGGAGCGCGTAGAACGAGGACCAGGGCTTAGAGACTTTTTTACTGTCAAGCCCAAGCGCAGGATTAACGGGGAGAACGACTCACAGTGTGTGGATAGTAACATACCATATTTAAATGCAATAGACTACAATGGTCAAGGAAGACGGGTGCACTTTGAGGTGTACGGCTGCCAGATGAACACCAACGATACGGAGGTAGTGTGGAGCATTCTGCAGGGGCATGGCTACCAGCGATGCGATGATGTCGCAAGTGCTGATGTAGTAATGCTCGTGACATGCGCTGTTCGCGACGGGGCTGAGCAAAAGATCTGGAATCGTTTGCGGCACTTGCGAGCGTTAAAAGAGCGACGTGGTTCAAAAAGACAGCCGTTGCAATTGACGCTACTTGGCTGCATGGCGGAGCGGTTGAAGGAGCGACTGCTCGAGCAGGAGCAATGCGTGGATGTGATTGCAGGGCCCGATAGCTACAAGGATCTGCCCAGATTGCTTGCCGTTGCCCGCCACTATGGCAACTCGGCAATCAATGTGCTGCTCTCACTGGACGAAACATATGCGGATGTAATGCCCGTTCGCTTGAATTTGGACTCCCCCACTGCCTTTGTGTCTATCATGCGCGGCTGTGACAATATGTGCACCTACTGCATTGTGCCCTTTACACGTGGGCGCGAACGTTCCCGCCCACTCGAATCCATAGTACGTGAAGTGCAGACACTGCAGGAACAGGGCATCAAGGAGGTGACTTTGCTGGGCCAAAACGTCAACTCGTACAGAGACAGAAGCTCTGATCTTGCGAATAAAGACGATGGCAGCATGGCATCTGGTTTTAGCACAGTTTATAAGCCTAAAACGGGTGGACTACCTTTCTCAGTGCTGCTGCAAAGTGTAGCCGAGGCTGTGCCAGAAATGCGTATTCGCTTCACATCGCCGCATCCTAAGGACTTCTCCGACGAGGTATTGCATGTAATTCGCGACTACCCCAATGTCTGCAAACAGCTGCATCTGCCCGCTCAGTCCGGCAACACGGCAGTCCTCGCCAGAATGCGGCGTGGCTACACTCGCGAGACTTACTTGGAACTGGTGGCGCACATTCGACAAATGCTCCCCGATGTGGGGCTGTCCAGTGACTTCATTTGCGGGTTCTGTGGCGAAACGGAGCCTGAGTTTGAGGACACTGTCACTCTCATTGAGAGTGTTCGTTATAACGTGGCCTTTCTGTTCGCCTATAGCATGCGCGAGAAGACCACTGCGCACAGACGCTATGTGGATGATGTTCCAGCTACAGTAAAGACGGCACGACTGCAGCGAATGGTGCAGGCTTTTAGGGATGGTGCCAGCCAGCTGCACAAACGTTTTGAAGGGCAGGAGCAATTAATTTTAATCGAGGGCAAGAGCAAGCGATCCGACAGCCACTGGTTTGGACGAAATGATGCCAATATTAAGGTAATTGTGCCCGCCGCTGCTTTATCCACACCACACACAAATGAGAGCGCACGGGACATTGCAGTGGGCGATTTCGTAGTCGCACGCATTGTGGAGTCGAATTCCCAGGTTCTCAAGGGCACACCGCTGCACATCAGCAGCATTGGTAGTTACTACAGCAGCATAAAAAGTTGAGTTAAATGAGGACACAATAAATGTTGATTAGTTTTAATTAAACTTAAATAAGCTAAATCACGTTTCCATGGTCAGATCGATGTTGCTTTCTATCTCCGTTCTGATGCCATGATATTTGGCAACATTACTACGATAGAAGTCAAAGATTTCAGAGCTCGCAGCGCGGCATAAGCATTCAATGTCATTGAATTGGGCAATCTTGAACGATCCTTTTGTTTGCACCAGCAATAAGTTTCTATCTACCGAGTCGAAAACGAATGTAAAGTTGGCCTTCGAATGCAGAACCTCATTCTGTTCCGGGTCTAGCACAAGCTCGTCATCATCGCTAATAATGCAGTGCACCGCGGCAAAGCTGAATTTAAGTGGCAGGCCTCCAATGAGCATGGCCAGGCAGGCTGAATTCAAGGCACACGAGTCTATCTACAAGGCAATTATTGTAGTTTGCAAGTCTAAAATAGGCGCATTTGATTGAGCTTACACTTCCACGATCCTCCAGCTCCTGCACCTGCACAGACATTTTTGATCGTGGATAGGCTTCATTTAGGAGTGCAAGTTCTAGGACATCCCGTATGGCCGCTTCGCGTATGCGATCCTTTACCTGTGGCAAGCCGGCCTTGGGACGATAGTTGCACTCCAAGTAGCTGTTTTCAATACTTAAATTCTGTATCTTCACCTCAATGGGGCCCAGCACGGCGGCGACGACAACTGTGGCGCCTGTAAAATGTGAGAAATGTGAGCCGGCTTTCGAACAGAAGGCGGTTATCAGTACAAACCCTGGCTGTACATGACAGAGCCATCGCAGCGGGAAAGAGGATTGAACTTGCACTTCATCTCGCGTAATTTGTCTTTGGAAGAAGTCAAAACGTATATTGCATTCATTTTTAATTATTTATAATTCCAAAAGACAACGTGCAAGCGATAACAAAATGCGACTTAGCGATGTGCAATATGTAACCAACAGTTTCTCGTTACTTAGCTATCGTACAAAATATCGAATCAACAGTTGGTACTGGTTAAGGTACGCTGATTATAAAGACTTTTAATATTTATAAGAAAATGGTTTATTTCATTACTCTCAAAACGAATGATAACAACAACTTAAATGACTTTGTATATTGTTGCGTTTATATTTAGGTTGCAATATCATCTGCCTTCTTTTTGCCAGCTAACGTTTTGAGCTGCGTACCAAGTTTATTTTGAGTACAAGAGTCCATCATCGGCGAAAACTTGTTCATTCCACAACGCAAACGGCCGCAGTTCAGGTTAAATTCTCTGTGAATACGAAAGCTTAACTATGCCTGGTAAGCTCAATTGTTGCATTAAACCTATCTTAGTCATTAAACACTTAATTACAGGCGAAAATCCATTTGCGCAGTTTGAGAAATCCTTCACTAAGGATGGAACGGTTTACAAGTACTTTGATTTGGCTTCCATTGATAGCAAATATGGTAAGTTTTATGTTGTAAATAACTTCAAACTTGTCTACGTGGTAACACTGCAATTAAGTTCATAGAAAAGAAAAAGCAAAAACACGCAGAGCTTAATATGCACATGTACACAAACACCTGTTTAATGCAAAGAGCAACGACTTGAAGTTTGACCCCACCTTCTTCCAACGACGACCGCTTCAATTTGCAAGTCCAAATAGTGTCAGTAGTAAGGGTGACTGAACAATACTTAACGATATGAGGGGCCAATATTTTAGCACTAGCTTTCTAAAACTCGCCTTAGCACTTAGCTGAAAGCGAAAGTTATCAACATGATTTTCATAAAAGACAGCAAGGCTCGTCGAACGGAACCGGTGTGTTTTTTGATAAGGCACCTCTATAGTATTCTACATTGTACACTAATCAAGCTTTTGTATTATGTATGAAGGCACTTATCAGCATGAGCAAGACTTATATCGGATGATTCCGTGGTCTGATGTCAATTGAAATAGTTGTATTTATGTATGTATGTTTTTATATTATTAAGTGCGGCGCATTTGCTTGTGTAGTATTACTTGTTAGCCGATTACAAGGGCACGTGCGCCGCATAGTTTGAATATCAAAGCAAATGCTCTTAACTGAGAATTAGTCGCTATCTATTTTTGCTATCAGAAATAGTTTTATTTGAAAATGTAATTAACCATAAGATTTTCCTTATAGACCAGCTGCCCTACTCGATTCGTGTGCTGTTCGAGTCTGCGGTTCGAAACTGCGATAACTTTCATATTCTCGAGAAGGATGTACAGAGTATACTGGGCTGGACGACTAGCCTAAAGCAGGGCTCCAATGATGTGGAGGTCTCGTTTAAGCCAGCTCGTGTCATTCTGCAGGTACGTTACATAAGTTTGTTTATAATAAATATTTATTATGTTTTAATTCTATTAGGACTTTACGGGCGTTCCGGCGGTTGTGGACTTTGCGGCTATGCGTGATGCTGTTTTAGATTTGGGTGGCAATCCCGAAAAAATCAATCCCATCTGTCCCGCCGACTTGGTCATTGATCATTCGGTTCAGGTAGACTTTGCTCGTGTCCCAGATGCCTTGGCTAAAAACCAAAACCTGGAGTTTGAGCGAAACAAGGAGCGTTTCACTTTTCTTAAGGTAACATTTTCTGTACTGAAAACGAAATGCATTATGATATAAAATCTTAACTTATTTGCAGTGGGGCGCCCGTGCCTTTAACAATATGCTGATTGTGCCACCCGGGTCGGGCATTGTACATCAAGTTAACTTGGAGTACCTCGCACGTGTGGTTTTTGAAGGCGATGCTGCCGACGGCAGCAAGATTCTGTACCCCGATAGTGTTGTTGGCACCGACTCACACACCACTATGATCAACGGCTTGGGTGTACTTGGATGGGGTGTGGGCGGCATTGAGGCAGAAGCTGTGATGTTGGGCCAATCCATCTCTATGTTGCTACCCGAAGTCATCGGCTACAAGCTGCACGGGAAACTAAGTCCTCTAGCCACCTCCACGGACTTAGTGCTGACCATTACCAAACATTTGCGGCAACTGGGCGTAGTCGGTAAATTTGTGGAGTTCTATGGACCCGGCGTGGCAGAGCTCAGCATTGCCGATCGTGCGACCATAAGTAATATGTGTCCCGAGTATGGAGCAACCGTTGGCTACTTCCCCATAGATGAAAATACTCTTGGCTATATGAAGAAAACAAGTGCGTAATCGCGTAAACTGTGTGAAGATTTTGTTTAATTTAAGTTTGTCTTTGTTTGTAGACCGCTCTGAGAAGAAGATTGACATTATTCGGGAGTATTTGAAAGCTACGCAACAATTGCGCAACTATGCCGATGAGGCACAAGATCCAAAGTTTACTCAGGTTAGCAACTGATAAGAACTCAAATAATTTTGTTTCTTTTGTATTCACGTGCGAAACTTATTTTGCAGAGCATCAGCCTGGATCTGTCTACGGTAGTTACCTCTGTATCGGGACCAAAACGTCCGCACGATCGTGTTTCTGTTTCCAACATGCCCGAGGACTTCAAGTCGTGCCTGTCAAGTCCGGTAAGTTGAACACATTTCGTTCTTATGAGATAAACAAAGCCCAGTGATGCTTGTACGTCTGACAAAACTGAACTTGGTGTATCCCATAAATTGAAATCCACGTCACATTTCTCAATATAAATACTCTAGTTCACGAACCGCCTGTTAGGTTGCTTACAAAAGAGCTATCTAAAAGAAACAGCAACTGTGATATGTAGAAGTTTCTTAATTTAAAATCACGGCTACTATTTCCTTAGATAACTCGATATAAATAACGATTCGTTTCAACGCACTTTTCTTGACAGCAGATTGTTTAAATACCCGAAAACATTCATTGGCAAGACCCTAGAACCTTACACTCTAAACTGAAACTTGGTTCTTGGTCAGCTAGCTCTTATAAGCAGTATTCCGTTCAATGGCCGCTGCCAGCGCATCAAGTTTCCAACGCTGTCAACAGCAGTGGCTGATCGGTTTTATGTATTACCAAAATTCGCTGAGAATGCGATTTGTTTTCTGGCACGCTCGATATTTTTATGCCGAATTTCTAAAATTGTAAAGTAGTTTTGATTTTACTGCACTTTGTTGGACATAAACGGGCTCTGAACCCTGAGCCTGGCCTGTACCGATGGGGCCACACGCGGCCGCTTCCGCAAGCTAACTGACCTACAAATAAGCTACAGCGGGGTCATTGAACGTTTTGTCGGTCGGGCTACCCACTTAAATTGCTCAATACTCATTAATATTTATTAATTCATAATTTGTTTATATTTAAGGTTGGCTTTAAGGGGTTCGCTATTGCACCGGAGTCCTTGGGAACCACCGGTGAGTTCCAGTGGGATGATGGCAAGACCTATAAGCTTCAGCACGGCTCCGTTGTCATTGCGGCAATTACATCTTGTACGAACACCTCAAATCCCTCGGTCATGTTGGGTGCAGGTCTGCTAGCCAAAAATGCAGTTGAGAAGGGTCTTAACATTCTGCCCTACATTAAAACGTCTTTGTCGCCGGGATCTGGTGTAGTGACATACTATTTGAAGGAGTCGGGCGTTATTCCGTATTTGGAGAAACTTGGCTTTGATATTGTTGGCTATGGTTGCATGACCTGTATTGGAAACTCGGGTCCATTAGAGGAAAATGTGGTGAACACCATTGAGAAGAACGGCTTAGTATGTGCTGGCGTCTTGTCAGGCAACCGCAACTTTGAGGGTCGCATTCACCCCAATACCCGTGCCAACTACCTGGCCAGCCCTCTGCTGGTTATTGCGTACGCCATTGCGGGTCGCGTCGATATTGACTTCGAAAAGGAGCCATTGGGTGTAGATGCCAATGGAAAGAACGTGTTCCTTCGCGATATTTGGCCAACACGCGCCGAAATTCAAGAAGTGGAAAACAAGCACGTCATTCCAGCTATGTTCCAGGAGGTTTACAGTAAGTAAATGAATTAAACTGTTTAAATCCCAAATTAATCTTTAAAATATTGTTTAAAAGGTCAGATTGAAGTGGGTTCTGAGGACTGGCAAACTCTGCAGGTCTCTGATGGAAAGCTGTACCCGTGGAGCGACGACTCCACCTACATCAAGCGTCCACCTTTCTTTGAAGGCATGACTCAGGCGCTGCCTGAACTGAAGAGCATTCAAAAGGCGCGTTGTTTGCTCTTCCTGGGTGACTCTGTGACCACAGATCACATCTCCCCGGCTGGTTCTATTGCCAGAAACTCTCCAGCAGCACGCTTCCTCTCCGGTCGCAACTTGACTCCGCGTGACTTTAATTCCTATGGTTCGCGCCGTGGTAATGATGCCATCATGGCACGAGGCACATTTGCCAACATTCGTCTGGTTAACAAGTTGATTACAAAGACCGGTCCGCGCACCCTGCACATACCCAGTCAAGAGGAATTGGATATTTTTGATGCTGCTGAGCGCTACCGTGAGGAAGGCACTCCATTGGTTCTGGTCGTTGGCAAAGATTACGGCAGTGGTAGCTCCCGCGATTGGGCAGCTAAGGGTCCATTCCTTTTGGGTGTAAAGGCAGTCATTGCGGAATCATATGAGCGTATTCATCGCTCCAACTTGGTCGGCATGGGCATTATTCCGCTGCAGTTCTTACCTGGTCAGAGTGCTGAGACTCTCAAGTTGAACGGCCGAGAGCTCTATAACATTGCTTTGCCCGAAAGCGGCTTGAAGCCGGGACAGAAAATCCAAGTTGAAGTATGTTTAAAAATGAGAAAAAATTTTTGTCGCATTAACTTAATGAAATTTAATCTTTATCTTAGGCTGATGGAATCGTCTTTGAAGCCACGCTGCGATTCGACACAGAGGTGGATATTACCTATTACCAGAACGGCGGTATCCTTAACTACATGATTCGCAAGATGCTCTCCTAAATCATCGCTATTTTTTCACTTGCATTTCAAATACTGTACATTATAGTCTCCTAAGCTTTTAAGGTGTGCTGGTGCTTTCTGAACGGTAAGACAAAATAAAAATAAGCCTTCATTTCGTTAGCCATATTTTCCTATTGTATGTAAAAGTGTTAAACAAATCTAAAGTTTCGTTTTACAGAGCAAATAAATATTGGGTGCAATCCAATTAAATACTTATGTAAGAAATGGGTGTGAATTTAATGTTGCGTACATAGTACACGTATTTCTTATCAGTGATCTAATCAGCCTAATTAGTAAATGCCCTTTTACTTTTCCCGCTGTCATGTTATATCTCATACACAGAAAATATAAACAGTGAATGGTTTTTTCAGACGTTGCCCCTCGGTAATTCGGACCTTTTAAACGTGCCTAAAAGAAATTAAACGATATTGAAAAGTTTAGTCTATCATCACCAGCTTCATTTATTTGTGATTTTATGCTTTATAATTATCATATCATTTAATATGAGGGACCTGAGCTTCCAAGTCTCTTATAGTAAAAAAACGACTACAAATTATTGATATTTGTCTGAAATTATAAAAGTCGTGGTTACAACGGACCTAATATTATTGTTGTTAATATTTCTTGGTAACATTAAAGATATCTGTTCAACTAGATTGCAAAAATTCCTTACAAGAAAGTGATTTGAAACCACGCCAAACGAAGTACGTGGCACCAATCCAAATTTTTGTTTTGCTAGGAACGATCCCTAACATATTATGTACATGAAATTCACGGGTCACAGTGCCAAAAATGTATAAATTCTTGGTTTGTACTTTATTACAATTCATGCTAAAACTACATATCTTTCAAAAAACACATATTCATCCAATAAATGCCCAAATGGGCGCCCTGTTGTGATTAAAAGGACACATTAAAGTAAGTACTAGCTTTAGAATGTCCAGTTTGGCTTTATAAAAGTATTATTGTAACATTATTATCAACATCATCATCAATTACATACTTATGGTTATATTGTACACATGCTATTACTTAAGCGTGTGCTATAATTTGTGCTTGTTATCTTAATTTTTTGCCTCTGGTAGTATGATGTATAAAATTACCATAACAAAACATTGTACATTTAAAGCTACAACACTATGGTTTTTTTTAAGTTAAGTTGCATTAATAATATACGTTGAACATTGGAGAGCGTAACAAACTTGCAGTAAACTATTTGTAAGAAACATTAAAACGCCCCAACAAAAATTATCATTTAAGAATTTAGCTAATTAACCTTTTTCTATTATTTTCGTCAGTTATTTACAAAGGTGGAGCACGTTGCTTTGCGCTCCAGCTGGCGCAGCAACAAATCTCTGGTGGTTCCTCAGTACGTTGCGTAAATGCAGTTACGATTTAATTTGGTTTTCTTTAGAGTGTGCGGTCCGTTACCAACGTATTTGATGCTTGTATTGCTCATCAATTGCAATGCGTTTGATAGTCTCATAACCTAGGATAATGCTGAATGAGAATGCTGCCGACTGCACCAGGCGAGCAGACAGACCCTTAAAGAAGCAATTGAGTTTCTCCTCATGCCATAACTCTCGAAAAGCAACGCTCATTGAATCTAGGCGATGAACCTGTGAATACACGAAAAAGTTGAACTTTAGCACTCCAAAAAAATATTTTCAAGCGACTTACCTGGAGGCGTGCTCGTACAATATCTAATGGATTGGTTAGTATTGTCGTTGTGAAGCCACCTAAACTGCCGGCTACACACTGGATGAATAGATGAGAGACCCAACTGGGACATATACGACACAGTTCGTCTGTAAAATGGAGTAATGTAAAGTAAAGAGCACGTCAAATAATGGGCAACAATTGAACTTACCTTGATACAAATGGTAAAACCCCCACCACATCGCTGAGTTGGGCACATATGCCATTAGACTGGCAGTGTAACCTCTGTAGAAGCCTCGGAACCCATCTCTCCGCATTATCTCACGACCTATGTCCATTGATATGTGCAGACGGCTGCGGCCCGGCCATGACTTGATTCCCAAAGGGTTTATATCGTTCTTAGCGCCGGCGTGTGCCGACATGCCCAGCACCATTGCGTGCTGTGATATAACATCAAAAGGAACTATGATGGTTTGACCTACCAGCGACGCACAGCCGCCACCAACTAAAGCTTTAAGACGGTGTCCAGTACCCATATCGGTAAGTAAATGTCGTACACCTTCGTATGTGCTAATATAAAACACGCCAGATACAATTTGCACAGAAGAGATCCAGAAGCCGCGATACAGGCCAGGCACACCTTCAGAGCGGTAGATCTTCATAGCACAATCAATCATGCCTTTGTATATGTCGCTCTTGTGCTGCACCTGTAGCTGAGTCTTGATCACAGTCAGCGGAAACAGACAGCATCGCACTGAGAACGAGCTTAACATGGAGAGTGGAAAGAATTTTGTTTTGTTCATCATGTCCCATTCGATTGTGCGTATATAGGCGCCGTCATTGCCTATGTTCCTGCCAGTGACGGCAACTTCACTCTTGGCCACCATAGTCATGCCGGTGCTGTCCGACATTGTGTTAGCTGTGTTTGTAACAGCTGTCGGAGACCGTGCGCTTGCCAATCTGCGCCTGTTGCATGCGTTGCCAAAAATCACTTAATCCGTATTTGTTTCTTTGTTTTAAAGCATCATTGTCTGTAGATGACACTTTCGCTCCAAGTGGGCTTGCATCAAGTATGCTATGTGTTCCTATGTGCAATGGGGATGTGCGACTGTCTGAAATGGCAAAAATATGTTGATTTGTATCACATTCGTATTTACGTTGACGCAATTGAAAGGCGACTGCACGAAAGTCATTGTGTCCGAAAGGTTAACGGTCGGATGCGGGTATATTATTCGGTAT
Source organism: Scaptomyza reducta (assembly GCA_035044485.1). Lineage (NCBI taxonomy): Eukaryota > Metazoa > Arthropoda > Insecta > Diptera > Drosophilidae > Scaptomyza > Scaptomyza reducta. Next base: position 3,002,557 of record JAWNNV010001315.1, on the reverse strand, counting down.
CCACTGACGCGGTTTGACTTCGTGGCCTTTGTTCAAATATTTTTTTTTGTTCATGAGGCGGCTGGGGCTTTGGGATCACCTGGAGCCATATGTTGACAGATATGTGTTTTTATAATTATATAATGCGTAGACACACAACCATTACCACCACCTGACTGATTGGTAGTGTCATCACCTTGCTCATAATCAGTTCAGGCTTACACTATACATAATCATTAAATTTTGAAAATTTTTTTTTTTTAACGAAGATATTGCTTACTTCCGCAGTTGTCCAACGTTAAATCGACTTGGGGATATTAATATTTGTTGTTGATTGAGACATTTACACGCTTACCCACCCTGTTCAATTTGTATTGTTGATGTTAAAATTCCATCGATGTATCGATGTTGATAATAAGAGCGATATATGTTAAATCACTTTAAATAATTTTACTGACAAGAGTGTTAATTTAACAAAGTAAAGAAATCCACTTTCAGCTATTTTACAATACTCAAACAGCCAAGATAACATAATCAACATATTTAATTAATATTTAAGCGATACTTTTTTTTACTAAACGATATTTACATGTCACAAATGCTTATCGCAATGCATTTCACAGTGTGGCAACACTGCTAACACTGATATGCATACTGTAAATAAAGCGGTTTTTTAAAATTATAAAATAAATTATTTATTAAAAGTTTTAACCCATATCTTTTATATGTTTAATATTTGCAGTTTACATAATCACAATAAGTTAATGTTAGGATAGCTTGAAATATAAATTTCTCCCCTATAGTACTTATTAATCTGCAGTATAATTTCCCAACTCACAAAAATCCTTTCCATTCTGATTGGCAGTAGAGTTTTGATTTTCTCACCAATAACATTCATGGTGGGCGTTTTGAGTCTGCGCAATATATCACAGCATCCTTACTGCCAATCATCCCTTAAATTTGGCCACATCATTGGAATTCGTACAGCGTTAACAGTTGCCACGGATACTTTATAACGTCTGCACGGTGTTAACGGAATGTCTCGATCACTGATTGTGACAAGTGAATGTCGTTCAATGATTAATAATTCAAAATTATTGATGCACGAAAACATGGTGAAATCCAATTACTAATATTTTTGAAAAGAAAAACAACCAAGTTCGAAAGTGTGCTAGCCAGTGTGTAAAATTCAGTTAAGTGTGAGTTATACAGACCAAAATCACATGGATACAGCTAAATTGGTAAGACCAAGACTAAATGCCCCATGTAAACCGAAAAAGTTTCTCGATTAGATTAATATCTAAATTACTTAAAGCTTTAATTCATTCATACATTGTACAGACATTTTACTTGTATAATAAGTTTAGGTCCTGGTGTTAGTCCAGGTCTCAGCCATAGCTAAGTGTGTATCCCATGTTTTCCATGAGCGTCTCCTTAATCGCCGGCTGAAGGGCTCGCTGCATGTAGGTTGTAAGCAATCCTCGCACGCCCATTGAGAACAGCTTCTCCAGCTCAGTGGACATGGCATCGCCTACAACCTCATCCTGATTGCCATTACCAACTCCACTAGTACCACTTCCGCCACTGAAAATATCAGCAAAGGCACGAGCATCTGGTTCAACAAGCTGTAGCAGCTGCTCATCTTCAAAATGCAATACATCCTCATTGAAATGCACTTCGTCCGTGTAATCTGTGGGCAAAGCATTGCGACGACGTCGGCGACGACGTTTACCCAATTGTCGCCGACGGTAAAAATTGTCGCCGTTGACGTCAAAGAATTCGTTCGAATCCGAAAAGCCCTCGCTACTCCCAAAGGTTAAGCTTTGATCTCGCTGTGTGTTATGCCCCAGACGATTATCGTAGTCAGGCTTTTGGTACTTGCCAGCAGTGCCCAAAATAACTTGTGGCTCCCCAAGCTCAACCTGAGGTGCCGTTCCTTCGCCGTAACCGAATCGTCGCTTTGAATTTTGACGCAGTCTAATGCCGCTCGGTCCTTGGCAGCCGTGTGCAAAAACTGAGATAAATCCCGGCTCTGCAAAGTGCGAGTCAGTGCGCACCGAGGCGGCCCCCAATCTCCGGGACTGTTCAAATGAGGATGCCGATTGTGAGGCAGGTCCCAAAGGCACCGTACGGAACTCAATTCCTGCATGCCTCATGCGCAATATCATATTGCAGCGTCCACCTGTGGGCTGAAGGATAACCTTGCCGCTCAGTGTCAAATCCGGGAAAATTAGCCGTGTGTCCAATGTGGAGTTTTCCGTACTAAACTTGCACTTGTCGATTTCCACCCAACGTGACGAGGATTTTGCCGGCGGCACACGTACCTTAAGATCTTCGACCTCCACACGAGAAATGGACAATTTATGTGGTTGTCTGTGCGGATATTGTTGTTGCTGTTGTTGTTGCTGTTGTTGATGGGAGGAGAGTAGCTCCTCGAACTCTAGTGCACTGCTACTTATTCCACTGGTCGAGCTATCTCCAAACTGATATGGACGTCCTTTCCGTCTTATGTGCTTTGCATAATAGCCACGTCCATAGTTTGTGGTGCCAACGTTATAGAAATCATCCTCCGGCTCGGTATTCTGGCCGTAAAAAGTATTGTACAACTGATAAGGGCTCTGTCTCGGTTGATCCCACATCGAACGTGATCGAGATCGAGACGTGGAGCTCTTTGTCTGAGCACTGCGACGTCGCATCTGCTCCAGAGCGTTTTCCAGACGATTCGAACAGCGATGTGGCGTATGGTAGGGCTGGCCTACAACAGCAACAGCTGAAAAGACATTTCGCAAATTAGATAGTCAGCTAATGATCAGTTTGTGAATGAGCTTACTTTGTATAAAAGCGCTGAGTAAAACAAAACGCATCAAATTATTTGATCGGCTCATGTGGTCTGATCCTGATCCTGGCATGGTGTATAGCTAACGCAGTACATTGAAGTGTAAGACCAACAAGACCTCGGAACGAACACCACCAGTCTGGACCACTGCTCAAGCGAAAATGCGCTTGCAGCTAAGGCCAACGCATGCGAGACCGAGAAACTCGCTCGGTCGCGCTTCCATACACACAACAGCAGAGCAGAGCACCCACAAGAAGTTCACGACGACGACGACGACGACGCCAACAACGACAACGACGAAGTCGTGTCACTGCCTCATAATATGCAGTGAAAGTGTTTTCCCCGACAAGCGCCAGGCACACACCAACTAACGCACACGACCGTGGAAAAAATCACCTCACAACAAAGACAAAAAGAAAAGCATTGTCTTCTGCGCAAAGTAGATCACAGTAACTAGGCAAACGCAAAGCAAATACAACGTCAACGCCAACAACATCGGCTACGTTTCGTAATTTAAACACAAATGCGGGCGCGCATGCGTCGTAATACTCAAAGCCACCCGCACCCTCATGCAAAAAGTTCAGAGTTGATCAGTCAGATAGTTTGTTTTGTTCAATTACCTTGTAAATTAATTGATGGACCCATCTGATACACTAGCTTACACATTGTTTTGTTTCACCATTTCGGTTGACAGCTCTTTTTGCGATTAGCTTTGAAAATTCTTCAGCTTGCACTTGTCGCGTGCCAGGTGGCAACGCTTGGCTGGCTGTGTTTGACGGTTACGCTAAATTATGTCGGTAATTTGATTTTACAAATTGTTTGCATGCACCATTTTAATACCAAAGCTAGCTGTGACTGCCATTGCAGTGTAATATTTTGCAATTTCTAAACTGTTAGCAACTGCAAACGGCGGAAACATTTTGTATACTTAAATATTGCAAAATGTGCTGCCACATTTCAAGTTTAATGTACCAAATTTACATAACCTATAAGTTTATTTTTATTTTGTTAATAGCCGGAGAAAGCTGCACTCTGCACGTTCTGTGCCTTCTACCTACTACGAAGCTTGCCGCTTTCTGCGTTTCCGCATCAAGTTGAAGCTGTTGCAGCTTGGGCAAGCAAATATACACATATGCACATATATATTTATCTGTATATATATATACAATTTAGGGAAACTATATAATGATTCTTGAACGCGCCGATGCGCAACGCTTTAACGTGTGCCAGTTTCTAGGTGTCAAGAGTCACTGCGAACACTGCCAAAGTGGGCGAAAGATGCAACTTGCAATGGACACAAATACAAACAACTTTAATTTACTTGTCCCAAAAAAAGGAAGATCCAAATATTAGCATATAGCTTACAATTATCTTTATCAGATCGTTATTATGTAGGCATAATTTAGTAATTATTCAAAGTTGAGCGATTGTTACCATAAAGCACAGTTATAAACAAGTCAGAAGGCTCTAGTCGAGAAATCCCGACTAGACTATACCCTGAACCCTATACTTAGCGCATACAGTCACTGCTTGCAAGTATGTGTGTGTGTACACGTATAGTGCATACTTTCTTAACTTCAATGCTCCATATCACCGGTGTTTCTCAACCGATTTCAATAAAAATGTTACAGATTGTTTTTCAAATTCAAGATTATATTGTTATCGATTGTATGTATCCATAAGAAACGGGAAGAGTTATCGAAAATTTGAAACAAACTTATACTGCCTAGAGATTCGGCGAGCTTATGTTCCAAATCTGGAGTCTCTAGCTCCTATAGTATCTGAGATCGAGGCGTTCATACATACGGACGGAAAGACGGACATGGCTATATTGTCTCGGCTGTTGATGTTGATCAAGAATATATATAATTTATGGGTCGAAGATGCTTCTTTTTGTCTATTACATACTTTTGCACAAAACCATGATACCCTTTTGACGCATTTTCAATAGGTTCAGCGAATAAAAAGTCAACTTTCATGTTTTAGTTTTTATAAAGACTTCGACCAAAAATGATTGCTCCCCTTACACTTTGTATAAAATCCAGATGGGACTTTCGATCAAATGTTTACAATAGTCTCATTAGATCTTACTGACCGACCGGGTAGAAAGTAAAATGCTTTAACTGTCATGATGAGCAAATAGAGGGAGAAAGAGAGAGCGAGACAGAGAAAGAGAGTGACATAAACTCAGTTGACCTTAGTCCACGCAGCTCATTAAATGTAAAAGTGTCAATAAACCGCAGGTTTCTATTGTCTTTGCTATACTGTGTTTGTTTATATACATATGTACATACATGTATATGATATGACCCCGCTTCAGTTTGTGTCTCACTCTCAGACCCAATCTAGTTGGGTGACAATGCCTCATTACTTAATGGCACAGAGGCGTGAGCAGCAACAATAGCTACACACGAGCCAAGGCATGGAAGAGCAAGAAGCTGTTAAGCTAATTGCCACAACTTCTTTACACTTGAGTATGTCAATGTGACGAATACTTTGTTTCTATTCTATTTGTTTGTACTGGGATCTGTAACCGTAACCGTTACCGTAGCTGGCGGTGTGCTGCCTGACCAGAGCCACGGGTTGTCACAGCAGGTGGGCTTAAAGCTACAAGCGCTGGCACTTAAAGCTTGGCGGACAGAGCAACCCCAAAGCATATTAGAAATTGGCAACTCATTTGCCAAAATGGAAGAAGACCCCAAAAAACAGACTTCTAACAATTTCCTGCTGGGCCTTGATTTTTTTCCTATTTCGAAACAGGCCGACTACAGCGAGGCCAAGACACATCTTGAGCAGCTCCAGCAGACATTGACGCACTTGGATCACCATCATCATCATCATCCCCATACGCATACGCATACACATCCACATGGACTGTATCACACGGCGCCAAATACATCGACGATAACCACAGATTCGGTGGTTGCCTGTGTCACCTCAACATTGCCGGCTGTCGGCAAGACCATATCCTCGTCCTCATCATCCTCCAGTTGCGACAACTCGGAGACGGAGCGCAAGAAATGTCACAATCACAGTCACAGCGATATGGATGTTAGTCACACGCTCATGGAGGCCATCTGCACGCTCCCGCTGCCCACACATGGTCAAAGGTCTCCGCCCTGCTGCCTGGCAATGGCCGGAAACTCCACGCCACCTGCAGGAGCACTGATGAATGGCTTGTCGACCAATCTAAATGGAGGAGCCACGTCCCTATGCAATGGTATTTGAACATGGAATCAGAATGAAAATCAAGCGCGTTTATGCTGATGTTAACCATTTGTCCAAGCAGATATTGTGAGGGAATCATCGTGGTATGCTCATCACCACCACCATCAGTTGGCCGATGAGCTGGTCATGTACACAACTCCAGCGCCGACGGCGGCAGCAGCAGCCGCCATTGGCAAATTTGGACTGGACACATCTACGGAGGGTTACTTGAACGCAAGGTACAATGGTAAGCGTCCACGTCCGCCCGGCTGCAGCTCCACGCCCAGCGCCTCAGCATCTTGTATTGTTTGTTTTTTCTATTTACACATTTTTGTTTATTAACTACGATTATGAGTTTTCTACAACATCGTGCAGAGCAATAAGCTTGGTGATGTGGCAGAAGAGGTCGGTCTTTTGGCCTGCTTGCTTCTGCTTCTTGCAGCCTCAAGGCTTTTGTTTTTGTTTGCTTTTATTGTTTTGCTTAACTTTTCGCTTTGCACATGTTCTTTATTGATGAACATTTTGTGGATGGGTTTAAGCTGTGGATATTTTTAATTTCAAGCTGTCGGGCATGAGCCAAAAATAATACAACATTCGGTGGGAAAATCATTTTTGCTCTATTTCCAATTTAATCATGTTTCATTTATGATTATTCATTAATTATTAAAATTATAAATCATACTGAGAGTATGTTTTATGTAACTTAATAATAAGTTTGGAAAATTTAAATTAATTTAACTTTAAATACTCTTAACATTTCCGGCACTATTTTTATATATTTACGTATCGTTCTAAATTTTCTTATTTTAATAATTAAACTTTTTTAACGAAGTTTTGTTCACTTTTTGCTTTATTCCACTTCACTATTCCTTGTCATGTGTAGTATATTAGTATGAGACTCTTCTAAGGAGTACTACTTGTGATATGTGCATGTGACAAGCTCGATTTGGAAACACAAAGATATCCCGGCGTGAGCCGTAATGCAAAATATTATCTGACAAAAGTCAGGTTGCCTAACTTTTACTTGCTAAAAATCACATTAAAAGCGTTTTTCTTTTCTTGCGCCCTGTACCTGTCCAATGCTGCTGATGGTGGATCTGCAGTGAATGTCAAAGGCGTGCGCCATGAAAGAACACCGACGTTCTTCGACATACCTGCTGTGACGCACCCACCCCCGCACCCGCACCCTCATCCTCATCCCCATGCGCATCCGCATCCATATTGCTACAGGTATGTTTAGTTGGAAGTGGCAACCACAGCCACAGCAGCTGACAAGACAAGCCATAGCGAAAGCAGAATGTAACTAAATACGATGCCAACTTTAAGTCAATCAACGTTTTTTCTTTTGTGTATTTTCAATAAATTTATTTTTTGCTAATGCTGCCGCCAGGTTTCCACCATCGCCACCCGCGGGCATTTTAAAAAAGAGCGACGAAGGTAAGAAAATTAATACATCTCGGTGAGAAACTGAACAGAAATGATTAAAGACATGTTCATCATTTATTTAAATTATGAGAGGCAAGTACGTGCAGCTGCTCCAGGCAGCAGGAGCTAATGCTATCAGTTCAGCGTGCCAATAACTCAATTTGCATGGGAATCTTGGAATTTTCTTTTGGATTTGACTTTAGCTTTAGCGTTTTTTCGAACAAAATGCACGAAATCGCGCGCATAATTTACAATAACAATATCCGCGGTGTTAGTAACCGCTAATCCAATTGGTGGCACGGGCATGGAATTCAATTTGAGAACAACATAGATATGCGATGCTTGGCCTCCGGCTGCTGATGGATGGGGGAAGTTGATGTTGGGGGGTTGCAATCAAACAAGCGACTCAATCACAACTGAGCATACGAAGAGTGCTCTAAGGCTGAGGGCTGAACCAGTCACCACTGGGAAATGCTTACTATGCACTCTGATTTGGCAGCCAACAGGTTTTATTATTTTTATTTTTTTTTTTCAGCGTTTGTTGTTATCGGCAATGATGCTTTTACTTGTCGACACTTTCTCATGGATTATGCAAAGGTATCTCTTGAATTTTTAATGCGCCCAGCGTCGACTCGCGCTGCCTGCTGCCTGCTGATGTGATTTTAAGCGAGTGCCAAGGAGAGCCCAGGACCGGGCGAACATCTAATGAAAAGGGCAATAAGTGTGGGCACAAACAATGGGAAGGGGGTTCTGTTGTTTGCCCTTAAATTGCAGCATATTGAGCATTAACAGGGGTGCTGGCAGGAGTGGGTTGCTTAAATAATTAATTCGTGCTAAATACCTTGGCCATTTAGTGAAACAATAACAGAACATTCTAAACAGAACATTTGAATACCCTTTAATAGATTTCTTTTAATGAAATACAAATAAAATTATAATTTAGTTCGATATTTTTTAAAAATCCCAATTTATTTATTAGTTTGAATTCCAACACAATTACGAATTGATGGAATATGAAAAGTATATTTAAAGACCTCGTCTACATTCAGTCTCTTTCAACATAAAGCAGACAAGAATGCTGCTCTCTTCCACATGAATAATTAAAAGCTCTTTGTAAGACATAATTAATCACAAATAGGTAATACCCGAGTTCGTAAAGAGCAGAAATAAACCATGTAATTAGTGCCCACTCTTAATGTGCTGCTTGAACGTGCATGAAAACGGCTTTCATTCAGCTCTTTTGACTCTCTACCCATCTATTTTAGAAACGGCCGCTGCTGCCGCCGCGGCAGCTGCTGCATATTGCCATGATGTATCGGTTGGTCAGCACTTTCATCAGCAGAACACCAAGATTGAGCATGCCGACTCCACAACGACGGCTGCCGCTGCACAACAGCAGCACCAGCAGCAGCAACAACAACAACAGCAGCAACAACAACATCAACAGCATCATCATCATCACGATACACTGCATCCACATGCTCACAATCATCCGCAGTCGCAGAATGCACATCAGCAAACACATACCCACCTGGCTCCAGTGCATGCTGCATCCGCATTCAAATTTAGTCATACCGCCGTCATTTCGAGCTCGGCTGTATATGCCACGCCTCCGCATTACACGACCCACCAACAGCAGCCACAGTCGCAGACACATGCAACCATCTATCGCGATATTTCACCAACCACAGGCACGGTCAGCGAACCGGATCTCAAGTACGACAGTGGCCCCTATAATGCCACTATATCTTCCACCTATCCGCCACCATTGCGACCCAGTGTGGTAGATTCTACCACCTCCAGCGATGTGGAGCTGCGTCTGGATCAGTTCTACGCCAGCAATGCAATCTCTACCAGCAGTAGCAACGGGCAGACCATTAGTCAGCGCCGTGGATCGCTTCAACTTTGGCAGTTTTTAGTGGCACTCTTAGATGAGCCCGCCTCCAGGTAAGTAAAAAGATAAGTTATTAAAATGTGACTCAATTTTGAGTTTTGCTTCTTAAGTTCCAGCTGTATTGCTTGGACCGGACGTGGCATGGAGTTTAAGCTAATCGAGCCGGAAGAGGTGGCACGTCGATGGGGCATACAGAAGAACCGACCGGCTATGAACTATGACAAGCTGTCACGTAGTCTGCGCTATTATTATGAAAAAGGAATTATGCAGAAGGTTAACGGGGAACGCTATGTCTATCGTTTCGTCTGCGATCCCGATGCCCTATTTAACATGGCCTATGGCCACCTCACAAGCAAACAAACTGATCAGCAACATCAGTTGACCTTGTCGTTAGCCAAGTCATCGCCAGAATCGCAATCGCAATCACTTCGCGTGCAAAAATCAACGGCAGCGGATTACTACGACAGTGGCTTGCATAAGTATCAGTAGGCGGAGTGTGGGAACCTCGCTCTGTGGGCGTAACCATGTCTCGTGTACATTGTGTAATTTATTTTTGCGTGAGTGTGAAGATGTGATGGGGGTGCACTGCTTGAAAGTACGACTGCGTTAAGTTGAGAAAAAGTACCACGTTATTAACGGACTAACTGGGAACTGAGTGTTGATAAGCGACAAGTTCTCTGCAGTGTCTATCGGTGGGCCACCACCACTAATCGGCACCTATCGACCAGCAATCACAAGCCCATCACCGTTGGGCGGTCAAGTTCGAACTGTTGAAAATTGATTAAAAAACCAAACATATACTGTATGTGAACCGGATGAGATACTTGTATATGTAATAATAATATTGTATTTTATTGTATTTGGTTATTAGATGGTTACAGTTAGATACATAGCCCATCTAAGCGAGGCCTTATCAGCAGCGTATGTATACACAATAACACATAATTACATTCATATATACAAAGCAATAGTGTACATCACTAAAATGTAATCGCGTGGAGGTTGAGTTGTCGTTTTTAAATAAAATATATACCGTTTTCTGTTCGTTACACATAGCTGAATTGAATTTTTACTCATCCTTCTTTTTCTTTTTTGGAACTGATTCTTCCTCAGACTCGGACCTACTGCTGGACTTATCATCTTCGTTGCTGCTCCCGCTTTCCAGCTTTCGCTTCTCCGGCGTCTTCTTGGCCAACGTGTCAACATAGCTTTTCACCTTATCCGGCTGCGGACTATAAGCCCAATGGAGCAGTTGCAAGTGTAGTGCACTAGGCGCTCCGGTCTCCTCGTTAAATAGCTTGGCATCTTCGCTTTTGATTTGGTCCAACAATTTCGCTATTTGACGATTGCGAACTATGTCCCAACTTGTACTCTCTGACTTTGGAAACATCGTGCGCAGGTGCTTATAGTTCCCTTTGGCCTTGGGACCCCCATATGCAGCCAGGAACTCTACTGCCAACTCGTTTTCTGGTTCAGGCAACTTCGACACCACTGCATGTGAGAGATATGCGCGATTGTCCTTAATACGGTTCTCGGTTTCGAATTTTTCGAGAAAATCCTCCAGTATCTGTACGCCTTCTTTGATTGCTTTTATCTTATCTTCGCTTTTGGTTCCGGACAACACCCGTTTCGAACTTCCAATAAGTCCCTTAATAGCTAGTTTTTGATAATCCGGATCACGCTCCTTCAAAACGCTATAATTAAACATAAATCATAGATTTATTAATATGTCCGCAAACATACACCGATTAAGAATTATAAATATATCTATAGGCAAACTAGGGAATGTATCTTTATGTGTCTGAATTGCACGTATTGCGTGACAAATGCTTCGCATATGTATGTACACACAGAGAACGAGTAGCAACAAAGCGGAGAGACTCTCGCAGCGATGTCGCTCTTTCAGATTAAGAGACTTCCGAAAATGCGAGTATTTGTATTGAACACTAAAACTGTGACATGACATCATAGACAAAGTGCCGATGACGACGACCTTCAGCCTTCTGCCGAAGGCTGCTTCATTTTGTTAATATTCACACATTAAATTAACCTCACCGCAAAGTTTCCAATGCCGCTGTCTTGTCTTTAAAGCCCAGACCAGGCACTGTCTCCACCTTATCATCGCCATCAGTCTTTGCATTCTTGTTGGACGCACCACCGCCATTCTCCTCTAGCCACTTTTCGAACACACCAATAGCATCGCTTATGTTCTTCAGCTTCTCGGCTGCCTTTGTCACTGCAGATAACAAAAATTTATTCTAAATTCTGTAGATATTTGCTTTGCGCAACTTACTGGTAAGAACGCGTTTGGCACGTCCCAAAAGTCCACGCACGGTCAGTTTGCGGTATTGCATATCATGATCCTCTAGCAGCTTTAGCGTCTCCAATGCCTTTTCCATGTCCTTGAAACCGAATTTCGATTCACCCTCGGACATTCTGACTTTACAAAATATATTTTTATTCACAGCCGACAATGAATTAAAGCGACTGCGTTCAAGCAGCAACAAACTACGACTGACTTTTGCTTTTTCGTTTTCAGAACTCTTGAACTATTAAGAGGTATATTTTGAAAGAGAACATACGAGCGCTGTTGAGAGTTGGTGAGCAGTCTCTGGAACAGCTAGTTAGATAAGCGTGGCCGAAATAACCAAGTGACATTATCAGTGTTCAATACAGAAACCGGTTTGTTGTCGTATTGGCGGAGCAAAACAAAAGCGAGAATAGACCTCGCCATGACGTCATGGCCAACATATGGTGCTTGTGGCACACCAACAAACCCACACATATAATACGTTTACACTAAGACTTTTGTTGCGATGTTTCAAAAATAAAGTGCTTTTAAGTGTTTAGTGAAATTGCTAGTAAAAACGGCAACGGTGTGCTGACTTGTTCTAAATTCTAATAAGGTTTAACGAAAGTTCAATTTTTCAAATCTAAATTCTCTAGCTCTTATGGTATCCGAGATCGCTCGGCTGCTCAAGTTTCACTGAGGTGAATGGCTAATGAAATGATTATATATTTATAAATATTTTGTCCTTTATATCGTAGGCAGGAACAATACAATAATAAATATTTACAATTCTTACATTTTATAATTAATTAATAGAATTAATCTTGATATAAGTTAAGAACTATTTTGCCTCAATTTTAATACTCTTGCAGTGGTATTCCATATAGGTTTGATAATGAAATTTCCTCACTTATCGAACGAATATGCCAATCCCTACGTTCCTTTATTTGAATTATATCCTGTGTATGGTATATTTTCAACATAAAGTTTCAACAGAATAAGGTCTTCGACATATAAGGAAAATCTGAATCGATATAGTCTGTTTGTCTGTTTCTGCCTCTCAGCATTGCGGATACAATTTTATGGATGAATTGACATAATGGGATTTCCGATTTTTTAAGAACTCTTCATCCTCAAATTATAAACTGCTACCTTAAAGTTTTCGCTCGCAAAATATTTGATCAATTTCCTTTTATCACGCTATACGTTAATGCTAAGGTTTAAAACAATGGTAATCTCCGGCATCCTGAAGAACTTTGTAAATTCTATTAAGAAAATAATTCTCAATTCAGGAATAAGCGCAACCAACGGCTTATAAAGTCTCTGCAAAAAATTATATTTTGTTTGATGATGAAATTTTTTAAAATACTTTGTTCTCACATTTCAAATCCAGTTTGGCCCGTTTTTCTAGGATTTCCAACTCCATCATCTCGATACGAAGTTTGCCTTCCAGAGCCTCTTGATCCAGTCTAAACTTCTCTTTTATCATTTCATGGGCATGCTTTTCCTGCGCTCTTTTGTTTTCTCCCAAATAAAATTCCTGCTGAATCAGCACCAGCTTTATCTTTTCTTCATCCAGGCTGCGCAATGTTCTTGGATTTAAGCTGGGCCATTCAAAATTCGGAATTTCTTGTTTGACTTTTTTGTGCGCACTTAATCTGTCCAACTATAAAAACATGATAAAACACGTCACTCTATAATAACTATCTACTCTTACATCGTGCGCATCCGTGGAGCTCTCATACATATCATCACTTTGTTCGTAGCAGATATCATTTGGTACATTGGCTGTAAAAGGAATATGCTTGAGTATAACTATCATGAGGTTACTAAAATTTTGTACCTACAGGTGTCAGTGTCAAAATGGTGTACCGAGCCTGTCGAATCGCGCGTCATATCATAAATCCTTCCAGTATTCCTGCGAATGTTTTCTGCCTTAGCTTTTCGTTTCATATTTAGAAACTTGTCCCTCAGAGCTGTCCATTCGCGTCTTATGCCTGTCTTGGTGTAAAAAGTGTCGACCATTTCTTCCCATGCACGTTTCTTCTGTTTCCATGTTGCGGCGTCTGACTTTTTAGTCTCAAGGATATTTCGTTTGTTTTTAAAAAGCTCCACTAAAACGCATTCTTCCTCTTCCGTAAAATTTTTACCTCTATTTCTTTTATCTTCGCTCGACATTCTTTTTCCGCAAGCAATAAACCAATTCAATCAGCTGTTTATTATTAAGTGTAGCCACCTTGACAAACTCAGTTTGTAGACCTGCCAACTTGCTCAAAAAAAAACCGCCATAATTTGCAACGGTTGTGCATTTTTAAATAAAATAGGCAGGGTTAAGACTAGTTTAAAGTTAATTGCAATATTTTAAGCCTGATTAAAGGATTTTTTTTTTTTTTGAAAATTAAAAGATATTTTTGGTTTCTAAAACGGAACGGGTGCTGACTTGTCCTAAATGATATCAAGATTCAACGCAATAATTAAGTTACAATCATTTATACAAATATTACATTTTGCCTTAATTGTTCTTGAATACTTATATACTTACATAATGTAGTTTTTAGTAGCTTACGTCCGCCTACGAATATTTTACAATGGCCAAACAAGAACCTATGCGAAAATCACTAGCCAAAGAACGCAAAATTATGTTTTGCGTGGTTTAAGTTAAACAAGTAAGAATGCTCTAGTCGAGAAATCACGACTAGAAGATTCCCTGAACCCTATACTTTACGCGTACAGTCAGTATGTGTGTGTGTACGCACATACTGCATACTTGACTTAACCTCAACCCATTTCAATCACAATTTTACAGATTGTCATTATTCAATATTTTGTTGTTGTCGATCGCATGTTTATATCGGAAACGAGGAGTTATTGAAAATTTGAAACAAACTTGTACTGCCTAGAGATTAGGCGAGCTTATGTTGCAAATCTGGAGTATGTAGCTCTTGTTGTCACCGAAATCAACGTTTAAACATACAGACGGACGGACGGAAATGGCTATATCGACTCGGCTCTTGATGCTGATCAAGAATATATACACTTTATGGGGTCGGAGATGTTTCCTACCGCTTGTTACATACTTTGCACAAAACCATTTACCCATTTTCAATGGGTTCAGGGTATAAAAAAGGAAAGCTGGAGTTTCACTAAAGTAAGTTTGTTAAAATCACCGTTTATGAAATGATAGGGTATTTATAAATATTTTAGACTTTTACATCGTATGCATCAACAAAAAAGCTATAAGTAAAACATATTTACAAATATTATATATATTTTATTATCAATTTTAATACTCTGTCAGTGATTTTAAACACTCATCGAATGCATTTTAAAATTCCTACGGTAAAAAACTGTATATAACTCGTACAAATTATATAGTTTTTTATGATGAGAAGGTTTAAAATATTTTTCTTCACTTTATTGATAATTCGTTGCTCGTTGTTCTCATTTTTGGGCTAGCGACCCAAAGCATACAATCCTAATTTATATGGAAATGTCCCTGTGCTCCAGGAGGAAACACAAAAAATAGCACCAGAAAAAATGCAAAACAGACTAAGAGCTGTTATTGAAGAAAGAAAAAAAAAGTACCAAATACTAATTTTAGATTTTTCGTGATTTTTTAAAATTTAAATCATCTGAACAAAATAAGCTGTGACCGAAAATTGGGTACATTTTTTACATTAGATGCCATGAAATTTAACTTTAGATACTTAAGAAAAAACTTTTAAACTTTAAAATAAACAAAGTGGCGTTCGTTATTATTTAAAGTGTGCAAATTACAGCCATTACGTTTGTTTGTATCGACTACAAAATAAGCTGTGAGCCACTGTACATCTACATATAAATTATGACATTTGCAACAAGTTAAGAGGAAGAAATTATTATTATTATTAATAATGTTTGTTTTATCGTCACATATCGAAACATCATTATATGCATTATATTGCAATATGCATTCGTTAAATTTGTACAATTAACAAAAAATATGTAATCTTTTGTTTGACTTTTATGTATAGAGATAAACAGATTAAATTAATAGTCAATAGAGTTAGTCGCAGCTGCGCTGTATTTCCAGCACATCGTCAAGCATGAAGTTGCGCAAGTGGCACAGCGCCTGTACCACATTCTCTTGGTCGCGTACATTGGGTCCTAGCCAGTGCTCCGGCAGATGCGTTTTGCCAATTTGAGCCGGAGTCACGTGGGTAAGCGATCGGCGCCAATTGTTGTTGCACGCACTGACGTTCAAGTGGCTGCCCGTCTGTAAGCTTTCAATATACTTAATGTAGGCCTCTGAGTGGATGACACGGTTGGCACGTGGCGGCACAGTTACAAACATTGGCTCCGGCTGCGGGCCCGTTACAATGGTTGGCAGCTGTGGTTGTGGCTGTTGCTGCAGATGTTGGTGTTGACCAGCTTCCGCGATCTGCGGAGCTCGTGGAGAGATGGCATTGTTGGATGGAATTGGAACGTTTGCCGCCATCTGTGGCAATAGTTTTTGCTTGCGCGGCACAAAGTTTTTGCTACGCTCCGCAAGATTAAGCGGCTTGCCACACTTGCTTAAATGCACCTCCCGAACATGCTTGATGAGACGCAGAACATTGGGAAAAGCCTGGACGGACTTACGTATACGAGGACAGGCGCGCCACAAGCAAACGTACTCCATCTCCACGCCCGCCTGCGGATGACGCTGTATGTGTCCGGTAGCATCGGATAGACAATGTTCGGTACAGTCGGACAGTTCCTCAAACTGAAAATCACATTTGTCCCACAGGCATTCAAATGTGAGCGGAGCACTTGGGTCCTGGGAGTTTGTATTTTGCGGCAGAGGACTACCACAATTTTGATCGTCAATTTCGCGACGTAGGGCAGCCTCTTCGTTAAGCTTGTTGGCCCGATCTTCCCAGCTTTGCTTAACGCTTGATGGCAGGCTTTTCCATTCATTTCCCACCAAGCGTGAAATGTCTCCGAATGATGCATCCGGATTGCTTTGACTTATACCTGTAGATAATAATAATAAATGTGAAACAGTTATTTTAAACGCGTTTGATCTTTTGCTTACCTTTGCGCACGTCGCTTGAATAAAGTATGTATCCGGTTAGGCTCTTTTTGGCCGTTTTTGTTTTTGCCTTGGACGTAATGGGCGTTGAATTGACCGATGGCGCGGGCGATGATATAGTGACTATATCGGAGCTAAGCGATGGTGTATCACCATCCATTGAATCCTCCAGCATAGCCAGCTCGTTAGTTTCGCTTTTGACATCCTTGGCAGGTTTAATGGGTGTTTTGAAATAAAAAATCTCATCTTCGGTGACTTCGACGCTGTGTTGAAACTTGCGCAAATTACCAGCGACCAGATTGCGCACTGCCTTCTTGAGTTCATCGTAGACGGACTCGCATATGTAGACATCACTCTCTGCTATTTCCGTTGGCCGGGAGCTTATAAACTCAGCGTATTCCAGCACAGCACAGCGACCCACAATACCGATGACAGGACTAATATCCTCGACGGTACTAAGCAGCAGCTCTTGGCGATAGAACTGTTTACCCAGTGCTGGCGTAGTCTCGCTGGGTGCCAGCAGCCACGGACCCTTGAAATACGATTTACCATTTAATTCCCAGATTTGCTGCACTTGGGCTACGGATTGTTTTCCAGTCTGCGTGGCAACATACACAAAATCTCCAGTCTTGATGACGCCGCTGCAAATGGTGTTGTACTGCTGATAATAGACACTGGAGTCGTCAGCATTTGGTGGCGCATCACAAGTAACATTGGGCTTTTCCTTTTCGACAAGTACTTCCTGAAGTTTTAGCTCTTCCAGTTCACCTTTGTGCTTTTCAATGCGCTCTTTGAATACGGACATCACACGCTTCAGTTCCAATGGCGTCTCGCGCGGCGAAAATCTCACTGAGCCCTCACGCGATGTTGGCCAATTTTTAAGTTTTTTAAAGCAGCGCCCTTGCAGATTGTAGCGAGATTCACAAACAAACACATCCTTTTCGGGTATCCCATCCGGACGCAGCTTAATGTAGTCTTTAATTTGCATCACATAGCACACGCCGAGCACTTTATCCATTGAAATGGTCTGCGAAATGCTGCTTTTGAAAACCTCTTTTTCGAGGAACTTGCGTGTCGTCACATGATACGTCTCGTGTGGACGCAAAAAGATCGAGGCCTGCATAAGCTTCTCATTGTTCGGCGTAGTCCACAGACGCTCAATGCAGACAATGGTGGGAATCTTGTTCTCCGGCATCTGCACATAAACAAAGTCACCGGGTGAATAGACTTGCTGATTGATAGTCATGCTTTCACCCTTGACACCGGCATTGAACTCATCCTTGTCCTTGTCGTGTTCTTGGTCCTGCTCCTCTTGCGCTACCTTTTGCAGCCGCATAACCTCGACCTCGGACATCAGTTGGTCCAGTGTAAAATTGAGCGCCGGTGAGCTCAATGTGTCCTTGCACAGCTCATCTCGCTTGCGTATGAAATACGTTTGTAGCTCAATGGCGTCTTGAAAGATGTCAGAATCGGTCCGGGACAATTTGCGCGCTCGCTCCAAGCATGCAAATATGTCCTCCTGGTATACATCTAGGCGCTTATAAGCGCCCTTATCCAGACGTCGTTTAATCAGATCTAACGAAATACCTCGCACTTTGGCACCCTTTCCCAACTCATCGTACTCGGGCAGTTCAGCCAAGGAGTCGGAGTAACAGCGTCCCTCCTCATCCTGATGATTGTACACCGAGGTAAATAGCCTTAGGAGAAGCTCCTGGACGGCCAATGGCACATCAGGCAATGCATCCCGTTCATTGCGCAACTGTTGCTTCAGCTGCAACGTCAACTGTTGCAGCACCAATGCGTCCTTATAGATCTGAGAGTCGGGCTCATTGTACTTGCAGGCATTCTCTAGCATGAGCAGAAAATCAGCAGCCAGTTCATCCACGCTTTCGTAGGTGGCTTGCTTGAGCTTCTGCAAAATGCGCTCCATATCCATGGGGTCTTTGATGATGTCATAATACTCGGGATATTCACTCTTAGACGGCAGCTTAATAAAAATCGGTGACAGTTGCCGCTTGCTCTTAGGCTCCTGAAAGTCACGCAGCGTCTCATAAAATAGCCACAGACGATCTCTGTCCGCCTGCAGCGCAGCCTTTGTCTTGCGTCCCATTTTATTGTACTTTTGCATAGGTCGCTTCACTTCCACCAAGCCCGGAAATTCTTTGAGCTTTTCATTCAAGGCACGCTCCAACGTATTAGCATCTTCATATATTTCGGAGCCTTCCTCATTGTATTGGCGACAATTGGAGAACATTAGTCGATAGTCGGCAACTACATCTTCCAAGGTAGCATACCGATCGGCACGTATATTATGCTCAATAGTGTTCATGTCAATGGGATTTTGAATTATATCATAGTAATCGGGATACACTTTGCGTGGCGGCTTCTCCATGAACATCTCGATTGGCCGGCGATTGCCCACCGAGTAGTCGACTAGATACTTTTGTATGCTAAGAATTTTCTTCTTGATGGTCGCATTAATGGCAATGCGATTTGATTTTGGTGAATTTGAGGTGTTGGGCACGGGGCACGTACTGGAGTTTGAATTGGAATTAACACGTGGCCTGCCTGGCTTTCGCCTTTCAGGCTGCACGCTGGTCGTGAAAGTTTCGTCCGTATCATCCTCATCCATATCGCTGGTCTCCTCTAGTGACTCCTCCACCAGTTTGGCATTCATGAGTTTAAGCATTTTAAGTGCATCCTTGTGCGTGCGATGAGTGACTGGAAATGCCTTTTTGGCATTGTCCAACATCAAATAGAGATCGCCGGTGAGATCGCTTATGTTGGCATAATCACCCTTTTTTAGCTTCGTGTTAATTTGGCTCATGGAAATGGGACGCTTGATAAGTTCAAAGTATTCTGGATGAAAGCGACGTACAGGCAGCTTCCACAGAGAGTTGCCAAGGGGCGGACCAGTGACACCCGGGTGCTCTGAGGTGCCTGGCGCGTTATACAAATGATCAAATAGAGCCCACATGGGTCCTTCTCCTTTTTTGCTTGTCTCCTCGTCGTCTGAGCTATCTACTTCCTCTTTGAGTGCTTAAAAATGAACACACATCAATTTAAAACGATTTTTTATCTCTGCGATTTTCCCCAGTGGAAAATCATCTTACCTGCTATGGCCGAGCTGGATAAACTTTTTAGTCGCCGCACTGGTTTGCCTTTGCCCGTCTCCAGTTCAATGCGTCGTTGAGTAAAAATGCGCTTCAGCGCTTTGGCATCCTTGTAGATCTGCGAGCCAGGTTCGTTAAATAGGCAGGCGTTCTTAGTCATCTGCAACAGATCACGTTCCATTTCCACCAACGAGGAATAGGCGTTCATTTGTATCTTGGTGGCAATCAGACGCAAATCAATTGGATGCTCGATGACATCATAGTAGTCTGGATACACCTTCTTTGATGGCAGCAGCTGAAACATGCGATGCATAGCTCGATCGCCTATTGGGTCAGTGGCAGTCATGATAGATGCAAAAAGCTCCTCATACTGAGAGCAATCATCATCGAGGTCCCCACCGCATGGTTCTGCACTACTCGTTAGCCGACGTGGATTACGCGATGTACGCTTGGCACGTGTCTCCTCCTCTGCAAATCCATTGGCTTCCATGATTCGTTGACGTTGCGTCTGTATGTGTTGCCACAGCGCAGTAGCATCCTGAAACTCAGTTGAGTCCGGCTTATAAAATGCCTTTGCATTACTTATTAGTAGCTCCAGGTCGTTCATCATGTCGTACAAGTCATCATATGAGTCTGTTTTTAGCTTCTGCTGTACTTTGAGCAAATCGATGGGGTTTACCACCACGTCATAGTAAGAAGGCTCCTGTCGACGTTTGGGTGCCCTTATAAACGTATCGCACAGCATTGAGCCATCATCTTTTTTAATGTTGCGTATTGAGTCGTACAGCTGTTGGCAAAGCTCTGTCGGATCCAAGCGCCGCTTTTTTCGCGCCGATTGTGTTTGCAGCACCGGTGACTGCTCCGGCGTTGAGTCATCTAATAGCAGTGGATCTTCGTCTTGTCGGCTCGATATGGAGCTAGCGCGACGCTTCCGGCTTAGCATATTTTCAGATAATTTATAAAAAAATATGTTTAAATAAAAATCTAATTTTACAACGACGCTACCGTAAAAATTAGCGATGCGCAAAGAATTTGTACGTCGAAAGCATTTTTCTTTTGTAATCTATCGATATATCGATAGCACACGCATTTCTTAACATATCGGCGTCATACATGACTGTATGGTTACCCTAATTACAGTTGCAATAATTTGTAAGTAATCAGCTATATGAGAATATATGAAATATATTCAATAATATTAAATATATGCTGATTTTCATTATAAAGTTTACCCAAAGCAGACATGTACAATCCTGTCCGTTTTAGAAATTCAATCATGACATAGTGAAAATATTTATTCAAATATATATTTAGTTTATTTTATCACAACATCACAGTAATTCAATTGTTTTCAGCAGTCTGAATATTGATAACAACTCTCTTTATGCCAACAAAAATAGGGCTGTCAAGCTGAAAATAAAAAACCATAAAAATCAGTAATGTTTCACTTTAACCAATTATGGGAAAGCTGCGTTTGCGCAATGAAAAAAGCTGCATAAAGTTTATTTAAAACGTTTTTAGTTTATTTTTATCACATAATTTTTACATGCATATTTTTGTATATTGTATGTGTGTTGATTTTAGTATGCAATTGAAATGATAAGAACGCGCCTTAGCGTGTGCCATTTAAGGAACATAGTATTTAACTATATAAATATGATGTTAAAATAAATTATAAATGAAAATGGATACAAGCTGCTTGATTATTTCATTGATATCAACTAAGTATATAAGAAAATATAAGTTTATAAATATGTATGTATGAATTGATGAATATCGACATTGACAAATCGACTTTGACTATAGACTCAGACTAATAAATTTTCAAAAAACACCTACAATTAAGCCTATACTTATACTGTTGACAGCAGTTTATGTTGCACGCGACGTTTTGTATACAAAATAAATTTGTTAGATGATGTACACAAATGTAGATCTTTGCCCAAACCGTACAAAAGTCTATATTTTTGTAGGTGTACACCCAAGAGATAACGTTAAAATGGTGCACTCATGAGCATTATGAGCATATTAAAAACTACAACAATTAAGCACAACAATAAACAGCGCAACATTTAACTAGCAATATCAGTTCTGTATAAAATGTATTTTTCAATTATGTCGGAAGGTTCACCTCCGCAATTACTTCTCAACAGTCCATAGTGTTTGTTGCCTGGCGACTAGCGGTGGTTGCGCGAGTACTTTTGCGACTTAAATCGTAGTACTTGGCATATAAATTAGTTAGACTCTTTAGCGGCGACTCGACAAAATCCCTTAGAATCTCATCAACGTAACGCTGACGTCGAGATGGTAAGGTTTTGTCGCGTCGCCGTCTTAAATATCAGTTGATGAAGCTTATGTAGTTAGTAAAGAGCACATAGTTCTCCACTAACCGTGCACGTAGCTCGCGCCGCACTGTTGCCGTAAACTTATTGGCCAAACAAAGTGCTGTTGTTGTGCCAAAGACGAGATTGTATAGCAGGACAATCTGAAAATTGCCAAGCCACTCGATGGCACCAAAGTCACCGAGCAAATCAAAATTCGTAATGCCTGGAGGAGAAGTACAAAGTGATTAAAAAAATATGCTATGTATTGGTCTGTATTTGTCGTACCTATGATCCTGCTCAGCAGTGGCAGTGCCGAGGACAGCACTAACATGAATGCACAATTTAACATCAGCTGTGGCAGCGAAGTCTGTTGCCGCTTTGGTCGTACATTACTCATAAATGGCATGCTGTAGAAACCCACCACTGAAGTGGCACCCAGATAGAAGATGAGACACACCTCCAAGCCGGCGCCAACGGGTCCCAGTTTCGAGAGCGATGAAATGCCCAAAGTAAATTGCTAAATATACATTTTTAGTTAATTGCTTAGGTAATCATTTCAAACAAATGACTTACCCTGGTACTTAATGGTAGCGCCCTGATGCCTATGAGCAGCTCCAGCGTATTCTGCACAACCAACAGTGTGGTGACAGCTGTGAAAAAGAGCAACAGCAGCATAGCAAGCGGATATACAAAAGTGCGCTGAAAAGTACTCGACTTTCGCAACTTATCCAGCTCCTTGCGCTCACTGTATAACTCTATCAGTCTTTCGTTTAGCCACTCCTGCTGCTCATTAACATTGCCGGCAAGCGTTTTACGCTGATACAAATGCGCTAGCGAATGTTGCAGCAATGGCTGTGGCAGGTAGCTGTGTGTGCGTCCATTGCCATTGACCACACGATTGCTGCTGGTGGCATCAGAGATGCTAACATTGTGCAGTTCAATGTTGGCCAGCTTGCGCTTTACGCTCGCTTCCTCCATATAGAAAGCACTGAACTCCTCGTTGACGTCTCGCAGCAGCAGGGGACGAACCAGCACCTGGTTGACAACGCCAAACAGTCGAACAAAACCATACGGCGTACAAACTATAAACGAAAAAAAACAAAGTAAACAGAGTTGTTAGTTGGTTGTTATGGTATTGAAAAATAAACAAAATTAAACTACAGTCGGCAAACATTAGCCGAGTCGGAAACATTTAATTCCTTTAAAATATACATAATCTAAGTAAATTGAACATGCAAAATACAAACATTGACGATTTTGCCGATTTTGAGTCGACTTTGCAACAAATTGACGACATTTTGAAAGGCGATCTAAATGCAGATGATTCGGGGCCAAAAGCAAAAACTGCTGAGGACTTTGAGAACCTGGACGTGGACAATGTGCGTCTTAGAGTGCGTGAAAATCGCACGCTAATTAATAAAAGCGAGACGCAGACTCAACAACCAGCCACCCAAACTCAACAGGGATTCATGCAGGAGGTCGAACGGGATGCCAATGAGCGTGCCCAGTCGCGTGCCAAACGTGAATACGAGGCGGAAGTGCAGCGAAAGTTAGTATTGTAATTTATTATACCCTGATCGCATTAAAAAAGGGTAAAAAGTGTATAAGGAAGCATCTCCGACCCCATAAAGTATATATATATTCTTGATCAGTATCAACAGCAGAGTCGATATAGCCATGTCCGTCAGTCTGTATGTATGAACGCGTCGATCTCAGACGCTATAAGAGCTAGAGACTCCAGATTTGGAACATATGCTCGCGCAATCCCTAGGCAATACAAGTTTGTTTCAAATTTTCGATATATTTCCCGTTTCCGATATGCACATGTGATCGATAACAACAAAGTTTATAAAATTTTTTATGCAAATCGGTTGAGAAACACCGGAGATGTGGAACATTAAAATTGCGCGTGGGGATCAGGGTATCGTCTTGTCGGGATTTCTCGACTAGAGGCTTCTTACTCGTCTATTTATTGATGTGATAATTTCAATTTAAATCTTTATAATGACAGTCAAGGTAATGAGGCCTTTCGCAAGGGCAGCTATGAGAAGGCGATTTTACATTATGGTAAGGCCATCGAGCGCGTGAAGAATAGCGCCATCACCTACAACAATCGCGCCTTGTGCTATATTAAGTAAATAATCCAATAAGCAAAACCGAACTAGATGCTTAGTTTAGTTTTTAACATTCCAGGCTACGCAACTTTAAACGTGCCGTGGAAGATTGTCAGTATGTGTTGGACAAGTTGCAGGAGACAAATCTGCGCGCCTGGTTGTATAGAGCTACTGCCTATAAGCACTTGAAGGATGACGAACGGTTCGAGGAAAGTGTAGCCAAAGCTCGTGAGCATAATCCAAAACAGCTGGCCTACATAGACAAGTTTATCGGCCAGATTGAAGAGGAAAAAATCTAAAGCAATTTATTTCGCATTTGTAATTTTATTGTATTGTACTTACTCAGCATCAGCATTACGCCCAGAAATGAGACACATGAATAAAGGAACGGCAGGTGAACACTGCCCAAATCTGTGAAGCGTAAACAAACGGAAATTAGCAATGCAACTTGATAGGGATCTTAATTAGGGAGCGGTTCTGGGTGCAGTCTGACATGCGACAGAGTGGAATAGCTTCCGTTTCAATTAGTTCGATGTAATACTCACTTAGAAACCAAAAGAATTGAAATTTTTCAATGCCAAAAACTGCGTTAAGCACTGCAGTTAGCACTAAAACAATGATAGCCATCAATATGAATACTGTAAAGGTTTCATAGACTCGCGCCAAAATGCCTTTTTTGTGGCCCACAAAGCCCGTGGATTCGGAGAAGAGATAGACAAACGGCAGAAATACGAACAGCGATAGATTGGAGAAGAGAAAAACGTGATTCCACAAACCTAAAAGTGGATGGCAAACGCTAATAATTGCATTTTGACTTGTTAATTGAGTTTTCACCATAGTCTCAACACTTACCCTGTATCAGTGAGCTGTTTAACCACTTGACGTAGTAGCTGTTCGGATACAGCAACAGCACCTCGTTGCTTGCTATGGACACCGGCAACAGCATTGCAGCGCCCTCGGCTACTGCCAATGTGAAGGTGCAGAGCCAAAAGCTGCAAAACAAAAAATAGAAAGAAAGAGTTATTCATTGATGACTTTGTAATTAACGTAACAGGTTATTCACCTGTCCATAAAAGCAACAACACTTTACCTTATGCGATAGACAAGCACCTCGTCCTCGTCATTTGAGTAGAGATCGTCGCGATCGCGACGACGGAAACGTGAGACAACCACATACGAACTGAAGTACAGTAAAATGATCAGTAGCAAAAAGATCTGCAAAAATTAAATTACACAAAAAATACATCATAAATAAATAAATTATATATTGCTAAAAGATAGATATCAACCATCCAATTTCTACACATATTAATTTGTTTTATATTTGTAGATGTGCTTATTTTCACTTTTGTCTTTTCATACCCTGAACCCATTGAAAATGGGTATAAAGGGTATAAAGGTTTCTTTCTTTTAGATGGAAGCATCTCTGACCATGTCCGTCAGTCCGTCTGTATGTATGAACGCGTCAATCTCAGTGATTATAAGAGCTCGAGGCTCCATATATCGAACAAAAGCTTGTCTACACCCTATGCAGACCAAGTTTGTTGCACATTTTCGATAACTTTCAACGTTTCCGATATTTACATGTGATCGATAACAATAAAATCTTTAATTCGGAAAACTTGGAAATGGCGTTTAAAATTTTTATTGAAATCGCTTGAGAAAGACTGAAGGTATGGAACTTTGAAGTTTCAGGATTCAGGGTATCTTATAGTCGAAATTTCCTTACTTCTTACTTGTTCTTTGTGTTTTTTTTTTGGGAGAATTGTGTTTATTTTTGCCACTTTCTCGATTGTTATCATATCTAAATATGCCAGCTCGTGTCAAGGTCTTCAAGACGATATTCTACAAATAATAATAAATGTATTTAGACAAATACATCCGACATTTGAGTGAAAATAGAAATGGCTATATAATATTTGCAATGTGCACTGCTTATAAAATGAGTTTGGGAATTTTGAAGGTTATAAAAGGCAGAAACTTGACTAAGTTTAATCAACAACAAATATTATAGAACTAAATTTAATTATTTTCCCAAATATTTAGGTATATACATATCTAGTTTGGTGATTAGAAAATTGTTTTCTTTGGACACAATTATGAATACAAGCAAACGTTCGATGATTAATAAAATCTAATGCCACTTGTTAAGCAATATAATTTGTGTGCAAAGGTCGAATGCTTGTCTTTTTGAATCGTGCTTATCAGCCGCTGACGACACGGAGGCAACAAATCCATCGATAAGGATTATATTGATTGTGTCGGCCAATTAAATGTCAGCGTTCTCAAGATAAAGGATATGTGAAAAAACAATGTTTTATTATTTTAACAGATAAAATAAATAATTATTACATTCATTAAGCAAATAAAATAAAAGCTAGATAAACGACATATTATTATTTCTTTTTAATTAAATAATAAATAATATTTTATTTATAATATTATATTTTAATATTTTGCAGTCAACACAAACTACACATGAACATTTCAAAATATCAATCCCCACATTTGACACTTGTTTATTGCATTTTTCAATGCCAAATGTGAAACAATAATAATATTTAAATGTTTATTCAAATACTGCTCTCTTTTCTATTTAAAGATAAAAGTTTGCTTCAAGTATTTTACAGAAATTAAGAATTGCCAACCGCAAGTTAACTAAACATCACATTCGGATATAGGTTTTTTTTTTAGTTTTTAAACATGCATTTTAGATAAAAGCTAACCAGATTTCACGATATCAATTTTTACCGAAACATTTGATATATATACGTGTCTATTTAGTGTCTAACATACTTTTTTCACATCTTTATTTATTTTTGTATATCTTTAAATAGATTTAAATAATCTTTAGACGCCAAATGAAATGATTAAAACTAATATGGGTATACGCTCAAAGATAACGGGAAATTAAAAATAAAATCAATTTATATATATGAAAAAAGTGACGCTAATTTTTTTAAGCCCACGTCATTCATTTTTTGCGCTGCACAAAATACAAAAATCACATAGATATATATGTTCACAACACCCAAAATAAACAAAACACACACACACACTTTTTAATAAAAGATATTTTTCATGTTCTGCAGAAGGAAAAAGAAGAAGCAAACAACAACGAATAACAAAAGATCTTTCTTCAAAACAAAACAGTTGATACTAACATGTGTCTGGGTTTCAGGCTTGCTGATGCCACAATATAATAACTACAAATACGTTTATTATTAATGTGTGTGTGCGGATATAATGACAGATATTAATTAGTTTAATGACTCCTTGGGACTCGGAACGTTGATTGACTTGAATGATTTGATTAACAAAATGTAATTCTGACAACATATATATTTGTAATTAAAAGCAGATTTAAATATTCTACGTTTCTTATCAAAAATCGTGCGTCTGTTATTTTTAAACCCAAAAGTGTACACAAAGCGTAGAGTATTTTCTTTTATGTAATTAAAGAACTCAAGTGACGTGACGCTGCTGAACTTGGAACGCCTGCCCCACAACCCGCAGCACAGTTGTATGTATGAGACCGACAGACAGAGAGAGATAAGAACGCTTTAAGAGCCAAATCTATTCAGGTTACAATATGAATGAATTTGTTGCGATTGTGATACAAATACATATGCACAGCTGTGTTTAGTTACATGTAAATTAATTTAATGACAACATGTTCATATATGGAAAAGCCCAGATATTATATGTTACAACTAGCAGCGACAGAACCAAACCAAACCGAACCGAACCTGAACAACTCGCGTGATAGATGCAACAGATTCTATGCAAAGTAGTTGTGCAAGCCAAAGGCATTGGCCATAAGCACGCGAGTCAATGACTTGACGTGAACTCGAGATGATGTTGAAAAACGCCCAAATCGACGACATACAATGCGTCGCAAATCTTGGCTATAAATAGCAAATGCACATTGACAGCCGAAGGGGCAAACGTGGGCAGCAGCAGCCAGCCAGCTAGCGACAATCATAAATGCCGTCTATTCGGCATGTTGATGACGTTGTTGTTGTTATTTGTTAAAACAACTTTGCCGGTGAATGGTTGCAGGCTGAAGTAAACATAAAACATAAACGTTTCTCATACTTGCACTACACGAAAAATGTTTTTGAAAATAACTGGGAGGAGCTATTAATTATCTTTAAGACATACCATTTATGAGTCTATTTCAGCTGCTTGCGGAAAGTTAAAGAGCAAAATTCGCAAAGAAATTTGGAGTAAAAGCGACGGTAAACTTATATGACGTAGGTTGGCAATAATGGTACAAATCTTGGAAAAAAGTACCTAAAGCTTCAATTTGATGAGTACCAATATTGAGATACATTTTAGAATTGGCAGTAGAAAACACAATACACAAAATTTAAAAATCTGTCAAGTTGCTAGGTTTTTTTCTATTTACAGACTTGAATTTGTTCTCTCTGACCAGTTTTTTTTATTGCTGTTCTGTTTTGTGAGTGCGAGGCACGTACTTCAATTATTGACCCACATTCAGTGTGACATTATTCAATTTTCGTTAATTTATTTATACTTATGCGTTTAGTATTAATGTCATAACAGAATGAAGGGAAAATACCACTTGATTTCCTGGGTTAATTACCA
Organism: Scaptomyza reducta; assembly: GCA_035044485.1. Classification (NCBI taxonomy): domain Eukaryota; kingdom Metazoa; phylum Arthropoda; class Insecta; order Diptera; family Drosophilidae; genus Scaptomyza; species Scaptomyza reducta. The sequence continues at coordinate 2,973,711 of JAWNNV010001315.1, read as the reverse complement.
AGTAACCCAGTAACAAACAGATTCATGTACACATGTTCAGTATGCATTTATAACCAATTGAATAACAACAAACAACAGAAATGTTTATTTTTAGCTGTGCTATGTATTACGCGTCACACAGGGAGCAGACAGACGGCGTCAAAAACAGACTGTGTTGACTGTGTCACGCCCTAAAAAATCAAATGCATTAAAATATATACAAATATATTTGTGAATGCGAAGCTGCCTCATTGTCGGTCGTTGTTTAAACTAAATGCCACAGCTGCTGCTGCCACACTTGGACTTAAAGATTGGTCACGAATCGTTCCCATTTGGCCGTGCACTTGACTCTGTTAGCAAGTGCAATAGTTTATAACAGATTTCGAAATTGTTTTGTTTTATTTTGCTTTTCTGTTGTTTCTTGTTTGCGCAAAGCATACGTATACTACGTACATCAATGTAAACATGTTTCATTACGAACCCAAATGATTATTAATAAACAAAACCACTTTCACTTGTTGCTGCTTTCAGTGTTTCTTCAAAAATCGCTAAAAAATATATTATTTGTTTTTGTATATTTAGCCAGTTGGTATGAAAAGTTGCCATCTTACTTTTAAGTGTCATTTCATGTATTTACTTTTCTAACAGGAATTCAAGTAACGTGAGGTCCAAATAGAAACTGAGTAGCGGCTAGCATTTAGTTTCCTTATTTCTACATATTTTGCCACGGCTTGAATAGTAAATTGAGGCGTTTGGCTGATAAGAACCATAAACAAAAACACACTATCACATGTAAACAGCGCTGATTTGGCTGTATTGTTTATCGTCTGGTTTGAATGAAATTTGAGGCTGCTTTTTTGCCACTGACAACTGTAAACAATAGGCAGCTGCACTGGCAGCAAAACCTAGGCAGCTGCATCAGATTTTATGCTACTTTTCAAGGGATGGTGCTGATGTAATGTGACGTCACAGTTGTGATGACTTACAATGTGCTCGCGAATTGTATTGTGAAACAATTGCAGCTTCAGATCCGTCACCTCCTCCTCCTCCTCTTCCATTATGTTTTTGAGGAATAAACTTAGCTTGTCGTTTTGAGCCAGTTTCGTGTTTGTTTATCGCCGTCTGTAAGTGAAGAAGCACGCACTAAACGACAAATCGTCACTAATTTCACCGCTTACGCACGTTCACAATTGATTGCTCTTATTGCTTATTAAACGCTTTTGTGATTGTTTGCATTGCTATTTAACTGTAATTTGTTCTAAAAATATATCGTAGATTTAAAAGTTGCAGTGCATTTTAATAAATTCTATTTATTCCTTTCTTCGCGCCGAAACAACCGCCACACACAACCAAGCAACGTTAAAATATTCTTGCAACTGAGCTGGCGATGTTGAAAACAAATGGCTATCGAAGCTATTGATGATAGGTTTTTACCGATAGCTGCAAAATATGCAGCTCTGCAAACTGATCTAGGGATGACAAATAGTTCAGGAAAACAGCAGTTCATTTGTTAATGACGTAAAAATTATGTCCCAATCTTTGAGGCGCCAGGCAAGTTATTGCAATCATAAACAAAAACTAATAGTAAAAAATTGAATTCGCAATAGCAGGTACTAAGTGCATTCAAAAAGCTGCATCGTACGCGTCAGTATGTATTTGACAACGATGACAAGGCGCTTGTTGCCGGCCGGCATAAAATCAACGAATCATTTCAGCAGAACCGAAATGAGACCAATGAGCAGGAGATTCAAAAGGTTGTAGACATTTTATTCAAATGATATGACTGGGCTTTACTTTTGTAAATATTACAATTTGCAGATGATCAAATTAGCTGTGGATGTAGATTATGAGTTACGAACGAATGTAATCCAAGCCAAAAAAACCAAGGAAAACGTATATGGTTGGTACCAATTATATAAAGGTTTTCAATTTGATAACATTGACTGATTTGCAGAACTTCGTATAACGCCGGAGACAACTCGCCTGGACAATGTAGTATTTGATCCCGATGCAGTCATTGCACCACCACGAAGGCGGAAAGGTAATAAGTCTACAGAGTGTTGTGGTGGTGCAGCTATGGCTGCTTTGCAGGCCGAGGTAGATTCACGTAATAAGAAGTAATAATAATACAAGTTGTAAATATTAGAAAATTAGTCTAAATTATTTGTTTTTCATAGATCATGTTACAATATTATTTCTTGTGTTTTTTCTTTGACATGTGTTTGCTTTTCGAATTGGACTTCTTATGCTTGGACTTGTTCCTCTTCCGTTTCTTGCTACGTTCATCTGTCGAGGAACTATCATCTGAGCTGTCCGATGACGATGATGATTCAGAATCTTCAGAAGAGTCGCTAGATTCCGAACTGCTGCTTTTTGCATGTTTTTTAGATTTACTCTTCTTTTTCAATGCTAAGTGTTTTCTATCTTTAGATGTATATTCTGAACGTTCTTCACTGTCCTTTCTTTCAACATGTTGTCGTCGTTCAATTTTTGAATGCGCAGACCTGAAAGTATAATTGTTATTGCAAACTTATCCAATGTAACAGAACTTAAAACCAATTACCCTTGCTCTCTATCTCTACTACGATTACGACGATCTTCGTGGCGTCTACGATCTGGCGAATAGCGACTATCTCGGTGCGGCCAAGATGCTCTTTTACGATCGGTTCGATTCCGCGATTGTGATCCTCGTTTAACGCTTCGTTCTGTATGGCGTCCATTTGTTTCTCTTGACTTTGAACGATGTAGGTTATGGCATCGGGAACGATCATCACGCACTCTTTGTTCTTGGTGTCGCAGTTCACGTGCCTTTATGCGTTCTGCCGAATTCATGGTGGTCCTTTGTTCTTCATGTTTGCGTCCATCCCTGCGTCTATCATCGCGTCCTCTTTGGCTGGCGTTTCGGTCATTTTTACTTCCTTTGTTGCCATTGTCTTTCAGGTTGTTAAAGTCCAATTTGCCATCGGCACCTATAACGCCTCGTCCTTTTCCTCGCCAAGTGACCCTAGACACTGACTGCGAGAAGTCGACGTGAATGCGTCGGTCATCAATAAGCACGTTGTCCATCTTAAAAAAAGCGGCTTCGCACGACTTCTGGTCTTCGAACTCTACGAAAGCGTATTGCAAGGAATCGCCTGTCTTTCGGTCACGTATAACTTCGCATCCTTTTACAACGCCAAAGCGACTGAAAATAATTTCCAAGTCGTCGTCTGTCGTTACAGGATTGAGCTTACATACGAATAGTACGTTTTCTGGTGGCGCCATATCAGCATCCGGCAGATCGCCCACAATTTCTAAAATTGTGGCACGAGCCTTGGCCTCTCGCTCTGCCAGCATTTCTTGCATCTCCTCCATGGTTTTGCCGTCGGTGTCGTCAATATCTTCGTCAGCAGCGATCCGACCGTTTTGCAGCCGTTCCACGCTGGGAGATGGTGAGCGGACGGGCACTTGAAAGCCACGAGGATTTGGAAACGGATCCTCAAGAACGACCGTGTGAGTTATGCGTATATCCTGATAGGGACGAAATTTGTCGTCCACAATGGCATCGTTTAGCTTTCGCAGCAACTCGTGTCCCTCCACAACTTCGCCAATGACACAGTGAGTGCCGTCGAGTGACGTCAGGTTCTCACCAAGCGTAAAAAAGAACTGGGAGCCAACTAGGTTTTTGCCGGCACTGACCAAAGACAGCATGCCTGCACTTGAGTGGTGTATTTTCGGTATGTATTCGGCCTCGAAGAATCGTTTTTGGGAGCCCTCCACAACGCCCCACACTGAGGAACCACCATCTCCGGCGCCACTAGGATCGCCAGCCTGAGCTATAAATCCCTGCTGTACCGTATGGAATAGATTGTAGTTGTAGTATTTCAATTGGCAAAGTTTTATAAAGTTCAGACAAGAAATAGGTCGTTCGTCCGTGAATAGGTCGACGGTCAAGTCCCCAAGAGTGGTCTCAATAACCACCGCCATCGTACGCCACTTCACAAGTTTACGTTTATTTACAAGATTCTAACACCCGAAAAGATACTGCACAATACAATGAGACCGTGTACGGCAAACGCAGAAACACACAAAATGCAAACAAAAATTTTTAAAATACTAAAAAAAAAAAATGAAAATAATAATAAAATATTAAAATAATATTCAAGATAATTCCTTTATAGGTATTGAAATTCATCTGTACGACATGTGGTCTACAGTAATTATACCTTTGTTCATTGCCTCCTTACTATTAATTTTAAAAGATATTAAAAATATTATTCTAATATTGCTCACACCCTGTTTTGTAAAATTTGTATGTCACGTTGAAGCCCTCGTCTATCGATAACTATTCGTGCTAGGTATTTATCACGTCGCCATTTTGGTTTCAGGAAAAATTGGAAAAGGTTCTCAGTTGTCATACGAAATAATTACACGTTGTGAAAACGAGAAAAATCTGAATTTTTTCTCGTGATTTTAGTGTGTTCCTTTTTTTCGTGCATAATATTGTCTTAACCCTGTGAATAAGTGTATAAAGAAACCAAAATGCCTGAGATCGGCAAGAAAATCGGCGAGCTTCGGGTTAGCGAATTAAAAGAAGAGCTGGAAAAGCGCAAGCTGGAGACCGTGGGTCCAAAAGCTGTGCTCATCGAACGTCTTGAGAGGGTATGAATTTGTAGCTCTTATACAACATCAGTAATCGTATAATGTGTACATTTATAGGCTCTAAAAGAGGAGGGCGTTGACCCCATCACACATTTAATTGAGTCGCCTGCCAAGGCAAAGAAGATAATTCCAAGCCCAAAGATTGAATCTGCAACGACCGATGTTCAAATAAAAGAGGAGCCAATTGAAATTGATGAGCCGAATCAGGAAGAAAATCATGGCGAACATGGTGCTCACCACGCAGACGAAGATGGCCACGAAATAGATCAAGTCGGCGATGTTGACGATGTATGTGTCATTTTGGACGATGATGATGAAGAGGATTCCGAAAAATACGGTCAGGAGAGAAATGGTAAGGAAGAAACTAATGATGAAAATGCCGCCGGAGAAGAGGAAGTTGCGCCAGCTGTCGACGGTGAAATACAGGAAGAGAACTCAGGCGATACTGTGAACATGGACAATGACGAGTCGATTAACTTAACTATTGGTGAAGACGAACAAAAACTTTTACATGACGAGGTAATTTATTAAATAACAATTTCCAAAAACGCCAGCTAAATTTAAACTGTCTTTTCAGGCCCCAGACGATAAGTCTATTAAGTCGGGTAAGCAGTATCTGTTTGTTCACCTAAAATTAGATCCGTATCAGACTTGTCCATGTATAACATGCAAATTTGACATAACCAGAAAATTTGGGTTTATTAAATTAAATCTCCTAGCTAGCAATTCTCCATCCATCAGCGTTTGCGCTGCAAGAACTCGTTTCATCGCCATACATCGTTGCAAAAATGTATATTTAGAGGACAGAAAAATTACATTTTGGCCTGTCAACACCTTTGACACAACAATGTGTTCTTATCTGAGATCTCCAACTCGTCTTGAGAATTTTCGTAAAGCAGGGATTGCGCTGCTTTAACTCAATCTTAAATAGTTCTATTTTAATGGTCCGGTATTTTTCAAATGTTTTAAACACTAGAAAACAATTAAATGTGTAGAGTTGTTGACGTTTCTCAGTTTCGCATCTTACGTAAATTGGCGCAATTTGACGATGTTACTTACAAAATAGAAACCAAAAGTGATACAAGATTTTACACCTGTATAAATAAATCTGACGGTACAATTGATACATTTACAGTAAAACCAACAAATAAAATTGAAAAATCGAGCGTAGTCTCTAAGGATGGAGACAAAAAGAATCACAAAGAGGACGACAACACTCGCCCAAAGAAGAAGGATGAAAAATCCACAGATAAGAAGGACTCTAGGTTGGTTGAATAAGATATTCGCACATTTTGCTCAATACTTATACAATATATAAATTTATATTTTTCGTTCCATATTTTCAATACATTTTCCAAACAAATGGAAAAAATAGTGATCAAAAGTCTACTTCAAAATCGTCAAATCCAAAAGACGATAAAGGTAAATTATGTTGCATTTACAACAGCAAGTTCAGTGTGTCTACAAAAGCTTTACTTATAAGTTGGTTAGACAAATCATGAAATAAGTTTGCAAAATCGCAATGTGCGTCACGTGACAAAATAGAGTGCGCAAGAGAGTGTGAATTTGGTTGGGAAAGGAATGGATGAAACTGACTGGATCTTGTATTAAAAATCGAAACCACCACGAGCACTGGTTGAGGTTTCCCTTCACAATACACACTAGATTTGTGTTTTTACGAATTAAAATATGCATTGTATATAGGATTCTTTAAATCGCTCTAATATTTAAAAAAAAAAAAAAATTCAGAAATATCACAACGTACTAAAAAAAATTATTGTAAGTGGAGGAGGATATGATCTTAGAACCGCGCTGGATAAAGCAGAACTATAAATTGTCTTACGAACCATAATCACTGAGTTAAGTTCAGGCAAATATTTGATAATGACACATGAGCTCAAAAAACATTTTATACTTTGATTGATAGTCTAAGTAAAATCTGGCTCTCGTCGACTTGCAACACAAATTTAATCCTACGACAATCTCCGACACGAAGATGGCAATGGCGATGGCGATGGCGACAACGATCGACAACTTGACAACAATGAAAACAACAGGAACGACAACAGTGACGACAACGGCAACAACATCGATGTCAGCACAACGGTTCACCTTTGGCAGCTGCCGACATCTCTGCGTCGGCGACAATAGTTTGACGTGAAGAGCTCACCTTGACGACACCCATGCAATGGGCAAAGCAGCATGCGGAGAAGAAGCAGAGGCATAAGCATTAGCAAACTCAATCAAATTCACACTCTCTTAGCTTCCTTAGTGCGCAGATCAATTATGATGATATATATAACTTTTATTTAATCTAGACTCAGGTTCGTTTAGTCGATAATTAACGATACAACAAAAAGCAGCAGCAGCTACAAAGTGTGCGTTTAAAGTGCTTCCCTTAATGATCAAATCAATACCACAAAAAAAAAAAAAAAAAAAAACAGTTAACCAGCCACTCACAGCTCTGACCATAACTCTCTTCCAATATTGTTATTATTTACATGGAACTTGCAGAGAAAACATCGACATCAGCAACAGGTGCAGGTGCATCGGCATCCTCGGGTGCCGCTGCCAACAAGTCCGGATCGGGTGGAGGCGCTGGTTCGGCTGCTGCGTCTAATGGTGGCGGCAAGCAGGCGTTGCTGTCTCGCAATCTCTGGGTTTCCGGTTTGTCAACATTGACACGTGCCAGTGACTTGAAGGCCATTTTCTCAAAATTCGGCAAGGTAATCGGTGCAAAGGTGGTCACCAATACACGTACCCCAGGCACACGCTGCTACGGATATGTTACCATGTCGTCATCTGGGGATGCATCGCGCTGCATTGAGAATCTGCATCGGACCGAACTTCATGGCCGCATCATATCTGTGGAACGCACCAAGAACGAGATAGGTGGCAGTGCTTCCTCATCGAAGGACTCTGGTAGCAAGGCCAATAGCAAGACGAGCAGCAAGTCCAGCAACGATTTGAAGAAGAAGGATGACGATAAGAAGGCCAGCGGCAAGGGTGTCGGCGGAAGTGATGAAAAAAAGGGTGGTGACGCTGGCGGGGAGGGCAAAATTTCTAGCGGTGAATTGGGCAACAAGCGGGATGGCAAGGAGAAGGAACGAAACAACAAGTCAGTACGCGACGTCAAGGACAAGACCACAGGTGATAAGCGCAACGAGCGTGATCGCCGCTCTGGTCAGAAGTCGCAACAGCGCGATGGATCATCAACTGATCGCCGCGCGGCTAGACAACCGCGCGACGTTGACCGTGAAATTCAACAGCGTCAGCGTGAGCGTGAGCGCCGTCAGCGAGAGATGTTGTCCTATCAGAAAATTCGTGAGGAGAGAGAGCGCCAGCGCTTGCGTGAACGGGAGCGTGAGATGCGTGAGGAGGAGCGACGTCGTCGTGAGGCACGCGAACGCCAACGCGTCGAGGAGGAACGCCTGGCCGAGGAGCGACGCAAGCTGGCCATCGAGCGGGAGCGCCTTGAGCGCGAGAAGGCCGAACTACTGCGCATGGAACGAGAGCGCCAAAAGCTGGAGCGTGAGAAAATCGAACTGGAGCGCCTTGAGTTGAAGCGTCAACAGTTGAAGTATGATAAACGTAAACGCGTTGCACACACAACGCTAAAAACAACACCAACATATTTATTTTTACATATTTCTGAAAATGGCACTTCGCCGTGTAAATTAGTGTTAAGTTGCAGCCGCCACGTTGTTTCTTCAACCCAAAAATTATTGCCGGACAGAGTCTAGGCAAATGCTTTTGCATTTATGTAATATGTTTATGCAACTGCAAATGAAGTCAAATGTAGTCTAAACTTTATCTACATAACATATGTACCTACGCAATTGAATCTATTGCATTTAAAATATTTCTAATGTTGTATATTTTACTCTTTTCATCTTTCCCTTAATGCCACTTATTGGTACTCCAGGATTATGGAATCACGCGACGATCCTGTTAAACGTTCGTTAAGTAAACGAAGTGATGATCGCTACACCGATGTCTCGGATCGGAAGCGCGCAACCGTCTTTGATGCTCCACCACCACCGCGCTTTGATGCTTCGCTGGTTAGCTCACGCAGGTAGATTGAGTACACATTTAATTTAATGATAATTAAATTGACTTTATTTATCTCTGGACAGCACCAGCACTTATGAAAAGAAACATGATGAATATGTTTCATCGACAGGATCAAAACGTGGTCTTGAGGATTACTCCAGTTCAAAGCGCATGGACTATACAAATAAGCGTGCCGATTATGGTAGTTCAACGGGCACGAAGCGCAGTGCCATCGAGGACTACGCTGCTGTGCCCAGCAAGCGCTCTGGGGGCAATGATTATGGTGCAAGCTCCAAGCACGATTATACATCATCCACCAGTAAGCGTGATGATTACAAACGCGAGGTGGAGGTGCGTCACTTGGCTGTTTCATCTAGTGGCGTCGGAGCTGGCGGATCAAGCAGCTCCTACGTTCACAAGAGCAACACGGGCGGCGGTGGCGTCGGCTCCTATGTGCATAAGAACAATACCGGCAATGTAGCCGGTTCATATGGCCACAAGAATAACTCAAGTGGTGGAGCTGCTGGTGGCGGTCGCTACAACGATACTGACCGCACCAACACCTCCAATTACAGACGTGGTGCTGTCGACGATACCCATAGCATGTCACAGTAAGTTATAAAGGTATTTTTCTTTACATTACGTTACAACAGCATCTTGCTCTTATTACTTTCAGTGGCAACAAACGTTATGATACTTCGACCAGCAGCGGAGCTGCCGGCGGTTATGGTAGCAATTCGAACGTTAATATTTGGGCACCATCTAGTGGCAGTAGTGCAAGCACTCATCTGGGCGGTGGTGGTGGCCCAATTAAGTCATCATACAGCAACAACGGAATGTCCTCGAACATGCATGGGAACAACTCCTGGCAAAAGTCGGCCCCCATCGAAGACAATAACTGGCGCCCAATGCAGGGACAGAGTCGTTTTGATCGCAGCTACAACGAACGCAGCTCCGGTGGCTATCAAGGCAACAGCGGTGCCGGTGGCATGTACGGTGGCAGTCGCCCGGCCCAGGATCGCTATGGGGGCCAGGTGACGCGTTATTAAAATGCACTGCTATCGCATGCAAAGTTAATGAGACAGTTGACAACACAAAACCCACATCATAACTTTTCCTTAAACGTTAATGGCGTTTATGTTAATTTCTTTTAGTTGTATAACCTTAGCATCTAAAACTACATTAAATATCACTAGAAGTATCATTAAAATCATGTTTTCTATATATTCGCGTGGATGATATGGGAAATTGCAATTGAAACTCCAGTAACTGGAATTTTATTTACTATTCGCGATATTTATATTTTCCTTACTATGTGAGTGCATTGTAATAAACTAGTAAAAGTAAATAATAAAAAAAAAACACTTATTAAGGACCACACTTGACGGATCGGGGTCGTTAAACTTAAAGTAAAAACTTGGTGAATTTAATTGAATTTTGAAGAATGTGCAAATTCGCGTCCCTAAAGAGTATATTTATAAGTTATATCTGGCTATTTCAGCCACAGAATATTTTGAAAATAAGCTCTTCTAAACCAAAGGCAAGTCAAGTTTCCGACTAAAAACTTTGTTATATTTGAAAATGTGATCATTTCATCGATATCTGTAGAGAAATTAGATGTTCGATGACTATAATCAATAATAAAACACATTCTTGTTGACCATTACGAAAATCTTATTATTGTAAAGATTCAAATCACTTTTAACTTAAGCGTTAAATAATAGGTATTTTTACAGCAATTAATACGTACTATGTCCATTCTAACTCAATTTCGTTTAAACGTTATGAGCATTCTTAATGTTGTGTGTCACTCAGCTTGATAAGCCATTTCGTTTTGTAGTTTACATAAATTAGCTAGCACACTAACGGTAAATTAACTTAAACTTTTTTTGAAAACATATACAGCACGAATGGCATACATATTTACGGTATGCCTAAATACTAAACGCCAGTTCAACTTCCAGTTGTGGCATCGTCCGATTTGAGAGTCGAATTATTCACTGGTTCACCGCCAGCAAGCAAATCGCCGCTGGATGCATTTGTTGTTAAATGTGAAGGTACAGCTGATGGCAGCGGCATTACCACGGGTACAACAACTCCAGAGGCATCTAGGCCCGGAGCAGTGCTAATGGTGCGTGCCAAGTTAATCTGCTGTCGCATTAGTTTCTCCTTTTCGCGAGCGGCCTTTAACTTGTCAAAATCATCTGTATCTGGTTCCGGAACTGGTTCTGCAGCTGCATTCGCTGCTAGCACATCATTGGATGTCTTAATATCTAAATTTTCGACTGCAAGAAAGGTGATTACGATTAGCTTGCGTAACAATTCGAAACAGAGTATTCAACAAGATCAGGAAATTCGTGCAATGGTTAGAAGATGGATTACGGCTAAGCGAAGTTAACTACTAAATTTCGAATTTATGGGAGCATTACATGTTTAAAAAAAACGCACAAAAGGTGGATCGAGGCTAATGCAATACAATACAAACTACCAATTCAAATATTTGCTAAGCTCTGGTTAGTAAGTAACAAGTCAATCATATTTTTAAATAAAAAAAAATACATTTACTAGGGACCCTTAATAATCATACTTGTAATCCGAATGTTAAACAACTCAAACCTTCAGACAAGTTATATAACTGAATTAAAATTTTTGTGGTTTTACGTAGTGGTAATAGTTATTTTAATAGTTTAGTTTTGTAGTATCTATAAAACACATGCCAATATAAAAATTTAGTTCATAAGTAAAAAACAACACTTCAAAAAATTATTATTAATATATTTTTTTTTTCATATTTTTACCTACTACTCAGAAAATAATCATAACAATCTAGCTATATGTAAGGCAATAAAAATTCGGGTTTTTATTTATTAAACTTGAAATGATTACGGTTCCCCAAAACAATTCTAATTTACAGATTACTCGAAATAAAGGTAACAAAAAAGACATCACGGAAACATAATATTGTTTAAAAACTAGAAACATTTAAGTGGATTTTAAGCTAAGGAACAAAACAACTTAGTTTGGCCAACGCATAATTTAACTTTACCGGGCGTGACGAACCACCTAAACAGCTGCGGTGCATCGGGTCTCTCAATCGCTTTAAGTATTTTCGTAGGTTTTTTTTTTCATTATCGCGCAATCGTTGAGTATGTGATATGTGTATGTGTGTATATGAAGATAAATGTTAAATGTGAGTATCAAAAGTAGGAAGAAGAGGAAGGCATTATCCACAAGCCTCTGAACATGAATGACAACTACTTACCCGTCTCACGGCTAACGGCCTTATGCTGGTCATATAGGGATTTGCTGCTGTCACCCACTGGCGTTGTGGGAGCCGTGGCTGCCGACAAAATGGAGGGATCGCCAACTGGGGCCGAGGTGCTCAGCAATGCATCAACTCCACCAGGCGGAAAGAGTGATGTAGATGGATCATGCTGGGAATGTGCGCGCTCATACGTTGGCGATCGTTTAGGTATATCCATTGGCTGGGAGCGCAAATGTTCTGATCCTGCTGGTGTTGAAGGTGGTGGCGGCTGGAGGGGCGTGTTTTGTGGATGCCCAGCAGACGCTGCAAATATATCCTTTATATTGGGACGCAGATCGTTTGCTCTCATCGATGTGATTGTTGCCTGTTCATCCACCTCCTCAATGACCTGCTGAGTGATGCGCATGCTTCCAGCAGGTTTCACACTGCTTGCGCCCACATTCGTGCCACTCAAGCTTGCCGAGCTGGCGCTGGTGGGGAAGCGATACTTGCCTGGATCATCGCTTGGAGTGGCAGAACCAGGTCGGCTGTCATCGCGACTGAGTAAACGCTTGAGGGCCGATGCCACAGTATTCACCCGTGACAGGGTACCCGTAACGCTAACCAAACTGGGTGAGGAGCCCAGACCCAATCGCGATTTGCCATTGCCTGCTGAGAAATGAATTCCACTGGCATCGTCGCCCTGCGATTCGTGCATCGTGAGGAAGAAATAAGTGCATATTAGTCAAATTAAACTCCATCAGTTTATGTTTATAAAGATTAAAGTGTGCATAAGTTACTTGAAACCAAATGGTGCAGTTTGTGCACTAAAGCAACTGAAAGCCGTGCATTGCGTGGTAGTGCAGTTAAAGGCTGTAGGCAAAACAGATTATTGTTAGAATCAAAAGTTAGTATGCAGTCTTAAAGTCTGAAGACACACAAACACCATTTATTATAATATCTAGGTTAGTGCAGTTTTGCAGTGGATTCATTATGTAAATATTTTTAAGATGTTCAGGAAGCATAAATTTAAGTTTCCAAGTTATACTATGACAGTTGTAAAGGGAGCTGTCGTTGTTTATACTTTAAAGATATAATAATTATTTTTAAGGAAAAATAAAATCTATTTTTGATGAGTATTATTTATGCATTTCGGAAAAATTCCTTAGTATTTTTCTATATTATAGAGATATATGCAAAAACCTTGTAAAGTTCTTAATGAAGCCACCTGGCTATTCTAATTATATTTAATTTTAAAAAAAGCCCTCAATACCTGCCAAAATTCATGCTAGCACAAAGTATAAAAGTTTATATCGTATATTTACAAGTAAAATTTAAACTTTCCCTTACATTCATAATCAAATCCACTGTTCAGGTCATTCAAAATTCTATGCATTTTTGAACACCACAAATATATATAAGATTTAGTTATAAGCACCAAACACCGTTGTGAAATTAAGTGCCAATGATAGATTTTAATTCCATTTGTGGAATCACTTTTGGTTTACATAGAAGGTTAGAAAATTTTGTTCTTATTAATTCCGCCACATGAGAGATGTTCATGGATGTTTAGTTTAGATAGCCGATTAATTGGTGCCAATACTTCGTATCGCTTGTAAATGCTGCCAACATTTTGATTCTAACCTCCTCATCTGGCGCAGCCTTGGAAAGATCATAAGTAACTGTTTGCATGGGTGCGAGCTGCGGCTGCTCAGAGGCAGAGCCAGGCTTTGACCCTAAAGCAGGGCCGGTTCCATTATTATTACCAACCATTTCATCAATTCGTACGGACGACATTGCTGAGGGCATCGCTGCACTCTTGGGTACATCGATTTTGGCTGTTGAAGGCTCCGGGTGATTCTCCCTAAACCGTTCTGCAGCTATAGTATAGGGCAGCTCATTCGGGAACACCTCGTCCCAGTATTGATCCTTCAACAACTCCGGATGATCGTGATGCATTTCATCTACAATAAGATAAGATACTTGCAGATTCCGATCTACCATCCAGTTAACCTAAGGATGTATACATTTTTTTAAAAATAGTTTCATAATTTGTTTGTAATTCTTTTCATTCAAACAGACCTCAAAATCATCATCGTCCTCCCCAAAGGGATTGATCAGTGACTCGGCCACTTTAAGCCATCCCATATAGAAGAAGAATTGCAGTGTGGTAAATACAGGAAAATACAAATCCACCTTGTTCAGATAGCTGCTGGTGCCCACGACCTTGCCGTCCACCCATTGCTGACCCATGCAACAGGTCAAAAAATACGAATAGACGGCCAATGTAACCACCTGGGTGTAAACGAGGGGTATACTGATCGTATCGTAACTTATCAGCAGTCCACACTGTCCGCGAAATTTATTTAGCTCATCAATGATGGTTTTTACAGCAAAATCATCCCTGATGCGGCCCTGAAATTGTACATTGCAATTAAAATTGAGAACAACATTATTTTGTATGCATTCTTAAATGGTTATTCGTGGAAACATCTTACTGTGGAATTATTATGCTTATTGTGTGTTACAGAAAAATATGTTAGTCATCCTCGAATCAAGAATAGTCATATAAAGATATAGTGTGTAGTTTTTAAATAATACATTAATGCATTTAATTTTTGATACCTTTTAAGATATTCTCATAAAATTGTATATCGCTCGAACGAATTAATAAAGTTAAAAAATGAAATTAAAACATTCGAACAAATATCTAAAAAAAATAACTCTAAAATAAAGATGTAAATCTTATATTAAAACAAATAATTAAATTTTGAAGCATGCAATAATATATTTATTATAAAATAGCTATCCTTACTACTTACTAACTTGTTGTATTTTGTATTTACCTCCTTCCTGGCCCTTGTTATAATACTCGCTGCCCACACAATGGGTAGCCAATGCTTGGACGGTCGTGGAAACGATTTGTTCATTGCCTCAATAATTGTTTTCTCGTTCTCGTTGAGCAGACCCGCCTCAACCAGATTGTTTAGGCCCGGAAACCGTTTCTTAACACGAGGGGACACATTTGACAGAACCATGGTGAGACACAAACAAACATAGCGCATAATTGTGCGACGCATGACGCGACCCCTCTCATCCTGGCCATGCACATTGGAGCTGACAAAAACTGCAATCGGATCCGGCCAGGGAATGGACGTATACTGATTCCACCAGCGCGTCATCACAATCGATACATAGAAACCCAGCACAAAGGACAAGGGGATGAGATCACGATAACTATTGCAATAAGCCACAATGGCTTCAAATGTTCTAGATGAATAAAAATGAGAAAATTGGTTAATAATTTTGTTTTGAAGCAAGGAATTCCACTTTCAACTTACTCTTTCTGGGCTGGATTGAGTGCAAAGCGATAGACACAATTAAGCAAATAATAAAGAGAAAGAAAGGCCAACAAGTCCAGCCAGACCAATTTGTAAATACTGCCACGCCACCTGCAAGGAAATAAAGTTTCGAAAAGTCAAATCATGATTATAAATAGCGTAGTACACTTGAATTATATAATCATTTATTGTTGTGTGTTGTTTTTTCCGATACAAATGAGTAGACTACTTTACTATTGAGCGTCATTAAGTCTGGCACGTGGCGACGTCATCAACAACAATATTGGCCGATAATAATGCCACCGTCCACTTGTTGCTGACAAAACGTCATAAAAAAGAACATGAACTGGTAATAGTAGAATATGCATGTATTTGAAAATAGACTCACCATCATTTCGAACGAAAGACGCCAATTAAAAAACAAATGTCTTATCAACAAAAACAAGATTGTTGATAACAACTCAACAGCCGACACGTTATCTTTTTTCATAGTAATACAGCAACAATTTTTGGCTTTTTATCGGTTGCCTAAAAGATTGTCAAGGTTTGATATTTTTTAATTAACTTTCCGAGTGCCTGGGCTCAAAATAATAAGCATTCATTTTAATGCAAGTTTTAAAATACAATGGAAAAACTAATGAGAAAAAGAATTGTTTTTGTTTTTTAATTAATTATAAGTTTAGAATTTGTGTCAAATCATTTTACAGTCAGTTACGTTTGTCTGCAACTTTCTTATTTTATTTATGTTATTTTGCTAGAAACAGGATATTATATTATTATAAATATTCAAGCGGTTATGTGCTAAGTAAGCAATATGATAGAGGTATGATAAAATCTAGGCTAATCAGTTCATTGATGAGTTATGACAATGAATGCAACAGACACTATCAGCGAATCATTCCAATAAATGTGAGTTATCTTACTTTGGTAGACATACATATGTATGTATGTAAATGTATCGCTATTATTAAATTATAATTCAAATTACATGCATGACAGATGTCAAATAGCGTTCTAGATTACACTGCATATCGAGTAGGGTTGGTGGACGGGGAATTGGATGATTGAAGACGAGTATCATGTGTGGGTGGAGTTGGTGGTGCTGCTGCTATCGTTGAAACTGCACCCTTATGTGGGAAAATTCTATTATTTTCATTGCATTACTTGCAATTGTGTGATATCTGACGATGACTATATGTAGTATATAAATATAGAGCTGCTTAAATTGCGGTCTCTCACGAACTGTGCTAGTTCTTCAATTAGCACTAGGCTTGCAATTTGTTTACACACACTCCTCAAACACACGCGTTTAGCACTATAGTTGCGAATTGTACAAACAGTCGATGTAAAAATATATTTTGGGGTGGACAATCGATAAAGTGAACACAATTAACTGGAACATCATTTAATAGAAGTAATATATGTATATGCAAATTTAAATAAGATATTTTGAATTAACTTTATACTCAAATTAGCTCAAGTAATCGAGCGTACACTGTTTGATACATAAGTAAATATTTAAGATAACATCATTTTCTTACCTGAGTAACAGTTTGAGAAAACAGCCAAAGCCGCGACATGTTGCCACTTCCCCTGTGTACGTTATTGTCATTTTAGCAACTTTATTATTTAATTGTCACGTTGTTTATTTTCTGTTGAGATTTGTGATTAAAACTGGTGTTGCAATTGCTTTGCTTCAGCTCTTTAAAGTTTCTTATCACGCTTGGCGGTTTGGATAAATATACATTTTGCTGAGTGTTTTTTTTTTTTTTATTGGGCCACGGCCAATGACTTTAGTTTCCGAGACGAGATAAGAAAATTAGTTATTGGTTTATGAAAGTGTGAAAAGTTATAAGGATTCTTAAAAATATGATATAAATATGTATACAAAATTGCTATAAAAATGGACAGTTGAATGTAGTTTACAAAAAAATCAAGTAGTCACGCATAGTGTGAAACTTATATTTACATGTGTGCAATTAAAACATGAAAACAGTAACACAAAAAATGCATTTTAAAATTTCAAAAGATCGATATATCCATTTTAACGTCAATTATAAACATGCGACATTAAAACGCGGAACACAATTGAATTGAATACATTGAATTCGACTTAACATTTAAAAATGCAACAGTGACGAGCTGGTTAAACTAATTGCAGCAATTTAAGCAATTCTACAGAACAGCAGTGAAGCTCCGTGTTCCAGCTAACTGTGCGCAAATTCTCGTTCATATACAGATATGGTCATATATCTATATATTATTCTCTCAACTTAAGTGCACTTCCCATTCCAGAGAGAGGATAGAAAACAAAACTAAACCTAAACTAAAAACAACATTCCCTTTCCAGAGAGAGAATACAAAGTTTAATATGAAAAATCAAGAATAGAAAAGTATCCAAAGATATGTGTTTCTTTGGATTAAGAGATTATATTTGACTGAAATCTATTTATATTCTTTATTTCATTATATAGTTTTGTTGAATAATTAATTAATACACTTTACTTGTGTTCTAAGTATTTTTTTAATTTTTGTGAATGAGCATTATTTGAGTGACCATTGCTGTTATTATTTATTTAGTTATGTTTGTAGAAACCGACGCAAGTTGTAACATTTGAGAAGCGTTGGCAGATCGCGTGTGGGCGATATCATTGATGCGGGGCTCAGCTGATAACTTTTATTCTAACCGAAGGTGTCACTGAGGGTCAGCTACATTCGAATGCTTCGATTGCACATTAATTAGTGCAGCAAATAAACTATCAAAGTCTCGTTAAATAACAGAATTTTACTTTACTTTTGTATTACATTAACTTGTATATAACAAGTGTGAATAGGAAAATCACATAATGTACTAAGTAATGAGTAAAGATGAGCTCATACATCTCCGATTTCGAATGGGAAAAGTCTGTATTCAATGAACAACAAAACTCTGATGAATTCCCGTATGGCAGAGAATAACTAAACAAGAGACATTCTGCGAACCGGTGAGCTAATGATCGAAATGTATACAACACAAGCTGAGCTAAGCGAGATTTTTGGTATGTTTTTGGTGTGTGAACGTGAGACAGAGTTTTGGGTCTGGATCATGACATCATTTGTTGGCTCATTTTACAGATCGAATTGGACACAACAATCAACAAGTACGCGGCAATAGTCGAGTAACATCGACTAGGAAATACTCTGAATTTTGTCCATAGTTTCAAAAAGAAGTTTCTAGTTTTCGCTATATGTATGTGCTATCGATAATATAAAAAAAATATTTCATTTGTACAAAACCATTACCCTTTGTAGCCATTTCATGGGCTAAGGGTATAAGATCGGTACACATGTGTTTGAGGTATACCTGTGTGTAAGGTACACATGTGTGTAAGGTAGCGACTAATACATATGTTTAACATCAGCTATTGCACAGAATGGTTTGCTCATTTTTGGTTAGCACTTCAACTAGTAATTCAAATAAAAATCGAAAATTAACTGATTCGGCTGCTGATTACTACACGAGGTTCTGAGTTTAACTGGAGCGAAATAAACTCGTGATCAGCTAGCTGTGAATAAATTAGTATTTACAATTATTAGTCGAACATAATAATGTTAGTTGGAATGGATATAACGAATATTTGATAAGCAAATGAGTCATTTGGGTCATGTGTACGAAAGGGCGATTAAAACAAACAAAGCAGTCTTTTTAAAGAAGACGAATTGTGATACAAGTTTTAAGCCAATACGACACATGATATACCCTTTTTACACGCTGAACCCCTTGAAAATGGGTAAAACGGGTATATTGATTTGTGCAAAAGTAAGTAGCAGACAGAAGGAAGTATCTCCGACCCTATAAAGTAATATAGTCTTGATCAGCATCAACAGCCGAGTCGATATAGCCATGTCCGTCTGTTTGTCTATATGAACGCGTCGATCTCAGAGACTATGAGAGCTAGAGACTTTTGGGAACATAAGCTGGCTTAGGCGAGAACAAGTTTGTTTCAAATTATCTTTAACCCGTTGGAATCAATAACAATAAAATCTTGTAAAGTCTAGGGCTCAGGGTTTCTCCTACTCGAGATTACTTGCCCTCGTACTGTTAAATGTTGACAAAGAGTATATCTTGAGCCTTTAATAAATTGTTTTAATTTTTGCTACGTTTGTATAATCAATGTGGACTAAGTAATACAGACTCCAGGGTCTAAGATTGTTAAACATGCCGTTTCTTTAAATATTAATTCATTTGTATGGCATTTCAAAAGAACTGGACGAATGCGTCTTATCCAGAATGCAACAAAAAACTTTTATTATTTATATTCTTTATCGCTTTTGCACTCAATATACTAACTGACCTTAATGGTATTATTATTTAATTATTTAGCACTTGTAAGCTAAACTCATATGTGAAGCACCGCATAGCCAATTCGTTATAAACTGTCAACTGAAAATGCTCAAAGAAATAAGTATATATGTACTAAGGTTATATGTATATAACTGACCTTTTCAATGAGTACAAATGCTTGAGACTTATATATATAGTGCACATTGTTATCGCTGGGTAAACCCATTGAGAACAAGTGTTTTTCGGTAGATAACTCCTAACAATTAACACCAATGACACATATAAGCTATAAATATCAAGAAAAGTCAGTCACGTGAAAGATGTTATCATCATTGTCATAAGAATAAGTGATAAGTTTTTGCGTTAAATCATATCGAACGACGAAAGTTTCGAACTCAACTCGTCGAGGTTAATGACATTTTACGCAAAAAAATAAACCAGAGTGCCGACTGCTGCCCGATCGACGCGCGTCTAAATATATAGTATATGCATTTGCATACACTTATACAATACCAAGTACTTACACTTGTATTGGAAAACATTTATATATAGACTTTATTAGAGGTCTATTATGAGCATTTTATGTAATTTTATTGGCTGATTTTGATGAACTTGATGACAACTAAACGGACCTGAAATGCATTTTAATTATAAATTTAATTTTTAGTTTATACTCGGATTTGTTGTTGTTGCTGTCGGCACACTTTAAAAATATTTATTACGAGTGTCGACGTCTAGTCCAAATTTGCATGCGACGCAAAAAATTTTGAGTGTGCCAAGGGTTAAAAATAAATGTCTATGTAGTGGAGTAATGTGTACTGAGATTGCACATTGACCAATGCTGACTCCTCTTTGGATGTGATGACTCACTAAAAATATTTTGCCCATACATACATATGTATACATAAAGGGATTTAAGCGCATTGAAAATTATGGATTTGTTCTAACTACTAAGTTACGCAGTGCTTTGGGGAGTTTGTGTTATTTATTACATCGATTTGCTTTAATATTGAGCATCAACCGGATCTCAATGAACACGATTTGAGAGTCACGCGGTTTTTACATATGTACATATATAATGTATTATATTTGTTTAGCTTTGCTGCTAGTTGTGCTGTTGACACTGTTATTAAAGCCCGCCATGGCCATTTACACTTTGCTTGTACTAATATTAATGCAGTTTGTAACAGAGATTTTCCACGCGAAACACGCGATTACAGTAACAACAACAATTCCTTTAGGCGCACGAGGTAGCAAAATTAACAAACACAAATACAATAAACTCCACCTCGCACTGACGAACAACCGAAGAAAGAACAACAACAAGACGGCGACGCTGCTTCTTTTGTTGTTGTGTGCTGTGTATTTTGGGTTTTTGTTTCGTTTTCTTGGCCTTTATGCTTCACTATTTTGACGTCGTTTTGCTGCCGTAGTGCCGCTGTTATTCTATCACCCACACGAACACACGAAATACACACTCTCAAATAATAAACGTAAACGCAGCTGTGAATGTTGCCGTGCTTTTCGTGCCAGCCATTCAAACAAATCGCGCTCTGTGCACCGTATTTTCTCGCATTTGGCACTTCCACGCTCAGCGACCGACAGTTTCAGACTGAAACTGCGGTGCAAAAATACCAACAATCACAACTGGGAACACTGTGTGTGCCGGCAGCTGTGGCGAAACCTCAAACCCATGCCCATGCCAATTTGCTGTGAACGCGTCGGAGAGAGTAAGAGCACAACTGGTTGTGAGCGCCGAATGGCGATAAGCTAAGCACAGGGTTGAAATAGACCCGACTGAGGGTATGCGATACCATTTGCTTATTTATTATGCCATGATTGGATTAAAAATAATAATCTTACATATATTAAATCACTTTTATCATTATTAAATTAGATTATATTTTTAAACTTAAATCCGATTCGAAACTGTACAGTTAATTTAAACAAAAACACATCATTTAAATCATTATACAAAAAATAGAATACTATAAGAAATAATAGTAAATTATAAAAATAACAATATCTAGAAATATAATTTAAATGGACAGACAGTCAAAGATTGGACATTTGGTATTTTGCATATTTGCAAAGTATGAATGTGTTTGTTATATTTTCATATAAATTAAAATTTATTTCCATATTATGATGTGCTCGTACCATAAAAATAAGAAACATTAATCATACACTTAAATAATTTATATAGAAATAAATTTTTATTGACCGATCTGCATAAAGCATATTTATTTTATTATCCCTAAAGCTGTAATAAGACAAATTGCGAGGAATTACTTTTTGATTACACAAGTCAAAAATTCAGAAAAATTCAGGAGTCATATTCGTCAAAATATAACAATTTCTTTTTGTTTTTAAAAGTAGGTTTACAGACATCAAAGGTCCTATCTTTAACTCCACTTTTGTAAAAAGCAGAACTCAATAACACATCGGAAACGACTTTGATATCTCACATTTAAAACTAAACATGATAAAAATTGATTATTTATTTTTTGTTTTATTCGTCGTAACGGCATTGCAATATTTAACTGTTACATAAAGTATTGCATACTTTCAGGGATATTCAAAAATTATATTACATTTGCAATAAAAAATATAAAAATCTAAAAACTATTCAGTCAGATATCTTAACAGCTACGAACGTTTATTTTTACTTTTGCTTTTCATTGTTATTAATTTATGACCTCTTGATGTTATTTAAAGAAGTATTTTTGAATACACATTTATTAAACATTATCCTTTCTAGTGTCTGAAAATCAAATAAACCCAGGTTTTAGTTTAAACATTACTAAAGTTTATTGTAAATTTTATTTTTTTTTATTCACTAAATCCCAGTATACTTAGTTAAAATTAAATAAATGAAAATGCATTTGTGCGTAAATTCTTTTTTTTAATTTTTTTGTTACTTTATTATTTCATTTTATAAAATGGGTTTGTTTTTAAGATCTATATATGTTTAATTTTTTTTTTTAATTAATTACAAATCGTATGTTTGACGCTTTTCCAAAGTTATCTTATCTTTTTTTAGACTATATAGTTTTTGCAATTTGAATTAGTGAACTTCTTTCTGGTATTTTTACATTAAGTTATAACATTTCACATATTCTTGTACATATTTGTTCGCACTTATGATAAACTAATGACTTATGTTTAGTTGTTTATTATTAAATGTTTAATATTAGTTAAATAAAGTAATTTTATCTCCATTTAGTATTTTACAGTGACATAATATTTTAGGCTTATTTCCATCTATGAATTTGGAAAAGAATTAACAGAATGCTTTAAAGTTATTTACATTTGAGACTTATTTAAATTTGGGAATTCGTAACTTTACTATGTTAAACATATGAAACTGTCATATTTCAAACTATGATTACATTGGTTTTCTTTCATATATTATATATTACTGGGTGGTCCGCGATGTGCACGCTGTCCATGCAACGTGGATGAATGTCTAGAGCCGGGTCGTGAATGTACAATTGCATAATCGTTATCAATTGGTATAGACCTTCGAAGTAGTACGTTGGATAAGTTGATTGATAAATTTAATACAAAGTCAATAATAGATTATTATATGCATATATCAATAGATATCTTGACAGTGGTAGTTAGCAACATCTTTATAAATGGACGGTTAGTTTTTCGTACGGGTACGGGTATGAGGAAATAATACGTTTAGTTTTTAAAGTTAGTCATCATTTAGAACTAATGCAAATAATCAACGGTTAATTACAGTTGCAATACAAGGCACGAAATAAGTTCATCCCATTTATATATTGTTGTTTTTTTTTTTTGCTTTTGTTTTTTTATGTTTGTTTTTGTTTATGTTTTGTGAACACAAGTTGTGTTACATTGTTGTTGTAGTTGATGTCCAGCAGGGCGGGCACTTCAGTAGAGTTAACAAAAGGTACGAATACAACAAGATACGATACATAGATACGATACAAGGCTTTGTAGGCATGCTTTATATATATATATATATATATATATATATACTGTGTGTGTATGTGTCTGTGTTGGCTACCAGAAAAAATATATTTGTGAGGGCAGAGCAGATGCATATCAAGTTTAGAGTAGAGCTTTTGTGTATATATTCTTTGTGTGTGTGTGTTTTCTGTTTTATAGAGCAGCTTAATATCTATCAGACCTATTTGAGTGTATCGTTGAGCCGCCGCTGGTATAACCCTTGTGCGCATCTCGACCATGCAGCGAATAACGTGAACCATACTGACTGCCATGCCAACTGCGATACGGATCGTATTCCTCGATGATGGAGGGCTCCTTCTCGATGATCTGCGAGTAAGAGCAATGGACGTAGAATATAATGATATGTTTGTAATTTGAGCGAGCCGACTTACCTCTGTGTTGGCACAACTACAGCTCATGGCAGTGCAAAGGAATATGTTCATCAGCAACATGATGAGAAACAGAACGCCGAGGGTTATGGCCAGCCACAAAAGCCAGCTAGGTCGTATGCCATCCTCGCAATTCGGTGAGATTACTGAAAGCAGAGACAAATTTATTGTATTTTATTATTTAGCACTTTTTAACCCATTAAAAAATATTTATTGCCAAAGTAGATGCATTAGACTGATTTAATATGCGCATGAAGACAGTTTACAAAATTTTTTCATTTTTTTATTATACAATTAATGGCATCTTGAAATCAATATTTATTCTTTGTCTCAAAGCAGTTTTATTGGACTCAGACACGAGCCGAGACACGAACACAAAATGTTTGTCAATTAATAATATAATTAATGCACAAAGGCCATAATAATGCTATATAATATTTAATACATTTTTATTTATTTTTTATAGTAATATTTCTTTCAAAACATTTATTCTCTTCATTCCAAAGGATTGGATCTATCACAGCGTTTTCTAAAATTGCTTTTAAAGCTTTTTTATGTCAGACCATTTCATTTCTTAAAACATTTTAGATTAAATACTTATTCATTCAATAAATAAAAATATAAAAAGTAAAGTAACTGTTATGATTAAAATTCATGAGTTTTGCATATTTTTGAGTTGTGCACCTTGAGAATGTGTGAAAATATTTTTAAGATTTGGTTTTGGGTACATTGCGGTCACACCTAATGAGGGCCCTTTTCACTGGTAACTTTTACTTACATCGCGCCTCGGCAGGATCCAAAACGAAGACGGTTGTGCCCGCTATGCTGGAGCCTTCTTCATTTGGACCATACTTGCGTGGTCCATTACCATTGCTGCCTTTGGTGAACCCAGCCAATGAAATCTCACTGCAATCATCGATCTCTACACAGCGACCATAGCACTGAATGACGTCACACTGCAGATGAACTTCGGATCCTGCAATGACATGAAAGTTAGTTTGGATCGTGTATGTTTTAAATTGAATTTACTCACCCTCGGGAAACTTGAACATGGAGGCCAGCATGGCCTCAGCTGCCCGCCCATCGGCCGTGGGCACAAAGCGACTCATAATTTTGGCATCGATTGGGCATCTATGCATGAACAGAGACCGTTAGTTGGTTACTTGGTACCAGCTTGGAGCTCTTTGACTTACCCGCGATCATCTGTCAGCTTGAGGGTTAGGTTCTTCTTGTCAAATGCGAAGCAATTACCCACACGTAGTCCATATGTATCTGAAAGTAAATGAAGTAAGTCTTTATTAGTGCACTGAACATAATACAATACTTAGAAACATAGTCTGTCTAAAATTATTTTCCTGAATGCACTGTTTAAAAGATATGATATTATTATATATATATATATTTTTGTATTTTTTTTTTAAATATTTATATACATTTTTTGATAAAATGTTTACAAAACATTACATAAAGCATACCCCTTTTTTAATACAAGTAAAATATTATATGAGTGAATCACAATTATGATAAAGTTAAATACAACCAATTAATTTGTTTTGAGTGCATTACTCACCGTTAGGTTTGGAGAATTCAGCGCGGATCTTATACTCATGTCCATAGACTGTCTCCCGCACGCGGTGATCGTTCTCCAGAAACTTGAGCACAACATGGGCATTGTCATCACTGTGAATTTGAAACGAAATGTAGGTAGACATTGCAAATTATTAGCTAATGGTTTACTTTGGGTAAACTTCCCACAATTACGAGCTCTGACGCATGCAGCCGCTAATTTAAAGTGCAGCCAATAGACCCAAAAGTGCGGCCCACTGCAATGCGCTTGCATTTTGAATGGACAGCGCCAGTATTATGCAATTGCCGGTCATTACGTTATAGACAGTTGCGATTACTGCCATACAAACGTATGTATAAGCAGCATGAATATATACAATTTGTATAGTTTTTAATTTTCGCTACCTTGTTCGCAGTTTTTTTTACGGTTTTTGTTAATTTTTTGTTACATTTTTCAATTTCCTTTTGGCTTTATGGTTATTTAACAGAGCGCAACAATTTGAAAACAAAAAAAAATAAAAATATTAATCATTTATTTAAACATACCAATGGTTTTTGATAAATTAGTTAACTTTTTGTTTGCGCTTTATTTCAATTAAGCGAACGAAAGACTTAAACAACGAACTTGCGTAATTTAATGTTAAGGCAAAAGTTATTGGCGTTATGCAAATGTGGCAAGCGTAAATTAAATTGTTTTTTGCACAACACCAGATTGTAATCTGGCTTTAAGAGGTTCTATAAATAATTTACAGTTAATTGAGCACAAAATTTGCGGTTCGTGTGAAAATGATTTAGAATGTCCAGCAACTGTACTGAAAATGGCCGAAAAGAATCTTATTGTATCAAGCAATAAAGGCCTTGAGTCTTTTCTATGTAGAAAATCAATAAAAGTTGGTGCAGACAGGCAACACCTACGAGTACATAAAGCGATACGTACAAAGTGTATACATGTTTGAATGTATTTGTTTATATAGCTCAATTGTTTCAGTCCGCATTATTTGGTCTTTGAATTCATTTGTTGTGCGCCGACGCATAAAACGAGTTTTGAGAAATCAACTGAAATTGGCCAACTCCGGCAAAACTAGTGCTACAAGCACTTCAAGCACTTTTTGGCCTGACGGAAGCCCAACCAAATTACAACCGCAAGCTAAGCCATCGACAAACATGCGAGAGTACGCGTAAGTGCAATTTTCTAGACAGCTTCAGCTTTTGGCTAGTTTAACTTACCGAGTGTAGCCCGATTTGCCACAGGTAATCACATAAAATTTATCATCCGCCAGTTCAAGAGTCTTATGCACACGCACCGCCAGCTGAATGGACCGCTCCTCTGTGCGCTAGAGGGGGAAAGATAAAGAGAGATGGGTAGAAATTAAAATATGTGGCAAATAAAAGTGTAAAAGAACGTTTAAGTTTGATTGAGTTAAAAATAAGTAAAAAGGCTCTAGTCGAAAAATCCCGACTAGACTATACCCTGAGCCCTATACTTTACGTGCTTGCAAGTATGTGTGATTGTGTGTATGTATACGCGTATAGTGCATACTTTCTTAACTTCAATACTCCATATCTCCAGTGTTTCTCAACCGATTTCAATCAACTTTTCACAGATTGTCATTATTTGGTCTAATCTTTCAAACTGCATCATTCCAAATTCAAGATTTTGTTGTTATCGATCACATGTGTATATCGGAAACGGGAAGAGTTATCGAAAATTTGAAATAAACTTGTACTGCCTAGGGATTGGGCGAGCTATGATCCAAATCTCGAGTCTCTAGCTCTTATAGTCTCTGAGATCGACGCGTTCATACATACGGACGGACAGACGGACATGGCTATATCGACTCGGCTGTTGATGCTGATCAAGAATATATATACTTTATGGGGTAGGAGATGCTTCCTTCTGCCTGTTACATACTTTTGCACAAAACCATTATACCCTTTTTACCCATTTTCAATGGGCTCATGTTAGGAAACTTAGCTGCAGTGTTATCATACACTCGGACAAAAATTGGAAATTAGAAAATTTACATATTTTTAATTTTAGAATTTTTTTTAGAATTTATTTAATATATCTTTTTTTATGCCGATTTATGGTGAAATATTTTGTGTGTATACTTGTTATACTCTCAACCCATTGAAAATGGGTAAAAAGGCTTAATGGTTTTGTGCAAAAGTATGTTGCAGGCAAAAGTAGAAGAAGCATCTCCAACCCCATAAACTATATATATTTTTGATCAGCATCAACAGCCGAATCGATATAGACCATGTTGGTCAGTCTGTCTGAACACGGCGATCTCAAATACTATGAAAACTATATACTCCAAATTTGGAACATAAGCTCGTCTAAGCCCTATGCAGTAAAAGTTTGTTTCAAATTTTCGATAACTCTTGCCGTTTCCGATATACACATGTGATCGATTACAATAAAATCTTGACTTTGGAAAACTTGGAAATCGATTGAGAAGCACCGAAGATATGGAACATTGAGGGGTATATGGATCAGGGTATCTCCTAGTCGGAATTTCTCGACTTCTTACTTGTTTGCTTTCGTCTTTAAATAAGCGCTGGGGTATTGCTACTGTTGCTTATCGGCTATTAAAATTTTGCAGATTCAATGAGTCTGTGGCTCTGGTGGCACGTTAATTGTCACCATGATGTAATTGCAGACCCAGCACTAACAACAACAACGAGGAAATGCAAAATGCTGCCAACTGTGACGTTGACTGCCAACCAGCCACTCCGTCAGCCTGTTGGCCAGGTGGCCCACACTAGACACACACACACAAACCACACACATAGTTTTTGTAGTGGTTTGTTTATCTTATTTAACAATTTCCTTGGTCATGTGTACCTTTCGTCTGAACTTGATTGAATCTTATGCTTTGCAGCCACTTTAATAGCTGCACTTTCGAGTTAATGAGTGTGGCTGCCAGACATTTCGGTAATAACATGTTTGCATTTCATTTCAAATGCGGACCCATTGCCGCATTTGATATAACTTAGCGTTTTAGTTGTGCAGCCATATGTAACATGTAACAAGACGAGAGCGCACACAAACAAAAGACTTAAGCAAAGAACTTGCTAGAATATGCTATGCGCACTGCACTCTCTTCGGTTATAATTGTTTTGCTGGAGATTATGCAACTGTGTACGAGTTGAGTTATTTAAATTGTTGAACTGTTGCTGTACCTGCCAGCCAGTCAGTTGAAAGATTCGTTTAAGCAACTGACTCACTTGTTTAATACCTGAATAAAAAATCTTTAATTTATGATTTTAAATTAAACAGCCACTGAATCAGTTAACCTTGACCCGCAATTGACAGCAATTAAGTAATACAGCGACTTCCATAAAAAGCAATGGCCAACTGAGCCAGCTTCTTGCTACAAAACAAGTAAATATGTTTGCATGGACACAAACAAGTACAACAACAAAACGTGATCATACAAAAAGCAAGAGAATCAAAAAAAAAAAAGTATGTCCGTAAATCTTTCAATTATTTCCACAATGGTTTTCACAACATTGCATTGGTGTGATATATTGTATTCTTTAGACTTCATTTTCCGCTATTAGGTGTGCCGTTGTCTTTGCTATTTTCGGTTTAATCGCCTGTTTTAATATGGAAAAAGCAAAAATTCTCAATTGCTATTAGTTGTAAAAAAAATATATTATATTTTGTCAAAAGCTGGGTCGATATAGCTATGTCCGTCTGTATGTATGAACGCGTCGATCTCAGACACTATGAGAGCTACAGATGTGATTTTTTAGAAAAGCTGCCTGAAATATTTATAAGTTGTATTTTTGTTCCCTTGACTACGAATAAACGTATTCTCAGCATCCTCAAACTCCGCGTTTATGTTGTTATTAACTTATATTTTACTTATTATTATTATTTTGTACTTATCTAATTTCATAGCTACAAAACGCTTGACAAACCTGTTTTATTTGTCATTTATTTACAATAAATACATATAGAAAATAATATGTATTTCTTTAATATTTATTAGTTGTATCTGGTTGACATCCCACGCCTGCCGAGTACGTATTAAATGTTGTCGGCGTTTTATGAATGAATTCAAGCTTTGAACTTTCAGCTAATGACTTAACAAACTAGTTAAGTATTATTCTATATACTGCGAATATAAGTATAGTTATGGCATTAGTTGAAGCTTTTAGCAAATAAACACTAGATAAGTGCACATAAATACCTCGGACAGCAGCTGCAAAAGAATATCAATTGTCGTGGAGATCGAGTAGAAGGCAACTTGGCAAATTGTGTCACAATTTGTTAGTCAGCACATGCATCAGGATTGAGGAAAGACAAGCCGACTTCGAAAAAGAGATAAAATGACGAGCTCAACTTAAAGTGAGGAGAGTGAAGCTCTAACAAACAGACAGTAGTTGCTGCTAAAGCCAACGGATGAGCTCATTATCAAGTTATTATCAGAGACCAAGTTGAAGTTGAGAAAATTACTTTAAGACAATTTTCCATATGTTCTTGCTATTAGTTTTTCTTCAAGCTCCGTGGTAATGATTTGTAAAATTGCCTAATGGCAGACAATTTTTCGTTGTTCATGTTCTTTGTTTGTTTGTGCGAATGCAATTATCATTTAAATGATAATAATAGCACTGCAAAAAGAACTCAAACACATACGATATATATAGCATATATCATAAACTAATGGCAAATAAATTGTTGGCAAAGCAACCCACTCGCAATATGAAATAGGTTCAAGTACACCAAATACAAAATTCAACCCACACTGTCCACAAAAATACTTGAACTGTATGTTAAATTGTAGCTTGGGCGTTTTGCCATTGTCAGCGCCAATTTCATGCTTTGCCATAAAGAAACAAAAAAATAAGAAAAATACCAAATCAAAGAGATTACGGCGCTAAAACAGAGGTTGCCTGACTTGGGCTTAAGTCGCTTGGCTGTCTCTAAAGTGCACGTGGAGTGCATGGCCAAGGTCAGTCAAAGTCGAAGGCATTTCTGAAGCAATTAATGCCCTACGAAATTATTTGCCAAGAAATAGAAACAAAATTGCTCAAGAGCTTTGTCGACTACGCACACATACACAGATAGACTTACAGAAATTCTTTTGACACAAATACCGCGCACACGCTGCACAACAAGAACAACGTGAACAAAACAACAACAGCAACATAAGCTCGGAATGCTGTCAAAGTCGAAGCGTGGAAAGCTGTGTCTGGGCATGTGAACTGTCTGAAATGGCGACCTAGACGCCGGCGCGCTGTCGACACTCCCCGAACCGTTGTTGCCCTTACCCTTTTCCGCCCCCGACCATGGGTTACACATCGCCCTCACCCTTACCCTCTCCCTCAGTCAGTATTCGAGCTCGAAATAAAACTCGAAGCTGACGTCGCGATAAGCGTGATTTAATTTTATGGGGGACCTCCCTATTTTTGGCCGGCAAACGGAAGGTGGGCCAAGTCGGCTAAAATAAATCTGCTATACCTATGCAGGCAGGTAAGTCTGGATGTCTGTGCTCTAGCCCCAGTCATAGTTTATTTATAAAATTGGGATACTGGGTGCAGCCTGACTGATTTGACATTGCAATTAATAATGTTGTACTTGTTGGTATGTGCTTAAACTTATAACATGAGACGTAAAGCTGATAATTTGCATTACAACGCAATGCGTTATGAGTGCTTTAGCTATGAATGTGTGTACATAAATACATTCTTACACACGTACACTTGTGTAGTACACTCAAGAAAAAGGGTCTTAATATAATAAATTATGTTATATTATATTATTATTATAATAAATTTGACATATTTTTAATGACAATCAATATTTTTTTGTGAGTTGATTATTTAAATCGGAAGATTTAAAAAGTATCAGAAAATATGATATATATAATACTTCTTTTTGTAATAAAATACCTATGTTTTGGAAGCTATCGATTCAATTCTGGTTGGTTTTTAGAGTGTATTTATATCTGCCATATCTTTTTACATATGGCGCTGGCTAATGCTAATAGCTCCTTGCCTATACATTGTATATGTAGGCCTTCTCAGTGCCTTTGTTCAACTTGGGGGCTGCTTACCCACACACAGCCGACGACTGTCAACGCCCGTGATGCACGTAGGATTAAACTTGATTTTTATTGCCATCGTTACTATATAGAATGACGACTAGTCGTCGTCGTCTTCGTCTTCATTTGCATCGCAGATGTTGCTGATTTGCGTTGATTTGGGGCCAAGACTCAAGTACTTGTACCCCAGATACGAAGCTTACTTAAATTTATGGGCATGCGTGCCCTTTTGGCGCTGCGACTGCGCCACGGACCGTAGACAAGGTCTTAGCGTTTGCATGTGGAAACACATACACACAAGAGAAACGACCGACTGTGAGATAGCTCAATCTTGTTATCTAGCTGCTTATATTTATGTCGGCCCATATATGAGGGAACATAAAAGTATTTGCTTATTATAAACTCATTAAATTTTACTGAACAAATGCCAAATTCATTTTTGAAGTTTCCAAGTATTGGGTGATTGTGTTGCTCTGCGTTTTTTTACTGTCCTTAGTGATGTGTGACAACATAGACGAATAAGTAATTGTCATACGAGGCAGAGACAGAAGTTAGTTAAAACTCATCATCAGTTTGCTTTTTTAGATATCCTCAAGAAAATTTAATTATTTTATAACATGGCATAAAAACAAGATACACAAAAGAAACTCAGCTTAAATAAAACAAGTAAGAAGGCTCTATTCGAGAGAACCCGACTAGACTATACCCTGAACCCTATACTTTATACAAGTATTTGTGAGTGTACGCGTATAGTGCATACTTTCTTAACTTCAATGCTCCATATATCCGGTGTTTCTCAACCGATTTCAATACTTCGCAGATTGACATTATTTCGTTTAATGTTTCAAACTGAATCACAAAGTTCTCCAAATTCAAGATTTTGTTGTTATCGGTTTCATGTGTATATCAGAAACGGGAAGAGTTATAGAAAATTTGAAAGAAACTTGTACTGCCTAGGGATCAGGTGAGATTATGCTCCAAATCTGGAGTATCTAGCTCGTATAGTCTCCGAGATCGACGCGTTCATACATACAGACGGACGGACGGACGGACAGACGGTCGGACAGACGGACGGACGGAGAGACTATATGGACACGGCTGTTGATGCTGATCAAGAATATATATAATTTATGGGGTCGGAGATGCTTCCTTCTGCCTGTTACATACTTTTGCACAAAACCATTATACCCTTTTCACAAATTTTCAATGGAAGTTTGTGTACTTACTACTTTTAAGAATAAAGAATCCCTAAATTTGCCTGACTCTTTTACTATTTAATGCAAATAATTAAGTATTTAGAATATTAATTAACGTACTTGTTAATAGTATATCAATGTAAACAAATCAATAAATGTGAAGGTAAAATGCATTGCAATGCTAGTAATCTTAGTGGTTTATTACTGTTATGGAAGCTTTGAATGGATGATGCTTACATTGCTTCCACTCACGTTGCTGACCAATATGCCACAATAGTCTGGCGCTCCTTGTTTGGCCCACAGGTTGAGGCTGAATGCAACCGAATCGCTGCCGTCGCCCATGGCCATGCAGGGCTGTGTGCGATGATCCCGCGCATGAACAGCTCCTGTGTAGCCGGAACTGAACTTCACCTTGATGTTCATTGTGCCCGCTTTGCACGTGGCTGTGACGTGGGGCGCAAACTCGCCGGGTGCCGCTGGCGGTTCCTGTGCACTGGCTATCTGTGAAAGGAGAACAAAGTTTTTAAGTTTTTTCGTTAATAACTATGACCTGATTAAGGGACCCTGGGAACGCACATACATGGAGAGGAGTAAGATGGAAAGGTAAACATTTTTAGCCAAGTCATTGGGTAAGCATGGGAAGCCATAAGAACACCAGAATTCTAATTAATTTTAATGGCTAGCCAAAGAGTCAGCAAAAGTCGCAATTAATTGCAAGAGGCAACGGCAATAAACTCGACTCATAAACTTTGGAACTTAGAACTTTGCCATCGAGTTTGCCTCATTGTGTACTGTGGTATTGTATTTGAGTTCTTTGGCGGCCACGCTGCACGTTTTGGGCCAGTTTCTTGTCCAGCTTTAGCTCCAGGTTTCAGTCGCGCACTGTCAAAGGCATTTGGTTTGAAGATAATTTATTGGCAAACTGTCGACTTGGGTTGCCGTCGCGTCGTCGTGATAATTGAATTTGTGCTCTAACTTCAGCTCTTGCTACACTCAAACAAATTTAAAAACGCTCGAAAATTATGAATATCTTTCAATAAGAAAGTACAGTTCTTAAATATAAGTTTGTGTACTTCTAAAGCCTACTTTTAAGAACAAAGAATATTTAAATTTGCCTGACTCTTTTACTATTTAATGAAAATAATTAAGTATTTATAATATTAATTTGAAATATTAATACAAAAAAGATTTTATTGTGTTTATATTTGGTTGCAAAAACTTTTTTTTTCTCTCAGTGTATAGTCAATTTCAAAGCTAAAAATCTAAGCTAGAAGTTGACTTTCAGACCGTAGGCGCTAGATAAGCGGCACAAAAGTTAAGTAAGTCATGTCATGACAATCGCACTGATGCCGCTTGCCATTTTCTCTGTCTTTTTCGGCCAGCTCACGTTCTTGGTTGCCGGCCCTGCGGGCTGGGCCAAACTAATCCGAAGCGCCTGTCCAACGAAAGCCGACACAATTCCCTACGCTTGACGTGGCCCCCATTGATTTATGTTTATTTACTTTCGAAAGGTGCCTTCGAGATATCCATGTTAAGAATGCATTCATTCAATCGAAAGATTTTGGCAAACAATGTATGGGCTTTAATTTTTTGCTGATTCGGATTCAGTTATGGCTACTGTGCGTCAAGTGAAATGCAGCAGCAAAGCGACCCAATTTCCGTTGCAGCCACAAAAAAAAAAAAAACATGTTGGCCAGTGTGCCACTTTCTAAGCCACTTTGGAGGCATGATGCCAACTAGAACGTCCACTTTGCATCGTAAAAGGAATTTTTTGCTTTGTGGCTGAACCATTTAAATAAAAGACCAACCAATATCTATAATAATAATTGTAAAACCCGATTCCTTTTGTCTCCTCCTTATGCTTGCAATTACTATAGCCACATCTTTTGGCGGCACAGTTCAATGTGCGCTGTGGCAACACTCGAGGGTCACATATGTACATAGGTATGTGGTACATATGTGGCACGTTGCAAATACAATTCCAATTCCAATTCCAGCTGCAACTCCCATGACAATTTGTCGCTTGGCAAAATGCAATTGTTTTGTGAGAATTTTGCATTTTACATTTTACATGTGCAGCGGCAACACAACGACAGTGGCTCAGAGCCTTAGCCAGATTCACATTCAGAGTCAGAGTCAGAGCCGGAGTCAGTCAATTAAAATTGTTGGTTTGTGTTTTTGTTTTTTCTCCTATTTTTGCATGCTTGTTTCGCTATCGTTGGGGCTTGTTAAAATCGCAACTAAAAATTGTTGCCAGCTGTTGGCCTTTGTATTATGCAACACGCTCTGATTGTTGTTGACTTTCCATATAAACAAAAAAAAATAAAAAATAAGTTACAAAAAAATCAGCAAAAAAAGCGAAAAATCTAAAACACAATTAGACACTTGCGCTGCCAGTCACGCCACAGAAATTGCTTCAGCGTCCATTAAATGCAATGAGGCGAAGCTTTGATTTTGATGGATTTGGACTTGGCTTATGTGCTCAGTCATTAGTTGCTTGCTGCCTGCCACAAGGCGCTGCCGCGGACACTTGGGGTGATTTTTCACAAAAATTCCTTTCGTTTGCAGCCTGCGATTACGGACCGAAACAAAAGACTTACAAGAAACACAAAAAAAGAAAAACACAAACTAGTTTGCCTGCCGCAGCGCATGTAAATCGTATCAAAATCAGAGCCAGCGTCAGCCACGCACGGCTGGAACTGACTCCATCTGGACAAGTTAGCTGGTTACTCGGCTAGTTGGTTGGCTGCCTGGTTGTAGTTGTCCCATTAAATTCAGCCCACTGATAATTTATAAAGCTACAAGGGGTCAAGAGCTGTTTGACCATAAACCATAAGTCTTCAGACGCCGGCCCTAGCTATTACTTATAGAAGCAGAAATCTGCGTAATTAGTGCTAGAAAGTTTGCCAGAGAGGAGGCAATTAGTTGAACTTAAGAATGACAAAACTACAAGATACATTGTGATATATCAAGGAAGCTTAAGGAACGTTATACAGAAATACTATTTAAAACAATTTTTTAACAAACTTAAAATTATCGTCATGGTAAATATTTAAGTTTGTAGTATCAATCAATGTTAGCCAAAACCGAAAAGACATGTTTTTTATTGATAGTTAAATTTATCAAACGGATCGTCAATTACGTGCTGTCCAGTATTAACTGAGCAATGATCATTTTGTGTATTTACTATAAAGACAACAGCTATAAGCTTTCACAAAAAAAAGCTTGAAAAAACATGAACAGATTTTTTTGGCAAAAAAAATTTTGGCATATTAACAATTTTTGTTGTTCTGTATTATACTAATGAAATAAATAAATAATAAATAAAATCATTTTATGATTAATAATACTCAAGATTTAATATTAAGGATTATTATATTTCTATACTATTTTACAATCGATTGAACTTGAAAAATTTTAGGTGACTTTTTATACCCTTAACCCATTGAAAATGGGTAAAAAGGGTATAATGGATTTGTGCAAAAGTATGTAACAGGGAGAAGGAAGCATCTCCGACCCCATAAAGTATATATATTCTTGATCAGCATCAACAGCCGAGTCGATATGGCCATGTCCGTCTGTCCGTCCGTCCGTCTGTCCGTCCATCCGTCCGTCCGTCCGTATGTATGAACGCGTCGATCTCAGAGTTTATAAGAGCTAGAGACTGCAGATTTGGTACATAAGCGCGTCTAATCCCTAGGCAGTACAAGTTTGTCTTAAATTTTCGATAACTCTTCCCGTTTTTGATATACACATGTAATCGATAACAACAAAATCTTCAATTTGGAAAACTTTTTGATGCAGTTTGAAAGATTAGACTAAATAATGACAATCTGTGAAAATTTTATTGGAATCGGTTGAGAAACACTGGAGATATGGAGTATTGAAATTAAGAAGGTATGCACTATACACGTATACATACACACACTCACACATACTTGCAAGCACTGACTGTATGCGTAAAGTATAGGGTTAAGGGTATAGTCTAGTCGGGATTTCTCGACTAGAGCCTTCTTACTTGTTTCCTTTAACAGCATGCGACTTTTTTTAAGAAACGAAATAGAAAGCAAGTTTTGTCCCACATTTTTTCACGTGTGTTCCCCTTTGTGACAAAAATAATATATTCAATATTTCTGGACGTTTTGGAGGAACAATAATCTCCTGTCAAAAGTTGTAAAGTATTGGCGAAAACAACTTAAATAAAGAACAGCAGAATATAATCAATGAAAAAGTGAAGCAACTTATTAATTGTATATAGTATATATAAAATAAGCAAAGATGCTAGTTTATTTGCATGCTGGTTCTGTTGTATACAAAAAATTAGTAAACAAGAATTATATGCACCGAAAACATTGCTGGCTTTAGAAAAAAGTTTCATTAACAAGTCGTCGTTCTTTTTGAAACTCCTGATATTGTCAGTGCAAAATCATTTGTTTATGAACACAACAAATAAATTGATGCAGAAGATGAGGGTAATGAAATCGTGATTTTTGGTTTGGACACTATTGTGTTCGAAAAAAAACTAATATGTACTGAATAAAATGCTATGCAGGTTTTGCAAGCAATAATTAAAAATTATAATTAGCAGGAAACATTCTTACACCGTTTCGAATTATCTTAATTTCAATTAAAATTAAATTGTTTAAAAATAAGTTTCTTGATTTAAAAACGAAAAATTAAGAAAATATTTGCTGTAGTTAAAGATTTCCATATAAAACAGGAAAAAATAATTTTAAATAAATGCCGATAAACTATAAAAGTCGTTAGAAAAAAGCTATAAATAGTCAAAATTCATCTTAAGGAAACTAAATCATAGCAAAAGCAAAAAAGATTATTGAATCCATAGAATAATTATAAATATTCGACTTTTTTAAAGGTTAGTCTACAGTTGTTAAAAATGTTTTAAATATTCAAGTACAAATGTTACTCTATTTGCAGATTTGCTTGTAATAAAAAAAAATATTAAAAAATCAAAATTGCATGATAGAAGGTCCTGAAAATATTATCAGAAGACTAACTGAGTAGCAAAAGCACAGCAAAATATCTGCACATCATAACAATGCTTAATATTAAGTGGCATAGTTTTGTTTTTTATTTTAAAAATGATAACTATAGTGTAACCTTTACATATTGATAAATCTAAAATATTTTCAAAAGATGAATCTTTAAATCTATTGAACTTCAAGTCAACCAATAACTAACAATTTAGGGAAAATTAGCATTAAAAGAGGATAAATGTTGCCACTGATACTACTTAGCTGTAATGCTCTTTCTGAATTAAACTATAACAACAAGCTTGTTATTTATGTAGTATGTGGCCAGCTAATTACAATTAAATTGTGGCCAGAGCTTTGAAATTCACGTGTGTTGTGTGTGTGTGTGCTCGTAATCCGGCTGGGTGTGTTTCTGTTAGCCTTTTTAGAAAACATAAATATTGCGCAATAGTTGCTTAGGCGATACAATCACATGGAGCCTGAACTGCGACTAGGCAACTAAGGCGACTTAGTCGAGTTGCAGCTGTGCATATTTTCGACTGATTGCCAAATAAATTTGCTAATGCAACAGCCAGAGCTTAAACACGTTAACAAAAACAACAACAACATAGAGAAACAACAAACTTGTGTTAGAAGCAAAACGAAACTCGTGCATAACAAAAGGCGGCTTCAAGAATTGAGGGGTGGGAAGGGTTTTGCAGTGATGTAGATTGTGCAGAGGGGTAGATTGGGATATGCGCCTTAACATATTTTGTGTGCATTTGAATTTCCGCTATGCGGCTGTGCAGTAATAAAGCTTGGCAAGTAAATTATAACATAAAGCCCCAGACCGACAAACCGACCAGTTCTCGTATATGCAAGTCGCAGACTCCAGCTGTAGTCGCCTCTCGCCGAGTTATTGGAGCTGCTGATTGCAAATTGTCACGGTATTTTTGCTGGCAGCGCATAAATTGCCGTTTAAGCGGTCGCAAGATCGCATTACAGCCGTCGCAGCATTCGCATATTGTTGGTCGTATTTATGGCTAGTGTCGAGTATTTTGTTTTCTTTTTTTGTTTTTGGGCCTGGCCAAAAGCTTAATGAAGCTATAGGCTGCACAGCCGGCAGGCAGCAGCCAAACTTTCAACGAAAAATCAAGTTAAAAACAATTTATGTAGTGCAACCAAGAGCTACCCTTTATCCATGCTAACACAGAGTAAAAATCTATTATATCTGAAACCAATCTTGAATACTTTTTAGAGATGCATGATTTCCATATCTTGTAAATTTTAAGGTAGCTTTAAGTCTCTGGCATAGTTCAAGCTCATACAGATAGACAAACAGACATAGATATATGGAATATAATGTTGATGTTGATCAATTATATACTATATAGACTGTTTCTTATACCTTTTATTTTTACCAATTTCATTGTATTTATGATTTTTAGTTTTTTGGTCTGAGACATTTTCACACACAACAAATTTTAGTGATTTTCTTGAAGCTTTTGTGCACTAAAAATAAGAGCTGCAATTAATGTCGTTGTTGCTACAATTACATTTCCATTGATGTTATAAAGCTGACGCGCGAATTTTATGGCACGTATCCAACTGCACGTACTCAACCTAAGCCCAGACAGAGTCGATGTTGGAACCGTTGTCCCCTTTCAACGCAACGCTGAGGTCAATTGTATGGCTGTCCCATCACTAATATAATAATAAGCACTTGTTTATGGCCTATTGTTGATGCGCTTCTTGCTTCAATGGACAGAGAAAAAATGGCTTGTAACTTTTTTCTGTTAATCATAAGAAACATTCATAAATGAAAAACAAAACATTTCAAAGAACATGTCATGTGCCGTGAACATTTGCTGCTTATTTATGTGTTTTACTAATTGCTAGTTGTTGAGAGGTTTCTTTTTTGTTGTACACAGAGCTATACTCCGTTGGCGTTCTTGACGTCTAACAGTAGCTGAAGAAAGGTTTCGTTTTAATGGCTTTCCCATAAACTGCAGCTACTTATGGGGAAGGCAAGCACTTTCTTCTCTTATTCTGATGCGATTATCTTTGGGCATCATGCTGAGTTAAGGTTGAAACGGGGCTTAAAATGTTTCGAAAGCCGTCTTTAATTGAATTTATCTTGGCTATAACCCTCTTAAACTAATAACAATGCTTGAAAATTACCGAAAGTTCTTTCTCTACATAATTGTTATACATTTGTTACTCATTAATCAAGATTTGAGTGCTTCGTTTTAAATTCGAAGCAATTTGTTGCTAATGTGGAAACTCACGGAAAGTTTACAATTTCAAGAATAATTTTGTGTTGAAACTGCATTTTCTATTAATACATAATGATTCATGAAACTGTGGCAATTTCTTCCATATGTGAAATTTTTCACAAATTTTAGACTTTACATTCAAAAATTCTACTCTTTCTGCGAATGTATTAAATCGTTAAAAATTAATTGCATGATCTTTGAAAATCCTGAAAACAGTTGAATACAGTGAAACAGTGCATAAAGGCAACAGTTAGGCATTTACCTGTCGTGATATTGTAGTCAATATCAAGCGACACTTTTTTTCGCTTATTGCCTGACATTGTTTACTCAGCACTTTAATGCATGAGAAACCCATCGTTAGGCCCCTAAGGGGCTCCGCAATTTTCATAAACGCCACTTTCCATGCGCATCATTTGCCAAAACAGAATCTGAAAGCACCTCTTCGTCCCATGGCATAACAAATAGCAGTTTGTTAGTCTGTCTCTTTTTTGGAGGCTTAACTTTGATAGCATTATCCCCAATGGAAGTCACCGCGGATAATGTAGAAGACAGCGCACAAAAAATTCAACAACAAAGGCAGAACTAGCAAATGGTTTTTCCCATTAGCTACAAATAAAACCTACTTTTACCACAGCTAAAAAAAAAAACAATTGGTTAAATCGTTGTTGTTGACTGCGTTGAGTGACAGGGCCAAAAAATAGAAAAAAAAGTGGTAGGAGTGGAAAAGCAGAAGCTGAAGCAGAGCAAAGCGCACTCTGAACGTGAACAATGCAAGTTAATCAAATAATGAAGTGTACTAACCAAACAACAACATCAACAGCAACAAACAACAAAAACAAAAGAAAGAAAGAACTTTCTCCATTGGCGCTTTGCTGAGAACCAAATACTTGCTGATGATGACCCAATATGCCAAACACTTTTGCATAAATTGTAATGAATTTTACGCTTGACTGAAACCTGGGCAACTGCCAAATGAAAATTGCTAACTACCAACTGTTGGATAGCAAACAAAATAATTTGCACTCGCGGTGTTAAATTGCGTCAACCAAACTAGAATGCCACAAGCCAATAGAGTAGATTTCGTGGTCACTTTGATGGCATGACATAAACACGTTTTTTGTTTACGTTTCGTACTTTCTATTTTTTTGTTAACCCTGTGAGAATAACGACCAACTGCGCAACATACATTAAATGGCAATAGCAACCAGCACTTCCTGGGCAGACTCACACTTAGACCAAATACAGATAAATACTTATTAAGAATAATATATTTAATAAAAATAACGGTTATTAATTTTGGTGTCAAACTTCATCGCTCTTATCGTCAATGCTTTTCTTTAATATATATAAAGATTTTCTAATGATCGACAATATTTTTTTAAATTTATCAAACAGATAAAGGCATGTCCGTCTATACGTATAAACGCGTTGATCTCAGAGACTATGAGAGCTAGAGACTTCAGATTTGGAACAAAGCCATAAGCAGAATAAGATTGTTTCAAATAACCGATAACTATTCCCGTTCCCGATACGCAGAAATGATAACAATAAAATCTTGAATTTGGAATACATGGAAATGTCGTTTAAAATTATAGACAAAATAATGATAATGCGTCAAATTTTGATTTAAATCGGTTAAGAAATACTGGACATATGGAAGATTGAAGTTTAGTTATCAAGCATTAATGCTGTTGTGCAGGGATTAGCGTATCTCAACTAAAACCGGCTTTATTGTTTTTAAATACTTTTTTCTTTTCGAGTACCATTTGTTTTTCTAGGTGTATCAATTCAAGTCGCATCACGTCAAGTCTCCAGACGCAGACAAACTACTAACCCAGTGGCGGTTGCGTGCGGCGAACAAACTGGTTGCTCTTCTAATTGCCCCAGTCCAGCGTTGGCTAGCTGCGGATATCTATGTACTACTACTATCGACTATGACAACTCAGAGCGAGGTGCACCGCGGGCAGTTTACTTCATTGCACTCTCTCAGTTTGTGGTCGATTGTGATTGGAATTGAGTCAAGAATACAACAAAATAACTGCATATCCGTCTGTTAATTAGAGCATAATGGCGTACATCATATAAAAAATATTATATTTGCATTCCGTGGTTGAAAGAATTATCAAAAACTATACAAAACAACTCTAGTCGAGA
The DNA here is from genome assembly GCA_035044485.1 of Scaptomyza reducta. Lineage (NCBI taxonomy): Eukaryota > Metazoa > Arthropoda > Insecta > Diptera > Drosophilidae > Scaptomyza > Scaptomyza reducta. Next base: position 2,931,538 of record JAWNNV010001315.1, on the reverse strand, counting down.
AATCCAGACACACGATACCCTGAACCCCAAACTTTACGCGTACATTCAGTGCTTACAAGTACGTGTATTTGTGTGTAGGCATATACTGCATTCTTTCCTTAATTTCAATGGTGCATATCTCCGGTGTTTTTCAACCGATTTCAATAAAAATTTCACAGATTGTCATTATTTAGTCTAATCTTTCAAATTTACAAATTCAAGATTTTGTTGTTATCGATCACATGTGTGTATCGGAAACGGGAAAAGTTATCGAAAATCTGAAAAATACTTGCACTGCCAGGAATTAGGCGATCTTATGTTACAAATCTGGAGTCTCTAGCTCTTATAGTCTCTGAGAGAGACGCGTTCATACATACGGACGGACAGACGGACATGGCTATATCGACTCGGCTGTTGATGCTGATCAAGAATATATATACTTTATGTGCTCGGAGATGCTTCCTTCTGCCTGTTACATACTTTTGCACAAAACCATTATACCCTTTTTACCCATTTTTAATGGGTTCAGGGTATAAAAACAAAACGACCAATCCAAGAACTAGTTGATATATGCTTGAATACATATAAAGCCGGCTAGCTGTACAATATTAGTACCGTTAACGTAAGCACAAAGCCATACATGCAGACATACACACACACACACACAAATTAAGAACTTAATATTGAAGAACTTCAATCAAATCAAATTACAACAATCGGCAAGTTTGCTGCCTAAGTCTTTTGTTTAGGTAGCTTCAGCGGTTGTCCATGTCTCAGAGTAAGTTCTAAGAAAAGCATTCCAGTGAAATAAACAATGAATCATATTCAACCACATTCTTACTATTCCAAATGTTATGCAGTAAAAATGTATCTTGAAGTCATATAAAAATTTTTAGCTAAAAAATCTCAATTGGTTTTTGTAAGACACGTGCTTGCCAGTTCTGCTTAAGGCTTGAAGCTGTTTAGCTGGATTATTATCACACACAAACATATACATATACATGTATATAATGTGAAAATCACCATAGCTTAACCGCAAGCCAACTTAACGCTATTTGCGGTCAGTTCCAACGCGTCATTTCTGGGCAAATACGAAAGATCTGAAATCGATGTTGTGTTACCTATTTGACTTGTATAGACAGCAGTCCAACGGCATGACGACATGACCAATACACAGGCGTACATACATATAAATTCGAATATGCTTGTATTGCCATATACAAACTCACACTGTGTTTTGGTGGTGTGAGTCTCGAAAATTAACATATTTTTTTTTGCTGTGACATTGAAATGGATTTTTATAGCCCGTAACAATAATAATAATACCCACAAAACTACCTTACCAATGTGCAAGTCAATATTTTTTATTTACATTGAGCATTGGACAAAAAGGCGACAATTATAATTAATAACATGGTCGATAGTTGTCGCATGCGTTGAGCATTTAAAGTACTCTTCGTTGCGAAACGACTTAGTCCCAATGGACTCTGTGAACAACCTTTTTTGAAACTTAAAACAAAAAAAGGCAAGTTCGTTTCTTGTTTAATGAGTGTAAGAAAGCAAAGCAAAAACAACAACAACATCAACTTCAAAAGTACCGTAAGGTAGCTAAGTTTCAATTTTAACAGATATTTAACACGCACCCATATATGCATATGTGTAAGTGTATGTATTTGTATGCTGTCCTAAAGACAAACACCGGTAATCTTATATCTCGAACATCATTAACAGTCGTCCCATCATCATCATGATGCTCATTCCCTTCAACAGTATCATTATCATGTTCATCATGAATATTCAAAGCAATTCAAACCGGCTTCACTGCGTTTGTTTGCCGTTGTTTCTGCTTCAAGGTTCTGTGAGTTTTGCATTAGCCAAAGCTAACTAAAAGTTTAAATGCCTGTTTGCCGTCTTTTCTCGCTTTGCATGTATGTAGTTGTAGACAGTGCTGCCAGCCAGCTTTGCCAAGCCCAAAACGCCTTTTTGACGCCTCACGTGGGCGCTGCGTTTTGGTTTTTATTATTTTATGATGTCACTCTTAGCGCGGCCGCTGACATCAATAAAAGCTAAGTTCAACATACCCGTTATGCATAAAATTGCTTCTGCATTCGTGAAGAAACTGAAAGTTATATGTTTTTTAACTCTTAGGCATAAAAATTGACCACAAGTTACGTTAGGCCAAATTTTTTTTTTGCGGAATTGAGTGGCTTGCGGTTAAAGTAAATAAACTTTTTTATTCAATTTTTGTTTGGTTTGTATATTATTATGGATATCCCCCAAACCTATTACGAAATAGTTGACTATATTATGTTTTATTACTCTTAGATACTGGAAAATTATATAAATTGTTGTATTTAAATTTAAATTTTTATGCATTTGTATTCTAGTTAGATTTAGTTAGAAATAAATTTAATCAAACCTGTTCGAATCTTAATGTTAATATTAAATAATAAAAAAATATATATTAAATACGTCTAACTTCTACTTCCAGTAGAAACTAACTAGCTCAACATTCTCAACGTAAAATGCAGCTGCTGTAAAAGCCGGGCTTAAACCAATTTCAATTGATGCCAAGCCAATGCGGCTGTCGCCTCGAATAGGTTTTTGCCATTTCATAAGCCGAAAAACGAAATCAAAGCATTTCTCGGCCGATCGAACGTAAACAAATGAAAATTGGTTGCTGGAGGGAGAAGGGCTAACGAGAAGTAGAAAACAGTGCTGGGTAAAAGTTAAGATATCGGTCAGTGGCACATTTGAGAAGTGAAAAATATACTTATAAGCACAAGCACTAGCACAAGCCCAGGCTATTGATAAACTGACAAACTGTGCAACGGGCGCAGCTGCGGCGGCCGCAGCACAGTTCATTAATTTGTCTTGCCCTGGAAAATTGCCGTGGTAAATTCACGTGCCCCGCAGCGAATGTTGTTTGCAATACCAGTTTGAGTTCGAATTTATGAGAGCGCCATGAAAAAAAATAACTATGGTCTGGTATTGTCAGAGCCCGCGGTTAACCTCGTTTTTATGCCCGGACCCATCCAGAACATATTTGTATGCAAATGGAAAGTGAAATGGATGAAAACTAAGCGCGGTCTACAACTAGTTATAATTGTCTACTAAGAAACTCTCTCAGCCAGGGGGTAATGGTGGTGGGGGTCTGCTAAGTGTATTTGTTAACTTACCTGTGTGACGAGCAGTACGCTAAGCAGCAGCCAAAGCGACGTCAATCCCCTTGATTCCTTAGTGTCGTGTGTCATTGTGGTGCACGTTCGTTGCCTAAGTCTTTTGTTATGTGTGTCGTTAGTTATCCTTATCCTTCTGGGCTTAACTGCAATAAGTGTTTATCAAGCATTTTGCATTTAAGCATTTGTAAATTATGACATTTTGCATTTAAGCAATTGTAAATTATGACAAATTCCATGCGCATCACACAGCTAGGAACGAAAACAAATGGTTTCCAGCTGCTGCTCATCACAAATTACTCATTCGACTTGTTATATTCCAATGCTTAACAGCGTTGGGGATGAGTCAATGCGAGAACAATGCGAGCTTTTAACAATTGTGCTGTGCTGTGAATATCTAGCTGTCTGATTTGCTGTGGTTTATTGCTTCGCTCTTAGCTTCTCAGCTGCAGTTCATATCATTTAGAGATTTCTGTGGTTGTGCCTAACAGCCATAACTTTCTAGGGAATTTTGAAGTGCGCATACGTGACACAAGTGTGTGGCAGACGCGGTCCGCCACATAAATTTCTAATCTTTTAATATGGTTTTTTTATCTGTGAAACTTCTTGCTGCAATGTCGGCCAATAACAAGCTATCGCATCTGTTTCTCACGTACACGATTTCATTTTCCATTTCGCGTATAACAAAAATTAAAAGCGACCCCGACCTGATTGATCCGAACACATTGCATTAGACTTTAAAATTGAGCTGTTTGATTTTTTGGTAAAAAAGGTTTCGCAAATCATTTCAAATGAAACAATGAGAATCAATAAACAAAACAAGTTTTTTATTTGTTATATTTTGCGATATATGAATTTATGGCATATAGAAAAAAGATATACAAAAAAATGTATAAATGACATTAATAATTCGGCGCTGAGAGCGAGCTTACGTCATGAGATCGCTTTGTCACCAAAATATTTCGGAATGATCATACGTGATACAATTTTAAGATTTTGTAAGAGACTAGAAGCTTTTTAAAAGTGAATTGACAGTGTGTTTTCTACAGCTTCTAAGTAAGTTGTAGTACAGCCAAATATTACTGCTCCTGCCACACCCACTCACATGTCATCACAGCCAAACAAGCACACACATCATATGCAACATATAGTACATTTATAAAGCTAACAACAAAATATATTCTCTAATTTATTCAGTGTGAACACAATTTATGCAATAGCTCTCTCTCAAAAAAAAAAACACATTTGCCAAACGTTGTTAGCTTAAAACAACGCAAGCTTGCCTGAATTTTAAGAGAAAGATCAGATTTGTCTGCTGGCCAAGTTAAGAGCGCACCTCTTAGCGAGAGAAGAGTTGATTCCAAATTCGCGCAACTTTTTTTTTAACAAAATCTTTTAATTTAACATACTTAAACACATTTCCTATTGTTGGTTTAAGTATTTCCTTAACGTTTTCGCATGAAATTTGCCATTTCTTTCACGTATGCTTGTTGTTTATTTATTTATGCAAAGTATTTTGTATTTTGTCCATTTGCTTTATAAATTCACTTCGTTGTTTTACGCTCTTTAGCAATTTTGTAAGCGAGCGTGCACGTGAAAACAAGTTTTATGCAACAAGTCAGGCGTATTCATTGTTTGTTAACTCTTTGAATTGTTAACTGTTTTTTATAGTTACATAGTTATATTAAGTAAATCATGTTTGTTATTCGAAACTCGTTGAGTTGCACTTACACAATCTTTGTTATTTATTGTTTAGACTGTTCTGAAACGCGCTTAAATGAAACGCAGCTGGGTTTTAAAAACTTTCCGCTTGACACGTTTGAAACAACTTTACGGCTCGAGAGATGAGATGGAACTGAAACTGGCAGCATGGGGCCGTTGTTGCTTGGATGCTCAAGCTCTAAAGTTGAGTTAGCATTGGCTTAGTTGCCGCTCCGTTGCTGCCAAACGTCATCGTTATCGTTGCCGCTGTTGTTGTTGTTATGTGTGCTCTCTTTGCTTTTGCTTAAGCCTTGTTGTTGTTTTGTGTTTACACAGAAATTTTTGTACGTTTTGCTTTTTGGCCACATCTTTCGTTTGTTTAATACCTTATCCGCAGTCGTGCGTCCGTGTTGCCAGATCGTTGAAAATTGTAATGGGCACTCCACTTGGGCTTATATCATTCACACTGTTACTGTTAGACTCTTTACTGATAAAAATAAAGCAGCACGTGTGTATGAGTACCGTATGTGTGTGTGTGTGTGTGTGTAACGGTGGTTGCACGCATTAAAAGACTTGAATGAATCGATACACCCGCAGGCTTACTATCAAACGCATGCGCAGTTACTCCAAGAGTGTGACAATGCATTGAGAGTTTATAAACAGTGTTGCGAAGCACTTGAGATATAACGGAATATACAAACTTGTTTAGTCTTTAAGATAAGTTATTTAGAGTTAATTTCCACTTAAGTGCTTTAATTTGTACTAAAACGTGTCTAATATTCATACTTAAATAAATTTATAAGCTTTTATATTGTGATTCATTCTATAAAACATTTCCTCTCTCTATCTCCAACAAAGTTCTCTCTCTCTCTCTCTCCAACTGGCGCTCTTCATTGCCTGACGTGCTCTCATTCTGTTACACATTAAAACTTTTGGTGGGAAATTAATATATAACAACTCGGCCCGACGCTCAGTGAAAATTTCATCACCGTCGTTGACAGTTCAGCTATTTTTTGCATTGTGCACTCAAAATTTAACAATAAAATTGAAATTACAAAAAATACCATTTTTGTGTTCACCTTTGGATCATTCAAGTTACCACAACGCCAACAGGGTTATTTCATTCAAAATCAATCATTTAACTGTCTAAAAAAATTGTGAAAAAATTCCATTGATTCGTAACGCAAAGAAAAAATTGCTACTCAAACCCAAAAGGAATTTGGAGCTGCCGAAAAATCGAAACACGGTAAAAATTCTGTATCACTAAGTCAGTCAAACAGGCAGCGTGTTTGTGTTCGTGTATAGTAGCTGTGTGTGTGTGTGTAGTAGTAGTGTGTTCGTGATAAGCGTAGACAGACGCCGTAACAACAAACCCCAGGCAAAGGCAGGGACAGGAACAAAGGCTAAAGCAGAAGCGTTTTATTGAATTAAACGCAAAAATAAAACGAGCCGAACGATTAAAGAGTTCGCTAACCCACAAACACACAAACCCACAACAGAGATCCAAACAGGGTGACTGTCAAAAGGGGTAGGTGTGTGTGAGTGGGGGATTGGGGCGTAACTTCTGCATTACTAATTGCCAAGTTAGCAAATATTAATTGGAACAGTAAACAAGTAAATAACATTTTATTTTAAGCAGTCAGCAGAAAAGTATGCAACAGAAAAAGAGTTTTTAACTTAGCTAATGAGAAGATACACACATAACCACATACACACTTTGCGCGTGGGTGGATAGCTCTGCGTTTGTGTGTGTTCCAATTAATTTTTCTGCTTTAAGGCAACAATGTGTTCTAATTGTTTTTTTTCTTTTTGTGAGTTGTTTGCGTGCATGTCTTTGACCTCTGTCCTAAGTTTTGTCATATTTCTGTCACAACATTTGTCAGGCCCGTGTTTTCTGTGCATTTTGTTTTGTTGTTTTTGTGACGTTTTCTGCTTTAACTACCATCGACAGGACATTAAACGTTTGGAAACTGCCGAAGCAAACGAATATGGCAGCTTAACTGTCAGAAAAGGAAATGCGGCCTGGAAAATGGGTTAGATGTGGCTGCAGGTGTTTGTGGCTTTTTCCTTTGCATTCGAGTGCGGCAGCAGAATAATAAGTGCAATGCACCTACTCCTTACCAGTCCCCAACCCGCTATCCATTGTTCGGTATGCAGTCAGTCAAAAGTTACTACAAAAAACTTTTCTATGCTCACATTCAGCCTCGTGGTGAGCGACATTGATGAATTGTTGCGTCCAACGAGGTGCAATTTATACCCCATCTAAAAAGGCTAAACGGTGTGATGGAGTTTTAAGCACTGATTTTAGCTGGTTACAAAAACTAGGAGTTTTGGGCAAACATACAGAAAAGTTGATTCCCAACACGGTACTCTGATAAATAATTAAAAAAGTTTTTCACACGACGCAAACCACAAGAGAGAACCAAACGAAAGAGCGGCAGTAAGTCAGATTTTTGGGAGTGGTAGTGTGTTAATAGATTCATAATAGATTTATGTTTGTGATTCCCAAAACATACGTTAAATTGTAGATTTTAGTTTGCAAAGCACACAAATTTAAATAAAATGTTTAAATTTTTGTTATTACAAAAAGTTTTGACAGTTGGCCAATGATAATTTATTAAATATGTATACAATATACTTATTTTACATTCAAACAAATAACAAAACCGAAAACTTTGTTGGCTTCTGTTGGATTCCGCAGTTGTATTATGTAAGCAATCAAAAGATAAGTGTTCCGATTCATTATTACTATATACATACACATATAGATTGCGTGCAACAAGCCATTTACCTCGCTGCATAAAATAATAATCACATATTACCAATATCAGTTTACTTGCCACGGACTATTTCATTTCCCTTTCCGATTCCGTTATTCGGCAGAGTCATCCGTCAACTTTGACATTTGAATACGTAGATGGCTGAGGTTAGGTGTGGGTGCAAGGACGCTGTGTGTGCTGCTAACAAAATGGCAAAAGTCGTGGGCAACAGCAAAGATGAAGCAAGTCAGGAGGAGGAGGCAAGCCGTTTCGGCACTTACACAACTGCAAACGCAAACAGACGGCGTAGAGAGAGTGAGACAGTAAGGGATACCCCAACAATCTCAGCGGTTCTGTGACTTGCTTGTGGTACGCTCCCATGCATATGTGGCATAAAGTGTTGGAACCAGACTAAGTGGCGCCATTTGCCGAACTACATAGATTTGTACATGCATACATATGTGGCGTATGCGTAATGTCGCAAGACTTAAATAGCCAAAGGGAAAAGTTTATGTTTGTGTCTATCATAAAAGCATGTCCAAATATTGTCCAATCCAAATCACACATTATGCATTTTTTATGACGTTATAAACTTTTGATATTTGCAGTTCCAAGTCATATTTGCTGTCTAGCGAATTTCAATATATGTACATGTCATTAGAGCTTGCCAAGGACATAAGTTGCAGCACACAAAAGACCAAGTTGTGCTGTGCCTTAAGGTTGTTTGTTATGTCATTTAGTGCACAGGTGCACATTGTGTGTGGCCAAATAGTAAGTAGGCTACAAAAAGTGGCACATAAACAATTTCGTGTCACAACTTTAATTTGTGAATGCATTTTTAAAATATGTCACGACACGCTTTCGTTGGCGTACAACACAATCGTAATCCTTAACGTGTAAAAGTCACCTTGGAATTAAATAAAACAATTTGTAAACATTAATTGAGATTGGACTAACGATTACCGTTTCATATAAAATGTTAAAAAAAAAACCAATAAATTATTTAATCGTAATGTGAAAGTCATGTTTTGCTATATGAAAAATAGCAATGGCTAACACTATTCAACAACCTTTTGCCATATTAGTGTGTGCTGCCTTATAAATTATTAAATTGTATGTGGGATAATGTAATAATGTGCTATGGCTGTCTCGATGGTTGTCAGGTTCAATTTGTACACTGTGCACATTAATATTTAGTGCTAGTTTGTGATTTTTTTGCTCCTCCGTGTTAAATTAAGCGGAGTGACGAGTAAATAATATTTCATGTGGTCAAAAATCATCTAAAATATAACTGTTCTGTTTTAAAAATAAAGCTTTGTGCTTCTGTCTAAAATAGCTATCGAAAACGGTTGCCTTTAACACAGATTTCTAATGAGAGATTTTCAGTTTCTCGATTAAATTTTAAGCTCATAAAGCAAGCTTGTATATACATTGTGGCAACTGAATATACTACATACATATTGTTCAAATGTATTTTTGTAAGTGTTAAAGTAACTTCTTACTCTCAGTTTTACACAAACATACATATTCTTTGTTCGTATATACACATAGTTTGTCCTATTTGTGGCAGGCGAGTGCATTGAACCAGCAACAATCATCGAGTTCGAGTTGGCAGCACATACTACGACCAACATAAAAAGAAGCAGTAAAAATAACAAAACAGCAACAACTCACGACAACATTCAGAGAGATAACCGCACAGGCATGGAGTCCTCTGTTCGAGCAAACGAGATTGCTGTCTGCTAGTTTTTCGCTCTGTGTACAGTTCCCCTGACAAGTGAATGTTTGTTTTTGCGACATTGTCAAAAAGTTGCAATTTTAAGTCGGACGTTTGCTTGTCACAAATAAATTTGTTGAAGAAGTTTTAATGCAATTTCATTTCTATCTTTTCTTTAGTTACAGCTTTAAGTGGCAACATTTAACAGTCAAGGAGGCATCCCACCAGGAACAGGAACTGTGTGCCATCAAACCCTGAACAGCGGCGAACTGTTCTTGAATATCGTTTTCCACGGTCAATATTAGCGCCATTGCAACTGCTGGGTGTGGGCGAATCTGCGCCCCGCCACCGGTAAGGCAGTGCCCAATAACCCATAACATTTCAATCACCTGCTAACTAACTATCTATTGCACCCACTATATTCATCACTATCACAATAGCTCATGCCACATCTTGCTTAAGCCTGCATCTCCGTCACATGTGTTTTTTATTCAGTTTGCTGTTTTTCATTTGACTTTAAAACCTTCAACTTTAAGCAGCTTGTTGGGTGTTGTGTGGGCGCCACCTTTGGGTGCATAGCAGCAGCTGTTGGTTGCTTGGAACGCCACCTTTGGGGCACTACATACACACATCTCAAATATAAACTGAAATTGCCCACAACTATAAATCTCTTGGTTGTTTGTTGTGCGTGTTGCGATTGTTGGCCCATAATGTCAGCTTGAAATGTTTCAAGTGCTTGAGGTCTAAGGAACTACAACAAGCCCTTACAACATGCAACAACACGAGAAGGCCTTGCTACGTTTTGGCTACAAGTGTTTGACATACTTGTCCGAACCCAAGCTACTCAAATACGGCATTGATTGCGACTTTGTAGTCTATTTCGACTGCTTAGCGTTTGTTAACAACCATTGTCCTCGGTTATCCTTGGCAACAGCTTTGGAGAGCTTTGGATAGCGGCACCTGTTGCCCCAGCCTGTTCCTTTCCATTAATCTTTATCGGCATTTTCGTTGTAGTTAATTTTTATGTTCGCAAATCCATACAAGTTTTTATGTTTAATTAAAACTTTGCTTTTTAATTTAATTGCAACGTTTTTTATTGGTTAAACATTTTTGTTTTTAACCATTTAACTCGACTTACTAACTTCGTCCGTTTGACTCCATTTCATGGCTCAATCCAAATCACCTAATAAGCAAATTTTCATTTAAACACTTGACCAAGTTGGCAGTTTGTAAGTGACCAAATCGAATTTTGTTATAAATAAAATTTACTAATCGTTCTCTCAACAAGATGACATATGAAATTTGAAATTGGGGATTCCATTCTGTACAAAGCGCAAGCAATTACAATTACAATTTTTGCCCAGCTTTTGTATACGTTTTTTTACGATTCTTACCATCTTTCACTGTGTGAATTTTCATTCGAAGTGGCCGTCAAGTATACGCCTAATAACTAACGGTAATTTAATTTCATGCCCAGGTGGCCAATTAGGCACAATAGCTGTCAGGCGTCTCAAGGGTAGTTTCGCGTGTGCCTTAATTACAGATTAACAATCAGGGCAGTGTATAGGTATTTAATTGCATTTTATGTTTAAGTAACGCTTTCAACGTTTTTGCCTTGAATGTATTCAATGTCTATGCACTTAAAAACAAACAAATAAATATCAATTATAAACAATAATTCGTTAAATGAATGCCCAAAATTGCAAGCACTTAACTAACAATAAGTTGATCTGACAACTTTACTACTCTATTTTTTGTATATTTATGCGTATGCGTGCCGTACAGGAACCAAAAAGCAGCACCCTGAATTTCTCATCGTTCAAGTCAAGCTTCACTTCCAATGTTAATTTCCTGAAGAGAAGGTAAAGACCTTAAAAGGAAACGCACCCTTCCTCTCTAGCAGGAAGTTGGGTGTATTGATTGGACGAGACTAATTTCAGATTTCATATGTTTGTCTATTTTCTCTCTCTCTCTCTCTCTCTCTCCCCCGGCGCCCGACGAAACTGTGCGCTCTCTTTTGTCCTTTCTTTCTCTCCCTCTACATTTATCTCATGCTCTCTCTATCTCACTAAAATGCGCTGCACTTTTCACTTGTCTACTTGTCGTACGGTTCACCTTATAAAAAAAAAACGACTCTTACCAAAAAAATAAATAAATCAATCGACAACGCCACAAACAACACTCGGACACCTGAACACTAACAACTAATCCAACAAACACGTGCAGATTCAGCTCGGGAGACTTGTCTTCCGAGGTCGATGATGTTGATCCCAATAGCTTGCCGCCAGCGGCACGTCCTATACAGGATCAGCCAACCAAGCCGCATGTTGCCGGTGGTCCACCAAACATGCCGCCACCGCCGGCACCAGGCCAACTGCCGCCACAGCCAACCGGCGCCGCACCGGAGCTATCGCTAAGCTTCGGCGCTGGCAAGGCAGCACCAACAGCGGCTCCAGCACCGCCCCGTGGTGTCAGTGCTCCAACCAGTCCGGCTAAGTCGCGTGAGAGTCTCCTGCAGCGCGTTCAGAGCTTGACGGGTGCAGCACGAGATCAGGGCGCATCCATATTGGGTATGCTATGGCAGACAATTGATCCTTCTGACATATTCTCGGGTCCAATTTCATCCAAGTTTCGTGAATCACAATTTCAGTCATGTTCTCGCTTTCATTTACTCGATTTCTAAACCAATTGCATTAGTAAAACGTAGATCAGTAGATTCTTCATAATTTCATTTACAGAAGCAACACGATATGCATTTTTTTAAACAGATAAAAACGTTCATTAAAATAATGTGAATTCATTTTGAGCATGTCGTGATATTGAAGTCTTGTTGGTTAATATATACAACATATACGGACTTACAATTAGCAACTATTGTTAGTTGCAACGAATTGAGGTTGAATAACAAGATCAAGGTATTTGTGTATAAAATTTGCATATATCTTTGTCGGTTTCCAGGTCAAAAGCTTTAATAAAAGTTAGCTTTTAATTTACTACATTTTAAGTTAAATATTTTCCGTCAAATATATTGGTTTTCAAATGAAAAATAATGGCTGTAAGCGAATCTTGGCGAAATTGTAGAGAAAATTCATTTCAGAAAGGGTATTTTGACAGCTAAATTGGAATAGTAGTCCGTTATTTAATTGCATTTACTAACACATTTTGGCACTCGCAGGAGCTGCTGTTCAGAGCGCCACCCAACGAGCGCCAGCCTTCAACAAGGACAGATATTTCACGCTGCTGGTGTTGGATGATCAGAATACGGACTGGTCGAAATACTTCCGTGGCCGGCGTTTACATGGAGATTTTGATATACGCGTGGAGCAGGCTGAGTTTCGCGTAAGCCCTCGGACGCAAACTGAACTTAAACACAAATGTGAACCCTCTGTTTTGTTTTTTTTTTATCATCTGCTGTGCATCCGCAGGATATTACGGTGGTCTCCAGCGCCGATACCGGACCGGTCATCACAATGGCCGCTTATCGCAGTGGCACCCGGGTAAGCTACATACATACTTCTACAAATTCCCTTAAACAAGGACGCTTTGTGTTTGTTCTTAATTAGACGATAGCCCATGCTTTTTTCCTTGACTAGGTCCTTTGAGTTGTCTGTTTATTTGCAGTCTTTTGCTATTTGTGTTTTATATTGCTCGCACATTTGTAGTTAATTCGCAATTGAGTGGTCTAAGAGCTTCGCTGACCTCGCCAAGGTCTGTGCTGTGGCGCCACTTTTATCAACAGTTGCCAGAACCTCGTTCGCAAAATATTCATCATTAGTCTTCGTGCTCGTTCGCAAAATATTCATCATTAGTCTTCGTGCTCGTATTCACTTCAGACGTGTTGTGTTTAACTGACAACTCTTCATTTGCGTCTACAATTGAACATTTAACTTAACACTTTCCAACTATTTTTATATATCTTAGAGCAGCAGTGCCGTCACTCAATGCAGAATAACTTTTAATGTGTCAAATCTGTATTTCAAGAAATAAATCTGCTTAGTCGTCTTTTCCACATCTATCTATATATCTATATTCTTAATGGAAGTCAATGTCTTTTGTCTCCAGTGAAAATTTAAGACCAATTCTGGAAAATTATTTTCACGTACCTTAATAGCTGTTCTCTCTAACCCAAGTTTCACACCTTAACAAGTTTATCCGATTTGGTGGTGTGAACTCAGTTGAACGTTTCCACCACAGAAATTTGCTGTCTCACCCTAAAAGTATGCTGTGAAACGTTTAAATTGATATTGACATAGTAAAAGATTAAATCTATAAATTACTATCTGTCAAGCGAGTGTGAATGGAATATGTAATAGTGTGTGTAAATAGTATACGTCAGCACATTGCACATGACTTACATGTCATATACGCTTACAAAGTAATATGTTGATTATATGCTACTACTCCATAGAGACTATACTGAATGCTTGGTTAGATGTTAAGTACCTTTTACACCTTTTAAAGATAACAGATACAGTAAATGCTATAAATTGATAAACTGTTGCTTTTCATATATTTATTTTCTCATTTCGCAACTAATAAGTAAAGAGTAAACTAAAATTACAAAATTATATTCATTGATTTGTTTCGTTTTTATATGTTTCTAATGTAATTTTTGGAATATCACACACAAAATCACAAACTAACAAACAGGTTGCCCGTTCGTTTCGCCCGGATTTCGTATTGATACGGCAACCGCCGCGCGACGGATCTAGCGATTTCCGTTCGACCATTCTGGGCTTGAAATATGGCGGAGTGCCCAGCATCAATTCGTTGCATTCCATTTACCAGTTTCAGGTGAGTTGAGCGCAAATATTTGTTAATAAACGGTAAGCTTAATGGTGTATTTCGGTGTAGGATAAACCGTGGGTCTTCTCGCATCTGCTGCAGCTGCAACGTCGTTTGGGACGCGATGGATTTCCGTTGATTGAGCAGACATTCTTCCCGAATCCTCGTGATTTGGTAAGTGTATTAAACATTAAGAGCTAATCACTAATTAAGTAGCTACATGATACATACATACATACATATTAATTGAATTGTGGTCACAACTAAAAAGCCAGCCATTAATAAATAACACATTAAGCATAACGTACAAATTAAAGCTCTACACAAAAACTCAAATAGATATACAAATACACAAAAAAGGAAACTTTAGCATAACAAAAGCCACTACGGCCAATCCCCTCGTAACTTCAATTCCATTGCACTTCCAAAGCCTTTACGGATAGCTCAAGCACTTTTTGTACAGTTGCGTGCGTCTCCAGCGGCAACGTTGTATATCACCGTTACGTGTGCGGATATTATGTGGCACACAGGCGGAGTAATCACGTTCGCATTTGCCGTATGGCGACCATTTGCAACCATCGGCATATTCACGTTGTCTCAGGCACTGCTTGCCAAAGCATGGGGTGATCTGTAAAAGCAGATGGAGTAGAGTGTGTTATAGTCTTGGCTGTAGTCTCTGGTGAAGAGTGGACTACAACTTACCGTGCAGTTGCAGGCCAGGCCATAGGCTCCACTGAAGCCGTGACGTTCGCTGATTGTCATCTTGGTGTATTCCTTGTAGTAGCTGCACAGATTTAGCTGGGGCATCCGTCCAGCTATGATGTAGACCTTTCCAATATCCAACTGAATGCCGCACATGGAGTCGGTATTGGGCGTGGCCAGACGCCCATCGCGCAGCATTTTGCGTGCTTCCGGGGTAGCCTGAAGTTAAATAAATGTCATGAGTTTTAGTATATATTTATGCACACACTCAGAGAAAATCTTCTCAACATGAAAGTCGCTTGTACAACGTGTTTTTTTTTTTTAATCTCAATCCAAATATTTTCTCACGTCGAATTTATACTTAGTGCTTGTGTTAAAAATAAACCTTACCTTATAGGTGCGTTTGATGTGCACCTTGTAGATGGTTTTCCCTGGATCGATAGTGTTCGATTTGCGGAGAACACGCAGTTGCACAACTGTCAAGGAAAGTCAATTTAAAAAGCTGGCATTTATTTTGAAACTTTTAAAGAACACGCTCGCATCCTTGAACACTCCAGCCTCTCGCTTGCTCTACTCACCATAATCAGCAGTGCAGTAATGCGTCTGTGGATGCGAGGGCATGCACATACACGCATCTACAGTTGGACCATAAAACGCGAACACTGCGAACACAGCGAGCGCCAATAAACTCAAATGCTTTGTCAACTCCATGGCGCCAGTTAAGCTGCGCAGATGCAATCCTTCTCGAGTATCACCTTGTTAACAGTCACCAAACAGTAAACCAATAACAAATCGAGTGTGTTCGTGTCGATTAGGCTGTGAAAAGTAAAGAATAGAGAAAAGTGATTGCTTTTTTTATTATAATATTTTCAATTTTCTCCTTTTTTTGTATTATGATGATGATTTACGAGTCTTGCGGTAACCCAAAGCCTTTTTGCTGCTGAAGGTCAGTTGAGCGTTGATATTAATTTTGCCTTACTTATGTTATACTGGGCTTATCAGTTAAACGTGCTGCCACCCATCACCAACCATCACACGCAGCTATAGCTATCAAGGCACTGTCAAGTGTCATCTGTGTCCAAACAATTAATACAGCCGTTCGCATCATTATCAGTAGGGGAAATTGATTGCACGTTGCACTGTTTATTGTGGGTTACATTTACTTAAGCAGCCACTTAATTTATATACAATATATATATACACATATGTGATGCATATATATACGTATGTCTGGACATAGTGAATGGACACTGTTTGGAGGAATTATGCAATGAACAAAACAAGTGTTCATTTTATCAGAATGTTAACGATATTCCGTCACGTCATAAATATGTTTATACTTGTTGGGTATACTTAACTCAATATTCAATGAAAGTGGTTCAATTTTGCTTCTCGAATCGTCCATATACATACATTTTATTGGTCATTTGGAATCAATTTAGTGTTTTCATGCAATCAATTTGGATGCCACTGCATGAGTTGCACGCATAAATCTTATTGAAAAACAAAAACTATACCATAGAAAAAGTAGTTCAATTGCCAGCCAAATACATGCCAGCAATTCCATTTAGCATTGTTTATGGGAAATTCATAGAAAACTTGAGCCAAAGAAGTCGAAATCCATTACAATCCATGTTGTATATATATATATATATCAACGCAAAAATATTGTATAATAGCGAGAGACGGGGCAAAATAATCAGTTCAGTCAGTCGAACTCGCATTTGCAGTTGAAGTCCCATTCCTATTCCCATTCCGATTCCCTTTCTCAGGTCCCCAGTCATCGTGTCGAACTGATCGACAGAGATAGGCAGGCCCATATAGACAACATATGCAATGACTATGCCTCAGCCAACAGCACCAACAACAACAACTCCAGAGGCAACGGCAACGCGGCAATGTGGCAATTAAATTGAAATAAAATTGAATTAAAAGCATTTTGCGGCTAAAGGCACTAGAAAAAACCCAACTAAGAACAGAGCGAACAGTGGAAAGACGACGACGGACAAGAGGGTGTGGGTGTGGGTAAGGAGGTAACGGGGGAGTCGATTGCCTTATTGATTGAATGCAAGCGTAAGACATAATGCATCAAAACTATTTATTAAGTGGCAGTCCAAAGTGGCAGACAGACAAGCAGACGCCTTTCACTAATGGGCCAACTGAAGAGCGCTGTTGCTTTTGTTTTTGGTGGTTGGTCATAGGTGCTTTTATCAAATACTAGTATATAGATAGGTCTGTGATGTAATATGTTAACACTCTGAGCAGTCATAATGGGTAAAGTTTTCTATTATTTTCATTTTGTTTTGCTTATATCCAGAACATATTGAAAATGAGTTAAATCTGAAACAGATTTATATTTTATTTTATTGACAAAAACTTGGTATAAAAACATTTTACGCTTTATGAAGAGTCAGAAAGCAAAAAAATCAAATAGTTGCTTACATACATAAAATTAGACGCTAGAATCAAATTACGAATGTATGACAATTATTCAGCACAGTGGCTTTGGTTAATGGCATCTTTTAGTTGATCCCTTATAGCTTCTCACTGGTTGCTGTTTTCATTTTTGTCGTATTGTTGTGCGCCGTCTTGTCGGTCTGGATTTGACACTTTGGCTGGCAATTAACGACATGGATTTGTTTAACAAACAGCCAAACAAGACAACAAATAAGCGCACCTAAAACTGGCACACACACAGACACATACACAAACAAACACATACAAATGTATTTGCAACGTCAACAGCGTTTAGCAACTAAATCAACTTCAAAACCAATGGAAAACAAGAAAATCTTTTTACCCTCGTTCCGAATTCGCACGATTTCATTTCAGTTTTCCACGACACCTTCGGCATCGTCATCGCCATTGGCACCGATCGACATCGGAATCGGCAAGCACAGCGTTCCCATATATCACACAGGCACTGAGTCTTTAGAGTTGGCCCGACATAGAAAGTGGGGGCATTGGGAATGTGCAGCAAGTTAGCAGCAGCAGCAGGCGGTGGCAGCATGTCAACCCCAGCGCCAAACACACTATATCCGCGGGGGAGGTTAGGGCAGGGGGAGACGGCTATCGATGCCAGAGGCAGGAGTGTTTTGTTGACAAGCTTTACATGTGTCAATTAAATGTTATATATCATAGCACACGGCATCCAAACGACTAAAAACATACACACATAAGTATATCTATATATATATTTGAAATCATAAACACTTATGGTCTGTTGCTTTGGCGTCAGTTTTTGAGCGTTGTCTAATTGCCACACTTGTTGTTTCTGTTGTGTTGTTGTTGTGTCGTCATCGGCAGCAACATCGAAGTTGACATTCGACACTGCAACGCTTGGCAGTCGGCTACAATTTCTGGCTGTCACTTTACTATGCGGGCCGCCAAACAACCGTTTCGAAATGTATTTTCACTTATGCATGAAGTCAAATATCTACATGACTTTAATTAGCATTGATTTCCACTTTGCCCTCAGGCCATTTAAACGAATTCCAAAACAACAAAAGATCCAGCGAAGAGAACTTTAAGTATTTAAAGAAACTGCTAGTTCCATATATGAGTTATATATCCGATTGTTGTCATGTGGCGAACAAGATAAATGCTAGCAATCAAAATTTTAGATAAGATACTCATGTCTACGGAATGCAAATACACGATCATTGCGGAAGATGTCAACGTATTCTTTATGGCTTAATACAGTTCAGAGTTGTCATTTTTTAGATATAGCATTTGATAAGATGCTGACTAAATTTTATATGCTCTTCAGTTTGCTATACTTCTCAATAACGATATTTTATAACATACGAAATACATTTATAAAAGTTTAATTAAGAATAGTTAGCAACTTATGTTGAACTTCTAGAAGATGTCCAGATTGAGTTCAAGTTGCTGCTAAGTTTGCTTTTGTTTAATTAAAATACTAAGCGAATCAGAAATGTCTTATGAAAGTTCGAAAAAACTTTAAATTTACTTTTTCATAAATTTACTTTTTCATTACATTAAAATTATCTTCTCCGATGTATTTTCTTTTGCGCGATTCAACTTTTCAAGAGAAAAGTGACTTTTCAATTTATTAATAAAATCTTTTTTGTTTTTTTTTGTTCTGGATAAATTGGAATTTAATGAATCATAGTGTTTGTTATATAACACGATTCTACGAGTTCTCAGAATGCAGAACTTATAACTATATCGCGGCAAGACAATGGTGTGGCGCCACTGATATTGGTCTGTGACAGTTGAATTTATACTAAGAGCGCAACATATTTCAATTATGCAAATAGATTATTAAACTTGCGCACACAGACAGCGTTTCCAGGTAAATGGTTTACTGGTCCTTGAAAAGGTTGAACACCCAAAGGGTAAACACCAAATAAAAAGGACTGCAAAGCGGAAAAAGGCTAAAGAAGCAAGCCGCAAACCGACTTCAAGTGTTGGGTTTGGGCTTTCGGCTCTTTTGGTTACGTTTTTGATGCTGTGGAAAGTAGCTTATAGAGAAAAGCCGCATAATTAATGCGCTTTTGGTTTTTGGGTTGCTCGGCGGACTCGGTAGCTGGGCATTAAACCGAGCTGTAAATAGAGCTGTTGAATATTGTTTTATGAGCACTTAATTGAGTCATAAAACGCCACTAATGTATGCATAATGTAAATGCATCGAAAATATTGACATGTTGTGCCACTTGTGGCACTCATACTCTCAACTTGCCCTATCTCTTTTATGGCCACATGCAGCACGAGTGCGTGGCATGTTAATAGTTGTTGTTTCGACAATGTGGTTTTTTATTTCGAGCAACACAACATTTTTCGCGCCTCAAAATCAAATCAATGCACATAAAATCGAACCACAAATGAGGCAAATAAAAAAAGAGCTTACAAAAATAAAATTTTATTTGTTTTTGTTTTGTCGTTCGCTTTATTTGAGTGTCGAGTGTTGAGCGCCGTAATTCGGCGGTCATTTACTTTTCGCTTTGCGCTTTGTGACAATTCTCAGTGTGTGTTTGACATTTATTGCTGATTGACTTTCTAAACAATTCGCTGCTAAGAAGGGAACATATAAATAAATGCGTTCGTTATACCCTTGCTAAGGGGCATTCAAATTTGTTCATTCAATGTGCATTCATGACGTGCGTTGAGGGTATTGAGAACATTATGAGATTACGAATCACAGAAAAGTGTAACTTAGTAAATATATCTTGTATAGTACATGTATAGTTAACGAATGTGTGTAACCTTATAATCAACATGATGAGTGTTCTTTCTAACAAAGAGTTTCATGAATAGTCAACATTATATATGTTTCTACACAACGGCTGTAAGTCAATTTGTCATAAAAGTGCAAAAAAGGAAAAGCATTTGAAATTCTTTAATTATGTTTAATATTTTGCCCACTCGCAGGTTATTGTTGAATTTATGCTTAGTTCCTTTAAGCATACTTGACATTCGTATTGTTACTAGTCTTAATTTTTTCACCTGATTTAACAAATCTTAACTTTTCTTGAAAGTGCAATTAGATAATTACTTTGCATACCTAACAATCCGTGTGTAAGCTAGTTTTATCTGTTTGTTACTGAATTTAAAAAAAAAATTCAATGTATACAATTTAATACCATGTTCTTCTGCGTTATATCATTGAATTTCCAAGCAAGTTATTTAAAAATATTTACTAATATTTGTTTATTTTTTGTCCACATATGCACAAGCTACGATTGTGTGACTCTGGCCCCAAATTCCTTGATAACTAGGCGTTTGCATTATGGTTTTATTATTGTGCACATGACTGTGCACGGTTTTCGCACTAAAAGCGAGATCTTATCTTTTCATTAAATGCAATTTGTTGCATTTTGCTTTTTGTCTGACTAAATGTTTACTTTCCATTTAGTATAGCGATATTTTGAATGCTCAACAACTGATAAACAAACTGAACCGCAGTTTCTCATGTGAAAACTGTAAGCTAGTTTTTTGAATACCAAAATTTGAGTGGTTTTTCCTACTTTTTTTTTATTTGGCACTTTTCATAACGTGCACGAAACTTTCTTTGCCCAATGGCGACCTTTGTTGCTGCTGCGGCTTTTCAGCTCGAACACAATGAGTGAAAATTAAAGAAAAATATCAAAGTCACGATCGGGAACACCATAATCAGGCATGATCAATGATGCCCCCGTCCACAAGAGTGGCCCTGACTAGCCATACACAAAATATTTTGATTAATGCTTATGGCCCGGCCATTTCTCAGCTGAACTTTGACATGCGATTGCAAATGCACGAATCGTGTGATTGTAGAACCGAATATAAACGTTTTTTACTCGCGATTATCGTCACGCAAACAAAAATCAATGTAGACAGATAGCAGACACCTGTTAGTTAATATAAATGCCTAGCTGATAAGATGTGCTAACGTCAAACTTTACATTCGCTAATTGAATTCCAGCATCGCTGATGCATTAACAACTTACACGGCAGCAGCAACAGCTGCAACTACAACCACCACAAAGTTTGACGGCTTCATTGTAGCGTGACGTGATCTTGACAAGGCGGCGCTACTACAAAAGCCTACTTAACTGACATTAATTTTAAAATTGTTGCCAAATCCCAGTCATGTACCAGTCGAATAGTGCAGTGAGAATGGGAACTCGTTACAATTACGCTTAACATTTTCGTTTGCTCTAAAGTTCATGCATCATTTAGCTTTACGTAATATTCAAGCAGTCTGCTGTTTATATGGATTTACATGCATGCTAGAATATCAAGAGATATATATTTTTTGCTAAGCATGGCTGATTCAGATCTTCAAAAAGGTGCAATTCAATAACCAAGAAGGACGGATTTTAAGATAGAATAAAATTTTCATCTTGTAGATTGTTTTTGAATTGATTTCAGAGCTTAAGTACTAGGTACATCATTAGTAAATATTAATAACAAATAAAATTTAGAAATAATTCAAATTTTTACTTAAATATAATAATTAAAAACAAAAACCAAGAAGAGAAAAAAAAATCAATTGAATCAATAATTTTGTATATATTATATAATACAACAAATATTTGTACTAAGAAAAAGTATAAATATTTGTATACATTTTTTTGCTTGTTTTGAGTATGTGCATTCTGAGTTGCATGCTGGCATCATAATGCCGAAAATAAATCTTACGCATTTCTGTCATTTTTGGGCACTCAATACGCTTGTCTGCTTTCGGGTAGGTAAATAAACAAAATGCAAAATTGCCACAGTTTTTAAAAATGCCGGCAATCGTCACGTTCGACATTCAACGCCCCAATGTTGTTCGACGATTGTTGTTTCAAAAAATCAAAAAGTTTCGGTCGTTGATTATGACACAAATTATATTTGAAAGGCGACGGCGGCGGCTTGTGAAAATAAACAAAATCCAAAGCCCTTAAGGTTTTTTTTTTTTGCCAGGATGCGTAACGAAGAATTCAATTAAAAATGCTAATGAACAACAAAATTGGAGAACCTTTGCCTTTGGCCGGGGCATGCATAACTTTTGGCTCACATTGCATTTGCAGGTCATAAAAGTATACAATTTTTAATGTACGAACCCAATGCCATTGGCAATTTTTTCATATTAGTATGTGCATATATGCATTTAATATTGTACATATTTCATTCTTTCATTTGTTTTTGTTGTTATATGCTGAACAGAAAAAAGCCAAGGCGCACAGACAACAATGGCCAGCAGTGTGTCGTGCAGTCAACACATATCAATTTGGTAATTCAATTTTAATAAAAAAAAAGAAAAAAGCTCGATAAGTAAATCAAAGAAACAATTTATAGCTGTTTGCTGCACGTCTAGCAATAAATAATCAGCAGCAAATTAAGCCAATTTGAATAATTTTTGAAGTGCTGATCGGAATTAGATTATTTGACTCAATTTTCGTGTGAATTGTAAGTGCATTTCTAAAATTATTTGTATATACCACTATATAGAGAATTAACTGCTTGTTTATTGCTCAAATTATGGCATTTATAATGGCAGGAGTATTTCTACCAACCAATTAGACATTAAACAATCTAATTTCCTATTTCACATTATTAAAATACATTCATTAAATCTAAAGCCATCTGTTAGAGTATTCAACGATTAAAGTTTCATCAAATTATGGTTTGATTTATTACAATATTTTTTATATTCGCTGTGCGATTCGTAATTTTAATATTAAAATTCCATACTAATATGCGCAGTGACAGATCTTGTTTAATAAATTAAAGACAACTGACAGACGGCAATCAGGCATATTGACAAACGAAGGCGACGTCAATTTGTGCTCCTTTGGCCCACACACACAGAAAAGCCAAACAAACAGACCGTGACCGACCCATCCCCCAATGCCAAGCTACAGAACCGACAGTAAAAGAAAATCATCGTCAATAAATTTTTGCCAGTCTTGTGAAATTTACACGAACGAATATTATAAATGGTCTGGCGTTCTTTGTCGCGCTGTCTTTTGCATTTCACTTTAATTGTACAGTAATATTTAATTGCAAAGCCGCATAACAAAATTATTAATGGATATTTCTTGTGGTCGCCAAAAAAATAAAAACAACCAACACCCACACCATTGAATGGATCGGTCGACAGATAATACGCAAAAGCGGCTGTGGGTGTGTCGCCACAGACATAACACCAGAGGCTTGTGCCAAAAGTCAAACAAGTGTAAAATACACAAACATTAATATTCATTCAGTCTCTGTATAAGGCGAATTGTTTAAAACACACGTGGTTGACTTTTCGAATCAGAGTGCACATTGCCCAAAAAAGGACACTCAAAGATGTGAAAAAAAATGTTCAAAATTTGGTATAAGCATTTCAGAGAAGCGACTCATTTCATTCTTGCTAATATTTGGTTTGATATATATATATCATATTTGATTTGGCAAACATAATTATAGTACTAATATACTATATTTTGTGATACATCCAAGCATTTATAACCCCAAGAAGCAAATGAAGAAAATAAACATTTATTGAATATTTAATAATAAAGATTTGTTCGTATTTAATGAATGCCAACGAAAATATAAAACTACATATAACATAAATCTATTTTGAACACATTCTTCCCATAAGTCTAATATTATATATTATCATCCGACTTTGCACGGGCCAAGTGATGATAGTTTCAAATTTTCGGTGCATCATAGTCATAACCTAAGGAGCTTAACGAAGATCTGACAAAAACAATAAACATATACAAACTCAATCAATTCTTTTCAACCACTTTGTACACATATCGTGACAGTTTTTCAATATATTACAAATTAATTCCAAGTTTACGGCTAACTCAAACTACAGATAATGCAGCTTAAAGAATAAAGAATAAATATGCCTGTGTAAGCTTTAAGGTTGTTCTTTGTTTCCCAACCGATGAATGGGGAAAAATCAATCGACCCACAACCTATATAAATTGTTTTCACTGAGGTATATTAAATTTATTATATGATTATGAAAAGGACTATAATTTTATTTAATTTTAATTTTTTATTTTCTATGGCCTGAAATAAGGCACGTACCTACTTACAAATTTAATAAAAACAAGTAAGAAGGATCTAGACTATACCCTGAACCCTATACTTTACGCGTGCAGGCAGTGCAGACTTTCTTAACTTTAATGCTCCATATCTCCGGTGTTTCTCAACCGATTTAAAAAAAAAATTATTTAGTCTAATGTTTCAAATTGTAACATCAAGTTTTCCAATAGTTATCGAAAATTTGAACCTTGTGCTAGGCGAGGGATTAGGCGAGCTTATGTTCCAAATCTGGAGTCTCTAGCTCTTATAGTCTCTGAAATCGACTCGTTCATACATACGGACAAACGGACATGGCTATATCGACTCCACTGTTGATGCTGACCAAGAATATATACTTTATGGGGTCGGAGATGCTTCATTCTGCTTGTTACATACATTTGCACAAAATGGGTTCAGGGTATAATAATATTTTTCAATTCTCTCAAATAATATCATTTTGACAAATATTCGGAAAAATAACCAAACTAAGACATTTAATTACCGATGACACTTTACAAATGTTAACTGGTTGCAGATTAGTAAAACATAAATTTCGTAGGAATACCAACACAATGATTGTTGAATTATTTAAGTGATTTTTAGACATTTTTCATTTCCAAAGAATTGCAAAGTAAGAGATTTTGGCACAACGATGAATTATTTTGTTTGAAATATCAAAAATCCTAAATTGGATAAGTTTATTATTGCTTTTGGCAAGCAACAGTGAATCCAATTACAAATGACCTTTCCAAATGAGGATTTTTCATTCGGATGAACACGAAAACGTGCCAAACAAAGTAAATCAATAAAACTCAATATGTGTCTAAAAGCCTTTATGAAACGTATTGGGGCACTAAAGATTCAAAAACAACAACAGCAGCTGCAATTTGGCGTCTCGAAAGGCGTAAATAAAAGTCAGCAAATGCGTATATGTATTTGCATAAAATAAAAACAAACCCAGCTACTACATGAATACATTTCCAAGAATAAATATATACATTATACTATATAGTCTGAGTATAGCAAAATATTAAAATGCTGGCTAAAACAAAAACAAATGCGACAGCTATTTGGGTGTCCAACAAAAGCAAAAGTAAAGTCAACTGAAGGAAACGAGCAATAAAATTGTCAAAATACTTAATATATTAAATCAGTATTGATAAGTTCAAACAAAATTGCATAAAATAGCAAATTAGCGTCAACGAATTCTGTAGAATTGAAAGACTTTGTGTTTTTTATTTTAGGCCTAGTGCCGTTTAATGGCTAATGCCAAAATAAATGCGGACACATGACGTATGCGTAATATGAAAAAGCCACTCACAGATTTCCCTTGACATTTTTGTAGCGTGTTGTCGACAAAATAAAACTTAACATAAGAAAATCTGTATGACCACGATGTATATACAAACATCCAGACATACGTACATACATACGTTTGTATAATAAATGAAATTTATGATGCGGCATTGCACAACTCAAAAATGTATATTTTTTGATGGCTGCAGTTTGTTTACAAATTGGCGACATTAGAAACTATTAATTCAAAACTTGAGCAGAAATGAGTTATAAAAAAAAAACACACACAACATAACATCGTGGCGGCGAAGCAAAGCAAAGCGGGCAGGCAGAGAAAGAATGAAATAAAAACAAATTAAAAATAAACGCAAATATGTTGGAGCACAAATAAATAGAAAGAAATGCATACTACATATAAAGAACAAGTATGTGTATGTGTGCGTGACTGTGGAAAACTGTGTCGCTGTGTCAACGATGCTGGGACTTCGAAGTCTGCCACAATTTCTCATGGCGATGCGCGCTTAAAACGCGCGGGTTAGGCACGCGCTGCGCCAGAAACTATAGTATCTTCACTTAGTATTCTAAATATTTAAATTCAAAAAATGGCATGCATATCAATAATTACCTGACTTGTCAGCTAACTGCAAAAATTTGTTGTTTATTCGTTTTGTAGTTTTAAGCTCGTCAAATTTTCAAGCAGCCGAACTGTTTATTTAGCACTTTTTTTTTAGCACATAGGGGTTGAACTCAATTTGTTCACTGTCACATAAGATACTTTACTCGTTGCATATTTATTTAATAATTTTTAACACAACAATTTTCACCACACCGTTAGCAATTGCCGTCGTCTTCTTCGAGCGTTCTACTTCGCTGCGCTTGCGGATCTGCACTGAATCGTCAACTCAACCGTTTCAAGTGTTTTCATAGCCGAAGCCAGCCACTCAGTTCGTGAATCAAGCAAGAGAGAAAAAAGCGATCGGTGAGATGTTTTTGGTGCCGAAGAGCGGGCATTGCTGCGCATACAACTTTGAGCTTTTTTCTGCTTGAGTCGTTTTTGTGCACCCGCACAATGGACCACTCAAGTGGTTGTTGCTGCCTTGAGCGGCTTTCGCCGTCGCCGTCACCGTTACCATCGCCGGCCGATCAAAAGCGTCATAAATTCATTGCAAATGAGAGCGAAAAAGAGAGGGGGCTCGCTCAATTTCATACACATATTTGTGCGCATTATTTTTACCTTGGCAGCTTTATTAATTTCGAGTGCGCGACGCGGCGCACACCGTTTGTGCTCTAGGCGGCAGCGGCAAACATATTTGGCGCCACAGCAGCGCCAGCAGATGAAACAGCAACGGCAACAACAACGACAAGCAAAGTATCTGTCATGCAATAATTTAGTTATATGCACTAACGTTTCAACCAGCTTGCTAGCTATGACTTACTTCCACATCCCATTACATGACCGACCATAGTGGTCCAAGTGGCTGGCCATGTGTTGAGCACACGTGCAGGGTATATGTATGTATCTGGTATGGGCATGCTTCATGCTACGCCTACAACAACTACAAGCTGACGTACGAGTAATCTGCGATATACGATAATAATACAACTGAGAAATGTAGGAACTGCTAGGTAGTTAGCACACACAGACACGCACATACACACGCGAGCACATAGTATATCGTTCAACTGATGCGTCACAATGCATATTTTAAGTGCGCTGATATAACCACAAGAACCTCCATACAGCAAACCACTCGAGCAAGACAACTGCCAGCTTCCAGGAATGCCAGCAATGCGGGGGTGTGACCATCATTGGTACATGGCACCCTCCTATCCTCCGTGCCTTGCGTTAGACACTTGCCACTCGCCACTCGCCACTCGGCGATCGTCATTGTCATTGATATTCATTGAGCGATTTCTTGCGCCTCGCAACAATTGCGACAATTTTTCTGTCTGCGTCATCATTTGTTATTGTTTGTTTATATATTTCGTTGTTTCAGTAAGGGGAGCGATTTCAATACATTTTCAAGATATCCACACGTTTTGGAAATGGTTTATGTACTGCTTATGAACAGGGGACACAACATTTGGGGATGACTGTGATAAGGTTCGGTTAATGAATCAACGCTAATTTAAAAAGAAAATAAAAATTCTCCAAAAAATATTTACTTATCTGTTTTTTTTTAATAAATATTTCGAACGATTCGTAAATATTAACGTACTTAACTTACTTCATAAACTATAAAATTAGTTTAAAAAATACTTATTCTTGGATAAGGTTTTTTAAAGCAATTCATATTCATATTTCAAGGTCTCAAACTATAAAAGTTATGCGTTATTTGATTTATTTATAGCAAACTTTACTAACAATAAGTTCCAAATAAAAATTTCACAAATTCGTGGAAAGTTGCATATGCTATGAAATAACTTGGCTTCAAATAACAAAATACAAATAGGAAGTCATGCAAATTTCTCAACCAGCTTTATACAAATTTGGCACTTTTCCAAGCGAATTAATGAAAATAATTCCAAGTACTAGATACATTACTTTTCCACAACAAATAAACATAAAAGCAACAATCAACGAATGAAAGAATACAGGGTAATTTAATTTATATGTATATACTGGCAATCGGATCGATTTAAACTTTGCATTTCCTATGTATTTTTGATTATCATTCACAGTTTCAATTCACCAAGTTTCCCAGTGTGCTGAAGGCTGGACATTGCCATGGCGGAGTTGCCACCGCTCGTCTGGAGAATCAGAGCGCCTTGCAAGATGCCGCCGGACTGGTTAGCGGCGCTGGCAACGATTCGCATTGTTATTGCACCATTGAGCCCTACATCGATGCCAAGTTCAGCGTGCACATTCAAAAGATTGGCAACAACTACAAGGCATTTATGTAAGTGTCCACAGGTCTAGACCGCAGACAACCGCCAACCGTTCGATTAAAAGCTGAAAGCATTCATATCGATGTCGAATGTCGATGTCGTATGCCGATGTCTGATCTCGATGATGGCTATAAGGTCGAGTGCCTGTGCCGCTGTTGTCTGACAATTGACCTTGGGCACAATTGCTTGCAACTGTCAGCAAACAAAAGAAACCCTCAATCCAACAACTGCTGCAATTGGCAATTATCCTACCAAGTGCAGTTCATTGTTTGGGTTCACCAAGTCGACAGCGGTTGACGCAAGGTTCAAAGCACCCCAAATGCAAATTGCAAATTGCTGCTGCCATTAAATTATCTACGCCTCTTGTGTTTTTGGCTAATTTATGATGCTTTCATGCTTGCTGCTCTCTTTTATACAACAGGCGCAAATCCATCACTGGCAACTGGAAGACCAATCAGGGCTCAGCCATGCTCGAGCAAATCACTTTAACCGAGAAGTACAAATCCTGGGTCGATGAGGTAAGTCTTCACAAGCTGATACTTATAATGAAGCTGACTTGAAACACTAAATCTTATTTCAAATTTAGTGTAATTTAATCTTTCGCTGTTTAAATACCGTATCGGAGAATAATAAATTGGGTTGTGCTTTAAATCGAGAACGTTAACATTAAACAAGTAAGAAGGCTCTAGTCGAGAAATCCCGACTAGACTTACCCTGAACCCTATACTTTACGCATACAGTCATTGCTTGCAAGTATGTGTGAGTGTGTATATGTATACGCGTATGGTACATACTTTCTTAACTTCAATACTTCATATCTCCAGTGTTTCTCAACCGATTTCAATTAAATTTTCACAGATTGTCATTATTTAGTCTAATCTTTCAAACTGCATCAAAAAGTTTTCCAAATTCAAGATTTTGTTGTTATCGATCACATGTGTATTTCGGAAACGGGAACAGTTATCGAAAATTTAAAACAAACTTGTACTGCCTAGAGATTAGGCGAGCTTATGTTTCATATCTGGAGTCTCTAGCTCTTATAGCCTCTGAGATCGACGCTTTCATACATACGGACGGACGGACGGACGGACGGACGGACAGACGGCATGGCTATATCGACTCGGCTGTTGATGCTGATCAAGAATATATATACTTTATGGGGTCGGAGATGCTTCCTTCTGCCTGTTACATACTTTTGCACAAAACCATTATACCCTTTTTACCCATTTTCAACGGGTTCAGGGTATAAAAAAATTAACTTTAATGGCAAACGTGTTTGGACTTATAGTTAATAGTATTTAAAAGTAGTTTCTATTCCATATTATTTTTATATTTTTATTTTTTACAAATTGCTTGTTTTCATTAAAAACCCCAAAATAATTAATTTGTTCATATAATTCATATGTATTTTTCATTCTTCTGCTTTGGTATAAAAAAGTCCCAGGAATTAATAAACATTTTGATTTAACGACAAAGAAAGCCTTTCGGGCCTTTCTATGAAAGCTTAGCTACCCATATACAACGAAGAGTTGGAACGTTTAAGGCGCAGTTGGGAGAATGAAAGGCAGCCCAAAGCGGATCGAACACATTAATCAAATGTTGCCAATCAAAATAGCTGGAAAATCGACTTGAGTTATTTGAGGCATATTTTGGGCACACAATTTGGTTTTGATCGCGTTGGGCGGTGTTGGGCTCCCACATTCAGCTTACAAACCGATCAAGAGTCGGCTCCGCTTTAAGTCAAGCTCATGAATATGCACAAACAGAAACAATGCAGAATGCATTTCGATACTACTAGATTGAGTATTACCTATCGGGTGTACCGCAATAATTACTGTGAAACATGAGAATGCCATCAATTGAGGCATTTGATCATTGCCCATAAATGGCATAGAACTAAGCTCTCTCAAAATATAGTTGGCGGCTGAAAGCTGACTCAGAATTTCCGCGTATGCGCATAAATGAACGGCAATTACTGCAATTTGCACATTACTTAGATAAGCTGCCAAGCAATGCGGCACAATTATTATGAGCTATGAGCTATTTGGGTGGCCGCACCACTCTGCCTGGCTGCCACACGGCCAGACAGCTAGTTCTAAACAGCAACAACGCGACGCTGCTCCTAATCAAAGCAAACTGTGTTTGTAATTAAAACCATAAGCTTGCGACAGCAAACAGCAGCAACAACAACAACCGCAGAATAAG
The DNA here is from genome assembly GCA_035044485.1 of Scaptomyza reducta. Classification (NCBI taxonomy): domain Eukaryota; kingdom Metazoa; phylum Arthropoda; class Insecta; order Diptera; family Drosophilidae; genus Scaptomyza; species Scaptomyza reducta. The sequence continues at coordinate 2,900,804 of JAWNNV010001315.1, read as the reverse complement.
TAATAGCAGCAGCAGCAGCCCACACAGAACCGGAGAACTGAGATGAGTGCATGAAATCGAAAACAGATTTTGATTTCGATTTTGTTGGCCTGATTCAATCGAATTGTGTACAAACAAACCTACTCACACTCAGCTAGGGTTTCACTTTTAGTTATAAAGTAATTGTAGTTCATTTGAGTATATTATATATAAATATTTTTTCCGAGAAAGGAAAAAAAATCTGAATGTTCTTAAAAATTCACATAGTTCTATGCAATGGGATGAATCGTAAATTAAATTTTAAGATCCAAAACGCATAATAAAAACAAAAGTTTTTATTTCTCCAAACAACTTTGAAATTATTCAATCGAAATATTTACAGATATCGGAGCTGTTTGGTGGCATGGAAGTGTGCGGCGTTTCCGTGGTAGTGGGCAAAGATGGACGTGAGTACATTATTAGTGCATGTGATAGCACGTTTGCTCTGATTGGCGACAGTCAGGAGGAGGATCGCAGGCAGATAGCCGAATTGGTATCAGGACGAATGCAGGTAAGTCTTACAATTTGTAGATTGTCGATTGGTGCTGATGATTTATGCAACACACACAGAATGTGTGCCGTCCTAGCATGGCACAGACGGGACCTGGAAAGCTACCATCTCGCTCGTCGGTGTCCTCTCGAGCTGAGAGTCCCACTGATGATCTGGCACCAACACCACCTTTGCCAGCTGGACCACGACCAGCACCGATGGGTGGACCACCACCGATTCCAGAGCGTACCTCTCCGGCAGTGGGATCAATTGGTCGTCTGAGCAGTCGCAGTAGCATTTCGGAGCTGCCAGAGGAACCATCCTCGTCAGTGCCCAGTACAGTGGGTGGAGTGCGTCGTGATTCACAAACATCGCAAGCATCGAGCATTTCATCGGCATCAAGGGTTGGACAGCGTCCTCCGCAAACTCAGACCTCGGTCGTTGAGGATGCGGAGGACACAATGAAGAACCTGAGGAAGACTTTCGCGGGGATCTTTGGCGACATGTAGGAAATCGCTAATAAGAAGCGCGGCAGAACGGCGAGCGAGACAAGCAACGGCAGCGGGTTGGGCAGCGTGCCCAGCAGCGCTGGGCCCACAACAGCCAGCAGTGCAGGAAGCAGTGCATTTAGCGGCTCCTTTTTGGGCAAGCAGTTCTCGTTCGCCTCGGGCGGCAAATCTAGCGGCACGGATGTCATCTCAACACAGCCAAGCCTACCGCTAGAGGAGCCAACAACAACAGCGGCCAGCTCAGCCATTCAGTCCGCTGCCAGCGTTTCGGATAGCGTCAATATAACTACGGATATAGCAACAACAACTGGTGGATATATGCCAGTAACCAATTTTGAGCCACAGGAACGCATAAATCCCTTCGATAAGGAGCCACACAAGTCGGTTAGCATCGCCAGCATTGGTGCAGCCTCAAACACAACATCATCGTCCTCCTCTGTATCGTCCTCATCGATATCGTCGCGCATTAATCGCAATGGCAATCCGATTAAATCCCCGCCACCACCAGCAGGGCCACCACCACCACCGCCCACAAATGCCAACATCAACATCAACACAAATACGAACAGCTCCAGTGTGAGTGCTTATCGCAACAGCTTTAGCAGCTCTCTCAGCAAGGACAAGACCAGCTATGGCAACTACGATAGCACCAGTTCCATCGAGACGATCACACGCATGGATACCAACACCACAAACACAGCAGCCACAGCCACAGGCGCTGGCGAGGCTAGTGGAACTACAGCAATAAGTACGGCTGCTGGTACAGGCACCGCTGCCATCACCAGTTCGGCATCCAACAACGATTGGCGCTCGGCCATTGGCATTAGATCAGCGAGTGTTTATAGTGCACCAGCGGCTGTGACCACAGCTGCTCTGCCCGGCGATACATCTGGTTACGATTCGAACTCATTGGCCTCGCAGACGGGCTTCAACAATCCCAGCGACTTGCCCTCGTACACGCGGCCCTCTTATTCCCGCTCCGAGAGCAATGGTAATTATCTAGCGGTGGGCGTGCTGCTGGTCAGCCTAACGTTGCGAAAGACCTAAAAACGGTCCAACCCAAACTTGCGATTGTGTATAACCTTGACTCATATTCCATTCTCAATATCACATCAGTCTATCAGTATCAACATCAACATTAATATCAATTTTTATATTCAATATCAGCTACACACATACTACATACATAAACATAATAATCAACAATAATGTTCACATACACATAAATATATATATTCATTAGCGAAATAAGAAAAGCATTTAAACATTAAGGAGCGACCAAAGTTAAGATGTTAATCCATCACAAAACCCCTAAAAGCCAAGTAGGCAGCGTTTCGAGAATGTTAGCCAAAGCAAATTAGGTGCCACTGTTTGTTGTATTCCTCATTGATTTTCTTCTTCGATAGCCAACAAATAACACACAAAATGTGTAAGCCAAATAATAACGTATACGACGTGTGTGCGCCGCAAAACTGTTTGTAAGTTCGCCATCTTACCACGAGTGCCGCTATTCGCTTGCCTGCACGCACGATTCTTCACGAACACTCTCACTTCAACTCGAACTCGAAACTAGGGACCGTAAATAATGTTTTCTTTTAAGTTTTGTACCCGAAATTGTTTTCTCTTTTCACAATCATTTATTGATTTTTTGTGCACTCAAAGAAATTTTCGTATAACTCTGACTACGTTTATTTTAAGTTAACAACTCAGATAATAATAATTACTTGCGGTCCCTGCTTGAAACACATGACACATTTGTAACAACAATAACAACTCCTTCAACAGGAACTCTGCCATACAGTAACTACTCGCTAAAGCGCACCGCAATATCAGTTGAAATTAATGTATGGCTTTTTTGGCACGCAAAGACACAATAATCAAGTATACAACGAGAAGCTTAAAGTAGACCAAAATTTCATAACAATAGATTAATGCAACTCTTTATGTTTATGTTTTTTGTATATTTAGTTCTTCCTAAACTAAGTGTATGCGTATGTATGTGTAAGTGTGTATTGAAAGACTTAGAAAAATGGAAATGGAAAACTATTATATATTCAAACAGATCAGTTACGTAGAATAACGAACAAAAAACTAAATTCATAACTCACATGATTCATTTACAAATCATACGCACTCATTACGAACCAATCGCATTTAAGGTTAAGGATATATCTTTTACTTTGTACCCCAAGATCCATATCATTCTGTCATATCTTTCACATTTCACGTTAATCAGTGTGTATCAACAATTGGCCCAAAGTAGTGCTAATGATAAGCGCGCTAGAATTGGATTTCAAACTGCACCCACGCAAAAATCAAATTGATGTGCATCTCAAATTCAATTTTTCATGACGTGGCGTTATTAAGTTGTGTTTGTATATTTGCAGCATCAAAGCAATCCGATTTGGACATCATATTCGGTGAGCACAAGACAACGACCTCAAGTCCAGGCAATGGCAAATTCATCCGCTCTGGCGGCTCCATCTCGGATGCGGACATGATCTTCGGTGGACCACCTTCCAACTATAAGAGCGATCGCTTTGGCGCTGCCAAGAGCATGAGCATGAGCATCAGCGGCGTTGGTGGTGCCAGCTCGAACCCCTACAAGATATATGAGGGTATACAGAATGCGGCGTTCAGTGACTACAGCGATTCGGGTAGTATTGCCAGCATTGGCTCTTCTAGCAAGCGATGGAGCGCCAAACCAGATGATGAAGATGAATTGGATTTAAAATAAATCCACTTCTAGCTCATACAACTATTGATCACACACTAAACTACACTTCAACTATGGGAAAACTGTCATTTTCTGCCTCCGAAGTTTCCTGGTTTCATGAAAGAATGAACACACACATAAACACAATCACGTATTCACACATGGATTAAGCATCTATAATAATTTATCTAAATACACATTGAGTTACTATCATTTTCACTATCGACAACAAATTAGTTGAATATGCTATCGATATCTACACATATGTTTATCCTATTATTAATACTATATTATAAAAATATTTATGCAGTTACTTTTCATTTGCAATTTGAAGAAAAAACAAAGATGAACAAAATACTATGATAACGAAATAAACAACTATACAATGTATAATTATAACCACCAAAGCAACAATAATGAAACAAGTAAAGCCCCTAAAAAATATGCAACTTCGACGATGACTTGACTGGTTTTGCAGCATTAGATTGAGGAGGATATTAGGAATACTTGAAAAATCGTTTTGAAACCTTTTCTTAATGAATAAAGGAATTATATACAAACAAAATAAATATTGAAACAAATTTTATGGCATATTAAATGTTGCTAAATAAGCATATGTTCGCAAGCGTATATTACTTGTTAATTTGCTATTTAAAATCAATTTCAAATATTAAAACGTTACAAATTAAATTGTTATACGAGATGCAACATATAAAATTTTTAATAAACTGCTAAGAAATAAAGCAAAAGGCGAACTCTATTTGGATTCGAGTACTTAAATAAAAGACAATATGCGAAAAGTATGAAAAAATGAAACTTAAACTAATATACTAAATGTTTATACAAAAAACAAACGATGGCTATTATAAAATATACACATGTATGTATGTACTTATTTCAAATAACTATATATGAGAGCAAATGTTACATACCATGGCATACACAAAGGCTAACTAACACACAAATTAAATATTTATTATATATGCCCACAAATACAATATACATTATATATATATATATATATATATATATATTTATATATATACAAATTAGTAGTTAATCTTTATACACACATACACAAACAAACAAACTCATATATAATATTTGACAAACCGATGAAGTCTCCAAAGCAATGTTACATTAAGATACACAAACAAGCGCAAAACATAACTAACACTAAAAAAGAGTGCCTAAATGCGAAAGTATAAAGTGCACTGTGTACATTAGGGTGAAGCGACATTCAAATGTTTGTGTTATAAAAAATTATATGTTCTTAGCTAGTTGTGCATTATTCATATATTATGTTTATGAAAAATACTGAAAAAAATTTTAATTTTTAGTTTATGTTTTAAGTTGGAGAAATCGAAGATATTTAATCAGATAATACGTTGTTTGAACACTAGCGGAAGGCAATTATTTATAACAATTAAAAAAAAAACTAAAAACTTTTGCTGTCGTTCGCCTTAATGTGCTTGACATACAAAAGTGAAGCTTGCAAAGCAGAAAATTGGTAATAAAGCTTGCACATTCTATACTTCATACTAAATATATATTAACTAGTGAAGAATGTTAGAAGCAACAACGAAGATGTAATAACATGTGGAGAAGCTTATTCAAGTATTACAACTGGAAATAGCATATAGTTTTAGTAATACAACTGTTTTAATTAATTTTGTTACGCAAATGTCTAAGCATTATTTTTAACAATAGCTAAATATTTAGATTGATTTTGTTGTTACATATCGAGAAAATAGTTAAACCAAACGTTTTGCTTGGGTTGTACTCTACAAAACTTTTTAGAATATGAATTTTTAAAAGATGTTATATTACTTAATTACGCAATTTACAAGTCAAACAATAGACATATTTTAATCAAAAAATCAAATTTTAATATAAAGTTTACAATTCGTAGCATTACATATTTTCACTCCATAATGTCCCTTCACCTTTATTAGAGTTTTACAAAAAAAAAAACAAGTAAGAAGGCTCTAGTCGAGAAATCCCGACTAGAATATACCCTGAACCCTATACTTTACACGTGGAGTCTGTGCTTGCTGGTGTGTATAGTGTATACGTATAGTGTATACTTTCTCTACTTCAATGCTCCATATCTCCGGTGTTTCTCAACCGATTTCAATAATAATTTCAAACGCTGTTACAAGATTTTCTTGATCCAAGATTTTCTTGTTATCGATCACATGTGTATATCGGAACGGAAAGAGTTACCGAAAATTTAAAACATACTTGTACTACCTAGGGATTAGGCGAGCTTATGTTCCAAATCTGGATTTTCTAGCTCTTATAGTCTCTAAGATCGACGCGTCATACGACTGACGGACAGACTATATATAGCTGTTGATGCTGATCAAGAATATATATACTTTATGGGGTAGGAGATACTTCCTTCTGCCTTTTACATACTTTATTCTTTTTACCCATTTTTAATGGGTTCTGGGTATAGAAAGAAAAAACATTTTCGGAAAACATATAACGAATTTATTAATAACGTTTAAAAAAGAGTTATATTTGAAAATATTTTATAAATAATTCTGAGCTTGAGTTGTTCTTACAGTTTTGAAACTGAACCATCATACTTACAATTACATATTCATGAAACTTTCGCGAACACCAATATACAGTATCATTTCAATTGAAACATATACCTTAAAACATCAACTGGCACATATTCAAGCATACTTAATTGTTTTAGAAACAAGTATTTACAATGACAAAAGTAGAAACACAAAGTACATATGTATATCATTAACATACGCATACATCATAAACATTTATCAAATCAGTTTATATCATGGAGCGCATAATGAATGCAAAGAATGCTGAAATATTACAAAGGATCACATAAAAAATTAAGTAATTGACAAAAAAAAATAAAAAAAATACACATACTACATACTATATTAAAAAATACATAAATAATTCTTATACATAACTACATATGTTGCAAAATATAGCAAATCAAAATACTCGTATTATTGTGAAAATATACAAAGAAAATAAAAATCTTAATATATTTATATTCAGTACATATAGTACTTGCATACTTATATACATATATATTGTGTACGTGTATGTTGTCTGTAATTACAAATGAAAACCGATAAATATGGTCATGAACATTTATGAAGCGTCTACAAGCATTCGAATTATACAAACAAAATTTATTGCAAATTCATATATACATACATACAAACTTAAATACTCTCCAATTATTCAAACGGCCATTCAGAAACCACACAAAAAAACATAATTAACAATAATAAACGAGTTGATGATTGATACAAAAAAAAAAAACAAAACAAAATAAACACCAGCAATTGTGTTATTTTACTTACTTACTGTTAGAGTCTTCTGCCATGCTCAATTTCGCATGCGATTACCTGGAAATGTTTGACAACATTGACATTAGCAAAAAAGACAGAGAGAGAGTGAGATAAATTGAATCCTTGAAGTGGAAAAACGTCTGGCTAATTTTAGGCTAATGACACCAGGAAAAACACTCTCGATCTCGATAATCTCTTTGGCTGGTTCTCTTTTATGGTGCAGCCAGGCACAACATGCATTGGGCCTTGCTACCTGTATAAGCGGAACAGTTTTGGGCCGACAGATGCGAGACAGATAAATAACAGGCACTTGCCACTTCCTCAGGCCAGTCACGACGCGCCAACAGACAAGAACGAGACAAGCACGCGATCTTCTGCAACAACTGCAATAAACAAAATGCAAGCCAAGTGGGATTATGCAACAACAATACTTTGCCTGCCAATGGCACTGCTGGCAGTCCTGTGCTTCTGCTGCTGCTACTGTCAAGCTGCCAGCGTGAATTTACAGTTGCAACCGGTCGAAAATATAGCGCCAATGTCAAATGACAGCCAGACTGAACTCCGACCTCATTCATGGATAAGGAGCGCTCAGGATATGTTTGCCAGTCCCGCTGGTCATGTTGTGGTACAGGTGGCCAAGGAGCTTTTGCATCGCTCAGCGGGGAATAGTCAAGTGCGTGTATATACAAAATACCCAACCAGACATCATTACTGCAATGTGTCAGCTATTTGCAGGTGCTCAGCTTGAATCTGACCAATTTGCTGATCATTGGGTTGCTCAAGGTGCTGATCTTTTCGGCTGGACTGCTGGGCGCCGGCCATTGGAGTGGCTATGGACATGGCTATGCCAGATCCGCTTCTCGCCTCGATAACATTCATGGCCTGGGCATTAACTCCGGCGATGACTATCTGATAATGGGTTTTTTGGCTGCCCAGGGTGCCGGTCAGGATGAATGCCTCTATGCGGCCGCCTGTGCCTGTCCAAATGCTGCCTATGAGTACGCGAAGTCTGCTCGAGCGCTGCTGGGCGCCATTGAAATATTCGAAGGGTGAGCATAAATGAAATATTTGTTAGTTCATATTAACTAAATATGTATGTGAGTAATTATTTACAGTGTACCCTTGGAGCAGCCACGATACAACGATATTATCGTTCTGATGGAACGCGCCGCCTACGATGGCTATCGAGGAGTTAGCTGTAACACTACCCAAGCTTGTGATGGCCTCTTATAACCGTGGAGCAATGCGATTTATCAAAATCATAAACATATATTGTAGTACAAAGGAAATATGTATTTATTTTTAGTGCTTTGGTAGTATTGCTTTAGGCTGCAGCTACACTAAAACTTAGAAAATTCGTTCGAAAGCCAGGTGGTCTTTCTAGTTTGTAATTTTGCATGTGTTTCTATGTACAGTCTCAATGGCTCAGCGTAGAAATGCATATAAATACTTTATGTAATAAATTGTAATTAAACTATTATATCTATTATTGTGTCTAAGGGAGTTGATTTGGTTTTGATTAGCGTAGAATATTCCTCTCAATGGCCAGATGCTCCTTGCCACCAGTAACCGCCTTTACAAACTCTGGATAATGCAGTAGACCATCATTATTATCATCAGCAATCAATAGAAACTTATCAATTGCCTCTATAAAATTTGTATGATATTAAAATTTATGTTGTTCAAAGATGGGTTTAACATTACCTATAAAATGATCGAGTTCATCGCTTGCATTTTGCAAGTAATCGTTGCCTTCGCTGTTCTTAAAGTAATCATAATTATGATGCATGGCCGATTGTATCATTTCCAAGCCATCCAGAGCATTGTTGTTGTCGTTATCATGTGCCTATAAATTGTGCACGTAGTAAGAATATGTTAGAGTGGCTTTTAGTACTAGATAATCAGGTACCTTGAACATGTAGAAAATCTTTTCCTCTTCGGTCATATCATCCAAACTCGCCTGAATGCCCATTTCCTTTAGGTCATCATCGATGCGACTGTTAAACAAGTCGAGTATTTAAAAAATGTTTTTCACACACAGTCGTATATTACTCACTGCTCCTCATGTGTCAGATGCTGGTCCACTCGGCGAGTTTCGCCTCGCGGATGATGCGGTCCACGCTTCATGGCCAAAGTGTTGTCAAATGATTGACTGAAGCTTGCCATGCATATGATAAAGTTAAGCACATTGGACAATTTGTACATTTTGTGCATAAGGCAGACCAAACAAGTTGTTGAGGAATTTATGTACATGTACATACATACATATATGATTTTTACAGGGTTGAAGAAACACCGACTGTCAAACTGACAGCCCGAACAGAGGACAAAGAGCGCAGACGCCATTTAAAATGGCGCAGTACTTACCTCCCATTTAAGTAAGTAGATAACTAAGCAACCTTAGCTCAAATTAACTATTTGTTCAATAAACGAAAATTATTGCACAGTTAGAAATTTAACAAAAAACAAACGCAAAACAAAAATTTCATATAATATTTAAAAATAACGTGAACTTCGAACATAATGTGCGAGAATTTCTGTGATGATTTGGAGACATTCAATCCTGAAGTTGAATTTCTAAAATTTATTAAGCGAAAACCGGTCGTGCAGACAGCCAAACTTTATGAGAAACTGCACAAACGCGAGGACATCAAGTGCCCCTGTAATTAGCTGGCAACAAAACTTCCTTCAATATTATAGTTCCTTTCGATTTACAGACAACTTCAAGGGCTATGGCGTGGAGAAGGACACCAGCACCATGTATCGCACTTGTAACTCGGAATATGGTTATTATGCACCCAACGCCTATACCATACCCACGCGCTTCTATCCACTCTCCCAGCGGTTCTCCAATGATGTTGTTCGTTTTGGCATGTATCGCAATTTCTCGCTGAATACGCACATGGATCGCACTTTTTACTGAGATTTGGGTCTTGTCTCAAGGAGTCGTTTTTTATGGTTTTTTTTATTAGAATTTTAAATTATCTTATCTACATAAGCGGATAATACTATGCTTAACGTCTATCAAAATCTAATTCTGGTTTACTTACCCATCAAATGTCTGACACACTATTATCTCTGACAATATTAGCAGCATTCAGAATTTATAAACGTACCTAAATGCAAAGAAGCAAAAACAGCAAAACGAAAAATAAAATATATTGAAATCATAAAGTTTACAAAAATAAAGTCTTTCATTTGAAAATGGTCTTTGGAATGGCTCGAATGGTATCTGATTTCTTATGAATGCTTAATGCTTTCGAGTAAAAATCACATCGTTTGAGTATATCTTAATCCACAAATTCTGCACATTGAGATTAACTCTCTCGTACAGAGTAACTAGGCTCCCCAAAGCGAAGATTTCTGTAAGTTGCAATAAGAAATTTTCGTAAAGCTTAATAATGAGAAAATAAAATCGGAAGTTTTATCTTTATTCTTTAAAGTAAAGGGTAACATTTATCTCGTTGATGTTAATATATGGATTTTAGCTTTAATGTCTTACCAGTCTTTACGTTGTGAGCTGTAAAAAAATCGACATACGATACTTTCGCCGTAATGTGTCGCCTTACGATAAGCCAACGTTGTGAACTTAGTTAAGAAATCCTAATCCAAATGGCATGCTCACCCTTGGCGCTGACAAATATGTTAATTTATTTGTAGTATATATATATATTTTGCATAAAAATCAAAAAAGAAAAAAAATTTAAAAAAATAACAACTATAAAAACAACCAAATATCGCAAAAAAAAGCACCCCAGTTTACAATCAACTACCCACTGTGTCGTATTATCAAAATGAGGTGAGCTTTGTATGAATGCTTATTAGCATAAGGTCGTGATAAGCATTGACATTAATTGTGGCAACCACAGCGAGACCAAAACCCTACTAAATGCATTGCTATGCGACATTTACGGCAAGCAGGAACATCAAGCGAGACGTCTGCGACGCTGCCATCGCAAGAGAAAACAGGACAAGGTGCATAGATCATCTAATAAAGGACCTTTAGCCATAATGGCCAGCAGTTTGGCTGGAAATCAGAGTACACTGGAATTACTCGACATACGCCAACTGATCGATGTTTGTGCCATGCTCAAAGTGGAAATATTAATGATGGGCTATTTGTTGGAGCGAGTGTTGATTTCAAAAGATCGCCTCAAGCGGCATCAGGAAGTGCTCTGTGAATTTGTCACTGCCATACTTGTTGTGGAATCGCGTAAGTATATTTCCCTCAACTATTGTCAGGCAGTGTAGACAGCTGTTAGTTGTAATTGGGGCTATTGTGAATGGGTTGCAATGCGCATGTTTGACAGATGGCTGATGTTGGTGGCCTCCGGGTAAGACTCTAAAGCAAACCCAAATTCAGTCAAGTGCGGAACTCTCAGCTGTGTGCGTCGTTCAAGTTCGGAAAAACCTGAAAAACAGCAAAGCTGAAGGAAATTCACTACACGCAACGCAAAGCATGTATGTGTGTTTGTTTTGCATATATATAAGTATACATATATATATATATATATAAATATACATATATATATATATAAATATACATATATATATATATATATTTATAAATGTATTTGTGTTGTGTTGGTTAAGTTCATTGAATGAATGTTGATTTCGTTTCTCTCTGTATATATGCATGTGTATGTGTCATGGTGGACAGGTAAACTTGCACATGTATGTTTCAGTGGGCTGTGTATGTGTGTGTGGGTGTGTTGCTGTTTGGGGGTTGATGACGACACAATGCCTGGTGGCGAGTGAACATGAAAACAACTCTTTGACAGTCGCTTTGAGACTGTCTGACGTACAACACACTCACACATATGCAAGCGTTTCTATTTGTGTGTGTCGTAGTTTAATGGCACGTGTAGATGTCGATGTTGCTGTTGCTGCTGCCGCTGCTGCTGCTTGGCCTCCGCAAGGATATTTTGCCACATTTATCTATGGTTTTATATCTCTGTGCGCGCTCTGGCTCAGTCGCTTCGTCATTGTGTGGGCTCGTTTTGTGCCGCTACTGAACATTACCCTTGATATTCCTGCATAATACAATCATCGACCGACGTCGACGTTTGCGTCAACAACAGCAGCAGTAGCACCAGTCAGCAGCAACGGAAATAAACACGCACACGTGCAAAAAAGGAGTTTCTTTATTTATCTTGTATACTCAATTTATCCAAAGTGTTAATAGTGAAGAGGCAAGCATGCATGCCATCTCTATAGTTGTATGTGTATGTGCGTGTTCGCTCTTAATTGAATAACGCAATATTATCGATCGGCCGAAAAAATGCAATTAAAAACTGGCTAAGTGTTTGCAGTTGGTTGCATTTAAATGCAGCGCCTAAAAGTAGGCTGCACAAAATTCCACTTAAATCGAGCTGACTACCGTTTTTGCGGTCGAGGGCGCGCACCATTTTAGCGGCCCATTGTCATCAAGCTCTATTGAAAATACAAATGGCTGACTATTAATGCTATTTTTTGTTGTCGTCCCACACATACACACAAACAATCATGCAGACTTGGTCACACATATGAGCACGTGGGAGTGTGTGTATTTGGTTTGATTCGATTTCTTATGATTCACACACACACACACAGGCATTTGAACACCCACGTGTGTGCGTGGGCACTGAAAATTGTTGATTAAAAAGTCAAGTCAAAATTTAAGTGCTGGTTGAGTTAAATATATTTTACTGACCCATTGCGTAACTGTAACTAAAAAGACAGAGTGAAGACAAAAGATTTATAATGAGAATTTTATTATACAGCTGAATTAATATTCTAGAGGAAAAAAAGGTTAAATTACTGAGAACAATGAAACATTAAACAAATTTTTTAAGACCTTTATTAATTTAAAACTCCTTGTCTTCCGATTAAACTCAAATTAAACATGGCAAATCATTCAATTTACTTTTTTACTTGATTTAAGCCTTTAAGACTGTGTATGCCAAAGTCAATTTCAAACGGTTTTAAGCTTCGTTTACATTTGCTAAAAGGCTACGGTGTCTTACAGCACCCACAAAATAAAGCTTAATAAGCCTTTGAATTAGAATTTCTATTTTGGATCACGTTAGAAAGCGTTTTAAATCCATGAGTAAACGTTATTTGACTAGTAATTTTCTCGTTGCTATTGCTTGTATATTTTGGCATGACCAGCACCAAAAACTGGGTCAAGACGCCAGTTAGCACAGCAACTGAATCGATGAACGACAGAGCAAAAGTCACACAATGGCACGGCAACTACGACGTCGACATCGGCATCGACGGCAACTGCGACGCCATCTTCTTACCTAATCCAAATCCATGGGCCAGCAACTATATAACTGGCGCAGCTTTAGTCGTTGTCAAGGTTTCCAGCTACCTCTTTGTGTCAAGAATGTTATTTTTTACTTTCCTTTTTTTTTTGTTATGCTTTACTCTCACTTGTTTGTTAGGCACACACGAAAAACAATAAGAAACAAAAAAGAATTTCAGTGACATTCACCATGCCTGTTGTTTGTTACCATCTAAATGTCAGTGTGTGTGTATGTGTGTGTGAATAGCAAACGTGTTACATAACATTAATATATCAGCATGCCAAATACTTATGTACACATGTATCTTTCTAGTAGTAAACTTTTTGTATATATGTAAATTTACTTGTATATATATATTTCGTGTAAACAATACTAATGATAGGCCACAACAATAACAACAAATACATACAGCTGATACGAACAAGGCAAAAATGTAAATTCTAACAAATAGAATATACAACAACAAAAAAACAACAAGTACATCTACAAACAGCTTCAACTACCAACAGCAACAACAACAACTCGATTTTTAATGAGGCGCCGCTGAAAGCAGTCGCAGAAATCGTAGCATACCAAGCAGCGCACGTTTACTTAACATGGGTAAATATGCCAACAGTATAAAGAGAAAGAGTAAAGAAAATAAAAACGAAAGCGGATAACGAAACCAAAACAACAATACTTAGTCAGCAATGACATCTACTACAATACTTTGTTCTATACATAATTGTTAATTAATGTACTCCCTTTCCCCTTAGTGCGCCCCGAAGCCACCAACAAAGCAATTGTTAAGCATTTGCCTTTGTTGTGTGTGCGTCTATGTGTGTTCAGCATTGAGATTTTAAAACATTGTACATTTATTGCCTATTCTTTTTCCTCTTTTTTTCTCTATTTCTTTATCTCTTTGTCTCTCTCTCTCTCTCTCTAAATACTGCAACAACATAAATATATATATTTAACAATTACCAACAAAAAAGGTAAATTTTACAAATGAAATTTATACATAAATGCAAAAAAGAAAATAAAAACAACCCACATTTAAAATTTTCAAATGGCGCTCATCAAAAAACAAACTTACATATGCATAGCTACACCACCGCCCCACCGCATTAGTCATGCAGAACGCGCACAGTTCTAATTTGGAGCCGCCGCTTGTAATTAACATTTGCATTTTTCACATGAATATGCCAAACACAATGAATCGCTTGTACTCCCAACCCCATCTCGCATTGGATTCTGCCTGGCTTGGGCATTTACATTTATTTACATTATAAATTCCGTTACTATTAAGAGCGTTAAGAGCTGAGCGTTGACCCTTTAAACATTTTTTTCGTTAGCTATTTCGGGCCCAGCAAGTAAAACGTTTAATTAGAATTTGCCTCACTGTTCTCAGTTACCATTTTGGTTCTGTTTTTAGAATATTTCTCATGACATCGCTTGTCATTAGGAGATTTCACACTTCTCGCTCCTTACTCACACACACATACACTTACCAATACGTTAACGCATGCTTACACACGCAACTGTTGCATGCCGCAGTTTTGTTCTTGTTGTTAATAATCGTTGCTTGTTTTTTCTCGTACTCATTATTGACGCTATGTCGATTCCTCTAAGAGTCTGTTATATACATATATATATATATATATATATATATTCAGTTTCATTTTTTATTTTCTTTTTCTTTTCTGCGATGTTTAACTTTTGACACCTCCAGCGTCTGGCCATAAAATTTTAATTACACTTAAATCAGTGACAAACTGCGTCACAATTTTATCTCCTTCCTCGAGCGTACTTTGACACCCACGGGCTTACATTTTTCTTTAGTGACAGCAACAGTAGCTGTGAGACTTAAATTATCATAAAACTTTGCTCTTACAAGCCAAGGTGATGGCTGCAAAATTTAATGCAGTTAAATAGTTTGCACAGTTTAAGCACTAAAATTTGTTAAATTTGTCTGTTTGTACATTAGTTATTAGTGGATTTAAAACCAGTGGTTTTCTTTTGTTATTTCATTGTATTTAGATTTCTCATATTTCCTATGCAAGCATACAAGCAATAGCCAACAATATGCCGGAAATAAAATAAGAGAATGTTACTCGTTTAAAGATGAGCGAGCACGCATCATATTTTGAAATCTAATCAAAATAAAATCTATAAAAGCCATCAACCTGCCAAAAGCAGCGTGTCTGTGGAGAGCCCTTATCACAGAGTATGCTCAACATTCATCTGGCTCCATTGGTCGTATTTCTCGCTTTTATCTGCATGCTTCGTGTAGCGCACAAACAAACAGCAACAACAGCCAAAACATAACGCAGATGATTTTTATTTTATTTTTCCCGTATTTTATATTCACAACGCGCAAACATACTTGATTGTGTAAATTTGAAATGCCGAGGGTCAGAGCAGAAAAGAATTGCGTAAACTTTAATAATAAAAGCTTAAGTTTTATTTTATGCAGCTTATTGATATTGACAGGCCACAACTAAAAACAAATTGATTGGCTTCGGAACGTTATCCGCAAAACATCTGATCAAATTGTTTCTTGCGTATGATTAATGCTATACAAACAAGTTGTGTTTTAAAGAGCGGGAATTTAATGCCGAGGAAAGTTAATTCACAGCGATTTAAAAATAGTAGCAAAAAACCGCAACAACTAAAAAGCCAACGTACGTTGGGGTGCCATTCAAAAATAAAGTTCCTGGAAACAGACACTCAAAAGGCTTGAAAACAATAGATGCCAGTCGAGTACATATAACATACAACAAACAACACAACATGCACACATATATGTGAACATAAGAGTACGTGCATATGCAAGTGTGAGTGTGTTTTTGTATGTGTGTGAGAAGAACCAGCTTAATCGGCGTTAAAAGTTGTTGTCTGTGGTGCGTGATAGCGATGCGAATATTCCAGTGAAAACGAGGTTCAATGGGTTAATAACCCAAAAAGCATCACCATTTATTATGTAACTGTTTCGCTTATCCTTCTCTTTCGCTGTCTGTCTTTCTATCTAACTGGTTAGAGAGCCGATTGTGGCAGCTTTAATTGAAGTCAATTGCATTGAACGTGCTGGTGCATTGGACACAATTCAGATTCATCCACAGTTTGTCGTAGGAAAACGGATAAGGGAAGTACATAGTTAAGTAGCGTTTCTGCAGACAGAGGGACGCTGCTGCTGTGACATTCCCAAAGGACAAGTACTTGTGTGTGCTGCTGCTGTTAGCCCAACTGGCTCGTAAGGACACTGCTTTGGCTGCTGCCTTCGGGGCTTGCTGTTTGCGGATTCTGTTTATTTTTATTTTATCTCTAAGTACATAAGCCAAATGTGCGCTTGGCTCATTAAACCAAATGTCGCGTATTGCGTTTTTTTCACTTGGCTAACCAAACATAACCGCACACACACACACACACACAAACACTTACACGTACCCAGCCAAAAATAAGCACACGTGATGCGGCTTAAAGTTCAGTTCTGGTCAAGGCCTAGTCAAGCTCTCAACCAAACTACCCAGGCACATCCTTGACATGTACACAAACACACACACACATACACATGGTTGTGTGCATTTAAAATAATTACGCGCAAACAAAACAAAACAACAAAAGGGCGTCCTAACTATTTTCGTGTCTATGCGTGCCATTGTTATAAAAATCAGTTAGAATGCATTCAAGTTTTATATACATATATATCCTCCCTTTAGGGCTAAGTGACGAGGAAGCGAGTCGCGCCCATCGCTGGTCATAAAAATGTTTTATGAGCTTTGCTTAATTTGTGCGCCGCAACGTTGGAGGCCCATTACATAAGTGTTGCTGCAATTAGTAATTTATTAGCATTTGCTCAGTTGTTTGCTTGCCATCAAAGCTTGGCATAGAGTCTTGAGTTTTTTCCACTTATGATGAACATTCCCGGTTCTTTAATGCACAGACAGCATTATATGTATGTATTGAAAATATTTTTTTTTTTTTGTATTTTTGCAAACACATACAGACGGAAATGGCGAACATTTCATTGGGGCTTATGTAACACACACAGTGAACATAAATGTATAGTTATACATAGGAATCTGCACGTTGCTCAACATTTAAAATCTTGCCACAAGCATTGGCAAAGGACTTTACAAATGAGAGCAAGTTGACGGCTTTTCTTCGTTTAGGTCGGAATTAGCTAACTTTACCGCAGACATACTTTATAATTTTTCAATTTACATTATTGTTTTCGCTTGGGCTGTGCATTTGATTAATTATCTTGAGACCAATAAAAAGCTGACTATATCGGAAACTCTGTGTAATTAAACGAATACAAATTAGATGGACATTTAAGAACGTTTAAGACATTAAATATAAAAAAGAAGGAATTTGAATAACAGTTTTAAATAATATCAACACGTTACTTTATTGTACTGCGCGAAAGCTTAAGGACATTTATTTCCTTCATCATTTGTTCTTATATAACTGCACATACAATAAGACAGAACATTTCCAAGAGATTTTCACAAGTTGCACAACCTTAAGGATGTCACTCGGCGTGCTGGCCAAGGACTTCACGTTGCGAGCAATGCTCGTACTGAGCTTGAACTCAACAAACTTTTCACTTGAATCCTTCTTCCCGAATTGCAATTACCTTTTCAAAATTTTATTTGTCTGCTTGTTTGTAAACTTGCAAATCACAATTAGTGGAAACGGAAACTATCTGTAAATTATTCTATGTAGACAATTATTTAATTTATTAATGTCTGGTTTTCAAGAGTAAAACAAATTCCCATATTATTGTTGGTTGTCTACGGATATCATCCAATTTGTTGAATTGAAATTGGATTTGCAAATGCTCAGATTTTAATCTTTTGTTTTAGTAATGTTCATTAATCATTTTTAAGTCTTTTATGATGTATATATTTTAGTATTTCGAGTTGAGACTGAATATAATATATATTAAACTTAAATTTAAAATACCAAATACATGATTCATGTGTTTATTTAATCCTAAAAACCATATTTTTTATATACTACTTGACTTAACTTCGATGTTCGATATCTCCGGTGTTTCTCAACCGATTTCAGTAAAAAGTTGACAGATTTTTATTATTTTATCATCAAAAGCTATTTCCAAGTTTTTCAAATTGAAGATTTTATTATTATCGAATTCAGGAAGAGTTATCGGTAATATAAGACAAACTGTTTCTGTTTTTTAGACTCTGAGATCGACAGACCGACATGGCTATATCGACTCGCTTGATGATGCGGATTTGTAATATTTATATATAGTTTATGGGATCGGTTCAGACTTAATTTACGCCGCTCACAAGCTTAGAGTAACAAAATTTATTTTATCAACTTGACCTTTGACGCATGTTGCCTTGAGATCCACTATGTGTAAGTGTTTCTGAGTATTCATGCGTGTTTTTGCTAGGAAAACAACTAGCAACAGTGACTATAATAACAATGCGTAGGTTCATGCGCTTCAAGTAGCAGATAAGCGTAACTCATGTGAATTTCTTTTTCATATCAGAGCGTTTCAAGTGGCATGTGGACATGTGTTGTGTCCTGGAGCTAAGCAAAACCAATTGCATAAAGCAGCAACGTACACTCAGAAAAATCAAAATGATCTAAGTAAATTTTATGAGATTTAAATTAAATATTAAATAAAAAATGTCTGGAAATTATAACATCACATTTTGTACATTTTTAACATTTTAAACAACATTTTTGTGAGTGTACATTTATGGCTGCATATTCCCACACAATTCGCCCACTGACTGGCATTCACATATCGCATGCCAATCCAGCACACACTCACATACACACTCGCATACATAGTAAAATATATCATGGTCAATTTCACTCGTAAATGCCAGCCAAAGATAGCAGCAACAGCATCAAGTCACGCCTTACTCAAAGTAGAAAGTGGCTTATGATGTTTGACTTTCTCAATGTAGCATACATATTTGATCACAATGTATCACAAAGCAACTAAATTGCATTTGTAAAAGCATGCTTTTATATTTACTTTTGTTTGATTGTTCTGTGTCCTTTTTCAAAGTGCTGTCAAAAGCTTGCCTCAAAAGTCTTCGCTCATTGTTGACATTTCGTTCTCATTGCCTTTGGGCTTCAACTATTTTACTGATCAAGTGTCTAATATACTATATATTATATATATATATATATATATTCTTTTATATTTCTTTCTTCTTCTCTTTCGCGTGTGCTCTTTAAATATATATCGAAAAAAACAAATTGTTTTTATCTTTGCGTATATCTATTCATATTCTTGGGTAAAGTTTGCATACTGCACGGATTTTGTAAGTCAAGTCACACGAAAATATCCAAACGAAAACAATTATCTCATTAAAAAGACAAACTACATTTTATATTAATATGTTAGTTACTTTAATCAAGCTACATAATTTGTTTTATACTTGACCAATTTTCCAGACGATGCTCAGCCTAAAATGCGCTTTAGTCTCTCACCACCGCCATCGAAAGTCAGCCTAACCTCACCCACTAGCACAGCCACCAGCAACAACAACAATAGCACCACCTATTGCAAGGCCCTCAGCCGCAGTCGTAACAACAACAACATGCTGAGCTCGTCAACAGCCAGCACTGTTAACGGCACGGAGGATGCTGCCTCGGATTATAATCAATGGCTGCATGCCATGAAATTGGTGGCTCGTTTGCCCGGTGGTACGCCTCCAGAGTTCCGGCGCAAGGTAACTAAAAGCGCAAAAGTATTTTGTATCAAGCTAACCTATTTATTTCGAAAATTATTATATAAAAAGATTATAGTTTTTAATCAAGGAGCATTAAATCTTTGTTCTATTTGAATGAATAATATTTTAAGATGTCTCAAGTATTTATCGTGATATCAAACTTTTATAGTACAAAATAGGGTGTATAGAAACCCTTGACCTCAATCTAGCAACGTTTTTACTAAAATTTAATTTCTAATTTGTTTCACAGCTGTGGCTGTCGCTCGCGGATAAGTATCTGAAATCAAAGAATGTGGACTGGGCCGAGCAGCGCGAGAAATGCTTTTGCGAGGAATGGCGCGAGGATGATGAGGAACTGGGCATTCAGATTGTCAAGGTAAGGCTAAACCACCAACTTTTAAACTCGTAGGTTGAACCAACTGTTTTTCGATAGGATCTACATCGCACGGGCTCCAATTTGTGTACAGGCCCTGCTGGCTCCATCAACCAGGCGAAGCTCAAGCGCATCTTGCTCGGTTATGCACGCTACAACCCCGAAGTGGGCTACTGTCAGGTGACTAAACTGTTCTTTTGATTTTCAATAACTGACAACATCAAATTTGGTACTACTTCATCATCCTAGGGCTTCAACATGCTGGGCGCGTTGATACTGCAGGTAATGGACAAGGAAGAGGAGGAGTCCATGAAGGTCATGATATATTTGGTAGAGGGCGTTCTGCCAACAGGCTATTTCTATGGCTCTATGGGCGGCCTTCAGGCGGACATGAGCGTGTTTCGAGAGCTTATGCAAACAAAGCTTCCTCGTTTGGCCAAGCATCTGCAGCGACTGCAAGGACCTGTGGAAAGCGCCTATGAACCACCGCTAACTAACGTATTCACCATGCAGTGGTTCCTCACCATGTTCTGCACCTGCCTGCCCATGTCCTGTGTTCTACGCGTTTGGGATCTGGTCCTCATAGAAGGCAGCGACGTGCTTTTACGCACGGCTCTCGTTCTCTGGAGTCTGCTAGAAGAGTGAGTAATGGGCAGACACATTTGGGGTGTGGCCATTTTATCATTGTGGGCGATTTTTTTCAGCTCGCCTGCATTAAAAAATTGGTGTCAAGGTTTTTGGTTGGTGCAAGGTTGCTAGCATCTGCCAAAAGTTTATTTCATATGCCAAATGCATTTTTTGTGTTTGTCGGAATAAAGTTTTGAGGTTCATGCTTCAGCTTAAATGTCACCTCAAGTCGTAAGCAGATAATTATTTATCTTAATTTGTTAAAATTTAACAATATCTTACCAATAAATCAGTTAAATCAGTCTTTTTAAGGCTTAGTTACTCAACAACTCGAACTACTAAAGCCTGCCAAGTTAAAAATATCTTTGATGCAAACTTAGCAGAACATATATTAACAATTACATAAACATGGTCATAAATGCTTCCTTTCACTATCCTTGCGAAAAAGTAGGAACAACAATTGAAAAGAAACAAGTAAGAAGGCTCTAGTCGAGAAATCCCGACTAGACTATACCCTTAACCCTATAATTTACGCACACAGTCAGTGCTTGCAAGTATGTGTGAGTGTGTGCATGTATACGCGTATAGTGCATACTTTCTTAATTTCAATACTCCATATCTCCAGTGTTTCTCAACCGATTTCAATACAATTTTCACAGATTGTCATTATTTAGTCTAATCTTTCAAACTGCATAAAAACATTTTCCAAATTGAAGATTTTGTTGTTATCGATTACATGTGTATATCGGAAACGGGAAGAGTTATCGAAAATTTAAAACAAACTTGTACTGCCTAGGGATTAGACGAGCTTATGTACCAAATCTGGAGTCTCTAGCTCTTATAGTCTCTGAGATCGACGCGTTCATACATACGGACGGACGGACGGACAGACGGCTATATCGACTCGGCTGTTGATGCTGATCAAGAATATATATACTTTATGGGGTCGGAGATGCTTCCTTCTGTCTGTTACATACTTTTGCACAAAACCATTATACCCTTTTTACCCATTTTCAATGGGTTAAGGGTATTAAAATACTTAAACTCATGAGAATACCTGAGCTCAGATGAAGTTTAAGGTTGCGGTTAGCAAAAACAATTTATTAAAGATATTAGCTTAAGACGTGGTTTTAACTTGTTTCCAATTCAAAATTCTAAAAACTCTTTCCTTTGTACTAATCAAAAAATTATGACATTCAAAATGATCTGTGAAAAAATCTACATTAAATTCGTATATATAATAAATTTATTCCAATTCCAAATTCCAAAAATTTGGATTTCCGATTTTACAGACGCGTCTTAAATGCTCGCACTGCTGATGACTTCTATGGCAAAATGGGATCCTTCTCCAATGAGCTGCTTAATGGGCATTTGATTGATTCCAACGGCCTGATCGAGAAGGTGGTGCAACTTGGGCCAATAGCCGATATCAAGCAGTTAAGGGATAAGCATCTGTACAACATTGCGCCACTAGGAAATAAACAGGGATTGCAGTTAGTATTAAAAACAAAATATTTATAAAAGCATCAGCTTAATGTATTTTCTTTGCAGTCTGTATTATGATGATGAGGACACGCACTCCGACGAAGAGTCGCGTTTGGCGGTAGCAACTGTATTTGGCTTGAATTGGGGCAGACGTGGCTCGGTGGGAATTGGTATATCTGCAGCGGGAAAACCTCAAACCGAACAAAAGGATCGATTGGCATTGGACATCTCCTTGCTTAAAAAGCAGTATGATCGACTAAGGGAACGTCAAAAGCAGGCCCATGTCATATTGACCACCGCCTGCTCAACAGCGACATCCACTCGTCAAGGGCCGTCTAGTAACGTTCCAGTCAACCAGTTGCTCCTGGGCCGGCCAGCCATAGTGACCAACAAGGGCAAGCGAGTAACTGCACCTGTAGGAGCAATTCCACCGGCACGGAAACCATCGTTGCCAGCCGTGCTTCATAGCAAACCCGTCGCGGAGAGGCAGCTGCGACGTGGGGAGACATTGCTTTGGCGGGACACGGATGCCACTCGGAATCGACGCGATAGCCTTACGTGGAAGGAGATAAGGGCAGATCGCGCGACCTTGTTGCGGGAAGGATCTGAGATGAAGGAGCATAAGACGCAGAAATTGCGTTCACGTTTAGGCAAGAGCGATAGCTCTTCGTACAGTGAGGAGAGCGACGGTGATCAGGAAGTGGGTGGCAAAGATAGCTCCAGCACTGACACGAGTCTATGTGATGACGATGATCCCAAGTCGATTGAGCAAAGTCCCAAACGAAAGGCTAAGCTAGCCCGTAAACTGAAAGATAAACCGAAACTAGCTGCAAAACAAGGTCCGAGTCTAGAGCGACGGCGACCCAAGTCTTGGGCGCCAAGTACTCATGAGATACCTTTTATGCTGATGGGAGCGGACAGCGCTGATGAGAAGGAGACGGGTTCCAAGGCAGGGGAGGAGGAGGAGGAGGAGGGAGAGATTAGTGCCACCGAAAGCGGTCGCTTTGGTTACAGCCGTGAATTAACATGGTCACCAGCCACTGTTGAACTGGGAACCACCAAGGTTGGTCCACTACACGTAGACACAACCACTCTGTCAATTACTAGCGTTGCACAACTTTCTCCCCTACCGGATATTGCCAGTTACCTAAGTACAACAACTATTAGTCCATTGCCAACGCCTAAACCAGTTTATGTTATGTCAGAAATTCACTCGATTGAACCTTTAATTGGTACCAATTCTATTCAGATTTTAGATGGGAAAGATGAAGGCACCCTAAATCGATATGATGTAAGTGACAATGGAGTTACCAATCAGTATTTTGAGCGCGTCAATAGTGTGGAGCGTCCGAACAGACTTGAACTCGCATACTCTATTAGCCTGAATAATTCGATAGTGACTTCCGCAAAAGAGGAGCACCGTGCGATTGTAGAAGATCAAAGTGATGGCAATGTGCCAAAGGCCATGCCCTTCGAGCTTCCAGACAAATTCGATCTAGCTCTGATTCGCGAAACGGCACAAATACGCGATGACAACATTCCTGGCGAAAACAAAGACGACTACAAGGAGTTGCTGAGCATGACGATAGAGCCGCGAATTACTGCATTACCCTTAAACATAAGCTGTGCCGCCCGCAAGCGTCGAGATCCCCGACGCAAAACCCTATCGAGATCCTGGACCATTGAACTGGAAGAACAATTTCAGGCGCTTGAGCCACAGATCACACAGTACATTCCGACCACTGCGGCGCTGGAGGAGCGCTTTCATACGCTGGAAAAGAAACGCAGTGCAGAGAAACAGCGATTGGAAGAGGATTCCGAGCCAAATTCCGACTGCTTTGAGAAACCCGATCGTATACCCTCGACGGCTGCTCTTGAATTGCGCTTTGATGCCTTAACTAAGCAAAGTAGTTCCAGTGAACCGAACTCTAAAGTGCCCTTAGAGTTAGGAGATCAGGGGATCAGTGCCAGCAGTTCTAACGAGGAAAAAGACGGTGAGAAAAGGAGTGAGTTAAGAGATACAGAGAGATCACAATCGGATACAAAACAAATTGCAATTAAAAACGACCAATCCGATAAAAGTGAAACTGAAAGTCAAGAAGAAATGGAGAAACCACTCCTTAAAAAACTGCCTTCAACAGCCGAGCTAGAAGATCGGTTTAATGCTTTAGAACGCAAGATGGGCATACAAAAAAGCAGCCCCGCAAAAGCTAAAAAGGAGCCACCTGATGGTGAGGCGGAAAACGAGAATCAAAGGCCAACAAGATATGCATCTCAAACTCCCCAGATGATAGAGGATGAAAGCCATAAAACAACAGAAAAAGCTGTTGATAAGGTTAAAGTAGCGGCAAATGCAAATGAAGAACAAAGTTTGCATGAAAAAAGCCAAGAAGATAAAGTAAAAGAAACTAAACCTGTCGAGGAGAAAGTTGTAATCGCAAAGAAGGAATCCAAAATAATACCCAACACCGAGAAAGCCCAACCTATAAAAAGCAATTCATCGTCACACGTAGTGGAAAAGAAGGAAGCAGAAAAGAAGAAGGAAGTTGAGGAAGTCAAACGTAAGCCACTACCATCCACAGAGGAGCTTGAAAAACGTTTCAACGCCTTGGAGAAACAGCTAAGTATCACGAATTTAGAGTCAAACGATGAAGCTCAAAAATTCAGAAAAGAATCTGAAGGTGAAAAAGTATCCAGTACTACGAATAAATTTGAAAAAGAAGAAAAATCCTTAAAATCTAGTATCTCATTTGACGAAGAAGAAAAAACAAAGAGCGCTTCTTTAGCTGTCGAAAAATCAACTAGTCAAGAATGTGAAGTTTCAGCAGCAACAACTGAGAAGCGTCAAGCTTTTGAGGACAAATGCAAAACAGCAACTGATTCCTTAGGAACTCAAGAACCGCCTATATCAACTGAAAGTAACACAAAAATCAATGCCAAAACAAAACTAGAAATAGAATCCGAAATAGAAATAGCCGAGCAACCGGAGCTAAGCCAAAGACGAGCTTCCGAGCCACCTTCTACGGATGACTTAGAGAAAAGATATGAAAGGCTAAAGCGTCGCATGAGTAGCAAAAATAATATTGCTAATGAAACTGTGAACGAGGCACTGGAACGCATTGAGCAAGAAGTGATTGCAGAAATGGGAGACACTGGCGATGAGGAACGAAAGGCCACTAAAAAAGAGCCACCCACAACTGAGGATTTGGAGAGTCGCTTTGAAGCTTTGCATGGCAAGGATACGAAAGATACCAAAGTAAGTGCAAAGCCAAAGATTAAGTCGCCTCCTTATAGCGGAGATGTGGCTATTGAGGCTCAAATACCCGATCCCCCACCGCCACCACCAGAAGAGCACAGAGTAATCATCGATCCTGGACAGCATCAGCAACGTGCACTAATTGAAGAGTTGCAAAGCAAAATGCAGGGCCAATCGCCTGGCGAGGAGAATCTCAGGCCCAGCGATATAAACCCTCAAAGGAAAAGGCAACAACAGCAGCGACACCTGCAACAGCGACCCACACCAATGGGAGATGAGACCTCGGAAGCACCTGCAAGCACCGCTTACTACAGATCGGGAAATTACGAACCCAGGCAAGAGCAGCGTACGGTTCGTCGTTTCTCCGATTTGCCATCAAGAGCCGATCTGGAAAATCGATTACAGTTCTTGGAAAAGAAATTGTACAAGAGATTCTACAAGCAGAGATGTGCAAGTGATTCCGAAGTTGCATCAAGGACCGTTAGTTATGATGACAAGCCGAGCACCTCACAACAGGCGGAGGTCCTGTTGGAACAGCGCGTCCAAGCCCTGGAAAAGCAGCTGAGTGAAAACAGTCTCAAGCTTCTGGATGCTATTCGTCAAAAGGAAAAAGAAATAAATACCCCTCTTATTAGAGAAGACAGTTGTTCGCCAAGGCGTCTGAGCTCTGACACGGAAACGGGCAAGGAGTTGGTACGCTACACGCAAAACTTTAGTGAGCTGGAGGAGTCTGATAAGCCCATCAACATTAGCATCAATATCAAAATGCTACTAAACAAAGAAAGCGAGCACAAAAAACCATCAGCAGAGCCCACCACGGACGATTTAAGGCGTCGATTGGAGCAGCTGGAGCAGCAGTTAGTTGAAGAGCGTACCCGAAATGGAACAATCATCCCAGATTGTGAGTTATCCACCGATGATGAGCGACTGCTTCCCCGCAAACAAACTGAAGATAATGATGCATGCAAAAAGCAGGATAAGGATACCCACAATCAAAGCGTTAAGTGTGATGAATTCGAAAAGTTGGAGGATACTCCGCCACAAGCAGTTGATATTCATGAGCCTGAACAGGTTAAGGAAACCAAAACTTTGCAAAACCAAGAAAAAGCACAAAGCCGAAACAAAGAGGCCGAAGTGGAAAATGCAACTGAGGACGAACAGCTAGTTGTTGCTGAAACCGCCAAGCATGAAGTTACTTTGGAACAGGTGGATCATTCCGCAACTCCCAGCGAAGAAGGCAAGATTGAAAAGGTTGATTGTTCCTCTACCAAACAAGAAGTTAAAGTAAATAAGGTAGATTCTCCCTTAATTTCAAAACAAGAAGTCACAGTTGAGAACAAATCGAAACAGACAACTACTCTTGCTGCTGACCAGAATAAATCTTCCACAGCTGCATCTCATGTTGAACACAAAATAGAAAATGTTGAAAAGCCGGTAATTGTCAAGGATAATTCAACCGTTGAACTAAAAAACGAATCAGATGCGAATCAGGTCATTAACGCTTGTGACATAGGCTCCGTGGATTCAAATAATAAAACTGTGGTACTCTTAATGGACAATGAGCCGAAAGCATTGAAAGTTCGGCGTTTGACAAGAGCCAATACTGAGGAACTTGAAGGTCTATTCCAGGCACTTGAAAAGCAGCTTAACGATCGCAATCTAGTCAAATCCAAAGATGGAAAATTGGTTCGTGCGGAGACCAAACCATCTACAGAGGAAATGGAGCAGGCTCAAGCAATATCTGATCTTAGCAAAGAAATTGAGGACTTTACTAGTGGCAAAACAGAACCGGAACCCGAACCAGAACAAAAGGTCGAAAAGTCAGTTGAAGACGAGCCCAACTACGACTGGGGACCAAATCCAGTAAAACATCACCTCAAACGGAAAACTGTCTATCTGCCCTCCACTAAGGAGCTAGAGGCACGATTTCGTTCATTAGAACGTCAAATCAAACTTCTCGAAGACGTTGAGAAGATCGATGTGGAGTACAGATTATGTGAAATCGAACGCAAGATCAAGTTGCAGTATTCCTTATCGCATGAAAAGGACCTTAACAAGTATCTTGAGCTATGCGAGGGTAAGGGCTTAGATGACGACGTGCCTGTGCCTGAGGAAATCAATCCTGTAGTCGAACGTTCACGCAGCCCAGCTCGCAAGCAAGCATCGAAATCACCATATACTTCACCATCTCACAAGACTTCGACTAAGTCACCATACGTCTCGCCTTCACGTAAATGCAAGTCGCCTTACACATCACCAACGCGCGTGAAAACACCACACACATCGCCTTCGCGCACTGACGTCAAAAAAAGGAGCCCATACACATCACCAGCTCGACGTCAGCCGCATAAGGATGATCTATCCATTTCGGATGACTTGGAGTACAAATATCGCGTTCTTGATTTGGTGCGCTCCACGTCCAAAGACAATTTGTCCAAACGAAAGAATAATCCAAACAAAAAGCCGCCCATTCATCCACTTGAAATGCTGCTCGACTCAAGCCCCGACGACAGTGAAATACCCACTACAGGACAGCTAGAGCATCGTATACGTGTTCTTGATGAGAAATTGAAGTCGCCGTCACGCCACAAGTCACGTTCTCGTTCCCCCACCATCGATGATATCAAGCAAAAAAAAATGTTAGATGAACAGCGACCCAAGACTCCTGTGCACAGTCTGGAACGGATGGTATACTCGCCCACCAAACCTGAGCCACCCACTGCCGAAGAACTAGATCAACGCATACTTGCACTAGAAAAGGATCAACGTTTTGATTATAAGACCCAAAAAGACTACAAAGAATTTAATCAAAAGCTCAAGGATGTAGTTTCGCCCTCAGTCTCCTTCGAGGAGTTCAAAACGGCTAAGTCGCGAGAACAAAGCCCCCGACGCCCGGCCGCTACAACGCCCAAGTCAGCAATGCGACGTGATGACAACGATGAAATGCAGTATCGTCGTGAGGAGACAACGACTTCATATCGACCAACCAGCCCCAAGGTCATACGGTTTCGTGATGAGGACGAGGACTACTTTGAGGAGAAGTGGCGACCCAAGTCAAGCCAAGGTCATTCCAGCGAAAGAATGGTGGGCAAGATCTCTGAAGTTTTAAACTTAATCAAGGGGAATACTAAAATTCTACATCGTATTATTAAGAAGAATCTTGCAGATCGCAGCTACAGCAGCAGGACAGCAGCAGGATCAACAACAGAGGGCCTTGACGAGTTAGGATGTCGCCTGATGCGGGTGAGTGATAGATTTTGAAAATTTTAACAGCTGTTAATTATTATTTTTTCAATCCAAGGAAACATCACCCATTACACGCACGGGAACACACACGGGCGTACCACTGCGTACTGCGGATAACATAAACGAACGTCTTAGTTCAATAAAGAACAGTATCAAGTCCATTGACAGCTTGTGCGAGGAGAAGACCTATCAGAAGGAGAAATGCCAGCGCTATATTGACTCCCTGTTCTCGGACTCAACTCACTTTGCCAGCAAGAAGAGCTCAGCCGAAGATTTAACTCATAGTCGAAGCGAAAGTCGAGGACGTGGAGCACAACGTTGCAATGACTACACGCCGGCCATTCGCATTAGCTCTGAGCATCGTTCGTTGGGATCCGTGGAGTCCTTGCGCACAGGTAGCCCACTGCGTGGAGGGATAAGCCCACCTCAGCATCGATCTCACAGGGATATTAGCAGGGAGCTGTCGCCGAGTCGTCGTCGTCGGGAGGCCGAAGAGCTCGAGGAGCGCGAGAGTAGTAGGGTAAGACGTGATAATATGTTGCCAAATTATTTTGTCGATAATCGTAGTGAACTAAGTAGCGGCAGTAGTTTAACTAAGTTTCATAAAGTAGATAGACAACTAGAAGAAACCTGCGCCAAGTACGCCGATGATAGACGTTCGGCCTGCAAATCGCCATTGAGCTCACCATACGAGTCCCGAACAACAAGCACACGATACAACAGCAACAACACATCAACAACAGCAATCCCCACTCCAACAACAAGAGATAACTTTAATAGGCCCATATCGCCCTATCGTCAGCCCTATGACCCGAATAGATCTACACGCTCCAACACGCCCGTCTATCAGCCAGCCAAGCTGGAGATTCGGCATACCACTGTTACCTCTACATTCTACGATCGTTTTCTAACCGAGCGACAAATTGAGAAGCAAACGTTGTCACGTCCACCAAGTCGTTCCCCAGTTGTCTCACCATCGGCAACAACCAAAAGCTACAGCGATCTACATGCCACTCTCACGGCCCACAAGTATAATCGGGAGTCCACGCTAGACGTGGCTGTCACCACAAGCAGTTACTCCTCGCCTATGTCCCGAAGCTATGCGGGCAGTAGCAGCAATTACTCATATCTCACCACCCATACAACGGCTAGTGAAACACCTGCTTCCAGCTCTTCTTTTGCTCCTCAGCTTAGTGCTTCTCCCAGTGGCAGTGTCTCAGATCTGCGCTTACGCTATGAAACCAACCCCACCAGCACTTCAAGCACCACCAGCAGAATCACATCCATTCCATCATATTCAAGTGCTAATATCACTGCATCGGCATTTACGCCCTACAATTTCACCAGCTCATTTACCAGTCGCGTGACCGATTCCATAACCACCACCACCTCGGTTGTTTCTAATCTCAGTTCCAGTTCGCACACATATTCAACTGGCGTTTACAATCCCATGATGTCATTCACTTTGCGAGAACCTTCAATAGACAGCACTAGCAGTGGTTTGGGTCAGTATCAATACAAGAGCCGCTTCAGCACAAATTACAGCTTGGCTTCGGCTAAAACCGATACCGATAAGCCATAGATCCACATTCGCAATTATAGGGCTGTCCTTTCCTTAACCATTCATACATCACAAAATAACTACTTGATACTATACAAATTTTATCTTCGAAATTTAAACTTTAAAACCTTCAAGCAATATACATATGGGAAACACATATAAATTTAATGGCCAATGGTTTTCAGGCCGACTCTACAATATACTTAAAACCATACAATAAGGGGCACCTATATCTACTATATATATATAGTCTATGAAGAATTTAAATTTATTATTTACATACTTAAATACATATACGCCACAAAAATATTAAGAAAACTCTTGCACCAAAGCATTCTAGCTTCTTGCAATTACCTCATCTACATTGAAGGCACCAATCTATGTAACTGATCACAAAACGAAAAGATTTTTATACTCTACTTAAAAATAATAAGCTTATTACTATACGAAATACTTGAAAATACTATAGCTATGAATTTTTTTAGCATTGTATTAAATTCAATTCTTTAACAAACACTGCATAAACTCTGAATTATATTGTATTTCTTCTTAACAAATTAAAATTGAAATTTTAATAGCTATGAAACGAATAATGTTGACTAAAGTTATGTTTGTGAAGGGTTAGTTTGAAATGTTTGCTGACTGGCAAATTAGAGCCCTATTGAATATATACACACACATATTAACATACATATATACAAGATTATTAATTATTTATATACATACAGATATATTTACTATATAACAATTGCAGTTTGTGAATTTCAATAATGCAAATACGATTTCAAGATTGGCTAAACCATATGCTAATGGCTTCAAAAACTATTACAATACCAAGCAGAGAAACAAAAAATTGAGCAAAACACTAAGAAAAATTTTATGATGATGCAAAAAAAAGAAGTTGAGAGGCCAGTCAGTTGACAGCGGCAAAGAAAAATATTAATATGACATACTCGTGCATGGATATGTACTAATATTAACTGCAATTGTTAACAAGTCGTGCAACATACAAACATACTACATAAGTAGGCAAAAAAAATGTTAGGGGCTTCAATTTATGAACAACAAAAACAAAAAAATATGAAAAGATAGTTAATATTGATAATGTTGTTTTTCAGTTTTTGTAACTTGTTGTTGAAACTTTTTGTAATATTTATTTGTTAATGTTGGAAATTTGTCAAAAAATAAAATATATTGGATATAAAATATTTTTGTTACAAATCGAATAGAATGCTTTTGATTTGATTAGCAAAAAGCAAACAAATAAACAAAGTAATGCATTTAATGCATGTGTACGCATTGAAAAGCACCACTTACTGAGTTTCCATTGGGGTAGGGAAATCGAAAAAATGGCTCTCTCTGCCAAGCCGAAGATCAACAGCACCTCAACTGATAGTACCAAGCGGCGCATTATCAGCTCTAACGGACAGTGGCTGCTTGACAGTTGTGTGGATTGGACGTGCTAGGAGAGAGAGCAGCCAGAGTTTTGAATATACGTTTGAGTTGATTCCTAAATTATCTGTAAATAAAATGCAACGTCTTGTAACGAACCGCACCTGCAGCATAGTGCTGAGGTTCCACAATCGCTGCCTGGCTACCCAGCCTGTGGAGGATGTGCTCTTTCCCACCAAATCCGATTTTCCCAGTCGTCACATCGGTCCACGAAAAACAGATGTCGTTGCCATGCTGGATACCTTGGGCTTTAAAGTAAGCAACAATAGCTCAGTCCGTACATCGGTACATCATCAATTCTTCTTCTTGCACAGTCCTTGGCGGAGCTGACCGAGAAAGCTGTGCCCCAAAGCATACAATTAAAGCGGGATTTAAGTCTGGACAAGCCTCTGAGTAAGTAGTTTGAAATGTGTCCAAAAATAGAAAAAATACAACCACACTTGACAGGGCGCGAGACCCCCTGGTGTGTTTTTGCCATGACAAGCGATAAGCCCGGTTCAAAAGGTCCGTCGGCATCCGCTTATCAGCTGATACTTCGCTCTCTGCACGTTGTCATTCAACATAATATTTTTCCACTCGTTCAATAAAATGTTTGTATTGTGTATTACTTTAAACAATCTCGCTACTCCAAAAGATCTAAACAATTTTAACTGACTCCATAGTAAAGTGAATACAGCCAAGTCATATCAGATCGATCAGATTACTACAGAAAATTATTCAGCTAACAAGTAAACCTAAAATTTTTAATACATCAGAACGTATATACATAAGTGTTCATTAAAAATTATAGAATATAATATAAATATTAGGTATTAAAAGTTATTAAAAATTACAATTTTTAAACATCCCCAATGCTTCAAATACTTATTTTTATGTATATGAATATATTTTTTCGTCCCTACGCAAATTGTACCCTTCGAAAATTGGGTAAACATATTTTTAGATACTTAAGATACCAG
This sequence comes from Scaptomyza reducta, assembly GCA_035044485.1. NCBI lineage: Eukaryota > Metazoa > Arthropoda > Insecta > Diptera > Drosophilidae > Scaptomyza > Scaptomyza reducta. Next base: position 2,867,777 of record JAWNNV010001315.1, on the reverse strand, counting down.
GTTAAAAGGTATATGTGTTGATTGCTTATTTTTAAAACCGAAGATCACCTCTGTTCTTATAAAGAAAAGAAATTTGAACGAGCAAAATCAAATGATGTGTTGATTGCTCATTTTTGAAACCGAAGACCACCTTATGTTCTGTTTTTATTAAGGAAAGAAATTTGAACGAGCAAATTCAAATGAGCAATAACAAAAATTAGCAGTTCTTGTTATAAATAATAATAAATAATACTTTACATTACAGATGAGCACGAGCTGATAAAACGTATTCGTGATATTTCGTTGAAGAATCAGCTGTGGCGTTCGTATATTGGCATGGGTTACCACAACTGTCACGTGCCCCATACGATAATGCGCAACATTTTTGAGAATCCCGGATGGACGACGCAGTACACGCCTTATCAGCCAGAGATTGCTCAGGGTCGTCTCGAATCGCTGCTCAACTATCAGACTTTAGTCTCCGAATTGACCGGCTTGGATGTGGCGAATGCCTCATTATTGGACGAGGGCACCGCAGCAGCGGAGGCAATGTGCCTGGCAACAAGGCACAACAAGCGTACGAAGCTCTACCTATCGAACAAGGTGCATCCACAAACTGTGTCAGTGGTGAAGACTCGCGCCGATGCCCTGGATCTCGAGATTGTTGTGGGTCCCATCGAGCAGGCAGATCTGCCCAGTCGCGATCTAGCTGGCATTCTTTTGCAATATCCAGATACACACGGCGATGTCAAGGACTTTGAGGATATTGCTGCTTTGGCACGAAAAAATGGCGTAAGTTTAGCTAAAAATTGACTACTCTGATTTATAAAAGTTGCAACAGGCAGACGCTCCTAGGCAAGCCAATATAGATCTAGTCTAAATCAGTGACAATAATATTTTTAATATTTTTTACTTAACCCATTGAAAATGGCTAAGAGGGGTATAATGGTTTTGTGCCAAAGTATGTAACATGAAGACCATTTCCAACCCCATAACCCCATTCTTGATCAACAGCCGAGTCGATATAGCCATGTCCGTCTGTCCTTATGTATGAATTCATCGATCTTGTAGACTATAAGTGCTAGAGAGTGCAGATTTGAACATAAGCTCGCCTAATCCCTAGGCACTATAAATTTTTTTCGATTTTCGATAACTTTTTTCCTTTTCCGATATACACATGTGATCGATTACAATAAATTCCTGAATTTGGAAATCTTGGAAACAGCATTTAAGACATTAGACGAAATAATGACAATCTGTGAAATTTTTATTGAAATCGGTTGAGAAACACCAGAGCTATGGAGCATTGAAGTTAAGAAACACTGGAAGCACTGACTGTACGCGTAAAGTATAGGGTTCAGGTCTAGTCGGGATTTCTTGATTAGAGCCTTCTTACTTAATTTTTTTTTGTTGAATGGTTATAAACTAATTTTTTTAGACGCTTGTGGTGGTGGCAACAGATTTGCTTTCCCTCACTCTTTTACGTCCACCGGCTGAGTTTGGCGCTGACATTGCAATTGGCACATCCCAGCGTTTGGGTGTGCCATTAGGTTATGGTGGCCCACATGCTGGCTTCTTTGCATGCAAGCAGAAACTGGTGCGTTTGATGCCTGGTCGCATGATTGGCGTCACTCGTGATATGGATGGCAATGATGCTTACCGCTTGGCACTGCAGACTCGGGAGCAGCATATACGCAGAGATAGGGCAACAAGTAATATTTGTACGGCACAGGCTCTGTTGGCAAACATGTCGGCCATGTATGCCATTTACCACGGTCCAGAGGGATTGAAGGCAATTGCGAATCGTATTCATCACTTTGCATTGACGCTGCAGACGGGTCTCCTGGAAGCGGGTCACGAGGTGATCAATAGGAACTTCTTTGATACGTTGCACGTGCGCCTCTCCGCTGACCTTACGCTGGAGGATCTGAAGGAGCGCACCGCACACAAACGCATCAATTTACGTTACTTGACCGATGATACTGTTGGCGTGGCTCTGGATGAGACAGTCAGTGTAGCGGATCTCAATGATTTGTTGTGGTCCTTCAAGGCGCCCAAAACTGTTGAGGAGCTAATAGCACGCAAGGATGTGCTGAAGAACTCCATTGAGAACTCTAAGTTCCATCGCACATCGCCATTTCTCCAGCATCCTATTTTCAACAGCTATCACAGGTGAGCCCATTTAGAATAAAATATCAAACCGTTTTAAACCCACATAATGGCCTTAGTGAATCCCGCATGGTGCGCTACATGAAGAAACTTGAGAACAAGGATATTTCTCTGGTTCACTCAATGATTCCACTGGGCTCCTGCACCATGAAACTTAACTCAACGACCGAAATGATGCCTTGCTCGTTCCGCCACTTCACGGACATTCATCCCTTTGCTCCGGTAGATCAGGCACAGGGTTTCCATCAAATGTTCAATGAGCTGGAGAGGGATCTGTGTGAGATCACAGGCTACGATAAAATATCATTTCAGCCAAACTCTGGCGCCCAGGGCGAGTACGCTGGACTGCGTGCCATTCGAAGCTATCACGAGCATCGCAACGAAGGTCATCGCAACATCTGCCTTATTCCCATCTCTGCTCACGGCACGAATCCAGCCTCAGCTCAAATGGCTGGCATGAAGGTATGGACTTAATCATGTGCAACTAAAATACCTGAGGTAATTCATTTTCGCTTTTAAATTCAGGTGGAACCTATCCGCATCCTGTCCAATGGTTCCATTGACATGACACACTTGCGCGACAAGGCGGAGGAATTTTCGCGAGAGCTATCTTGCTTGATGATTACATATCCGTCGACGATGGGCGTTTTTGAAGAGACTGTTGCGGATATTTGCACCTTGGTGCACAAACATGGTGGCCAGGTGTATCTGGATGGTGCCAACATGAATGCCCAGGTGGGTCTGTGCCGACCTGGTGACTATGGCAGTGATGTCTCTCATTTGAATCTGCACAAGACATTCTGCATTCCGCACGGAGGTGGTGGTCCCGGAATGGGTCCCATCGGCGTCAAGGCGCATCTGGCTCCCTATTTGCCTGGCCATCCAGTCATTAGTCCGCTAACTAGTGAGGAACATAGCTTTGGTGTCGTCTCTGCCGCACCCTTTGGCAGCTCAGCGATTCTGCCAATATCCTGGTCCTATATTAAGCTCATGGGCAATCGTGGTTTGAAAAGAGCAACCCAGGTTGCCATACTTAATGCCAACTACATGTCCAAACGTCTGGAGGGGCACTACAAAACCCTCTTCAAAGCGGAGAACTCACAGTTGGTGGCCCATGAGTTCATACTGGACATTCGGGATCTGAAGAAGACGGCAAACATTGAGGCTGTGGATGTGGCCAAGCGTCTAATGGATTATGGATTCCATGCCCCAACCATGTCCTGGCCAGTAGCAGGAACACTGATGATAGAACCCACAGAATCCGAGGACAAAGAGGAACTGGATCGGTTCTGTGATGCAATGATTTCGATTCGTGAAGAGATTGCTGAAATTGAAGAGGGCCGCATAGACAAGGCCGTCAATCCTCTGAAAATGTCACCTCACACACAGGCCCAGGTCATTTCGGACAAGTGGAATCGCCCTTATACACGTGAGCAGGCTGCCTTCCCAGCGGTAAGTCTTAAATAATTTACAACAGTTTGATCTATCAATATATTTCCTCTTTTTCTTTAGTTGTTCGTTAAGCCAGATGCTAAAATTTGGCCAACCGTTGGCAGAATCGATGATGCTTATGGCGATAAACATTTAGTATGCACGTGTCCCCCCATTTTGCCGGATTTGTAAATGTTGAATGTTATGGAAATCTACCTGTGTAAAATGTGTACAAAAGAGCTTAAATAATATATTGCACTTCCTACAAAAAGTTAGCGATTAAAAAATTTATTTTTATTTCGTATTGCTTTCTTATAACTTAATATTAATATAATATATATATAATAATAAATATATATATATATATATAATATAATAATACATTTGAAAACGATCTAAATTAGGACGGCTTACAAATTATACTTTGAACAATTATTATTAATTGAATATTTCCGTAATAGCAACAACTATCAATTATTTTCCACTTTAATAATGTTTCTGCAGGCAAGTAATACATTTATTTATCAACTTAAAAGAATTTCCACACATTCACCACTAAGAACACAATTAAATATTGTGCGTAATGCCGGTATGTTAAAGTTCAATTACCGCGCCTAATAGTAACGCTTCTTCTTCAACAGCACATTCACAGCGAGCGGCTAATAATCGTTCACACCAAATATATCGACATGTTTTTAACTCCGCAACGCTTACAGCACTCTTAAATTTTTGTTGAGTATTCCAGATTGTGTTCTTTAAATTAAATGACTTTTACTTAAAAAATTAAAAAAACATTGTGTTTACAATATTAATTTTATTCCATTCTCGTTAACCGACTTAACTGAGGGTTTTTTATCAAAACTACCGGCAAAATCTCGTACTCACTGTTAATAACAGCTGAGCAAATGTTAAGTTGTCAAATGCCGACTCAAATAAACATATGTTGTTGGTGTGGTGACAGAAAAAAAGCGTGCGCAGCGGCAAACAAAAAAATTGTGTTGAAATAAATTGTTTGATCAATAATTCACATTTAGTTGACTTCAGCTTTCGCATCGTTAACACACAAAACGACATTTTCCACGATTTTCAAATAATTCATCAATTAAAATCATGAAAATCGAGGAAGTAAAGAGTACGGTGCGCACTCAACGCATTGCGGCCCACAGCCACGTGAAAGGACTCGGTTTGGATGAGACCGGTACTGCCATACAAAATGCCTCTGGATTAGTTGGTCAAAAGGCTGCACGTGAAGCTGCCGGCATTGTGGTGGATCTAATTAAATCGAAGAAAATGGCTGGACGGGCTCTACTACTGGCCGGGCCACCGGGTACGGGTAAAACAGCTATCGCCTTAGCCATTGCACAGGAGTTGGGTAACAAGGTGCCATTTTGTCCCATGGTTGGCTCTGAGGTGTTTAGCAATGAGATCAAGAAAACAGAGGTGCTTATGGAGAACTTTCGTCGCTCAATTGGATTGCGCATTCGCGAGACAAAGGAAGTTTACGAGGGTGAAGTAACCGAACTTACTCCAGTGGAGACGGAAAATCCAATGGGCGGTTATGGGAAGACCATAAGCAATGTGGTTATTGGCTTAAAGACCGCCAAGGGCACCAAGCAGCTGAAGCTGGATCCAAGCATATTCGATGCACTACAAAAGGAGAAGGTCGAGGTGGGCGATGTCATCTATATTGAGGCGAACAGTGGTGCCGTCAAACGTCAAGGACGCAGTGACACCTTTGCCACCGAGTTTGACCTGGAGACCGAGGAATATGTGCCTCTCCCTAAAGGTGATGTGCACAAAAAGAAGGAAGTCATCCAGGATGTGACCCTGCACGATCTGGATGTGGCCAATGCCCGTCCGCAGGGTGGTCAGGATGTCCTCTCCATGATGGGACAGCTCATGAAGCCCAAGAAAACAGAAATTACAGGTATGTTAAATTATGCGGGGTATTCGCAAAGATATTGATTGCTTTTCAATTCTGCCTTCAGACAAGCTGCGTATGGAGATTAACAAAGTCGTAAATAAATACATTGATCAGGGCATCGCTGAGCTTGTTCCAGGCGTGCTGTTCATCGACGAGATACACATGTTGGATCTGGAGACGTTTACATATTTGCACAAATCGCTGGAGTCGCCAATTGCACCGATTGTCATTTTTGCCACCAATCGCGGTCGCTGCGTCATTCGGTGAGCACAATTTTATCCTTTGCGTTTATATATTAATAACTATTGTTTTTATTGCAGTGGCACTACCGATATAATATCGCCACATGGCATTCCCTTGGATTTACTTGATCGTCTGCTGATTATTCGCACACTTTTGTATTCCACATCCGACATGGAGCAGATAATTAAGTTGCGTGCACAGACTGAAGGTCTTCAGCTTGAGGAGAATGCTTTCTCGCGTCTCAGCGAGATTGGTACCAGTTCCACCTTACGCTATGCTGTTCAGCTTTTGACTCCGGCTCATCAGATGTGCAAGGTGAATGGACGCAATCAGCTAAGCAAGGAAGATATTGATGATGTGCACTCCCTCTTTCTGGATGCCAAACGCTCATCGAAGCATCTGTCAGAGAAGAATAATAAGTTCATGTTGTAAATTCTTTATTATCATCCCATGTATTCACAAATTCATTTGCATTATTTTTGAATAAAGCTGCTTAAGATATCGATAAAAACAGACATCGTGTGTTAAATAAACTATCGATACAACATCATGTTAAATTTACTCTCTGAGAAAAAACTGTAAGTTAACATTCGCCTTAGAATCGAACAATACAGTGTTGGCAGATTGTAAAAAGAGCGTGTGTGAAATCCGAACAAAGCAGCTATATAAAATTATTTATATACGCACTTTAAATCTAGTTTATATTTTTCTCAGCCAAAATGCTAAGCAAACACATAAGTGTTTAATTTTTTGTTTGTATAAATTTAAATATTAAAGCAACTGTAAGTCGGGTGCAACCAATCATGCAAATTGCTTGTCACGCGCGCACCTCTCCTCTGTTAGTAAAGTACTCTTATAAGAAACATTTAACAGAGTTTCATTCAGTAACATTTGATATTTCGGTGCGTGCTCTGTGCTCCGCTTGCCGCTTTGATGTTGTGTGTTTTTAAATAATTTAACAAATTTCTGTTCGTGTACAATACAACACGCTCACGCAACACTTTCACATACACTCACTCACACAGACGCACGCACGTACACATGGTTAAATCATAATTATTAAGTGTCAAATTGTCGTTTAAAATATTTAAAATAAAAAAAAGTTACGGGCAACCAATACGCCGTCAACAAAGCCCAATTTACCGTTTAAAGTTATTTACTTGCATATTTACATACGTACATGCATCCGTGTGCATGTGCATATGTGTAAACGCCATATATTAAGTGTAAGGCCAACGCAATAACTATTGCTTATGATTATTTGTGTGCAAAGAAACCGGTGCATTGTGTTTTGTTGCCAGTCAAAGCCCTTTTGATGGCTGCTTATTAAGAAAATGGAAACATTTGGCGGCCTTTGGGTCAATGAGCAGCTGCAACAACAACTACAAAACGACGGCAGCTAGAAGATACCAAGTGTGAGTGAGTTCGCAACAACAGCAAGCATCAAGAAAAGCAGCAGCAACAACAACAACAAAAACAGACGGTAAGTGCGTATGTGCACGTGTGAGTGTGAATGCCTGTGGGTGCACTCTCTCCTATTTATGACTGTATGTATGAGTGAGAGTGGGGCCTCACCTCCCAAAAAAACAAATTAGCGGTAGCATTGGTCTCTGGCTGTCTACGAGCGCGTATCGGAGGTTTGTGTGCGTGGGTGCTCGTTATATATTTTTTGACATTAACTGTTATTACTATTTAAGTAGCACGCCAGCGAATTACATAATTTTTGTATATTTTTGTTGTGTTTGTGAAAACGAAAGTTGCGCTTGGCATTCAGCTACTGGTTTTTGTTGATTCTCTTGATATTTTTATTGTTGGCTGTTGCCTCGTCTTCATTCGTATTAAAATTCTACGCTAGTTTTGCCGCTTGCTTTGGGTTTGTTGTTGCTGGCGAGTGAGGCGCGCTGTTTGTTTTATTTATGAATGAGATTATTACAATTAATTGCAACCATACGCTTTGATTTATTTCGTGCGTAACAGTTAATAAGTTGTGCGAGCACCTTTGCTAATTAATCTTTTCCTCTTACTGTGTATCTCTTTATTTTTATACCCTGAACCCATTGAAAATAGGTAAAAAGGATATAATGGTTTTGTGCAAAAGTATGTAACAGGCAAATGGAAGCATCTCCGACCCCATTAAGTATATATATTTCCGATATACACATGATAACCAAAAAATATTGAATTTGGAAAACTTTAGGACGGAGTTTAAAACATTAGAGGAAAAAATTAAAATCTATTGTTTGAGAAACATCGGGCGGAGCATTGAAATTAAGAAAGTATGCACTATACGCGTACACACACACATACTTGCAGGATTTCTCGACTGGAGCCTTCTTACTTGTTTGCTCTCTCACACTTGCATACGCAAGCGCAACTGGCTTTGTGTCTGATTATTGCCTTAAATCAAATCATCCACCGCGAAAATACAATACATACAAATATGCATATGGCTATGTAAATATGTACATAATTTAAAATACGAGCTCACAGCTGCGATTTCGACTTCATTACATACATGTGTGTGCTCAAATATATACATATGTATGTATAGTCTTAAGGCGAACAATTTTTTGCTGATATATTTAAACACATTTTTATGTGCCGCCGGCAAACAACGACATATAAACGCCGACAGCACGAGTCGCCCACTCACCGCTGTTGCTCTCTCACTTTTGACTCTCTTGCTTTCTGTCGCTAGCGCTGATTCGTTTGTTGCCCAATTTCATGCCGTTGTCTTTTCTATATTTCTTTTTTCAAAACTTTTGACCAAAGCCAAGCATGTACACACGTTAGTATGTGAATTTGTACATAGCTACGTATATGTATATATGCATGTGTGTATGTACGCATGTTTAAACGGCTTGTACGTTGACGTTGTTGAACAACTGCTAAAATAACAAAGCGATGGCAGCTTTTCGCCGAATTTATTACTATTTGTCTGTATGTATTTTCGCCTGTCATTTTCAGCGGCAATACGAAAACGAACTTATGCTGCTTAACAGTGTGCGGTTGTTTACTTGCAATTAGTTGTTGTTAGCTTTCAAGTTGTTGCTGCACACTCATTTTCATAAAGGCAACTGCGCGAACTTCTCTTGCTATAATAACAATTGTTGTTGTTTATTGCTCTAAGCTACTTACTGTCATAGTCACAGTTTCTTTATTGTTCTCAACTACGCAAGTTTCTTCTTCTTTTTTTGCATTAGTTTTTCCATATAGTACACAGACATTTGGATTTGCCTCATAATTGTGTGCCCTTCGCAAGGTTGCTTTTGCTGTGGACAGTGCTAACGGTAGCTATAGAATTAAAGATGTGTTGTTGTCCGTCACAGCAGAGCTGACAAAAGCAACAGCTGCGGCGGCGCCGACTGCGAAAAGTCCATTGTGAATAGGGCACAATCAGTAGCAGCAGCAGCCTTTATGCACCACCCACACAAAAGCTGCGGCGTCCACACAAAAATTTGTAAAGCACCAGCCTCGAGATACTCCAAGACCAACACAACAGTGCAAAGACTGTATGCATTTGCACTTGCATACATACATATATATATATATATATATGTGTGAGCGACAGCTGCCATCGTCGTCGTCTACGCCTACGCGAACGCTTTTCAAGTCGCGCTTCAAAAGCGTCATACGCTAGGCTGAGCGCGCAGTTCTCTCTTATTCTTTATTCGTTTGGCTTTATGACGTTTTCCAGCCACTTCGCTACGCTGCTTCTTGCTTTGTTCTTTGTGCACGTGTGGGTTCATCTTTTTATACTCTTTACTTATAAGTAATGATCAAAATGAATATACTAGCCGCTATTAAAACACAAACAAATAAATATATAGATTTGAATATGCCATTCGCAAAATGAATTTTCTACTAAAAATGTCTGTAAGTTTTTTCAAAGCATAGAGTATTTTCTTATCGGTCACATACTTTTAAGCTGTTCCCTTTAGTTGTGGCCTTATTTAGAGTGAGCTTTGAGTCACTCACTTCCTACGCTGTGACTAACTGTAAAATATGGCATATTGTCAAACGAAATTTAACATGAAATTGAATTTTACATTAATTTTATTGCACTTTAAGTCACATTCACATTTCCACACTATCATTCATATGTTTGAATAGAAAAAGCTGACACGAGAAGTGGCAACAATGCCACACAGACCGCATAAACTTTGGCATTTTCAGCATCTTTTCTTTGTAACCTTGTGCCAATAAAATTGAAATGCAGTCGAGGAGAGAGCCAAAAAAAAAGCAGAAAACAGAATATTTATACATACACACAAACATACTAACTTATATATGTGTGATCAAACTATTTTGAACTAGCTGTTTTGTTATTGTTTTGCTTGCTTCCTCCGCATGTCTGTTGCACTCTAAAGCAATAACTGTCAAGCTTAAGAGAGGGAGAGAGAGAAAGAGCACAGAAATAAAATAAACATAAAAGTCGACCATCGCTGCTAAATGGGCCAACATCAAGCAGAATGAATTGTTGCTTAACGTTTGGCTAGACAAATGGTTACGCATGAGTTAAGTTGCTGATCTCAACGCTAGATGGCGCCCAAGTCTAGCTACTGCAGCTCTTCAATTGATATTTCTGTACTTCATATCTTTTTCTCTTTCCCCCGCTCTTTCTCACTTTGCATCTTCAAGCAACAAGGATTTATCGCACCTTACTATTGTATAGGTATGTTTACGAGTGCGTGTGTTTGTATGTGTAAATGTTCATTGAGCTTTGTGTAGGCGGCTTTTGACTTAGTCGACTGTTAATGAGTGGGCCGCTCACAATATGCTGACTCAATACACACACACACACAATGACACTCGACGGCTTTATCTTGCTGTTGTATTGATGAGTACTTTGCAGATGTATGGATGTATGTACCATGTGCAGATAAGGTACAAAGAAAAAATGCGATATATTTGCTCACATCGATATCAATGAGCACCTAGTTTACGACATACTCTCTCTTTCTCTCGTACTGAATGAGTCGCATTCTTTTAACATTCGCATTGCGGCTGCCTGCCTTAACGCTTGTGCTTATCAATATTATTTTCACTGCGCCGTGCCGACAACTTAATTTACCTGCATATGTATTTATATGCATGTGTATGTATTTACATTTATACTTATTGCCGCACCTTTCAGCGGTGCGGCAAACAAAGGTAAAGAGAAGAAGAGCTACACGGCAACTTTGCATGATTCATGGGCTTGGCATTTCGCTCTCTGTGTTGGCGTCGGCGTCGGCGTCAGCGTCAACGTCAGCGTCTTTGCTGCTAGGCACTGTGGGGTGGTCTCTAGTCTTTTCTCTGGTTTTTAGTTTGCCGGCTGCTTCGCTTGTTAATTTTAATTGATTTTAATTTGATTTTGCTTCACGAGCGCAAGTGAATTTTGGATCGGGCTCGTCATCACAGTTTTAAAAACGCGTCCGTCTGCCAAAACAAAAAATGGGCAAAAAAAGAAAACTTTGAGTTTGTTTCGCTTCGGCTGCCACTGAGGATAGTTGACTGGGGTGACCCACTTCATCAGCCACTCCCACATTGACGTATATAGTACCACTACAAAGTTGCCAGTAATATATTATATTTAAACAATGCAACTGAAACACACACTTTGCATGCATTTCCAACGCATATGACGACACTGTACCCAGTTGGGTCGTCCCCTGTTATACCTGAGTAGCTCTGCCTGAGCTGGGTGTAATGAAATCCGCAAGTTAAATAAAAGCACACATTTTTGATCCGTGCCCCACTCCTGCACCTGCACCATCAGTCTGCTTGCCTGGCAGTCATTCAAGCTGAAGGATGCACAAGAAATATGAGATGAGTTGTGGCGAATGTGGAAGATGTGCAAGGTTCGTCTAGGCAAACTCCTTCGGCATGCATTTTTCTTTCATTTTCCTTTTTTTTTTGTTTTGCTGTTGCATGTATTGTGTTGTGTGTGAAACCATAAAGTTCAAGCAGCTGTGAGAATTTCTTGAACCTGGACGCCAGGGCTCAATGCATTTTTATGCGTATAGGAGCAGCCACTGGCTTTAGTTTCATTTAGAAATATCTCGAGTAGTTTACTTAAGCGCACACTTAACACAGACAGCATTTATTGTGCATTGTTCAACTGCAACCAGCGTTTATTATCTGCAGTAATTTTCTGTCCGAGGATTAGCAATAGTTGCTATGGAAAACTATGATATTCAATGCAATATATATACAAAAAAAAAGCATTTGCTTCATGTTTATTGAGTGGCACAATAAAACAAGGAAATGGAAATACCAGTTGAAATATATTATTGCTATTGTTATTTTCTTAGTTAATTTCTTAATGCAAACTGCATAATTGTAAGCAAAAAGATTTTTGGAAGTGATAAAAGTGTTTGGTTGAAGGGAAACGCTTAACACTTGACTTGAATAAGTTTGTTGTCTGTAAATATAAGTTGCTATCAATTTAACTTATTTTGCAGGTAACTTTGACTTTCATAACTGCTTGGTCTAGAATATCTGGCTTCTTTCGATTATATTAAAAAAGGTTAGTTAAATTGCGTCTTAAAAAAAAAATTTTTTTTTAAATTTCTTAAATAATTGGTTACTATTGATGAATAGCAAATCACTTCTTACTGAACTGTTCTAGCTTAACCCTAGCACTGAACCTCTTTAAAGAACTTTGACTACAGCAAACAATTTTTTAATTGGTTAGTCAATTAATTCCTCTTCCAGCCTACTTTCAACTCACTAGAGCTCCACATTTAGTGATTAAAAAATACACAAAAAGAAAAGAATCGCGAAACATGCACAAACAAAAAATATGTTTCAGTCTGAAACATGATGGCATCCGAATGGCGGTAAATTGAACTCAGGTAGCAAAAAAAAACAACAACAACTAAATAAAATGCGCAATGCCAAGCCAAAAAATATGCATATGTGGCGCCAGTTACGTCCCCATATCCACCCCACCCGCCTCCCCTTCTGATGCTTGCAATCATTTTAAATCTGGGGAAAAAATGCAGCCACTTTGCTGTGCGGCGCTCATCACATATACATATATATATTAAAAAAAAAGTTGCGAATTCTCAAATATGTGCCACATAAATAAACATACATGCATACATATATGTTTATGTACGCAAATGTATGTGTGTAGTGTACATATTTATGCTTGTAGTTTTACGTGTGGAACGCTATAAGCGTAAAGCTTGGCAATGATGCTTACGCTTTTTTCCAAGACTGCAAACAGTTGAAAAAATATAAATAAAGCAAGAAGTACTAAACAACTTTTCGGATTATTAATACCCCTATATGTACACACATATATTGTAGATTTTTCGGATACACTTTGAAGTATAAAACTAAGCGTATTTCATTTTAATGCTTTTAAAAAAAATTTCCTTCTATCTGCAAAAAAAGAACACGATTGAAACTATGATGTTAATATAAAAAATATTCCAATATTAAGTTAGCCTCTATTGCAAAAAATCAATAAAACAAAGTAAATTTTAAAGTTTAAAATGTTTCTTACTATTTATGTATAAATAGATTAAAGCATAAAATATAAAATGCTTTTTGCAGTTGTTGGTCTCGTAGTCTTTGTATCTGTTGTTTGAGCTATTCTCTTACTCTGTATAAGTTATACAACTTAGAGAGCAGATAACATTATCTGCTAACAAAATAGTACAGTATAGTATAAATAGTGTTGATTATACAAAAATCTACTTTTATGAATATGCATATCTCTTTTTTATTTCAAACATAATGAAAAACTTTTCTTACCATTCTTGAGGGTATTTGTTTAAAGTAAAGATATATTTCCATAAAATTTTGAACATGTATATGTATATAAAAGACCGACTATGCGGCAGATGAATGATGCTCTATGCTCTTGTTCTACGATGCGGTTTGTATTGTAAAATATGCAAAGCTTGCAACTTCACGCACAAACAAAAAATAACCTTTAGCGGATTCTGAATAAGATTTAGAGGTTGGGGGTGTGGTAGGTGTGCTCTTAGATCCTGCACTTGCACTTCTGCTTAAAAACGTAAAATGCTTAGCGTGGCAAAATCAATTTGATGCCATTTGTTCAAATGCTTTCTGTACGTGTGTGGCAAGTGGGTGAATGTGAGTGAATGTGTGGGTGTATTTGTGAATGAGTGCGCATAAAATATGACGGCACATTTTGGGAAAAGTTTGTTCAAGTGCAGTAAAAGCAGCAGGCGTCAACATTGCCACATGCAGCATTTACTTTTTTTCTGCCACTTTTTCGTCATCCACGGTTAATGTATGTATGAGTGGTTGTAGTGACTGTGTATGTGTGGGTGTTTTGGTGTGTTTGCCGCTCAAAAATATCGGTCAAGGCTGCCAACTGCTTGCTTGCATTTTAACGTCGCTTTAGGACGGCTGCCACTGCTGCTCGATTCCAAGACAACTGTGCTACTAAATCAACACTTTTGAACGCTGTCATCAAATACGTTACCCAATTGCATCACCACCTCCCTCTAGTCCCTCCCATGCAATGGTAGCGTTAATGACATTTTCACATTGGATGCATCCTTCTGCTAACGCCCCTCTCACTAAATCCCTTTTATTCGTCTTCCCTTTGCACGACAAAGTATGAGTACTTTTAATTGTATCCCCGAATAAGGTCAAGGATATTTTGGCACAATCAGTTTACACGCTTAATTTTGAGATACCCACAGATATACTATATATTTATGTGTTTATGAGTAAATGTTTACACGCGAAATTTTTAGATACCCACAGATATACCGTATATTTATGTGTTTATGAGTAAATGGTACAAACAGCCTTCCTGGGGGCATGGCACTGTTTACTTTGTTGCGAATGTTGCGTGTTTACTGTTAGCGTTCAGAGAAGGCGTCAATATTGCAATTGTGTGGTCACTACAATCACCTTTGAGCCGGAAGCTTGCTTGCATGCACGACAACATCGAGGAATTTAACTTTGGGCGTGGCTGTGCATTCCTTATTACGGGTCAAACATGAAAGGGTAATACGCTTGTTCTGTTCTAATTCATTTAATGTTGATTTAAGTGCATAAATACAAGTTCATTTACTAATTATCTGCTGAAAATGTATTTTTTTCATTACGTATGCACAACTTAATAAAAAACAAGTAAGAAGGCTCTAGTCGAGAAATCCCAACTAGACTATACCCTTAACCCTATAATTTACGCATACAGTCAGTGCTGCAAGTATGTGTGAGTGTGTATGTAGTATAGTGCATACCTTCTTAATTTCAATACTCCATATCTCCAGTGTTTTTCAACCGAAAAAATGTTCCAAATTGAACATTTTGTTGTTATCGATTACATGTGTATATCGGAAACGGAAAGAGTTATCGAAAATCTACAAAATTGTACTGCGCGGGGACTAGGCGAGCTTATGTACCAAATGTGGAGTGTCTAGCTCTATTGGCTCTGAGATCGACGCGTTCATACATACGGACGGACAGACGGACATGGCTATATCGACTCGGCTGTTGATGCTGATCAAGAATATATATACTTTATGGGGTCGGAGATGCTTCCTTCTGCCTGTTACATACTTTTGCACAAAACCATTAAACCCTTTATAAAAATGTTCACTTAATCAGAATTTCCATTTTACATTCGAAAACCTTAACAGTATTAATACCTTTCTTAAGTTTTCTCTCTGCTAAGACTAGCTCAAAATGGTTCTAAGGCCCAATTTTGAATGTCAGGTTAGTCTAAGTCAAATTTGAGTGTCTCACGTTTCGGAAAGTGAATAACCAAGAAACAAACTTTACCGAACCAGAATTTATCGAAAGCAGTTTGTTATACATTTGGCAAAACAATGGGAAATAAAAGTTTGGATATAAATCCAAAGCAAAAAACGATAATTTGTTTGTTAATTATGACAATATCTGATCACACTATGAAAGCGATAGCAATTTGTCGATGATAGGTAATTCTGACATTGAGCAAACTGATGTACCAAAGCCTCAGATAACTCGAACAAGATATTTATCTGGGGCTTAAATAGCGTCAACTTTGACCTAAATGGGTATATTTTATTTTCTTTCTATAAGTGTATTGTCTTGATGTACAGTATGGTAAAATTACGCATAAATCTATAAAGCGACCAATAAAGTCAATAAATTCAATAATATACATTTTTAATTGATCCAAATTTTCTAGCTTTCTGTATACATAATTAAAATTTGATGCTGCACTTGAAAATTTACCTTAAATCAATGTTGCTTCTGAATGTTGGTGCTCATTAAAGCTCACTTGCAATTGCTCATCATTGCGCTTGAATGTATTCTCTCCATATATAGCCACTACATATACTATATTTAATATATATTTTACTATATTTTACCCATTATGCAGCACACACAATATCGTATGCACAACTACAACAACATTAAGCGAAACAATGGATCACATTGATTAATTATAGTAAAGGATCCCTTGCGCCTTTTCTTTGGCAAAATTAATTAATTCTACAGTTACAGTGTAAGGAAAGCTAAAGCTATATTAAGCGTCATTTTGAATGAGTTGTGAGCTGGGCCCAAGGTGTGGCCAGCCTTTCAGTTGGTATTACAACGTAAATTACGCATACACCGCGTTTAACCCAGCCGGAAACAAGTAATAAAAGTGCTTCAAGGAGTCACCCTTAAATGTAATTAGCTTTATAAAAACTGCAGCAAAAGCAAAGTCTAGAAGGACAGGGACACAGAAAGAGATAGATAGCCAAATAGACATCAAGGTAAAGAGAAAAACAAAGAATAAAAACTGAAAGTGCTATAGAAAATAAAAATAAAGTTTTTAAATTTGCTTGGACATGCGGATGCCATAAAATTCTACTCAGATTGTTGCCAACAAGCAAACAAATAGCAATCAGCAGCACCACACGAACTTATACACTAACTTTGTGCCACATCCAAGAACAACATCAACTCTCATTGCGCCATTGAAAAGCGTTTACTCCAGTTCTCTCTCTCTCTCGCCTTTTGGTTTTTTCCAAAGCAACTGCACAAATTCTTGTGTAATCCCATATAAGCATGCTGCTGTTCCTGCTTCTGCTACTGCCGAGCTGTTGCTGTAGCTC
The DNA here is from genome assembly GCA_035044485.1 of Scaptomyza reducta. Lineage (NCBI taxonomy): Eukaryota > Metazoa > Arthropoda > Insecta > Diptera > Drosophilidae > Scaptomyza > Scaptomyza reducta. The sequence continues at coordinate 2,850,962 of JAWNNV010001315.1, read as the reverse complement.
TCGGCTGCAGCTGTTAGAGGCGAGACGTGCGTTTAAATCTGCCATCAACACTTGTTTACAAAACGTCGCTGCCCACATTTAAGAAGCACTGGAGCATTGAATCACTCGCCCCATCCAAACAACGTTCTTACCAAAAAAGCAAATAATCCGAATTCAGAGCTTACGCATTTATCGTCGTCTCAGCTGCAAGACGACAACAACAAGAACACCGACGATGACAACGCTTTCTTAATCCATTTGCTGCAGCAAGTAAAGGCAATAGCAGTGCCACTCCCACACGGCGTAACGCCCTGCCAATAAAACTTCTAGTTTAGCTCCTTCACTCAAGAATTCATCGATGTTGCTGCCTTAGATTCTACGATTGCTGCTGCATTTTTTACTACCCACTTTGACAGCGACTCTTTTGTCAATAAGCTTCGTTCTTTCCTTGGCTGGCTGCCTTGGCGAAGACAACGAATGCAGAAATGGCTGCTTTCCCTCTCTTTTATCATTTGGGGTGTTGACAATTTTGTCACGGGTTTTGTAACACATTTACAAGCTTCCCTTGTGAAAATTTTTCTTTAAATAATAATACCAGTCCAACTTTAACTCATTTGCCAAGTACGTTTCGCCTTTATAGTTATTTATTTATTTTTGTGCCTTCCTTTAATTTTTGTACAAAACTTGAAATATTAATATATATTGAAAAAGTTGTTTGATTTGCAAATATTTACTTTTATCTAAAAAAAACTTTTTATACACTTGTAAAGTGCATATATGTGTATATATTCTTGTCCCTTAGTTTTTAAAACTTTTCTCAAATGTAGATTTTACTATGTAAAACAACTAGAAATTCAAGAATATAGCTTCCTTAGTGGTTAAGTCCAATTTTAGCAAGAATGTTAACCATCAAAACTCTTTCAATCAGTTCGATTAAAGTATTAAAATCTTCGTTGCACATGTTTGTGGTGCTGTCATCGCTGTTCGAGTATATTTACTTGGATTTGTGTTTTTTTTTCTTTCGAAATTTATTTTCGGACTGACCTACATTGATGGTGTTTTGCTTCTCAGCCTTAAGAACATTGCTTGTTTTGCTGATGCTGCTGCAGATATTGTTTCTGCTGCCCGCTGGTGTAGAACGTCATATGATTTTTGATTATAACGTCAATGAGTCGATGGCAACAACAGCTGCGACTACCAAAGATACTTTCTCACAGAGACTGTCGCTGGCAGCTTGTTTTGCCCTCTATCTACGCAGAGACAACGTGAAATGATTGCGAAATGCTTGACAGCTGAAAATTAAAGAGTGCATAGCTGAATAACTAGAAAAGAAAAACTGACAAAAATAACTGTCGAATGTCGCACGAAAAATCGCAATCTTCTTGACTCACACACTTTACATACATACTTCATGTACATACGTTCATACTACGGCAGGGTTATTCCCGGATCTCACTATTCCGGCCAGGACGCCCACTGTGGGCCGTCTAATGTCACGCTCTTTTGCCTTTTTCAATGGTTTTTTGGACTTTTGTTCTCCCTCTGCTTTGTGTCTGTGAGTCGTCTGTGTTCTAGCTTTGCTTCTGGGTTGCCTCCTCCTCATGCTCTGCAGTCAGCTTCAAGTTACCCGCTGCGCCAAAAATATGAAAATTGCTTGTTGTTTTGTGTGGCTGTTCCACACCCAGAAGCATTTCCACCATTTGAGCTAACCCAATCCATTCAGTTTTAGTTTCTTATGTTCTTGTGCTTGTCGTACATTATGTTGTTCTCTTTGCTCTTTATGGTTGTTAAAATAGTTTTATGACATTGTATTTTCTTTCATACGACAATGAGTTTAATGATCTGATATCTACTCTTCTTTTGCAATACATTCTTGGTAATTAACATATATATATACACACATACACACAGAAACGTAAGTAACCCAATGATTAGTTATTTATTTTGAGCAACATGCACATCCTTGTAGGGCAACAGAGATAACAAAAACTTTTCTAATGACTTTATTACCAGATTTGCAACTTTTGTAATGTCTTATAATAGTCGCAATCAACCATTATCATAATTTAGTAGGTACAAACTGATTTAAAGCTAATTATAAATTTTCTAAATACTTAAATGAATATTTTTTTAGGCGGCCAGAATCAATTTCCAATCTGTGTTGAAAATACAATTTTTTTTAATAAATTTATAATTATAAGGAAATAAATATATATATCTGTGTACATTTTAATAAAGAGAATGGACCCTACTTTAGATTTTTAAAAGCATCGATTCCTTCAAAATCGTTTTATTTTTATTTTATTGAACGAAAACTCGTTCAATTTTCGCACTTAATCCATAAATCCCAACTTTGAAAATGGTTCTGAAACTCAATAAATCCTTGTCCTAGTGCAGCTAAGCTATTAAAAATATAAAATACGTTAATGAAACTTATATAACATGATTTATTTGAGTACACATATTTTTTTTGAATTACCTATAAATAATATTTGTTATCATACAATTCACAAATTGAAAAAAAAAATTTGTCAAGTAATTTAACTTACATCATATTCCGCTCATAAGTTCAACTCTTTGTACAAACTTACATGTAAATGTGTATGTCAGTATTTTAGTTATTTTTATACCCTGAACCCATTGAAAATGGGTAAAAAGAGTATAATGGTTGTGTGCAAAACTATGTAACAGGTAGAAGGAAGCATCTCCGTCCCCATAAAGTATATATATTCTTGATCAGCATCAACAGCCGAGTCGATATAGCCATGTCCGTCTGTCCGTCCGTATGTATGAACGCGTCGATCTCAGAGACTATAAGAGCTAGAGACTCCACATTTGGTACATAAGCTCGCCTAATCGCTAGGCAGTACAAGTTAATTTATTTCATTTTCGATAACTCTTACCGTTTCTGATATACACGTGATTGATAACACCAAAATCTTGAATTTGAAAGATTAGACTAAATTATGACAATCTGTGAAAATTTTATTGAAATCGGTTGAGACACACGGGAAATATGGAGCATTGAAGGTAAGAAAGTATGCACTATACGCGTATTCATACACACACTCACACATACTTGCAAGCACTGACTGTATGCGTAAAGTATAGGGTTCAGGGTATAGTCTAGTCGGGATTTCTCGACTAGAGCCTTCTTACTTGTTTCCATTAACATGTTGGCCGTTTTCTGTTGTTTTTTTTAGAGATTGAACTGATTGATGGTCTCCAGTCAGTCAGGACAAAGTGATTTATTGAGATACATTTTCAAAATAGACAAAAGCATTTCTACAATTTACAAAATATTTTCTTTTTACCATTTATTTAATGTACAATTTCCAAATATTTTAATTTGTGTACTGTCTCTACATGTTTGTTATTTGACTGTGAAAGACTTTTCTCGAACCTATTGAAAATGTTTCTTTTTATTTAACCGGAGCAACACACACACAGAAATTAATAAACTTTTGCCTCTTACCGGGCATGAAATGTATGCGAGGTGGCTTCTTTTAATGTATTCATAATTTACTCCATATGTTGCAGCCACAAGCAAGCCTCCCACAAATAACCCGCCGTTCAGATAAAACCTCTTAATATGCGTACATATAAATATACATGCATTTAATCAATGTATATGCAACATTTCTTTTTTGATACGCTGTTGCAAGACTGAGTTAAAAATGTAAAAAATTTAATATATGCACACACAACCATGCAAGGCTTAAACTCATGTCCGATCGCGGATTTTAATTAATTTTCACCACTTTTTTTTAAAATCTCAATAACCAATGGAAATTAAAATAATTACGGAAATAATTGTTTGTACCAAACAAAACGTGTTTAATTTCACGGCTCATTGTTTATTTTAAAATAAAAAGCAAAATAATGAAAAAAATATATATATTTTAACAAATAAAGTGAAAATTTCGACGAAGATGGGATTCGAACCCACGCGTGCAGAGCACATTGGATTAGCAGTCCAACGCCTTAACCTCTCGGCCACCTCGTCTACTTCGTCGAGCAGTTCGCAGCAGCAAACTCAACTAACATCTTTCGTCTGCTTATCAGTTAAATACAAACAGAGATATGTTCAAGGTTATGACAGATAATAAGAAATGGGGTAAATGTTTTATTGAAGTTGTAATTATATTTTTATGATTATTTTTCTCCACTATCAATTGATAAATAAAACCAAACTGATACAGATTGCGCATGCCATTGACAGCAATGACGATGCTATGTGGTTTACGGCTGAAATTCAAATTTCACTCATTTATTAAATTCAATAAAAAAATAGTTTTTCTTTCAACTCGTATGCACCTGTATACATACATATATTTATATATATATATATATTATATTTGCATATATATTGTGTCTGTTTAATTTAATTTTTTTTTTGTGTTCGCTTTGCTAGCTTGTTGGTTTTATGCATTTAATTAATACAAATTTATTTGCACAGTCTGCAATTCACATCATTTACACTCATAACAAGCATTAAAGGGCGATGAGGCATGCAATTTATTCTACTTTATGCATTTTATAAAGAGAAAAACAATATTTTTTACAAAAGTCATAAACAACTCTTAAATCGTACATTGTTCTTTTTTCTGACAATGGATTTCTTTCGTTACATCTTAACCATGTACACATTTTATACTAATTAAAAGTAATCAATAAAATAATAAAAAAGCAACCATCAGCTATAAATAATTATAAACACAAAAATTACGAATTCAAATGAAATAAATGTGTTTTGGGCTAAAGCTATAAATGCAAAAAATACAAAATAAAGAGTTCTCGTTTTATTTTGTTAGCAAGCGCCGAAAAATCGAATGGCTATAGACAAACAAGAACGAAAATAAAATATAAAATGGGTATTCAACTTTTCTATACATGTAATTAACACGTTTGCAAAACCGCTGTTCTTCTAAGAAATGTGATTGACTAACTATATACAGTCGAACATCGATATAACGAAGTTTTCTGTAACACGTATTAATTCAAGAACACTGCGAATTTGCTCCATCAAAAATTAGTAATTTTTTTTTTTGATTTCTTTCTTCTCTTTTTATCTCCTTGAGATTCATTATATGGGATTTCGACTTTAATAATAAAGGCTTCATAATTTTCGTCTTTAAATTGTGCTCAGTATCATTTAACTATTTTATTTCCATACAAATAATATTAAGTTTTAAAATTAACCGACAACATTTACGAATCTGCTGTGTATGTTTCAATTATCATGTCATTTTAAGAAACATTAATTTCTTTTTCGCATGTAGCTCACATTGCACATGATTTGAACAAATGCAGCTCCTCCGTTGCAATGTTAACGAAAAGCACTCAGCACTATGTTTTCATTATTTTTATTTCGTTGCTGTATATATTTATATATATAAATATATATATATATTTTTAAAAGGCACTTTGGCGTAAAAACAAAAACTAAACTAAATGGCAACAACAGTTGCAAAACTGTGCACGCGCTCCTTTGCGAATTTCTCTGCACTGCTTTCCTCCCCTCTCAATGCGAGCGCTTTCCTCTCTTTCTTCTACACATTAACACAGAACCGTGCTCTCGGGCTCTTGAACAACGGGGAGAAGCAAAAGCGCAAAACAACTTGAAATGCATTTTAATTACATGCGTCTCAGTGGCAATACACACGCCTTCGTGCACCGCCTTCCCCCAATACACACTTCGCACTGCTCCATCCTAACTACGTATCTACTGTAAAACTGTGCTCTTTAATTTAATGTGCTTAAAGCAACAAAAAAAAAAAACCCCAATTAAATGGTCAACCCACTTTGGTCGGTGAATGGACAGCGGTCACTTTGGTGTTGTGTGTGGCATGGTGTGGCGTGGCGTTAAGGGTGCCCCGCCTGAAAAGTGTGCCACGACTATTTCGCAGAAGTGAAACGACGACGACCTTCCTCACCGGACAGACAACTGAGAAGGCAGACAAACTGACAGACAGTTTGTCAGTTTTCAGTGCGCATTCACTTAAATGTCGAAATAAATTAAACGACACACAGCTTGCACTAACTTTTCTTTTTGCACGAAATACACGAAATGTCAAAGAAATAACGACAATAATACACAAAACTCGACCGCCAAAAACCGTGCAATCTCAGTCTGTGTAACTAATTGACCGACAGTGCAACAAGATGTGTGCCCTCAGACTTAGCAAGCTACCATTTCATCATCAAATATGCAAGCAAATTCAATCAAAGTTTTTAAATTCAAATTACAAAATTGCGGATATCTGTTCCACCTATCTTCTGCCTCACTTTATTACTCCCTTTCGTTCTCTCGCTCTCTCTCGCTCTGGCTCTTTCTCTTCTGTGTATAGTAGTTGGCAGATGCAGTGAGCAACATTTTTATTGCATCATAAAATTGAAACTAATTCTTTTTGCAGTCTACCAAAAGAAAAAAACGTGTTCAAAATCAATTGCCACAACTTCATGTTGTATGTGTCAATGTTAATAAAAGTTTGTTTGCACTTTTGCCAAGATTTGGTACAGCCAACACTTTCCAAGTAAAGAAACACGTTTGCATCTATTGATGAAAGGACGGTTTTTATTCAACCCTTTGAAAGTGGCGTTGTAAAGAAGTTATCTCTGTCTGTAGGCGTAAACGAGTCGTTGTACTTGAACGTCTGTTTAAAGCTTAGTATATTTAATCTATTGGCATTCCTTCAAGTTTTTGTCTTTGTCGCGTGTTTTTAAACAACATTATGGATATAACAAAGCTTTAGTTAACTCTAATTAAGTATAAGTTTGATGTGTGTTCTATTTTCGGTGCATAACGAATAAAGCTTTTAATTAAATACAACTTATGTACGTGTACTTCATTCAAACTTAGTCCCTATGCATAGTGGACTTGACATTTAAATGCAATTACTTTTGCAAATGTGAAATTATCAAAATCTCGAGTTTTAGGTACAGCTTAAGTACACAAAGTACTTCCTTCGAGCAGCAGCCTTAGCTTGTTGTAGGAATTTCACGTCAGCATTGTATTCAGCAGCAACTTCAATTGGACAACCAGCACGCGGGCCCCTTGGCTTGGCTGTGGCACACAAATGTTGCTGATTAAGTTGTTACCGCAAGCAATTTGCGTCAAGTGAGGCGCATGTGTCACATACACACACTCACACGAAGAACCGTAACCGTGCAGAAAATAACAACGAAACAAAGCGGAACACCAAAAGCCAACAACGTGCGACAATTACAACCGTAAATTATGCCAACAAGAGGCCGCTGCAGAGACACTGCCTGCCACTATAATGTCTCCTGCTCTACCCCTCTCCCGCTCTTTCTTCTTTCGCTCGTGCCAAGCCGCCCCTCCTTCGCTTGACTGGCCACAGGTTGGACGTAGCAACAAAAGCTGAAGAAAAACAAACTGCAACAAAATGGAGCGCGACAAGCGACAACTCAATTAAGTAAATGAGGGAAAAACAAGGCGTTGATGCTGCTTCTATGTTTTTTGTTGCCACTACTTACCAGTCGTTATTGTTTTTGTTGCCATTGCTTTGTATACCCGTGGTTTGATCATAATGGTGATAATTGACAGATGCGTAAAACAACTTTCAGTCACGTATCAGAACTTCGGTTAGATAATGGTTTGAGAATTCGATTGTTCAAAATGAATAACTAATCCAAAACTCATACAGACAAACGCGGCGATCTCAGAGACTATAAGATACTCCAGATTTGACGAGATTTGTCGACTAGAGGCTTTTAACTTGTTTGTCTTATTTTATTTTGAAATTTTTGAAACGCTGACATTAATTTTGATGCGAGGCACATAAATCCTTCAAGTATGTGTATTTTTAATATGTATCTTCTTTTTATCAGGCCATCTGGTTTTATATATTGGTTTTATTAATGTGAGACAAATATAACTATACGATTTTATTTAAAGCTTGTTTCAATCTCTATATGTTTTCTTTAATCGAGAACTCTAGAAGCTCCAATTAAGTGCCTAGACACAAATACGCATGATAAGCTTTGTAAACCACTTACATGCTATTTTTTGAGCAGATATGGGATCGCTCTACAGGTGCATATAGCTTAATGTGATTAAAATCGTTTGCAAACTCGTTCACTTGTTTGTTTAAAAGCAAAACTTAATTATCGCCCAACACACATTCACACACAAGGCCAACAATTAGCAAAGAGGAAAAAAACGAATTTAACTTAAGGGCCATAACGGCGACATAACTAACACTCTCTGCATCATGCAAAGTCAATTAAGTGCAGCAAGAAAATGGCCAACACACATAACTACACCCTCACACACAAGCACACATGAACAGAGAAGCAACGCGGCGCCATAATGCAGCCTGTATGCCGCCATTCACAAAGTTGATGAAATTTGCCACATGCACGTAGTGCAATGAAATGAAATGTATAGGAATGGAAAGACTGGGCTTTATGTGCTGTGTGCCAGCGGCTAATGGGGGGTGGTGATAGGATGATACAGGGTTTAGCGGCATGCTAAAAAGGGGCTCGGCATAAACGTTATTTCAAAATTCGTTAAAACGAGGCTTTTTAACAAAAAAGAAGAAAATACTTGCTCACACACACACGCACACTTCTATGGCAACTACTTGTTTATGCTTTGAGGCAAGCAAAACGTTTCGATTTATGGCAATAAACACATACACACACACACTTAGTCACTGACATAGACATGACCGCAGCCCACCGCAGTATTGAGCAAACAGACCCCAAAATGACATTTCCGGTTACATTGGTGCCAATTTCCAGCAGTGTCGCATTTATTTTTGGGCACACGAAATGCTCACGCCTTCAAACTGCTGTACCCTTTAAAATTGGTTAAAGTCAGATAAAGCATACTGACTCAAATATATAGTATATATCATCATTAAGGTAATCTGCAAAGGTAAAATAATGTATAGTCTTTTCTTTGTGTATATTTTGGCTTGTTTTGAGGGTAATCTAAGTGGGTAAAGTTACTATCGAATATGTATGCAAGAGTTGAGTACAAGAGTTGGTATCTCTTCGTCAAGCACTATTGACAAAGCAATCTTATCTCGTGTTATTTGTTGTTGCGTGCAACGATTTTGTCATACAATTTGTGAGCTTTCTTTTGTTTTTTGTTGTGTTTATTGTTTTGGCTTGACGGTTTATTCGCTGTTGCATTGGCGAAAAGAGGTCGTGGTTTAAAGTAGGTCGATTGGTCTGTGGGTCACTATTTAAAAGATACATTACGACTGAAATGGTGTGCATGTGCTTGAGTATATGTGTGTTATGGGGGTGGAAGCGTATGTGTTTGATTTTGATATAAAGTCAGGCACGGTGACCGGCAAAGGCGTGTGGAAATTATATAAGCTCACTTTATGCCGTTAAGGTTGACTTAGTGCCCTGGCCCCAATTACGTATATCACACATACGAAATACATGTGCATATTTATATATGTGTGCGTGTTTTTGAAAGGTATAAGCAGCGATTCGATTCCGTGCTCAATTTCTAGGTTGCTTCCTGGCACCCAAGCAGAAGTGGGCAACAGCAACAACAACAACAACATCACCGACTAGTCTAGTTGGTCGTGGTAAACTCTGCCAGGCATTTGATAAATAGTCGACGGCTGATTCTTGGCAAGCTGCCTGGCAAATATTTGCCCTGGCTTCAACTAAAAGGTGATAAACTTGGCATAATGCAATATTTAGTGTTTGAACAGGCATTTAAAATGCTATGCATACTTATAATGCAGTTTTCCTATTTTACCATCATCATCATCATCACCAACAGCCTCATCATCATCATCACCACCAACAGCGTCGTCATCATCATCATCAACATCATTATGGTCTTCGTCATTTAGTGTTTGCCAAGAGATGATAAGCTTTGAAATATTTTGCACACTTTTGCATATGCAAATGTGTAGCCATACAAACCAAGTATGTACACTTAGAGAAAACACACACTGAAACAGAAATTGGAAATGATGGGATGATTAATTATTTTTTTTGAACGGCTGAAAATAAATTTTGCTTTCAATGCCTTGTTTTAAGTTTTGACAGTTTTTTATTTAAATATTTTCCACTGCTTTCGAGCATTTGAGCGCTGCTCTCAGCTACACAAAAAAAAACACACACACGCACACACACAGTTATTGTAAAAGTATTTTGGTATGTGCTTACAAGATTGACTTTGTTGATTAATGTTGCTCCTGGTCCTTGACTCGGCTGCTTGTGTAGCGTAGCTGGGGCTGCCCTCAGGTCACCAACCAGCTGGAGAGATATGAAGCTTTGAGTAATGTTAAGTCATTTTGTTTGATAAATCGTCGATGGAGTCGATGTCTGCATACCATAGCACATTGAAGAATGAATCAAACATACGCTGTGAATAAGTGGTATTCATAAACACATTGTGTCAATTGAAAAAGTGTAGAATGAAAAGAACCCAGTAAATCACCTAACATTACATTAAAATCGATTTTATTTTGGTCTTTCTGTTTCTTTCCCTTGATATATGCATTTAATTACCCTTCAGTAGCTTTTGTATTGCATATAAGCCTAAAAATGCATTTGAAATAAACCAATATTGAATTTATAGCTTTATATGTTTTTTTTTATATTTTTATTATACCCTGAACACCCCCTAAAAACTTGGTTAAATGGTTTAGTTCAAAAAGTATTTAACCGACTAAAGGATGCATGTCTGATCATCATAAATAGCCGAGTCGATATAGCTATGTCCGTCCGTCTGTATAAACGCGTCGATCTCAGGGAAAGAGCTACAGACTATAGATTTGTGATTGAAGTTTTCTTATACCTCGCGCAGTACAAGTTTGTTTCAAAATATCGATAACTTTTGCGGTTTCCTATTTAGAAATGTAATCGATAAACAATAAACTCTTGAATTTGGAAATATGGAAAAGTAACAATAAATAAACTAAGGATAAAAATAATTCAAATCTGGGAAATTTTCATCTAAATTGGTTAAGAAAAATAAATAAAATATTATTATTGTGTTAAAGTAGTTAAAATCCTCTTATACATACATACGTACTTTGATATTAATTTGGGAACATGACTAGCTCAAAACAAACTCTTAAAAAAAAGTATCTAAAATAGCAAAATTTTGTGATTGACAAGTGGGTAAACATGGTTGTTTATGTGTCCCCTCCCGATATTATGAGTCTCAAGTCTGCTACAAGATTGTGAGCTCTGTGGCTTTGCTATGTTGTCGGGCCTTTTGTGCTTGCGAAGGTCAAGAAAGAAAATTCGAAAAACTGGCAGAAAACATGCAGGCCTCTGTGGCAGTGGTGTTGGCTGTTTTTGACAAACGCCACCAGGCAGAGCAGCCTCCATTTTGAGCCCATTTATGCATGTGAAGCAATTGAGGAGCGCAAATTACCAATTAAAGGTTGGGTTGTTCTTGGCAATAAAGTCAAAGTTGAGAATTTATTGATTTCAGCTTAAAATTTGTTAGTATTAATTCAATAACTCTAACTATAAGCAGTAATTTGGTCTTATTACTTTTTAATCATATACCCACTTATTTTAACAAATTAATTTTAGGAATATTTGAAATGCATTTGGAATTTCATTTATTCTCTAAATTTTATTATTCAGATCCTTTTCCACTTCCACCCATATGCATGATATGTTCTCTGCTACCGTTAAACGCTAATCATCATATTTAACACGAGCAGATCATTTGAGCGGTTAGTTAATTAAACTGACAACTGCATTTACACTTATTTTTGAATAATCTTTAAATATTTCATATGCATATGAATGATTTTTGTTAACCAGAGTTCTCTTACGTTCACATTTATAATGTAGGCATGTGCTATGATATACTCTAAATGATCTGTGTTGCGGCATTAGGCGAATTCTATAAAAATAAATCAATTGCTCATTTGGTAGCAATAGCAGCCATTATAATCCCTGCTCTCGCAACCCTCCTCAAATGTTTATACAGTGTATATAATTACATTTATGTACATACATAGTGTGTATGTACGCACTCGCTTGTAGACAAGCTGAAGCCAATCTATATGCACGATCGTGATTTCGATTCGATCGTTTCACACATAACGCTGTGGCACGCGCCTCGCTCCCAAGTCTCCAACTCTCCCGCTCTGACGCACGTGAGCAGAACACACGAGAGAGAGCGAAGTAAGAGAGTGCGAGAGAGGGAGAGAGCGACTGAGAGCGCACATGATGCCGATCTTTTGGTATTGAGAGCAATTTCGAGGTTTATTTTTAGGATAACAATGCTGCAAGAGCATTTTTGGGTAGCACAGGAGCAATATACAGCACTTGAGTGTAATTTTTTTTTTTTTGGGGAAAATCGAGGAAAATGTTTCAGAGCTGCAGCCAGTCGACCGGATAGATCAACACGAACAAGGTGGCAAACGGCGGCTAAGAGGCAGTGCGCGAAATATTTGTACATATACATAATTAAACAAGCATACATATATGTACACATAAAAATACATATAGGAAGATACATATACAGAATATAGCTCATGGTATAAATGTATATATATAAAGGCATGCTGCAGATACATATGATTTGTGCTATATATGGAGCAAGTATTTAAGTGAAGAATTCTCAGTTTAAAAAAAAAACAACAACAACAAGAAAAGTGAAATGTGAAAATTTGACGTTTTGTATGTGTTTGTGTCCGTGCGTGTGTAGGTGTGCTGATCATGAAAAATTATTTTATGCACCGCACAGCATCCTATCTTTGTACGTAAAAAAAAACAAACTAAGAAGAATTTAACAACCAAGGTAAATACATATATAAATATGCATACACATATATATCTAAGCATATTTACTTACGTAGCGGACGTAAAAATTACCCCAATATTATGCGCTTGGGTATATTGGGGTGTATTCATATACAACGGCGTTATCCAAGCTTGATATACTAGTCTTCTAGAGAAAACCAAAGACGAAGAAGTTGCTTCCTCGTTCTCTCACTTGCTTGTGTATGCTATTTGGTTTGGTGTATGTATGTTTTTGTCGCTGGCGCTTTTACTTTTTCGTCGGGTCTCTTTTGCTCGAATCAAAATTCCTCTTGCGTGTTAGCTGAAAGTTATTTTTAAAAATTTCTTTTAATTTTTATTTTTTTCCCCTCATTTACGAGATACGAGATTTTAAATACAGACGACGTCGACGCTGTCGATGGTGTTCTATAGGAATTTATTTTTTTCTTTCAAAAAACAACTTTTTTTGTGCCCTCGCTTGCAATACACCACCAAAATTTCCGCATCTTGTTGAGACAAGCATGTGCAATGTCGAAAATCCTTATACAATAATAAAATAAAAATGTGGAAAACTTTTGCAATTTATATATAAAATATACCTATATTGCATATTAACTATTTGTGCCCGCTATATCGTCCAAAATACTTATTTACAAATAATTTATTTGCAAACAATATGGATATCTTTGTACAAATTGCACTAAGTTGTTAATATAAAAAGACAAATTATATTTCTTTACATTACGCAATATTTATTGGAGTTTTCATTGTTGTTTGAAAGTTATCCAACTATACCTAAACAAAATTTTTACTGATATTTGTACAATATCTTTCCTGATATCCCCCATACGATCAACGATTTGAATTGATTTGATTATTGGCAATCTCTGAATACGATAAGATTTAAACTAATTGGATGTGCAACATTGTTCGCATTCTCTTGTTAATGGCCAAATGGTAGCGTTGACTCCTGGCTTTTGTTATGAAGTCCCCTTTACAACCGGAGATACATGTGTATATTTGAAATGTCCGCTCGTCTGTTGTACAAACATTCTGTAATATGACAATTACGGCCACCAACAATGTGGCTACCTTCGAATGCCTAATGCAATATCCGTGAAAATGGACAGCAAGACGACTATCATCAACTGCAACAAGAGCTACAACAACAACAATAGCATCAGCGGCAACAACAGCAATGTTCGGCTGGCAATGTCAACAATGTCACAACTCAAGTGTCAAACAAAAGGCGACGATGGCAATGACAGCAAAAACCATCTGACAGCAAAACAGCGTGAGAGAGAACAATGTTTCTATGCAAATATAACAGTAATCAACTATTTTTCCAACTATTATAACGTTATCCTGATAACAACACAAATAGCGAGGGATCTAACCGCCGAAAGAGTTATTTTGCGAATTTTAACTTAACAACAGCTCATAACTAAAATGAAAAACCAACACGAAAACTATGAAAGCACGCACACGAACACGTTAAAAATTAAAATTGCAAACAACAACAAAGGAACACACACAGAAACAAAGAAAAAAAAAGAACACCAACAATAAATACAGTGCATGAAAAATGAAAACTTTGCTCAGAGCTGTTTTTGCACCGGCATAAAGAGAGGAGCGTAAAATTCTTGTTTTCCACTCACACACTCACAAAAAAAGCATTAACAGACACCCACACGAACAGACGGCTGACGCCGCTTTCTGTTGCTGTTGTTGTTGTTTTACTCAGGGCTAGAAAATCTTTTTTTCGGCATATGGCTGCCGCTCATTGCACGTCCGTTGTGGGTGTATATGTATATGTATATGTGTGTGTTTGCATTGGTGCTTGTGTGTTGGTGTGCCAACTTTAGTGCAAGCAAAGGAAATGCTTGACATGTCTTGTTGTTCGTTTGTGCTTCCTTGGTTTTACTATTTTATTTATTTTAACAATTTTTTTATACCCTGAACCCATTGAAAATGGGTAAAAAGGGTATAATGGTTTTGTGCAAAAGTATGTAACAGGCAGAAGGAAGCATCTCCGACCCCATAAAGTATATATATTCTTGATCAGCTCAACAGCCATGTCCGTCTGTCTGTCTGTCCGTCCGTATGTATGAACGCGTCGATCTCAGAGACTATAAGAGCTAGAGACTCCAGATTTGGTACATAAGCTCGCCTAATCCCCGCGCAATACAAGTAAATTTAAATTTTCGATAACTCTTCCCGTTTCCGATATACACATGTGATCGGTAACAACAAAATCTTGAATTTGGAAAATTGATGTAGTTTGAAAGATTAGACTAAATAATGACAATCTGTGAATTTTATTGAAATCGGTTGAGAAACACTGGAGATATGAGGTATTGAAGTTAAGAAAGTATGCACTATACGCGTATACATACACACACTCACACGTACTTACAAGCACTGACTGTATGCGTAAAGTATAGGGTTCAGGGTATAGTCTAGTCGGGATTTCTCGACTAGAGCCTTCTTACTTGTTTTTTTTTTCATGTTTTGGTATTTTGTTGTTTTTTTTTTTGCCCACTGGCATTAACAAAATTTTTTGTGTTCCTGCTTTTTTAAATATTTTAATTATTTACTTCTTGGTTGTTATTTTTTCCGCTTGTTTTCCTCACATTATTTTGTGTGGTTGTTACCTGAGCTTTTTGATATTTAACGAAACATTCGGCCCAGATCCTGCAAATTCTACTTTTCACAACCGTCCCTCCGGTGCATTTTGATAAAAAGCACACTGATTATTTACAATATCATCGTGTTTGGCACCCGCAGGCACAGATATAACAATAAATTGTCTGATTTATCAAATTCAATTAGTCTCATTGTTTATTCGGTTTATGTGGTTAAAAGTGCGTTCATTGAACGTAAATTTCGAGGCCAAAAATTACTCACTTATTATCACACAGAAAATGAACCGTTGTTGGGTTTAATTGTTTCATGCAGACGTTTCATTTATTATTCGTCTAGTCACGCAACAAATTTGTATCTTTGCAAAAATCAAAAGAATTTCAGACTGCAAAACACTTTTACGTTTACAGTGTAGAAACAGTTTAAAATCGGTGGTCAAAAGTGGGGTAGTAATATTAAGTGTTGCTAATAGGTTTGGGATCCCCTTACCCAATCAATAAATTGTGGCTTATTTGTGTGGCATAAGTTTAACGGAAAAATAGTTAAATGTTGAAAGAAAAGGGAAAAAACAGAATAAAAAATCATAAAATTAAATATTTTCGCGTTTTTGTTCTGTTTTAAATAAAATTGTTAAAAATAATTTGGATTTTTGGTTTTTTTTGCATAACAATGATTTTTTCAATAAGTTTTGGCCGTTAAATAAGCGAATAGCAAATGTTGTCGATGGTTTTTGAAAAGTATTAATTAATATTTAACTGACATTGCAGAAGCAACAAGTTCAAAATAACTTCAGTGTGTTCGAACTGCACTGTAACATATTCAGCCACAGGAAAAAAAATAATTTGTTTTTCCATTGCAATAAAGTTTCTGCTTGTGTGTGGAGTCGAATAAAATTTTGATACGTTCTTGTGTGTGCGTGTGTGTGTGGGTGTGTGTAAGCACCGCAATGTACAAATAACTTGTCAGAGCTTCAATTCAGTTATACCACTATGAAATTGATTTATTTATCCGCTGGCCAACAAGACCAACCACAATTTTTTATAGACAGTTTATGGTCATTGATTAATTTATGCGATTTTTCTCTTAAATTGATCAGCGTGGAAAAAAAGATATATCTTATTGCTCGACCAATGCCAATTTGAATATTCAAGAATTGGATTACACAAGATAAGTAAGGAAGGATAACGACACTTTCGTCATAAATACTCGCACATCGCAAATTGTAACACTCAACTTGACCCAGATACGAAAACATTTCATTGCATATTTATTTCAATACCAATAATGTCCATGTAACTAAAAAAAAAAAAATTCTCATTGTTGTTGTTGCTCCTGTACAACCTGCATTGGCTATCGAAATAAAAAATAAAATAAACATAAGAAAATATTTTCTCTTGACGTGAACGACAACGATGCACGAAGAAATTCCAAACTGACGGAAAAGCAAGCGCAGATATTTCAGCAACTTTGCCTTGAGATGAGATGGCATGAAATATGTACATGAACACACACCAGGGGTTGGGCTGGGGTACGAAGAGATGAACGAAACGCGTTGTGCTCGTGTTTAGCTCTCTGCCCGTCTGTCTGTCTGTCCAACTGTTCTCTTCCATCTCCTAATGGCCCCCCTTGCTTGGCACGTAGTTAGTTGTTATACTATCAGCTCAATGACATGTGCTGAGTTCTGTGTGCCAAAAAAAAGAAGCGAGAACGATACTGGACGACGCATAGCATTGTTATTGTATCTTGCAGATACACAAATTGAATTGGCTGAAGTGAAAATGAACGAAGCGAGTTCAGCGCACTTTAAAAACAAAATACTTTGTTCGCTGCACCGCACAGAAACATACACACACACACATATATGCATCAAGTGCTGCCCCAGAAGAAAAAAAGATAAATGAGCGTTAATACAATTGCGTGCCGAGATTAATTTCTTCATTCCCGTTGAGCACGCGCCCCCATCACATTTGTAATGCATAATGCACGCTATCTCAAAAGATAAACCCAGTATTAGGTTTCTGTGTGTGTCTATTCTATTTGTGTGCGAGTGAGAGTGAATGAGTGTGGCTCGTGCCAAGCCGAGCACAATGCACATGGCTTCTAGTGCATTTTAAAGTGTTTAGTGTGTCCTTTTCTGGCTGTTTTCTGCTGCTGTTGTTGTGAGTTTTGTTGCCTGGCGTGTGTTTTTTCTGTTTTCTTGGCGTGCTGCTTCTATTTTATGGGCACCACATCTCTAGTGTTCTGACTAACTGTTTAGTTCTGGCTCTGATTCTGTTTTCTGTTGTCTGCCCCTGACAAAGAGTATTTAGATTTTGTTGTGAAGTTTGGGACCAACATAGAAGACAGTCGTGACTGGATAAAGTAAATATACTAATAAATAAATAAATCACGAAATTGCCGGTATATTTGTTAACTTCAACATAAATTCGCCAATGTACCCAATTAACAAATTGAGTGATATAATCTAATTTTTGCGTTAACATATTTATTTTTTTGGATTTTGATCAGAGTTACTAGCGGAGCCATGCTTCTCGACACTAATTTGGTTTTTATGATATTCTAAAATCTATTTAACATAAGTTAAACTATATTGTTTTACTCCAACAACAAGGGTATGCATTGTTTGGCTTTTCTAAGCAGTGGTTTGTTTCTTCTTTTGCTTTTGTTTTGTATCATTTTGTTGTGGTTAGACTTTAATTTAGAAGCCATCAAGTGTACATTTATAATTGGAACTTTGCCAGCTACTAGCGAGCACGTCGAACTCTCTCCCATTTCGACACAATGTGGTACAGTGCTCTGCTTTCAAGTCATAACTGTCAAAGTCAAGCGATTAGTTTTTAAAACTTACTTATACTTTGTTGTTACACACATATGCAAATTCTGCACACATGTTCAAGTCTCTGATAGATTGGTTTTTGAATATATGTATGTATCTAGATGGTGAAACAAACACAATGGGGGCCAATTGGGAGACGGGGACAACGATATACTACAAGCGACCACTGCATGTCAGACACTTGACTTTGCCCTTCCTACACCCTACACCCTACTGCAAACCAGCCCACCCCAAACCTCTGCACCCCTGGTTGATGCAACTTTAAGCATGACAGGGCACAACAGACAGTTAAACTGGCGCACTGAATAGTTTGGTGGGCGTGATTGTGGGCGTTTGTCTGGTCATGACACACTAAAGCTGCTGTATAAATGTTCCTTAAGCGATACTCTCAGACTTTGTTGGCTGTCTCAGATTGCGCAAAGACTTATCTTGAGCTTAATCTGGGATAAGTTCAGCTGATGTTTTTAAATGGAATTTCCATGTTACAAAAGTTAAATTGGTAGCTTTATGGACATACATATTTTACATAATGCTTGCAAACAATTTGGTGCCGTTCTTACAAAATATATTCTGCTGCTTGTAACTATATTTTAAATAAATTTTAAGCCAAAATAAATATTTGTTGTATTCACGTTTGTTGGCTTATCTGCTTATTTTTCCCAACAACTGCCGAGATATAAGCAAAGTTCATTAGCACCCCAGGAAGTTGCTCACGTGCTTCGCGAATTATATTTAAACGAGTGTATAAAAATACTTTAAAATACCGCTCAGTTTTTACACTTTTTACTTACTTTTATACTTTTCAGAAATTTTGAGTTACTTCGAGCTACTTGTTTAACTTGAAAACTAACTTTAATACCTATTTCTTACTAAATTGCTATTAATAACGTTCGTGCTATTTAAAAAATTTCAAAATATCGTTAGCTTAAGTGTTGTTTTTTACATAAAATGCAAAAACAGTTAAAAATAAAAATTTTACAAATCAATTTTATTTAAAACAAAACTTTCACAACATTACCCACGATACTTTCTTGTAGTTCAAATATTTAATGCACGCTATTCTAAATGATTAAAAGTTTGGCAGTCCCATTTGTCTTACTTATTTAGAATTAAATGTAATATCATTTGTTTACATTCATTTAGGATTCAATTAATCAATTCCTGGTTATTAAAATAATGTTGTGTAGATAATTTTAATTGAATGTTTCATAGACCTATCTATGATATGGAAGTTTCTTCTATCTATATGTATGCATACAACTCCTTTAATTTTAAATATTCATTCTAAATGGGGAAAAATTTATATTCAAGCTAACTTGTAAACATCTATTACGAGAACATCCCGCATGACATTTTACAACACAAAACAAGTAAGAAGGCTCTAGTCGAGAAATCCCGACTAGACTATACCCTGAACCATATACTTTACGCATACAGTCAGTGCTTGCAAGTATGTGTGTGTGTATATGTATACGCGTATAGTGCATACTTTCTTAACTTCAATACTCCATATCTCCAGTGTTTCTCAACTGATTTCAATAAAATTAAACATATTGTCATTATTTAGTCTAATCTTTGAAACTGCATCAAAAAGTTTTCCAAATTCAAGATTTTGTTGTTATCGATCACATGTGTATATCGGAAACGGGAAGAGCTATCGAAATTTAAAACAAACTTGTACTGCCTAGGGATTAGGCGAGCTTATGTACCAAATCTGGAGTCTCTAGCTCTTATAGTCTCTGAGATGGACGCGTTCATACATACGGACGGACGGACGGACAGACGGACGGACGGACAGACGGACATGGCTATATCGACTCGGCTGTTGATGCTGATCAAGAATATATATACTTTATGGGGTCGGAGATGCTTCCTTCTGCCTGTTACATACTTTTGCACAAAACCATTATACCCTTTTTACCCATTTTTAATGGGTTCAGGGTATAACTAGGCCAAGTGCGGATTTTCGTGGCGGACATGAAAAGCGCAGCAGCCGTGCTAAAAGCTGGCATAAATTTCAAAATCGTCTGCTCTTCATGCTGCTCAGTCACGCTTCCTTCCTCCTCCCTCTCGCTCTGCCTCTCCTCTCTTATGTATGTCGTGCTAGTCGTGGATAATTAATTGATTGCCCATTTGATTGAACGTTTGATGGATTAGAGTGTAACGGTGTGTTTATATGGACGTTTCTGTATGTGTGTATGCAGTGTTTTTGTCCTGTGGCAGACTACATATTTGCCTTTGGTCCCAGTAGTAGAACTGTGTGCTAACGATGCATGTCGCTCTTCCTTTATCCTTTTGCAGTAATTTGCCTCGACAACGCAACCAGCCACAGCCACAGCAACAGCCAAAGCCATGGTGATAAGCAAACCCGATTCAACGCCAAATGGTGGGGCGACTGCGACGGGGGCGGGGCCTGCTGCAGCCTCAGCAACTTCTGCTTGCTTGGATGCAGCCGCAAATAGTATGGCACATCGGTCGGGCATACCACAGGATCAAATAGACAATATTATGAGCGGCATTGCCAACACGGGCGATGTCAAAATGAACAATCATCGCAAAAAGCTGCGACAAAGGTAAGTAAAAAGATCTCAATTGATTTTAAAATACTGCCCTTACACATATTTTTGTTATATTCTGTACAGATTTGATATTATTAAGAAATTAGGGCAAGGCACTTATGGCAAAGTGCAGCTTGGTATTAATAAGGAAACGGGCCAAGAGGTAGCCATTAAAACGATAAAGAAATGCAAAATCGAAGCAGAAGCAGATCTGGTGCGCATTCGACGAGAGGTGCAAATCATGAGCTCCGTGCAACATCCCAACATTATTCACATATACGAAGGTATACAATTCACTCAAATATTATAAATCACATTGAACTCACTTCGATTGTAACTTTCTTACAGTATTTGAGAATCGCGAGAAAATGGTGCTGGTCATGGAGTTTGCCGCTGGCGGTGAGCTTTATGATTACCTCTCGGAACGTAAGGTGCTCTGCGAGGAGGAGGCACGTCGCATCTTTCGCCAGGTTGCCACAGCTGTCTACTATTGTCACAAACACAAGATTTGTCATCGCGATCTTAAACTGGAGAATATCCTCTTGGATGAACAGGGCAATGCTAAGGTATAGTTATTATTAAATATTATTAAATTATTTGCTGATGTACTTATCTGCCCTTGTTTATTTATATGTCCTGTTTTCAAATGTAAAGCTAGCAAGTAAGGAAGATATCTTCGGCAAATCTTTCAAGTGTTTTTTGATTTTTATGGCAGTTATAATATAGTATTTAATGAACCGATATGGCCGATTTTGACCTAATTTTTTGTTACATTACTGCGACACAAAAAAGACTGATTGAGAATACATATACTTTATGGGGTCGGATAAGATTCTTCTATGCATTTCACATTTTTACCAATTTTAATATTATATTATTTATTATTATTTTTTTTTTATTTTCTTTCTTAATCAACTACCACTTGAACCATTCCGTATTAGTAACTTACATATATGTTGGGTAATAACCATAAAATTATTTAAAGAAAGGTAAATTTAAATAACACATTTAAACAAGTTTTTTGAATTTCGCTCAAAAGGATCGCAACAATAATTAAATTTAGTTTTACAACATATCTCTGAGCTATTATTTTCAATTGCAATTTTTTTAACCAGCCTTAGATATTTGTTTGTTCAACTTTTGTCACTCAACAGTTAGTTAACGGGCCTTAAATTACTTATAAACGATTTAAATCGATAGATCTTCTTAAATGATTTTTTTTACTAATTGTTATTATTATTCTTGACGGTATCGACAATAGTTTTTAATTTGTCAGTGCATACTTTAAGCTTGATTATTACATCTAGGTTTACAACTTTAACTTTAAACATTACATATTTAAGATTGCCGACTTTGGATTGTCGAATGTGTTCGATAATCAGCGCCTACTAGGCACCTTCTGCGGATCGCCGTTGTATGCCTCACCGGAAATTGTCGAGGGTACACCGTACCAGGGACCCGAGGTGGACTGCTGGTCTCTGGGCGTACTGCTCTATACTCTAGTCTACGGTTCCATGCCCTTCGACGGCTCCAACTTCAAAAGACTTGTAAAACAAATTAGCCAAGGCGACTACTATGAGCCGCGCAAGCCGTCGCGTGCTTCAACCCTAATCCGGGACATGCTGACAGTGTGCCCTAGGAAGAGAGCTACCATTGAACAAATTTGTTCGCATTGGTGGGTCAATGAGAATGACAATGTATCCTGCCTGGATTTAGCCGAAGATTTGGCCAATCAAACACCTGTCCGACTCGATGTGCTCCTTTCACTGACACCGGCGGCCATCACAGCGGATCAGCTGGTGGTGCCATCAGCCGAGGGTGCCGCAGCAGCAGCGGCAGCCGCTAAGGCAGCGGCCAATGAACGAGTTCAACGCTCACATTCAGTGGGCTCCATACGTGATATTGTTGCGCCCAACACAGAGGCAGAGCGTCGCATTCTGGACATGGTTGCTGGTAAGTTGATGAACAAAATCAAGAAAAACATCATGCTTGACCACCCCCATAAGACCCTAAGAGTTCCTCTGCGCACAACAACATTTGTATATATTGTATATTGTAAAGTGCTCTAAACTAACTTGGCATACACACAACAATGCCCTCATACCCGAAACTAACTGCTGCTACTGATCATGCGGTCTACCTTGTCCAATTCCTACTTGACCAACTTAACCGATCGATCATGTTTACGGACTTCGCACTTAAGTGCACTAAACAACTTGTTACCAAAATTCATTTAACCACGCTCATTAAATACCACGCCTCCCTTTCTCTCTCTCTCTCTTTCTCACTGTCTCTTCCTAGCTGGAGGCGAGGCTGCTTTGATGCCATCGCCCACACGTACCATAACGCCCGCCCAGAGTCCCGTGCAGACCAAGCGCAAACTGCAGCCAACTGTATCCACAGAGAATGCGGCTGGAACAACGGCCAAAAAGAAGGAGAAGCCAGCCAACAATTTGTCGTTTGTCGTTAGCGAAGCCGCAGTACAAACTCTAGCGCCACCAACACCCACAGCACCAGTAGCATTGTCATCCTCATTAAATGCACCCCAGGCCATGGAGCTTGAAAGCGTTGCAGCTGTGGAGGAGCAACCAGCATCGTCTAGTTTCTCACCTCTGGATATGCAGAAAGTGGGCAATCTTTGTGAGCAACTCATCAATGATCCGGGTGTAGCAACCCAAGCACCCGCTGTCAATGCAGTGCCCCGACAACCCACTCGCCCCAAATTAGATGCCGTTGCGGAAACGCCCGAGGAGAAGGATGCCACCAAAGTGATCAAGAAGTTTGTGAACAAACACAAGACTGTCGATCTGGTAAATGCCATCAATGAGTGCACCGGCGGCAAGATAACGCCAGCTGCATCACAACAACCTGCCGCACCTGCCTTCATCCGCAAGTGCAGTCTACAGGATGAGTCCACGCTGAACAAATTCAACGCCGAGCGTCGCAAATCTCGCATCCTGGAAACTGCGGAAAAGTTTCAACCACCACCACCACAGGCAACTGTCGCCCCTGAAAAGCCCAAAAAGCTTAGCATACCCGGCGTCAGTGTGGGCAGCTTTAAAAAGGAATACGAACGCAAAGCAACGAATCCGACGCCAGTGGGTGGACCCACTCCGGGCGAGCGTCGTGCTCAGGAACAGGTAGCCGCAGCGGCAGCTGCTGCACAAGAGGCTGAGGCCCAGGGGGCCTTAGCCACACCACCACCATCCCCTTCTCCAGCAGCCGAGTCTAGCAATTTGGAGGGCAGCGATTCCAAGAATTCGGTGGGCTCGATTTCGCTGGACGAGGCTCGTCGCTCAATGGAGAACTCAATAGCGCTGTTGCGGCAGGCGCAGAACGAGTCCAACAAGGAGCTGGATCAGCTTTGTGCCCAAACCGAAACAATCGGCGTCAGTGAGCCAACGACCGAGGAGCGCGAGCGTAAGTTGAAGAATGCCCGCGCAATTATAGGAAATGCTATACAGCCGGGTAAGTCGTTATTGCATGCCCTCAGAATAATAATATTACTTATATATTCAATGAATACTATATAAAGCTAAGCCCCGCAGCGCTTTCGAGTTGACTACCAGCACTCTTTACTCTATCTAAATACATTACCAAGCATTACTTTATACCAATAGCATCTGGCACAAGTTGAGCGGCTAAAAGTTAAGAGAAATTTTTGAAAGCGTGAGGAATAAATTTTTTCTATAAAGAAATCAATTTAAATCTGATTTCTTGATTTATATGAATTTTTTATTGGATTTGTAAGAGTTTTATAAAAAAAAAACTATTAATAATCAGGATTTAATTGTAGACTGCAGATTTTTTTTAAAATTAATACGGTATTGGTTGATCAAGTACCAATTCAACTAAATTATAGTTCAATTAATGACTTAAAAGTTTAAGTTTAAATTATAGAATAATAAGCAAATATTTAGCTTCTCATCGCAATAATTACAGATATACATAAAGTACAGATATTCTTAATCACCATCATAAGCTTTCGATTATAAGCTTTCCTAAACCATATGCATGGCAAATTTGTTTCAAATTATTGATACTTCCTCCTTATATAGATATACACATGTAATCGATAACTTCTAAATCTTGAAATGGGAAACGTTGAAACTCTAGGGTAATAAACATATGTGAAATTTTCATCAAAATCAGCACGCGGCAGATATCGAAAATTGAGATTTAGACATAAAACGATTTATCGAAATGAATACAAAAAATATAAGATCGAAAAGTAGTTGTTATTGAATCTGAAATTATAAGATATATAAGAGTTAAATTTAACATTATTCTCATCTGCAAACTGTTTTGAGACTTGTGCGTAGCTTTAAGTTATCTTGTATTTTCATATATTTTATTCTATAACTACATATATTCCCCAAAACTTTCGATGTGTATGTTAAAAACGTATTTGCAAGCGGAGTGCTGCATGGATTTAATATATAATCACAATTTTAATTCGATACCAATTGCAATTCGCTTGGTCATGCCAACAACAGATCATCATAGTCCCAAAAGTAAACAGAGCACAAATGCCTTCTCATTGTCCCAAATTCACCTGACTTCCACTCTCTCTCTCTCTCTTACTATATCTCACTCTCTTGGTGTCTTTGACCATCTTCTCACCCGACACCAACACACTTACATACCCGCCCACACACACACACACCCATTCTCATCATATTCATTGAATCATCATCTTAATTTTAGTGATACGCAGGCCAACCCCATTATTTGGCATCGGCAATGGTAGCGGCGTTGGCGCCGGCGGGTTTGGGGGCGGTGCCATTGCACCGAAGCGCACTGAAAGCAACAACAACAATAACTTTATTGGCAACTTGAACAACAATAACAACAGCAACAGTCAAATCTCTGCATTGGCAGCTGCCAAACAAGCTATACAGCAGCGTCTCTTTGGGGGTGGCTTGCCGGGAACAACAACAATGCTGCAGCAGCAGCAACAAAAGCTGCGAGCGGGCATTTGGCAGCCTGAGGCCGCCTACAGTACTGCAAGCATATTCCAACCATTGCCCACAACCAATCCGTTTCGGATGCTGCAGCAACAGTATCAGCAAAAGTGCCACGAGCAGCACCAACAACAACAGCAACAACAACGTACATCAAGCAGTGCACTGTTTACACCGCCACCCTCGCCGATGTACGCCCCCAGCCATGCCCCCAGCTACAGCAACAACAACAACAACAACACGATGCCTATTATCAATTACAATGTCAACTCGCGCACGAGACCATTTCATAATCAAGCTCAAGACACTTTCAATAATACATCTGCCTTGCCTGCGGCTAGTATTTGGCTGAAATGTAAGTCCTGGGCAGCGGCTCCACTATGCCAACGCGCGATGCCTAAGTGCACCACCCAACACCCTGCCTGCCTGCCTGCCCAGCCGTCCACCATTTACGTTCCCTTTCATGTTCCGTTCCCAATGCGTTCGTTTGCAGTTGCTATGAAGCTGGTTAAAATCGAAATTTAGACAGGGTTATGTCAAGAAAGTTTTTTAGCAAACAAAAAATTATATTTGCCTATTTGATTTGCAAAACAACAAAGAACAAACAAACAAAATTTGAATATAAAATGTTCAATTATTTTATTTGTTAAATTTCCTTATAAATGTTTGTGGCTCTTAAAACAAGTTTAGAAATTTGGTATCTTGTGATAATCATTTAAAACATTTTGGATAGATAAAATATTGCAATATGCATAAATAAATCATGCAAATCATGCAAAAAAGAAGTGTTTTAAGCACTGTAAAAGATTTTTCAACATTTCAAAGTTTAAAAACAAAAAGAACTCCGTTAGAGAAGTGTCAAGTTCCCTATGTAATATACTTTTCTTGTGCAAAATAAATGTGTAAACATATAAGAGTTGACAACGTACGAGTTTTTTGTATTGTTCAACACTTTTCTTGACTTACTGTGTTTTAATGAAAATCTTTTGGTACAAAGTATAGAAGTTTAATCAGCATCATGGCATATACCTATCCTGCGTTTTGTGTGTATTCGTTCCATTTCTTGCTATTGTAGTCTCTATTTCACTGTTTCACTCACTATCACTATATGTGTTCCTTTACTAGTTGCTCGTTGTTTTCTGTTTGTTGTTCGTTGCTCTGCTTTCCTTTCGCCTTTTCACAACAAACCAATACTGAACCCAAAAGCTATGTACGTATCTCTGCTGCTCTGTTGAATCTGTTCGCTCTTACTGTTTACTACTGTTGTTGCTCTATCGTTGTTGTTGTCGCTTTGTCATAGTTGTTGTTGCTATACTCGTTGTTTATACACATATTCGTATCTTAGCCGCTGCAACTGCTAGTCGCTGCCGCTGCAACTAAAACATCCTTAAAAAAAACATCCATACACACCTATATGCACATACATTACACACAGGCTTAAGCCCTGACTTGTTGGCCCTCAAATACTACTTCCAAGCGAACCCTCAAGTTGACATTTACAATGCTTCTTGCTTAATTGTTTGTCTTACAACAACACTTGACACACAATAAATACAAAGTACTAACATTAAATTCTTTATGTCTTTGATACAGCTTCACCTGGCGGAGATGCATCAGCAGCAGCGGGAGCAGTCAAAACCTCAACAGCATCGATTACACTCAAATCGGCGACGTTACCGCGCCGCAAAATCAATGCCAAATCCGAGATACAGCTAGACATTAAGCCACGCATTGCAGAGCAGCAATCGCCGCAGCCAGCAATGCGTTTCAGCACTGAGATGCAGCATCCCGTGGCCGATTTGCGTAGTGCACCACCTCGTGAGGGCCCCATCCCATACAGTCCCATTAAGACTACGCTGCAGGCGCGAGCAACGAGCCTGGAGCCCAAAGAGCACATTATCACCATACAGCGGCCACCAACGCAACAGACTTATGGACGCACAAACTCCAACTCCACGACAGCACAGTGAGTAACATTGATTGTACACATTTAATAAAAGGGATGCCAGTTCTAATTCTAATTGCTTTTTCAGTTCCGGTTCGCTGTCACGTCAATCTACGGCCGATTCCGAGACGGAAACATCATCGACCATGCAATCGCAATCAACGGTCACGGGCGCCCCCGGCATCTCACAGCCCATTAAAAAGAGTCCACGCGAATTTATCATACCGATTGCCGTGGAGGGTGGCGGCTTCATAACGCCACGTGAGCGCAGCGTTGAGCCATCTGAGTCTAGTCACACAACGGCATCTAGTCGCTCAACGTTCAGCCGTCTGCGTCCATCACATCGCATTGGGTAAAGTTTCGCATTCTGGCAAAACTTGCACAATTTTATGTTAAATGTTTCCAAAAAACTTTGTTGCTGTTGTTTTGCAGGTCACTGCTCAGCGAAACCGGATTCGATGAGAGTTCGCCATTCCAGAAGATGCGCACAACGTCTATAACGCGTGATGGCGGCGACGATGAATCGCTATTTACTCCGCACAGACTAAGGTATGCATGTCCACCCGCAACCCGCCATACTTAGTCTAATCCCGTCCATGAATATTTAACTTAATTTCCGTTGCTGTTGCTTTTGAACTATTCGTAGGAGCTCAAGGCCCGTCAAGAAAATAAGTCAGGACAACGACTCACAGAGCTCTGGCGAGGAAGATGATGATGATGGATTTGAGATACTTACCGCGGAGAACCTATTCTCAACATTGCTGCAACGTGTGAGTTTAAATGACATCTAAAATCGTATTAGGATCTAGTAGGTCTTATCATAATTATTTTTTTGATTTTTGTGTATACAGGTGCGCGCGCTGACGAATCGCATGAACGTTAACAGTGAACTGACAGCCGGTTTTCCCAGTCATTCTAGTCGTCTGTTAACGGATATTTCGCGGCAGGCACAAGGCCACCGACCATTTTGGGGCCAGAGCAGTCCCTTTGGAAGGTGAGTTATTGGCAGCTTAGTCTCGTAAATAAGTAATTGCATAACATTCATGTACATACTAATTAATCAAATACATGATTCAAACATATGAAAGTTGGCTAACATATCTCTATTATTATTTTTGTTATAAATCTCTTACATGCTGCTTACATTAAATAATAACTGCAAATAAATTTGATAAACTGCTTAACTAACTAACCAAATAGTGGGCATAGATCTCAAGTCAGTTATAGCTATACTCAAACGGTTGAAAAGAAGCAAGTGTAAGTATGCAAAGAGATACGAACTTTGAAAATTGCACATAGTATTTAAATAATATGTATGTAGAAAGCACCACAGTAAATGCTTTAACTTCTGTATATCATTCAGCAGAGACTGTAAATAAAAATTTTATGATTATTCCTAAAATTACATTAATTTGCTTACACAGTGATAATTGTTGTTGTGTAGAACTCATTAAAATTTATTTTCATTTACTACGGTCTCTGAAATCATCATAATATCTATCTACTTTTTTTAAACTATAACCCAAGCTTTTGAGTTCTACTTGTAAACTATACCCTACTATACTTAGGTGCAGACAACGTTTGCTATGGGGCTTAAGCGTAACGCGCCGCTTACGCCATTGGCTGATCGGTTGGCCTGGTACCAAATGCTGTCTGTAAGTTGGCGTATGTGAAAGTCCTTTAGCTAAAGCGTTTCCTGACACCACGTTCATATTCAAATGCATTCATTTAGTTCAATTCAAATAACTATATGTTATCGAAAACGCAAATAATATTGTTAATGTTCTTTCTATTTCGACAGTCGTCTGAACAGTGTCAGCAATAGCAGCGGTCTCAGTGCACCATGGCGTCATAGCATGTCCCGGGATCTGGGTAGCGATATGGAGTCGATGTTCTCGCGTACGGGTGCCACGCTGCCAAGAGGTGAATATCACAGATTAAAGAGTAAATATTTAGATCAGTAGGCCAGACAACAGGCAACAGAGAATACCGCAGCGAGCCGAGGCAAGGCGCAGAGAATTAAATGCAATTCTCAAGAAACAATAAACACGCAACGTATAGTAAAATTACAGCTGCAAAAGTATGCTACGTAAATAAGAAAATTCAATTCAATTTCGATTTACTACTATTACTTGTATACACATTTCTAGTAGTTGTTGATGTATGCTAAAAACAAAACAGAAACAAAAAACCAACAAAAAAAAAACATGAAACAGAAAAGCAAAACAAATCAAGTGAATACCTACTACATACATATATCTACTTATTTAGTTAAACAAGTATGTGCAGCCTGAAAACACCCCTAAAACAAACAAACAAACACAAAAAACAACAAAAAATAAGCAATTAATTAAGTGTCTACCATAATTATGAAATGAAAATGCCAATTAATACTTTTATTTGACAAATCCTTTTCTGTTCCATTTGGATTTATTGTTTTGATTTAAAAATTATATTTTTTGTACGCGCACATTTCTTTAATAGCATATCCTTGACATTAAGATGTGAAACTATCAAAAATAGTACTATATATCTAGCTATCTATCTTTCTATCTGGCTATCTATCTATAATATTCTTATCAATATATTTATCTATATATTGCTACCTGTCCTAGAGCACAATATGTTTTGTTATTAACATTAAATGCTGCTGCCGCTTTACAATTTTCATACTGCATACATATATAAAAATGTATCTTTACATATTAATTTTTTTGCTAAATACCTCTTACATAGAGTCATTTTCTAGCTCTTGTAGCCCACGAACCCAAATCGACTCAATTTAAATGTGTCTTTTATTGTTCTCTTCATAATGTTTGCACAGTTTTTTATTTATTTATTTTTTAAATATTTATTTTTGATTTTCTTTCATAATTTTGTTTAACAAGATTTCTAATTTAAATTAGTATTAAAATGTAATGCAATATTGAAATGATGATGATAAAAAAAAATTGAAAGGTCAAATACAACTTCAAATCGTATTCAAAGTTTTGAATATATATCTGCGCAATTATATGGTTATTCATATAAAAAAACTTTTCGCTTGGCCAATACAACAAAATGCTCAACAAAGAATAAGAAAAAACAAATTGTCAGAAACAAAAAAAAATTGGCAGCTTTTAATTAATTTATTTTTCCTCGTATGTTATTTAAAATTGTTAAAAAAAAATTAAATAAAAAAAATAAAACACAAAATAAGGAATAAAATATTATCGACAACAAACATGGTTACAAATGTACTTAATATTAATGGCAATGCAATAAACCCGATCAACTAAATGAACAAATTTAACTCATAAATAATTTTATTACATTTTACAGTGAGAACAATTTTGATGACAATAAAGCGAAGCACTTTTGTTTTAATTTTAAAAATAAAAACAAACGAAACAAAAACAAGAAAAACAAACCATGGCTATTTTATTTAGATTTTACAAATTGTTTGACAACCAAAAGAATTTTGTTAAATAAATATTTACATATCTAAAATAATATTTTAATTATTGTTGTACAGTTTGCAAATGGCCCCGCTACCTTAAATTTGTTTTAGTTTTACATATTCTACATATTTTTTTTTTATATAAAAACACAACACACAAAAAATAAAAAATAAAAAACAGGAAAAAAGAAATGCGCTAACCAAGCAAGTTGTTTGAGTTTAAAAGTTCTTGTTCATGTTTTTAGTTTTATAATTAAACCGAATTTGTGTTGTACAAGAAATTAATTTTTTAATGCCACTAAGCACACACAATACACACACATACTATATATATTTTCACACATACACAAGCCACACATGCATTTGAAGCTTATCGATGTAGTTAATTTTGTCCACGCTGTTTAATGCTGTGATCAACCACAAACGCAAAAACAACAAAATAACTAACTTAGCACAAAAAAACACCAAACGAAAATCAACAAATCCAAACAATATCCAAAATCAAAACCAAAAACAAGTTTCTGAGTTCTGGGCTGTTTTTAATCAACAAGAATAATTGTATTCAATACGAATTTTGCTTATATAGCAATTAAAATAATGTAAACAAAAAAGCTATGAAATTTCTACATCGACAAACAGAAAAGGCTGTTTTTAAAATTTGTTTAGAAAACTTAAGAACAACTTAAACTTAAAAAATGTCCAAAACTTTGAATACGATAATGTACAAAAATGTTCAGCTACTAATTGTTGTCATTCTCTAATGCGCAAACACATTTTTTTATCATCAGCAACAACAGAAAAAGTAAAACACATGTTTTGAGCTGCTCTTAATACTTTTAAACTAATTTTCTTTAACCCATACTCTTACTCATACTTATTGTAGGTGCCGTTATTTTGGCCTTCTTAAATTATTCATGTTTTTGTTAGTTATTAAATTATTAATTATTTTATTTGGAATTTGCTGGCCGTTTTACATACATTTAATGCTTATTTCGTTTACAGTTGGTTTATCTTTAACTACTACTACCACGCCCACAAAGCATGTTATAACCATTAACAACAGTCCGTTCAATACCACCATCAGCAACACCAAAACCAAAACGCAACTGCAACCCGCCATTATAGCAACGGCAACAACGACATCCACAAAGATCGCCGTCGCTACAACGCCGCAGTTAAACATCGGTCCAGAGAAAAGTAGTAAA
Source organism: Scaptomyza reducta (assembly GCA_035044485.1). Classification (NCBI taxonomy): domain Eukaryota; kingdom Metazoa; phylum Arthropoda; class Insecta; order Diptera; family Drosophilidae; genus Scaptomyza; species Scaptomyza reducta. The sequence goes on along the minus strand of JAWNNV010001315.1, from coordinate 2,818,640 downwards.
CTGTTGGCGCAACACACCACAAGAACACCAACAACACCACTCACGACAGCAAAAGCCATCAGCACCACTACTACCACAGCCACAATCACAACCACAAGAAACCTCAAAAAGCCGTAAAAAGTCGGAATGCTGCAAGAAAGTGCAACAATTTGGTTTCTCGTGTGTGTCTGTGGCATCATTAATACTTTTATGTTTCCAAAATTGAATTTTACATACTTGTTTATTGTTCATTTCAATTCATCTGGTACAAAACATTCAATTGACAACAAAACACATTTAACGTTCAGTATGCACTTAGAGGAATACTGCAGTAAAACGTGCAAATGCTGTTAATACTAAACACTAATGAAAAGCTTTATGCAATCGATGTTATTTGGGCCTTTGTTAAGTTATTAACAAATTGCACAAATAAACGAAATTTGGGACTGCCAATTGGGCCAAGTGTACGATTGTTGTACAATAACACTTGACACCTGTTGTGATTTTTAATTAATTTTAAACCATTTTAAATTATTTATGTAGTTGCTCAATTTAAGCTTGAGTTTAGAAGAAACTAAAATAAATTATCAGTGAAGGATAAAAGTTTTACTTTTTGTCAAATCCTGCTCATCTAATTCAATCAGGTTATTCGGCTTGTGCAGAATTCTACATCAATCATTAAAACTAAGCAATATTTTTATATACACACGATACTAAATTTAATTTTTTACGCTGAATTGAAAATGAATAAAGCAAAAGTCGTTGAGTATTCGATAAATTGAAAAATACATGAAATCCCAAAACATACGCCCGTTAGTTGTTATTTTATTGTTATTTCTGTATGCTCTTGCACGTGAGCTAATCATTGTTGTTGATTGAAACGAACTTGTTATTGTTGTATGTTGTTATTATGATTTCTTTCTAATTGCTTTAAGAAGCTAACCTCGCTAAGTGTAACTCTAGATCGATCCAGTGTGCAAAGTTCTTTTGGTTGCAAACATAACGTTTACAGGTGCGTCCGGACATTGACTTGTGGATTACAGGTACTGAGTAATGCAAGATGCTTGTATTTTTTTAATGCAAACATACCTTACAGCCAAGTAAGTAAGCTTTTGTCAATTTCGCCCAACAGCATTAAACTCTCACTCTTCGCTCGGAGAGTCTTAGTGACAGGCCAGACACTTAGCCCTACCCTCACTTTTACCTCTACCATTTACAGGTCACCACCCCAAGATCAGTGCGAGCAGCCAACCTCGATCAGTAGCAGGCAATACCGAGGAGAATGGAGATAGCCAAAAACATACAATTGCAGCTGCCGCAGATGCTAGCGGTGACGAGCCCTTAGACTTGGCCGATTTGGATCTTTCGCGCTTAAGGCTCAGCAAAAAAGATCTCGAAACGCTTTCGAGTATCACGCCAGGTCTGCCAAAATGTTTTCAGGAGCAGCTCCTGGCCAAATTGCCACCCACACAGGCGCGCAAATTATCCCGAACGCTTAGTGTCCAAAATGGAGCAACAACCAATACTCCCTCGATTAAGGTATACAAGCGTAGCCAGAGTAGCGGACGGAACTATCTGGCCGAGCAACCAGAAGAGGAAAGCAAACCAAAGCTATTAACAGATGCGCCCAAGACGACAGCTGCAAGCTCGGCTATCTATCGACGTAGTCTAAGTCGGGCACCCAGTCAGGGACCGCAGGGAGTGCAGGACAATGCCTCCAACACCAACAAAAGTCGCAGCAGCAGTGTTTGCCGAGATGACTATGGCAAATCCTCGTTGTGCAACAGCAGCTACACCACCGACATCAATGACAAGTATAAATATTATTCGCCATATTTGACCAAGTCCAGCAATGGAACAACAACAACGCTGACGAAGGAGGTGCCGGAAAAGCGTTATAGTGCTGCATTGGGGCGTCCTCCAAGCGGTTACTTATCACCTCCACCCCAGGCGCAGCCACAGGCAACTAGTGTGGTCACTGTCACTGATGGCAGCAGCTCCTTGCGTGGACGCTCCACGCAGCGCCGAATCTCACGCTTTCTGCGACCCGACTTTTTCGACGAGCCCCGGGATCGCGAACGCGAGTCTCAAAGCTTACTCCGAGAGATACGCGAAAAATCCTCCGATCGTTTAGATTCAACAGATCTGCGTCAACGCAAGCACAGTCTGCCCAATGTGGAAGCTGAAGTTGAAGCCATCCATACAACGAAGCGGCATGCCCGTAACAAGAGCATGGAACAGTTTACAGACGACACAGTCGCGGAACCAACAAAGCAGTCCGAGAAGCGTCGCAGTCAGTCGCGCTCACGTGAACTTAATACTGAGCTTGATAAGCATGATCTGGCAAATAAAATACTAAAGGAATTGCAGCTTCTATCCGCGGTGCGCACAAACACAGAGCACGAACAGTTGGCAGCTCTTGAAACTACTAGAGTAGACAGATCCGAAGAGGAAACGTCTACCATCAAGAAGTTGAAGAAGGGCAAGTCCAAAGAGAAGACTGCTGACCAAAACAACGAAGGCGACGTCAGTAAAGGTATTTCAACCACAACGACGACAACAACAACGCTTGTGCGAAAAGTCAAGAAGGTAGTGAAGAAATCAACGGATGAAGCTACTACAGCCCACCCTGAACCGCAATCCACTGAACTGGCTGCGCCAAAAGAGACTAAGCTGAAGCGTCCAAAATCCTATCCGATGAAGGATTTGGGTTTAAGTCTTAAAGGCAATTCGGACTTGCCATTACCCGAAACAACAATTTCGGCTCTGCCAAGCAAGCTGCCCAGCAAGGTACCCACGGATGGAACAGAGGCGTCTGTTGATGCCGCTCCCAGAGAGAGCCGCCTCATGCGACCGAAAAGTTATCCGGCCACCAAACTAGCCATGCCCAAGGATGTTCGAAAGGTTACGCGCAGTGGTCCAGCCATACCCAGCATAGCCGAGGGTCCGCAACCGAGCACTACTGGGTCGAGCTCCAAGTCCACTTCCGAGGAGAAGTCACTATCGGTCACGCCCACGGGTACAACAGGCACCGTTACGGATAAGGACTCCAATCCCTCTTCGACTGAATCGCGTCCGACGACAGTTAAAAAATTTATAAAAGTCTCAAAGAAATCAAAACTGGTGCCACCCACACCCGTAATTCCATCAACGCCCACAACGACATCAACAGCAACGCCAGCAGAAACTTCAAAAGAGTCAAGTCCAGTTATTAAATCAAAAGAAAAATCACCTGATAAGAAACCCAGCAAGGGACTTCTCTATGCCATAGGGCAAAAGTTTGAGAAGTTGCGCGATTCAGCGATGAGCAAAGACAAGAAGGCAAACCCCTCAAGTGTTACAGCAATGGCTTGCACACAGAAGCAAGGATCACCTGAAGCGCGCATCTCCCCGGATAAATCAACCGGCACACTGCTGCGCAAAAAGAAGACTCAGGAGTCCGTTGAGACGCCCAACACAACAGATGATAAGCGTGTCGATAAGCGATCTCGTTTCGACAGCATGCTACGTTCGCTCCGTGAACGCTCTGTGCCACGCACTCAATCCTCTTCAACGACCAGTGTCAGTCCAAAGCGATCCGCCAGCGTTGAAGAACTGCACGCTCCAAGCGGAAGCAGCAGCAGCAAAAGCGGAGCGGTTAACAAGATGCTGGGTGGTCTATTGCGACGGTTCGATCGGGAGAGCAGCGAACAGAGACGAGTGCGCAGCACTCGTTCCACCAGCAACATTGAGCGACAGGTGCGCGAGGAGCAGGATGCATCGCTGCCAACATCGCCCATCTACCAAAATGTCGTAGCTAAAGCAATAGTCCCAGCTCAGGTGAATTGCAACTGTGAGACAATCTGTCCAGAGTGCATACAGAATCGGAACACAACATCATCGACAACTGCAACATCAACAACAGCAACGCCAATGTTATCGATGACCCTGCAAAGTAACAAGGAGAAACGCAAGGGTCTCATGCTAGATTTGAGCAACGCGTCAAATGGAGCAAGTGGAGGAACTGGAGCGAGCACTGTAACAACAACAACAACCAATACTAGTGGCAGTTATCGTGGTCCTAAAACAAATCCAGCATTGCTTAATGCCAACGGACTCTATTCGAATTTGCCGCCATATCCGGGTGCAGTAAAGAGTGCCTCGTCGAACAACAGCTCGAGTCAGCAGTCAATGGACAATGCCACCAACAATAACTCCATCACTACCAACAACAATTGCAGCTCACAGACGTCGGGCTATCGCACTTCGTCAGCGCACGAAATCAATCGGAATAATCTATTGACGCCGTCATTTGAGAACATTGCCAACTATTCGTCAGATTCGAGGAGCTATCAGGATGACTGCGCCTCAACCTCAACGTTTATGTCGCCCACCGAAGAGCCAGAGCTATACTTTGACAACTGGTCCATTTGCTCCGAGGATAACTATATGTTGCATGCAACGCCTTCACCGACAGTCTCTCGTCTGTCGCGCGCCTCTCAACTTTCATCGCCCACACGCTGCTCGGAGAGCTCCGACCCCAATGAGAGCGTTATCGATCGCATCAAACGTCGCAGTTTCTACAGCCGCTTCAATGAACAGAAACCCCGTCGTACCAGCAGCATTGTCGGTCCCTCGGCAGTACGGGATTACTACCGCGAGCAGCAAGCCGCTGTGAAAGCGCGTTCCAGTCAAAAGTTACACGCCCCCGATACGTTGGAGACGCGCGCCCATTCACCGGACATTGCACAGCAGTTCTTTAGGCCGTTAAAACTAAGTCCCGTTGGCACCGAGCTCAAGCCGCCAGTCTATCGCTCCCCGCTAGACTATTCCACGTCTTCGTCAGCGGGTGCGACGAGTAAACCGCGCAAAAGCCTCAATGATATTCGCAACACGTCGCCATCGTTCCTAAGCTCCAAACGCTATGATACACAGGATTACAGCTCCGTGCCCATGCGATACAAAAGCTCCTCAAGTTCCAGTCCAAGCAATGGTGCCGTTGGTGGCATCACTAGCAGCTACTACAGCACTTACAATCCCAAGCGTCGCTCTTCCTACACGTTAAACGGCACTGGGCATTTGGCATCGGGTAGCTCTAGCAGTCATCATCATAGTACCGGTGCCGCCAGCAGTCAGTTGGATGGCTATGCGACACTGGGAAGGCGTTCCATTCGGCCCTATGACCATCGCACCATGTCTCTGTTGGAACCACCAACCACAGCTGGCACCAGTAGCACCGGTGGAGGGAGCTATCACAGACGTGAGGCACGCACCCCCGCTCGTGACTACACATCTAGCATTTCACGGTAAGTACTCCCGTACTCCTTGCTTTGGACTGATTTTAACTTAATTGATTTAACTTAACATTGATGATTATTTTCTAAAACATAAGACTTAAAAACCTTTAACTCAAAAGTATTTGCAGTTTTTCTGATTCTTATTTTTTGCTCAATAATGAATATGAATATTAGTTATTACTTATTTCAAATCAAACGATACTGCGTTCGTCTTTAATTTCTGTTTCTGAGCCAAAAAAAATATCAGGGACGTTAAATAATAATTGACATTTTTTAAATTATATATATTTGCTCACCAAATTAATGATTAGTTTTGAGTTGTACTTTACAACTCAATCAATAATCAATATTTTTTAACAAATAAAATAAAACTCAAGAAATATTATTTATTATTAAGTTTTATTTTTTCTTTTCTTAAAACTCATCCCATTTATGAATTTTAAAAATTCGTTAAGAAAATTAAATATTAAACAATTATTCTTTAAAAAGTGATTATTTATTTATTAAATATTATTTAATTCATATTCAATTTAATGAAAATTAACTACTACAATCGTTGAAATTTTTTTTTGTTTATTAAACGAACTACTTCATGTGGTGTGCAAATTGTGACTAAATTCTACATACAGCTGCACGCAGGCAGCTTGCTCTCAGTTCGATTCCGTGTGAACTGAGTTGCATCTTAAGATCGTTCTTGTTTGATCTATTACATACATACAACATGGATAACTTAGATAACATACACGTTGCCAATCAAATTATATTCTTAACAGCAATGATTCCGAAGCAATAAATAAATCGCAATAATTTTTTTTAAGCCTTTTGGTTGAGTTGTAAAGTTTATCTTAAAATTAATTATTAATTTTGTGAGCAAATAAAAAAAAATTTTATTTAATCATTATTTTATATTTGTGTACAATTAAACATATACCGATTACAGTCCCTGATAAATGAAATAAAAAAACTAAACTAATTTACAATTGCTAATAATCACTTAACCGTGAGCACTACAAAAAAACAGTCAATAATAATTTTATTGATTTGTACAAATGATTTTATTCAATAAGCAATCACTAAAGTATGGTTTTATTAATTAATAACTTATAATGATAATTGTCCCTTGTATTTAAGCTCCCGCTTTTCTTGATCTTGCTTTAGCTCTGGATCACGTTATCGTACCTCTTCGACAACACGCAGTCCCACAAACATTTGATGTTCCACACCGCAGAATGGTTTCTGCATCTTCTGCTATTACACCAAACGTAAAAAGGCGGACCACCCCTCGGGTCCAATGGGCACGACGCCGCCAAACACAACTGCATCCTCGTCAGCCTCGGCCTCATCCTCGCGTGCCAGCAGTGGCGGCATCAAGAAACTGTTGCAACCCGCACATACCACCCATCATAATCAGCATAGGTTCTAGGTGGTTCGAGCACTTAACGCTTGCCAAAAAAAGAAAGAACCCAAATTAAAGTGCACCCCAACTTACGCATTACTAATTTTTGATATTTTTTTATATTGCCAAAGTTTAAATTTTAGTGCAGGTTGCCTTGTAGCTCTCTAGTTGTGCCTATTAATTAAATCAGATACATACATATAGTGCTTAGCAGAGTTTCAAAATTGAGAAAACAAGTCAAAAAAAATTTATAAACTTAATAAACCATAGTTCAATGGTGCATAATGGCTTTGGCTTTGAAAAAAAAATCAAATGGTGTAGTTTGAAACCAACCATAAAGATTTTCAAATGATTGTGCCTTGGTTCCTTCGGCGTTTTTAGATGTAGCCCTAGATATAAAGTTGATTTAATTTGTAAGCAAGGGAAAGTAATTCTTATGGGGGGATAGTAAAGAGAAATGTTAGTTTTATAAAGAGGTGTTTCACAAATATTTTATACGATGTTTTTAATAGTCTCGCGCCGAAAATGCGTTAAAATTTTTTCAATAATTTTAACTACATTTTTATTTTGCAAATACACAGAACTGAATGATTATTAAAAAAATTTTAGAGGTTTTGTGATGATAATTGAAGCTTTCCTTGGTTAACTAGGACTATTGATGTTATTGCGAAATAATAGAAAATATGTTTAGAAATAACTGGAAGCAAAAGATTCAAAAGTAGCAAAAACAATAAGCGAATTTAAAATTTAGTGGGTAGAATAATTAAAGTTTGAAAATGTAACAAAAATATTTTTTAAAAATCAATAAACACCACATACATAAAGAAACATAAGAAGTACAAATCCTTTTAATAATCTATTTTTTTCTAATAATGTACATAAACAGACGAAAAGTGGAAGAAACAACCAACAAACATAAAAGTAGTAAATTTTCCTCTTTGCAATTCTACGAAGAACATTAACTCAGTTCTGTTTCTTTAACTTGTAGGTGGGTAAAAATGGAACGTAATAGGTCCATTTCCATCTTCGTAGGGCATCCATGCCACATGGAAAATCGTAATCTGTGGCAGTGCCATCATTGACATTGTCATCGCCCAGCGGCATCTCATTGGCCCAATCCACAAGCCCACGTTCAGCTGGCGTGCCTTTAAAATAAAACTATGAGTAAAGATAGTTATGATGGTTGGAATAAGCTTACCAGGAATTATGTTATCCAGAAGGCAGCCAAGTAATCCACCAACCAAAATAGTGGTTCCCAGGAGAACTGATAAAGTGGAATCAACAGTTTCATTGCCCGTATCAATGGCACCTGGATGTTGTTGCATCCATGGACACAATACCATAGGAAAGAATATCGACAGGCCGAGTATATACAAATTTCTTGCAGAGCGCAAATCCACGTACTGCAGTGTGGACAAGCCAAACGCTATGATCATGCCAAACATGACACAAAATATGCCACCAACCACTGAATCAGGAATGAGAATAAAAATGGCACCAAACTTTCCAATAACGCCTTGAAGCACCATTATAAAAGCAGCCCATTGAATCACGCGCCGCGAACCTATCTGGTATAAGAGAGAAAAAACACGTTGTCACAATATTACACATTTTGTGGGTTTACAATTTTTCCCAATTTTGAGCATGCTGTTATGAAAAATGTATCCAAGTTGTCCATGAGGAAATAATGAAATATTTTTTGATATTGCTTTTCTTTAACAGAAATATCGCTTTATTTATGTATCTTTATGATCCAGAAGCTTATCTAGCCACAATTTTGTCCTAAAGTTTGAAGTGCGTCGATTATGACGTTTCCGATGCCATAACTTATAATTGTTTATTTTTCTGACTAATCATCCCGCTCTCTGTCTGTTCCTACGTAAGGTAATTGTATAGATTGGGGGGCGATTCTAAGCCATTACGCTTTATATCCACGTCTTTGCTGCAGTAAGTTCATATATGTTAATATATGGTCTTACCCCAATAGGTCAAAAGACAATTTTTTATAAACTGGTTTTTTGCATAAAAAAACAAACTTGTGTTGATTATATTATGACTTGTTTAGGAACAATTGGTTAATTTTTTTTTTAAATTCTTATGTGAGATTCATTTTTGTCTGTAAGTTTTTTTCTGCTGAAAAGGCACTTCTTTGAGCTAAGATATATACTTTTGAGCTGATTTAAGATTCTTCATGACTAATTTGTGGGTTTATTAGCACTTTTTTTCTGTTAACAGGTAGGTAAGCTTCCTTCGGCTCAGCTATTTGTTACTTACCTTGGTCACACCAATAGCGCCCACGTTCTCGCCGAAGGTATTTGTGCCATTGCCTGCTCCCCAAAGGCCGGCCAGAACCGTGCCGAGACCCTCAGTGCCGATGCCTCGATTAATGGCGTGAAGTGGCGGCGAATGGGCTCCTGCCATTTGTGAAACTGTGGGGTAATAGCTCAAAGACTCAACTGTGCAGGCCAGCACTCCAGCCAGCATGCCCAGAACACCGGACAATGTCACTGATGGCCATCCAAACTGGCCGGGATATGGCACGTAGAACCATTTGGCACTGGTTAACACATTGAGACGCACGTCTGTGCGTGATGGATGCGATGGTGGAAACACGTCAGTGGCTGTGAGAATGCCGCACAGGCCCCACATTATAACGATGGTGAGCAGAACGGGAAACAGGCGAAACAGTTGGAATCGTCGCACCTCCAGCCCGTGGCCCTTTCTATAGGCAATCATTGGAATTGAAACGTCGCACATGATTTGCGAGAAGAGAGTCAGCATACCCGTGGTGCTGTACAAAAACATGTGAAATTATGAATTAGTGTGTCTGCTTTAAACTTACCCGACTGCAATGCCCCAGTGCTTTGAGGCTGTATCTGCAGCATGCTGGAAGAGTGTTAAACCCACCAACGAAACCGTTGGCACAATAGTTAATGGCGTTACATATTTTAAAATCTTGCCCACGAGACCCGTATAGCCCAAGACGACTTGCACCATTGCAGATACGGCAATTGCTCCAGACAGCTCGCGCATTCGTATCTGCCACAGCTCTTCGCGCTCCGCCACATCCATGGCATCCAATTCAGCTTGAGGTGGACATTTCCATTGGGGCAAGGCTAGAATGGCCAATGTGGGCACCAGAAACGATATGGTACCACCCTGAACTATAGGCAAACGGACACCCCAAGTCGCTTGAACGTAAGTCACAATGCCGGTGACGAAAATCATTGTGGAAATGATAATGCCGCGATTTGGATCCTCATCAGACATACAGAGTGCTGGTGTTAATATAAACGGTATCGACACAATCGCTCCAATCATTGTCAAATAATGTTGAAATGCCAACAATATGCTCAGATACCATACTTCAAAATGTAATGGAAGAATATAGCAATCAAAAGATTTAAAAAAAATATTTATCCTTTATTACCTGGATTTTCATTGATGGCATAAAGCAGCTGGGGCTTTGAACGCTCAGCATGTGGCGCCTCATGATTAGATGTGGGCGGGGCAGCACCCACGGGCGTTGGTCTGCTGTCCAATTCGTTAAATTTTTCTACATCAACCTGCTAGAAACGAACCGACAAAGCTTATTAAGCAATAAAAAAAATAATTTATGCAACGATAAATCCCAACTTATAATTATATGTATACATTAAATCCAATTTCTATTGACTTATGCTAATTTCGGATTGTTGAAAGCTGCCACTTGCAACCGCATACTAACTGGGGGGAAATATGCATTTTGTAAACCTATAACAAAAAATATAAATGTGTAGTTGAATTAATTTGCATTACTTAATAGCAATAACATTTGCCCGATCGTTGATTTTCATAGAAAACTTCCCCTTCTGCAACCGCGCTCCCCGCTGCAAACCAACAAATATATTGCTAAAAATCGTGCCGGCATACTGATTAATTGAGCGTGAGTATTAGACTGGTAACTACATTGAATTAATGGGCAGCTCTCAGCTTGTCAGCTTGTTAGGTACTAGCTAGTACATTATAATATCAAACAAATAACGCAGTAACGAAAATGTCTGAACGAGCTGAGAGTATAAATCAGCAGCATAAATTTTTTGCGCGCGCAAAAAAAAAGTGACAAATTGTAATTAGCCATTGATCGGACAGTAATGTCACTTCAATCAGTCACATGATACAATTTAATTCATTAATTCATTCTTGTTTCTGATCACTCACTGCATCACAGGGATCCTTTTATTAATATAGACAAACAAGTATAGATAAAAGAAACAGATCATTTTGATAATAACAATTAAACTGATAGGAATCAAAGAGGAGAATTGACAACTGAGAGAACTTAACGTTTCAATTAGAACATAAGAAAATGCAGAACTTATATAAAGCACTTAAATGAAAATAAATGCAAGCCCGCATAAGCATGGTACTCGTTAAGAACTTTACGCACTCACCGGTAAGCCATCTCCAATCGCAACATTCTTAAGCTCCATCTTCAGGCAGTTGGTGTTTTTATGATGGCATAAATCAATTGCACTTTGGTATCCTCACTGTAGTTGTCGCAATGAACTGTTGTAGTCAAGTGCTTGGGAGCGACTGATGAAAGAGCTAAGAAACCAAACACAGCAACCACTTCGACTACGCCAGCGATGAGAAACATCTTGCGCTGAAAGCCTGTCGAAATTTGCTCAATTTTATTGTACAGTTATTGTGAGAGCGCACATTGTGAGCCAAATAGAGCGATCAATCAATTGACGAGCAAAAGCACTGAAAATTGAAGAGAGTGTGATTGGAAAACAGGGCTCTCATCTCGTTATTGATTAAATAATGCATATCTATAATTTATAGGGATACATTGTAATAACCACAATTTTATTGTGTTTTAATTTATGTACTAATACTTGCGCTCATTAAAAATAAAACTCTATACCAAGCCATTCTTAATTTCAGTTGGTAAAAGATAGCAAGTAAGAAGGCTCCACGCAAGAAATCCCGACTAGTCTATACCCTGAACCCTTTAATTAACGCGTACAGTCAAGTATGTGTGTGTATACGCCTTTAGAGAATACTTTCTTAACTTCAATGCTTCATATCTCTGGTGTTTCTTAACCGATTTAAAAAAAAAATCACAGATTGTCAATATTTCGTCTAATGTTTTAAACTGCGTATCCAAATTCGATATTTTATTTATCAAAAATTTGAAACAAACTTGTACTGCCTGGGGATTAAGCGAGCTTATGTTCTAAATCTGGAGTCTCTAGCTCTTACAGTCTCTAAAATCGACTCAGCTGTTGATGCTGATCAAGAATATATACACTTTATGGGGTCGGAGATGCTTTCTTCTGCCTGTTACATACTTTTGCACAAAACCATTATACCATTTTTACCCATTTTCAATGGGTCCAGGGTATAAAAATATGGTCTTAGCCTGTCAGTTGGTACTCTCTAAAATGCCGAAAAGATCTCCATATATCGCTCACTTTGACTGATAAGCAATATTATACCTTAAGCTTAATTGGTAACGTTTTTATACCCTGAACCCATTGAAAATGGGTAAAAAGGGTATAATGGTTTTGTGCAAAAGTATGTAACAGGCAGAAGGATGCATCTCCGAGCCCATAAAGTATATATATTCTTGATCAGCATCAACAGCCGAGTCGATATAGCCATGTCCGTCTGTCTGTCTCTCCGTCCGTATGTATGAACACGTCAAACTCAGAGACTATAAGAGCTAGAGACTCCAGATTTGGTACATAAGCTCGTCTAATCCCCTCGCAGTACAAGTTTGTTTCAAATTTTCGATAACTCTTCCCGTTTCCGATGTACACATGTGATCGATAACAACAAAATCTTGAATTCAGAAATCTTTATGATGCAGTTTTAGACATTAGACGAGATAATGACAATCTGTTAAAATTGTATTGAAATCGAAGATATGGAACATTGAAGTTAAGAAAGTATGCACTATACGCGTACACACACACATACTTGCAAGCACTGACTGTAAACTTAAAGTATGGGGTTCAGGGTATAGTGTAGTCGGGATTTCTCGACTAGAGCCTTCCAACTTGTTTTTTTTATTTGAGAAAACTGAAGAATCATAAACTTCATAATTTTTAGCATATAAGCGAGCTTATCAAGTATGTACATGTTTTGTACCAAGACAAAAACAGCACTAAGCATAAAAATTAGTATACTAAAAAAGAGATAAAGCTTGTGAAAATCCTGATAAGCCCTGTTGAAAATTGAACACATTTTACAATATTCTACTATAGTAATTATAATATTCTAATTGTTCTGTGAATTCTGTGGCCCATTATCTTCAGCCTTCATTCTAATTGGTGTGTGTCTTACGAGTATATTAACACATTGTCCTTAGACAATTTTTACGTAATACGTAAGCTGCCAACTCTCAACTGAATCCAAGTTACGATTTATTTATTTTGCTCTTTGATGGACTAACTCACTCACAGGCAGTGTTGCTTGCCATGTTGGTAACTTTACTCACCCCGTACCGAGTGAGCACATATCCAATGCCTAAATAGCTTGCCAAACTACTCAGCGCACTGCTCTGTATCGTCTATATCGTACATCGTTAGATGTATATCGCGATCTGGTATATAATTTCTAACAAAACTTATACAGACACTTTTAACATTTAACTAAACATTGATAATCTATTATAACCTATGTAGGAATTAGAACCAGTGGAAAAGACAAAAGACAAAAAAATATATTGATCATTTTCACAGTACCTTTGAATAAAAGTTGTTAATAAAGTCATTGATGAACAGTTTTGTTTTTCCATATTTATTAATTTGGTATAAGTTTTGTTAAATTTTGAACTTTTGCTAAAGCAGTTTTACAATAATATTTGTTTATTATAAGTGTGTTCTTGTGCCTGCTGGAAAACGAGTGCACAAATTTGAGATAAATTAAAGAAATTAAATTAATTAAATGTATCTACAATTGGGAGAAGATAAAACCAAATCTGTAAATTAAGATTATTTTTAATATATGTAAAACAAAACAAGTAATAAGTCAAGGTAGTTTGACTAACAGACAACTAAATCCAGGCTTTGTGTGTTTGCTTAGTTCGATCATACAAAGGGAGGAATTAATTAAACCTAACTGAAACTAATTTTAGGTGAGTTCCATGATATCTGAAAAGTAATAAAGTCCAAATAATTGGAAGGATTAAGAACAAAGGCTGTTTTGGAGAAACAAAATTTATTTTGCGTTGCATTTTGACTGTAAAAGTAACTCTGCACATTTTCTTTGTAAATATTTAACTAAATCACTACATTTATAGTTTAATACACATAAATTTAGTTTTGGTGGTGTTGTAGTTGTTAAAGTTGTGATATTTTATGCTATACACACAAATTTAATTTATTTATATCGATAGACCCATTCAATAAAGCATTTATAAAAGTTGCGTTACATTAATATAGATTTTTTTAAATTGGTTATTTTGTTTTAAGTGTAGTGTTTTCTTCACAACATGAATTTGTTGCGGTGTATATGGGAGTTTAATTAATATGTATTTATATATAGTATTTAACTAGTTTTTTTTTTCATAAGGATCAAATCGATAACATTAATTATTACGTTCCTCCATATGTAAAGCACACCAAGTTCTGTTACAGTTGCAATCTCTCTTACAAAAATCAAACAAAACAAAACTTATAACGATTAATAAAACTGTGTAGTGCGCAAAAGCGGCATTGAAAGAGCGTTTTTATGGTGTATCCTCCTCTTTCTCCTGCCACACGCTGCTTTCGTTCTCCGTATCACTTAGAATTTCGACCACCTCCTTAAATAAACCAGTAGGCATGGACATATCGCTATCACCGTTATCAACCATCAGGTTCAGCTCAGGCACCAGTGAATCATCAGTACCCACCTGTGCATTTATTGTTGAGGTCGATGCAGCTGTTGTGGATACATCCATAGGGGGTAGTGTAGCCACCGGATTAAAGGGCGCATCTAGATCTTCCAGACCATGTGGAGGCGTCAGCTTAGCCAGCTCTTCGCGCAGATGACGATAATGGCGACGCAAAACCATCGAGTTAAATGATATAGTCCGACCAGCCCGCTCTGTGTACTGTGGCTTACTCAACTCCTCAATCCAACCCTCAATTTGCATGCAAATCTCCTCGCGCTTTAGCCAAAAGTGCTTATGTATCACCTAAAAAAATAAAAATGAGCAACACGACGAATGGTAAAAAAAAAAAAAAAAAACAAAAAAAAAACAGAAGCTTACATCTTTGAAGCAGGGATTGGGATTGCGTATTTGCTCCAACATTGCCCAACGTACGCACGCCTGATAGATGTTGCTGTTGTACTCGCGCGATGAGTTCGTCCCGCTAGGAGTTCCCCGACTTCGCTCAAAACCCGGCTCGTTAAAGTACGGCTCCGGCACCAATATCAGGGACTGTATGGAGACGAGTACCTGCAAAAAACTGGAGGTCTGCGCATTCCATTTCTCCTCGGGTCGTCCGTGCCAGGTGTTTAGTACCGAAAGACAAACTTTGCCATCATTGTACAAATTGGGATTAAAGCGAACAGAATGACGACCAGTAGTCTCTAGATTGATAAGCATAGGCAAGTTGGGATAGTCTGGTGGAAAGAAGACATCAAATTCGAAGCAGCCATTGGCATACGGCGTGTCTGCCGGGCCGGTTATAAGCACCTAATAATTTCAAAATCAAAGTTATTTAAGAGCAGTTAATTCATTATGGTATAACAATCGCACCTTCATTATATCCAATCTGTCCGTATCACAGCGTACAAATACAGAGCTACTAAAACTGAGCGGCAAACTAGTTGACAGTGTGACTGCCTCCTGTGCCAGCCGCTTGACCCGGGATGGATGATAACGATCCCCAGCTAGTCGCACCATTTTCTCGAAATGATGCGAGACCACAAAGCGAAAGCTGTTGTTGTCCGATTCGACAATCATATCGTATGTATCGAACTGTCTTTTTTTCATCAACTCCAGGTAACGCTGCTCTACTGATTTGCTTAGCGGTCGCTCCATCGAGCCCATACCATCCTCATGCGCATGCAACATATTGATTAAAGCATCTGCATCTGTCGTTTTCTGAACCAGTACGCAAGTCTCTTGTATATCCGGTATGAGCAGCGCAAGACCCTCGTCTTCGCCGTCATCAATGTTAAACGTCATTGGATTTGTTTGGCCTTTCATATTAGACTTTTTGTTGACTCTGCGATAAGGAGAGAAAATGTTAAGAAACTTGTATTTTATGTTAAGTGAACTGAATAGATTTACTTGAGCCGCTTGGCATACGTATCAACACAGGTCTTCATGTTGTTTAGGAGCTCCGCAATTGGCGGAGTGGTCTCTCCGCTGGCACTCAAGGTCGGCTGCAGCAACGAAACCAAACTTTTTGAGAGCGACAGCGCACGCAATAGCTTCAATATGGCCCGATAGAGAGGAATGTGTCGTGTTATGTCTAAAACTGAATCGTTTCGCAGGTAAGAGCTGAGCGCCGGTATCAGGCACGATTGCTGCAACAGAGTCTGGAAAATGGGCGGCAATTCGCCAGCCATATCGCGCACGTCATGATACGCGAGTATATCCTCACCACTCATATCGCTGGGTATACAATCTCTAGGATTTATATAGCTGGATAATACCGATAACAGCACCGTCACGTGCTCCTCTTCACTCTTTTGGCGTAGAAGGGCCTGCTCAACATTCCATGACTGGGTTGTGGAGCCAGTGCCAAAGCCAGTACCCTTTGCCCAGTAAATGTGGCTCTTATCATCCGATGTTATCGTACTTGGCATTGCGTCTTCTGCTGTGCTGTTGTTTTTGGCGGCTGCTCCATTACCGCTGGCATTTCCGCTGCCGTTGCCGTTACCATTGCCGTTACCATTACCGTTACCACTTCCACTGCCACTGCTGTTTGTACTGGTGGTCGGTTCGGTTATTAGTGCACCGATCTTGCTGTTATGCGTCTGATGCGAAAATATGCCTAGACAGTTTAGCACAAGATGCATAGCTCCCACTTCAATGACAACACGTCGCAAAAGCACGCCGTCATCAGTGGATAGCGACACACTGTCCAGCAGCTGGCGGAACACCTCAAAAGGCAAGGTGGGTAGCGAAGGTGCAAGCGATAGACTGTAGATATCATCTGTATAGGACAAGAACAATATTAGGATTGACAATCAAAACGGATGCTTTAATGTGTTGGACTTACTGCCATCGCCGTCACCAGTGACGCCAAGCACGAGACGCAGGAGGCACTGGGCACGCTGTTTATCCCTGAGCAGAACATCCGAGTAAGCGGGCAGGCGTAAGAAAAGCCCAAATGCGGCCAACGAATGCTGGGGAACGGAGCTAACCGTAATTTGCTTGGCTGCCGGCTCACAGATTGTATCTTCCAGATCTTCGTAAATCTCATCATTGGGTTCAAGCTTTACCCAATCGGACAGTGGTGGGCTTTTCTCCTTTTCAGTTGCAACAACGGCAGCCTTACGACCCATGTGCTCAGGATACACAGTAGGCAAATAATGAGCTAGCAACGATAGGCCACCGCTGCTAGAGAATCGCTGTAGTGGCGATGGTAGCGGTTCCGTACAAACAGCCTTGATTTTCTGCGACTCAGCAGCTTCATCTGTCAACGCGCGTTGCGGAACCAGATCTAGCGTTAGGCAGGGTGCGGACAGCGAGTGACCAGCATCCTGCAGTGTGGCCAACACCTGTGAGATTGTGGCATCACTAGCCAACAATATATCCGGGTACTCAGCTACAACCAACTGGCTACCATTGGTGGTATTCGCTGCTTGTTGCAGAAACTCCTCAATATTGAAGGCATCTGTAAAAGAAACACATGCAATTAAGCTGAAAGCTGTAATTGATGTTTGGTTTACTCACTAATGGGAAGCATTTGCATGGCTGTTGTTTGGGTCTCTTTGTCTTTATTAACTGCTGCTTGGTTCTTGGCGTCCTTGATACGCTTGTCCTTGGCCGCAACCGCAGCACCCACTGTAAGGAATTCCAGGCTACCCGCAATATTGCTGAAGTTCAAGTAGCAGGATTTTTCAAGTTGTTGCTTGTCAACTGTTTTGGCGGCAGTCGGATTACTAGTTGAGGGCACTCCAGAGCGCTGATCTGTTGGTTGTTGATACACTAAGTTACTATATACTGGGGTACCAAGAATGAAATTAAATAAATATATATATAAAGTATAAAATTATTTAAATGATAAAAAAGCAATATCCATAAAATATATTATTTAATTGTACATTTATAAAATGATTATATGTATCCGGTTTTATCTATATAGTACACTCGTAGAGTTTTACAGTTCTCTATTAAGACTTTGTAACATAAATACAAAAAAAACACGTCAAACCAAGTTATGTTTAACTTAAATGTTTCTCTGTCAATCCCTATATAAAATTGACTTAAATATAACAAAGAAATTATTTCTAAGCTAATCAATATTTTACTATTTAACATATTCATGGCTAGCTTCGTTTTATGTTTCTCTTTCAATCCGTATAATATAATATAATATTGATAATAAAAGAATAGCATACTAGCTTACCGCTGACACAGTTCTGCAAGATCTCCTGACAGGTGGTGTTAGTGGTCACATTAAACAACATTTGATGGGCGCTGCTCCGCTTTGCCGGATGATGGTTGACTGAAGCAATGGGTAGACTGTTGCTGGCACCTCCGCCACTAGTTCCGCCCATAATGGCTGACAAAGTATCCCGGCGCTGCAATGGCTGTTGGCTGCGCACACAGACCGTAATGTGCTCGTTCTCCAATAACAACTGAAGCACTAGTTGTCTCGTAAAGCCAGAGATAGTCGGTCGAATGCCGCCAGTCGAGCGCAATGGCTTGCAGATAACGGCGCCAATAAGCAGAGAGGTGAGCACCTCTTGATTGGCTGGATGGCATGCGCTGACACGTGTAAAGAAGTTGATAGTGGCACGTTCAAGACGAATGAACGATTGTTGCATAGGCAAGGATTTGCTGAACTGCGCCAGGTGTGTGTTACAAAGTAGCTGTAGCAATGGTTTCCAAAACATTGAGCCTTGCAAAGTACCCAGCCAGTCACGCATAGGCCCCTCGGCACAGCACTCTGAAAAGAAGTCGAGCACTTTGGGCACATTTGCGCTGCTTAAAAGTGGCACTGCGAAATTCCCGAGGTGAGCCTCCGCCTTGTCAAAGTCCGTGAGTGAGGAATCACCGCCAGCAGCTGCTTGACTACTGCAACAGGCTGTGGCAGTTGTGTCAACAGGCGGTGCATCTGTGATGGGTAACACATGTGTGCAGTACTCGTAGATGGCATGCGCTAGCAGCTTGGGTAGACCCGAGTCTAACATCTGATATACAGCCACTGGCGACTGGCAAGATAATGCAAGTGTTTTCAGAAAAGCTGGATGTTGCATTAGCTGTGTGAGATTCTCACTGCCCTCACGCTTGAACCAGGCGCAGCCGCTCTGAACCTTGCTATCATCGGTTTTACCACGCGTTTGTTGCTCTAATTTAACACCAAGCTTTAAAAGCAACTGGTTGAATAGCTCTGGCTTTATGTAGCACAATGCGCAGATAAGTGCATCAAAGCTACTCTTCAATGGCTCATCGTGCTCCAACTCAGATATCCATTGGTAACAAGTTTCAAACAAGGTAGGCGTTATAAGCTGTGACAGATCGGGCACCTGTTGTTGTCGCTGCACTTGCCACAAAATGGAGGCAATCACCTTGACAAATCCACTTTGGGGATTATTACAACGTGCCTGCTTGCTGTAATTATCATGAAGCTGCATAATCCAGTCGAGCAGCACGCGCAGCTTATCCAGCATGTGCTCTGTTGAGCCGGTAACAACCTGGTAAATGAGATCGCAGACAGCATCGCTGGAGAGCTTAAACACTGCAAAAGAAATTTTGTCAATTACTAGATACCTATCGATTGGCGCCACATAAGTGCGACTTACCCTGTGGTGTAGTATGCCAAAGTAGAGTTCGCAGCAGTTGCAGACTGAGTTCATTATTGTAGGCACCTAACCTGATAAGAATGGTCTCGAGATGCTGTTGTGCAAAGCTCGGTATCATGGGCATGATGTTTAGGAGCGAGCAGCAGGCCTCCAGAAATCCTGGATATGCAGCGGGATACGAGGCAATTAAATCAGCTAACTTGCTGTCTGGTTGCAAAGCAGCCACATGAAAACACCGAGATAAAATGCGCACCCAACCAATGCTTGTTTTGGCAAAGGCATCATCCTCGGGCATCGCATCTACATCCATTGCAGATAGCGCAGCTGATGGCAGCGGCGTTGAGCCCATAAATGCATCACCAAAAGCACCTTGGCTGCGTAATCCTTGCATACGATTGCCAAAAATAGTCTGGCCCAGTACAGCAATCTGTACCAGCCCTACATTTCCACAGTCCTTTGGTCTGAAAAGTAACGTTTGTCACAACTGTATAATAGCTTTATACGACAAAGTCAAGCTTACTTGTAAAGTCTCAGCACAATGCTGGTGGCCACCTCAGCTTTTGCTAGCTTCAGACGTATGCAGGTAAGGCCCGTTGTGGCCATGGGTGCGCCCACAGGAATGGAGCCAACACCATAATCACGCGATAACTCCAAAGCTACAGCCGAGGGGCATGATGCCAAACTTGAGGTATGCGGCACCAACTGGACCTCTTTAAGCAAAATGGCCGTGGGCAGTGTTATTGTCAAATCAACATGCATCTCTTTTGGATAGAACATATAGCTCCAGGCAGGCGAGCGAGGTCGTCTGTGTGTAGCATTGGGGTTTGAGATCAGCATTTCGGCACTTTGGGCTGCGTCATTCTCCGATACAATGTGCGAGAAGGGCGCAAAATTGATCAACCCATCGTACTGAGCGCTGCTGTTTCTTGATGTTTGGGCCGATCCTGTTGTCGCTTGACCGCCTGCGCTTGTGCTCGCCTTTTTGCAAGCGTTACTGGCGCTAAAATGATTGTTGAGCTTAAGTCGAGTGTTACGCGTCATATGTTGCATAATCATTGAGATCTGAAAGTAAGCCACGGCTGTTAACATTAAAACCTTTGCTGTGGTTGCTGCAGCCACTTACCAATCCTGGTTGCATGTTTATAATGGTCTTGTTGAGTCGAACCAAATTATGGCAAATAATCTGTATGCCACCCAATTGGGTGAATATTTGCACAGCCGCTGTCACTTCCAGCACCTTGGATATGTACCAAAGGAATGGCTCTGATAGCTGAAGGCGTGGCAATGTGGTATTGCGTTGTATTGTGGCTGCAAGATTACGAGCTTTGAATAATTTGGCCACTGTTAAGCTATATTGTTGAAGAACTTACTTTCTTCAAGATATTGGCATATGGGTGCTACAACTAGGCGCGGATTGGAGGCCCTATCACTCAATGTGATCATCAAACTGAAAACAGCATCTGCAATGGTCTGCGGCTCATCCAATACCATGTTCGTTTTGAGCGAAAAGAAACAGCTTGAGGACATCATGGTAAATGTGTTTGTTGAGCACTGTGAGAGAGCTCCAAACAGGCGCTTCATGGTGGGAAACTGCCGTAACACTACATCGCAAATAAAAACAAATATTCAATAGTATAATTATAAAAAATAAAATAATAAATCATGTACGCACCCCAATCGGCTATGCACGGAACCTTGCTTCGATGTCCATCCGTGTTCAGCTGCTCAGCTTTGGTTTCATCCGTTTGGCTTTGATTGGATAGCTCCTCCTCTTCGGGTATAGTAACCTCCTGCAATAAACATAGGCCATTCAAAATAATGTTCTTTTCATCATTAGCTGGCTTAACGTACGCTAGGTTGTCTAGGCATCTCAGTCAGAACCATGTGCGCGGACAGCTTAAGTAGATTTATTATTAGCGAATTGTCACATATGTTTGCATTTTGTTTGCTGGGATTCTCAGAGCCCAAAACATTAGCAAATAAATTACTAAAGTTATTGCCGGTAGTGCTGTTCTCATTGCTGCGCTGGCATTGCAGTCTCTCGCCATTGGAAATGTTGTTGAAGACTAAAAAAGCTTTACAAAGATTTACAAAAAAAAAAGATTAAATATGAAATTTCGGCTGAAGCCATTGGAACTTATGATACTTACAAACACTTTCGGTAATCTTTAGCGCAATGTTCAAATCGCCCTTGTCAGTTGGCATCAAAAGCAGATCACGAACCAGCTGGTTCTGAGCGTCGATTGGGCCCTGCTGATTGCTAATTGCACCGCCAGGTTGCACTAGTTGCAGCACGACATGCAACAGAATGTCTTTAAGTCGGCGCTTGCATGGAATGAGACCGCCACTGCTTTCGCTTTTTCCATGAAGCCAAAGCAGTAGCTCGTGCAGATGCTTGCAGATGGTGGGACCAGCCTAGCAAAGTAAAATAAATAAAGAGATAACACCAGAAGACGATATGAATGTTTAAAAAAAGAGTTACTTACACATCTGTTCGTAATGATGGAGGAGCTCATACCGTAGCCAGAGAAGAAGCGTAGCAGCATTTTTTCAAAGTTCTCATCGTTTACGATGACTTCATTAATACGAGAGCAGTCCGTAACGTCGTCGCCAATGGGCAACGAGTTGCATGCGAGGAACAGACACTGAAAACCCAAGCACCAAGTTCGCAGCTTGATGTCGCTGTGCCAGGCAAGAGCCAATAGAAGACCCTGTACAGCATTGGCACCAAAAGGAATTTTTGGAATATCTGTTTGGGTGATGCCTGACGTATATGGTTTCTCGGCCAGTTCACAATTGAGTGTCAACCACATTTGCAAAACTTGCTCCAGATGAACCCACGTATCTTCATAGTGTAGATCGGCCAGTATAGAATCAAAAACATTTTTCAGCATAATATAGGTGTTTCGGCCACTGTAATCTGGGCCAGACCACAGTTGAGTAAGATATTCTGGCCAGGGTGGAGCATCTGGCGGCGCTGATAAGAACTCATTAGTCAGCACTTGCGGCAGCGATGAGTACAGATCCAGTGACGTACGGTTTGTCAGGCGACGCAGCTGTGCTTCAACATGAAGGTCCAAACCAGCATCTAGACGCGAATCCATCGCAATGGACAGTGACTTGCAAAAGAAGCTAAATGTGTTCTTGCAGAGCGCGTTACTCTCCTTCTTAGTAATTGGCTTTGTGCGCTCAATCATATCAATGTCGTTTAGCATTTCATCAAACTCAGTATCCTCGCACTCAATTAACGAAGGTAAGTAATTGTGCCTGACAGCTGTAATGGATAAGGAGTATATTATAAACGACAATGCAAAACAATGGTTCGGCATTGTAATGGTAGTATGTGGATAACATGAGGATGAGCTTTGGGTTTTGCTGGATCTGTGTGGGCAAGCCAACTCCAAAGCTCAACTCAAGGGGAATATTTGTATGTGGTTATTTTTTAAATCTCTTTTTACCCTCGTGATAAAAATCACTTGCTGTCGGCATATGTAAGCCAGCCTGTGCGATGGAGGAAGAGTAGGATGCTAAAAAAATGAGAAATATACGTTTCATAAGCTAGCTGTGAACAAGGTGCAAGCTGCAGTGCAATTCACAATAGCAATGGAAATCTATCATCGGGCATATGCCGAAGCTTGAATACTACATTTTTTCTATCAGTAATTGATTAATTACAAATTGTGGCATTGTTAACATTTAAACAGAACAACACAGAATGCTAAACTATATTTTTATATTTATATATATATATATATATATATATATATATATTTATGAATAATTTACTTAGTTACTTACAGGTGTAGTCACTGAAAATGTCGCGACTTTCCGGCACCGTAGACGTTGCCACTGATCGAGCACTATCATTGGTTGGCGTGGCGTCATTATCCCTGAACTGCTTGTCTGCATCCAAAAGGTCCTGCACAAGATATATATTTTATATAAAATAACAAAAGTTAAAACAAAAAAATTACCTGAAGTAGGCATGTAATAGCATGCACCGCCCAGGGCTGCTGTTGGTCATTCCACACGGCTAGGCGTACCAGCTGCTCAAGCTGTGCGGTTGTCACAATTTTACACAACCGCACCGAGGGACGGCACGCAGCCACCAGACGTGCTATAACTTTGCACGTTAAAAGGAACTGATCCATGTTGCAGTCGAAATCCATTTCAAGCAACAGGGCAAATAATCCACGAATAACAACCTTTATGTTGGCCATGCTCAGTGTCTTTAGACCCTTGTCAAAATTGCTATCGACATCTGTACCAGCGCCTATGCCCTCCGGATGCTTAGGCGATGATGTGGAGGTGCCGGTGGTTCTAAGTGATGTTGTACTACCGTTGGCACTGGTACTGGCGCTAGGCGCACACATGCCGCTGCTGGTTACCATGTTCGTTTTTCCAGATGTAGGCGTGGCTTTGCTGACACTGCCAACCTTCGATTTGGTTGACAGCTCCATAAAAATGCCAGGGTGCTAATTCATAGAATTTTGTTTACTATTTTCAGGTATTTTAAAAAAGTTTATTTTGGTTACCTCATTCTGAATCATATAGATTTTCTTTCCCCAATCCGTGTAGGGCTGCACAGAGTACTTGTTTTGAGTTACTATACGCTTCTTGAAGCAACGCAGCTGCTTACTATTCGACGTATTGTTGGGCCTTGTCTTTGTAAAGTCGCTTTCACAGCTCATAAAATCCCAACGCGCTGCAGCTGTGTGTATATATAGTAGGACACTGTTATTATCTTGGCTTCAAGGGGTTTACTCACATTTATCCTTGCGCTCATTGTTGTCATCCAGGCAAACAGAAAGAAACAACAAAAGCCAAGTGATCAGCTGAAGATCGGAGGTGCTACCCATGGCAGCACAGCGTTCCGCTGCGCTCGCTGAAGTGCTAGGTTGCTCTGACTGAAATTTGTAGTGCGGAGAAATAGGTGCCAGCAGCTTGACTAGCGTCTTGAGCACAGCATCTATGACGATGGAACGACAAGCTCCCATCGCAATGCTTCGGCGCCCCAAATACGTAAGTAGAAAGAAGATTCTGGAAGACAATTGTTTTTATACAAATATTGGTTTTGAATAGCAAATGATTAACATACCGATCCTGTGGAAATGCTTTACAGTTTTGGGCTGAGAATAAACTACAGAAAGTGTCAGCCAAAAAGTCCCCCCACCAGGGCTGAAAGCAGCACATGCGAACCAATAAGGAGCAGGTTGTCAACTGCAGTTGTGCATCTCCATATACAACTAGGGAATTGAAAAGCGCCTTAGCGGTAACCACATTGAACCGCGAATACACAGGCAAAATGTTCTTGATACCGTACTCAATGGAAAAATGCAATAACACCTCGACCAGACTGAGACTTAGCACACGCAATTTATCGCGTGACGAGGTGCGCAACGACTCCTCGGGCAGCACAAGATTCGGTGGTATAGACGGCCGGTGCACTTTTTGTGATAGTCCACGTTCCAAACGTAGCACCACATTTCGAATGACATTAATTTGATATTGCAACAGCATGCATTCCTCGTACAGGGAAACAACTTTGTTGTTATTCTCGATACCACAGCTAAGCTCCTCATCACGTTGCTTGTTTATAAAAGCCTGGAGATGGGCTACATTAGATAGCTCGCTGTTGTGCATTGGCGACAACAGTTCCATCAATTTGCAACTAGCCAAACTATAGCGGCAATGGACATCCTCGTATAGAGCATTAAGGGACTTCAAGTGTGTTTGCAACGATAGTGGTGGTTGCTTAACAAAACGCACAAGCTGATCCCCGTAGCCATCGTGTTCCATTACAACGGGATGTCCAAAGAAACTACCAAGCGGCACCTTACACTTGGTGGATGACATGCCAATACGGCCTACGATTGTAAGCTTTAAATAACGGCAAATCGGTGGTGGCTGCATATCGCTGAGCACCAGCGATTTGGTCTGTATGTCAGAGACCTGCACAAGGCGCGTGCAATCAGTCTCCTCGTCAAAGCACCAAATGTCAATATTCAATGACGTGAGCTCATCGCAAGCGGGTATCACTACATCAGTAAGAAGAATGTGTTGGCCAAAATCAAGTACGACAAAACGTCGAGCACCCGAATGCATACGATCGACAACTATCATTAACTTGGGTGGTGGCGTAAGCAACTTGTGCCAAGCAATTGGAGGGCAAGGATTGGCACTCAAATTTTCCATAATTTTCTCTTGCTCAAGAGAATCGTCTGCCACATTATGTGCGTTTTCATTGGCACCCGTTTGAGATGCTGATGGAGACTGCTCCGAAGATTGTGAAAGCGAAACCTCTTCAGGCAGCGCGTCTAGCGAGGACTTAATGCCTGGTTTCTCCCAGCTTTCAAGATCCCCAAACGCGTCGCATGTGTTTTCGTCGGCCATGCCAAACTTCTTTTGTATGTAGCTGTTCCAAAGTGTAAGCTGAGGCAAAAACTTGGATATCTTTATCTTATGAAGGGACTTCTGATTGTTTTGTACCTCCTCCTTCAATGCATTTTCCAGATCGGCGAGAGATGATACAGCTACTAAATATACAGGGAAAACAAATGTCAGTACAACATAATTAAGCATATGCTTTACCAAAAATAAACTTACAAGCTTTATTATTAAATCCATTGAGCATGCCGAAATTGCCAAAAGCAGGCTTGGCATCTTTATCCTTTAACTCTTCCACTAGGCACTCTACATCGTTGACCAGATCATTCAACTAATAATCGAAAAATGATTTAAAAATCGTAAAGCTCAATGTTAATCTACTATAGAAAAGTCTTTTGAAAATAGCCTTCTTATGTTATACAGGACAAAAAGACATTTATGGTTTATAGTGCGCTTTATTTACATACCAATTCTTCATCCTTCCCTTTGGTTGCTACCATTTTTGGCATCATCATGACATCCTCAATAACCACACTGGCAGCACCATTGACTACGCTATCAATGTTGTCGATGCGTGTGGCCTCTGAGGTTTGTACACAGTTGAAATGCAGTTGCACCACCTCCAACAGACCACGCAATTGATTGCTAATACTCTTGCCTCGAATCAGATGAGGAAATGTTCGAAAGTCGACTCCATCTGCAAAATAAATTGCTCTAGTGGATTTGTACCCAAACAAATAGGATCCCTTAAATATACTTACCTATCGAACTTAATCGCTTAATATCGAGTCCGGTCACCGGTAAAATAGTTGCACTGCTGCGTATTACATTTGTGAGCGCCACGGACGAGTTTGAACCATGTCGATTGATATTCGGAAAGTCAAAGTCGAAAATTTCCGGCTCAAAGGGAAAGCCATAGAGACCAAATCGTGTGCTTAGCAGTGCACAGTGCGGATCCCATCTTTTATCAATTTCGCTGGCGATATCTTTAAGTAAATTGATTGCATACTCTGAAATGGTGTTGTGTGACTCGGCGGTGGAGGTGGCGCAAGTAAGCATCGTATACCAGCGCACTACACTGGCGCACTGTGCCTGGGGCAGCTCCTGAAACGTATTGCTTATCGCCATCTTAATGCTGTTATCCAGTGTACAATGTTTCTGCAACTCCCGCGGCAAATTTGCCATGCCCCTGCAAGAATAACAAATAATAGTTAAAACTTATTTAAAATTATACATAAGACTGTCGTAGGACTTACTCTGTCAGCGATATAATAAGTTTTACACACTTATGAGCTGTGCTTCGCTCACTATAGATGATGCAGTTGCGCACCATTTGTTCCATATGCTTCTCGGAGAGATTAATGCATTCAAACTGTTGTGCCAACAGATCGTTAATATTGGGTGCTGTTTGCTTGTTTATTTGATCCTTTAGACGCTCTGACTTGGGTGAACGAAAACGATTAAGGCGTATGAAACAAATCCAGTTAAGCACATCAAGCGACAGATTCTTGGCAAGCGGCGTTGATTCAGAATCACTGGCAACACGAAATAGCTGCTCTAACAATGCATTGCTGTCCAACATGGCAATGCGCTGAATACGTCCATTGCTAATGCGACTATGCGATTTAACGGCGCGCACACTTATCGAGATCTCGTGTAGCCAATCGCAACCTGCAGTGAGAATAAATTGTTTAATGATATAAGATAGATAGATAATAATCGAAAAAGCAGTTAAAGAAGCACCAACGTGAACTACCTATATGTTGCCCAGTGCTTGAAAGATCAATTGGATCATCTGCAGTGGGACTTTCCATCTTGTTCGGTTGAAAGGAAGTTTGAACACTTGCAAGTTCTGAAAAACACCCATTTGAAAGCTCTGAGCCACACATATTAGATAGTTGTGATTCGCACACATTTAATAGTTCAGAGTAACACACATTTTTCCTGATAAGACGAGCCTTCATTTTTCTATGTGTCCCATAGGCAAGACTTGCATTGTCCAGATTTAACTTTCTTTTAGAGCCACGCTTACGAATAAGACAATTTTCAACTGGATGCGGACCTTTATGTCGCGCAGAAAAGGCTGCAATTTATCGGTTAGTAATAAGCTTGTCCAAAACCAAATTGGGAATAATCACATTAAAACCGAAAAGTTCGCATACTATTGCAAATAACTATCAAAGAAACTATTTTTAATAACATATACCAAAAGACATACCTCTTGTTTTGCTCTGACCCTCCTTTGATGGATCCGAAACTGTTTTGATATGCAGTAGAAAATTACGGGTGCGGGTCTTAAACAGCTTAGGCGAGGTAAGTGTGGCAGTCCCGCCCTGATCACACAGATCAATGCACGAAGAGAGTTCGATGGGGCCGGCAAGCACTTCGGCGTTGTGGGCTAGTAGATATTCTTCACTGAGAACCGGATTTTCACTGGCAACTGTGAAATATTAATATATATTTTGGTTCATAATGCGATTAAATTAATGTGGTTAATATTACTCACTATAGGAAAAGTCGATATTATCTTCAATGACGTTGGGTTTGTAGCTAGCGTGCGGACCTTTCATTCTATAGCCAAAACCGTTTGTATTCTGCTTGAGCAGGGTGACTTGTATGGCTGCGGGATTGGAGCATTGCTGGTACACAGTAAACTTTAAATCGATATGGCCTAAAGAGACCGGCTGCGCAAGGTTCAGCTCGATGATGTGCTCATCCCAGGTAGTTCTGGAAGCAGCATAACCTATATTAAAATATACAGTACCTAATGTTTGTATTCAAATACTCACGCATCGTTATGTAGTCTCCATGTCCGTGTAAAGTCGCGCTCATCACCTCCATGTCGCATATTTTGAGATTGCTTTCGCTGTTTTTGTACCTGGCCCAAATCGTTCCAACAGCTGGGAACTTCAGCCGAGTACACTGTAAGTTTATCATCAAACTGGGTTAGAGCGTAAAAAACTCGCAGATCTTCAAGCGTTAGATCAGTGGTTTTGTAGGCAAGCAGATTTGCGTTGTTGCTCATAAGGGAAGCAACCGATGGTGATGTCTGCACATTCATGTTTTGACCCGATGTCCCGGCTCCTGCTTCGTTGCCAACATCCACAGATATCATTGTATCGCCCACAAGAGAGTCATTTCCTGCCGTACTGCGAATACCGTCAGTTACGCTCAAGTCCATTGCTTGTGTCAGCGTGGTACTACAGTCATCCTCCATTTCCAGCAGCTCATCGCCAGAATCGTTGTCGCCATCATTAAGCGAATAAAATAGCATGCCACCCTGGCGCGAGCAACAACAAAGCCGGTCCAAGTTACGACAATAGACAACGGCGTCAAAGTGTTCACCCTCCTCCTCGATGACAGTGGTGGTCTGAAAATCGGCTAATGAGTAAATTTCAATGCAGCCATCAGCGCACACCACGCATATGGAGCCTGCCTCCTTCAATTCAGCAGTTGCTGAGGACGAATTAGGTGGCAGGATGCACAGCTGTTTAGGACACTTGGCACGGCTAAAAGTCATGGCCAGAGTATAGTCGTTTGAGATTTGTATGACATCGTAGTCAAAGAGCAGCAGCTGTGCGGCCACATTGCATTCATCATTGTTATCGTCTGTAATTGCAATAATAATCATAAATATAATTAGCAAAGTCTATATACTAAGGAATCTAAAGAACATGCATATATATTATATAAAAGCTAACTTACCCATATCAGTAGACACATCATGTTGCTCTTCTTCCTCCTTGGCTACTGTTGCCATTATGATTTTTGAGTCCTCCGATTCAGGGGCTTTTGTACGCATCAATTTGACCAGGAGTTGGTTGCACTTGGGACTGGTAGGCAAGATCTCCTCTATCTCCACAATCTCCTGAACATCAACCGTTACGCCGTTTGCACTATGCGCCCCATCCAACGCATTCATGCGCTTGACACTCGTCCAGCTCTCCACGAGGCAATCGATCTCCTCATTAGGCTGCAATTTTTCACTTGTACTACTGCTGCCATTCATAATGATGGAATTGTTATTGTTGTTGTTTGTAGATCCTATGCCCAGAGCGTTGTTGTCATTGTTGTTATTGTTGTTTTGATGTGATACCTCGGCCTGGTCCATAAGCTTGTCCATGTCATTACTTAAGCCCAGCAAGCTGTTGCTTACATTAACAGTATTGGAGGAGACCATTAGACCGGTGGAAGAATCGTCCAAATTGTTATCCAGGATTTGTGAAAGTGTGGACAAATCAAAGTCATACAGCACAGAGGAATTGTTGCCGCTCTGGGTAACATCATTGTTCTTGTTATATGTCATTAAAGCCGACACAAAACCATTGCTATCAAATCCATCAGCAAACTTTTCATATGCCATCAGCGACTTGTTGTCATCGTCTTTTGATGATTCGAGACTCACTTGGCTTGCAATCACATTCGAATCACTGGAAGCTGTAAATGAAAATGGTTTTTCCGTTCAGAATATGTGCGTTCAATTTTCGATTCAATTATTAACCAAATAAAAAAAAAAAATAACTTACTGGTTCCTAGTTGCGAAGATGTCTTTTTCATATGCCCTCCAATGCTTGACACGCTACCGCTGTCATTGCTAATAATGGCCGAGTTTTCGCTGTATCTATCCAACTCCACGATATTAAGCACCACCATGCGCAATGCCATTTCGCCACTGCTTTGGCGCACGGTCACGCCCAGCACTATCTTTGAGCCTACAACGCCGGCACGCAATGTCGATGTTGATGTGATATGCTGTGCATTAACGCCGCCAAACTTGTCGCTGTTGTGCATGCTACCGCCGTGAGCAGCGCTGCTACTATTGCCGCTTCCACTGTAGTTTGCCGAGTACACATAGTTGACCTTTGTTCGGGCGCGAGCATTTGGCAGAACACAAATGGCTGTAACACGCACCCACTCGAAATTCTCCTCGAATACCTCTTTGAGCAGTGTGGGCACATGGAAGGTGTGCATGAGCTTAAGATGGCGCTCAATGCTCCAAACACTCAACTCGCCAGTCTGCGTGCAGCTCGTGCA
Source organism: Scaptomyza reducta (assembly GCA_035044485.1). Classification (NCBI taxonomy): domain Eukaryota; kingdom Metazoa; phylum Arthropoda; class Insecta; order Diptera; family Drosophilidae; genus Scaptomyza; species Scaptomyza reducta. Next base: position 2,787,605 of record JAWNNV010001315.1, on the reverse strand, counting down.
TAGAACATTGGCATAATCACTATTGGAAATGATATCGAAGCCCATTCCCGGAGCGGATAATGCTGGATTGGTGGCATAGCTGATAGATAGCGGCACATTCTGTGTGAACTCGCCCTTTACAAACGGGCATAGAGGCGAGTGTCGCTCGTGCTCGCTCCATGGCTCGTCGGTTTTCTCCCAGCAAACTAAACACACGTTGCACGTAAAGCACATAGCACGATCCTCACCCGATGAGGAGGGCTGATGATAAAAGCCGGCTTGTGCCATTTGATCCGGCAGCGCCCATTTATAGTCCATGTGCGGCCATTTCTCAAACGTCTGACGCCTCACTGCCTCCGAGTGCATGAGTACTCGCGGAAAATTGCTATAGTTCCAGCCGTAATCAGGAAAACGTGAACCCATTAGCATGTCCGTGAGACGCTCATTGATGGCTGATGCTATTGCCATAACCGGAATGTGTCGTTCCAAACGTTTCAACAATAAGACCACATTGTTTGCTACCAACTTCAGACTGGAATAGGGTACCTCTAGGCAAATCGTGTTCCACTATAATATTTAATTATAAACGTTAACCATTAAAAACCTTGTTATACATGTTAAATAATTTTCTTTGTAATTAACGAACACTTATAAGGGGAATTTTACATAAAGCTGTTTTCTAGAAAACGTGAAACAAAACAATATATTTATAATTATGTTGAAAATGAGATTTCGAATAAATGTTCAATGCAAAGTTATGTAAAAATGTATTGTAAACTTACGCGTTGAGCTTTAATTCCTTTTTTGGCATGCAGCTGGGCCTGGTTGATTTTCAGTGTCAGCTCGTTACTGATATCACACGGACATTCGAGACCTTCGCTTTCCAGTTCGTTTATACAATTCTGAAAGATGATCGCCTCGGACAGTATAAGTTCAAGCTTAATATAATCATCATTCTGACCGATCGGCGCCTGCAGTATGGTATCCAATAGCAGCACGCCGTTGTAGTCGCCGCGTAGTCCCAAATTGTGACCATCCCAGATCAAGATTTTATCTTGCAGTGGCATATAGCGTCCCTGGATTAAGCTATCGGCTGCAATGTATGAGAAGACAAATGTTAATCCAGTCTGCCTAATACAAGCCACGCCCCTTGTTCATCACCCTATTTCATCACTGCATGCAATTTGAAACACTAAACGCACAATATGTACTTTCCCGTTGTACATGAAACTTAAAAACTTAAACGAAACATATGCGTAACTGCGTAATAAGCAGAGGGAATAACAAACAAATTGTTATCGCAAAAACAATAAACAAACAAACAAAAAAATAAATCGCTTCTAAGATTGTATATTAAAAGCACAAACATATCAATTTAAATTAACTTAAGGTTATCCTTTGAATATGATTTGTCAAACGATTCCTGCCAAACATGCACTTACAGTCATATAAACGCACGCACATTTGTAAACATTAGTGTAAGCATGTATGCGAATCACATTTTGACAAATGCAGCCCAACAACAAAAAATGCAATAAATTGACATTCTCTCGATTGATGGTATTTGTGTCTGTGTCATTTTTCAATACACACATATGGATGTCTTGCTTACCATTTGTGCCCAATTGATACGTCTGCAGTGTAACGCCGGAATTGACATCTAGAACTTTTACATGATTGTTGTTACCAAACGCAAGCAACACATTCAGTTCCGGATGATAGACGATGCTGCGTATTTCAAACAAGGGTGCTCCGCTAGGCAAGACACAATCGTTGCTGCTATCATCGCCCACATCCAAGTAGCCGTCTTGCTTTAGAATACGCTGTTCCATGCTTTAACTACATGCGGGCGTCGTGCACACTTTTATGTTGAATGATAGTAAGAACTTTGCCTATGCTTCGAATTATTTGATTCACAATTGATCAAGAAATTTTTCACAACTTAAATTACTTTTCTCGGGACAATTGCTGCTGCGCTGCAGTTTTTCCTATGTGTGTCCCCTTTTCTTCCTTCTGACAGATGAGTACTTGATTTGCCATTCGCGTATGTGTTTGCCAATTGTCAGAAATTGCAATTCAGTGTTGTGTAAGCATGTCGGAGCAGTTTAAAAATTATTGTTCAAATAAAAATATGGATTAAATACCAGCCTCTTTGATGCAAAACAAACGAAACTAAATTCACCTAATATCACATTGATTTTATTTTGCACTCGGTACACACGTTACACAGCACTGTGTTTGCCATTCACATTATACCGTGTTTTGTTTACAATTGTCAGAAAAGTTTTACAGCAACTGCAATAAAATGAATATATTGCCTAAAAAACGGTAATAAGCAAATAAGTATAGTATAACTAAAAAATCTGCTATAAACTAAAACAAATCTGATTTTATAGCTGGCATGTGCGCACTAAAGACAATATTGCTCGGGTGCGGCGGGATGAATCAGCCGCACAGGAAGAAGAAAAGAAACGACTAGACAAATTGGAATTGGCCGTAAATAATCATAGTGTTATATTTAAAGACCAACCTCCTTAACGTTCATTTTCTTTACAAGGAGAGCGAAGCGCGCATTAACTATTTGAGACGACAATCAGGACTGCCGCAAACTGTGACAGAAGAAACCAAAGCCAGTGCTGTGGAGGCAGCTGCATCACACAACTCTGACGCTAAGCGGCCTGTCGATCTATTTGCAGATTACAGGAGTCACGTGAAGAAAACAAATAAGGATTTAGAAAAAGAGAAAAAAGAGGAACAGGAGAAGTATGAAAAACAAATCGGATATCTTACATATCTGGGGCAGGACACAAATGAAGCACTCAAGGTGCAGAGTTGGTATGAAGTGGCTCCAAAACGTTCCGAAATTAGCAATAGCTGCAATCTAACTGAAACCGATTTAAAACAGAAGCTATCACAAGATCCACTCACCCTAATAAACGCGCTTATCCCATCCGAAAATAAAAAGCCATTACAACATGCAGGCAATCGAAAAAAACGCACTCCCACACCTGAGCCATCTACATCACCTGCTTCAGTGCGATCGTCTAAAGTAAAGAAACCCAAAAAAATACATGGAAAACACGCCAAAAAAGACAAGAAGGACAAAAATCATAGGAGTCACAAACATGATAAATCAACCAAAGCGCTCGCTGACATCGCAAAACGCGATAAGTTAAACAGACTGCGCAAGGAAAGATTGCTGCGTGAGGCAACTGAAAAATGCCGCCAGGAACAATTATTTGCGCCTAAGGAGCCGGCGATTCCAGCCACGGCAGCGAGCACGCCGGCAGCAACGCCAAGAATTGTGCAAAAGTATAACAGCCAATTTAATCCAGAATATGCCAAGCAAAATATGATGTGAACATATACATACAATGCAATAAAGAATAATTTAATTTTCACTTTTTTATTCTTTTTTTCGCACAATAATTAGGATGTTTCGATTTTAGTTATTGCTTCGGGGAGCCCTGTGAAGTTTAAAGAACGATAAAAACTAACATGATCTGTTTTCGATTATTTTTAGCTATTTATACCGATTTTGTTTAGATAGTTTTTTTATTATTTGTTTTGCGTCCTGCAGTAAATGATTACAGGTTCGAGCTGACGGTTCTTGCCCTTTTTTGGTACACTAGTAAAAAAAAAAACACCTTAATAAATTTTAAAGATTGCATTAATTGGCGCCAAATTCTTAAATCGTGAGCAACAGTGTGTGCAGTGTTGAAAATCACCAAAAGCCCACGCACACAGGCACATGTAATTTTGGCGGCGCTTTGCTTATTTCATCGCTAACTTTAGCGTCGTCTGGTTCGTAGTGCCAATCTCACATTTGTGGGTTGGATTTTCAAAACTATATGTTGGTAAAATAGATTAAGTAAATTAATTTCAAACAAGCGAAAAACACAAAGCGAGGACAACCAAAATGGATGAAGATAACAGCGATACACCGCGTGGTAAGTAGCAATTGAAATGCATATGTAGATAATAGATTGCGAAATTTTTGACTGTGTTCGAGAGAAGTACCGTTTGAATTCAAAATGTGACGCGCTGCAAGAAAAATAAAATAAATGCTGCGCTTTGGGGAAACATAGCAAATCATACTAACGGCATATTATATTTTGTGGTACTTTTAGTAACTCGCGCACGGACCCGCCGCATGTCTGTCCTTGATACCGATCGTCCTGTGACACCACAGTTGGATTTAGTCGCTGAGCGTGGTAAGTGCATTTTGTATATACTCGTACAGAAATTAAAATCAAATAATGTTGTAGCTTCTCCGCGGCCAACGCGACGCACCCGATTAAACTCGTCGACAATCGATTTAAGGACACCCGTACGCGCAACCCGCTCGTCGATAGCACGTGGAGAGACTCCAGAGCCGGTAACGCCCACGACTTTGAGCTTGTCGACAGCTAAGCGGTCCACTCGCACGCCAGCCAATCCAATACGTAAGCAGCTGACATTGCAGGAAGATGTCAAAGAAGAAGCTGAGCCAACCGATACACAGATGGCAGTGGTCAGCGAAGTGGCTGAAGTTGTAGAGTCAACTCCACCTCGCAGTGGATTAATTGCTAATGTTAGTTCTCCGCTATCAGATGATAGACGTGTGACGCGTTCTATGTCTAAAACACCCCCCGTTCATGGACGCTCAGCAAACAACACGCCAATTAATATAACAAATTCACCAAAAATGGAGCAAAAACAAACAAAACAAGTGGTAGACACTAAAGTCGTAGATACGCCCATTTCAGAACACCAAACTGTGCAACATATTGAAGTTTTAAAGGAAGAGTCTATTACTAAAACCCACGTGGAGGATGGACCGATGGAAATAGATGAAAAAATCGTTGAACAATCAAAAACTGAATCTAATTCTAATGTCAATGAATCTTTAGTGGTTGCCCCAACACCTAAAGTCAAAGTTATCTTGAAAGATATCCTTATCGATTCAAAAAGTCCAAATGCGGTCAAAGAAGTGAATAATATCATTACACAGAACAAAGAGGCAGTCGAGACGAAAGCTGAGAAAATATGGATTATCGATGAGTTAATGCCATCAACTGAGGATAAAGAGAAAACCCCATCAGTTGATGGTAAAGAGAAAATTGAGTTTAATTCCCCATCAACTGTTGATAAAGATATAATTAAGCTTGATTCGTCAATAGTGATCGATGATGTGGGTGCTAACATTACAATTATCGACGACATTGCTTTGCCAGACCTAACACCAGGGATAAAGGCTCGTCTGTTAAGACAGAATCAATCGGAGACGAGGAAAGCTGTTGCATTCAACGATTATGTGCATGTTGATGATGAGAACAAGCTAAAATATCCAAAAACGCCAGCGCGCTTAAATGAGCCAGCGGTTAAGAATATAAGCTTGCTCACGTGCAAGACCGAGACACCTTTAAAGCGTCTTTTAAAGGGACGCAACAGTTCAACACCTGTAGAAAAGTCAGGGGCTGCATTGAGCCAGGAGGATGAGCCTAAACAGCCACCAACACAAATTGATGTCATTCAACCATTATCAGCATTGGAGGACAACAACAAAACAAGAGATGTACCAATTACTACAGCGAAGCTCGCCCGACGTCTTGTCAACGAAGACGAGGATGATGTTGAAGCTGAGGATACTCCAGCTGATCGCTCTGACGGACACAGCGAGGACGATTATGAGGAAGCTCAGGATGAGGATGACCGCTCTGTTTGCGAGTTCTTCGACACCGAAGCGGAGTTTGTTGAGGATTATCAATCGGGCGACTCAATGAATAGCTCCGAACGCCGAGATATCGAGGAAAATGATATACCGCACGCTGACGAATCTGTTGGCAGTCAGGATACACCTGATGAACACTCGGAGGAGAGTGCCGATGAGAAAATGTCATTCATTGTGACTGACACTGATGGAGAGGATGATGATGGTGATGATGATGATGATGATGATAATGGTGACGGTGAGAACAATGATGATGATCGCGATATTGAATGTCTGTGCTTCTCTTCCGCCTCTGAGGAAGGTTTCGTCGATCCAGAACAAGATAAGCCTAAACAATATCGTCGTATTATACAAAATGACAGCAGCGATGATGATAATGAAATAAATAATATCGAAAACAAAACTGATGGGAAAGAATCTGAGGTTACTGAGAAACAGACTATAAAGTCAATAAACAATAATAAAAGTGTGAGCAACGTCGAAGAAGAAGAAAAGCTGGCAATCGTGAAGCCATTGAACGCCATAGAAAGCGAAAAGGCCGAGGTGCCTGAAATCCAGTTGAACAATTCAGATGATGTCTTAAACAAAACTGCACCACTGCAACTTATCCTTAGTGACGATGCTATGGAGGTAGACGAAGTATTTTCCAGTTCGGAGGAAGAGACCGAGTTACCAAAGTCTAAAAATAATATTAGTCACAACAAGTCCGTATTTGAAGTTCTTGATTCTGGTGATGAAGAGTCGGGTAACCCGAATGAAAAGAATGCGCTGGAAAACAACAATCTTAATTCAACGGCAGACAAAGAAATACATTCTCAAAATGAAAAACGCTCTCAATCAACTGAGAAACTTATCTATACTGATGATGAAAAACCCACATCGACTTCCTGTAATGAACCATCCTCCACGGAACCTGTTGCTGTTGACTCACTTCCAACTGCCATCGATTCGTCAACATTGAATGAGAAACCAAAACGTGGCGAAGAGGAAACGCTCCTGGCTGAGATTTCCTCTTGTGACCTATCGCATCTGCAGCAAATGTTTAATCCGCTCCAGAAGTCGCGACGACAAACGCTATACGTTGAGGATCTACCAGTAACCGCAAAGGAGCCAAAAGTAAAGCGTCGCAGTCTCCAGCTAAACAGCGATGTCCAACCCTCACAATCCTTTGTCGAAACTCTTGCCGAGGAGAAGCGTCAACAATCGAAACGTAAGCGCATGTCCAAAAGCTTCTGTGGTGCCGCCGAAGCCCTGGATGCCAGTGTCGTGGAGGAAGTTCAGGAGGAAGTTCAGCGTAAGAAGGCAAAGAAATCGTATGATAAATCAGAGACCAGTATTTATATTATCGAGAAAGATGTTGAAGCCGCTAAAATTGAGGAACTTCTGACCGCCAAGGATGAGGAAAAACTGCCGGCAACAAAAGAAGAGAATAAACTGCCTGCTGCTCAACCGAAAGAGCTTATTGCTGCCAAGGATGATCAAGAGCTGAATGCTGCCACGATGGAGAGGAAGTTGCCTATTGTCAATGTGGACACAAATATGTCTACTTCTAAAATTGAAAAGAATCTGCCTACTGCCACACTGAATGAGCAAAAAGCAAAGCCAAAAAATCGTAGCTTCTATCTGGAATACTGCGACTCCATACTGAGTGCGGCCAATGAAGCAAAGCTGCAGCAAAAGAAACAAGTAAGCCAACCCATCATATAACTCATGAATTAACTTATTTACTTAATACTTTTTTGCATTCAATTGCAGCGTGTCGCCGCGAGCAACAAGCATGTTAAGCGGGATCGTCCAACTAGTGTTACTGTCGATGTCACCGACACCCCCACTGGAATTTCCATAGTCACTGACAGCCTGGGCGACGAGATGAAGCCGGCAAAAATTAAGAAGACTCTTAAACGCTTACAAGCCAGCCAGCAAGCTTTCAATCATACCGTGCAACTACTTGTGCCAAAAACAGCTAACAACAATCAGGTATGTTTCAAATTTGGCACGTCGAGATTGGCTTTATACTTTAATATCAACCCTTTACAGCCTCAATCGTTGGCTCGCAAATTGTCTCCGCAACCAGATGTTGTTGAAAAATTCGAAATAACTAAGCAGAAGGTAAATAAAAAGAAAAAACAAATGATGCAGCAACAGATGGTGTCGCCGGTGAAGAGCTCGGATGAAGAGAACATCTATGCTGCCGAACGTATTAAAAACAATGCTGGCATTGTCATTGTCACCAGAGGCAGGGAAGAACACGAAGAATACGTCAACACTAACTCTGGCCCTATGAAAGTTGAGCCCAGTACTCCGAAGCAAAAGTATTTTACAGAGATTCCAGTAACACCCGTGGGTTTGGGATTTAAGGTGCAACCTGGCAAGAAAAAGCAAAAGGTTGTACATAGCGCAGCGACAGAGGCGGCGTTGCGATTCAAATTGAAAATTTTTGGTAGAGATAAGTAATTATAATAATATTGGTTAGTTATTAGTCGTCAGATGTAGACGTAGGATGGCGGGATTCCATTTTTTTCACGTTTTCAGTTTTTTTCGCGTTTTTGAATCATATCTAAATTGAATTAGTTTTGCATTGTTTATTATTTTGTTTTTTGTTTTTGCCACATTGGAAGGTTTTTTTTTATTTGTTATTCACTGAGATTAATCATCGTAGCTTTATAACATTTATACTCACAATAATCCCAGTTCATTTATTTTGTTAAATTTAAGATACAATTTTCTAAAGATTGTTTAATTTAATCTTTTAGAAATGTTTGTGGTATGCACACATATGAAAAATATAAACAAAAAATTCCTACGCTATTCTTAACTTTATCACACTTCAATTCCATAATTTGTTTGATCAAATTGAGTCCACAATTTTAGAAGGATTGTTAAATTGAAGTGCAGTGTCAATGATATTTTCTTTACTTTCATAATTTTTTTTTAATAAAATTCCATTGATATGTTTAAAAACAATGTGTTTATTTTACCTTTGTTTTATATTGCAAAAAATTTCATAGGAAATGCGATTTCTTTTGGTCTCAAAATAAGTTTAAATAATTAACTGTCATTTTAAATATGCCGATAGGAATACAAAATGCATTGTTGCTTGTCTTAAAAGAAGTAACATATGTATATAATAGAACACGTTGAAAGCTTTTATAGTAATATATCTACACTTCATTAATAACAGAGCATTTTAGTGATAGGTTTTTTAAGTCTGCTATGCTCAAATGATGTATAAATTTGCTGTTGCTGCTCAATTGAATGCTTTACGCTTACGATGTTCAATTACCAAAATATCGATAAATTGTTCTATGAGATGCCTATAAAAGAACGTTTTGATTCAAAGTAGGTCTAAAATAATTTGAAGTCTATCGTAAATGTATTAAAACTTCTTAAAAATGATAACATATCGTAAAAAAAAAATTTGTTTGATTATAGTATATTTTATACTAGTATATAAGATTAAATGTTATAACAATTTTCATGATAAATTGATAATATAAAGTTTATTGAACGAGTTTTATTTGGATAATAATTATAATTAAGAATAATATTAGTTAGATAAAAACGGCTTTCTTAAGCGAAATGTAAAGTTATTATTTTATTGATTTACTTGATGTGATCAAGAAAAAAGTATAATAATATCGATATCATAAGTATCGTATACAAACTCATAATTTCGAGCTATCGGTATGCAAGTACGACATTACCAGCCCTTGTCAAAATCAACAACAAGGCCGAACAGAGCGGTCGTGTGCGCGGTCGGTGAAATTGTGATTGCTTGTAAATATTATTTTTTGCCAATAACGAGAAGTAAATTAAAATGTGCCGATACAGAAATTTAGAAAATGCCAACACTTGAAAAGTAATATATATTCAAAATATTAATTAATTTTTTAAATTAAAGTGCTAGTGTAGTAAAGCATGAAAATCATAAAATAGGAAGTGCGGAGCAAAAGAACGGTTGTTGTTTTTCTTCTATTCACGGCGCGTAACGGTTTTTGTACACACATACACATCTTTAGCAAAGTGATAAAAAAAGGAGACAAAGGGGAATTGATCAAAACAAAAGGCATATGCAACAATAGATTTGGAAATTGAACGGTTGCAATATGTTTGAATTAGAGGATTATTCCAGCAGCATACACGAGGGTTTCTTCAGTAAATATGCAGTAAGTCCACATAACCATACATACATAAATAATTAACTCCCGCACAAACTCGCAAGTGTTTATTGACACATGTCTGTCTACATGTATATTTGTTCAATAGCAACAAAAATTATAAACAGCGACATATAAAAATTGGCAAATTCCTATTTACCGGCCGGTTAACACAATCGCATAAACGCATACAACCACATGGGCTTTTATCTTGTATTTTCAAATTCGTAACGTTCGTTTTCGTGCACACTCGCCGCGGTCGACAAAGCAGAGCTGCCAGCAGTTCTCCACAGTATATATTTTTCCTAGTATTTATGCACCTACGTTCCCCTACCCCGCCACAAGAGCCCTTCACTGTTGCGCAGTCGCCCCAAGAACAGTTTGCCGCGACCCCTCTCTGACTCTGTTAACATGCGGCGAAAAATTTCTGTTGATTTTTTTTTGTCGTTTGTTTTGTGCTTGTCGAACGATTCGCTTTCGCTATTAACGTACATTTTTTAAATTTCTTACTTTGCCAGCTGTCCGCAGCGAGTACGCACACTAATGTACACATATGTATTGATATGCGATCATTGTGCTTTGAAATTGCTCTTGAATCGTACTCATAGAAACCGTTGATTAATGTTGAGCGGGGGGTGGCCATAACCGGAACAGAGCTGCTGCGTAAAGTGGAAACGATAATAAGATTCTTCAAAGTTTTTATGTGTCTTCGCATGTACAAATGTACTTCCTAAATTTGAAGATCTTATAATTTTTGTCTTTTATGCCACTGTGTTTATACATGCTGGTGATTAACTTGGCTATAATCGTGTGTATAGACACCAAAGTTTATGTTAAGGTAATGTCGATGTTACTGCTGAGTCAACAGAGCCATTCTGTGTGTGTACTAAAATGAAACTTAACAGCAACAACAGCGGCGAAAACGTTGCTGTGGTTCGAGTTTGAGTTGCGAAACATTTTGTTGTTGAAGGGAGAGGGAAATACAGAAATAAGCTCTCATACTCTGTTGTCATTTAACATGGTACTTGCGGCTCAACTAATTTTGCTTTTGTTTGTGCAAAAAATCATTTGTTTAATTATTGCTAAGCAATGAACACAATCATAAATAATATATGTCTGTATACGTTTGTATGTACATCTCTGCGTTGTCAGTTTGCTGTAAACTACTACTTTGCTGTGTTTCGGCTCTTAATGTATCAATGCTTCATCTTTTGCGTTTTAAACTTTTTGAAGGCCAAACATTAAAATCGTCGTCGCTGTCGGCTACTTTTGTTTTATATCTAGATGCGAGAATAAACATATTGATATAACGATACTTAAACTACAAATTAATGTAAGTTTTTTTTTGCATTTTATATTTATTTTGATAAGGGGCAAACACTTCTAAATCATGTGCGCCTGTTAAATGCAACATGTACCAACACACACAATCACACGTGAAGGCACAGCCACAAGTGTGTTTGAGCTGTGTGTGTGTGCGTGGGGAGAAACAAAGAAAGGCAAAACTTTACACAGCAACACTCTTTTATCTCGTATTTTATTTTCAACGCCACAAGTTGCGAAGGGGAAGAGAGCCAAAGCACTCACTCAATGTGCTCATACATCAAAAGTTTTGTTTCTCTCGCTCTCACTCAAAAAGCAAAAATCAAAAGACAACAAAAAGGCATAAACTTCAAAGTTCAACGTAACGACCGGCCGGCCGGCAACTTTGAGTTTGAGTGAGTGAACACACGCACACCCCCAAAAACTCACACATGAGGCAACATGTCGCTGGCTGTTGGCATTTGTACGTTTATTGTTTGAATATGAGCGCCCAGCTGTATGCCGCATAGATTTTCTCACGCTCGCACACAAACAAACGCACACGGACAGACATGCTCGCGAACTTGGACCCCACGAAAGGAGCCTGAAGTATGCAGTTTGCAGTTGTGCAACCCTGGATTTTTATTGAGGCTGCATAAACTAAACTGCAGACAGTTTAATATTATTTGTTGCCGCCCAAGACCCTAGTAGTAATTACGAACAATGTTATGATTTGCAAATGATTATCATTTTGTAGTTAAGATTTTTATTAATTTTTTTTTTTTGAGATTTGTATCGCTTTCTAACTGTACATACTAGAGTAAATAAAATATAATAAAGATTATTCCTTATTTACTTATTCCAAACATGTGACGGGATTAACGAAAAACTGTGTAAAAACTTCACAGTTCTTAACTGATTTACGACCTCGTTTAAACAATACCTCATATGTATGTGCGAGTATTAGCATTTCAGGATTGTCCCGAGGTACATAAAGTAATTTACAATTAGGCGCTCATAACTAAAGGAAGAAAGGAACATTAACAGCGGGCAGCTCACTCGTAAGATGTTTTCTCTGTTGTGCCTACCTGGTCCTGGATTTGGGATTTGTTTGTCGATTTGTGTGTGCCAGAAATTCAAGCCATTACAATTTAAAGGTGAAAGCGACTGAAATAAGAAGAAATGTAAAAGCCTGGCAGATGCAAGACAAGACGCGAAGGTAACTAAAAGGAAATAACGATGGCACACAAAACAGAAACAAAACAACAAAATATTGACAAACTGTGGTGCACCCCAGGCATAGGCATTCATAGTGTCTAGTCCAGGTTACATGGCCAAGCGTTTCGGCACATGAGTTTTTATAATGTTGCCTGCTTCTTGGATTGATGTTTGTGTGTGTGTGTGTTGTGTAGGTATGTCTTTCATTTAATCGTTGCACAACTTGAAAAGGTCATCTAAAGGATGAAAAGCAGGAGGAGGAGGAAAAGATGGAAGAGGCTGCTGCAGCTGCTTGAAGCCAAAGTGTCGAAAAGTTATCCTATTTCGAATTTTGCATGCTGCTTGCTGCCAATTTTTGGCCGCCTGTTCAATGCATTTTTATTTTGGCACATTTTTATAGAAATCCATTTTTTTTTCTTTTCTTGTTGTTCAACAAAAACATCTAGAGCTTACATTTCTAATCAACCTATGCAAATGTCGGGAATGTGGAACACGATAACAAAAACTATGACCAATTAGAAGCAGGAAGTTTCCTTTCCGTTTGCACTGCAATTTACAATTTTTACAGAGTGCAGAAACTATTTACATTATTTTTTTTTTACATTCATATAACATGTACACGTATGTGTGTGTGTGACTGTGTTCGACTACAGCAACAACCCCTGAGTATGTTTCCAAATTGCAGCTGCCTGTTTTATCTGCCTGCCTGCTTCGGTGTGCCAGCCTGACAAAAGGTTATCGGAGCACACAAACACAAGCACAACGCACTCACACACGTATAGATCCAGATCCACTTTGGTAAAGTTTTCATTTATGCATAGCAGAGGAAACACTTTATCATTTCATCACCATAAGTCTAGTTTGTAATGTGTTTTTAATTAAAATGCAAATGGTAGGAGAAGTAAGCCATCGAAACGATGCGACGGACTGTATGCAAAAATATTACAAATTGATTTTTAATATGAAAATCAGCAATGTATTTCCCATGTAAACCATTTCTATCATATTCCATATTTATTTACTCTTGTTTATTTGTCCTTTTATGTTAGTATCAAATACATTTAATCTCAAGAACTTTTTCTCTTAGTCACATGATTTTAGTAAAGTAAATATTTTTATTTATTATTTTAAAGTAATATTTTAACTCAATTGAGTCCAATTAACTGCTACGCTCTTCAGTAGTAATGTAATGTAGTTTGGAGTATGTATGTATTTTTGTACTCCCACAAAAATGTTAAAATTACAAGACGAAACTATCAAATGATAGCTGTCAATAATTAGGCAGCTGTTGCACAAAAAACAAAGGGTTAAGAAGTGCAACACCTGCTGCTGCTGTGCGCCAAACCAATTGCTCTTGCACGCAAGAGGGAAATTGTAGCATTAACTGGTTTTCAGGATGCGTCACATTCAATTAACTCTGAAGAAAAAGAAAAAAAAACTCGAACTTTGTTTGTTTTTTTGTAAATGTATCAACGGATTGTGATTAACTTTTTTGTGTTTGTTTTCTTCTTTTTTTTTTGCAAATTGTGCTGTCCAGACAACATCCAGACAAAGGACAAATATGTGTGTGGGTGGGTGAAAAACAAGAACGTTTTCGGAACTGCGACTACTGATAAAACGAACAAGCGCGCCAACATTGGGAGGCGTGCATAAGTTTATGATATCCTGCTAAATTATGCAACTTATCATCATTCATGGGGCATGTCCCGTGTATCAACTGACTAGCTGTGTGTTGCGTATGCTTTGTCTATCGATTTTTTGTTCTTAGCAAGGAGCAGCAGACAAATCATGTTCCTGGGGCAGGGTCAATGAGTTGAAATGTGTCCAAGGACACGCTGACATTCCTTTTCCAAAATACCACTCAAGCCACCCAAGTAACAGGCGCTGCGCAACGGTTTCTTTTTTTTGCCGAGCGCTGTCTGAGTTTTGCGCCTAAGACACAAAACATGAAATATCAAAACGTATGTAGATGGTGAGCATGTCTTAACATGAGCAAAACTGCCGACGGGTTGTCGGCCTGCTGGTAAGACTGCTAAACACTGGCGCATACTACCCTTTTTTCGTAGTAGAATTTAGGTTTCAGCAACAGCGCACAAAAAGTACTCTTTTTAGCTCTGCTCTGCTCTTTTGCTGTTGCCGTTTCCATTTGCAGAATGTTTTGTTGCCAACTGTACTGCTCTGCGCAACAGAGAACTCTGTTGTTCGTTCGTTCAGTTTGATGTTCTATGTTTCCAACTAAAAAGAGTAGCAGAGTTTTTTCTGTGTGGTTTCTCTTTCAACCGCTTTTAACATGAAACAGACGTCAACGTCGCTGCTCGCTGTTCTGTTCGCCGCTATGCATACACATAAACGTACTTACACACACACAACTCTGCTGCGTTTGTATTGCTTCCCTGTTCGTGTTGTTGCCGTTGCCGCTGTGCTGCTTCCAGTTTATTGTTTATGTACGGCGTTATTCCTTTTTCTGTTTTATTATTTTTTGTTGTTTCTGAATGAACATACATGCTTAGATTTGCAGTCTGTATGTATGTTTCTTTCCCCTTTTTTTCGCTTCGCTGTTAACCGTCGACAGCCGCTCATTCTCAAGTCTCGAGCAAATGTTGCTAAAACATTTTTAGCTCGCAACACTTCCACTGGTGGTTGTTTTTAACTCAACTTTTGCCGGCATATCCAGCAATATGTTTATGCAGCATAATAGTAACACATTTTATATTGAAATATTCATACAGATTAATAGTTTGCGGCCATAAAACGAGAGTAATTATTATAAATTGTATCTTGGAAGTACAAAATATGAGCGAAACAAAAGTTATATATGTATACTTATGTATATACATAAACATTAAATAATGTTGTAAGCGTTGTACATATCCAGCAGGCTCCTTTTATCTGTGATTGCATAAAACTTTCAATTTTGCTAATATCCGGTTTAAGATGGTGGCCTTCTCATCGTTCCTCTGACGCAAATGAAAACATATGCACATACATACATACATATTTATGCATGTATCCCAAGTCCAGCCCGCAATGTAGATGCATGTGTTGTAAGTTATTTTTGTTGCTGTTGCTGGACTTCACTTTCGCGCCGAGCATAAACATACAGACATAAATATGCATGTCTGTATGTATGTGTGTTTGTATGCTCTGTGCCATATGCAGACTGTGTCTGTCTTTCGTTGCCTGCCTGCCTGACTTGGAACGTAAAACTAGTTTTTGACATTGCTCCTGCTTCGATTCCATCATTGCCGTTCTTCGTGTTGTTATTGTTGTTTGCTGCACATAAAAAAGCAAAAGTATATACTTAAGTATGTACAAATTAAGATGGCGATGATAATGTAATGATGTATATCTCTTACACTTTACATATTATGCATATGGTATGTAAATACATACACGAAAGTAAGTTTGTATATGTTCTTATAGAGGAATGCATGTTTGTCATGAAGCCTCATAAGCGTTAACAAGTATTGTTTATGATGGATTACAAAATATAAAACACGAACTGAATTTGTTGTGAAGTCACCAAATAATATGACAAATTACGTTCAATATTGCCGGAGTGTAGAAGACGTTAATCTAATTTAAAACCTAACGACATTTGAACTTATATTTAGACTGCCTTTTGCAACACTGGCTTGACCCAATTTACATTTTTGTTCACTGGTTTGTTTGTTAGCGTAATTAATTTTGTAATCTTTTAAAAGTGAAATATTAAAATTTGAAAAAAAAATTTGGTTAGGCTAAACATTAAAATAATATAAGTGCGTAAAAAAAAAAAAAAAAAATTATGGGTTAAAAATTGATTTTTTAAAATGCCAGTTTTGTCCGTGATGGGCCATGCCACAATATTTCCAATCGTTATTGAGCCGTGTCGTGCCTCAAAAGGCCCATGCCCATCTCTAATAGGTATCTATGAAAATGCATACGCAAATTAACAAGTGCGTCTTTAGCGGTTTCAAACTTGAATGCAATTTGTTAAAATAAATTAGTAATGATATACATTGTTTCTTGCCAATAGGATGCAGCGGGACCCTCTCTTGACTTTTATGTTTCCGACTCAATGCAGGATATGTTGGACGTAGACATACGGGCGGAGATTGCCAATGTGGTGGGCAATTCAAGTGATTTAACCTCATCCCTTGATCATGCACTTGAAGCCATTTCCTCAGTAAACAACAACAACAACAGTAACACATCGACACACAATGCAAATGCAAGTATACTTGCAAGTAGTGGTTTGCATGCATCGCCCACAGCCAAGTGGATGGGATCATGCGCGAATTTCTGGTCCACATCCGACTATTATGCGGATGTTGGCGCTTGTGTGAATCCCATTTCTGTGATGCCGCTCATCAATTCGAATACGCTGCTGCTTAGCTCTGGATCGCCGCAGAAGTCGCGTGGCAGCATTGCAACATCGACGCAGAGTAGAGCTGGCTCTTGTGCTGGTGGACAAGTGCCTCCTGCATCGCCATGCGGCCAGCAGAAATCCCATTTGACCTTCTCACCGGCTCAGATGAAGGTCAGTGCGGGTTCAATGCGTCGCGAGCAAGTGATGGCCCACATACCCAAACAGATATCAGCATTGCCAATCTCATCATCGTCAGCCACAAGCGGTGGCGGAGGCAGCACAGTGCTAGCAACCATGGCAACCAACGCGGCTCTTCAGCGTCGCAACTCGTCTGTGGATGCGGTGCGCAAGGATTTGGGTACGGAGCTACGCAAGGTGCAGTCCTCCACCCTGGAGGAGACAAAGAGCACGGCAAAGAACAGTAGTCTACTGACTACAAATGGCGCTACAAATACTATCAAGCTGGGACCAGGTATTGGTGGTCTGACCTTTGCCAACAGCGCTACATACAACAAATTGAAGCAGCAATCGTCAGTAAAGTCACCGAACGGTGTGCCCCTTACCTCCAACGGTAACATTGTGCTCAAGCGGGATCGTGAATCGAGTCCATTGCATAACATGACCACCTTGCATTCAGGTGTAGGTGGCGTACCAAAACGTGGCAGTGCGCCAAAAAGTATTGCATCGGCGGCGCATTCGCCGCATCATCAGATGCAGATGCAGAACAGCATTGGATCTCCATCCTCTACATTCTCATCCTCGGCGAGTGGACGTCCCACATCGGCTTCTTCGCCATTGTCCTTTGCGCCACTGACCGGCAACAACAATAACAACAACAATGTCATCAGCAATAACAACATGAAATCGCTGCAGCAAAAGATGAAGGTGCCGGCGGCGATGAGTAGTGTACTCCCTAAGCCTGCCTACTCCTATTCCTGCCTGATTGCGCTGGCGCTTAAGAATTCGCGTGCTGGCTCACTGCCCGTATCGGAGATTTATAGTTTTTTATGTCAGCATTTTCCATACTTTGAGAATGCGCCAAGCGGCTGGAAGAACAGTGTGCGGCACAATCTGTCGCTGAACAAGTGTTTTGAGAAGATTGAGCGGCCGGCAACGAATGGTAATCAGCGCAAGGGCTGTCGCTGGGCCATGAATCCGGAGCGTATCTGCAAGATGGATGAGGAGGTGCAGAAGTGGTCGCGCAAGGATCCGGGTGCAATACGTGGCGCAATGGTCTATCCCGAGCATCTTGAGGCTTTGGAACGTGGCGAAATGAAGCACGGCTCGGCCGACTCAGATGTGGAGCTGGATTCACAATCAGAGATTGAGGAGTCCTCTGATTTGGAGGAGCATGACTTTGATGAAACTCTTATCGATGCCATGCTTGTCGAGGAGGAGGAGAATGATGACGTCGAGTAAGTTTTCAATGTAGATTCTTTGATTGTTTAAAAATATTAAAATTTAAAATGCTTATTTGAAGCTGGCCCAATAGCGAGGACGAGGATAACCTTCAGGAGGAGCATATGATGCATGAGTATGAGCAAAGTAACCAATCGAATAATCACCTGCCAACTGATCACCAGCTGCTTGAAGTAAGTTTCTCCTCTTTCAAGCATTCAAAGAATTCATGTCTATTAATTGTGTTTATTTACTTTTTGTCAGGTTAACGATCTGTACGATGCCATCGAAATAGAGGATAGCAAGGTTGAGGTGCGTCGTGCTATTTCCGCTCAATCAGCGAACATCATTGAACTCAATCCGGCCGATCTGAATGCCAATGATGGCTATCGGTCACCGAAAAGAGCTCGCTTAGATATCAACTATGCCATCGGTCCAGCCGGTGAGCTGGAGCAACAGTATGGTCAGAAGGTAAAGGTGCAGCAGGTGATGCAACAGCAGCCGCCAACATACAATCGCCGAAAGATGCCGCTGGTTAATCGAATCATATAAGAAGGGTGAAGAGCAACCCTATCCCAAAAAGTACATATATTGCATAATGTGCATACACTTAGTGTTAGGTTTACGTTTAGGGATAACTCGTCAGCTACGCTTAAAAACTTTAAATCCTAAGTTCAGTTTTATGTTCGAACTGTACGGCAGCAGTTTCGCTGCCTAGTTTCGCTTCATATGCATTCATACATACATTACATAACTATATATGTACATATATATGTAGCTTTACGAATCTGTTGATTCCAAATAATTTTGTTATTCAATTTAGTCGCACGCTTTGTAGTCGCTTATAGCAATTGTGTCACACACAGTACATCATTTCTATGTAAATTGAAAGGGGCTTTCAAATAAATGTAAATATTTCAAGCATTCATGAATGAGATCTCCGACTCTCCACATATTTACGTATGACACTTGACTAGAAAGATTCGTGAAAACATTTGACGCTTGAGCAAAAACTCATGATCAATTTAAAATATATGATAATATAGTATTTGTAACTGTTTAAAATCTACCTAACAACCCCAAAAAATTGACGAAACATTCTGTTTATTTATTGTTTTCCAAAATCTTGACTATAAATGGCATTTTTAAAAATGATCTCCAACGAATACAAAATTGTTTACTCATAGATATGTATGTTGTAATTACTTTTGACGAATGTTTTCTATAAGATCAATCTTTTTTAGCTAACAGAATTATAACGAACGAACAAATATGTGTGTGTAAAAGTATATACCAAAATGGTTTTAACTTTAAAGACGACAAAATTAATTTGGACAACGAAATATGGAACTCACACCTCGTTTATACATATTTCCACACTTGTTAGTTGTACATAAAATGGCATTTATAAGCATTTTCTTTGGGTTTTTATAAACACTTGTGTAGGTAATGTTGAAAACAACCACCACCCAAAACTTGCCGGTCCAGTATTCATATATGACAGACGTTGGTAGAATTTTACCAAGTACTTTACATATATATATATATATATATATATATACTATATATATATAGATACCTACATATAGGTATATAAATAAGAAGGATCGAAATCTTTAATTAACAATTGAAAACTCTGTCAATTAAATTTTAGAAATATATTTGATATACATTACATATATGGTGTGTAAATATTTTTTACGTAATATACGGTAAACTATTTTAGATGTTAATGATAATGTAATACTAAGTACATAGAAGGATGTATGTAATATTAACCAAATCAGTGCATTATTGCAAATAAAAATTCCAAAAGAATTGTGAAAATTCCATAACTGAAAAGACTTAAAGATCATTATATACAGCCGAACACATTCAGGAATCAGTTTACATAAACGTAAACAGGACCTCAGATTTAAAATACAAAGTACAAACAGTTTTTAAGTTAACAGAAATAAGCTTGAATTAACCATAACATTTCATTTTCTATAAACGTTTTCAATACCGATTTTACACGTATTTAATACCCACTTATATAAAACGACATTCTTACAAAACATTGTTGTTATAATATTTTTTTTAATTAAATATCATTAAATAGAGTTTAACAAACTATATTTAAAAATATGAAATGTGTATGTATGTATGTAAATTCTTTAAGGGGAAAAAATAAAAAAAAATACCAAATTACTTGATTTTTGTTTTTTACTTTAATTATACAGTGAATGCTCGAAAATTAGAACCTTTTGGTTCCTGGAGTGGTTCTAATTTTTTGATGTTTTTTTAAATGTCGAAAATGGCAAGAAAGGGATTTCTTCTGCTAAATAAGCTTCGGGGAGTTTAAGTTTTTTGTGTGCATGCGTATCAAATGATTACATGCGAGTGACCGATCATGTAGATTTAACCTAAACAAATTAATGGAATGGAATAAACGCAGTTGGCTGATTGCTACTAGAACCGCTGTTCAAATTTAAGAACGTTAAATGAATTGAAAACACTGGTTAAAATTTCCGAGAGTTCTAATTTGTGTACAAACTTATATGTACAACATTTTTATAATTAAAAATCAGTGTTGCCAACTTTTAAAAACCAAAATATTCTGTTTTTGGTGGGAAAATGTATAAAAAAGTAAAACCGCTTATTGAAAAGGAAATGTTTTAGTTGACTATTAATAACATTATTTAACGAAAGGGGAAAATGTAGTATTAGACAATACAATACAATAAAAACTTTAATACATGTGTTAATAAACGAACGCGACCTAAGAAAAATATAAAAACACGTAGATTTGCGTTCAATACATCTTTATTTTACATATATAAATAGGTAGATCCGATTTGAATTGATATTTCAATTAATTCGGATTTTGAATTTTATATTAAAATGTTTTTGTTACAACCAATAAAGCTCAAGATTTCAGCATGTTACTACATATTGAGTAATGCATTTTTGAATGTTTTTTCTTCGCGAAGCAAACGTTGAGCATATTCTGGCCTGATATCAGGTAAAATTGAATGTTTTCGTTTTGAACAACCACAAAATCGAATGTATAAATTTAATGACATTGATTTTTAATTTGTTTGCGTGTCGACATTGTCAAGCTCAGTTCTTAAACATAAATGTTATACAACATATTTTTGGGAAACATACAGATTTTAAATGTAGGAGGCATTAGTAAAACAAAAGGAATAATATACACAATGAGTTATTGAATTATACGCCGAGAGCATTATGAATGTAGAACTATCGTCTTTCATATTCTTTTGCAGTAGTATATCAATGTATGTTTATTCCCTTTTAAGACTAGAAGTGTTCCTGCGCTTAGCTAATTCTAGTTTAATGACTTACAAAGAGATTTGTTGCTTAAGTAAATACCTAAAATGGCATAAAATACTTTGTTAGGCGCCTCTGTTAAAATATTTCTCTGTTCTTCGTTTGTTTGTATATGCTTCAGGAATTACAATACAATTATGCACTTGCAGTTTAAGATTATGTATATGGATATATATTCGTTTGTATATATATACAACATATATGATGTAAATTGTCTTGTATTTTAAAATTGCGTGTTGATATTTGCACATTTAAGGCCTGCTGTTGACTTAAAATAGGTTTTTTCTTATTTTTGAGCAAGCTAATTCAACATGAGCTTTTTTTCATAACTTATCTTTACAGTTGTTGCATTCGGTGCTAATGTCAGTTACTTATTTTTATTTTTGTGCTTACCTACATATCTATATGTAAAAGTACTTGCATGTGAGTGAGTGTGTGCGCATGTGTGCGTGTATGCGCCTAGCGCTATGCTGTACAATGTTCGTTGAAACCAGACAAAACTGTTGTGACAAATCGTTGGTTGTTTGTTTGTTTTTTAATTTTCTTCTTATAGCTAAACACAAGTTTGATTACACCCTAAGTTCACAATTATTAATGCACACGTACTTAAATTAAAATGTATCCCATGAATACATCATCAGATCAGACAAGGCAACGCCAACGCTGCTGGGGAGCGTGACTAGCTTGCTGCTTGGACGGTTCTATACTTTAATGCGGGGGCAATGCCAAAAATGATTTATATGCGCGCCTCTTATAACCGATTTTGTTTTACAGTTTTATAGTTTTATAGACATGAACTTAAGCTCTACAACCTAACACACACGAATACACATACATACAAACATCGTTGATTTTTAAATGCACAGATGAAGTGAGAAGTTATCAAATAATGGTTGTGCACATCGATAGGTATATAGCAGAATCATTTCACTAACATAATATTACGAACACTCTCGTTACAATATAAAATCTGACGAAATTCGTTGTCACTCATTCCTGCTTCATACGCTTGGCTTCGTTGCCCGGTGCGCTAGTGGCACCTGTTGCAGACGCATCACCAACACCAGCACCACTGCCTCCGCTGACTGAGCTGGCCGCCGCTTGCTGCTCCCCATCGCCAGTGATATATGTGAACTGACACTCGAATTCAAAGTCCATTTCCTTCTTCTGAGCAAAGGTTGACAGTTAGTAATTGTTGCCAATCACTTTATAGATGCTTAGGTGCTTACCATGCGCTCACAAATGACCGCAATGGCCGTCTTCTGCTGCGCCTCGGCTATCTTGTGCTCCACAAGATAGAACATATACTCATCAAACAGCAGGCGAATGAGATGAAAGCTGCCAAAGCTTGACGCCGACCGCAGTGTCAGGTCCCGTATAATCATCGAGCTGTAGAAACTCCATTTGAGCAGAAATTGACGAGCGGCACGCGCATAGCTTGGTTTGCCTGTATACTCTTCCATTGCGGACTCAACCACTAGCTGCAGCCAGCTGGCCCATTGCTCCAATGAGCTTTGCTGCTGGAGTGCTGCCTTGAAATCGTTCTCCAAACGTTGCACGACATCTGGAGCACATTGGCTAACCCAGGCTGCTTGTTCCTTTGAATAATAAATAATAATATGTTTAAGTAAGAGTGCTTAGAAGGAATATTAAATATAGTACAAGGACTCACTTGCACATTGTGAAAGTCAACACGATTTAAATCGTTGAGCATTTGCGATATCTGTGCTCCATTCTGCAGCACCGCTCGGGCAGCTTGCGCCAAATGATTGAGAGATGTGTAACGCCGCAGTGTCTGACAAAATGCGGAGACGGCGCTAGTCTTGATCTGTGATAGCTGCTCCGGCACGCCCAGCATGCTTTCGCACAGCCACAGCTCCAGATTCTTGGCAAAGTTGCGAATAGCCTGAGTCAGTGCATTGGGTATTGAACGCAACACATCAGGTATTATAACGTCTACGGTGTTCTGATAAAACTGATAGTCAACCTGATTTAAGATATAAAAATATACAATTGTGTTTATATATTCAAAATCTCGAGCAAATAGCAAAAATTAAATTCATCACATTGCTAAGCATGAAGAAAATGATGTTCATTTTTTCATGGATTTTTAAATGATTTAAATCCAAATTTTGCAGATATAAATACATATCATTAACGGACATTTATCAAACTCACCTCGCGCACAAACTTTTGCACTTCTGCGCAGTGGCACAATAGATACAGCTTTGTCTTGCTCAAATACTTTTCCTCCTCGCACTCATCCAGATTGTTGTTGTCCGTGGTGCGCCAAAAGTCACGCAGCAAAAACTCGACAGTGCCAAACTCCAGATTGAGAACAGCGTCCAGAAATGATTCGCAGTGCTCACGGTACAGCGCACGAAAAGTGTCCACATCATCCAATGTGAGTTCGCTGTGAAAGCTGTGGCTCAGTTCAATGGCTGGAAAAACGGGCATTGCGCCAGCTCCATCACCAATGTACTAAAGAATTGAATCAATAAATGTCTAAAATGCATATACAAATTTCGAGATATGCCTACCTGAATGCAAGCTTCGTAGGTTTCCGGCTTGAAGGTGTGCTTCTTGGCGCCAGCTGAGCGTTGACCAGAATTAGATGACATGCCATTTCCATTGCACAGTTGGTTGGCGCCGCTGCTGTTGCTGCTGCTGACATTGGCAATAGAGCCGTTGCCCGTTGGCGTGCCATAGCTCTGCATTGATTTATCGTCCATGGATTGATGAATTAACAGCGAGCCGGGCTTAATGCGTATACCATAATAATGGTATTTAGAGTTGCCGCGTGTGCCCAATCGACGTGTGCGCAGTCCAGAGAACACGGAGCGTATCAGCTTGCCGAAGCTGGCTGCATTCACCGGCTCCAGCTTCTGTTCGTTGCAATGCTGCATGTAATGGTTATATAGTGTCGAGCGTGGCAGACTGACTCCATCGGCAGTCTCATAGTTGCGCGACAGCCACTTAATCTGCAATGAGTGCGAAAGAGATGTTAGCAACGCTGCTGATGTTTCTGTCGACGGCGTCGATGATGCTACCGCTGCTTTCAGGCGGAGCATGTTGATAATATACCCATACTCCGTACTTACCGTTGCCGATGCAATCTTGTTGCTGGTGCCCATGGCGCTCTGGTCACTATCGGGAGACGCCCCGTCGGCACCGTTGCCGATGCTGCCACCGCTCGCTGAGTTGGTGGTTGTTGTCGAGGTGGGCGTTTGTGGGGTACTCTGCGCCTCTTGGATGTAGGCCACCTCATGCTGCATGCATGACGACACCCCAAAAAATATGTATTGTAGTTTAGTCAATGTCATCGGCTCAGTGTCCGTCCGGTTCTCGATTACTTACCGTCAGGCTGTGCGGTGAGTCTCGGCTGTGTGATTGCGAGGACCCATTTAAAAGCAGACTCTCGTCCACAGGTACCAGATACGGCAGCGTCGTTGAATGGGCATTTGCCGTACTCCCAGCTGCCGTTGTTGTGTAGTTGCCCGTTGCTGCCGTTGTGGAGTAGTATGTCTGGCCGTTGCCCTGATAGTCACCCACCGGGCAGAATGGGTACGTCCTGCATGTATGTGTTTGTGTGTGTGGACAGGCCGAAATGTCAAATTGTGGGGTCAGTCAATTTAAATCAGTATTTTGTTGCATGGATGTATGTGTGTACTTACATTTGCGTCTGGCTCGAATTGCTGTGATATAGCTCCGAATCGACATATTGCACTTGATAGTTTTGCTCCTGACCAGACACTGTAATAGATAACAATATATGAAAGTCAATTCAATATTAAATATTTGTCTGCATAACAATAAGTAACTTTAATTTTGCTTAATAACTTTAAAGAAGATAGTTAAATGTTTTATAAATTTAATTTAAATTCATTATCAAGTTCTTTGAAACTTTGTTTCTGTTTTGTAGCTGGTTCTTATAGTGTAATCGTAATAAATACGATCGAATAATATTAAGCTTGATTAATTTTATTTTTAATGTTGAATTAGCGAAACAACATCAGCGAAAAGTGGTTATATTTTTACCTTTTTTTGAGAGGAACACGAAAATCAACTATAAAAATAGTTAGTTTTATAATAAGGGCTTAAACTATGAAACGTAGTTGAAGAGCAAAACGAATATGAAATACACATGATCAGTATTAATATTAAAGGAAAGACAGCTAGTTCCGTCCCGAAGCTTTTTTGTTTTACATCCGAACTAACTGCATTCGAAATATGTTTGAGAATTGAAAATATTTTAATCTCTTTGTAATTTATCATGGTGGGACCCTTGGCTTAGGCTTTGAGAGAACAGACCAATGACTAAGGTACCGCTTAGTAAACGATAGTTCGCAGGCTTAAATCGTGATTTAATTAACTTTAATTATATTTCTGACATTTTCAATAATTAAAATTATATATCTAACGTTTCTAGTAGACCATTCGGCTGAATTAACAAGAAGAAGGCTCTAGTCGAGAAATCCCGACTAGACTATACCCTGAACCCTATGCTTTACGCGTACAGTCACTGCTTGCAAGTATGTGTGTACGCGTATAGTGCATACTTTCTTAACTTCAATGCTGGATATCTTCTCGATGTTTCTCAACCGATTTCAATAAAT
Organism: Scaptomyza reducta; assembly: GCA_035044485.1. Taxonomy (NCBI): domain Eukaryota; kingdom Metazoa; phylum Arthropoda; class Insecta; order Diptera; family Drosophilidae; genus Scaptomyza; species Scaptomyza reducta. Next base: position 2,761,538 of record JAWNNV010001315.1, on the reverse strand, counting down.
TAATAATTTCACAGATTGTCATTATTTCGTATAATGTTTAAAAAGCCTTTTTAAAGTTTTTATTTTATTATTTTATTGTTATATATCCCAGGTGTATATTGAAAACGGGAGGAGTTATTAATAATTTAAAATCAAACTTGTACTGCCTAGGGATTATGCACGCAAATGTTCCAAATCTGGAGTTTCTAGCTTTATAGTCTCTGAGATCGACGCGTTCATAGAATTGTACAGACGGACGGACTTGGCTATATCAAGTCGGCTGTTGATTCAAGAATATATATACTTTATGGGGTCGGAGATGCTTCCTTCTGTCTGTTACATACTTTTGCACAAAACCATTATACCCTTTTTACCCATTTTCAATGGGTTCAATGTATAAAAATAACGAATGTCATACATTATTATTAATGAAATTAACTATGAATAATATTAAAATATAATATTTGTGTGCATTAATATTAATACCTCGACACCTTAAATTAACTATAATAAATGTAGATTTTACTTTTTCGGAGTAATTCTTGATTTAACATGTGCACATGACAAGTTAAGCTTATTCATATTTAATGCGAATTTGTACACGATATTAGTTAAATTAGCTTATTTTTACTACGTTTTGAAATAAATGTATTATTTTAAATGATCAAGAAAGTTACGCATACAGTTAATCATCTCACTTCCTCTTAATTTATAAACTTAAACTTATGGGCTTTCCTAATAATCTTATTCTTTGGATTAAAGATTATTTAACTTTTCGACCTCAGAGAGTCTTTTTTAATGACTCAGTTTCCAAAGCGGTTCAGGTCACTTCTGGTGTTCCACAAGGAAGTCACCTTGGACCGTTATTATTTACTCTATTCATAAACGACCTTCCGTCCGTAATAAATCACTCTCGGGTGCTGATGTATGCCGATGATGTTAAATTATGCATGTCGGCTGCAACTCTTCTGTCTGGTCAAAATTGCAAAACGACTTAGACAACTTTCAAACTTGGTGCAGAGTAAATTTATTGCATCTCAATTGCAGTAAATGTAAAGTTATGTCTTTTTATAGACGAATGCTCTTTTTTAATATATATATTCTGGATAACCAACCACTTGATCGGATTGGATGGGTTGAAGATTTGGGTGTCTTAATGGACCCAAAGCTTAAGTTTGACAAGCATATATCTTCAATAACAAATCGAGCGTCAAGTGCCTTGGGTTTCATAAAGCGCTGGTCGAAGGAATTCGACGACCCCTATATTACTAAAACTCTGTATATGTCTCTTGTACGACCTATCCTCGAATATGGATCTTGTATATGGTATCCCAAATACAGGATTCATCAGGATAGAATAGAATCAGTGCAAAAACAATTCCTGCTCTTTGCACTTCGGGGTCTTAATTGGGACAGTAACTTTAACTTACCTTCCTACCATAGTAGACTTTTACTAATAAATCTTCCTTCTCTTTCTATCGTAGAACAATGCTTGAAATAACTTTTTTTCGTAAACTAATTAATGGGGAAATTGATTCCTCTGAATTAATAAGCCAAATTAGCTTCGCAGTTCCGATCAGAAATACTAGAAATTTCTTACCTATATCTCTTCAAACTTGTTATTCTAATTATGCTATCCATAACCCCTTTAGGATTTTATGTGCTTTATATAACGATCTTTCCTACTTAATACATAGTGCCACTCCTACTTGCTCTCTTAAAAAACTTAAAACGTCCAATCTCAAATTTTGAAACAAAACGGTATTAATACATTTTTTTTCAAAGTACCAACTGTATGTTTCATCGACCGGCAAACCTGTTATTTGCTTGATGCAACATTTTTGCAATTTATACATTGTTGCATTTAAAGAACATATGGAATTAAAATATTCTTATTATTTCAAATTTCTAATTTGGACCGGCTAAATATATATTGTTCATATAAATATATAATAATAAATAAAATTTGGGTTAAGGAAAATGTTGTTGTTTCTTTATTATAATAGTGTCTTTAAATTATTTTCAAATCTGTACTTAGAAGAATTGCCATCAATATTAAAATGTGTGCTTCAAAGGTTCATAATGAAATCTATTTAATCCATTGACATACATAATTTCATTTCAGAAGAATATAACCGTTGGTAAAAAATCATCAATAAAATTTAAGGATGTAGAAGCGAAAATTCAACATTGGTCGAATTGACTACACAAATAAAGAAATAGTTATGCTTTAACAGTAATAATTGTAACACTTTATTTAAAAGTAACTGTGAAACTGTTATGAAATTTTATTTTTCGATGTTGGTTTCTGTATTTTTAAATTGTTGTCAAATATAATATTCAAGATTCGTATCATCTGCACACATATAAGTTCACACTAAGTGAAAACTGTCTACCTTTATTAAAATAAAAGTGTTTTGCTCTTTGAAGAGCAATTTGCAATTTCAATTTTTCCGACGGCAATTCACTTTGTATGTGCTGCGCAGAAAATGCTCTCATAAACTTGAGTGTCACATACTGAATAATTAAAATTCCAACAGTTTGCCCTAAGCCAGTATTTATTAATGGCACAATATATAAATATTGGCTATAGTTAATGGTTTCGTAAAGTTTTGTGACCGATCTCAGGAAAAAACTTAAAGAAAATTAAGTCCGCACTCAAGAAAATATATCCCTGATTTGTTGTATTTTAATGTGTACAAAACATATGAAAACACTTTATGTTCACTGTAATAGAAGTCCTCCAGTTTTTGTATATAAAATATTTAATATAGGAAAAAAATCTTATACTGTTAAACGACCTATTCAAAATGCTATACATGACATCCCTAATTTAGTGCTTTAACAATTTCCTAGGTTGGGTCATTTTATTTAAAGCAGGATTACATACCAAACCACTGTTATATATCCAAGAGCAGCTATAAATTAAGTTATGCGTACAATACATGAAAATGTCGAATTGTAATTTTGTTTTGCTCGTAGTAAATTTAAGCTTAAAGTCTGTTTAGATGTTGTTGTCCAACTCACAATAACAGGTTAAATAAATTGAAAATAAATCTATGTTAAGCTTTTTTGTACTTAGAATATATCAAATTAATTGTTAATTTGAAACATATGCGTTCTTTTGACTTTTGGTTTACCATTGAAATGCAATAAGTACTTGCACATATGTGAGATACACTCATAGATATGAGTATGTAAATGTATGGAATTCTGTTAAAAGCTAGCGATTGGTTTTGTGAAGGGAATTTAATCTTCGTCAAACATCACGAATAGCATTTACATTTCATTCACTAGAAAGTTTACAACATGGACAATGATGCATGAGGAAGACACTTGACACTTTCGTTTACTTGTCCAAGTTCGGCACCCACTCACACACACACACACACTCTCGAAGTTTCACTCGGACGTAAGAGTGTTTAAACAGAGCGTCAATTAAAAGCCATTGATAGGATTCGATACTGAAATTGTTTGTTGGTGTTGCTGTTGTTTGTTGTTGTTTGTTGTTGTTTGTTGTATGTAAAATATTTACCACCGCAATAGGACAAATTGTTGTGACGTCGATGATGATGGTGGTGATACATTGCTGTGGTTGCTGCTGCTGCTGCTACGGCTGCTGAGCTCGAGGATGTTGCTGTAGCCCCAATTGCCGTACAGCTGCTGCTGATGGTGCTGCTGCTACCACTACTGTAGTTAACGGCACTGGCCCTTGCCACAAACGTCTGATGATGGTGATGATGATGATGATGGTGCAGTTGTAATTGCAACTGTGCTGCTGGCAGCGGCGTTATTGTTGCCGCTGTCACCGCAACTGGCAACTGTTGCTGGTGCCACTGATGGGTATGCTGCGCTGGATTCTGATTCAATTGCTGTTGCTGCTGCTGCTGCTGCTGTAGGTGGTGATGGTGTGGATGCGAATGATGCTGATGATTCTGATGATGGTGCTGTGTGGCCTGCAGCTTGCAGCGACACTTCTCCAAGAAATTCGTATAGGCGGCGGCAATCGGCGGTGGCGGCGGCGTTATATCCAACTGTGGCTGATGGTGATGCTGCTGATGTTGCTGTTGATGGTGCAGGTGATGTTGCTGGTGGTGACGCGTCTGGCAGTCGAAGCCGAATCGCGAATGCATTCGTTTAATTTTTATTTCGAGTGGGCAGCTCGCAAATGACTAACTGACTGGGTGAGTAAGTGGCTTCTGCAAACAGCTGATTTCGATGTTGCAGTCATATGACCGCAAGCGGTGGATGCCACCGATTTGTAAGCTGAGATGTTCGTCGCCCCGGTTGCTTTGGGCAACTGTTTGCTCCAAAAACGGACACACAGCCCAAAAGTGAAAGTGAAAATCGGAAAAGCGGATGCTAATGCTGTGATGGGTGGCTGTGGCTGTCTGCTGCTGCCACTGCTGCTGGCGATGTAAATGGCGGAAATGTACGAGAACGTAGCAACAACGGTTTTTTTTTTTGGCGGCGTAGCAACGGGAGCAAGAGCAAACAGTACGTATGCACGGTAGAATTACAACTGAACTCAAAATCAAATGTTATCCTAGCAATATGCCTCCGAAAAATAATGATGACGATGGCGATGACAGCGACGGCGCAGCAACGAATTAAATTACAGCGGTGGTGGTGCTAGCACCATGAATCATGTGGTGGGTGGGTTGGTTGTTGCTTGCCTGATGCTGCGTTGTTATGATTTGTGATGTGCCTGCCACCCCCAAAGGCAAAAACAGCAACATCCACAGCCACAGCAGCAGTCCAAAGTTCTCAGCCCACATTTAGCATCAGAATCATTGCCGTAGCAAATAATCCAGCCCGAAACCATGGAGCAGTGAAAGCAGCGTTTTATTTTTCAAGCGGCACCAGCTAATTCCGGGCTCAAAGTCGCATTTTCTGGGATCTGAACAAGTGTCGAGTGTAGCCCGAAGATGCTACGTACGAGTGCAAGCGAGATAGCGTGCAACAGGGCAGAGGCAGTGTGGCATGTGGCAACAAGGTTTGGCGTCAAGGCAACGCAGCCAATCACTCGGGCGCACAGCTGCCACCGTTCCACCTACCCTCGTTGCAGCAACACATCCCCGGTGGTTGCTAGGAGCATCAAGCATGAACTTTCTCTCTCACTCTCTCCTTCTCTCTCTGTTTCTCCCTCTCTCTCACACTCACTTATTCGCTCATTCAACCCCCTGATGGATGCTGCATGGATTGTTCCTGGCCAACCAAAAACGTTTGCTTTCGGCACGCGTTTTTCTTCTCCATGGGAGAGCAGGGTTGGATCAAGGATGCGGCAGCAGGTGGGCTGGATGACACATACGTACATACGGACACACAAGTGTATGCCTGCCACATTGCCAGTGCGTGCACGCGTGGAATCTATCCAATATAGATGTTTGTATGTATATGTTTTTTTTTTATCTCAGCATCATCGTTGTGTTTATTCATTTTATTTTCGTGTTGTTTTTTTGCTCTAGAAGCAAGCAGCAAATATTTTGCATATTAATTTGGTTTCCTGAAATGAATTGCACGCGTCCCCACATTGTGAACAATAGGGGGTGTCCATTTGTTTAACTCTTGTTTGTCCATCTGTGTGGACTCTGGCTGGGTACCTTAGAGTGGAGTAGGCAAGGTGTTGGTGTAACAGGAAGTATTTTTGCATATGCTTTGACTTTAGGTGAGTGCTTTGCGAATTCTAACTTTTGAAGCATATTAGAACATTCTTGGGGTTTTCATATTTAAACTCATTTGTGTATGAAAAGTTACCCTGTGGTTGCGAGAGTAAAAAGCTTTTCATATTCTAAGTTTGTGGATTTAAAAATGTCCATGATTTGTTATGATTGTGAGAGATTTAAATTGTGCAAGATAAGCGCGTTATCGCTTGCATTTTAAAAGAATTGTATTAAAAATTATATTGCTTTTTGGTTTTTAACAAAAATATATCTAATAGATTTAAAAAAGTTTATTTATTATTATTATTTTATGCATGTATACTATAAATGTATAGCTTTTGGATGTTAGAAAAAATATATCTAATAGATTTAATTTCATTCATTGTTAATCGGATTTAAAAAGGATGCTTTAAACCCCAAAACATTTGCATGTTTTGTAGCTTCAAAAAATTTATAAATATATCAAATTTTCTGAGTTTATTGCGTAGCTGCATTATTTCCATTGCTTGTTTTTTTTTTTTGTACATTTGTGATCTTTCTTCCACATAATCCACAAATTTTCCATCAATGCTTCAAAATTTTTTTCGGAAAATAGCTATACAATTTTTTATGAATGCTCTTAAGCTTTTCCTTTTTGGTTCAATTATCAAAATTATACGTAATCACTTTTGGCATAACCCGAAACTAGTGCAAAAAAGTAATATTAATCGTTTGGGCTTTACGTGGACTGCCAATCTTTCAGTCAGCCAAATCAGTACGTAAATAATGAATGTATAATGGAGCCTCAGATAACAAACGACAACAAACTGGTTTAATAACAAGCATTTCGAATAACCAACAAGATTGTGAAACAAATTAAGTCCGCTAAGGTTCTACCTGTGAAGTTTTTATAGACGATATAGCTTTTATAGGTCGAGTCGAATGCTTATCTATGCTATTTAATTTTTGTATTTAAAATATAAAATGAAAAGTGGTAAAAAAAAATAGTTCAAAATTTAAGCAATAAATGATTTATTTTAATTTTATCGAACTTTTTTGAAATGTATTTCGTAATCCGCCATTCTTTGATGGTTCAAATAAGAAATTAAACCTGATTTATACAAATATTCATATTCATATTATTTTGTGAATAATAATCATACATTACAATAAATTCGTTTGAGCCAGTTTTGTTTATTCACAGAACCACAATGCCAAGTCCAAACAAGGAGATAACAAACAACAATTAAAGTACAACAACAACATACAGACCCCAACAAATGTTAATCTACGGCTTTCGAAAAACATTCTATATGCTTGCAAACGAAAATAAATTGCCAGGATAACCGACAAGTGCAGAGAGAGTGACGCATCCCAAGCCAAATAGTTTATCTGCATCGAACAGAATCATCATCAACAACAACAACAAACAGTTAACCTTTTTGAAAATAGATTGCACTTTGTTTGGAGTAAGGGTCGAGGTACATTGAATTTAGAACGCTTTCGCTACCTTTGATTCGACCTCAGAGATAGCACAACAAAAGCTTCAATATGAATGCTTGCTGGCTTGCCTTTGATAATGATTGCGATCTATTTTTCTCTGTTTACCCAATTAAAAGAAGCCCAACATATGTTGATTTTCCCTAACTGTTAGCTAGTTAATATTACAACCGCCTGGCCTTAATCGTTGTCTTGGTTAAACTCTTCAATAAGTAGTCGGCTGGTTGGGATTTGAGTTTGTCAGTGTTCAATTTTTATTATTATAAGTTGTTGCTTTTATTAAATTTTTAAGCTTTTGCTGCTTCGTTGATTTGATGAGCATCCTCCCCTCACTAAACCCTATCAATTGCAAAATATTCTTATTATGTGAGAGCTTAACAAGACACAAAGGGCCGAGCGGGGGCGATAGATAGTGCTCTCTTAACGTAAAGCCTTTTGAGTATTGTGTTGTTGAACTAAACATGATGAGTCTACCTTAAATTGTCAAATATACGCCACACAGTACATATTAATGTAAAGCACAATAAGGTGAATAAATAATCTCAAAAGTCGACGTTTGTATACCCTTTCTGATTGTGCATACATATATGATACACTTTCAAAACTTTTTTTATGTGAATGCATTGCTTAACTGCTTGTGAAGGAAGTTATTCGATTTAAAAGAAAATTATTTTAGGCGGAAAAGCGGGCCAAAAGTCAATTTTAGAATTCACAAAGCAAACACCTATATTGCAAACTCCTACAATAAACATATAAAGTAACATTTATATTTTTTTTTTCTTATAAAATTTCTGATATAAGATAAATACATATTTCGATCGAAGTTATAGTCGAGCGCTTTTTATGAATTTTGATCGATGTAATGGTTTGAAATTTGAAAAATCAAATTGGATACTTTTAAGCTATATGATAAATGATAAAGTCGCTATACGCTTTAGAAAGGGCAATACCAAGTACGTATTAATGCACAGCGGGCGGTTATTAATGAGTCGACGTGTGAGGGATGACTGCGCTTCTGTCCTTCGATGCCCTTGCCGAATCGCTCTACCACCCTCTCACCCCTCGACACTGACAACCTCATACCCAAATGCACCTCAATTTGTTGTGATTACTTGCTGTATATTTGTTGTTAGCTGCTCGGCTGGTGGTGGTAATTTGTGCGCTAATAAAATCAAGTATCATGGCAAAACAGTTCTAGTTAACCCCCCCACAATACTCTAGGCGGCAGCGTGTGATCCTGCCCTATAGATAGTGCTCACCAAGTGTAATCTCGATTAATTCATTGTGTAGCGCTGAAGTGGAATATAATAATTATGTGTGTGCTGTGTCCGTGGATATCATTCGCAGTTTTAATTCCCCCTTTTATTTTCTAAATCACACAGCTGCACTTTGCTACACTTTCAGTTACTTTGTGTGTTGCACGTGCCGCAACTGGTGCCGTGCCGTGTCCTCTTGTTACCTCTTGTTGTTGCCCGCTGCCTCCTGCACAGGTAAGTCTATCATCCGCAACGGGGTGACGGTTAAATCTATGTCTCTCTGTCTATCTGTCTGTCTGTTGTATGGGTTCTTGTTACCCGCTCATCTCAGCAGTTCGTTTCAGTTTTCAAATTAAGTCGCTTTAATTGTGATATCAAGCAAACGTTTAGCTGGTGGGTTCGTGGTCCTTGCCCCGCACCCTCCCCTAGGGACGATATGCTGATCCTGTATTTATTTTTTTTATACATTTGTTTACAAAGGCGCGACTTTCTGCCGTTTGTTGTTTGTTTTCTGGTTTCCGTTTTGATTTCAACGCAACGTGTTTCAAGTGCGAGCGGATGCGATAAACCGACAGGCAATTGTAGTGTTTTTTTGTCTTGTTTCATTCTCGTACAAAGTAAGCTCAACAAATGAGTCATTATTTTTTTAACTTTTGATATTTCCGTAATAATTATAAAGCCGAGTGCCACTGAATGAAAATTTTTTAACCATCAATATTTTAATTCGTAAAGTTGCCAATTTGCAATCCTATTTTGTATATTGTTGCTCTCTGTAATTAAACTCATTTGTAACATGTTTTTATTTGCCTTTCAGTCGCTTAATGCTTTATTTGCCACTAAGCTTGCAGTAAATTGGTAACTTAATTAAAGCCATTAAGTATATTTTTTATTTAATTTATGGTTGAATAACTAAACTCCTTAAATCGTTAACTAAACTGTAGAATTCATGTGTGTTTAATAAAGTGAATTTTTGATATTTTATTATTAGCCTATATTGGTTTTAAAGGGTTATACCCCAAATACCTACATTATGATTGTTAAAGTTAGTCTTCTTCTTTATTTCGAATTTCCGTATAACGCAGATTTGCATATAGTGAATTTATTTTAAGAACACTGCAATTTGATTTAATCACAAAGTGGATATTCTCTCCTTCAGGGAGAAGTTAATCTCTCTTAATCCATTTATTGTGCAGATAAGCAATCTGTAGAAAAATTGTGCATAAAACCTTTAATCTACGTCAAAATATTTCGATCAAACTGAATATTTTAAAGTACTTACTGTTTCTGACATTAAAAAGAAATGCAATATTGTATTCAAATGCTATTGTTTTCATAGGACCAAAGTGTCGTTAATAAAACTTAAATGTTGTGCAGGATTTCAGTTATTCCTGTTTTCAATATCTTAAGCATAAATGTTGCTCCATTTATAAAATAACTACACCGGAAATTTGGTGGGTATCAGATAAAAGTAAGTTAAAATAGTCTCAATGTAAAAAATGCATTAAGGTAAATAAAAATTTACTTTTGACTCACCCGTCACCGTAATGAACGGTGTGCCATCATCATCCTCGGTGGCCTGCACCACAGTCAACTGGCCATTGGCCACTTGTTGAGCCAAGTCGACACCATCTTTGATGGCAGCCAGACCCGGTAAGGTGTGTATGGTGGTTGTTGTGTTGTTGCTTGTTGCTGCTGCAGTAACAACATCGCTGCTGCTAACATTGCTAACAGCGTTGATATGGGCATGAAGTTGCGCATCCTGGCTAGAATCGCTAGTATCCATGGGCAGCACAACTCGAATGACCTCCAGTTGCTCGTTCGTCGTTGTGCTGTCATCACTCAAGCCATCCCTCAGCTTCTTTTGCAAGAGCTGGCAATTCTGCAAGCAAAAGCGCAGCAATAAATGAAAGCAATCATAAAATGAAAGGCATTATATCTAAACAATATATTTAGATAGAGGGATAAAAAAGATGGCAACCTGTGTCATGACATCCTCCAACGTGGCGGCCACAACGACACCATCCTCCGTGCAAAATTCAAATGCCTCGGCATGAGTTGTTGGAGTTGCTGGTGTTCTTGGCTGTTCCACTGATAAAACATCGCCAGTTGTTGTTTTAGTCACAAGCTGCTGCTGCTGCTCCCCGTGATCTGTTTGGCTGGCATCTACTGTGGCGGCCTCAACGGCGGCGCTCGTCGTGATGATAAATTGACGCTGAGTTGCCAGACGTGTGCTCATTTCATTTGTTTAATGCTCTACAAGCTAGGACTTAATTGTAACTGTAAATATGTTCGCTACTGTAGCTAATACTACAAAAATATCGTAGTTATTAAAAGGCCAGTTGTTTGCACTTTCGTTGTGAAATTCGTTGACTAGTAATTAGCTTCTCTCTTCCTCTCTCTCTCTCTCTCTCTCTCTCTCTCTCTCTCTCTCTCTGTTTGTCTCTTTCGCTCAACGTCTCTTGTTTTCCGTTTATTTGTAAGGCAATTGCGGTGCTTAAATGTATTAAGTTGTTTAGGGTTTTAACAGCTGCAATGAAAGTGAAAATTTTGTTCTTGTGTGAATTGGAAGGCTATTAAAATTGAATATAATGTCGCTAAAATTAAAAACTCAATCTGCCTCCAACCTAAAATAAAGTGCCATACAAATGCTTTCTCCAATATGATGTTGGAGTTTTTTGTGTGTGCATTTCGTATTTTTCGAGCTGTTGTTGTTGCTGATATTCCCACTTGATGTCTTTGTTGCCTGCCTACTTCCTTTTTTTGGGGGTTGACTGCTTCCGATGGGGCGTTGCTATGAAATTAACCATTTCACAGGTATTTTCTTCATACTTTGATTTCCTCAACGCTTTGTTCTTATTCACGGCAGCAACAAAAGCTAAAGGCATAAAGCAAAAATTGCCTGCCAACTTTTGTTATCGTGAACATGAACAGACGCCATTTTGAATTATCGTTCGTTTTATGTGGCATCTTTTAGGCGCTAGATATCATTTTATAAATATTAATTCGTATAAATATTAACATTTGTTTGTATGTACATATGTATCTGATCTTAGTACAAGGCATATTTAGTAAGCGAATTTAAATTTTCTTCATCATGAATTTAAATATTTCTTCATCTATCAAAAATGGCATTTTTATAGGGCACAATTTAATGAAAAAATTAAACGTAATTCACATTTGTCTACAAGAATATTTAATGAGATATTTGAAATTGTTTAAAATTAATATAAGGGCAAATCACTTTTAGATTATAAGTGCCACGATTTGTTTTTAGTGAAAATCCATGGATTTAATAAGACTTTCAAATTGTCGGCTTTCACAAATCATAAAATAGAAAAAATACTTGAAGTATTCAAATCTAAGAGCTTCTTTGCTATGGATTTGTGTGTTAATTATTTCTTTTAGGATTTTTTGATGTAATAATATCCGTAACATTATTTATTTTATGTTTGCAGCAGCAGTAAAAACGTACTTTTCATTAAAAATTTCACATAAACTTTTATTTTTATCTGTTAATTTATTTAATTATATTTAATTCTCTTTCACTGTTTTTATGGCATTTTTTTAACTTTCTTATAATTTAAACGAACAACTTTACGCAGCCAACTTTCAAATCAATTAAAAATGCTTTTTTCTAAATTTTTTTGCATGTTATTTACATTTGAATAGTGTCATCTCATATATTGTTCCACAAAATCCGCACTTTACATTTATGATTTTCTCACTCTGATTCACACTCTCTGTGGGACATCTTTCACACGCTATCCCTTTGGTCCGCAATTGTATTCACTGGGCAACCGGTTCAATGTAAATAATGTTTGTTGAAACGCCGCTGGCAACGCCAAGCCCACAATCAGAGTAAGTATCCAGACAGGAGATGGCAACGAGGATAGGTACTGAGACGGGGACTGAGTTGTGTTTGTAATTTGAGGTAACAGGACGCCGATGACGACCCGGCATACGTCATGTAAAAGAGTCGAACTTGTAGTCCAAAAGTTGTTGTTTATAAACAATAAACGAAGTCAGCGCGGCGAATGCACATCGTTTAACTGTGTGTTCGGGGTGTAAGTAGGGGGTGTTGGTGTGAGAGTGGGGTAGTCATGTTGGATGGGGAGGCAAGTGGCAGAGGGTTAATGCGTTGCCCTCTAGCGGAAATGCAAAGTGCTTGCTTCACAAATCAAATGGTAAAACACGACGCGGGCAACTTCATAAATTAAAAGCGTGAAAAATGCAGCTTGGAACTCACAAACACCAACACAAACACACTCACAAATCACTAAGGACGCCGAACGGCAAATTATTGATCAAATAACTTTGGCTCTTTTTCATTTTGGCTTTTTCTTTTTTTTTCGGATTCCGGGTGAGTTTATTTTGCTTACTTCAGCTATTGCTTATTGCAATTCAATTGAAAGCTTTGCTTCCATTCATCTTTCACTTTCCGATGCGGATTTTGTTGCTCTTTTTGGTGTTTTGGCCATATACGTTTATATTGTGTGTTTGTATTTGTGCAGCCGTATTGCTGTGCTTGCATCGAGCGTTAATGTGCAACTACAACACGAAACATGTTCATGCTGGTATTATTCTCGTGGCAGGTGGCCGGCTCGACACAAGTGCCAACAGCGCGGGGCGTAGGGGGTAGTTAATTGGTAATAGACTTGGTCAATATGACTGGTGTTTTACTGGTGGTGGTGTCTAGGACACACACACACACACACACACTGAATCTCAATCAGCTGCAGGAGCGAGACAAACGAAATTCATTTCGTCATTATCGGGCCCAAAAATAAGCTACGCAAATGGCCAGCGAGCGAGTCCAATGCATTCACAGGACCCTTAGTAGTGCACTTGAGCCTCGTTTTACCCCCTTTTCGCATACGCATTTTCTATGCTAAGATCCCTAATGCGGCAGCTGTGTTGGCATAGGAATACGACAGTTGTTGGCTCAGTCAGCGTGACGCTTTTAGCCAGGTACACAAAAAATGCGTTGTGTTCCTGGTTCAGTTAAGGTTCAGCTCGATTGCAGGATGAGTGCAGGCTCAAAGTTAGCTGTGTAAATAGAAACAAAATGTTAGGTTTATTTGGCAGCTGCCAGTTGAAGCAATTTAATTTGAATAGAACAGGGGAATTAAACTAGTATCAGAAATAGTTTCGAAATGCAATTGACAGTCAAATATATTATCGTTCATTTAAATGTTTTCAATAACATACAAGTAATAAACCAGCACAATTTAATGCATATTACTTAACATATTGGCTCCATTGCAGCGAAAAAAGAATTTTATTTAATAACTTAATGATAGCATTCACTGACTCAATAATGTACTTGAAGGAAACTGGCGTCACACTTCCATGATACTTGTTTCTATATGATGCTTGTGGAAAATGCAAAAACCTTATACAATAGACGCTCGGAAATTAGAACCAGCTAAAAAATTCTTATTTCTGAACGTTTTTCTTAAATAAGTCTTTTCTTCCACTGAATATGTTTCGAGGGGCTAGTTATTTTATGAAACATTTATTTATAAGCAACGTACAAGAAAAATTAAGTTTTGTTCACAGAAATGTGGGCGAAACAAAAACTATTAAATATCTTTTACTCAAAATTTATTTCTTAGCGTTTATTTTGCTTATTGTAGCAATCTGTTATGATAGTTTGTTTTATTGTTTTTTTTTAAATATCGTGACTGAGCTTCAAAAGTCAGGCCATAAGTTTACTATTTTGGGTCTCACTATTTTTGCCCAATTTAAGCAGACAAGCAACGTGCGAGCGAAAACAAAATATGTCCATGCGTTTTGTCATCATCAAATGTTGTGCATCTACACTTGTAAAAATGATAGTAAGTGTTAGGTTAGATCTGTTTTCAAGCGAATTAGTGTACACAAAATTTTGAGAAATGCATCAGACCGATTAATATAAATAATATAATAATTCATTTTGGGATGTTTACAATTTACTAATTTAAGCTTTTCCAAAACAAGCTGCTTACGGAAAGTTTCCATTTTTTGTTGGAAAAAATAAAATTAAAAGGTTATTGCATGATGTAGAACACGTGCATTTATTTTATTGCATAATTTGGAGCTACTTAAGAAAAACATGTTTAAAAGTAAAATTCCAAAACAAAATAAATAAATGTAAAATATGAGCACATTCTATGATGGAACTAAAATAAATTAATTTTGTAAAAAGGTCTAACAAAATAATAAAATTGCTTGTTTTAATATGTAACTATAAATTCCTTGCTTTATCAGATTATTATTTGGAAGTGCTTTTAAAACAATAGTTGCTCTTAATAAAATAATTATTGAATGCAAAACTTTAATCTTGAACTTGAAGTAGGTTTTTTTAATCACCTAAAATTTGTATTTGAATTGTGTAATGAAATGTTTTACACATAGAAGAAAGCAAATTATATATATGAGTCGACATAGTCATATACCTCTGTCCGACTGTTTTAATGCAAACTAGTACCTCAGATACCGAGCTAACTACCGAGGTTGCACAGGTAACATCCGGATCACAATTGTGATGATGATGGTGGTGAGAGCTTATTGACATTGACAGTTATTATAATGCGTATCAATCATCAAATTTTCTGACAGATATTGTGCGAACGTTCGCTTGCACTGCGTTCTCCAACCCCATCCCCACCCGCACTTCACTCCCATCCCCATCCCCTACCCATGGCCGTACCAATACCAGTTGCCATAGCCGGTCTGCCGTTGGCCCGGGCAGTCAAGCAAAACGCTGTGTGCGCGGCAGCAAAGCGGAAATATGCACCGAGATGGTTGCTTTACACCTGGTGGTCGGCTCGGGACATACAAACATACGTTCGATCTTTGTGTGCATGAGTGTAATGTGAGTGCAACCGGCCATGCCACACGCCACATGGAATTCGATGTGAAGGTGGCCGCGGGTGGCTGTGCCATGCTACTACCTGTCTATTTTTGGGGGTTGGTTGTGGTTATGCAGCGAAGTAGGACTCGTCTTAATTGCCTCTAAATGTTGAGTCTGGCCAAAAAAGTTTTAAAAAGTATATAAATACAAAATTCAAGGAACATGCGGTGGGTGTCGACTGTGAGTAATTTTCTCATTTTCCCCTTCAATGAAAACTCATTTGCTGTCCAACAAAATTTTCAAAATGGAAAAAGTTATGTGCTTTTGATCTTTCTTAGCGCCACTTGAGCGGTCCTTGAAAGTTTTTCTGTTTTTTATTTTCATCTTTCAAATAATTGTGGCACTTTCTGTCTTTGTGTGGGAGGCAGTTGGCGTGTGGTAGGCCCAATGGATTTTTCTAGCACTTACCATAGTCAAATGCGTAGTATCAGCTTGGTCGTTGTCCGTTATCCAGGTTGATGAATTCTATTTCAAAACAATATAATTTTTTGCACGTTTTCGAGTATTTAATTTGTATGTTTTTAAAGAAATGTAAACTCAAAGGTATTAGCGCTTCTATTTTGTGCAAATTCCTTTATTTCGTATAAAAATTGGACCGGAAGGAAGTATGGCGCACACACACACTCAAATAGGATCGACCGAGCACCGACGTAACTTGTTGTGTTTGCGTTTAGCGTTTCCTTGGCAACAGCAGGGGACAACAACAAACAAAGTGATGGCATTTTGTTGTCCAAAGGGCGAAGCGCGAATTAAAACATAGTTATCGGTGTTGCACTTTTAGGTTGCTATCATTTAAATATTGAACGGTATTATCTAAAATAAAGCGATTATAAAAATTGCACTGTATAATTTAGTAATGTTTAACTTAAGGTAAAATTGCTGCACTAAAACGTGAGCAGCTGACTCGGCAATGTGCAGTGCTGTAAAGCGACCAAGCCACAGCTGCTATCGAAAGGTTATTTTCGCTGTCTGGCAACTCGATAGGTTGCTTTTGCTGTTTTGCAATTCACAGAATTTACAGACATTGCGGTTGGCGGGTAAATGAAATTGAAAATTATTTGTGAATGTCACAAATTAATTGATAAACATTACTTGAATAAAGTACAATATCAAGTTAAATATTTAGTATGTGAGGCTAAGCTAGATAAATGAATGCACATATTTTTTCTCTTTGCCAATATTGTTTCACCTTTATGTCTTAACGTGTGTTTGCAAAAAACGTGAACAATTTTACTGCATATTACACACTTGTTAATTAATTTGTTACGACTTGCAATTTTAACACTAGACCTGCATAGCAACAACAACAATTAGCGCTAAAATAAAGCTGTGTGAAGTAATTGTGTGTACAAATATGCATTTATGTATGTGTGTTTATTCAATGCTGCTCGAGTGTAGTTGTAGCCAACCGGTCAGTTTCTGAGTGCTCGCACACGTGTTGCACATTACCACACTCGCGAATTCGCTCAGCCACAGTCCGGCCAATTGGTGCATGTTTGTATGCGTATATGCATATATGTGTATATGCACTTTCCATGCACAATTTAATTATCTATGGCGATTGTTTTTTTTTCCATGTTTGTGTGTAGTCCACAGCGGTCAGCGTGGAAGGTGAGCGTGTTAATTTTTTTTCTTGTGAGTTAGACTTGTGTAATAATTTTGTTTTTGCTTTTAAACATTTTTAGCATGACGCATTTCATGACATTTTGCCCAGCTATATTCACCTGTCACCTGCAGGCGCAGCTTGCACAGCACGTTTGCATGCGTGGATTTCCGTTGCGTCACGTAACGGTGGCGATACTTACCAATATCTATGTGTATAACACTTCAAGTATTGGCAACTGGGAGCATGTTGCAAAATTGTCGGTGGTTCTTGGCTTTGGGTTGACGTAACAACGTCTTCTGAGTGTTCGGATTAAAGTTCACCTGGACATGTCATACGCGCCACACGGAGACGCTGAGTCGTCTTTCTCGTCGTTGCACAGTGGTGCCATTGCGTGGAAAACTTGGCAAAAACTACAAATGCGAAGGGAATATCAAATTGTCAATTGTTTTGAAAGCTGATCGAATTTTTTTAGGTTTCTCAGAGACTAAAAATTATATCTTTTAAATTACCAAGTAAGAAGGCTCTACTCGAGATATCCCGACTAGACGATACTCTGAACCCTATACTTTACGCATACAGTCAGTGCTTGCACGCATGTGCGTGTGTGTGTTCGTGAATACTTGCCTTAACTTCAATGTTCCATATATCTGGAGTCTGAGATCGACGCAATCACACATACAGACGGACGAACGAACAGACGAACATGGATATATCGACTCGGCTGTTAATGCTGATCAAGAATATATATACTTTATGAGGTCGGAGATGCTTCCTTCTGCGTGTTACTTGCTTTTGCACAAAACGATCATACACTTTTTATTCATTTTTAATGTGTTCAGGGTATAAAAATGGGTTTTAAAGGGTACAAAATTTATCTTCAGAAGTAATTAATTTTTTATTTGCTTCATTCAAATTGGTACCTTTTTGGCAAAAGGTACTACTAAGGGTTATTGTTGTCTCTTTTGATTATACTATAAATCGACAGGTGTGTGTCGTATTCAGTTTCTTCTCTGCTGGCGATTTCCTTAGTATTATAGTTACCAATATACTGATTGTTCATTCACACATTGTACATATATTCAAGCAGGCAATGGTCAGGGCAGCTGGACCTAAAACCTACATGCAAATTCAATAAAAGTAGATGCTATTACTATTACTAACAAAAAATGTGTGCATATCATTAAGTCGATTTCCTCCAAAAACGAGGTTTAGAGGCCTTTAGAACAAAAAGCTACTACTATATACAATATATACTTGTGTAGATATGAATGTATGTAATGTATGTTTGTGTGTACTTACTTATTTTACAAACAACATTAAAACAAAAATTCAAAGCTGCGCCTTCACCTTGTCGCCAGAGACTCAAGCCTAATAGGAAATTCGAAACCCGCTTTGTCTGATTTATCAGCAGCAATAACAACATCTGAATGCAAAACGTGTAAGACAGCTTGTAACGTTTACATAAGTTGTCGAGCTGCTAAAATAGAACTCGAGACCGTAAACAAATAGAAAATACTTTGTAATCAAATTAAATGCAAATATTAATGAGAAAAATACAACAATTAGGGCTAGCCTATTGACAGTTGCTACGCTGTCAGTTAACCTGTCTACAAAATGCAGACATAGATTAAATTAATATTAAGTATACGCGTAAATATACTATAGCTATACGTAGATATTCGCGTAGATATATTTATATTATATATATTTATATACATAAAATCGTTTCAACTTGAGTTGATATGAAAATTCTATGCATATATACCATAATCCAACAAATTATGGGCGTAATTTATTCCCATTGATTCGAGATGTTGAGAGGGTTATAGATATACAAAACTACGTATATGTACTTGCTAGAATATTACAAAAAAAATTTAATTATGTTTCAAAACATTGATTAAGCATCTTATTAATTAATTAAGCATTAATCTCTAACGTATTTTTATAAAAATAATTATCTAAATATAAATTAAGGTTTACTTAACGACCATAAAATTTAGATGTGGTTAAACTAATGGGTGTGCTCAAGGTATTAAACAAGGATACTAATTACGATAAGAACTTACAAAAATACTAACATATGAACCTAATGGCCCAAAAAAAAGACTCACCTTGAAGTATATCCTCGTCACCGTTTAATTCCAGTTAATGGAAAAAAATAATATAAACTCTACTCTACAAATCTTTAAACTTTGTCGACTGTTTGCAATGAGAGACAATTTAAGTTGCATTGTGTGAATGTGTGTGTGTGTGTTAGGGTATTTGTATGGGTGTTTTCTATTTGGTTATTTGTTCAGCCGCAGAAACACGTGCCGCCAGCCCAACTCCATTTTGTTAAACAAATATTTCTCGAGATTTCCAACAGCAAGAGAAACGAATATAAATTGTGTTTACACTAAATGTATGAGTTTGTATATCTACTATTTACGTACGATAAACATTATGTACGATTTCCTATCAAATATATTTTAGATTTACATCGACAATGGATTTCGAATTGTGATTGCCTGATAAGAAAAAAATGAGTTTTATATTATATTTAGCTAATAATTTGTATGAGCTAAAAACGTTTGTTTGAAAATACATACATATCAATTAACATACAAATCTGTGTGTATTTATATATATATGTATATTTATATATATGTACATCGAGATGTATGAACATTTATTAAGTGTGATGCTAATCGAATGCAGTAAGCTTATGAAGAAAAATTGATTAGCACGCACCCATTTTATTTCAGACTCTTTAAGGCCTGGCCAAGACTGCTTAAGTCACCGTACCGCCCTCAAACTGATAAATTTGAATAGCTGACGCTAACAAAAGGTGCAAATTTCAAGTTATTATTAATATGTACATAACTTCTTGTACATCTGTACATATCTGTATAACATGCTTAGACATTTACTAATTTTTTTGAAATTAGTTTCATTGTGAACTGTTTGAAAGTGGATCGGTAGTGCATGATCTTGTATGGAGAATATTTTTAAAAATGCAGAAAATTTGTTTGAAACTCTCTAGCACTTGCGTTGGAACTGACTAAAATGAATTAACTCTTTAGAAGAAACAAGTAAGAAGGCTCTAGTCGAGAAATCCCAACTAGACTATACCTGAACCCTATACTTTACGCGTACAGTCAGTGCTTGCAAGTATATGTGGGTGTGTACGCGTATAGTGCATACTTTATTTTCTTCAATGCTTCATATATCCGGTGTTTCTCAACCGATTTCTATAAAAATTTCTCAGATTTCATTATTTCGGTTTGGTTTTTAAACGCCAAATTCAAGATGTTGTTGTTATCGATCGGAAACGGAAGAAGTTTTCGAAAATTTTAAAGAAACTTGAATTGCCTAGGGATTAGGCGAACTTATGTTCCAAATCTGGAGTATCTAGCTCTTATAGTCTCTGAGATCGACGCGTTCATACATACGGACAGACGGACATGGCTATATCGACTCGGCTGTTGATGCAAGTATTAAGAATATATATACTTTATGGGGTCGGAGATGCTTCCTTCTGCCTGTTACATACTTTTGCACAAGACCATTATACTCTTTCTACCCATTTTTAATGGGTTCACGGTATAAAAATGCAAATCGATACATATCGATTTTAAAAAATATACACAATAAACTATTTTTCTAAAAGAAAACAATTTATTTTAGGTAATTGCAATACTGTCGTTTTGAAAAAATGTTACAAGTATTTTTTGTTGAAGATTCTATAATATTTTTGGTTTTTCAAAAAAGTCTTGGAATATAATTTTGACCTTCTTATCTAGTAGTACATAGTAATTTATTAACGTAAGCTAAGCAACACAAACAGACCAATAAAGATACAGAAAGCGACACAGATATACAAGATACAGATAATCGCAAAAATATACATACACACATATGTAGTACAAGCATATACTAGGGGCCATGCCGACATATAAACAAGCGACAAGTGTTTGGTTTTTATCACCCCGCTTGCGTCGTGTATACAAATAAATGAATAAAAATAAAAAACTTTGTACATTTTTTGCTGGTTTTGTCTGTGGATATGTGTCGCTTGATTGCATTTCATTTTTTTATGGAAATTCACCGACTACGTAAGGTATTTCAATTGCCAACACGTGACTATAACAACAACAATCCATTGCTTATAAGTAAATATGGAAAAAAACAAAACAGAAACAAATAAGTAGGCTCTAGTCGAGAAATCCCGACTAGACTATACCCTTAACCCTATACTTTACGAATACAGTCAGTGCTTGCAAGTATGTATGTGTGTGTGTACGCGTATAGTGCATACTTTCTTAATTTCAATTTCTTAATGCTCCATATCTCCAGTGTTTCTCAACCGATTTCATTAAAATTTTCACAGATTGTTATTATTTAGTCTAATCTTTCAAACTGCATCAAAATGTTCCAAATTGAAGATTTTGTTGTTATCGATTACATGTGTATATCGGAAACGGGAAGAGTTATCGAAAATTTAAAACAAACTTGTACTGCGCGGGGATTAGGCGAGCTTATGTACCAAATCTGGATTCTCTAGCTCTTATAGTCTCTGAGATCGACGCGTTCATACATACGGACGGTCAGACGGACAGACGGACGGACGGACGGACGGACGGACAGACAGACGGACAGACGGACATGGCTATATCGACTCGGCTGTTGATGCTGATCAAGAATATATATACTTTATGGGGTCGGAGATGCTTCCTTCTGCCTGTTACATACTTTTGCACAAAACCATTATACACTTTCTACCCATTTTCAATGGGTTAATGGTATAAAAACAACAACTAACTTTATCACAACTACACATTAGGCAATTGAATTGAATCAATTTGTAGTTGTGATAAGGCAGCTGGGTGTTTAGAGGGGTGTGAGAGTAATCTTGGAGACATATGTACATAGTTTCATCATCACTTTTGTGACTGTGCACGTGCCAATCGTCAGCGTATGTGTAATAACCTGGTTTATTTGTTTCGTCTCGTAACGGTGCGCCGCTAGAAAATGGGGGTTGAATTGCGACATTGCACGTGCCTCACATAAGTACATATATTATGTATACGTAATGTACATTATCAAACACAAATAATTACTTTGAAATGCAGTTCAGTGTGAGATCAGCAGCACAAAAACAACAAAACAAACAGCAAGGAATGCAAGTTATGTCAGCCAGCGCCCATTTGCCACTGCGCATTGGACACGTTTCTGGTGGGCAGTGACTTGTTGCTTTGATTTGTTTCTGACCTTTGGCAGCGCTATAAATAGATTGCATGCCTTTTCTGACTGCTGGCATTTCAATTTAATTAAAGTTCTGGAAAATAAAGCGAAATAAACAAAATTACGTATGCATATGAACGAATGTATGTATATACGCAGTGTGTGTATGCATGAATATGTAGTATAAAGCACGAGCTTTGTTGTTGATAGTGAAAAGATACACACACCGCTTAAACATTTGCACAACACGTGACCAACAACAAACTGTCGTGTGTGTGGTTATGTGTGAATGTGTATGGGTTAAATTTATATTCACATGCATATACACTCATTTCTGTTCATACGCATATGTATGTCTGTTTGTGTGTGTAAAGCTGACACGCTCGCCTCGCGTGAGATATTACGTCATGCGCAATGAATTTTTTTTTTGCAATGGCTATGACCGCTTTCAACGTGTCTTGATTAAAAATGCTGCTCACGCGTATACCACAAAGCGAGAGAGAGAGAGAGAGAGAAGGAGAGCACCGTTAGCAGATAAAGGGAGCAGGGGGAGAGAGCATTGGGGTGCGGTGCGGTCGCTGCTCATGCTTATGAGGGGCCAACGCAGCGTATGATTATTATTTCGATTAATAATAATATACGAAAGCGTCGACCACCTAAATGTTATAAAAACAAAATGTCTGCCGACTGTAAGAGCTAGTGCTGCTTTGCATGTGTTGTACCTACATTTGTGTGTGTGTGTGTGTCTGTGCCTCTATCTGTGAGACAATCACTTTGTTGCCAAGCAATACTCGCTCCGTCGCAATTCGCCGACAAACGTCGGCGTTGACGGCGCCGCCGCCCAATGTAACATCAGCAAATCGCTTTGGAATTTGTCACGTTCACGTGTTTTTTTATGTGCTGCTACTGCTGCTGCCGCTGAGTGTTGTTATTATTATTGTTTTGCTATACATGCCTTGGGTTTCAACGTCTGCCTTTCAACTTGAAAGCTGTCAGACAAACAGAAAAACAGCAACAGCAATGGCAAAAATAGCACGAACCGCACGCCCCGATGACCACTGAGCTCTGTAACAGTAATCTTTTTGGTCTTGCTTGCATGCGTGAGTGCGTGTAAGTGAGTGTAAGTGAGTGTTTATCACCAATAAATGGAATACATGTATTAAACAAAACACATATTTCTATATTTACTGTTCGTATGAATTATAATTATACCAATATGCAATACAGTCATCTAGAAAAAGATTATTAATGATATATGTAGTCTCATACATACAAATAAATATAAATATATGTATATAAAAGCTAAGTGCATTTGTAAGTTATTCATACGCAACTAATTGTTTGTGAGTAAGTGACAAAAGTACATTGTGTACATATGTACAGTATTATTTAAATGGGCCTACTATGCAGTTCTCTGACTGTCAAATCGCTACGACTAGTCATGAAAAAATGCACCGTAGTGCCAAACAGTAACTGCACGTGATAATTATTTTATACAAATAACTTAACCAACTTAAAATATATAAGCTTAAAACGACTAGGTTCTTAACGATATTCAGTTTTGGAAACATATGTATGCTAATATTTACTTTCAAAAGCAGGTATTTCTACTGTTTGTTTTCAAATTTTTCTTAAAAACTAAGGAACAATAACAGACGTTTAATGTTTGACACCATTTGCATATTTCGCGTTCGATTTAATCCAAGACGTCAACACACTAATTAGTTAAAATATGCCAAAAATATGTGAAAATGCCCCACTGTGCCAATCACGTTCCCCGCGCACGAAATGCGATAACAACAACGCACGCACATACACATTAACAGAGATCCAACGCATACCAAAACACACACGCATACATATAACGTCAGACGCCGCAGCCAGGCATGACTTGAGTCAAGTGTTCGCTCAGTGTCAGCGGGCGGTTACTCTCTTGCTCTCTCTAATTTTTTGTTTTTTTTTTGTTAGCTCTTTTGTCATTTTCGTTCTCTGATAGCGCTGGCACGTCATCAAACTCTCTCAACTTGCTCAGAGTTTTTGGTCTCGTGTTGTGTATTTGAATGACCTTTAACAAAAGTATAACTGCTTTGCCCGCCAGTATGTACCCTTAGTTATCCAAATACTTACAATATACATATTAAAGCGTTGCGAATGACAACATTATTTTGTCCATCTAACTTATGCTAGCATTATAATTAAAATAAAGTGTAAAAATATCATAATACATATATAATAATAATTATCATAAGATTGGTTAAAGTCTAGTTCGTGTAGGGTATTCATATATCGATACGGCACATTTTTTGTCGTCTTGGTTTTAATTTTAGCCCGTTCACCGCATATTTTTCATTCATTTCAATTCGGCCGTTCGAAGTGAGCAGTTGGTGTTAGCAGCGTTTCGGACAGCGCAAGTTTTTTGTTAAACAAAAAAAAGAAAAAGAAACAGAAGAAATACAAAAATTATAGGCAACAGCCAAGTGTGCAGCAACAACAACAAATTGAATACACATACGTACGTATATAAAAGTGCTGTGTAGTAAATAATGTACATACAAATATATACACGCATACAGTGTTCAAACAAACGTGCGGCTGCTGGTAAAATTCCACTGTGAATCGAAGGAAGTTGTGTATTAATAAAGTAAATATTAAATTAATAAAATTACAAAACGTGTATATCGGAACTGTGTGACAAAGCAAACAAAATTATAAAAATAAAATATCCGAATCACGTTTTTCGACAGTCGTTCGGTGCGGTGCTGTATGGTTGTTGCTGTTTTAGTGTGTATGTGTGTGTGTCGGACAGAGAGCAAGTCCCGCGACCGAAAACGAGACGTGTGAGTGTAAAGAAATTTCAAGGTTTCCAACACAGCAGCCGCATCAGTCGGAAAGAAAACGCGTGGGCCCAAACTGAATAAACGGGGCTGGGCAGTGAACGTACGTACTAGTAGTAAAATATAATAATTACACATTGAGCCTGTGGGTCTTACAGTGGGCTCAACAAGTGCGGTTAAATTGCCACTTTGATAAACGTCCCAAAAAGACTGTCAACGCTTAGTGAAAATAAGCCTCATTCATACATATGTACATGGTTTGTACATAAATGTGAACATAGAGTGTGTGTGTACATAAAAACTTATCGCACCCGTTGCTATCTCCGTTATCGGCACAGTAACAAAAACAAAAGGCCAACGCTGCTGATAAGAGCGGACACCACAGTCATCACTAAACATATTCAACAGACAACTAACGCTGACGCGATTTATCAGCATAATAAATTTACTCCTTCAACAACAACAACACATAACAGAAAAGCACACACAAAATTAATTACGATATGTTATGCTCCATAGTAGTCTAATAGAACAGTCGAGAGTGTCGCTGGGCAAAGAGTATTGGATATTATTCAATTGTGATTAAAATCAATTAACGATAGTTTAAATATTCAATATACGTATACATAGATATATATCTTAGAATATTTAAATACACATACATACAAAGCAAGCCGACTTGTGTAATAGTAGTACTAAAAGTGAACCCACCTGAAAATACCACCAAGCAACAATTTGCAATTCGCCGCCGCTAGTGAATTCGCCGTAGCCAACCGACAACCTGTTTGCTGTCATAAATTCGTGCGCGCTCATTCGCCCGGCGTTTTGGCGTTGCCTTTTCTGCATTGACGTAGAGAGCACACATACACACCTTCCACCATTCCACCGCAACCGCAAGCAACGTCGGTGCAGCAGCAGAAGACCGGAGCCATCGCAATTTTGCCCAGGATCGCCGTCGCCAGCAGCAGCAATATAAGTAGCAGACGCAGCAGCCGCACCAGTCAGAGCAGCAAAGATACCATGGAGCCCTATTGGAGTGAGTCCAACGGACATGCCACACATCCGGTTAAGTATGAGAGGTAGGTATAAACGGGAACCTTTATCCACAAAACACAACGTCAACAACCAACAAAAGCACACACTCACTTTCACCTGCGCGCGTTTAAGTTTATGCATAATTTATTGTTAGTGTAGTTTTAAAATACTTTATTAGCTTTAAGTTGTAGACTAAGCATTTATTTAACGGTGTTTCTTATGGGTGTGCAATGTGTACATATGTATGTGTGTGTTAGTGTTGATTGGGTGTGGATCTTGTAGCTATTTTTGGCAGTTGAGCAAACTAAACAAAAAACCCAAGCCAAAATGGAAAACTGAAAACGTGGGCAGACAGAAAATCGTTGGTTTGACGCCGATGACTCTATTTTTAAATTGGATTTTTAGTTTATATATTTATTTATGCAAACATTAAAAGAAAACTAAATGGTGCAAACAAAATACAGCACACACGATTGGGCAAACGTGACGCTCAGTTTCTTGGTGGGGACTTACACCTTTTTTCTCTTTTTTCGTTTTTATACCCTGACCCCATTCAAAATGGGTAAAAAGGGTATAATGGTTTTGTGCAAAAGTATGTAACAGGCAGAAGGAAGCATCTCCGACCCCATAAAGAATAGATATTCTTGATCAACATTAACAACCCAGTCGATATAGCCATGTCCGTCTGTATGTATGACGATTTGGAACATAAGCTCGCCTATGTAGTACAATTTGATTTAAAATTTCCGATAACTTTTCCCGTTTCCGATAACCATAAAATTTGGAATCTCGAAAATTTTGTGACGTTAAACGAAATACTGATATTATATGCAATTTTTATTGAAATCGGTTGAGAAACACCGGAGATATGGAACATTGAAATTAAGTTAAGTATGCACAATATATTCGTACACACACACATACTGACTTTAAGCGTTAAATAAAGGGTTCAGGGTATAGTTTAGTCGGGATTTCTCGGCTAGAGCATTCTTACTTGTTTTATTTTGAACTTGAATTTTGTGTTCAATGCGCAATTTCATTCCAGTTGGAATTTTGTTTTCACTTCTATAATAAATATGGATGTTATGCATTATGTAAATGTTCATAAACAAATAAGAGGTTGGGCGACCGGACGGTTGGGTTTTTTGTTCTTATGAAGCCAGCTTATTTATATGTTATTTATACTAAATGTCAACGGCCAAACCATGGATATAAATAGCATCAACAAAAGCCAATTTGTCCCTCTCATTTGATTGGTTTTTTTTTTGTTTTGTGGGCGTGCGTTGAACACGCACTCACGTGTGGCTATGTGTGTGTGTACTAGTCGGTGTCCTTTTGAAGGTCAGTAAGAGTAGTTGTTGATTTTAGTTATTTGTCTATTTTTGTGTATTCCCGGGGTGTCCATGTTCAACCCCTTTCAAGTGATTCCCAATAAATACATATCTTTCGAACTATTTCCAATTCTTATTAATGAAAAATGCAACAAATAAAGCAAGCTCAAACATATATATTTAAAACACACTAATAAATTTACATATGTGTTTATATGTAAAATTACACTGTTTGGCACTTGAAGGTTCTACTTAATAATATTATGTATGCGTCTCGTGAGCCATTAATTGAAGCTAGACATGTAAAGTGGAGGCAACTAGCAATGAAAATTGTGTGTTTGTTTCGTTTACTTCATCTGTGGTCTTCCTGTTAAAGTTAAGTTTGTATACTCGAGCAGGTTCTGTAGCCTCGGATTACATAGAAAATGTTACTAATTCGAAAACGTTTTAAGAAAGCATATTTTGCATATCATTTGTATTCATCGTCATGATCATCATTATTATTATTGCGTTATCGTGATTTTTATCGTTATCGTTCATTCTGCCTCGCGTCGCCACGATCGTCATCATAAATATAAATGTAAATGTTTATAATTTGCACTAGCAGCAATGCTTTAATCAAGAACAACAACTAAACTACAAACAAGTCATCCATATAAAAATATAAATATATAAGATAAGAAACACACATGCGATAAAAGAAAGAAAAATAACGTGACGCAAATGAATACCGGATAACATATAACAAATATATGGAAGTGGAAATAAGGACATACGTACCAAGATACGGCTGGTTCAGAGCTATATTCAATAAGATCTCGGGTTTGTTGCACGACGAGGCAGCTGGTCAAATGCTTAACTCTTATTACGCAGCTGTCTCTCGTTGTTTTCGATTTCGGGATCTTGTCGACAACGATGATATGACCTCAACCATCGCCATGACCCAGTGATAAGTGATAATTTGTAATGATTAGTGTGTGATGTGTCGCAAGAGAGAAATCTGAGAAAGTGTGTTTGTTTGCTGGCTATGTTTGTGTTACATGGTGAACTTTCAACAGGTTCAACATGTAGGTTAAGCAACACACAAATGTTCAGCAAGACAACACGTCAAAGCAAGCCGCAATTGATTCGGGAATATCTACATATCTACATTTATACCATATTGTTCTATATACAAAAAAAAATAATAATAATAATAAGAACCTTTCGCGGTCGTTCGTGCTTGCAGTTTTGGGCTAATGCATGATGACTGAATTTAAATCTCCAATATCTCCGGTATTTCTCAACCGATTACCATGAAAACATCACAGATCTCAATTTTTTCGTCCATAGTTTCTAAAATAATTTTCAAGATTTTTCAAATTTTAGATATAAGTGTTATCGGTGACATACGTATATGGAAAACGGGAAAAGTTATGGTTTACGAGAGCTTATATTCAAAATCTGGAGACTTCAGCTGTTACAGTCTCCGAGATCGACGCGGCTGTTGATGCTTATCAAGAATATATATACTTTATGGGGTTGGAGGTGTTGGTTACATATTTTTGCACAAAACAATTGTACGCGTTTTATCATCATATCATGGGTTCAGGGTATAAAAAAAGCATGCACTCTATAAATAAATACAAATACGGCGCGCGCATTAAATTTTTGTCTAGGTACGTACATAAATAAGAAACACTGCGCGATCTCTTTCAAGTTGAAATAGAGCAGACATTCGGATACTTTTGATTCCGATGCGACTTTCAATTTGCCATTCGGATTTTGCGTCGTATTATCGACATCGGCGTCGTCATCGTTGTTGTCTTCGTCCATTGGCGTCTCCAACGCAGGCACGTAGTCACGAACGTTTCCATGCATTTATATTCACACACACAAACAAACGTACATCCATACAAAGTTAGTATGTATGCTGGTGTTTTGCATGGCTTTGTATACCCTGAACCCTTGAAATGGTTAAAAAGGGTATAATGGTTTTGTGCACAACTATGGAATCGACAGAAGGAAGCATTTCCGACCCCATAAAGTATATATATTCTTGATCAACATCAACAGCCAAAACGATATAGCCGTCTGTATGTATGAAGGCCTCGATCTCGGATACTGTACTGAACTTCAAATTTGCAATATAAGCTCCTCTTTGGCAATGGCAGAACAACATTCAAATTGTCGATAACTCATGTAATCGATAATATAAATAATAATAGATAAAATCTTGAATTTGATAATTGTGAAAATTGATTTTTAAGCTACCCCAAAACCGGTTAAGAACCACAGGAGATTGAAGTTTATTTATTATGCAGTGGCGCAGTAGTGCAGGCATTTTTAGATATATACAGCCAAAGACTTAAAGTCGGGGGCTTAGGGTACCTGCTAGTCGAGATTTCTCGACTTGTTTAATTTTATATTGTTTAGTAAACAGTCATGTTTATTTGTATCAACTTAAATAGAACTTCCCACCTGCATTTGACAAACGTGCCACAAATATTAAAGAAATTTACAAACCTTATTACACAATTGTGTGTGTCTGTGTTTGTTTGTATTAGTGTATGCTTTACTCATTGTGATGAATGCACTCAGCAACAACTTTGGCTGTGCAAAGTCTCTGAGGCGCGATGGGGCACGGGTGGGGCAGGTGAGTCCGCTAGCAGCGTCCATTGTGAATGGGCCCATTGTATTTGATTGTCGCTAAATGATTTAAATAGAAGGATTTTTATGTCATTTGACCCAGTTATTAAGAGAATTCCACATGAACGCGCGCGTGTTATTTTGGGTTATGCAGTTTGATGCCCTGAACGCGTCATTGCCACAAACGAGACATCTAACTCATCTAAACATTCTTATTATTTGAATAAAAATACTTTTCCTATTCCTGTATATTTAACTAAAGTTTCCACAAGAATTTTCTAATTTATTTAAACAAAAACTTTCCCATCATTGCATATGAATTTCTGACGTACGAACAACAAATAAACGATGTTCATTTCCGCTGCAGCGTCATCTCTTAGTCGTTAAAAATACATTTGTGTGTGTACTAAGTGGCGTATACGTTATGAATCAAATGTTGTTATACATTATATCGTAGAGCACTCAACATTCGTATTCGTATTTATGTTGTTGTAGTTGTTGTTGCTGTGCTCAATTGAGCTATTTGCTGCTTGTTGTTATGAATTGCTGTTTTTGTTTATTGAAATGTTTTTTGTTTAGACAGCACATCAACAAAGTATGTGCAACATAAGAGGATTTTGATAGCACCTTTTTTTCTTTCGCTATCTACTGTTGCCAAGCACTTCATTCGACACGTGCACACGTTTTTGCTGGCAAATCGGTTTACGCTTTGCGTTATTCTTGATGGATTGTTGTTGTCGACTTTGGAGAGCGTAAAGCGCTAAGCAGGATTTGCTATACTGTGCAGAAAACGTAGTGTTATTTGAGTGTTGATAGTTAAAAATATTTAAAATAAATATGGATTTAAAATTTCATTTAAACAGCTGCCACTGGTTGTTGTCGTAAGATTTTCAGTTATTTTTATAAGCACAAAATAAAAAACGTCTCACGTGATCACTGTGCAACACACTCAACAAGTTTTAATTGCACAAATATTCCAGCAGTTGTACTTTTATCATTTCTAATCATTTCTCGCAATTGTTTACGACTATTGCTTGACAGCGTGTACACGAGCATTCATTTATAGTACACAGTACTAGTACTTTGTCTCGTTTACGTATCTTATCAACGTAGACTGGTGCAGGTGCAGTCAAGGTTATTGCGGCCAATGATCGGGCCAGTGACAGTGCCAGTCACCCACCAAGTCAACGCAAGTCGCAAGTTCGTTCGTTTAGCGAGAAGCACTTTTTTTTTCACTTGATCGTCGTCGTCGCTAATTTGCCTAAGTCAAGACACAACAATTTATTATATTTATGTTTGTGTTTACTTTTATTCTTCTTAGAAGTGCGTCATCGTTATTGTTGCCTTGTCGCACTTTTATTTATGTATTTCACAATTTGCAGCACATATTTCCATTGCTCAATGTCAACACAAGAACTGTGTTTGTGTGGAAATTCTATGAAGGTCTCTTTTTTATTTGACACACATTTTGTAACGGAAATGCGTGACATTGAAATAAAGAACAACAAGATTTGACAGAAATTATCTTCGACTCGACAATTGGTTAAAAATTAAAATTAATTAATGTCTATTGCTAAGTCAGTTGCTGAGTCATCTGATTAGACATACACTTAATAAGACATGTGATGCCAATCTGCCAATCTGTAGTAAGAGTATATATATATGCATGTATACGTAAAACATTTTCAAAAAGCTTGTCGTATTATCTTTATAGAACTGTAAATATAGTAAGAAGTTGTTTCGAAAGTGACACTTGGACATTTCGAAAGTATAGCGATAAGACAAACATACATCATGTATATAAGTTAAATTTGGACTATAGGGCTACTCGTATCTAAAAGCAATCAAATTGATTCTGATTATTGGTGTATTTATTTACACATCTAGCTGTGTTATTTGAAGAGCCTTGTCTGTCACGTGTAGCTGACAAGTTATCTTATCTATGGGGTCGAATACTAACAGGAAGCCATTAAGCTAAAAAAAAATACAATATTTTTTTGATTATTATTATTATTAATTGTTTTTTAGGTTATTGCACGATATCGCAAAACAAATTGAAAGGCGAACGTGAGCAAAAATGTTGTATTCGAATAATATTAGTAGTATTTTTATACCCTGAACCCGTTAATGGGTAAAAAGGGTATAATGGTTTTGTGCAACAGTATGTAACAGGCAGAAGGAAGCATCTCCGACCCCAACAAGTATATATACTCTTGATCAGCATCAACAGCCGAGTCGATATAGCCATGCCCGTCCTTATGTATAAACGCGTCGATCTCAGAGAGCTAGATACTTCAGATTTGGAACATAAGTTGGCCTAATCCGTAGACAGTTTAAGTTTATTTCAAATTTTCGATAACTTTCCCCTTTCCGATATATACATGCGATAGATAACACCAAAATCTTGAATTTGGAAACATTCGACGAAATAATGACAATCTGTGAAATTTTTAATGAAATCGGTTGAGAAACACCGGACATATGGAACATTGAAGTTAAGTCAAGTCAAGCACTGACTATACTCGTAAAGTATAGGGTTAAGATATAGTCTAGTCGGGTTTTATCGACTACAGCCTTCTTACTTGTGTTGTTGCCTGTGGTAATTGGATGCCTGCAACTAGAGATGGTGTTCTCTCATGCTTTTGGCAAACAGTTGGCGTCATTAAGCTTGTAAGCTACCTGTCGCGTAGACAACGAATACAATACACAATTTGTGCATTCAAATGCATTTGTATCGACCGCTCGCTGGGTCATCTTTAAATTTAGATGAGCGCCGCTGCCTGCCAATTACGTAATAGCTCAAAAGTGCGCCAAGTTGCTACGACAAATGTTTTTGGCCCCCAAGACAACTATTCGCAGAACGCCAACGAGGAGTGCTTGCCAGCTTCTTGGGCGGGGCGTGTCCGCTGGGTTCAATGTGCAGCGTTCAGTGCATTGCGTCGATATCCCATGAGTCAAGCGAGTGATTTTGTTTGTCAAGTACAAGGGTCGAACACAGTTGCCTTTGACAGTTACTTGAGTGATGCACAATTAAGAACACGCACACGGGACTATCACTGTGGTGATTTGGCGCCCTTGTAATGCCTGCTGCTTGGCATCCGATATCTCAGATGAAAGAATACAAGACAAAGTCATACTTATGTACTCAAATTCATTCGAAATGCATACATACTACAAATGTACATAAATAAGATTGTTTTACGTACAGTCATTCCATATTAAAAGGTAGAAGCTATGCCAGAATATTTTCCAAGATATTTATTATATGCTATCCACTTGTTTTATATGTCTTATTCCTGCTTTCTCGCGTTCATAATTGTTTTGGTTTTAATAAAGTCTACTTAATATGCTCCCAAAAATCTTTTTTTTAAACCGATCTTAGATGGTTTTAAGAGTATATTGGCGATATAAAAAGTTTTTTCTGTACTAATTCTCTTGTCATTTGCTCAAAGTTCCAAGTCAAATATATATAAGGGGACTGTGCAAAAGTGTATATCAATCATACGCACCGTAAACTGAGATGTGCCTTTTATAGCATCGCTTGGCTTACAAAAAGACCCATAAATAATGTTCAGATATCGCAGAGCAGAGCATGTGGGCAGATAGCAGTAATACCAGATGTAGTACCAAGAAGTAGCTAATATCACAGTTTGTAGATTTCGCCAAGAGTTTGCTGCTTTTGTTGTGAGGGACAAAAGTAAACAAGTTATAAGCGCCATGCGCTGCTTCGTACTAGTATATATACAACACTTTCATATAAATATTTATGTATTACTCACATACTTATACATATACATATATATGTACATTCGTCCATTCGTTGCGTGTTGGCGCTTATCGCGGCGCGGCGCGTCGCATCGCTCGCAACAAGTCTTCTAGCGCTTTCTGACGCTGTCGCGCCTTCAATGTTTTTTTTTTTGTTTTCTTTCGATTTTCTTGTTTTATTGTTATTAGCTTTAGCTGTGTTTGTTTTGGTCATTGAAATTGCTTGCATTCGTTTTTGTTAGTACTTTGTTTCGAATGCCTCTTTTTATCTCGTTTTATTTTTATATTTATTTACTTAGTTGCCGCACTTGGCAACTGTTTTTTTGTTAGTTGTTCGCAGAATTTCTGTTTTTCTTCTTTTCCGATTTGAGCTAGTACATTTTACAATTACTTTTAGATGCCAATGTATACTCAGCATTTATTAAAACGTGTTGGTAATTTTAAAATTCTTGTTTATCGAAATTCTCAATTTGCGTGAAAGTATATTTGTGAATTACTTATTCATTGCACTCGTAGATAATTACGAGATTATAAATTAAAATAAAGTAATTATGGAAAGATAAAAAAAAACCCAAGTCCATATAACACAAAAAAATTCTCACAAAAAAAAAATTGCCTTTTCAGTTTTGTGTACACGTGTAAGTATTAAAGTGTTTCTGTGTGTGTGTGTAAGTTAACTATGGGTATGTTTTTAAATAAAAAACTATTGTTTACTATGCTAATTGCTACAACTACAACCAAAACAAAACAAACCACTCGTTTGATTTTAGCCAAGCGACTACTTGGGGTACAAATATTGCTGGCCCATTTTCGGGGATCAACTCACGGATTAACTGCTGGTTGACTACCAACAATGGATCCATTATAAGTGAAATGAGTGTGTGATATGTAAGGATGTATGATGGGAAAAGGGCCAACGACTGACAGAGTTTTAACGATTGACAGCTTTACAATTCGATTAATGCATTTTTTCTTTTCTTTTTTGCAATTGCAGCCTAGGTTTATTCTATAATTTTACTTACTTACTTGAAACGAAATAAAGCATTGCCCATAAATAAAGCAAAAACACATACATATAATTTAACTACATATTAATATATAGATTAATTAGCCATAAGTTGTATTTTAAGGTCAGTTTAAGTTATGCGCCTAATAAATGCATTACTAAAACAATGAAAAAATATCAAAAAAAAAAAAATTGACAAACTTTTGAACAAGATTTGGACTTATTTGTGTTTCTTATCCTTCCCACTTCTTTTTGCATATGAAACAAAACGCATACGAATTATAGCGAAGCAGCTGTCTCCAGTTTTCCTTATTGCACAGAATCTAGCTTAAATTTTTCAACATCGGCAACAGCATATAGCGAGGATGATGCTGAATATGCCACCGGAAGACGTAATAAAACATCGAGGGTAAATATTAAAATTTTAGAGCGATAACAAATCGCGATACAAATCGAATTTAAAAAAAAAAATTCAAAACAAAACAAAATCAAAGGATCAAAAGAAAGAAAGCGCTCGAGTTACAAATTGAAAGCTTGTTTAAAGCTTATTCTGTAACTGTTGAATGGTAACTGGTGACTAAATTATTACCGTTAACCGATAGCTGGCAAATGGCAAGCGATGTCCATGTCGATGTTCGACGACCACTTTCACACGCCTACAACTCGTACACAGATCGCACAAGCACCGCATCCCGAGAAGTCGCCGCTTTTGACCCTTTTTTATTGTACGCAAGCACATGATGATATAATACGAAATAAAGTCATACCAAAATTATCGATTGAATAAAAAAAAACTGAACAAAAAATACAGAATCATTATTTAGCATGGTAATGATTCGAGTTCCATGATCTTTTACTTAATACTATAGGCTAGGCTCTTTTCATCCTAACAACTTTATTGACTTTCCTTATTTGTATGCATCAACAGCAAGATCCATTGTCACATCGCATCATTGAGAAGCGTCGTCGCGATCGCATGAACTCCTGCCTGGCCGATTTGTCCCGCCTCATACCGCCACAGTATCAACGTAAGGGGCGTGGCCGCATCGAGAAGACGGAAATTATTGAGATGGCCATCCGACACCTGAAGCACCTGCAGAGCGAATGCCTTCAAAAGGACAGCGAATATCGCAGCGGCTATACGGACTGCATGAAAGAGGCGGCCAAATTCCTATACGATAGCCAAATGCAGGACTTTTGCTATCGGCTTTTGGCCCGCCTGCAGGAGCACATCGATGAGGTGTTTAAGTGTAAGTATCCACAACTCGGTGTTTAATCAAGGACCGTAAAGTTTAAGAATTGTAAACATATTTTTACAAAATATAGACTGTTCCGAACAAATATATTAATTTCTTAAACATTATAATTCCTAACTTAATACATAACTTTACATATTTACTTACATATATGCATATGTTAATTTTATTTTTTTTTTTTCCAGCTGATTGCTTCAAGTCCAGCCGCAGCTGTCACATGCCGGACAATGTGAGCGCTTCGAGTGGCAGCCCGCATCAGGCCTACCATCCCCCGCTGTGCCACCTGCGTGATATGCTGGGCGCCTCGGATGTGGAGCACAGCAATGACCACAATGATGTCAAGGATCTAAGTTTCCGCAATCATCTCAATCAGCTGCAGCGGAGTCAGCAGGTAGTGCTTGCAACTGCAGCAGCGGCAACAGCAGTGACCAATGCCAGCACCTCTACTGCCAGCATAGATGCTCATGGAAGCCCAAATAAGCTCGCCATGGGCAACGGTTACGTCAATGGCATTGCTGGTGACAACATACACACAAGTTCAACAGCGAGCAGCACTGCGGCAAGTTCAACAACATCCACGTCCACTTGCCACTTGCCGCTGGCAAAGATTCCTGCCAGTGCCACGGTTGGTATTGCTGCCCATCAGCAGCCGCATCAGGCGCCAGTGATAACATCGACGGCACCTCATCATCATACGGATAGCAGCCAAAATGATTTCGATTCGTCACGGGAGCCAATTCTGCACACCGATACATCCAACATGCACTCGCCCCCGCCGCGTGATTCATTGTTGCAGCAGCATGCACATCTATCTCACAATCATCACACTTCGGATGATTTGATATCGGTGCGTATGCGCAATTATTCGGAATCATCGCACGAGATTGAGCACAACAATAATTACAAGTACAAGAATCACATCAAGGAGCGTTTTGTCCATGAGCTGCACGACGAGGAGACGAGCAGCGAACATGCCCCACATTTGCAGAGTGATCACTCGCAATCGCATTCGCATTTGCATGCGATGTCTGATCACTCCAAGGATGGCACCGAACCAGAGATAGCGCCCATAATGGCCAAGAAACGTAAACTGGCCGAAGCTGCCTGCAATGGCGACATCCCGCTGGATGTTCACAGTAAGACTAGCAACACAAATCCTCCACGCCCCATGGGTCTGGTGCGTGATGAAAACAAGCCTTTGTTTAACTTTAGTGACATCAAGGATATTAAGTCGGAACTGCACAACAGCAGCTCCAACTCCAGTCCGCTGCTAGCTAAATTGAGCTCTGTTGGCGCCCAACTAAGTACGCCCAGCAGCACAACCGCACCACTGCCGCCCCGGCATTCGTTCACTGTACCGATCTTTGCATTACACGGCCAGGGCAACTATTATGTGCCACTCAATGTTGACTTCAATGCACTGGTGCCGTATCTCAACGGTGTGGATCTGCTAGAGAAGAGTTACACAAGCATGCCTGTGGTGCATCCCATCAATATAAATGTCAACTTTATGCCCAGCTCGACATCGGCTTCGCTGTTAGCAGCAGCTGCTGCAGCCGCAGCCGTTGCAGCTGGCAAGCAGCAGGGCGTCCTTGCTCCAACCGCGGTCGGACCGTTGAGTGCCAGCTCGGCAGCGGCTCAAGCGGCTGCTGCTGCGGCTGCGGCAGCTGTGGCCAAGGCCAAGTTGGAGCAGGCCATTAGCAACAGTTGGTGAAATGTCCCACAGGAATAAGAGAAGAACAATTCTACCTCACTACTTCTGTGAATAATCATTAAATGATTGATTCCAAATAACATACATATTGTGCGAAAATTAGATCTTTAGCTAGTCGCTTGACAGTGGCAGTATAAACACACAAATACACACAACCCATTTACACAAACTTATTTCTGCATTATTAAGACAGTTTAACTGAAGGACAGTATGCAAACTGGTATTGAGCTGGGCATTGGTCCTAGCATTATTGATCTTCAGAACAATGACAAATGTACATTAATTTGTTATTTTATTTAAGCAAACCTAACGGCCTGTGGTCTGTCGGAACTTTTGTTAGTTTTTTGCATAAATGTCTATAAGATATAAACAGATATGTATCTATGTATGTTTGTATTATGTATGTGCATGTTATTGATGCCAAGAAACCAGCCCACGTTTGAGAAATTTTATGGATTAAAATTTATACTATACTATATACATGTGAATTAAATGTATTTTTAGATGTGTAATCAATTTTTTGCAAACATAAATAAGCGTTGTGGTTTCAAATCAGGCTCCCAGAAATTCATTAACCGCTAGTCAAATCAAACATAGTGAAATATGTAAAAAATATGCAACAAAATGAAACATTTTAAAAAGTTAATGTGTACATATATTGCTAACTGAAAAATTATATACACGTTTTTTTTCGCTTTTTTTATAGGTCTTCTAATTTAGTAACAAATTATTTTAAGTTTGTAGGGCTCGAGGTTTTATTGAAAGAATCATGAGCTAATATCAATATACAAAACAATTCTGTTAAAGTTTATACCAAGTTTCATTTTCGAAATGGGGTTTTCTTTGTAATAATATGTAAATATTTAGTTGACCACTGTTTTTGTCCTTAAGTTTAATAAATAAATGTTTCAACGTTGTGTCATGTTGTATGACTCTTTAAATTTTTGCAAGTATATATAAAAGTGCAAAAGAATAAAAACTAATTATTTTTTAAACATTTTTGATGCATATAACTGAAAGTTTTTTGCACAAAATATTCATGTTTTATGGATTTTAATATGATTATTACGTTTACTACAGTACAATTAGTATAAAAAATAACTCCGTTACAGTTTAATATATTTTATATATGTATGTATACTGATGTAATTAGGTTGAATAAAAATAAAACACAAAAGTCTATTTACGTGGAGCACACCAGTTTTCTTTAAAAGCTTTTTGTCCGCAATATTTTGTTTCCCATGCCTCGTGTTGTTTTTTTTTTAAAAGTCAAGTCGCCTTAAACAGCATGCTTGAAGTAACCTTGCCGGTTTCCTATTAAAATATATTTAAAAGTTAATGCAATGTCGTTTTAGCTTGTAAACTAAATAGTTGAGATTTTCCTGACATTAAACGAACATGCGCAAAAACAAATGTATCAGTTAAAATTTATATTCAATTTTCCTTAGCCAAGATTTTTAATGCGAAGGAACTTCTTAAATGATATGGTTACAGTTTTTTAATACTTTATAAGAAAGGATGTACTAGGTTTTCGTTATATATATATATATATGAAGTAAAGTTTTACAAGCTTTGTTCGAAATAAAATAATTATTTCCGCTTTAACTAAAGCCCATTATATTATTATTAACACGCTGTTAAATCATATTTGTAAACATTTAAAATAATTGAATCTTCTGGTGCGGAGGATTCTAACATAAATCATAACAAGTAAGAAACCTCTATTCGACAAATCCCGATTAGAAGAAACCCTGAAACATATACTTAGCCTTAGAACAGCGGCCGGGGAACTTTTTTAATCATTTCCCCTAAATATTTTTGTGGAACTGACATTACCCAAAGAGCAAAAAAAAGGTCATCTCTTACATGTATGGTGGCAAAGACTAAAAAAAAAAAGGTCATCTCCTCCATTTCAAATTTCACTTTTACAACCCAAATTCCACTTTTACCTAAAATGGTGTAATTTACCCCTGTTTCCTGACCGCTGCCTTAGAGCCTCGTATCCAGCATCATACTAAATTACTATTCAAACAGATACATAATTAGTTCGAGTATACAAATGACGCCAGTAATAACAAAATTCGGATGACTATAAGAAAACTAGACAAGAACAAGTAAGAAGGCTCTAGTCGAGAAATCCCGACTAGACTATACCCTTATGCTTTACGCGTACAATCAGTGATTGTAAGTATGTGTGTATATACGTATTGCATACTTTCTTAACTTCAATGCTCCATATCTCCGGTGTTTCTCAACGGATTTCAATAAACTTCACAGACTCTCATATCTTGTACTTGTACTTGTACTGCCTAGGGATTAGGCGAGCTTTTGTTCCAAATCTAGAGTCTCTAGCTCATATAGTCTCAGAGACAGACTTATACATACAGACAGACGGACATCGTCTATATCGACTGTGCTGTTGATGGTGATAACGAATATATATACTTTATGGGGTATCAGGGTATGAAAGCGATACAAATAAATGAAAGTATATTAAAGTACAAGTGAAGCACGATTTTTTAATATTTGTAGGCTTTCGTTTTCTTGTTCTTTGCCGCTAAAATTTAAAACGTTATCTTACAAACTAAGAGAATTTACATGGGTCCACGGTAACTGCTGTAAATTCGTATTTTTTTTATTTTTATTTTTTGTAGTGCAAAGTATTGTAATAATCTCGTTCTTACATAAGCGCTCTCCACAAGTAGCTTTTGAGAATCCCAATAGAAAAGGATTCACGTCTTCATTTGACTGATGCATACCCAAAGGTGCTCGGAAACTGGTTGCTCCTTGCCGTCGAGAAATTCTGGTAGTAAAGAAATACGAAAAAAATAAATAAATAAACAAATAAATAATCTCAAATATAAATGATTTTGGATTTGATATATAATTTTAATATTAAGCCTTAAGCAAATATTATTGCAGTTTCTGTACATTGTTCAAATTTAAATGTAGTCCGAAAGTAGCACAATTAATAAGTTTTCCAAACCAACAAGAAAGTAAACCATTTATAGTTACATTTATCACATTCTTATGTAGAGTAAACCTGCTTATCGACATGTATATATTTACATATGTACAATGTACATATCTATATATATATAAAGTTGCAACTGAGTGCGTGCTTAAATTTTTATTTTGCAAAATCCTTACAACACATTATTTAGAACTTTATTATGTACTTAAGTATCCATTTATGTTAGGCTAAGCTGATGCGTTTTAAAGTTAACTAAAAGAATCATGAAATAATTTTAAAAAATAAATCCAATGTAGGGCCAATATATATATGTATCCACCAACCAAGCTTCTCTGCACAATTCTCGTTTCGTCATCGAACTTATTTTTGAGTCTTTATGTATAGTATAGTATATACTATATATGTATAGTATATAAAGCATACTCATTGCTGCATAAAATAACAAAATAGTTTCGATTGTGGTGGCAAAAAGTTGTTTTTGTTTTTGTACTTATGCATTTTATCGCAAGTGAAGATTACAAAGGCCTGCATATAGCATGTGTTATATATATATATATATACATAATATTTTTTAATACTTTCTTTATTAAAAAAAACTGGCAATGTGTGTTTTCTGAGTAATCACTACTGAAATGAACCAATCGTATGGGTACATTGCTTACAGTTTACTTCAACACATCAAAGATCGCACATCTAATCAAATAAACATTTTTAATACAGCAACGTGAGTAGGTTTAAATTCTAGCTTAAATTTTCGAAAAACAATAAAAAAAAGAAGTGACAATAGACGGTTTTTAACGGCATATGAAAATCGTGCGATTTAGCAAGGGTTTACAAAAAATACAATTACTCAAAACCTATAAGTGATATCAATAGACGGTTTTTATTTGATAAATAATAAAATAAAAACAAGTTCAGATTTTTGATTTTGGTGTTGATGCTGATGATGATGTTATTGTAGGACACTATAAAGTTGATCAGAAAATTCGGTTCAACGATTTATAATCATCGGAAAGTAATCAGGAAATATGTGTTTTATTCAGTATATGGTCTTTTTTCGTATGAACTAAGAGATATGGGATCGATCAATAAATAATGGAGACATAGAGTTTTGAATCAAATCTTTCGAAAATCGAAATTTTTACCCCTTTTAGAATCAAAGAATCTGCAGCCATTTTCATGCAAGTGTTTCCGAGATAATTGCGTCTAATGATGTGTTTTAAGCCTGACATACCTGTACAAAAACATGTTTTATGAATAAAAACAATTTTAGTTTCTGGTTACAATTCTAAAGTATGTTTCAACAATATACAAATTAAGCTCTTTAGCAAAGATTTACAATATATATATATATATTTTAATTTCTGCATTTTAGAAAATGAGAAATATGGTAATTGCCCTTTTCTTTGCCGGTGTTATACGAATAGCAGAAATATTTGGAGATATTCCCGGCTGTGATTATTTCGATACAGTCGATCTTACGAATAGCCGAAAGTTTGACAATGGATCATATCAATACGAGGATATTTTAATACCCAAGGATAAAGTCGGACAATATAACTACCAAATACTTTTCGGTGATGCAAAAGAATCGGTGCCCGAACACACAAGAGGTTGTGCCTGCCAAATAAAATCATGTGTTCGGTTTTGTTGTGACCCCCAAAAAGTGCTTGTTCAAAATGAAGCAAAGTGTGAAGATGTGGGCAACATAAGCTACAATTCAACTCTGACAATAACAATGGACAATGAAGAAGTGATGGAAAAAAGTGTAATGGAGTTTATAGTACAAAAGCATTTGCCAGTGCCTTGTTTCGATCATTTACTCTTGAATAGCACTAAAAATGAAGATCACAAATGGACATTGTTTGAGGTTAGAGCTGCACACTTTTAATTGAATTTCATTCACATGTGTAGTGTTTTATAAATCAGAATGGAACGCTGTTTCGTCATTTCGATGGAGAGTATTTGTTTAAAGGAGATTATTGCCTGCAGCCAGTTAAACCAGCGGATAGCCAGTATGAATACACGCTAATGGCTCATCATTGTCTTCCACCAGTTGAGACAACCAATTCGTATAGTATGATATTGCTTATTTCAAATTTGAATATTACAAAGTCAATGAGCAGATTTATGGTTTTATATTTTATGTGTTTCTGTATTCATTTATATTAAACCACCTTGCAGTTCAGGTGGTGTCGATTATCTTCTTGACTCTGATCATTATTGTGTACCCGTTTTTGCCAAACTTCAAAACAATTCATGGTAAATGCTGCACCTGTTACTTCGTCTGTCTAACTGTGAGCTTTATAGTGCTTAATGTAAGTTTGACTTGGTTAAAACCAACTGACGGGATCATCTGCCTTGTGGTTGGTACGTTGGATTGCACCGAATAATATTTCTCTATGTAATAGTCTAACTTATGTCTCAGGGTATGTTGGATATTACTTTATCATGACCACATTCCTTTGGCTGTCAATCATTAACTATAATTTATGGAAAACATTTAACAACATTGGTGTTGGCCGAAGATCCCGATTTTCTAAATACAATATCCTCGTTTGGAGTGTTGGTGCTGCCCTGCTTGTCACCACATTCTTAGCAGATTTATTACTTCCTGAAGTTATGGATAAGTGGAAACCTGGTTTTGGAGAAAACTGTTGGCTAAATAGTATGAATATAGCTTTTAGGATTTGTATTTTTTAATGAAAGTTTTTTCTTTTTATATTAAGCTTATGATTATTCGGCAATGATCTATTATTATGGACCTTTATTTATTTTGATAATATGCAACATAGCACTTTTCATCAAAACTTCAATCCGAATACTTGTGCAAAACAGGATAAACAGGCAACAGTTAAAGAAATCGGAATGCCAACGCAATTTACGGAATTTGACTAAGTAAGTTTTTGAAACATATTTGCTTAGGTTGATCGATATTGCTAAATTAGCATTTTTTTAAACATGTTTTGTAGTTTTGAAATGTTTTTTCGCCTCTTTATCATTGTTGGCGTGGTCTGGATAGTCGAAATAATATCTTATATTTGCCAACTTTTGAATATCATATCAGTGTGTACAATTTGTGATATATTCACCTCTGGTCAAGGTGTGATCTTGTTCATAGTAACAATCTTAAAGAAGGATGTGCTGAAATCTCTTCTTGACCGGTAAGTAATCATTCCTTTTATATACAAAGTACAATTTTTTTTTCTTTTAGAGTACAACAAAGGAAACTTCAAGCTGATACGTCCCTAACGACCAAC
This sequence comes from Scaptomyza reducta, assembly GCA_035044485.1. Taxonomy (NCBI): domain Eukaryota; kingdom Metazoa; phylum Arthropoda; class Insecta; order Diptera; family Drosophilidae; genus Scaptomyza; species Scaptomyza reducta. Next base: position 2,717,631 of record JAWNNV010001315.1, on the reverse strand, counting down.
AGCAACCAGCTTCCACAAACTGAAATTGGTTTGCTGTCTAAGTCTCCGAGAACATCAACTAATCCACAATAAGCAAATCTTGAAATTTGTCAACTTAAAAAGTAGATAGGTACATCTTAACGCAATTAACTTTCGTAGATTTAGTTTTTGCTCTTTTAAAATATATACTTCTTAACTAAATGAAAAGAGAGACTTAACGAAGGCCCTAGTTCGACTAGGATATACCCTTAACCCTAGATATTGCGCGTACAATCATAGTTGTATGTATGTGTGTGCATGCGAATGCAGAAAGTATAATTATTATCAAATAAACCATAAGTCATTAAAGTTTTTGTATCCGACTTCACGTACTTAAATTCCAATAGCTCCTAAGAGTCTGATCTACGCACACAAACGAACTGAGGGAATTAGACCTTTATTCCCATTGCATGGAATTAGGTTATAAAAAGTCAAAAAAATTTAAATACAGTTACGGGTCAAAAAAGGTTACTGTTCCGAACAATTTTCCCCGTTGATGGGATGGATCAACATCGTCAAGGGTTATCCCATTGCTTATTAGTGTAAGCTTATGTACGCAGATTGTATTAAAACTGAGACTTATGGAACAAAATGAAGACAAACTCTAATTAAGAGTAAGTGTGTTGACTGTAGAATTTGAGTAAATTTTATTAACAATGTTCTAAGACAATCTACGCCAAGCAGTGCATGTGCTTTTGAAGTTTCCTTGGAATAAATAAAAAAGATACTGAACATTCTGAGCATACATATGTTTTTTGTGTACTCTTGGTTGCCAATTGTGTGCAGATGACTGAAATTTGTCCTATATATCTGGATGCTTATTTTTTTTGCTTTTTAGGTATAATATTCAAACATGATGTGCTATGTGGTGTTAATCAAATCTTCTAACAATATTTATGCTATTGGGGCTCGATATGACAAAGTTTCGATATCAAAGACCGCTGCAAAAAGAAAACCAAATTATAAGGGATACAAAATAATGAAAACTGAAAGAAAAAATAATCTGAAAGCATATATATATATATATAGATTGAAATAATGGTTGTCATAACTTTATCGCTTTTTTTATGGCCATATAACCATTTTAATATGTAACTCACTCATGTTTTATAATATATATAAAATAGTTGATTAGATTTGTATATTTGTATGTTTATCCATTAGACAGGCAACTAACTAAGCGGTACCATAGTACCACACTAATAATTCGTAGGGTTTACTATCTAATAATAGAGAAGAATGTGTTTTGTGAAACATTTTAAGAATATATGTATATACATATGCGGTATTGTATGGATGTCTTAAAACTAGCTACGAGTTGTTATTTACTTAAACGACTTCAGTCAAAATTAGGACGCATTTCAACCTTTTTCAAAGCGTTTCGTTGCACTAAATAAAATAAAATTACAATAAAACTAAATACAGCACACGTTATTGTGTTTAAAACTGAACTAGAAGCACTTGTACGTAGAGAGGGAAACGGCAAAATTGTAGCACAGCAATTTATGCCGTAGCCATAGGAACCCTTAAGATTGCTCAGAGCATTTCGTTGTTTGTGCGCTTCAGAAAGAACTCAACCATATTGTCCAAATCGCAAATAGATGTTTTCGATTTCTTTAAATCAGAGGTGAGAACGCGCAAATTGCAAGTATAATCTGGTAATCGGTGATTGAGACTCGCGGCTATTTCCTGTGCCATCTGTTTGGCCACCTGTGCAAAGGTCAGCCGTGATTTGCCCAGCCGCTTAAGAGGGCTAAATGGCTCATGCATTTCTTTAAGTTCACCGTAGTCGAGCACCTGCCAATGTCCACTCTCCATGTTCCATGTGAAGAGAATGCGACATTCATACTGCCCCTTGTGGAAGTTACAACCCATGCGACCGGTGCAATACATGCAATTTGTTGGAGTGGTAGGCATCTGATCTCGTGCCGAAAATTGTGCCATTAGTAAGCAGCTTATTGTTTGACTGAGCGGACAAACATTAATGACCTCATAGGCCCAATCGTGGAACACATTGTACATCTTCTGATGCTTCTGACAGATCATGCTTATAACATAGTAAGTGAAAGTCTCAAGATCAAACGAATGCTGTGTTATGATGATGCTGCTGCAGCGCAGCCGTTGAAAGGATGCCTGGGAAATCATTTGCATTTCTGAATAGCACGATCCGTGTACCTCCATCGGAAGTGAGGTGTGATATCCCGGCGAAATACAGTCGTCTATGAATAATAAGTTAGTTCGATAAGAAGAAATTATGTAATAAATATTAACGGCTTACCTTCCTCGCTGGTAATCACGGAGGTGGCATCATCCTCTTCAACATAGCGACGCCGCAATTTCTTGGTGCACACCGGCTTTTCTGGCATCACACCACCTTGGACAGGCATCTCGACAATGCGCAGCTCATCACGCCGTGGCGACAGAAATGACAGACCCGCGTTGGGTGACATTGAACCGCCAATGTCGAAACGCTTAGCCATGGATACCTGCAATGGCGAAAGGGCCCCCAAAGGTCCAACGGGTTTATAGCTGAGCATCTGTTGCGTCGCCTGGGACAGTGGAGGTGACTTTTGATTATATATCTGAGCAGCTACTGTGGCTGCATTGCGGCTGGGTGAACGCATCAAATTCGAGCTTGAAGGAGGTGAACGAAATCCCATATGTGGTGGTGTTTGTGCTGCCTGTGCCGGATGGGGCGACGATGAAGGCGACGCACAGGGAGAATTGTGAAAGAAATGTGCTGTAGGCGAAAACCGATGCAGACTTCGCTGGGCAGTTGAGCTGGCAGCTGACGGACTAAACGTGATACGTCCCGCTGAGCGTATTTTAGTAAATGGTATGATGTTTTCAGAGTTATCTTCGGAGAACTCGTACTTCTTGTCAGCAAGACGTCGCTTGCGAAATGTCGAAATCTTCTCGCACTTTTCGTTGTCCTCGGAAAACTCGTAGGCATTGGATTTATCAGTCATTGAGCTGGAAGTCGATGTATGCTGAAATGTTCATAATAAATATTAGTATTTCAATAATTTTAATTGCAGTATTAAACTTGCCTGCATATCAATAGTTGTTATTCCGTTGCGATAAGACTTGGTTACAATGCGCTGATTCCGCTTTCTCGCTTGACTGGAATCATTTGAGCTAACTGAATTTTGCATTACCACTGGGAGCGTCGTTTCCAACAGTGTCATGCTAGTTGGAGCAATGCTGTTACTACCATTTGATGAGAAAATTAACTTCTCGTAGCAGGCATTTTGTTGTTCTGAATTAGAACGCTGCTGAAATTCGTTGTAGCTGTTGTTGGTGCGTTGAGTATGATCCGTTTCAATATCACTAAAATCGGCAATAATGCGGGCCACGACGCTGTGCTCACTGTCTGCCTCAGAGCCAGTGAACGGAACAGAGCAACGATCCTCCTCACTTGCAAGTGGTGTACGTGGCAGCTGCAGTGGCTGGATCTGCTGTGTGCAGGGCAGGACATAGTTTTGCTGTGGTAAGGAGCTGCTGCTACTGCTGCTGCTGGATACGGCCGGCGTGTCCCCATCGATTCGCAGCATGTGCATAAAGCCATTCGAGATAATAAGAATGCGCTCCGGACAGAGAAGATTGATAGTCGGTTCGAAACGTGGATCTGTTTCAGTCGAGGAATACTTTGTGTGCACAGTTAAATGACAATTCATACAATGTGCGTTGTAAAAGGAATCTGAAAGTATAATTTCGACCCATAAATGCTTTTTCATATGTTAATTAAATGTATGAAGTTTAAATTTACATGGACCGTCATCGGAAAGCTTTTTGCACTCCAAACAACCAAGTTTAGGAACTTTGACATATGTTATATAGCTTTCTTCACCCTCTTCTGTAGCGCCACCATGGACCACCAATATTTGCTTGTCAGCATTCTTCCACTGTGTCATGGTAACGGATTTCAGATTGTCCACTACGTGATCATCGAACAGACGGCGCGAGAAAAAGTATCTCAGCTTTTTGTGCGGTTGAAATAGCCAGAAGTAAAGCCTGTAAGGTAAAGATGTTAGTGTCATAAATGCTGTTTATATGCCTGCTTATTTTGCTCTTACGTATACTTATAGCCCACATTAAAGGAGTAATGATTAAGCGACGTGTTATCGTTACAGAGAACACGATGACTGATCATGTATTGCCCGCAGGCTGTGAGTCCCATAAATATGTGCCTGCAAGAATTTGACACTATTAAAATAGCCATCTTTCGTTTTGTTGTTGGTGCTGCTTACCCGTCCACAGTATTGCTGGCCAATACGTCCTTGAGATATAATTTTAACCTATTTGGCACCCGGTCATATGGAAGTTTCTGTTTTTGGCCCGCTCGTGATCGACCTGAAAAATATCCTGTTCGCTGTAGGTGACAAATATATATATTTGTTTTAGTGCATATAGTCGTATACAGGTGTACCATTTCCATACCTCTCTATCGTACAACATTTGTGCTAAGTTTCGCGTTTGCGATTGCAGCTGCAGTTGGTGGTTGTGCAAGTTGGTCGGCTCCTCAGCCTCATCGGAGCTATCCACCGTGGAGATGTCATCGTCATCTGAGGATACTCCCGACAGTGACTCAACGTAATGTTGGTAATCAATCTCCATGGCCTCACAGACTCGAAAATCAGTCTTAAAAATTTACCAACAACGGCAGGAACGAGCCGACAACATAAAAATCAATTAGCAATTTAAACGCAGGCGTTCGCAACTACCAACTCCCTCGTATGCATCGAAGCCCATTTGCTTTGTTGCACAGTCTTTTTATAACTTATACATTGGAAGCGAAAATTTTTTCGTTTATTCAGTTTATGGATGATAGATTGTGGTGGTCAGCCGATACACAACCGATAATTGGTGTGACCGTTTGGTTTCCGATATGTCTAAAATATCGGACGCTCGTTTGAAATTTGACTATGTGGCAATGCTGTTCACGCGCCAGACATAAAATGTTCAAATCGATTGTGGGTAATTAAATAAGATACTTATTGGGTAGCTATATTTTTCAATAAATACATTAAATAAACTTAGCTTAATTTGGCATTTCTAGTGCTCTCTCCCCTATGGAATTGCTTTTCCCATTTTTGACTTTGTCATGTTTAAATATATTGATTTCTCCTGTTTGCGCCTCACGCTATTAAAGGGCTTTGGGACCTCTGCCGTTGGCTCTGCACCTGTTCCCGAAGTCACTGCCGGCGGCTGCGGCAAAAGCGGTTTCTCGTTTGTTCTGTTAAAGATCACCCAATTGTCGGGTCTGTATAAAAGCAAATTTTATATGAAAAAAAAGGTTTGCAAATAAGATAATTTAATTCACTGACCTGTCTGGCTTTGTAAGAACGGTTATTGGCGCAAAGGCAACATTGGCGATCTTTCTTTGCTGAACAATTCTTTCTCGTTCGTCATAGTCATCGGTTTCGGCTAAAATGTTGCTCCCCAATTTCTTACCTACGCTGTCCGGAAAAACTGTAACTCTGGTATCAGTTTTCGCCGTTGTTGTAACCATTGGCCTTGGCATTTCAGTGACGTACGGCGTTTGTGTGTCATTTCCCTTTAGCAGTACGGGTAGAACAAAGTTGTCGTCCACGTAAGTCGAGCTCTCAGCAGAATTAATTGTCGTTGAGTTTAAGTTGTCTTTACCGTGTGTCTTGGAAGAAGTTGTTAAGTTTTTCCTCTGTTTGTCTGGCTTGTTAAAGTCAATGTTCTTGTTTGGTTCGTCCTCGTCATAAACGTAATCGTCGTTGCTTTCTTGTGCATTTTCGTCCATGGTCAGATTTCCTAGCGTTCGGCTCAAATAGTCAAAGTCCTGCTCAATGTCTAGTTTGGGATCTGCATTTTGAAGCTCATTGATGGCACCACCTTTTGCCTCCTTAAGTTCCGGTGTGCGTCCGTAATACGTCTGAGTTGGCGTTTGTGTCTGTGGTCGACCGTTTGAAAAGGGACTGGGATTGCTGATTTGCTGAATTTGTTCACGATCGTAATAAAGATCACTTTGGCTGTGCGGATAGTCCGGCTTGTAAGAAGACTGAGAAGAGAATCCATAGCCGCCCCCGGAACTCTGTGGACGCGGATATAAACTAAACGGAGGATTAACTTCTGGACGCGGACGTATATTAAAACTAAATGTGCTGTCCGCCCCATTGGCAGTTGCTGAACCCGAAATACTGCCAAACTGTCCCGAGCTTACAGCACTGCTAGTCGCGTGAAGATAGTTTGTGAGGGGATTTCCGCCAATTTGGGAGCTCGTTGATATCGGATACGATTGCGACAGTGGTGAACCTGAAGGATAGGGACGCTCTTTGTGGATCGATGAAATCGGACTTGGCCCCTCCGGCGCCTGTGTAGGAGGTCTGTTGTTAGGGTTGAGGCCATGGGTGGCAAAGTTTAAGAAATTTTGAAAGATGTTCGGTGCTCGTGTTGTCGTCGTATGTAGTTTGTCATCGTTGTCGTTCAAGTAGATAATTGTCGGTGGTTTGGTCTTTAGTGATTGTAAGATTGTTTGTGAATAATCGTACTTAGGTGTTGTGCTGGCATAGTCCAAATAGTGGGGATCATTGCTATAGCTGTTGGGTCTGTAAATAGTCGATGTCGTGTAATCGGCATATTCGGAGCCGAGTGGTTGTGTCACAGGACTTTTGTTCGTCTGTCGTATGTTTATCTCAATTTCGTATTGATCGTTTGTATTTGGTCCGTTTACAACTACGTTTTGGGGATACACCGGTCGGCTTTGATAATGACTACGAAGCTCTCCATCACGCTTTGTTGTGTTCGATAATTTCGATGATGTGGTTGTGCGACTGATTAGTGCTAAATTCGTAGCTGTGTACAGTAAAGTTCTTGTTGTAGCAGTTGAAGCAGTGTGGGCTGTTGTTGTCGTTGTGCGATTACGTTGTGTGTGTAATAGTCGAGTATCTGTTGTTGTATCGAATGTTTTCGTTTTTGTCTGATCTTTTGAGATGTGCACTAGTCGTTGCGCCCGTTCTCTCAGGTCGTTCGAAACTAGTGTTGTGTTGTCTATGTGATGGTCTGTACCGACTGTCGTTGTTTCAGGTCTGTCAGTTTTGGAGAGTTCTTCGTCGTCTGCTCGGAATTGGGGTAAGTCCTTAACTTTTTTTGAGGGTAAATCGTCGTCTGTTCTAAATTCTGGTATATGGGTATCTATTTTTGTTTTTGTAGGTGGTTCGCTATCTGTCTCAGTCGATGTTGCATTTCCATTTACAGCGCTTCTTAGCTCAATGGGTACATTGTTAATAATTACCGTTCGCTTAGGTGTTGTTCCTCCTGGCTTCCTGTTGATCCCGTTCTTAACGTTTACGGTAGTTTTGGGTGATTTGTCAAGCTTGTTACTAATACCATTTACAGATGTCTTTCTAGTTGGTGTCACATGTCGGTTGTTTGTTTTTGTCGTACTCGTCGTCTTTCGTTTTAGGTCAAGCTTGTCGTTAATTTTACTTATATTTCCGTGATTGGGACGCTGAAAGCCTGTTGCTGAGTTAGGAATAAAGTCCACATGAGGGCTGCCTGGCTTAATGCGGTTAGAGAAACCTGCCTTGTCCTCCTTAATGATGGACGCTACACTCATTTCATTTTGGGATGGATTGGACTGTAAGATATTGAAAATATGATCGGGTTGAAGCTTGTTCGCCAAGAATGGATCCTGTTCCAGCCAGGGAGTTAGATCAATTGATTCCAGGATGCCAGTGCCACAGGTCAGACGTTCGTTGTCTGTAAACTCTGCCGGAATGAAAATATGTGGTTGAAATGTGCCACCTCCAACGGTCCGGCACAATACCTGTGCCAACGATACTCTCCTCAGCGAATGCAGCTGCGCTGGCGTAAAGGAGCTTTCGAAGTTCCCATTCTCGTACCAGAAACGGTCGCCACGCCGCGAGTTACTGAACTGCTGGGCAATGATACAGGCAAAGGTGGGACCCACTAGTCCACCAACCACGGGTCTCTCTGCAATGCCTCCAACAAAGAGATCGATGTCGTGAACGCTGCGATAGGCGTGACCAATTCGTTTAGCTGACTCCGGACCCACCACGTTAGCTATTACCGAAAAGGGGATGGAGTAGAGGTAAGCAAAAGTGGACTCTATTAAAGCATCGAAGACTTACCAAATTCATCCCAGCTCTGAATGGGACTTAGTCCACAGGGTACACGCCACGTGGTATAGGGAGGCAGGCCATGATCCCTTCCACGTTGTATGTTGATGGCAGCCAGGTCTAGCCCAAAGGGAAACCCTGGCGTCTGGAATAGATGATTGGTCAGCTCGGGCGTTATAAACTCATCGCGTTTGAGTGCACGCTGTGAGGCCAATCCACGCAGCAATCGATGTAGTGAACCCGCTGTGCCAATATCACCATTTTGGAACTCTTCATGCAAGCTGACATCTTTTAGATAAGTTGTTGAACTTTTTTAAAATGTATTTGTAATTGGATTTATTTAACTCACTGTTATTGATCACATTGTGATGACGATCGCATCTTATGTAGGAGTTCTGAACCAGTGAGTGACCAAAGCGAAAGGCAGCGGAGGAGAAAGCATTGGCTACAGTGGGATTGACCTTTGTGTCATAGCCATCATAGTACCCAGTTGAGAGTAGTTCCAAGTCGAACAATTTGCATACCTCTATGCCCAGTACTACTGGGAGAAACTCTCGATATGTGATATGCTGGAACATGGCTCCGACTATGCGTCTCGTCTCCTGATAAATTTTTTCATCACTCCAATGCGGATTTAGCTCACTCAACTCTAGCGCAATGCGATTGTGCTCGCCCACCCATACATGATGCATTGCCAGTAGGCCAGGCTGTTCACCACTGCGACCATCACCAGCTCTGATGCACTTCGTCGCAATTGCTCCACGCTGGCACACATCATCTGCCGCATTGCCGCGACCATAGATCAGCTGGCCATTGCGAAAGATGCGTGCGTTATCCGAGGACTTGCCACTATTTGAGTAGATGGGCGAGGCATCTATGTAGGATGTGGCCTGATTAGTCTGTTCTCGCCAGGACAAGACACAATCGCGACGTTGGGCCGGCGCCGAGCGCAGAAACTCCAAACAGCGTACCTTGAGTGGCGACAACCACGGATCATCTAGTGGGACTTTAATTGGGAAGCAGGATGGATGGAAGTCTTTCCCTCCACAACAGCTGGGTATCGAACCGTTAATAGAGCTGTCCGAAAAATGGCAAAATTTAAGCTGAGAGCTAGGATCAGCAGCTGGCATTACTTACCGCGGCTGTGCCGTTGATGTTATGTCATGATCAAGCATCTGACCCCATTGTGCGATCATTAGGGTCAATGGTGCCTCACCTTCGCGTGCTCCATGCACCAGCAGGCTGACGAATCGTGAGGATGACAAAGTGCTGCCATCCGTTGAAGTGCGGACGCTATCAACGCCATCTCCATATTCTGGCGGCAAAAACCGATTAAAAGGCATTTGAGCAGCTCCCCATCGTGGACGCCTCTTGTTATTGCATGTGCCATCGTGGGTTCGATATCGTTCCGATGCTGGCATACAGGGGGGTGGATCTCTTACCGGACAGAGTCCTTCCAGCGCCGTGCGACGCAGTGAGATTTTGTGCACATGCGATTGCCGAGCTAGTTCATCGATGTGCTGAAATCTAAGACAGTATATGTATACTTTTGGTTAGCACATCCTGGTGCTTGGTAATGTCGCCGACATGGCTGCGTTCAAACTTTATTTTCGAGTGCTGTCTACAAGCGTTGACGGCTTCTATTTATAAAACGTTCAAGTTGCCCGAAGTTGCGCAGACTCGAAACAAGTTCGTTGCATTGCTGCCTGCCGGGCATTAAGATGTGAGATCCACCAACAAATTAAAGCAAGTAGCGTTTTCAGGGTCTACCTGTGTGTTTATGTGTATATGTGTATGGTGGGAAAACGCAGAAGATATCATAGTGCGAGCAGCAAGACTTTAACTTAGCCGCGTAAGCTTTCCATTTACGGTCAGGTTTTACTCTCTCTCTTGCTGGCTATAATTAACTGGGCATGAAAACTGTGATCGATCACAGAAAGTCTTAGTCTAACTATGTGATGTTACTCACAAAAATTTCACAATATGTTTGTAAACTTATAATTATTGCCTTTGATTTTTTCAGATTGCAGATAATTGCAACACATATATCATATATATTAATTATCTTTAGAAATAAAGCTTAACAAAGAAACAACATTCGAAGTTCTGAAAAATATAATTTTGTAATTTGATTTTTTTTTAGATTTATTTGTGGTTTCCAATGATTGCAGGGAATTTATTTTTAAGTCAATGCATTTATTTTTTTGCAAATTTATCTATCAGCGAATAGTGGAAGTATTCTTGATGTTAACTGCTATTCATACCTTAGTTGTCAAGATTTCTTTAACCTTTGTAAGACCACACATTCATCGATATTGAACAATATAAATATTGTGGATAAACAACTGTTTTCGATTCAAGCAAATTCATCCATTCTTCCAGAATGGAAGCTATTCAAACTAGTACCGTCGGCATATTTTTGTAGATCTTAACATTGTAATACTTTGGTAAGAAAATGTTTTGAATTGATTTCAAAAAAATTTAAGATGTTAAAGTTTTCCGTTTCTTTTTTTCAAATACATTTATTTAGCCGAGAGAATTTTGAAAGATTCTCAGCCACCTGCACCAAGTAAACAGGTCATTACAAAATGAAAGAGTATTTGATAGTCAGCGTGATTGTATTGTACTATTTTCTACAGTGAAAGTGAAAAATGCTGGCTCGTCGTTTTGTCGGATTTTCTATTTTTTTTTTGGGTTTCATTTAATTTTTCATTTTACAGACCCTCAAAAAGACACAAAGCGCCCTTTACCTTAGACAACGAGGCGTATGCGCAGTCTTTAAGCCCACACATAAACACAGATACAAAGCGCATTCGCAGCGGCGATCAATGAACTCAACAGCTTCGCAACAAAACAAACACAAAAACAAAATGGAATATATGTATGTAAACATACGTATGTATGTATGGATATATATACAAATACATATATAAACTTTCGTAGTCTTGGGTGCTTGAGGCCAAATTCGTGCTGCGCTTGTAGAAAACGAAAGTCGCGTCTTGTTGCTTGTATTTATTTGTTTATTTGTGAGTGTTGTTTTTTGTATCTTTCTTTGGCATATCAGTCGCCGTCGAAGCTTGTTGTTTGGTGTGTCTATAGTTGTTCATGTAATCAAATTGCGAATGCTGAGAATGAGAGACGACTGACTGACTGAGAGACTAAGACAGAGCATAAATGGGAAAGCTTCAAAGTGTTTTTCTTTACTATTTCTAGCGTTTTGGTTGTCACTGTCCATATAAGAGTGTACATACATACATAACTATAATTACATTCGTTCGCATTCACTCGCTTTCTTCTAATTTTGGCTAAATGGCGCTTTTGGCAATATTAATGAGCGCCAACGGTCACATCATCGCTGTAGCCAGCTCATTTTTAATTAAAGCAACCGCATCAAAATATTTCGTAATTTGATTATGAGCAATCAGCAAGACTAAAAAACAAACAAATTTGAGGAGCCGACTTAAAGATGACTTGTCACTAGGTCGAAAATAACTTAAGTCTATTACTATGGATATTGAAATTCGTTATTTAATATTTGTACAAAACTAAAATCTAAGAATATTTTTAACCTAGTTTTAAGAAGCACAAACAATTGTAAAAAAGGACTTTCTTTTTTTAAATAAAAGCTTCTTTTTATTTCGAACGAAATTTCAATCATTAAAATGTAGCTGAAACTGAAACTTCTACTCTAAAAGCAACTAATAAAAAGCTAATGTTTCAATTTACAACCCTTCTAGACAGACTAATAAACTGAAAGGGTATCAAAAGATGCTTTTATGGACAATGGCGTCTAAGTCGTGTTATTGTTATTGTTGTCAGCTCATTGAGCAGCGCCATTGATTCCAGTTACATAAAAATATTTGGACAGCTTGGGCTCACTGCACCTGCATTGTGTATATTTTTTTGTACATATCTATATGACTGTCTTGCAAGTGAAAGTTCTGCATAAACTTTGGCTTAATGCGTGCTATGTGTGGAAAATTGCACAGAATGGTACGAACTGAACACAAAAGCAAACCCGAATTTGAACTGAAGCTCAAAACTGTACTCGTACCTGAACCCGAACTCGTTGTGAAAAGTGAAAACTTGCAAACTGGAAAAACTACAGCAACAGACGTTGGCTTTTTGTCTGCTTGCCTCCTATTTCCCGTCGTACCTGACGAAAGAGGTCATTTACTTTTGCACTGCCCAGTTCAGTTTTACTTACAACTTTAGTTCAGTTTAGCTTCTGTGGACAGCTTTAATTTCACCCATCATACAATTTGGCTTAACTTTGGAGTGGTCCAAAGGCATGCCGGTTGCTGCTGATGCTGTCTTGCAATTATGTAGCATTTCAATGTCAAAGTGAAAGTTGACTCTTGAATCGTTGCTTTTCATTTTAGCTACGATTTTTGCTGGTACCGTTACCATTCACTCTCTCACTCCCTCCCTCTCTGGTTACATTTTTGGAGCACTTTTTTGTCAGCGCACTTCAACTTCAACTCATTAGCCAGCCATGGGTGCCTTGGAGCCGTAGAACTCGTTAATCAAGCGAGAAAGTTACAGCTGTATTGGTATACATAAGGGGACGGGTGGCTGCAGGGGATCCCCACTCGTATGGTCAGATTATTGTTATTTTCTGATGTGTTTTTTTTGCATTAGATTGCCTGCGGGCGGGCTACCCATGTGTTCCAACTTTTGCCTTGCATTGTCGAGGGCCGATTAAAGAGTTAACTCAAAATAAATAAATTCTATTAGTAATACTTTGTTGATACAAAATTAAACGAACAAAAAGCTTGATAGCGTCATCCATCACAAACCACAACAACCCGCTGTTAAAACTGTTGTTAATTTCCTTATCGGTTAATAAACCAGAAAGGCAATCAAAATATTTACTTAGGTAGGTGAACTCATTGAAAATAGGAAGTCTTCAGATTTGGAACATTAGCTCGCCTAATCTTTATGTAGTAAAAATTTGTTTAAAATTGTCGAGAACTCTTCACGTTTCCGATATACACATGAATCGATACAAATAAAATCTTAATAAAAGAAAACATAAAAAATTGTTTTCTTTACTATGTTGTAGAATAATGAAAATTTGTGAAATGTTGAGAAACACCGGAGATCTGATGGATTGAAGTTTAGTCATTAAGCATTGGTGCAGTAGTGCAGGCAAGGCCGTACTTCTTCTTTATGTATAAACGCATAGATCTCAGAGACTTTGAGAGGGAAAGACTCCAGATTTGAAACATAAGCTCGCCTAATCCCTAATCCTAGGCAATACAAGTTTGTTTAAAATTTTCGATAACTTTCCTAGTTTCCTATATACACATGTGATCGATAACAACAAAATCTTGAATTTGGAAAACTTTAAGGCATTAGACGAAGTAATAACAATCAGTGAAATTTTATTCAAATCGGTTGGGAAACACAGGAGTTGAAATTAAGAAAATTATGCAGTATATGCAGTAAGTACTTCCAAGCACTAACTGTTCGTGTAAAGTATTGGGTTCTGGGTATCTTCTAGTCGAGATTTATCGACTAGAGCCTTAGTTATTTCCTATTTTATTTGTGTAATTTTATGGGAGCTACCCATACTTTGAATTTTAATTATGCGCTATTGGTAACAACTTTGCTCATATATCAAGCCAGCGAAAAAGATTTTTTTGTGGCTGATGAACTCACTCAAGGGTGGGAACCCTTCCTGGTACGAGCCGGCACGATAACTTACTTTTGTCGAAAGGCCTTAGCGGCTTCAATTGTTGCATAGGCTGCCATTTCCCGTTTCTCCGAGTCGGCGTTTGGTGCGTTGAAGCGTGCGAGGAGTGCGGCCGGATGATTGTCCTGCAGCGTTTGACCTATGAAACAAGTACAAAATGAAGAAAAGTTTTGCATATGGCTCACAGCAATAAAAAATCAAATTGCACACCATTGAGCAGCATTTGTGGCTGAATCTTGCCATACAGCTCGGCCATAGCATTGAGTCCTTGCTGCACGCTCTGTTGCAACGCCACATCCATCAGAGTGGGTCGACGTGAGCGCGGATTTCTCTCGCTCTCACTCCCTCTTTCATTTGAACTTTGGCCAAATGTCAGTTCTTTTAACGGCTTTAAAGGATGGGGTAGCTCATGGGTGGGCGGTTTACTGCTAGCATAATCAATCGGCTTCATCTGCATCTCCGTATCCAGTTTGTGTCCTGACGTCAGCAGCAGTGTCAACAACGACAACTGCAGCATGACAAACTTATGCCTCATGTGTAATGTGTCACCCAAGCACAGCAGCTGCAACAACTTAAGAATCACAGTTAATGAATCGCCGACTATGAGTATATATCTGCTTGATCCCAGTCATAACAACCTCAGTACCGCGATTCTTTTTTTTAATGCGTAAAAAGGATATAATGGTTTTGTGCAAAAGTATGTGTATATATGGTTCAGGTATATATATATATTTGTAAAAATTACATAGTAAATCGTACGTTCGAATAAGCGTGTCTTTGGAAACTACAAAAAAATTAAAACATATCGATCCAGTCGTACAGTGAATCGTTGAGCCTTGCATTATAATTTGTCTGGATCTGTCATCAGTTACATAAACTAAAAATGGGAATCTTGAATGAATGAATGAATATAATATAGTTGAATGTCCAGAAATGTAAACTTCGCTGTTTTAATGGTTTTTAAATCAACGGCAAAAGAAAACTAACATTACAGATTACTACCGTAAGCAAGATGAACTGTAAAATAAATTTATTCTGATTTTCAAAAATTTCACAAACTAGAACTACCACATGAACTAAAGTCGAGAGTCACTGTATTACTATTTGTTAGAAATTTGTATCGTAATGTTTTTAATATAAGGGCTTTAAAAATTGGAGTTCATGTTCTAGTTTTAAGTGCAATGAGGTGAATCTTTCAACTGACTCGTATGCAAGTTATAAAATCTAATTGGAATTATTTCTGAAGAAGTGTTTGTAATAATGTTTTGATTTTCGAGGCCTAATGTACTTTTGTTTTTGACAAATTGTCCACGCAAGAGGGGTGTCTTAAAAGAGTCTCCGCTGAGAGCTGTTTTAGTGCAAAGAATTAAAAAATGTTTATGATCATTTCAACGATTCTAAAACAATATGCAAATTTTTAATTTCACCTTTATTTATCTAAGTTGAAAAATTATTTTTAAATATGATTACACGTGCTTGGTTACATATTTTTATTTATAGCTGCAAGTCATGCCAAATGATTAAAGTTCATTTGATTTTATCTTGAGGCTAAACCAAATTGTGATGAAAAAAGTAAACAAACTAACTTAAATCAATAAACGCGCAAATTATCTTTAATTATGGATGAAGTTGCGTCGCAAAACGCCAATGTAATTCCGATATTATTATACCCTGAACCCATTGAAAATGGTTAAAAAGTATAATGGTTCTGTGCAAAAGTATGTAACAGGCAGAAGGAATCATCTCCGATCGATTTTTTATCAGCATCAACAGCCGAGTCGATATAGCCATGTCCGTCTGTCCATCCGTATGTATGAACGCGTCGATCTCAGAGACTATAAGAGCTAGAGACTCCAGATTTGGCACATAAGCTCGCCTAATCCCTAGGCAGTACAAGTTTGTTTTAAATTTTCGATAACTCTTCCCGTTTCCGATATACACATGTGATCGATAACAACAAAATCTTGAAGTTGGAAAACTTTTTGATGCAGTTTGAAAGATTAGACTAAATAATGACAATCTGTGAAAACACTAGAGATATGGAGTATTGAAGTTAAGAAAGTATACACGCGTATAAATACACACACTCACACATACATGCAAGCACTGACTGTATGCGTTCAGGGTATATTGTAGTCGGGATTTCTCGACTATAGCCTTCTTACTTGTTTTTTGTTGCTGTAGGGATTACATCAACGTTGAAAAATGTTCGACACTATGGGAATACAAGCGAACCCGTATTTAATTTATGGTTATGGTTATTTAATAATTATTTTTGTGCAGTCCACGGTAGAGTACAAGCAACAACCACAAAAGCAGTCGTAAAAACAATTGTTATGTGATATATTTTTTTAAGTCTGCTCTTTATGGGTATTTGCTATCTTCATTATTCTATAATTATTTTACACATTTTCTGCACTTTTCGTTGGCTCTAGCCGAGTTTTTTTTTTTTTTTGCATTTTTTCTTTTTCTTCATGTTATATGTACTGCAGTCTTAAATTATATGCTTCACTGAACGCATAACGCGCGTCAAGAGTAGCAGTTCTCTATTTATATGATATAGTAACAAAAACTTGCATTTCTGTGTAAGTGTTAAACTCGTCATGTTAATGGCGTCTTTATTGACTAGCTACGTTTATTTCAGTCCAGTGGCATTGATAAAATGGGGTTGATTTTCATTGGGAATTAAACACTTTACAAGTTATATATAAAATATCATAGTTCTTTTAAATCAAAGTAATTCTTGTCCATCATCAAAATGCAACTTCATTAATTGCGATTGCTTTATGCATTCCTTTTTTCCCAAGAGAATGAAAATTAATTTAAAGTTTTTTTTTTTAATTCAAAGCACTATATAATTATTTACTGCATTTCAAAACCGATTAATAAAAACAAAAAAAAAAAAAAAAATTTTTTTTAATTTGTGATTTTTTGAAATTTCTACATATTAGTATCATGCATATCTTATATACTCTTATATATGACCAACCCAACACCAGACCACAGCAACCCAACCCCACCCCACCCTGATGCCGTTCGGCCTTGCTTGGGTTGCAGCCAGGAAGTCGTTGCCATTAAGTGAAATTTCCAGGCCAGCATTAAAAAACGTTTTGTTCGGACGGTGTGTGCTTTAGGACACGCTCACTTAACTAACTGTGACAGCGCGGTCATTAACAGTAATCAATTATTATTATATTATAAGTCTATGGTATTATTGCACAACGTAAATTGATTTACCTACAATGCAATTTGCAATCAAATTGATTAGCACCTGCTGCAATTAGCGGGAAATTTGCTCAAACACTTTTTGTTGGATCTGTTACAATTCAATTCAAGTCCGCAACTCTAATCGGTTTAACTAGATGTTAGTGCTAATGTTTGTTGCGTTTTCTTCCTGCTCCACTGTTCCTCTTCCTGACACTGTTTCACTGTTTTTCGTAAGCCGTGCGCGGCACACAAGATGGAAAGAAACTTTTTCGCGTTTGTATCTTTGATCGCCGTAAACCGAACTAAATCGATTCTCACCTTACAGCAACCATTAGAAGCCAAAAAGATACAACATATAAACAGAGCTAGAGTTGGAGCCACAACGATGCCACAGCTTCCACCAGTCGCGGCGTCGCTCACCAAAACAAAAACAAAGATCAACGTCAAGAGTTCCAGGCTAGCGACCAGTTCTCGCTGTCGAATGCGGTTGTTAGTTGTAGTTGTTTTTTTGTTTTTATGTTTTTTTTTTGTTCACTCTTCTACATGTTTATTATTTATTTTCAACTCATTCGCCCCCTTTTTGCCATCAATAAACTGTGACTTTTTCTCCAGTATTTAAATTGAGCGATAAAATAGCCGTTGGCAGTAGCAGAAACCTCTACTACATGGCAGGCAAGGCAACTTCATTCATGCGCTCGCCAATCACTCGCCACTTGTATCAAAAGATTGCCAGCTGGATACTTAGCTTCCAGCCCCCGGGGCCCGGACTCAATCTCAAACCCAACTTCGGCAACTGGCTTGTCTGTATCGCCGTTTGGTTATCGTCCGCCCCATCGAACTGCTTTCAATTAGAAGAGAAAGTTCTTGCCACAAGAAAAAGTGAAAAAAGACGCTCAACACTCACAAAACACACAGACAATGAAATATGTATATTTTACCAGGGGGCAAAGATGCTTTTACTCTTACAGACAGACAGCAGCCTTACCTTAAACGGATTGGAGAACAGTCAAAAAGATCTTAAAAATTGCACCTCATAAATTAAACAACTGATTTTTTTACGGTTACAAAAGGTGACTGACACTAACAGTGAGATCGAACTAGAGATTCTGTGTTTAACGTCGGGGATAGACAGTCTTCACTTACTTTCACACCAACATCAATGGAAAGTGCATGCATTATGAAGAAACTTATGGAAAACGTGCCCAATTTGAATTCTTGTATCTGCTTCCTGGTTTCAAGCAGTTGGATGCTTTTAAATATTAAGATCGTTAAAGTATACATTAATGTGAAAACGATGTTAAAATCAAAATAAAAAATGTATAAGCTTTTAATAATAATTTTATTTTAATTATGTTATGCTTTAATGTCGGTTTTTAGACCTATATGACAGTTTAAGTAATAAATAAGTGGCTTTAACGGACGGTCATAACGAAGATCATAGAAAGTTTACTAATACTGAACAAATATTTGTGAATTTTCTGATTTATGCATTATTACACTATCTTACACTTATATTCAATATTTTATGCCTGAAACTTTATATACTTGTAAATGATATATATTTTCAAATTAAGCTCAATTGAATAAGTTGACACATAAATATTGTAGTTTTAGATAATTAGTTGGTGTAACAAGAACATCATACAAATCTATCAACATATACATACATATTGTACATACATGTGTATGTCGATTTATTACTTGTCGTACTTCTAAAGAACTTAGTAAGCCATCGCTTATTTGCTGATAGCCAGTTATTCGGGCAAGGCTGCATTTATCAAGTTGTTCCCATCTAGCGACATGGCTTCCATAGATCGATTCAACTATGTTTTGTACATATAAGTTTCTTAAATGAAGTATACGTAAGCAAATTCATTTGCTTGAGGAGACCCACGCACTTGGGTAATTGAATTCAATTGAACTGAGTGCGCAGTTAATAAATAAAGAAAAAAGGGAGACCAAAAAAGAACGACGACTTTGATCCACCAAAAGCTTTTTTAACGAGTAGAGCGCAGAGAGAGAGAGAGAGCGTGAGAGAGAGAGAATGCGCATATGTAGGCGTAAAATGGAAATGAAATATAATGTTGCAGACAAGACTACTTCTGCTGTTGCTGCTGGTGCTGATGACGATTGTGACGTGCTTTTCTATAGCCAGAAGGCGGGCGCGGAGGAGCGGAACGAAGACTGAGTGTAAAAACTGAGACTGGGTCACTGTTACGAGCGTAAGAATAAGCGACCAAAGCGCTGAACAAGAGAACGCACACTCACACACACACACAAAAACACACTATGGATGGTCATACAGAATCGACTAATAAGTAGAAGAGATGATAGAAAGAGATAGCGGGCTAGAGAAAAAGACGGCGACAGAGAAGCAGCGTTGTGGATAAAAGAATCGTTTGCTTTTGCAGTTGTCAGATTCAGACTTCGCTTTCATTTCGCTTTTTTTTTTACTTTACGCTATTTGCTGTGTTGTAATTTATATATTTTTTATTTTTTTCTTTTACTTTCACACGCAGGCAAAAAAGTTTTCGAGCATTGTCACATTGACAACGAATAAAAACATGGATTTTGACTTCGATTTTGTCAACGCCCACGTTTGTCTTTGCCCGCCAATTTGTTGCTTCCAAGTTTAATTATTGTTTATTGTTTTTTTGTGGTTTTTATCTACCTTTACACTTTTATTGTACATGTTTAATTGAATTTTGGAATGTCTGTGAGAGAGTTTGTTTATTAAAAAGTTGAGATTTTATTTGCATTTCATTTTGTGTGTGTTATTTTAAGTTTAACATTATAAATATGCAGTACATTAGATTATATATTTTAAAATTATAAATAGGTATATGATAAATATAATATATAATATACAAATGTGGGTTTGTTTGAAAATATATATATATATATATGCAAACACTTTCAAAGCCTTTCTCGCTGAAACAATTTGTTTGTTTTTTTCTCCAGTTAGTTTTTCCAATCACAAAAAAGCTTCCAAAATCACTTGAGCAAATAGTAAACTGTTTTTTGCATATTTTTTTTTAGTTTACGTTCTGTTTGGTTTTGTATTGCTTTCCAAGCTTTTAACACCAAGGAACAATAACAGCGGTGCTTTACAATTTTCCTTTTATTTATTTTTATTTTTTTTTGTAGTAGAAATATGTCGGCTTCTGTGTATACGTGATTTGCATTTAGTAACAGATGCGACTGCGGCTTGCGTCTGGAAATCTCCAGAAGCGGACCAAAAAACAAAAAAAGAAACTGATAAAGCGCAATCCAAAAACTTTTGTATTGTAAAATTCCGCACTTAAATGTTGAAACAAACTTAATGCTATGAATAATATGTTATGTATGTGTGTGTGTGAATGCGTGTTGTATATATAGCTTAAGTATTGCACTATATAGTAATATGTATGGATAATGTGTGTGTATGAATATAGTAAACAATTTACATATCTTATTTTTTTATTCAAACTTCAGTTTGTCCTCATATAAGAGTTATGCACCCAAAAGCCTTAGAAGAAGTATTGTTTGAAATATTCCTGGAAATTGGGCGGAGTTAAGACAGAGAAAGAGAGAGAGAGAGAGAAGAGAGAAGAGAGAGAGAGAGAGAGGAAAGAAAAACTATTTGTAACTGGCAACGTCGTAGATTGGAAATATTCAGAGAAATAACTGAAGTTAGTTATGGCTAGATATTTATGTTCACCGAGGAATTATCCAATACACTGAGATGGAAAGATAAACAGCTATAAAAACGAAAACAGTTTGAAGTTCCAGTTAGTGTGCAAAATGAAGAATGAGGATATGAATACGGATTACGGATTACAGGGTACGATTGATTTTACAGCACGGAATGTGATGATGCTTTGCCTAATTGTAACTTATATAAATTTTTTTATGCACATTTGCCTAACCAATTGCATTGCCCCCTTTTTAACACTTTTAAGCCTCTAACATGACCCTCCGCGCTTCCCCGGCTTCACCGGAAGGTTCCGATCCCGCGGCAGGCAGACAGCTATCCATGGCTATCCTCGGCTGACTGTGCCTGCAGCCCACAAAATTTCATAAATTTTCACACAGCACTCTATTCACAGAAGACGACGGAGACAACTCCTAGCTGTTTGTTTGGCGGACGTGGCGGGCAATGTGCCACGCCCCCACGCCAACATATTCCGCAAACATCATCCCACAGCACGTAGATTTATTTGTTAGTTACGCCGATCACCGGCACGGGCCGCCGCATGCCGAGATTGCTGCTGTTCCTTGTCACGTAGCTCCTTGATCGCGCCCACCGTACCGAACATCACCTTGGCCGTCAGTTGTGTGTGATGCGACGCAGCGCTGCTTTTGCTGCTGGCATTCGCGTTGGCGTCCCGATCCAGGCCCGCATTCGCATTGGCGTAGGCGCTCGTATAGGACACGTAATTGTTATTAAGATCGCGACCGCAGCTGCACTGATGCGACATGTTTGGACGTGTTCTAGTTAAAGAATCGAATTATCGATCGAATGACGATGTAAAAGACGTAGTCGATATCTTGCTGTTGTGTTGGTAACGTAGTTGTAGTTGCCCAGTTGCTTGTTAAATAAATAGCCTTTGCCCAGTTGAAATCAGAGTTGATCCGTTGTTGTGTGTAGGTTTTTGCTTGGCGAACGCGCGTGTTCACGAAAAAAACTCAAAAGTAAAGTCGTTTCTGCTCCTCGTTCGTTTTTGGTCGTCCGATAGTCGCTCACACTTTCACAGACTCACTAGAACTAATTTCGAAAAATTGTGGTGTTGTTTTTGTGGCGTTACCAGCCACAGTCAAAGCCAGCAACGGCGACGACGACGACGCGACCGCGACGACGACGATGAGTATTGAGTATCGAAGAGAGCACGAACGTCAGACCAGCCATCAGCTGAGCGCGCGGGAGCCACATGGGACCCAACTGAGCGGCAAAAAAATTCCAAATAAATAAAAACTCGCTGCCCACTGCTGCTGCTGCGATCGTTGTTGCTGTTTGTTTTTGTTGCTGCTGCTGCTGTTGCTGCTGTTGCTGCTGTTGGTGGGCGCTGCAGTGAAATGATAAATTTCTCTACACTTTGCAGTCGATCTACACTGGTTAATGTCCATACATATAAATTAAAATATTCAATACATATAGATGAAAGGTCATTATCCAAATTATTGAAAATCTACAACATTTTTATAATTTTGTGTGTTAAAAGCAAAGCATATGAAAAGGAAGTAAATTAGTTAAGTTCCTATAATAAATATAATAAACATTGTAAATCAATGTATTTTACTTAATTTTATTTCAGGTTTTAATATAATTCGTAAGTTAAGGGATTGATGAAAAAAAATGTTGTTTTTTTAATTAAATAATCAGTTCTGTAAAGCGTTAATAAACAATGAATATGACTATTAATTACGTTTTTATAAATTAAGTTTTTAATTATGTTGCTAAAATATGCAGCAATTGTTTCAGTGTGCGACGCTAGAGATCGCAGATTAGGATGCCGCTGCAGCTCCAATGACGTTGACGTTGACGCTGACGTTAACGTTGAAGTCAACAGCGGCAGCGGCTTTTTGAGCTTCAGCCCGTTAAGCTGTGAGCGAGAGCTTTCTTGATTGCAATGTATATGTGGTTTCTAATGGCCGATTCCCGCAAATGTCTGCACCCCCATCTCCTCTCCAGCCTACACATCGAGCTAAGCATGTAATTTGTGCAGTCTGCGTCGACGCTGCGCTTGTGTAATCTTTTCGTCGCAGTCGCTTGTTTACTTTGTTGTTATTTCTTTCTGTATGCCTGCAAATTGTTGTGTTGTTGTTGTCGTTGTGTTTTTCTGCTGTTATTTATTCGTTTTTTTGTATAACAATTTGCGAATTCCATGCGCACGCTCACAGCACTACCACCAAAAACAACAACAGTAAACTATAAGAGCTCGCGCCAGGTGAAAATCACTTAGTACTGCAGCAAAATCACCTGTTGCCCCTCTGCTACAAACATGTTGCTGTTGTTTTTGTTGCTGGCATTCACCAGGTTTCATTCACCTTTCGATCAGCAGCGACAGAGACGGAGGCAGCTTTTACAATATTGTTAAAATATGTATAAGATGAAGACAAAACACTTTTGTCTACTACACAGACTGACTCTCTCGTATATAAGTTTACATAATGGAAATGCAAATAGACAAACAAGTGCATGGCTTAAATCACAGCTGCTTTCCACCTGCACGCAGCTTTTTATTGTTGTTGTTGTTCTTGTTTGGACAGCTGCACCTTGCACATTCAATGCGCACATTACGATTGCGCATAAGCAACGTACGGCAGGGAGGGTGAGTAGATGGGGGAGGGGGCCCTTAAGCGGAAATGTCACCAAGACCAATGTTGAACCTGACCTCATTTTCAGCAAGTAACATTTTCTATGATCAGCGAGCACATTTAGAATGCATGACATAAACGACAATAGCGACGACAACGGTAACGATGACTGCGACGTCAATGTTGACGTTGACTTCGTCCGCGACTGCGACTGCTGGCAGTAGAGCGCATTCGCTTTCGATCAAGTGGCCATATCACTTTCGTCCGTTCTGCTGGCACAAAGTGGAACTACCAGTTTTCTCCAAGAACTTCAAGTTGACCCATATACTCAAGCACACACACACAAACAAAATATCGCTTCGTAGCGCCGTTGGCTTCAGTGGGTGGCAGCAAAGAATGCTTAGATGGAGAGGGAAATATACTAGCTGGCTGAAGAGAAAAAGAGAGAGAGATATAAAGAGATCATTCTCAAAGGGAGAGAGAAAAAGAGAAAGAGAGATAGTGTAAGTGTTGACGCATTGGAGAGTTCGAAAAGAAAGCGAAAAAGAAATTTCAATGCAGCGAAGCGTAGAATGGATAACACACACACTTACTTATAATAATAGCGTTTGCTGCTCACCTACATCTTGGCCCTGCCATCGTCTCTTTCGTCGTCGTCGTCGTCGTTGTTGTTACGTTCCAAAAAAAGTGTGTCACTGAGAAGAAACCGGCAGCCAGTGGCAGTGCCGCATTGAAGAGAGGCCAGCAGCATTCTTTGCTGACTTTCTGCCTCACACACATATACTTACAGAGAAACGTGTTTACGAATACACACATATGCCAAATACTATGACTATAAATGTAAAAACCAACATGATGAGAATAAATGCTTATTTGGAGTTCTAATTATAACTTTAACTATACTATATTCTATGTGCTTATGCATTTTTTTATGCATGTGTATTTGCTTTTTTATGTTGACTTTTAGTTCATGTTGTTCGTTGTTGTTTGTTGATATCTAACGCTACTTAAGTTCATCTGGATCTCAAGTGCATTTTGCATTCTGCGCTGTGTTTTTTTCATGCGGCGAATCAATTAAACTCAAAACTTGTTGTGGGAAAAATTGCCGAAAACCGGCATAAAATCGTGATTTTAATTTTTTTATTCATCTTTGTTTGTTTTTGTCATCTTACAAGCACAAAAAATGTTTTCTTTAACGTTGATTTGGCTGCTTATGCATATTTTTGGTGGGAAGTTTATTGCAGCTGTGTGTGTTTGTTTGAGTAGGTGTGTGCTAAACTGGTTGGACCCCAGCTAGTTTGTTGCCCCCACAGCTCAACAGAAACAGGCCGTGGTGCAAATGATGATTTATTGCCTGAACTTGTCTTCTGGAACACTAAATTGAAATTACTTGAGTGCCGACTGCGTTGGTCAGCAGTTGTTGGCCAAATCGGATATACATCTGATGTCCTCGACAGTTACTGTAACAATAACTTCAGCTCCAAAAAAAAAACAAACATATGCCTTGGGACTTGGGCCAAATGATGATGATTTTGGTTAGCGACTCGGACCAGTGGGAAATTTATGAACCTGTTCCGGCGAAGAGCACTGCGACCGTTGAGATAATCGAGCACGCTTTGAACATTTGGTCAGGTGGTGTTCTGTATATGGACATATGTACACCCAGAAAAAAAAACCTTGCGAAAATCAACTATGAAAATAGTTAATTTTTTTATGCAGTTTTTAACTATGAAACATAGTTCATTCAACTATAAAATATGTTTAGTCAACTAAACACATAGTTCAAATATATTCAAATTAAAGTGCATGCACTTTAAATCAAATTTCGTGATCTTTAAATTGACGAACCACGTTCATTTTAACGTTGAACTTTTTTTAAATCAACTATGCTTCCATATTCAAAAATAAAATGTCAATCAACCATTATTTTAAGAATTAGTATGATCAGTTTCTAAAGTAATGCGCAGACATATAGTTCCGTCCCGAAGCTTATCATTAACTGCGCACGAAATATGTTCGGCAACAGCGCAATGGCTAAGGAATCCGCTTAGTAAACGAGAGTTGGCAGGTTTAAATCGCATCCTATATTTCGTATTTGGTAAGTTTAATTTACTTTTTACTTTCATTATATTTCTATCATTTTCAATAATTTAAGATTTATATTTAACGTTGCTTAGACACGTTGTGTGTGTGTACGCATATACTGCATTCTTTCCTGAATTTCAATGTTCCATATTTCACAGATTGTCATTATATTGTCTAATGTTTCAAACGTCATCTCAAAGTTTTCCAAATTCAAGTTTTTTTTTTGTTATCGATCGCATATGTATATCGGAAACGGGAAGAGGTATCGAAAATTTGAAACATACTTGTATTTCTAGGGTGTAGGTGAGCTTATGCCTCAAATCTGGAGTCTTTAGCTCTTATAGTCTCTGAGATCGACGCGTTCACACATACAGACAGACGGACATAGCTATATCGAGTCGGCTGTTGATGCTGATCAAGAATATATATACTTTATGGGGAGATGCTTCCTTCTCCCTGTTACATACTTTTTACCCATTTTCAATGTGTTCAGGGTATAAAAGTCAGGAATATCATACGAAAATTAATCAAATTAAACATGAAAATTATTAAGTTTTATTTTTGATAGTAAATCTTGATTTAACTTGTGCACATGTTATGTGAAACATATAATACACGAAAATAGTTTAATTCGCCTTGAAAATGTTTATTTGTACTACGTTTTTTCCTGGGTGTATTTATATCAGGCCATTTTGTGTTCGTCATATCAGTGCAAAAAAAAAGATTTATGATCACTCTTGTGGCGTGTGTGAAATATTCGTGTAGTTTGCTGACTTTATACTAAGAGTTAAGTTAACCTCTGTGTCATCACTTGACGTCATTAGTTGTGCATTTTTTGTTGCTGCAATTAGGTTTTTATTGAAAGCCATAAACATAAACATACACTCTCACAAATCTCAATGCAATTTCAATGCTCATCATGATTTGGCCCAATTTCACGCTGCGAGTTCACACCATCGCCCCATTAACTACATGTCGTTACGCATACGCCCCAGTGGAAATTATCAAGACTCGCCTTGTGTCCTCGCTTGTGCGTCCCCACGAAACATATTTTCACAATATTTTGCAATTAGCTGTTAGCGATTTTTGTATTACGTAGTTAAACTATTTACTCAGCAGGTGGTAAACTGTTGATGGCTTTTAGCTGGAAATTTGACTCAGCAATTTGCCAGGACACTTGCAACCGTCTGTTGAAAGCAAACAAATTGGCATAATTTTCAGGGTCTTTATGTGTACTTTGCTGTTACCATTATTTAGTATTTCAGTTTTGTTATTTTATTGTTTATTTTATAGATTCCAACCATGAAAATACAATCAGTCATTCTTTGTAAAAAAAATATATCAGATATAAAATAACACATCTTAGATTTTATAATATAATATAATATTTATTAATATTTTGTATGAAGTTAGTTCTGATGTTGAACGGAAAAACTCCCGGACGGAACTAGCTGTCTGCTCTTTAGTTTAAAGACTGATCATACCTATTTTTAAAATGACGGTTGTTTGAATTCACTATGGCGGTTTTGAAAAGAACAACAAAAATGTTAATTTTTGATTTGAATATGTTTTCCATTAATTTTGCTGTTCAACTATATTTTAGGTTGAATCGAATTTTTTTTTAGTTGAATTTACTACGATTAATTTTTAATTTTTTTCATAGTTAATTTTCTAGTAGTGGTTTTCTGACTGGAGCGGAAACAATAAATCGAGTACGAATTTTTGAATACTTATAACAAAATTTGTTAAGATTTATGAATCCTGGGTTCGTAAATTCTTTTTAATTTTGGTTTTTTTTTTTACATTTTATTGTGCTTCAGCCAACTAAACAACACTTATCTATGCTAAAGGAAATTCGTATCTTAATCCGATTCCAAGCTTTGTTGGGGACAAGCTTTACTATCTACTTTTCTAATAATCAATATGGCATTTAAGCAAACGTTAAGCGATGTTAGCTCAAGGCGTCTGCTAAACAAGTGTCACGGCATAAAGGGAACAAACTGAAACAAATAAATAAAACAAGTCATGCCGCATAAAATTCCTTGGCGTATCGCCTTTCCAAATGTTGCAGCTCCAGTTAAAGGATGCGCGTTTCATGCAAAGGAAACGCGCTCGCACGTACACATACACACTAACACAAGCACGCCTTGCAGACAAACAAATAGCATGCATGTCATTTAAACTGTCAACTGACTGCCTTCTAGAAAGCAAAGCAAAAGAAAGAAAAGGCTCTGCCAGCGGCAAAATAAACTCCCTGCTGTTGACTAATGCGCTGCTCAGCTAGTTGACAATTTTCAATGAAATTGAGAAAGAGTTGGTTCCATACTTAAATACACTGAGGCACAAAGTGAAAAAATATAGTCCTGAAAAATGAGCGTTACACATATCTCTAGTAACAAGCTTAATAATGTTAAATTTCGCATGACACATACTTTTATAATAAATTTACCAAATTCCTTTATAATGTCTGATTCAAACAAAACAAAAAAAAATATCTGGTTTTGATGAAGCTTTTAACTTTAGTTTTAAGTTTTTTAAGTTTTAAATTTAATTTAAATTTTTTCGAAGTGTATGCAGTTATATACATATGTGTGGGCGCCACTTGTATGTTCTTTTCATGGTGGGCGGCTGTAGCTTTAATGAGTTCAAACGTGCATCCTAAGCAGCCGAATTATCAACTATTTACCATCACTCCGATTTCGAGCAAAAAGTTTGGCATTCGTTCGTCACTGCAATTATCATACAGTTAATGTATGAAAGATTTGTGTAAGGAAACCGCCAAAATTGCCTAACAGTCGGGGGACCCACTTGTTACATCCTGACAACATTCTTCATTGTCAACCTTTATACGTTCGTTCGTGTGTGTCGCAAGGACACTTCGTGTTGAAATTCAACAACGCACAATTCACCACACTGGCCAGAGCCAGCTAGACACACACTGTCGTCGTCGTTTCGCGTGGGCGTTACGCTGATAACGGCAAGCGCGAAAATCCCTCGGCTCGCTTATATAAGAACGAACGCATCCGTGGCTGTGGATTCAAAAGTTAACCGACATTTGATCTGTCAACGTGCTACTGCAACGGCAACCAGCAAATTTGCCTAACTCGTCAAAGGTCCCTTTTGAACAGTTTGAGTTTGGAAAGTGTTTGTGTTGGAAAAGTTGACCACAAAGTCAATAAGAAAATATTTATAAATTGTGGGCTTTATTGGTGAATTTTCCTGTGACAGCAAGGACAAACGTTTCCTTAATTTATGTAAGTTTTTCATTCTAAATTGAAAACTTTTTTACAAACCGATGGCTTGAGAAAATCAATTGGAAAAATATTAAGCACTTGTGAATTGTGGTAAATCGGGTTTTCTTTTAAATCTCTAGTTGTACATTATATTGACAAGAAATATTTATGGGTGGTTTTTAACCACTTCCCATATTCTATTTAAAGTGAAAAATGTATTTTGTAATTATGTTTATTAAATATGTGTAAAGCTCTGCCTAATTTTGAGAGCATCAACATACGACTTTTATATCGGTTCTTTGAACCTACAATTTAATGAGAGTAATTAACCCTTTAAAAAATTTAATACAATTTCAAACAAAACCTTTTTATTTTGTCATTATAATGTTGTGAGTACACAATATTTTTTTTTAAACTATAATGTATTAAATTTAAAGCACAAAGCTAGTGACAGGACCGAAAAAATTTGTTTTTAAAATCCAAAATATTTTTATTATTATTGTCCATAATACTATGTGAAGGCTAATAAAATCTAAAAACATTATACAAACCCCGCAATGTAAACACATAAACGTTAAGAGGTTGCGTACTAAATGTAGTTTATATTACTTAAACCAGCGTTTTTTTGCAAGCGCTCATAAGTATGCAATTTGAATATTAAATTTAATTTTGGCTTGCAAAACGATCTAAAGAAAAAGCTCCAAATTCAATCGCTAGTCATATCAAAACAAATTTGATTATGGGGTATAGCTTGCAGCGCCAACTGACATTCGGCGTAGGGGCAAAATGCTTGAAGTCGATGTGGCAAAACAGGAACATGTCGATTGAAGAAAAATAGAAAAGCAAAATGCCCAAAGACAAAAGACAAGTCTCAATCAAATTGTAATTAAATAAATAACACCGAGCGACCCAAAAGCAAAACACATCCAACATATTAAATAAATAAATCAAAGAACCAAAGGAAATTGAAATGTGGGTTTAGTTATATGTGTCCCCAGGCAACATATGTTACTAAACAATCTATTGATATATATTAAAAGAAAACAACAATCGGTTAGGCAAGTTGCTTGCAACTTCTTGAGTCTTTGCTAACTTCTCTTGCGTATGTATAAGAGTTCTCATTCATTGCCTAACCGCCATAACTTGAAGTAAAGTAAAAAGGTAAAAGAAGTCCGCCACTTCATTACCTGAACCTAACTTAATTAAGCAACCAACAGTGAGTTGCCTGAGAACAGCTGTCTTATTTTCTTACCTTTCGTTTTCCATTTCAAAAAAAAATGTATGCAGACAAAAATTGTCTCCGCTTCAATTGTTCACCGCTAATAAATAGCTCATTTGCTAAGCTTCACCTCCGGCTAATATTCGTGTCTCCCACTTTTGAATACTTTCTGTATTCATTTGCAAAATATGCATACAAACATTTTATCTATATATATTCTACGTTGGCTAAGAAATTGCTTGTTGGCCCAAGCATGTACCTTTGTTGGCCAATTTCTTTGGCATTGCCATTTTTGTGATGGCGCAAAAGTTTTATCCAACCTAATTAGAAAAACAGCAAAAAAGACCCTTTTGAATTTCCGCTGCATTTTCGCTCGCGGACAATCTTATCGCCACGACGGATATGAGAAAGCCACCGTGTTTTGTGGCTACAAAAGTAACGAGCATAAATTCATCAACAGATAATGCCATCGCTACTAAAGTCTCATTTTGCACCGGAGCAAAAAAGGTTTATCGTTTGCAATATTGCGTCGACAAACAATTTTTTATTATTCTAGAGTATATGTTAATGTTGTGTTCAAAGATGGCGGTTTATGAAAAACATGAACACAAAAAAGAAAGCGTAGAACTTTTGTTTTGCAGATTTACGATTGTGTTCTGCAAATGTCAACATGGGCCTCGTCCATGACATGATGATGCCGCTTGATAAAGTCCGACGAATGTGACGATTTTCCGCCTATTATCAACACATACGCGATAGCGCGTTGCTTTTATTGTGCGGCGTGGAAAATGTGCAGCTGCTGCTGCTTTTGCCATGATTGTAAATCATGGCCGGGTGGCTTCTGCCCTTGGCTGGCTCTGTGGTTGCTTCCAATGTGCAACCTGTTGCATGAGCTATTGTCGACCCTACACTAATGCAGCGGACGTGTTGCACATGCAATCTTTAATTTATGAGTCAACGCGGCGTATGCGCAACTTTTGACATATCGCTCCTAACCTTATGCAACAAACAATTATTAATGAACGCCCACTCTGTTTACACATCATTATGGGAGTCAGCGCGCAAACTGATGATTCGTAAGCGCCATCAATCGGTATTGAAAAGTAAATCCTCGAGGTTACCCTTTGCATAATACAAACGAAGAAGGCCAGCGGCCAAAAGTTCAGCATGTCGTTAGTTAATTGAAAACTGTGCCATCTTAAACGGTCAACTCATTTGCCTGTGCAAACAACAATTGGTTTGTCAGAGAAAAGCTACACTTGGCCGGCGAGCAGCTTGAGAACAGTTCCTTTAAGATGACATATGCTCTGAGTTTTATGGAGCTTAAGTTAAGCAATCGCACTTAGAAAAAAAATCTTACAAGTATAGAAACTATCTTCGGCCTTCTTTATTTTTCATAGTAAAATCTTTTTAAAGAGAGAGAGAGTTGCCCGCTCTGGCCGATTTTGAGAAATGATCTAACTGCAACAAAAATAAGACCTTGATTAATGTTTCAGCTCGATAGCTCAAAAACTAAGTAACTGTTTGCTTAAAAACAGACGGAAATTTCTATACCGACTCAGATCGCAATGGTGATCAAGAAATAATGTACTTTATGCTTCCAAAATCCATCATTTCATCGATGTTATTAAATTTTGCTGACAAAGCAAAAAAAGGAAAATGTGGAATAGTAATTTCTAAATCTTGAGAACTCGATTCAAAATAATACGAGACGATTCTTAAGTTCAATTAAGGTCAAAATTCATATTTTTTTAAGTGCAGTAGAAGGAAATGCAGTCAGCTAATGCGGAATAAAACAGCAAAAAGATGGCGGCGGCATTTGGTGTTCTGTTATGTACTTTCAATTACGAGCGTCTGTCACATTAACGTCAATGACATTGCGCTAGCCCGCGTGTGTTGACAGTGCCACAAAAGTTGATGACATTTGGACTGCTATAAACGTAAGGAGTTTAGAGGTACTGTTCCTTTACTGCACCTGGCAGCTGTCAGCTAGTAAAAAATTTGCTTATGTTTTAAACTTGACTAGGTGACAAACTTAATTGTCGCAGCGTTCTCGTATTAAGCTCTGAATAACTCACAACTCAGCAAATTTCAATGACAAGGGCTTTGGCTTTGCAAAAGGCAACAGCAAGAACCCTCAGAAGGATCTTATTTTCAGTGGCAAAAATAATTTTAATGGGCTCAAGCTCCCTTGTACAAGCTTGCAAGGTTAGCAAAAACTTGTCAACTGCATTTTGAGTTTTAAAGACCGCGCACAGTTAAAGTCACTTTTCTCTTTTCGAGTAGACCGCATTTCAGAGCTTGTCATTTTGAATTTGCAGCTTGTCGCTTGGCTGTCAAAGTGTGTGAAATTTGTTGCCATTTGAAATATGTACGAGTGTGTATGTGTGTGTGTGTTTTGTGTTTGTGCGTGCCAAATTCCTATCCATTTGCGTGTATCACTTGAATATTTGTGTATTTTTATTTGAAACACTTTAAATGCACAGAAAATCTAAAAACAAGATATTATGAATAAAAATTGCGAAAATTTATATTTGGTAAACTATTGCATATTAATTTTTTATTTAAATTATATTAAATTTTTTATTTAATATGTGCACTAGAATTTATTTATAAACAAATAAATATGTATGTGCCATCGCTTGTCAGCGGCAAAGTTCTCGCACAGGAAGAAAAGAATGAATGCCTTTTGTTTTCTACCTTACAGACGGCAAAACAGAAGACATCCAGCCGTGATATGAATTCCATGCTCCATGCACAACTACTTCTTCTGGCGCTCTACTGCGTGGGCTATGTCTGCTGCTCACCGGTTATCGGCCAAGAGCCACGCAGCCAAGGCACAAACGATGCCGATGCTGACAGCGATTTGCTGTTGAGTGCCGATGAAGATATGCCCGACAGTGGCAGCGACATCGACAAACGGGCAGAACGCTATGCCTTTGGGCTGGGTCGACGCGCATATATGTACACGAATGGAGGAGTAGGCATGAAACGTCTGCCAGTTTACAATTTTGGACTGGGCAAGCGTTCGCGTCCATACTCCTTTGGTCTGGGAAAGCGCAGTGACTATGAATACGATCAGGATAACGAGATTGATTACAGAGCTCTGCCGCCAGCTTACATGTCTGCAATTGCAGCTGCCGGTGAGTACAAAGCAAAGGCTTTCATTATTTTTTTTTTATATTTTTATACATTTTTTCTTTTTGTTAAAGATTTATTTATTTAATTTTCTAGTAGAATGCACTCAACAAATAATTTTTCCATTTGCAGGCAGGGGCAGCAGCCGACAAAATAAGCGAACGACTCGCCCACAACCGTTTAACTTTGGACTGGGTAGGCGTTAAGATCGCCAAAACTCTCAAAAAAAGAATCATACACAAATGGCCAAGTTCCAGCCAAGGCCCAATTGTGAGATGCCAAAGTTACTTTTAACTATAATATCAAATCGTTGTTATTTGACATAAACTTAAATATCATTCCAAACTGACAGCTTTGCGAATACTTACTTCTAAACAAAATACAAGATTGCCATTTAAAAATCAAGTTTTTCAATTGAGGCTTTAAACTGCAGCAAATATTTTAGTTTGAAATATATATATATATTATACGAAAGCAAAGATGAAATGGAAAATAAAAAAATAAACAAAAAAATATACTAAAAAAAGTGACGTGTGCACTTGAAATACTACTAACAGATATACAGGAGTATAAATTATTTATTCAATTATAGTACATATACATAACCGATCTAATCAAAGTTTAATAAATCTATAATATATATGTACGCTTTAATGGGGCATTATTATATTAATAAATAGTTCATGTATATAAATATTAATTTATGTGTATGTATTCGGGGCACTCTATCTCATTGAGCAGAAACACAGTAGTCAAAATCATTTGATGTAACCGTAACGAGAGAAAACGTACTAATTAGTGCCAAGTATATACTACACTATATATGTATGCATGTATACAATATATAACAACGCATACTTCAAGGCGTATCTATGGATCTATTGTTTTAAACTTTAAATATATGTAATCGTTTGAGAATATATTTCAATAAACATATTAAAGTGGCACTGCAAAGTTGTGCCAGCAAAGTAATGACAATTCAATGGAAGTACAGAAGTTATAAAAACTTATCGTTTATTTTTATTATGAAATATTAAAAACACATACAATTCAATACATACATAAAACAATATGGGAAAAACGTTTATAACATTCAACTATAGATTAATTATGAGCTCTCAGTCCAACTTAAGTATTAAGCTTTAACTACTACTTAGACGTTATTTATCTCAAGTTTGTTTAGAATCGTGTCGAATGCAAACACCGATGATACAAATGTATACGGACTTCCGCGAATTATGCCAAAGTCCGGTTCTAAGCTCGGCAGAGCACGCGGCAAAAAGTTAGGCATCTGCTGTCCGTGGCGACCAACTACAAGTGCGGATGTTTTGCGTGCATTCTGCTTCATTTTCTCCTTGCGTGCCACCAGTTTTTTTGTTTCACGCACCATATATATTGCTTCCTTATCTGTCATATAGTTGTGTATAATCTGTAAATAATAAACTTGTAAGACAAAATGAGCTTATTTTTGTACAAGGGTTGGCCACTAACCATTCGCTTTTTGTGACAGCGGGCAAATACCCAAATCAACGTGCACAGGGTGTTAAATATTTCGCTATCCTTATCGCACCAGCGCAATAGCATTTGGGCAATGGTCACCAAGCCGCCCTCCTGAAAAGTGTTCACCGTTGTGCTGTTGTAACGTGCAAGATTGAGTATAATACGGCTGCACCGCTCGATCAGTTGTTTGTCTACCTCCGAGCGAATTGCCTGCGCCATGATGCCGTAACAAAATGTGGACATGAACTCCGAGCACCACATAAGCAGGTGGGGCACGGTGCGGGAGAGGCGATCTAAAAGAAAATAATTTTTTTTTAATATTTAGTTGGTAAAATTAATCATTACATTTAAATATTACCTAGCTGATTGAGTACGGCTAATGCATCCGAGGCAATGAAACGACCGCGTAAAATACGCACAGAGTCCTGCACCTTTGAGCGTACGGAATTCATGGCAGTCGCGTCTTGGCGTAACTGTGCAAGACGCTTACGTATGGCTATTAGCCTAGCAAGCTGACGTCGACGGACACGATATCCACGCCAGTTGCGTTGAATAATCTTGGCTGCTCGTTTGTGACGCAGATACTCGATCATTTCAGGAGTCATTAAGGCCTGGTATCGTTTGCGTGCTAAATAGCCGCGCACGCGTGACTGGAAATCTACAGTAGACCGCATAAGGAGCTGGAAATGCTTCTTCTCCTGCAACATCAAACGTTTGCCCCGGAACTTTTGCTGCAGATGAATTGAAATCTTTCGCAGTTGCAAATACTCATTGCGCTTCTGTCGCATGTTGAGTGTTGCACGGAATTTACGCTGAATCCAAATGGTCACTGATTGCAGCTTTTGATACTGCGCCTTCGCATGGAGCATACTTTGGCGGGCACGATAGCGACGTTGTAGGATGAGGGCAGCCTGTCGCTGACGATTAAACTGCTGCCGTTGCTGCCTCATAAGCTGTATAGAGCGAATAAATTCTTGCAGCAGGCGTACTTTCTTTATGGTCTGCAGGAAGATTTGGCGCTGCTGACGTGCTTTTAGGGTGGCACGCCATTTGCGCTGCACTATAACTGCACTGGCGAGTAACTGTTGATAGTATTGACGAACTTTTTGCATATTCTGCAGACTTCGAAACCAGAGCTGAATGCGAATTGCTGCCTGCCTTTGACGCTGATACAGGTTGCGTGCGGTTTTCATGGCCAGCTTAGCTCGATAACGTTGCTGCAATTGTACAATAAGTCCAAGCTTGTATTGGTATTCCTTGCGTTCCTTTCGCATGGATAATTGAGCGCGATAGCGACGCTGTATTTGAATTGTCGCCAGCTTAAGTTCTTGATAACTGTTTCTTTGCTGGCGCATACTCATTTGTGCACGATAGCGTCTCTGTATTTTTATGGCTGCTTGGCGCAGTTGAACAAAAGCTTCCCGCTGACTCTTTCGAAGCAAATGGTTGCGCCAGTGCATCTGCAGGCAGGAGACAGCAGTTTGAGTGCCACGATATTTGGCGCGCTGGAACCTCATTGCCTTGTTGGCACGAAAGCGGCGTTGGATATTTATGATCACATTAAGCTGATGTTGGAATTGCCGACGCTGGTATTTCATCACTTGACGAGCACGCCAGCGTCTCTGCACGACAAGTGCCGCTTGTCGTAGCTGGAGAAAATCACTGCGCTTTTGCCTCATCTGCATCCGGGCTCGTTGCTTGCTCTGCAACCAGCTGGAGCAGATCTTTAGCTGGCAATAGTAGTCATGCTGTCGACGCATCTTCATCGTTGCCCTCCAACGTCTTTGCAAGTTTATAATGCTCTGTCGATCTTTAGCATAGTTTCGCTGTGCCTTAAGCATCTCTAGACGTGCTCGATAGCGTTGTTGCAGTACCAATGTTGCGGCTTTAAGTTTCACAAAATCTTTACGTTGCTGGCGCATCTCCAATCGAGCACGATACCTGGTCTGCAACATGATGGCGGCTTTCTTCAACGACTGATAGCTTTTATGTTTACGGCGCATCTCCAACTTTGATCTCCAATGGCGCTGCACGAACACGATGCAGTGACGGGTATGTTCATAGTTTCGACGCTCATGAAGCATCTGTAGACGTGCACGATAGCGGTTTTGCAGGACCAGCGTGGACTCTCGAAGAAGCAGGAACCGTTGCCGAGTCTGTTGCATTTGCCACTTATTGCGCAGATGTCGCTGCATAAAGATTGTGAGTTGACGTTGATGCACGAAGCGACGTCGTTGTTCCTTCCCCAAGCGATAGGAACGCCAACGCAGTTGGATGCAGGCAGCAGCTGCCTGATGCTTTTGATCTAGCTGCAGTCGGGCTGTTTGGGCAGCAGCGAGCAGTTTACGGGCAAATATGCGACGACGGCAAATGTGCTGCAAAAAAATGGCAGATTCCCGAAGAATAAGATACTGTTGACGGCATTGGCGTCCCAGACGATAAGCACGCCACCAGACCTGAATACTGACAACGCTGTGAAAGATGTGAAAGAGCCGCTTTTGGGCGAGAAATCGGCGAGTGTACTTCTGAAGGACAATGACTGCATCGAGACGCTGCACTCTGTATAATTTTACGTACTTGCGCATCTGGTGTCCCCGAAAAACAGCTTGGATGCGTATTGCAGCACGTTCACGAATGCGACGACGCATAAAGACAAAGAGCCAGCGACGACGCCACCATTGCTGTAGGATACGGGCGGCAGCATGGAACTTGGGGGAACGGAACTTGTAGCAGAGCTGCCAGAGCAGCGAAAGCGTCTTCTCACGATAGCCGTCGACAATATCTGCAGCTGAAATATCGCCACTTAACTGAAATTCAGCATCGCGTAAAGCTCCCAAAGCGAGTTTGACATTGAAGATGCGCTGCAGTCGGGATATAGCTGGAACGCGCAGCTGTTGAGTGAGATCGTCCCGCAACAGTATGATCTCCATAAGACGAGTAAGGCGGACACCGTCACGCAGATCCACAGCCAGATTGCTAAAAGCATAGTCGAACTCGTCTAGGAAGGTTTGCTTGTGTTGGAGTACATAGCCGAGGCGACGTAGTTCGCGTGTTATGTCTCCAAGATTGGCGAGCAACTCAGAGGAGAAGCGCTGTAGAACTTCTTTGGTCTCCTTGTGCGGTGACTTCTTTGCGAACAGACACGGGTTGTGCTTAATGATGCGCCGCTGCTTGGCCAAATCCAGGAACAGTAGTAGAAATAATATTTTCTGTAGTGTGTGCTTTTTGATGGTCTCCGCATATTCCTCGGTTAGGGTGTAGGCCTTGCTAAATTTTTGCTCCTCGGACTTGTTGCGGAACAGGCGATTCAGTATGAATGTACTTAGGCCCACAATATCACGGTTTGATTGCAGATGCAGTTTCTCGCCAAACACCACCTCGAGTCCTAGACGCAGCCAGAGTGGATTAAAGCATAGGAGCAGCTCAAGTATCGTCCGCTGCATAACCACATCCAGGTGTAGGTTTCTATCGCTGCGTATGCGCAGTGCTTGTTTTTGGACATATACTGCCACCTTTGAGCAGGGCAGGCGCATATCATCACTGAAGAACAATTGGACAGCAGCACGTCTAAGGGATTCCAGGCGAAATTTGGTCAAATAATTCATTGATTGCTCCTCCTTGGTGGGTGCCAGTGAGAGTTCTTTGTTGCGCACCTCGTTGAACAGTTTGCCCACATCAATTTTGCTATTGGTATCCGCGTCTAGGTCGGCGGGTATGCTCACCAATGCATTCAACCATTTCTTAAAGTCCACCTGATGCCGTTCCACAGCCTGCTCATCCAGATACATAGTGGATGCCAAAAATGGATCGGCTGTTGTAGTTGCAGCAAACGGATCTGGATTAATGTACGTTTGCATATACAGATCGGAGTCATACAGTTTGGTTGCAGGGTGCTCTCGGACCTTGTGGGGCATTGCTGGTTTCTTCAGCAGCGCCATTGTCTTCGACAATTTGATCTTCTTGGGCTCTGCACGCGACCATGCCTTTGCGGCCCGCGCTGAGGCATTGGCCGGTGCCAAATGGCTGCCATCGAAACGCTGTCTTTTAGGCGGTGAAATGGTAGGTGTCTCATTGCGGTGCAGTGACTCATTGCTGGGTGAATCGGAGAAGCTTAGTTCATGCGAGCGTCGCTTAAAACCAATAATGGCTTGTTTCGAATCCTTTTCTTTTCCCGGAGCATGTTTGCGGCCCACTTCGTGCAAATTGAAGCGACTGGATTGTGCTAGAATCTCGCATTGATTGAACAGCACATCGGCTTGGGATACAGCGCTAGCTTCGCTGCTACAGGAATTATCGAGGTCACCCACAAGCTGTTTCTTAGGTGCAGTAAGTGGTGTATTAGCCTGTTGTTGTAGCTGATAGTAGCGATTTTGTTCGATAGAACGTAGTGGCAGCAGCATTTCATTGAGATTTGGCATTGATCCTTGTATGGCAATCTTTGATTGTGGCGACAACAGTGAGAGATTCTTCATGGATTCCGAGTACTTACGCAACGGCGAACCCACAACGTTAATGTCCCGTTTTAGATCAAGCACTTTGGACTTGGGGGGTGACTGCTTCGCCATTTGTGGAGGACTGACATCCTCCTCGCGTATGCAGGCTAGGGGCCGCGTCTGCGTTCCATGTGCAATTGTTGTTGTTTTGTTTAAAACTAATGTTGGCGTTTGCAGCAACTGATCTGTGCGCGAACAATCCAAAGTATCCACAGAATTGTTCAAGGCATCTGCGTGTTTGATATCAAAAGTTTTATTTACGCTGATAACATTGTGGTCGTCGTCCAGTGCTGATCCTAGGCGACGTGGACGTAGATCGGCGGCGATAATATGAGTGTAAGTTGACTTTATGCTTAAGGTAGGAGTGGGCCAGGCAGCCAAGTTATCTGGCCGAGGAGTATGTGCTGATTCATGAGCACTTTCGAGAGGCGTAAATTGCATGTTATCAATTAATGTAAATACGTTTCTTGGCGTCATAGGACTAACGTTTTCCTTGCAATTGCGCGCCTTTGGCGACATACAAGACTTGGC
Organism: Scaptomyza reducta; assembly: GCA_035044485.1. Lineage (NCBI taxonomy): Eukaryota > Metazoa > Arthropoda > Insecta > Diptera > Drosophilidae > Scaptomyza > Scaptomyza reducta. The sequence goes on along the minus strand of JAWNNV010001315.1, from coordinate 2,678,101 downwards.
TTCGGGTGCTTCTCGTTTCGGAGGCGCTGCTTTGAATATATTGTGTTCGGTTAGCGGCGCTTTGGTTACGGCTGATGACCAACGATGTCCGCGTGTAATAGCGGTCTGCTTAACAGTTGCTGATGAGGCTGCTGCTGCTCCACTGGACATTGACATACGCTTTTTCTGTTGAATTGCAGATGCAGAGTGTATTTTGTGTGTCTTACTGCTGCTGTTGCCCGTAGGCGATTTAAGATGCAGCGTCTTGCCAACCGTGGGAAATTTGCGTGTAGTCTTCAGGTAAAAAAAGAAAAAATATAATTTAAATAGGGGTTGAATACAGATATGATTTTTGGGTGGTCTGGTGTGCAGCAGCTTACCTTTGCTGGCTGGTTGCATTTAGATTTAAGAATAATCATGACATCTTTGCGAAAGTTACGGTTATCCACCAGTTGCAGCGTTTCTTTGCACGCGATTTCCAGCTGTGGATTCCACACCAGCTCCATGTCGACCTCATCGCGGGCAGGCACAGTTTTCTCCATCCACTCGAGACTGAGATTGTGCTCCTCTTTAATGGCTTTGGTAACTTTGACCTGAATATAAACGAATTAGGTTAGCGAGGCATTGATTAAATAAATTAGGGTCGGCCCCTAGTTGCCAAGCCGACAACACCCGATCTATATCTGCATTTGGCCACCAGCTAACCTCAATGTCGTCGTCGCTAGGATTAATGACACGCACAATGCGCTTTGCTGTCTTCGTAATGGGCACATCCTCGAATTGCACAATTGCTTTTGCCGAAAACGGGGCCATTACAACAATGGCCGGCTCGCGCCCCTCGATACGCTTCTTTTGCTTAAGGCGCGAGGGCGTCACAGTTATCTGAAGCAACAATAATAAAATACAGAAATCGCAAATGTCTTTTGTGTTTTTAATTAACCTACCTCAAAAGCGCTCATCTTGACGCTACAATTATATTTATTAACAACGAATTTATCAGTAACTAAAGTTGTCAACGTAAAACACACTTGTACAAATAAACAAAACACAACGAGAAAACAATTTACTATATTAAACGTGAGGACGCGACCATCAATATGTAGTCTCAAAAAAAAGCGCCAATAACGCTGTTGCCATTTTGAAATCAGCATTCCATGGTTGCTTTCTCAAATAAAATCGATTCGGTATTATTTAGCACGTTTCCAGTGTTTCATAAAGTGGCAACGCTTTACACAGTAATGTGAATGGCAACTTTTATAGTAAGCGGGAAATGCGTAGCTTATAGATTTAAACGTTTATTTTATTTTAAATTTACAAAATCCAACAAAAAAAAAACCTAAATCGCATTCATACAAGGCAAATATAAGTTACATCAATCGACTGGGTGGCACTTTATGAGCACGCTGAGCTCCTTGGTCTTCGCCAACTGCCGTTTCAGCGTACATATTTTTGAGGTAACCAGGAAACGGTGTTACTGCATCGAAATCTTCGCCAGCATCATCATCTGGCGGTTCGACGGCCACAAAAGAGATGGCGAATCCACGTGAAGAGTTGCTCTCGTCCGTTTGAAACTTTAACAGCAACGAATCCGAGTTCGACACAATAATCCATGGCTTCCGCTTTCCACAATACCTTCCATGAATTGTATTCATAGCATTACCCTCCTCGGTCACCTCAAGGAAATCATAATCGCATCGCTCCGAGTACTCGACTTCAAAATGCAGGAACTTAATTTTAACACTGCTATCCGGATCGGCCTCAATTCGCCAATCACAGTACATGTTCCGCTTATAGGGTTGAATCCCATGGCGTGGATGTGAGTAAAAAATCTGGGTGTGATTCGTGGCACGTAGATAGCCACCGCACTCGGACACAAATGTGGCTTTAAAGCCCTTTCGTTGGAGGCCTGCGTCCGTTTTAAGCACCATAAACAGCTCGTTGGTGGATGCAATTACCGCATAGGGTTCTCTTCCTCCACAATAAATTCCAAGCGTGGAGCTATTCTCGGATTTTCCATCGTAGATAGCCACATAATCATAGATGCACTCCTGATGACTTTCCACATCAAAATCGTGAAAGGTCAGCTGGATGCGATGCCCCAAAACGGTTTGAAAATGCCAATAGCAATAAATATTGCGCGCATAATCGTTGGGATAGTTGGGACTGTGGAGCAGTCCATAGGAATTAGTTATCTCGAACTTGCACTTGGTCTCCGTGCAGTTGTGTCCATTCTTGTCCAGCGTGTACCCATTCCTGCAGCTACACAAATAAGCACCATACGTATTCCGACATCTATGCTGACATCCTCCATTATTCACAGCACATTCATCATCATCTGTTGGTTAAGTAAAGCATTTTTTAAATGATTATAATCAATCCATTAATCGCAATTAGTTGAGAAGTTCAATCTTTTGAAGCCATAATATACATAATTTGCTGATTAAATTAAACTCACCTAAAGTAAACTTTGCGATGAATCCACTTCGTTGCACGGTGCGATCCGAATGGAATTCTAGGCGTAGAATATTCTGTTCTGAGTTAACTATTGGGGGTAGCTCGTTGCCACAGTAGATGCCAATCTTCTTGAGGCGATTGTCTCGCATCTTTGAATATATAACTAGATAATCGTAGCTGCATTTCGTGTACTGCAGCTTAGTGCCTTCAAGATCAAAATGTGTAAAGTTAAGGAATACGGAATGATGCGCTGGTGCCACTACTTCCCACACACAACCTTTGGAATTGGGATAGAGATCGGGATATGATGGTGAGTAGAGAGTTCCATTTGATTCTGCTGCATTTACAATTCCACCACAGGCATCTGAAGAAAACAATATAATTATGAGAAATCAATAACATCTTAACATAATATATATTTTTATATATATATTTTTAATGCCGTTTTGGAATTGTTTAAACTTATAATTTTGATATACCATACATAAATGGGTACACATTAAACGTACCTTCACATGTTTTGCCATTGGCCTGAAGCTCGTAGCCAGCATGACATCCACACTGGTAGCTGCCCAAGGTATTGATGCAAATGTGCTGACAGCCATGCTGCATAAATTTGCACTCATCTACATCGAGCATGAGAGCAGCTGAGAAGCCCAACTTTTGAACGGATCCATCCGACACGAATTTAATGTACATTTGATTGCTATGGGATCTAAATAGTGAAAATAGTATAAATTTATAGATGGGTTGGTCTGCATAACTTTTTTTTTTTACTTACTTGATGTTAGGTGGTAATTTGTCGCCACAGAAACGTCCAATGAGCTTCGAATCACTTCGGGAGCCATCGCGAATTTCAATATAATCATAGAGGCAGCTATCGTGTTTCTCCAATTCAAAAGATTGAAACTTAAGTGCCACCTGGTGGTGGTTAGGCGCCGTAATACGCCAAATGCACTCTTTGTTAGGCATATATTCCAGTGGATAGTTTGGTGAGTCTATGGACTGATCCTTTCTCAAGTGAATATCACCACCGCAGACAACTACAAGGAATATATGTATGTTAGTATGTGCTGGCCAAGGTGTTCGCTGTCTGTTTTATTCTTACCCTCAAAGCGTGACTTGAATCCCTTATATCCGAGTGCTGCGTTCCGATTAACATAGTTGATGAGCATGCGACTTGTTTCCGTGGTGATTACCTCCCCGCTGGAGTTGCCGCAGAGGCGACGCACAAGTGGCGACCGATGCCAGTAGCCATCCCGAACCTCCAGATAGTCCTCGGTGCAGTTTTCCGAGAGCAGCAACTGCAGTTCTTGTACATGCAGAATAATTCTCTCGCCATTTGTTGCAGTTATCCGCCACTCGCAGACGTTAAGGGTTGCATCTGCAGTGTCACTAGGCAGCGCCTGGTCCACATCTCCACTGCCCTCAAAGTCAGTGAGCAATCCATTTCCCGCATAGGCATAGTGGGGAGCCACAATCTGACCCGAGCTCTGTTGAAAAGTGCGTCCACATGCTTCACATTGGTATAGAAGATTAGCCTGCAGGATATCACCTCGACTGAGACGACGTCGCTGACCCAACTCAATGTGAGGTCCCGCTGGTAACCCAATGGGTGTGATTGTATCGAGGTAGGAAGTCTTCGAAAAGGAATTCTTGGCATAGTGCATTATGGAGTTATAGTCATAGGGCAGTAGTGGTTCATCAAACTCCTCCGGTGAGAGTACATCAAAGTTGTATGCCTGACCGCGCATTATGTTCGCCTTGTTGATAACGATATGCTTGTCACGATCTCCGCGAGCGTGCTCATGATGAAAACCAATTGTGTGGCCCAACTCATGGATAATGATGCCAAACTTTTCACAATTGCGCCCAATGGAAATGGGCTGTCGTCCACTGCCATTCTTGCCCAGAAACGAACAGCAACTAAGATGAGATATTCAAGTAATGACGTGCGGATATGAATTATATTTCTTAAACTCACCCGCAACTCTTTACAGTAAAGTAAATATAATTGGAATGCTGCTTGGGATCACGCTCCACAAATTTTATACATGTGAAGTTCTCCCAGTAGCGCATGGCTTGCTTGAAGAGTGCCTTATGTGCACCACTGAAGATGGCATCGATCTCATAGGGTATCACTCCATGGTCCCAGGTGCGCTCCTTACGCACGGTTACGGCTCGACGAAATCGACTGCTTTGCTGTTGAGGCAATAACACATCCATGAACTCATCTGCCGACGGCATTGGCTGTGTTGCCTCTTTTGTTATAATTGGGGTCATGGTCAGTGCAGATTTTCTCGACGTTTTTTGTCGCTGTCGTCTTCGACTTCGTTGTGCTTGCCTTCGACGTTGACTGCTGCAATATGAATAGGCGATAGGAGGATGAGAATATTAAAGTCACGCATCTTCTAATTTATATGTCTGATTGTCGTGAGCGTAGCAAGGGAGATAAACTCAAAAAGCCCGATGGATCGAAGACTTTCCTATTTCCTTAAACACTAAATAGAAGTAGTTTGGTTTGCCTTTTGTCAACCAAGATACTCAACGAAAATGTAACTATTAGGAATAATAATAAAAGAGGAATTCAAATATTTGAAGTGATGAAAAGAGTTATTACAATAAATGTAAATCCCTACAATTGATGATAAACTTAAAAGTAAATTTGTAATTGATATCCGAATGTTATTGACGGATCAAATAAATCACAAATTCCAAAAACTGAAGCTTGAAACTATACTTTTTCGATTTTTGAAAAATATAAACTGAATATAGACAAAGTTGGATTTGAGCTTTAACAGTGCTTAGCCTAACCCCTCCCGCCTAACCAGAGCTTCTGGGTAAGCTTTTGTCTGTCCTGTCTGCAGTCGCATTTACATTCACACTGCTCGTCCGTTCGATGGGAATACTTTCCCTATTATCGTTTGGAGAGCAGCATACTAACAGCAGCGTCAAGTGGTTGGCATAATTGAAACTAATGTCTAATTGTGCCACATTGTACTGCACGTGCTTCAGTTTTGTTAATGCAGCACGCATACTTTAAACTTACCCCAACAAATGCATCTCGTTATTCTTTTTAGAACCTGTGTCATTATTCGATTGTTGCTTCGGCTGTTTGTTGTGTTGGAGTCTTAAGAGGGATTTATACTCGAGCTCTAATGACTTGCTATTGGCAAATATTTGACGCTCTTTCTCTTCTTTATACGAGTTCGACTCTGGTTCCTGCAATACATTCAATTAAATTAGAACTGGATTCTCTTTACTGTGTTTTGATATACTCACTTTTACTGCATCGAGTATGCCATAGAAATCTTCGGGTTGTTCTCTAAAATCAAAATCGCAATCATCCATTGATCGCTTCAATTCCATGCCCCGTGACAATGAGAATACCAATGATCCCGCCAACATCACAAACAAATTCACTTTAAATGGCATGTCGCACGCTTTATAAGTATTTCCCTTTTCCGACAGGCTCTTTTTTTTCCTTTGTCGTTTCTTTTTTCAACATCCGACAGACAACCGTGCTGGGCCAGCTCAAAGTTAAAACTGAATTCCCAAATGCGTCGATTGCCGAAATATATGTTTCATTCGGCGGCACACACATTCCTCACCCATTCTTAAGGGTTCCTGCGCCATGTCCAACAGATTCCACAGGTATAAGAGATCAAAGCAGACGGCAGACAAAGAATAAAAGAGAGTGTGCGAGAGAGAATCGCACATGCAGGAGTCGCTATGGCAACAACACGCGATCTGTCGCCATCGACAACAACAACAATAACGCAACAGAGATTTAATCTGAAAGAGCCGGCAAGTTTAGAATGATGACGGCGTCCGCCGACTAGAACTCTTGTGTCCGAGCCAGCCCTTCTCATTGGCATTTCGAGTATGGCCCATTGTCTGTATTGCCTGCTGTTGATTATTCACATTCAATTGCTTTTGATTTGGGTATCCCTACACCTTGACATTGTGCGCTGTTCTTTGCTGTTTTGTCTACCTGGAATTGAGCTGGACTTGCGATCACTTTGAACGGCACTCGACTTAGCTGACAGAGCAACAACCAACCAACCAACCACGATGCATCTCGGGATCAGGTGTTGCCTTGGGCATTTTAGGGCAGGTCATTTATGACAAAACCATAAATCCGGCGAATGAACGAAACTTATCGCGGTAATTCCAGCATTGAATATATAAGCCTGTTGACGCCATAGTGTGACGTTTTCATAATGGGCAATGTGCAAAAGCTATCATAAAACGGTTAAAGTGACTCGATTTGGAACAGATTATATCCCATCATACAGAACTTCAAATGCTGTGGATTATTATGTTTTTGTTACTCGTCGAAAGCGTAATTATTTTTGATGTACCTTTTTTGTTAGGCATTAAGTTGAAAACAATAATTCCTCCCTTTAGCTCCCAACAAGTATTTAAAATGGTGTTGAGAGTAATTTTTTGATATAGTTAGTAAACATACTAATTTGTAATATTATATATATATATTTAATTACGTATTATGTTGAGTCGTAAAGATTTTTCAAAATTATACGTACTATACATACATAAGTTTTTTAGGTTTAAGTTTAGACATTTGCGTTTAGCCTAAATTGAAATCATACAAAATGCACTATAGGAATCGAAAAGATTATTTGAAAGAAATGCGATATAGTAAATGTTGCAAATCTGAAAATTGCAACTTAATAAAATAACGAGTTTACATAAGATTGCACATTGAGCTTAAAGTTGTTAGACACTAGAATAGATATACACACATACATAAATACAGATATACATATATCGGTGTAGTACAAGGGGCCGTAGTCGTTAAGGAAACGTTAATAAATAATATATGTCAAATGTTAATGCATTTCATATACACATTTATTATCATTATTGAAAGTACATATTAATTAGTTTTTGATCCTAATTTAAACCGATCAAACTAGTAAAAGTTTTTGCGATATGCCTGAAATTCTACTTATGTAACTTAACGAGTCGTTTTTAATATATATCTATGTATACACTTAGTGTTCGATAATGGTCGAAAATATGAAGTCTATGATTATATAAAAAGAGAAAGACAGAGCAAAAATGTGTTGCTATATGTACGCGACGATATGCCTAAATAGTTAAATAAATTCCGTTTTTACTCGTATTAAATATATTGTCATGATTTTTTTGTGCGCTTCTAGCCATGTCTGTTTGTTTTTTTATGTGACTTTTCTAATTCATCCAGGATGAGTAACTGATGGGTAAGCTATGGCGTCCACGATAATGAGCATTCACCAACTGATTCTCGCTAAAGTCACTGTAGTCATCCGTCTCCTCGGTGTCCTCCTTGTAGATGCTCTTGAGTGACCCCGGAAATGGTGTTACCATCTCTGAGCTATATGAGTTCTCAACATCCTCATCGCTATTATCGAAAGGATCGACAGCCACATACGATGCCGAGAATCCCTTCATCGGCACAGAGCTGTCAGTTTTGAAGCGCACCAACAGCGAGTCTGTCATCGAAATTATATCCTGAGGCAGCTGCAATGACACACACACACACACAATCGAGTTATGGCACGAGTAAAAATAATGGAGTCAGAATTGAACAGACCACACTGCTGCAGTATTGGCCATACATGGGCCCGCTGGTGTCCTCCATGCCGGAGAACACCTGCACATAGTCGTAGGTGCAATTCTCGCTGCTCTCAATGTCGAATGTGAGGAAGAGCAGTTGCACATTGCTGTTGGGTGGTGCTTGAATCGTCCACTCGCAGTCCATGTTGTCGTCGTAATCCTGATTGCTAAATCGCGCATGGGAGTAGAATTGTTGCACGTGATTTGTGGCACGCAGATATCCACCGCAGGCTGCAATGTCGCAAAAAGGAAAGAATAACAAGTTTTTAGTAGTCGCAGGTATAAATTGACAAACCTCAATGAATTCATCAAAGACTGAGGTACGCTTTAAACAAAATCGTTTTTAAAATTGTACACTTAAAGAGTGGATATTAATTTTGTCATGAAATGTGTAAAGAATAGGATGAAGCATATCCGACCCCATAGATAGATAGATACATATATACTTGATAAGCATTGCGAGTTGAGTCGATATAGCCATTTCCGTTTTTGAGCTATCGCCCTGAAACTTTGGTTTTTTAGTTGTAGTTACATAATTTCTCAAAATCGGCCAGATCGGATCACTATATCATAAAGCTGTCATATGCAAGATCTATAAAAAACAAGTAGCTAGCAAGTGTTTATAATATTAGGCCAATCATGGGGTCTATAAGAGCAAAGTTTGTATATTAGTTCCTAACTGTCTTAATTCTCAGCCTTAATAAATAAAAAGCCAACCTAAACATTGTTGCACGATTCATACAGTGATAATCTTCCGGACTGGCAGTAGATAAATACTTACAAGTCGAATGCAATGCCATAAATCCATTCATCTGCTTGTTCTTGTCCGTTTTAAGTACCATGTAAAGTTGATTGGTTGTGGATGATATGGGATAAGGAATCTTTTCGCCACAGAATCGACCCAGCAAGGAGCTGAGCTCCGATTCACCATCATAAATAGCCACATTATCATAGGCGCATTCCTAGCATTGAGATTGGTTAATTATAATATTAATTCAACATTAACCGAATTAAAATAATTTTTCACCTGATGCGATTCCACATTGAACTCATTGAATATAAGCTTGATGCGATGTCCCGGCGTAGTGGAAAAGTGCCAAACACAATCCGCATTTGGGGGATAGTTGTCCGGGTAGTTGGGACTGTAGATGGTGCCAAAGGAACCGGATATCTCATTCTTGCACTCACCCTCCTTGCAGTCGTGTCCATTCTCATGCAAGGAGTAGCCATTGTGACAGAAGCACATATACGATCCAATGGTATTCCTACACTCGTGCTGGCATCCACCATTGTTCACGGCACACTCATCGATGTCCGTAAAGAATACAGCTGCAAAGCCCGTGCGTTGAATGGACTTGTCCGAGTGGAATTCGACACGTAACGCATTACTATCCGAGGTGGCTGTGGGCGGAATGGCACTGCCACAGAATGTACCAATGCGCTTGAGGCGATTCTCGGTGAGTTTGGAGTAAATTGTAACAGAATCGTAGCCACAATCGGATTGCTGATGCGCCGTTCCCTCCAAATCGAAGTGCGTGAAGTTCAATGAGATTTTATGCTTGGGCGGTGCAACAATCTCCCAAATGCACTCTTTGAGCACCGGATAGAATTCGGGATACGATGGGGAGGTAATGGTGCCATTCGGATACTCGATGACGCCGCCGCAGGCATCTAAACGCAGACACACAGTTAACAGGTCATTAGGACGACACTTGATGAGAATGCCTTTCTGTCGTGTCCTGTCTGTCCATCTGTTTGTCTGTTTGTGTGTCTGTCTATCAGTAGTAGCAGTAAAAACAACAACAAAAACTACAACTAACTACTTACCTTCGCAATGCTTTTTATCGCTGTGCAACTCGTAGCCAATGTGGCAGCTGCATTCGTAGCCGCCCAGCGTGTTGATGCACTCATGCTCACAGCCATGATTCTGCGTCTCGCACTCGTCTACCTCCTTCATAAATACGGCCGAGAAGCCCGCCTTCTGCACCGATGTGTCCGACACAAATTTCACGTACATCGAATTGCCACTTGACCTGAAAGAGACGATGAACAAAGCACAGTCATAGTTTTAAGTCGGTTTCAATGGGTGTCCATGTGTATGTGTGTGTGTGTATGTACACTCAGGAAATAGTTTGCACCAAAACTTACAAAATCGTGTTTAAATTTTAATTTTCATAATAATAAAACGATAAAAGTATGATTATATTCTAAATTTTGCTAGCAAATTTTTTTTTTGAGTGTAGAGTGTTTATGTATTTCAGCACCATCGGGCTGCGTACTTGTCGTTGTGTCCGTACGCACACACACTCACTTCATGTTTGGGGGCGCTTTGTAGCCACAGAATACGCCAATTAGCGGCGCATCCTGTACGGGCCCGTCTCGAACTTCGACATAGTCATAGACACAGCTATCATGGTTCTCGACCTCAAACGACTGGAATTTCAGCGCCACTTGAAAGCCCTTTGGCACAGTTATTTTCCACACGCATTCCTTGTTGGGTAAATAGTCAAGCGGATAGTTGGGTGACTCTAGACGTCCCTCTGCATCATCCACAGACAAATCGCCGCCGCAGACAACTAGACAAGATAAATAATGTATTTTCGCCATGCTTGTTGCGATTTGTACTCGTCTTCTCTACTCACCATCGAATTCAGCCTTGAATCCTCGATAGCCGTCGACGCGATGATTGTTCACATAGGTGAGAAGCATGCGACTGGACTGGGTGGTGATCACATCGTTGGCCACCTTGCCGCAGAATCGTCCAATTAGCGGAGACTTGAAGTAGTAGCCATCTCTAACCTCTAAATAGTCAGTCTCGCAATTGTTCGACTTGAAGATATTCTAAGGATAAAAGACATACAAATAAACATCACAATATTTCAGAACCCCATTAATATCGTACCATATTCTCTAGTCTTAGGACTACTCTCTCTCCATGCGTTGCCGTTATACGCCACTCGCAGTGTTCTGTCTCATTACTCAACGCACCAGCCGTATAGTAGACGGGGCTTGAGAAGATTCCCGTGCTTTCTTGAAAGGTTCGACCGCACTTGGGGCACTTGTAGAGTAGATTGGCCTGCGCTATGTCGCCCTGACTCAGACGTAAACGTTGACCAATCTCCGGCCTTTTGCGACCCTTCATTTCGATGGGCAGTATGGTGTCCAGGTAGGTGCCCTTGGAGAAGGTGTTTCGCGCATAATGCATTATCGAATCATAATCATAGGCCATGCCCAATGAGTTGACCTCGTCCATGGAGAGCATGTTGAAGTTATAATCCTGACCCTTCATAATGTTATTGTGCTCGATGACGACATGTTTCTCGCGATCTGGACGAGTGTGCTCGTGCCAAAATCCCACCACGTGTCCTAGCTCATGCACCACAATGCCAAACTTGTCACAGTTCCGACCAATGGAAATGGCTTGTGGACCATTACCACGTTTGCCAACAAATGAACAGCATCTGGATTGACATTATAATCAAATTCAAAAATACAAACAAATTATTATAATATAAGCGCACCCCAAAACTTAATTTATTATGAAAAAATGATTGTATATTTATACCCTGAACCCATCGAAAATGGGTAAAAAGGTATACTAATTTTGTGCAAAATTATGTAACAAGGAAGCATCTCCGAGCACATAAAGTATATATATTCTTGATCAGCATCAAGAGTCTGTCCGTCCGTCTGTATGTATGAACACGTCAATCTCAGAGACTACAAAGCTAGAGACTCCAGATTTGGAACATAAGCTGGACTAATTCCTGGGCAGTATAAGTTTGTTTTAAATTTTCTATTACTATTATTCTATTCTATATGAATTTGAAACATTAGACGAAATACTGACAATCTGTGAAATCTTGATTGAAATCGGTTGAGAAACACCGGAAATATTGAACATTGAAGTTAAATAAAGTATATAGTACTTGCATACTTGCAACTCGGCTGGATTTGAGGTTCTAAGGCTAAGTATAAGGTTTAGATTATCTTTAAGTCGCGATTTCTCGACTAGAGCCTTCTTACTTGTTTTGTGTTGACTTACCCGCAACTGCGTATGGTAAATACAATATAATTTGGATGTATTTCGGAATCGCGCTCCACAAACTTGATGCACGTCGAGTTCTCCCAGTGCCGCATGGCCTGTTTGAAGAGAGCTTTGTGTAGTCCACTGAAGTTGCCATCGATCTCATATGGAATGACACCATAATCCCAAATGCGCTCTTTCTTTGCGGTTACGGCTCGTGCCACACGATGATGCTGCTCCTGTTGCTTCGGATTTCTGTAAGGGAATAACAAGAGAAACAGAGTAAATCAAGGGTAACAATAACAAGGGAAAATCAAGACTTTGAGCAACAGTTGTAAGTGCTGCTTGAATAAGGGTTTTGCATGGTGTATGCGTCATTTTAATTGCCAACAGTTATACCCAAAACGCTTGTAAAACTTTTTTGGCTCGAGCGTTTCTATTAAAATTCATAACTTTTCAACTGCATACGAGTATTCGTTTATTTTAAGTGCCTGTTTGGGATGCTGGTGATGTATGTGTGTGTGTGTGTAAATGTTTATAAAATGGCTGTTGGTTGTGTAAAGTTTATGGCCAAACATCTGACTTGAATAGCCAGTAATTTACAGCAGGCAGGAAATGGCAACGGAACCGGATGCGGAGGCTGCCTGCGGTTACAAGCATGAAGGGCTTGCTGTTGAACTTACTCCGTATCTGCCACTTCTGGTGCCAATTTGGAGTCATCCAATTGCGCCGGCGTCGAGGACACATTGAGCGGTGGCAGAGTGCTGCTACGGCCACGATTCCGGCGACGATGTTGACGATTCTTCTGCTTCTTATATTGAGCATTATGGTAATGATGTTGCTTCTCTTGTTCTTGGTGCGGATGCTGGCCTTGAGGGCGATTGAGTTCGTCGCGCAATCGTTGCACCTTATTAACATATTCTTCCCAGTGACTGTTGCTGCAAAAAATCATAATAACGTATTTTTTATTTTTTATTAATTATTATTAAGCTCAAAACCTTTTGGAAAAAATTATAATTTATGCAACAAACAATAAAGGTTTTTTTTACTGTATTAGTATTTTCCCTGACACATAAAAATTACCGTTGTGTACAATATTTAATGTTTATTATCTTCACATTTAAAACAAATATTTTCATACTGTTGAGTTTTCTGTTCTGTTCAGCGTTAACGTGTTTTAATTTGTGAATTTTTGTTATTTCAATCTAATTAGATTCCAGTGCTATCAATGAGACATTGACAAGGCAATTTAGGTCGTCGAACAGGCAATTCTACAAACCAAATTTTTAATCTAATCAAAGTGCACAGCAACAACAAAGAACAATTTAAAATTCAGCGAAATCCTTTATCACAAACACGTGCGACGCGTAGAGAAAATGCAAACGATATTGACATGCACCTAATGAGATATCATCGGCCATTGGAAACTAAACGTGAAACATTAAATTTTAATAATCTAGCAAAAAATCATAAAATATTTTGATTCTAAGCCCATTGCTATCAAATGCACTTTTGTATCCATTAGTTTGAATATAATTCATTTCAAGCTTCAGCGTGTAAGTTTCCGGCCACTTTTTATTTCGCCTACATAATTCTCAATGATGTTTGCCAAAAATAGGGCCATTATGTGGTTAATAAAGTTGTTAATCTATTAGAACAAATTGACTAAAAAGTATTTTTGTTTAACATCTAAATAAAGTTGCTAGCATAAGATATCCCACAAATTTGAAAATATTCCTATTTTTATACCATGAAGCCATTAAAAATGGGTAAAAAGGGTATAATGATTTTGTGCAAAGGTATGTAACAGGCAGAAGGAAGCATCTCCGACCCCATAAAGTATATATATTCCTGATCAACAGCATCAACAGCCGAGTCGATATAGCCATGTCCGTCTTTCCGTATGTATGAACGCGTCTATCTCAGAGACTATAAGAGCTAGAGACTTCAGATTTGGAACACAAGTTCGCCTAGGCAGTTAAAGTTTCTTTCAAATTTTCGATAACTTCCCCGTTTCCGAACACGCATGTGATCGATAACAAGAAAATCTTGAATTCGGGAAACAACGTTTGAAACATTAGACGAAATAATAAAAATCTGTGACATTTTTATTGAAATCGGTTGAGAAACACCGGAGATATGGAGCATTGAAATTAAGAAATTAAATTCAGGGTATAGTTGGGATTTCTCTCACCGATGCTTGGGGCCGCGTCTGTGCCTTCTACGCACAACTCCTTGGGCATGCAAAAAGTCGACATCATCGTCCAGGTGCATGCCATTGCCACCGGCATTACTGTATACATTTGGCATCGTTGATCTCTGCGTGGGCAAAGAGGTGGGCACAATGTGTTGACGACGCTCTGCGACAAAATTGTTGCCCGAATCGTCCTCAATGTCCTTGTTGTTCGATTGTATTTTGCGAGTGTCCACATTGCGGTGCAGTCCTTGTGATTTGTTATACTGCAGCTGGGCGGGTGCGACACTTATCTCTTCATTGGATGATGCAATGCGACGCCGCTGGATAACCGTAGACACTGGCGGCATATGCACCTCATTCTTGTAACTGGGCGGATGGGCGATGTCCGATGTGGTCTGCGCGCTGGCCTTTAACGGCTCGTTGGAGTTCTGAGGCGATGTTGATAAAATGTTCACGTTCGGAAATCCGCTTAGGCTATTGGGGCAACTACTTACCATGGTAGCGTCATTGTTGCGAATGCCACTTGCTTTGGTCAAGGGTTGCCCTGTTGTGTGGGTTCCTGCGCTCGGTATTTTGGTCTTCTTGCGTATTATGTCTGTAAGGCCCTCCTCCTCCACTTGCAGACCCTCGTTGTATACTTCCTGCTTGAGCTTCTCGAGGTCGAGTTGAAAAGTCGCATTGTATTTGGCTGTCACAGGATTTGCTGCATCCGCCAAAATGGGCTCGGTCAACTTTTTCTCCTGTGGTTCGTCTCTTGCTTCCTCTTCCTCATCATCGATTGGAGTGTGAGCTACAACCGGACCCGAATCGCCCTCGGGTAGAGCAATATCGCCCATAAAACCGCCTGCAACAATATTAAATATCATTAAAATAACTTTTTTCAAAAAATTGAAAAACTTAAGTGCACCTAAGGTCACCGAGTTAATAGAGAAATTTATTTTAAACTATGAATGGTAACATTTATTGCAATAGTGCAATTGCGTTATATTCTAATCTAATTTCTACATTTCTTCTAAACTACTATAAATAAAAGAGTACTTTCCCTAGCTAACATATTGTTTTAATTATAAGCGACAAGACTGCAAGCGCATAAATTTTTATTTTTATTGAATGCATGTGGTAAGGCTTGTCTGGCCTGGTAGGTCCTGCTCGTAATTTATAATTTATACAAACAACGTGCGTTGGGTTCATTGCATTGGGAATGGGAAAGGAGCGTTGCAGACTCTCTGTCTGTTGTTTCTGTTGTTGGCCTACATAGACACTGAATATCCATTTAATCAGTATATCACTATCTCAGTGTGGATGTGGCCATCTGTCCAACAGCCGGGCCCATCAGGCAGTTTGTTTGCTCGGCGATACGCGATAGCATCCATGTTGTGGATACACAGATGCGGTCAGCAGGCAGATAATAGCCAAGGGCCAACATTGGCCACAGCAACAATGATAACAGTTAATACGGAAAATATGAAATTGTTGCCAAGGCTCAGGCATGTTAAATAAAATTAATTAAGTGCGTTTGTTATATTTATTCGCATGGCATTAAAGACATAAAGAAAAGGCCAATTATTCCCGACTGCAGATTAAATATACGTCATGTACTCATTATAAATACTACTTTTTGCAACATGAAAGCTTTTCCCAGTTAATTGAAAGCGCTCTAAAAGCTGCAGTAGCGAAATACAATGTGTAATTTAATTTTTGATAGTCAGATAATACTAACATGCTCACATAATGTATTTCTAATGAATAAGTAGTCTTTACACTAATTCGAATAAGAAAGAAAATTAAAAAGTTTATTCATTCACGCAGTGGATTATTTTTATATCCTTGCACACTACAGCACTTTATCTTTGTATTCGTGAAGATTAAAAAAAAACCCGACAGACAGATATGTTAAAATTTTTTGTTTACTAGTGTTAAATGTATATGAAATATATTCCAGTCAAGTTATTCTTCTTTCTCTTTTTATACCCTGAACCCATTGAAAATGGGTAAAAAGGGTATAATGGTTTTGTGTAAAAGTATGTAACAGGGAGAAAGAAGCATCTCCGACCCCATAAAGTATATATATTCTTGATCAGCATCAACAGCCGATAGCGATAACTCTTCCCGTTTCCGATATACACATGTAATCGATAACAACAAAATCTTGAAATTTGAAAATTTTATTGAAATCGGTTGAGAAACACCGGAGATATGGAGCATTGAAATTAAGAAAGTATGCACTATGCGTACACACACACACACACACACACACACACACATTCTTGCAAGCACTGACTGTACACTTAAAGTATGGGGTTCAGGGTATAGTGTAGTCGGGATTTCTCGACTAGAACCTTCTTACTTGTTATTATAATTATTTTAATATTCACGATGACAAATTGTTAAAAGCTTTCAAAATAATTTTTAGCTACATTGTGTGCTATATTTTACTTTTTTATTTTATGTAAATAGGCATTTATTCATTCTATGCAAATGTACAAAAGTACACACACAACTTCGTAATTTTGTTAAAATTGATATTAAAAGAGTTTTATGCAAAATAAGTTTTCACATATGGTGAAATATTAACTTTTTTCTTTTTGTTATTAAAACTATAGATATGTTTGTAAGTTTGATATGATAATTCATTAAGTATTGCCATAATTGCTAATGGTTTTATTATCTTTAAAGGTTTTTAATAAAAATGTAATGATTATATTTACATTTTACCCTGCTTTGATGCAATTTCTACCGTGTACTTAGCGTAACTAGATTTAGGAAGAGCTTTACGCTTTTTGACTTTTTAAGACCGCTCAGCGTGCTCCACTTTTGCATTGGTAGTGCAGGTGAAAAACTTCTATGTATGTATATCTCGGATGCAGTGACGGCAGGCAATATGATTATTGCAAACGCTGCCACAAATCCAATATGCATCGAGCCGCCATGGGGGCATGCCACCTTGAACAACAAACAACTAGGTCAACACTTAGGGAAGCAGAGCACATCAAATACACGGGTTTAAACTGCATATTCGCACGGCTATTATTGTTTATAAGTTAGTACTGAGCTTTTATTCTAAATGATTGCACATCTGCACCGTACATTATGATTAATTGTATGTCCGGGCTTTTATTATACTCTGGGGTGAGTGTGTCTTTTGTTAGAAATAACAATAAGCTTTCCGATTTCTTAAGCCTTTTGTAGGATTAATATTTATGCAAATATTTAAGATTTTTGTAATAGGCGCATAGATGCATGGTTATTACAACATAAGGTGCTGTGCAGAATAAAATATTATTATTTATTTATTTAAGTCGATATAATCATGCATAAATAATCCTAAGACCAGAATGACGAAGCTTTGACACCATTACTATCAATCAAATGACCTATAATTTAGAGATATATTTAGATATGGATTGTGACTATAATATCTTTAAGTCAACCACCTTGTGGTGGCGAATACCACATTGAAAGAGGCCCTAAATGCCACAATGCACATAGCAAAGACGAAGGCAAAGAGTCACACGCTCGGGCTAAAGGACACCATCATAAGTAATGTGAAACAGCAGCAAAAAGTGTATGGTAAAACGATTGCCGGTAAATTCAATTTCTGTAAATTTAAGCAACTAATTGAATTTAAATTATATTTGATTTTAATTTTGAATGTAAACACGTGTATTTTTTTTACCATTTTCCGCATATATATAAAAGCCAAACAGCGGTAGAAAGTATACTTTTAAAGTTGGGATACACAGCGTTTCAATTTCGATTTAAGGCTTAAATAACTATTTTATATATAATAATAGCGCACGCAAATGAATAAATAACAAAAAATTACAATGAAAAAAAGTCATCATTCAACTTGATTTAATTTTTTTGTGATAAAAAGAGTATGAAATATTCGTAGGACTTTTTCCCATTTGTTTTTCTAAAAAAATATTTACATTAAAATTCATATACGAACCAAGTGAGCGTTGTACAACATGACGTATGATTGATACGCAATATGGATAAGCTCCCTGTTTGGAATAAATTCGAAATACAGAAAACAAAGCCGAAAGGTAAAAACTGAAAAGGAAAAATGCGAATAGAACCCGTTTGCAATTGGCATTTAAACCAGGTAATCCTGAGAGCTGGAACGCTGCATCAAAGCAGTTAAAAGCCAATGCACTTTAAAGCACAGCAGGCGATAAAACTTGGCACATAATGCGTCACAAATGCGACAGAGGACAACTGGCAGTCTTCTATAAATAGTTAGGAGATGTACCAGCCATCGTCCTCGCAAGGATATTCTATCTGACCCCCCCCCCCCCCAATGCCAACGGGCACATCAGGGGAAAAAATCTTTTGAGGGAGAGAGCAAAAGCAAAAGCAAGAAAGGCCAACGTGCGTAGCTCAGTGTCCGTGTACAATTTCATTACATTTAAGTTAAATGCCTTTAGCTGGTGCTTTATCTGTCCGTCCGTCGGTCCGTCCGTAGAGTCTGGTCGCCTGGACTGGTTTGTCTGGCAGACAAACAGTTCGCACAAGTGAAAGTAATTAAATTTTTGAGCCCAGACCACCGAACTCCACAGACACAGCGCCCTCGAGCCCGCATCATTCACACTAACTAACTGACGCAGAAACGTGCCGCATGGGGCATGGAAGCTGTGGGGCATAAGTGCTAAAGGGGCTGTACTGTGGCTACTCGTGGGTCCAGTTGGCAAAACCCCTTTTTTATGGCGACCGCAAACATGTTAACACATTTGCCAAGTTGCAGTTTTGGGACGAAATTTCCATACCTCCCCGCTCCCATTCTTGCAAATGCGTAACGCATGTTTATGAGTCGTTGACGCGATGAGAACAGAATTTAATTAAAACTAAACTAGCTGCTTCGCAGCTCACAGCCAACACCTACACAACTGATTATGCGATTTAGCTGGCTGACTAAACGCCCAACGCACCATGCAACAATAGCAAAAACATCAGCAGCAACAACAAACAAAACCAATAATACCAACAAGAACAATATCTCCTAGCTCAGCACAGGACATTGACGCATTTAACACATCAGGAGAAGTAGCAGTTGTAAGAACGAATAGCACTGTCCAACATTTTGTGAGTTAATATTAAATAAAGAGAGAGCACCACCGAGTTGACCTCCCAATTGATTAGTATTATACGCTTTGAACCAATTGGAAATAGTTACAATGGCTATAACGAAACTGTGCATATTTTGGATTCGCATCATCAGGCGACTAGATTAAGTTCGTATGTAGGAACGCTTTGATCTTAGACAACTATAATATCTATAATAACTATAAGAATCGATTACCAATAGCAAATAAGCCCCGCTATAAAAATTAATATCTTCCATGTACTGGGGCCAGGAAAAACGAGATACAACCATATTCATATTCATATTCATATTTGAATATTTCTTAACATCAATCAGTTGTTCATAAGATTGCGCTGACAAGCTTCCATACAGTTAAGAACTGTGTGCGATATATGTTAGATAAGAGTATATGTAAGTCATTCCAATAAAACCTAAGCAATTGGCACAATAATTTTCTGGACTGACTTTTCGCTCCGTTTATCTATCGACAGTGTCATTGCAGAATAAATTGCTACGAATGATTTGCAGATAACGAGCAAAAATGCATTTGCACAATAGTATATATACATATTTTTATCGTATGTCAGGATGTTGATATGAATGTGTACGTGATTACAGGCAGTCACATAAACAATATTGTTTAATTTGCAATGAAAGGCTCGCGACCATCCGGAAAGGCCGGACATACATACATATTTATCAGGCTAAAATGATGTTTTGATATCGTCCAGCAACAAGAGAACGCTGGACCAAAATAAAGATGGAATCAAGGCAAATAAGTGAAGGCAGACAAATAAAGGCATCCACACGCAGTCAGGCAGGCGGACAAACTAATCCAAGCACTCGCAGAGATTGCATTCAGACTGCTCCCCGTCGTGCCGCAGGCTCAACTATTGGCCTATGGCACATCCAGCACTATGGAAACGAATTGGAATTGTTGATTACGGCAAACGATTTTGGAGTTTAGCAAGATATTTTGTGATTGTATTTTTGTGGATCGACCTATTGCCTTGAACTTGTATGCCCCATGTATGTAAATAACATTTGTGCCAAGTATGCATTAAATTTCCAAATGCTTACGTTCAGTATATTCATATGCACAGAAACTTTCACAACACTGGACGTGGTATGTTTCAGTCGTGAACTCAAAAAAAATTATATTTTTTAACCAATTTTTTTTTGAGATTTTGTTTACCCAATGGATTAGTGGAGTGTTTAATTGGGCTCCACTGATTAAATAAAATCCATTACCCACTTCATAACAATTTTTTTTTGTCTAAACTGAGTAAAAATTATTTTTCCATCATTTTTTTATATATTTGTTTTACGTAAATGCATTTTTTTTTTAAATTCCAATTACAATTAAGTTTTGTAAAACGTGTTTAAACAACACCAAAACTGTTGAATTACGTGCAAAAAATATATAAATATTAAATTCCTGTTTCACAATATAAAAATGTTTTTTATTGCATTTATTTAATTAAAAATCATAGGTATGAATGAAAAAGAAGAAAAAATGAAGTTAAATATTTAAAATGTTACGATTTTAATTTATGATAAAATAATTATATCAAATGATATTAACAAAATTACCCTTATTTTATTTATGGTTCTCATAGAACTTCTATAACCTGTGTCTGATAAAAGTATACTCCAGCATATCTGCATTCTGTCCATTTACTCTACGCCACCATCCAGAGAGGAGTTGTGTGTGGAAATCGAAGATAGAACTTTAGTGAAAATAAAACTTCGGCCAATGATTGAGTTGATTTATGATGGACAACTGCGTCAAAGTATTAACAAACCGTGCGGCAATAGTGGGCACTTTGCACCTACCACAAATATAGAAAAAATTGTATTGCTGTGCCAAAAAAAAGATAAATATTCGATGTGGAATCTGACAAAAAATGCTGGGCTTTGCTCTCGTAAAACATTTTGCCTCGCATCAGTTTTAGAAAAACTTTGCCATTGAGGCCAAAATATTTTGCGCGTACTTTTTTTTTGTGTGGAATTGAAACGTGGCTACAGAACATTCATGTGTGTTTGTGCGTGTGTGTGCATGCATTTTCACCTACACACAACATTCGTTCAAACTTTATTACTGTGTAGCAGCGGCAACGGATACAGAAGTTGCCTCATGGGTTCAATAAACTCTCATTGTACAATGCTGCAGCTGCACCCAACCTAACATCAACCCCAACCCAGCTCACCCCACCCATAACTCTGACTGGGGTTCGTTTGTTGCATCTGATAATTGTGCCCTGACAAACACAGCAGCAAATGCTCTAGCTCTTCTCAGTTTATTTTTGAATACACACATGTTTAGTGTGTACGTATTTGCAAATGAAAAGTCAAAACAAGTAAAAATATTTGGGAAACCTGCCTATGCAAATAAAACAAAGCCTAATACAAAAGAGATTAGGTACATGCGATGTCTGGGAGCTATTGCATTTTATGAGAAAATAAATTTAAATATTTCATGAAGCCATAAAATAGAATTATACGAAAAACAAAAACCATAATACTGAAAATCCTACTAGCTTCTTAGAAAATATTTAATAACTTTTTTTTTTTTATTAGAAACAGCATATTTACAACTCGATGACTTACACTAGTTTATTAAAAATTTAATAAAATACAATTACCATACTCGACTGATTTGGTTTCCGCACTGAAACTAGCTATAACCATTTTCTCAATGCTTATTTTTAGTGCCTGTCACATGCATGTTTGGACTTTGTTCTTTGCTGAGCCTGCCAGATTCAATTTCGTTTGGCATATGAATTCAGTTTTGAGTTTCTTCTTTTAATTTGGTTTGGTAACCAGGCGACAGACGCAGCTGAAGAATCAGCAGCAGAAGCAGCTTAAAAAAAAAATAAAGCAATAACTCGGCAAGGCAAAACGCATTCAATTTGTTTTTGCCATTTGGACTTTGCCAGGCTATAGAGTCAATCCAAGTATCAGCAGAACTGTTAAAGAAGTTCTGGTTTTTAGTTTTTCTCTCATGCAGTTTTCACAGCTTAAGGCCAAACAATTAAAATAAAATTAGTCTGTGAACAGAAGCATTAGCATACGACATACAGATAGAATCACATATATTTATATGTATATTTTGTTTTTATGGGAATGTGATTCAAGCGCATTAGCTGAACAGCTTTGAAGCTTGTGTCTGAATTTGACATGCTTACTTATGTAGCAAAATTTGCATAAGCAATGATTTCGAGAAAGTTATAAGCAACAACAACAACAAAATCATCTAAATTTTTACTTTTACATAATACCAAATATATTTGAAAAACCCACAAACATATATAATATATATGGGTTTGTTAGTGTAACCAACACATCGCCTCAAAGTATGCATCAAAAAATAATATACCAGTCAGATCTTATCTAAATGTATGCAGTACACACTATGTCTGTCAGTTGGTGTGCTTTATTCTTAAATATGTATGAGCGTATGCATGCTAAATTTGATAGCAACATACTGTTAAAGCAGCGCTTACACAGTCACACTCACACACACACAAACCCACCAGCAAAATCCTTTGACATGGCGCTTGCATCGTGCAACTGTTGCAATTGTTTGTCTATCTGGCTGTCCGTCGGCTTACTTTCCGCTTGTGTCTGTGTGTATGAGCGTAATGTAATTGTGCGTAAGCCAGCCACCGCCCTTCTCCCCCTGGCAATGTACACACAAACTAACTCATATACTTTTGGCATAAGTGTATGCTGCTGCCATTTTGGCATTAATTAATTATGCAAACTGTTTAAATGAAGTTTATTTTATTTACACATGTTGCTGTTGTTGTCACGCTACAAAAGGGCATTTCCCAAACAATGTACGATGTCAACTGGATTTTAAATTAATGCCACTATGTATGTTCGTATACATTTACACATGCAAATACACTTTTAAATATACATATGCAAAAAAACAAGAGTGAAGGGATTGGTCATGGTGTGTAATGTTTACTTATTTATTTATGTTTCAAGTATTTGTTGACACTGCCACTAGTTGCAAAATGACTACAAAGGAGTTAAGTTCTAAACTTTTCTATTTATTTGTTTGCGTTTCTGAGACAGAAAACACCTGACAACACTAAAATAATTAGCGCTTCTGTTAGAGCGTAAAAAGCTATGTCTTCAAATGAGCAGCAGCAAGTGAAGTCAACTGCAATTCCTTTGTTGTGCGTGTCTAAGTTTATGCTGGACTTTTAAGGGTTGCATTTCCGATTTGTCACTTGTTTTGTCAAGCTTTTGGAAAACTTAGAAACAACGTTTAGAACATTAGACGAAATAATGTCAATCTGTGAAATTTGTATTCAAATGGGTTGAGAAACACCGGAGATAACTGAAGTCCACAATACTTGAGCCAACTAATCTGAAGGGATGTAATACTCTTGCTATTCCACAATATCAACATTGGTTGCAGTTTTGTGGGGATATTTCCTGTCGTCAGTTACTTAGACAACCACACAACCTTTGCATTTGCTATTACCTCCCCCTCTGCATCCCATCTGCTTACCTATCTATGCCATCTACGTCCGCATATACCGCCATAACAACAGTGGAAACAGTACATAATGCCGCTAAAAGTGCGAGCCGTAAATAGTTTGTGACGTCTGGTAATACTTTATATTACTCCCTATGCACCCCTCCTGTCCAGTTCCGTTAGAAGGATTCCGTTTTGTCTGGTCGATGCATGCAATGCCTGGCTAAGTGCCTTTATATTTGTCTGCGGCTGCAAAAAGTCAATGACAGTGAAGAATAGCGGTAGTTTTGGCAAGGCTTAGCGTTCTGCTCTCGTCGTCCATAGGCCATGTTTCAAGCTCCTCGACATATTACTGTCTCTGTGTATGTGTGTGGGTGGATGAAGTGGTAGACAACAAAAATTATTTTCCATCGCTTGGGCCTTGGGTTGGTTGTTTATGCTTCCCAGGCTGAAGAAAACCGCACAGCCTGACGTTTTCGTAGCTCTGGTTGTGGTCTTGTCGTCTTGTTGTTGTTGTTCTAAGAACGTTGTTGTCATCATTAATGTCGCCAACTTTGCATAGTTATCTGCATAAGTGCTTGTTGGCTGCCTGCTCGACTGCCTTCCCCGCGTTTGCGCGCCATTTTCACATTTGTAGTGTCATTTGCGGTTTGATTTCCGGTGGTATGCGACTCGACAACCCAAAAAGTGTAGACTCACAGACACTGTCACGCCCACACGCCCCAAAACGGCAGGCAGCAACAACAACAAGTTCACTGTCACAACATCATGCCATCCGAGTTGGTCGTCTGGCATCACTTTGATCAAATTTGCATGCATTGCGGGCCATGCAAATTCATTAGCGCAACTGCGTTGACTGCTTCCAACATTCAACGGCATTGACATCCATTTACTTAAGTGTTCCGCTCCGTGCTGATGGCGTCTGCCAGCCAAAACTGTTCGTGTTCATGAAATGATTTAGGCAGCCAGCCAGCCTTAAATGCAATCTTGAATATGCATGTAATTCCTCAATCCAATGTCAACTTAATTATGCATAATTTTCAATTCAATTACTCAAAATATGTTTAAAGAAAGCATAACTTATTTTACTCACTAAGTACGTGGTATTTTCTATCAAAGTGAGTGCAAATGAAAAATGAACAGCAACTTTCAACATATAAAGAGACTATTTCTTTAAATAATGTGATCTAAACTTTTTTGTAGAGGTATTTTGTAGAGAGATTTATGGACATTTTGGGATCGGTTTTTGAGCTTATTTCACAAACCAGACAAACAAAACGTCTTCGCCCCAATATATATAAATTCGTTTGTGAAATAAAAACCTGCTCTATACGGTTACTATTTGGTACTTTGAAGTTTAAACTCTCGCCAAGACCAAATCAAAAGAAAGTACAAATTAATAAAAAGTTTAGTTTCTAATTGCTATACGCTTAATGTAAAGTTGATTGGGTCTTTTGCAGTTTGCTCCAATTTACCAATTGTTTTTGTTTGTCGTTGTTCCACTTAGCTCCTGCTTTTGTTACGATGGACATTGAATTTCGAGCTCACTTCAAAATTCAATTAGTGTACTATGTGTAAAGAAACCCAAGAAAAATTTGTTTGTATTTTCCCCCCTCGTTGTTGCGTTCACTTGCATATATAAGTTTCAATAATTTGTGTGTTTGAGTATTGGTGTTGTTATAAATCTGCTGTGACCCACTTTGTGGAGCTAACAAAATCCAAACAATTCATTAATTGTTTCCGTGACAAAAATAATGCGAATGAAAAACAGCGTGCAGCTCTTTATTAATAGTAGGAAGTGATTTTTTTCAATGCTTAAAACCATTGAGCATTATCTCATGTGAGTTGCATTGACTCGGCCAGACACCGGTCGACCTTCATCATGGCCCTGTTTTGAGGCACAGACAGCCAGTCACCAGCTGATGGCACGGTGGATGAAAATGATAATTTCCAGAACACATATCATTTAAACAAGGTTACAATATCGAATTAAATTAGCCCATTGCGACACCTGATTAAATTTTGTCCGAAGGTCTTGTAAAAACCTTTATACATACATGGGATATGCCAAATAAGCATCATGAGCATTTAAAAGCCTTCCAAATAAACCATTAAGAACTTTGTATATATAAAAGAGATTAAGCTGATTGGCTTGAGAACTATTAATTTGAAATGAGCACAAAAGTTGACTTTCTATGTGCAATTGGACGATATTTATTCATAAATTTTGGATAACTTTTCGATTAATATGCAAATCTAGTAAATGCACCAACTACAGTTGTTCAACGCTGTAACAATAGTTTGACATAGATCTTGGAGCAAACAATCACACATTCGATTATGGATGCCTTTAACACATCTCCTTTGGCGAATTGTAATTGTTATTAAATTAAAAATTCAAGTATTTTATGTCAGGTCTCTTA
Organism: Scaptomyza reducta; assembly: GCA_035044485.1. Taxonomy (NCBI): domain Eukaryota; kingdom Metazoa; phylum Arthropoda; class Insecta; order Diptera; family Drosophilidae; genus Scaptomyza; species Scaptomyza reducta. Next base: position 2,651,818 of record JAWNNV010001315.1, on the reverse strand, counting down.
AGAATTTTTCTAGGATGTTGCAGTAGTTCCATTGAACGGTAGATTGTCGACGACTCCTTGGCCCACTTGACACAGTATTGCCAATGGCAGCTCCATGGAGCCAACTTTTTGACAATTGATGTGCGGAAATACTTATAAGTCAGACACACTCTCTCACTCACACCAGCACACACATATTCGCACGCCCGCAGATAAACTTGACTGTAGGCCAGGGCCACACATCGTAGTTTGGCTGTAGACAAATTGCACTTGTCGTGTCATCATCGTCATTGAAGTTACTCCATATACAGACACCGAAGCAGAAACAGAAACAGATACAGATATGTAGTACAAAAAGAGCCATTGATATGCGTTCTGAAGGCATTGCTCAGTCAATTTCGTTTCTGAAAAACCGAGGTAAATTCAATTGAATCAAGCAGCAGCAGCTGCTGACGGGCAAGTTCTGAGAGATCTGCGGAGAAGAAAAAAGCAAGAGTCGAATTTGCTACAATGGTGCTTAATTTCCAACTGTGCAACTATCCGAACTCGAGGCAGTATGGAGGGCGTGGCCGCCACCCATAAATGTGGAATGCGATTGAGACAAACTCAACATCAATATTGAGAACGTGGCGTGTATATAACTCGAGACTTTTACAAGACTTTTCACTTTAACTCAAACTGAAGACTTTGCACAAGCCTAAACTAATTTTCAAAGCTTTGCTTCAGGCTTCAGGACGAATCCCGTACTACTTGTCGTAGGTACACTTCCAAAAATCCCCTAAGAATTTATAAATCCCATTTACTCTAAATACTTTTATTCGATTAATTAAATATTGGTTTATATTTCAATAAATATGAAAAGTGTAATGAAGTATTGTCAAATATTTCTCAGTGTATGTACATACGAAACATATAGATATAGTTTAGGGACCGACTAAGCGCTAAAACGATTCTGTGCTGAAGCAACGAAAATGTGAAGCAAAATAAAATATATTGGGTCCCTGGTGAACTTGCAAAGCAAACTAACTTTCAACTACTGTGTGTGTGTGTGTGTGTGTGTGTGTGGGGAACAAAAAGTTCGGTGTAAGCTACTCACCCGCCTTGCAGGGATCCATGTCGATATCATTGGACACCTTTGGTGTCACTTGCATGTGCAGCAACTGCTCGATGCTATATTTGCTATGATAGGCTCGCCGATTGTTCAACTGTTGCAGATGATGCAGGTGCTTCGACTGGTAATGATGATGATGATGATGCTGATAATCATGAGTGGCAGTTGCTTTTTTGACATTGGTGTGGCTGTCACGAGCATGGTTGTTGTCAATTGCAACGCTATCCATGGACGTGGGCGACGCCGCCAGTTCCAATGCTGGCTCCTCATGCAACTTGGCGCTTTTGACATGCGCCGAGATTAAAACCAGCAGCGCGGTGGCCATCAGCAGGGCGTAATTTGTATAGCTCATCACGCGTCCAATGCGTCCAGCTCCAAGTCTTTGATGGAGCGCCATCGAAGAGCGTGTTTTACACTTTGCTGCTGTTTTCTCACGTTCTTTCGTTTTTGTCAGTTGTCGTATTTTGAATGTTTTGTTTGCTTTTTAGTTGTTTGTTATCGCTAATGCTTGTGGGCTCAGTTCAAGAGCACTGCATTCTTGCCCTGCACGTGGTCTGACATGGGAAAAAAGAGTATGGAATGAGTATTTGAAAATTTGAATATATCAATTATTGAATTGCCTTTAACTGGCTCGATTTAGTTTTCGCTTGCTTGCGAATCAATTTTTCCGATGCCAATCAATTGATATATATTGCCTTTATGAAAGCATTTAAATACATTTACACACAACAAATCAAACAATCAAAACAATATATATGTGTGTACGAAGAATGTTCCTATGCTGTTGTTGATAACCCCAACCCCTTGTAGGAAATATTACGAAACACACATGCAGACAATTGTTTATAGGTACTAAATTAATCAGTACTCCGTGAAAATAATCTATGGAAATAAACACAACTAGTTTAATCAACAGTATAGTAAATGATTAATTCGACATTCAAATTAATTATTGAAATGCTTTACTGAAAGAAGTTAAAAGATTTTAAATAAATTTAACAGCATTAAAAGTAAAGGGCCCAAATAACAATTAAACATTAAAAGTAATAAGTATTAAAATAAGCCGATTGTAAAGTCTAGACTGAGTACACATTTGTAGAATAAGAGGAAAACATTTTCCCGAAACAGTTAACAAGTTTCAGATTACATTGTTATAAGATTATGTTGAAAATTTGAAACTGTTTAACAAAAGAAACCATTACTTGTTCCAGATGTTCTTAGTGAGAGTTTATGGCAAGACTTTAAGACTCAATTCAAGTTGCCTCCCGGGCATTGTTGTCTATACACATTTTCTTCAATCCAACCATAATAAACTGGAGCAAACAACAAAACCGGAACAGCAGCAGTTGGTAGCAATCAATGCACAGCCGGCATCTAATTTACATATGTGAGCGGGTGTGTAAGTGTACGCAAGTGTGTGTGTGTGTGTACATATAGGGATGTGTTTGCTCACAGCTGTGCTCAACTTGAAGACGACTTGTGTGCATTAACTGAGAATGCTTCTCGGTATCTACCAAAACACGTTAAAAACAAAAGAGGTGTACAATTTTCACATGAAAAATATGTGAGATAATAGAATGATTCTCAGGCATCAAAACAAGCAAACCGTTAGCAAGGCCATCAGGTATTGTCATAAAAGCGAAATTGGTCGTCGACTGTCATCAGCTTAGCGAATTGTCCAAAAGATGTCTGCCTGTCTATCATCTATGCACAATACCAGGTAATTAAAAATCACTTTGTCGCTTCCTTCTTGCCCCACAGCCATACATAAAACTTTAGGTTGGCAATTGAAAAAAAAAAAAACGAGAACCTTTTCAATGAACTAAAATGCTGGGGCGGCTATTATCGCCCTGTTATTGTTCCAGGATCCCAGGTTCCAGCCAACGTTGGCAATTTCATTAAATCATTTAATTTCCGGCGCGCACAACTACAACAATTACAGCAATGGCAACAGCAATCGTAATAGCAACAAAGCCAATCAAGTGCCGGTCTGGGTTTTTATGGCAAATTAAGTTGGCTTCTGTGTGGACGAAAAGGCGATGTTAACTGAATCACGCCCAGAATGCCTGCCTGCCTGCGTCTTAGCCAGCGAACAGCTAGAAACTATAACAAATAAAGCCGAAGACAATTCCAATCCTTGGCAGAAAAAGTTTCTGCTGCTGCGGCAACAATAGCAAACGGCAACACAAGTAAAGCACAGCAACTACTACATTTGTGTGTGGCAAGCAGAAAAAGTGCAACATATTTTCTTAATTTCATTTCATTTCGCTTTGTTCTTTGCCGTGCGTGGTGCGCGGCAACAGCAGTTGCCATTTTCATAATGCTCCGTCGCATAATTGCGTATACGCCGCATGGGGCACAAGGAACCTGCACCACAGTGTGGTGGCGTCTGCTTATTTGCGCTAAATTAACACATTCTATTGATTAATTTTCATCTATTTTAAGCTAAAGTTCATATTACATTTCTCTTTTGGTTCCTGAAATTAACCAGTGCAGTTAAATCATGAACTCAAAGAACAGTTACTGCTTTCCATACTGCTTAATATTGGACTACTTGCTGAGTGTTTATCGCACCCACATGGCTGCTTATCTCTGGGTCTAGGTCAAATTTGTGGAGCAATGAGATGTCGCAAACGTAAACAAATTAAAATTTCATTGCACGGCTGCGTAATGTTATAAACAAAAACAATGTCTTATTTTGATGAATATGTTTCTTGTCTGTGAGATATTTGTTATTTATTTGGTTTCTTTCTTCTTTTTCTTTGTGTGTGCATGAAAGATATTAAGAGATTACGCACGACGATAATTTCAAATGGAGCGGGACATTCACATTTAGTTAAATTATATTAGATAAGAGCCGGAGACGAAGAAGAGACGCTTCAGTTTCAGTTTCAGATATCCTAGCAACGGAGCATCCGACTGCTCACTCACCGTCAGGCCATCAATCAGGCTTGTCAAGTGCGCGCCACTTTCAAACTACACGAGCTGACAATGACAAGCGCAAAGTGGCCGGGGATATTGACACAAACGGGAAACGGTCTAGGGCTAAGCTAGTACATATAGTCAAGTAAAGTGGCATCGCTGCTTACTCCCACGTCCCTGTAATTTTTAGTGTTTTACAAGTGCAAATCTTGACACGAGCTCGTTTCTCCAAACTTCTCCTGCTCCGACAACTGGCTTGCGCTCATTGTTTGTCTCGTTTTGATTTGGCCTGTCGTAACTGACAGTTGACATTTCAAGTTGCAAACTATGTACATTGCTGGCAAAGGATATTAATTTTATACCCTTGTCAAGAAGCAGAAAGCAGAAAAAGATAAGAAATTTAACTAAGAACAGCTGTTCAATGTTCGTACCAAACGCATGTTTTTTTTTTTTAAATTTCTTAAGTATGGTATACTATACTAGTTTAATCAGAGCTGTCAAGATATATCCATTAACGATTATTGCTACTTATTCGTTTTAAAGCTTATTAAAATTAATATACAATTGCGATATTCACTTCGGTTGACATTGCTGCGCAAAATTCAGCGTGCTGTCAATAGCTGTTATACTTTCTTAAGTTCAAAAGTAGTCCTGAAAGTTTTTAATTCAACTTTCCATATGGTCGGAATGTTGTTCGTTCATGTCAATTTTGTTGCCTGATTGCTGAAAAGCATTGCATATCAACAGGCGCCAATTGGAGCGAAAGCGAAAACAAGCAGAAGAGGAAATTGACAGCAGCAGCAGCAGGTTGAAAAGAAGTTAATTTCAATTACCAACGCAAAACCGAAAAATCCCCAGACAGACTGAAATTATATAATGAATGCAGCATATTCCTTTTCACCACGGGATGAACGAAGTGGAAGCTGGCCCACTTTTATGCGATTTAAATGCTTTACAGGGGCAAATTGTAAACCTGGTTGTCAAACAAAAAAGCAAACAAATAAACAGGCCAACAAACCAACAAAAAACCGCACAAATAGACAGGCGAAAATGAACGCACAGTGCAAAAAGGAGTAAAACGCCAGAGTCAGAGTCCGGACAGGGTTCAGACCACAGCCAACGTCAAATAATTAAACTTGGCCAGCTAGCACCTGTGGCCTCGTCAGCTTCAGATTCAGCTTTGGTTTTCACTTAGCCTACACTTGTATCCAAAAAGTGCTGAGCGCCGGGCAAAGCTGGACGACTTGTGCGGTACGGTCGGTGCTGTCCGATAGAAGCAATGTGAATGCAAATAAAGTTTAACCATAAAATATACCGCAGACAGAAAAAGATAGTCAGCCAATGTCGCTTTTGCTGCTGCTGCTGCTGCTGTAACTGAAGCCAGAAAGCTCCAAAGAACCGCAGTGCAAATATAGATGCGAAAAGGTTGAACATAGCCGAAGGGATTGCCAGCCAGCTGTTTATGTTTATAGTATATAATGCAATTTAGGTATGTACATAGTCGGCTAACAGACGCAACAGTGCGAATGTTAAGAAATAATTAATTCTAACAACGGGAAATGATGAGCAAACTGGGTATCTGTTTTACAAGCAGAGTGAGCCTCGTCAGCTGCTCCCGTTTTTATTTTTTACTTTTGACCATAAATAACAAGTGCCGACGACTATAACATGCGGGCAAGAGAAGAGGAAAGCAAGTGCGAGGGCAAAAAATATGGCTCCGAGATTCCATTTTTATGGTTATTGTGTGTTGGGGAAAAATCGAGGCACTGGGCCAAAGCCGGTAGCCTGGCAGCGGCGATAAAAACCCAATGCAAATATGAAAACCAAATGAAATCCTTTTAATTTGGCAAATAAAAGTGACTACCAGGCGGTCCCACGTCCACGCTCCTCCACCCGCACCTCTGAGTGCCCTCGAAATTTGTATGAACCCGAAAAGATGGGAAGAGAGAAAAAATATAATAAAGCGCTGAGGGATTGAAGTCTTAACTTTTGGTATGATAAATGTTTTTTCATGTAACCAGCATAACGTGTGCTAATGATGGAATAAATAATGTGGAGTTTGCCCAAATAAACCGGAGGAAAACCCGTAAGTTTATTAAGGAAATCCTTAGATTTTTATTATTAAATTATCCCCGCTTTTGGTAAGAGATATATAGAGAGACTAGAAAACATCGAAAAAATTCTTCCAGCTACTGGACAATAGGAGTCAACTCCGGAGGTTTAAAAGACACCATCTCCTCGACATGCCCTTTCGCTTTAAATAAATAGTTTAATAGCTTAATAGTTAAACATTTATTCATCATCACATTCGTCATCGCTATGCGAAATATAGTTTAAACTTCCAACAAAAACTTTAAAATAAAATTAATAAACTTCCAGAGAAGTCCAAATTCAGGCACGTGTGTTTATGGTAATTTTATGAGAGCGCACGTAGGAAAGAAAAAATGTTTAAAAAATAAATATGATAGAAATTAAATTACACATAAAATGCGAACTCAAGGAAAGCAAGGCACAAAAATTAAACGTGTTTAGATTTCAATTAATTGCACATGAAGCTCAAAGAAGCAAAAAAACAAAAAATTTGTTGCCTGGAGCAAAACAAGGACATGAGCACAGTGAACCCAGTCGTCTGTTGGAACTGCTCTGGTCCCCACACACACACACACAGATACGCAGAGAGAGGTTCACCCACGTACGACATATCATTAACTTTGCTTTATAAGGGCAACAACATAAACGATAACAAAATATTTATGTCAAGTAGAGGTGCGAGGCAGAGAAGATGAAGTGAAATACGAAAGCAAATAACTCCTAGCTTCTTCTTGAGGAATGGTTGGATGAGGGTTGCCGGTAGTGCTGTCTGCATTATGTCCCATCAGCTGTGCGTTGACACGCGACTACTCAGCAATACTCACTCCTTCAATGCGAATCCAAATATAGGACCCTATACAAATATTCATAAAATAACTCAAATCGCTTGCTTTGAATATCTCGCAGATGCAAAACAGGTATCTGCTAATACCCAGACGCGCGGTGTGGAGAGCTGCTCAGGGATGCTGTATATTAGAGACCATTACTGGGGCGTAAACAGCCACAAATCAGCTATGTCGTACCCATCTCGTACCCCTCCCCATCAGCAGCGGCAGATGATTTCCTTTTAATTTTGTGTTCTTTAGCAGCGATGGCAAATGCGAGCGAGAACATTCAACATGACAAAGACCCAAAGAAAGCAAATAAAAAATGCACAAAAAAATGAAAAAATAAAAACAGAAAAATGTATTAAGCACGCGCTGCTCCAAAACTGAAGTAGAAATGCGTGCAAAAAAACGAAGAAAAATGTGAAGAAAGGAGAAAGGAGAAGATGATGGAAGAGAAATGAGAAAAGGAAGTAAAATGTGTTCTATTCAGAAATATGAAATGAAATGTCGCAAGCAAACGAAAAGTATTGTTGAGAATTGCATACGCGAGCTATTTTTTAATGCTACGTGGGTTTGATGGGGGAGTAACACGAAACGGTTAATGGCGTCGGTTGGCAATAAGCAAGCGAAGATGCCACATAATGTTTGCCGGTGGGCCAAAGGACAAGGCGACACAAACAGGGACCACGGCGACCAGTGAAGCAAAAGTGAAATGCGTTTGCAGCAGCTTAAATCTTGTGTGTGACTTTTTCAATGTGTGTGCGGTGTATGTAGGTGTGTGTGTGAGTGCAGTGAAGCGTAAGAAACCTGGCAACAATATCAATATGCGTCTCTTGTGCTCCGTTTGCTACAAAAAGCAGTGCTGTCAGCGTCGGCCTCCGACTCCCCCACACTCTATAACCCCTTGCTGTTGGCAATTGTTTGCCAGCGGAAGTTGATTTTCTGACAAAGCGGAAGTGTTGAAGCACTGGAAAAAGGCGGCAGCGATGGGACCTACATACATACAAACTACACTTTGAATTTCATACGTAGTATTTTCGTGGCATTTAATATTTTTTTGTATTTTTTGTTGCGGCGCATAAATTTTCATCTAACTCTGACAAAAGCATCTTGCTAAAAGGCGAACAAAGCCAACAAACGCATGGCATACATAAATATGTATATGAGAGTACGTTGAATGCTTATATGGGTAGAAAAAGTTTTGCTGACGCAACAAAGTTGCTCATGGGCAAGAGCATAAGAACAAGACCAACCGTTTTCAGACCAAAGCCAATTAAGTGTAATATGCTACAGTTGCTACTGCTACTGCTGCTGCTTCTTCTGGCGGCATTTAAGTATTTTGCCTTTTTGTGTTCCTACCTTTAACAGCAGCGAGACAGCCGCTGGGCAGACTGCTACAGCAAACTGAGGTTTGGCCAAAATAAAAAAAAAAGCAGTCAACCAACAACAACAACATGGTCAGAACAATGTGCGATCCTGACTCGCTCAATCTGTGTGTCTGCGATCAAGTTCAAAGCAGCAAGCAGCATTAAAAGCAGTGCAATTTTGTTTATTGCCCTGCTTGCAGCGATACCTTGACTCTTGACGTTGTTCCGTATTGCAATCGCCAGAAGAAAAACACACAATACTCTAAGAAAAAAAATACATCCATATGTAGTATGAACATTTCAATGTTGTATACAGAAACAGAACTAAACACGCAAATGCGAGAGAGAGAGAGAGAGCAGATGCTTCTATTTTAATTACGCAAACGGCCTTAAGAATGACGACCATTGACAATTGACGATTTGCGTTTCGCTTTATTTTATATGATGAAGAAATAAAAAATGGAAAGCGGAAAACACGGACAACGCCAAAAGTCATTCATTCGCCCAGTAGTCAGTGGGATTGTGGAAAGCGTAAGTCGCAAAACACCCACAGCGTAAAATGCCGGTGCCGTTGACTTAATTCGATAGTGGATGCATGAGACGGGTGGTGGGCGGATGGGTATGGTGTATGGTGTTTGTGCGGGGTGGCAAGCTGTGCATTACAGCGTGCACTCTCGAAGGCAGCAGCCGCGTGCCGTTTGTGTTATTAATAGCTATTGATGCCGTTGCCTGTCTATCTGCAGCAACAGCAGTGTTCACTTATTTCTTGTTCGTGTTTGTGTCGTCTGCTCAAAATATGAACATAACAACAGCAACAAAAATAACATCGCGGGGCCGACTGATAAGGAGAAAAACTCATAGAATGATCGAACGGCGAATACAAAGATCGCAACAAAAACTGATCAAATCCACGGACCAATCGACCGACTGACTGTCTAACCATTAAATACATTAATAATATATGTACTATAATAAGTTTACCCAAAGACGAAACATTTGTAGATCTAATTAAAGAATTAGTTACAATATTATTTTTTGTCAAGTTATTATGATTATAATTCTTACTTTCGCGATTTAAATAAATTTAGTATGCAGTAATAGCAATAGTTAATATTACACTTATTATTTATTATACACGTTTAGAAAACATACACTTGAGTGCCAATGATATCCTTTTGGCCTTTATTTCGTATACTGTATTTGGTTGGCGATCAAACAAAATTGTTGCTAATAATTCTTTTGTTTGAGTTTTATACCACCGCACTGACTAAAGCACACGTCCGTTCACGACCACAGGTTCTCGCGTTTTGAGAGATTCAAACATAAACAGAGCAAACGATGCTACGGACACAGACAAAGACACACAGCTGTCTGTGCCCATTGCCTCTTAACGAGCATGCGCTGAGAACAGCTGCTGTCATTCAACAGTCGACTAAACCCAGAATTGAAATTTTGGGATTTCTGTTGCCTAAAATAATTTAAATAAATTATATATAATTTGATGTTATGTAAAAAAAAAGATAAAAATAAACAACACAAGCTTTACTTAAAAAAAACAAATCAGCAACAATTAAGTTTGAAAAAATATAATAATGTGATGATGTGGACTTTTTTAACCTATATTATATACTTTTATTTTTATTGATATTTTTTCTTATAAATTGTTTCATACACATGTCACCCATCAACTATATAAAATTTTTGTTGAAAATCTGCATACATAAACATTTTCTTTTTTGAGTATTAACAAAAACATTGGAAATAAATAAATAACAAATCAATATTGAAACAATATAGAAGACTGACCTCAGCCAATTTCTCATAATTAACGATAACTCAAAACTACTGGTAAAGTTTAAATCAAGTTTATATGAAACATTTTTATAAAACACCAGCATTTATAACAAAAAATAATAATATTATTGGTTTGATATTTTATATTTTTTTTTTGTTATAAGTTTTATTTTGCTCTGGCTAATTTAAAAATAAACCGTAATTTAGTCCAATACATCGATATTATATTTACTAATATAAAATATCGATATAATGATAGCGACACATCGACACATAATTATACGAACGACGTTACTTCGAGTATGTGCCTTCGGAGTGCTAATTTTGGAACACTTTAAGAAAAAAATTTTCAGGCACTAAAATGTCGCAAAATTGTGAAACACCAAATTGCAACAAGGAGGCAACGCTACAATGTCCCACTTGTCTCAAGTTGGGCATAAAGGGATCCTTCTTCTGTTCGCAACAATGCTTCAAAGGATACTGGAAAGAGCACAAAGTTATACACGCCTTAGCTTGTAAGTAGATTAGATAGATAGGTTTTCACTGAAAATGTAAAACTTCTTTATACGATAGCGGGTGGGGAGAAACCATCTGTAAACGATGATGTCTTCAATCCCTGGCCGCATTACCGCTTTACTGGCAAACTGCGTCCATTTCCACAGACACCCAAACGTGGTGTGCCCGAGTCCATAATGCGTCCAGACTATGCAGACCACCATGCGGGCAGATCGTTGTCGGAGGAAGCATTGCGTGGTACTACGATTAAGGTGCTCGACGATGATGAGATTGAGGCAATGCGTGTGGCTGGCCGGCTGGGCCGTGAGTGTTTAGATGCGGGCGCCAGGGGCATTGAGGTGGGCGTTACGACTGACGAATTGGATCGCCTTGTGCATGAGGCAGCCATCGAGCGAGACTGCTATCCATCACCACTTAACTACTACAACTTCCCCAAGTCGTGCTGCACAAGCGTTAACGAGGTGATCTGCCACGGTATCCCAGATCAGAGACCACTGGAGGATGGTGATATTTGCAACATCGATGTGACTGTCTATCATCGTGGCTTTCACGGTGACCTCAATGAGACGTTCTTCGTTGGCGAAGTATCCGAGAAACACAAGAAACTGGTGCGCATCACATACGAATCGTTGGCAAAGGCCATTGAGCTTGTGCGTCCAGGCGTTAAGTACCGGGAAATTGGTAACGTTATCCAAAAGTACGTGGCGCCTCATGGCTTCAGCGTTGTCCGCAGCTATTGTGGACATGGTATTCATCGCGTTTTTCACACTGCCCCCAATGTACCACATTATGCCAGTAAGCCGAATTGATGAAATTGTGGTAAATGAAGAATGAAATAATCATTTTATTTGTTGCCCACAGAGAATACGGCAGTTGGTGTAATGGCTGCCGGTCACACTTTCACCATTGAGCCAATGATTTCCGAAGGACTGCAGAAGGCGGAATCCTGGCCAGATGACTGGACAGCTGTGACAGCGGATGGCCTTAGGTCGGCTCAATTTGAGCAAACTCTGTTGGTCACAAACAATGGTTGTGAGATCCTTACTAAGCGCCGTGAGAATAATGGTCAGCCGTGGTTCATGGACAAAATGTAGTTCCAACAACTGAATATTTTTTTTGAATAAGCTTTAATTTGTTTTTACAATAAAGTAGACCGTTTGTATTTCATTACTTTGTATATTTCTAATCCCCCCATAAGCAAGTTTAGCTTTACTTCTCTAGTGGCGCATAATTTAGCAACTTCTCAATTAGATCCACGTGCCCCAGCAGCATACGGCGACAACAGTAGCGCTTCAAGCCCAATGCGTCCAGAGCATCACTGAAAATTATAATTTTTGATAATAAGCGATATTGGTTTAAAAACGCGGCAGACATGACGTGCGGCTTACCCTTCTGTGTACTCGGCCTGCAGCAAGCCTAAGTAGGATTCCCATTTGTTACCAATCACCTTGCCACACGTAAAGCATCGAATTGGTATTATCATTTTGGCTTTTAAATATATTTGTATGTTTATTTAGCGTTCTATGTTGTTGACTGCTTGCACATTTATTATGCCTCTTTTTGCCAGCAGGACTGCCAACTTGTTTAAGCAAATGGAGTAAAATATCGATAAGAATGAGCACATGGCTCAAGTGCCGATATGTCGCAGTGTGACCTTTAAATTGTGTATTGCAAAACGGCGCGCTTTTTAAAAATATATTAATACATTTATTAAGTACACTATCGACTGCTTGCTATTTGATTGCATTTACACATGAATTTGTTAAATAAATATTTTTGAAGGCCGCTAACAACTACGTCATAACATAAATTAAACAACTATTTACTGCTGACGTCAGTTTGTCCTCCAGATACTTCAACAGAAGTCGAAACGGGAAATAAATCCTTTGTGGCATTGTTATTGTTCAGCGCCGGAACATTTTCAAATGTGCCCTTATTATTATCCGAACGCTTCTGAAGACGTTGCTGCAAGTATTGTTATACGATAAACATATTGATAACATTAAAAATTTTATCAATTGCTTACCGTTTCGGACGTTTCCTCATCTGGAACAAAAATACGCAATGGTGTATTGCTGCCAAGTTGCTGCTGCACAAGACGCTGATGCTCCTCAAAGGCGGCGGAAGCTGGATCTGCTGGATGATGTTGTGGTTGCTGCTGCTGCTGTTGCAACTGTTGTAGTTGGACTTGTTGCTGCTGCTGTTGATGCTGCAAGTGTTGCTCTTGTGCCTGTGCCTTTAACTCTTCCAAATGCAGTTCCTGCTGATATTGCTGCTGTTGTTGTAGCTGTTGCTGTTGATGCTGCTGCAGTTCTTGTTGATATTGCTGTTGTTGCTGTTGTTCATGTTGATATTGCTGTTGTTGCTGTTGTTCTTGTTGATATTGCTGTTGTTGCTGTTGTTCTTGTTCATATTGCTGCTGCGCCTGCGCATGAAGCGCCTCCAAATGGATCTGCTGCTGCTGCTGCTGCTGAAGTTGCCCCTGAAGATTCTGCTGCTGTTGTAGTTGATGCTGCTGTTTTTGCAACTCCAAAGCAGCATGCTCAGTTTCCAGCTGCTGTCTGCGTGCTTCTTCCTCGGCATAAGCCTGCAGTAGCTGCGACGAGTCGTGAGAGTTTCCATAATAGTTGGACACCACGAAACCACCCTCAGGTGCTGATGATGCAACCGCTGCGACATTGGGCAAATGGAACGATGCTGTTTCGAAAATGGGCTCCGATGGTTCTCCCAGTGCTGGAGCTGCAATTAATGCTGCATATTGTGGCGCAGTATCCAGAACCGGATGGATCTGATGATGCGGATCCTTGGCAGCTTGCAGTATTTGGCCATTGCTAGCCACCTCCTGCGTTAGATCGCCATTCACATAGCCCGTTTCAATCACATGCTCTGTGCTGGGTTTGAAGAGCTGCTGCTGGTGCTGGCTGTAGAGCTGATTGGACTGGGTGACCAGGTACGTGGGATTATAGATAGGTATGTGGGCAGCGGGCAGGGCGGCAGCTATGAAGGGCTGTGTGGTCTGCTGCTGTGCAAACTGAATGGGATAGATGGGCACTGGAACTGGTTGGACAGCAGCTTGGGCGCCCACAATCTGCACGAGAGGTTGGGCTGGCAAATGAGTGCTCTGGACATCAGTGGGCAGCGGCTTGCTGTTGCTCGGCGTATTAAAGCTCTCCGTGGCGACCTTGACCTTGCTTGTTGGCAACGATGGATCGGGATCTGGGGCAAAGAATTTCTGCGAACCCGAAATGGGATCGCGTATCGTTAGATCATTTGTTTCATCCTCATGTACGCTGTAATACGTGGATTGTGGACGTTGGGTGCTATGTGAGGGTGGGGGGGTCGTGTGCTGTGGGGGCAAGTATGCGCTATCTAATCCTTCATTCAGCTGATTGTCGTGCAGTGCGAGATTTGGGGCAGGTACCGTGTAAATGGGTGCAAAGTGCTCGTTGTTGAAATTGTTGTGTGTATCCAGCTGTGTGAGCGAGTTTAAAACAGATCAAAAACATACCTAAAATGTGTACACTCAGAAAAATAAACTCACTTTTTGTATAAATAAAAAATTTAAATAATATAAAGCAAGTTTTTTTCTGAGCTTTTCTTACTTACCGGCAGGTTCTGCAGTTCACTGAAGGCAACGGCAGTTGGCTTCTCGTATTTGAACGGTTTCTCATAACCAAACGTGGGCTTTGCATGCAGCTTCGAGTTATTCAACTTGATCTTTAGTGGCTTACGAATGCTAGTAGCGTGCTTCAGATACATTGGAGCACTGAGCTTAAGCGGCCGCGATCCACGCAAGTTGTGCGGCAATCCACCTTGCAACAGGTGGGAATGGGAATGGGAATGGGCATGCGCATGCGCATGGGGATACGAGTGTGCATGATGGGCGTGCAGATGCGCGTGTCCATGTCCATGGGCAAGTGAATGTGAGTGGGAGGCGAGATGCTGATGGCCGTGGCTATGTGTGCCGGGACGACCTTTTAGGACCAATGGTACCGGCTGATCGCTGCGTATCTGAACAACTAAGGTGCGCTGCTTGCCTGGAGGAGCTGGACCCAATTGCTTCGCACTTTTGGGAGGCCAATTGTTGTTGCTGAAGATCAATGGACGCTTGTTGGCGGGCAGCTCACAGCTGACCAGGCCCAACACTAGCGTTATGAGTATTAAAGGCTAAAGCGGTGAAAATGTCAAAAATAATTAAAAATTTAACACGTAAATTCATTAAATATATAAAACGTAATTATTTTACGTGCAATAAAACTTTCTAAGCTCAGCTGTCATGGGGAGGGGGGCGGAGGGATGTCGAATGGGGTAGGGCAAGCAGTGGCGTGTAATCAACCTGTTCGTCTGTTCGGAGAACCGACTATAATGGCCTTAATTTGTATAAATTGGCGGTTTTCTAAAATTTTATCACGTCGCCTGCGGCTGGCCACTAAAAACCAAAAGCAGCTGCTTAAACTATTTATGTACATGTATGTATTAATGTATTGGCATATGTTTATGCACAGTATGTGTATGCATACATGCAGATATGTTTAATATGTTAGCCACAAACGCTTTGTTCCGAATCATTTAACGTGTGGGTCATGCAACAATGTCGCAGAATGAAAGTGAAAATACGATAATGATATGGTTGGTTCTGTTGTCATTGCTTACTGCTTTTTTTTATTGGTCCCCCTTCCAATTGCCCCCTGGAAGTTAACAATTTGGCATCGTAATTGTAATTGTTACAATAACAAATTTCACTTGTCTGCAAGACGATGGCAATGACAATGTCTATACCGTTAGAGCAGTCAATCAATTGCACTGCTCACAGGTGAAATTGACAGACAAAAACAATACTAACACTGTGCACTGTGGTTATTGATTACGTGCTTCGTTTGATTAATCAAAATTACAGCTGTAATTGGAACCAAAGTGCTGGCTTCGTTGTTTGCTAAAGTTATATTAATACTGCTTTGTCACCCGTTTAAAAATATGCATAATAATAGTTAGCGTTCGATGTGGCCGGTGGCCGGTGGCCGATGGCCGATGGTGCAGTGGTGAATGAACTTGCACGCTGTGTGAGCACAAAGGAGGTAATGGTAATAACAAGCTTGCTTCAAGAAAGTCAAAGTTTGCATGAAGCGGACAACGAACTTGAAAAAGGATTTACATACATAGCTGTGATCACTCTGTCTGGAAATTGAATTATAGCAAAGTCATTCGAGGCCATAAACAATTACCCGTTAACCCAATTTACAACGCCAATTTAGCCAAACCTGAACGGCAAGTCATCTTGCAAAAGCCAACGCATCTTGTTTTATTTGTCCCGCCGCAACACTATGCTGCACATTGAGGCAAACTCAATGCCAATAGCTGTGACTCTGACTACTGTTAACTGTAATTGGTGCGCAAAGAAAGGCAAGCATTGTTGTTACTGTTGTGCTATTGTTGTTTTTGCTGGCAGGGAAAACTTGGCGCATCAAGAGCTCTCATTGCAATTGCAGTTGCTACCGCTACAATTGCAATCGCAAATGAAAGTACACACACAATTGCCCGCCAATCGCAATTTAACAAGTATTTAAAACACGAGCTGCCATCTCAAATGCAATTCAATTGAAAATTGAAGATGAATTCGCCGGCGGATCGAAATTGAATGTATATATATATATGTACATATATTAGGGTGAATGTCGAATGTGGAGCTAATTTGCACGTATGCATGTTTTCATTCATTTCACACAGTTTCCCATCAAGCTACCAATTTGGAACCATCGATAATTACAGGCAATAAACACAGCGTGTGAGATTGACTTACCTTCATATTTTCAACGAATTTGATTCAAGAAGTGGTTGAAGTTGGAAGATGAAAGCTTTTCGTTAAGTTTAGCGAAATGAGATGTGCTGGCTTTGGTTTAGTCCAGCAGCAAGTATATGAAGATCAAAATAGCAATTAGATAGATAATCACATCAATTAACTTCATGTCCACGTGCGCCGCGGCGCTTTCCTTTCAAAGAATATACGAATGTACGAACGTTTAACCGGAGCTTTGCAACTCGATAAGTCTACACCTGTTCAGGTCGCGTTTACAACTGAGCGCAGCTAACCAAGCCGACTTCGCTGATGGTTACTTTTGCCAACCATTGGAAGTACACGTATCATTCACTGGAAGTGAACAAAGCTACAAAGAAAGTGGTCGGCATTTCTTTCGACGGCTTCGGCAGTTGGAATGAAAAATAAAAAAATAAAATAAAAAATAAAACATGTTCAGCACGCGACCATAAGATACGATGCCGGCAAGTGCACTTGGCCGTCAAAATCTCTCGCACATAGTACAGTTGAATCGAAAGTGCTTTTGAACAGTTCTTGGCTAGTGTTCAGTCTGGAACACAAACAAAAGACTTGGGGAACGTACTTGTCTTGCTAATACTCGCTCTTTAATGCCTTAAAAAGCAATGCCAACCAGGCGCTCATGACTAAGAAATGGTCGCGCCTTGCATTTGGCGCCTCTTTGCCAGCGACAAGCAGGAGCACAATCTTTAAGGCGTCATTGTGAAGTGGCATATAGGTATGTATGTATTAAGTTTAGATGTGTGCTGCTTACAGTGGCAACGGTTATTTATTTACACTCCATTTATTTCTTTAAAATCTAGAGCTCTAGAGCTTATACATTTAAATTTTTAATTTTGTAAACTGAATATCCGTAATATATATGCATGCACAATAAGCGTTACACGAAAGACTTTTAATTAAAGAAACAATATTTTATATAAATATTTGACTCAACTTTTATTATAAGAAGCAAGAAGCAATAAAACGTTCTTATGTTCTTTACAAACTTGAAATAATTTCACTAGCTTGTATTTAATTCACAATATTGCTTACAAACCAAACATATGCTTGTGGCTTTGTGTGGATTATACATAATTCAAATATTTTATACAAAAATTATAAATAGGTTCATAAATATGCCCAGAAGGCTCAGTAATTAATTGGGGTTTCTTTCGGAATGCAAATGTCTGGAACTTTAACGTGGATCGGCGGCTTATTCTCGATTTATTATTGCACAGTTAAGGGACTTACGTTTATCAAATCGCTGGGATTTAGATAGAGAGTCCAGATTGGAACATAAGCTTGCCTAATCCCTAGGCAGCTTGTTTTAAATTTTCGATAGATATTCCCGTTTCCGATATACACATGTGATCGATAACAACAAAATCTTGAATTTGGAAAACTTTAAGACGATATAATGACAATCTGGGAATTTGTATTGAAATCGGTTCAGAAACACGGGAGATACGGAACATTGAAGTCAAGTATGCAGTATGCGCGTACAAAGGCTTTAGCGTATCGTAGAGATTTCTTACTTGTTTAATTATATTATGTTAAAACTATAGACGCATTGATTTTGTTAGCATTTTTCTTATTGTGGTAGCAAGTTGTATGAAATCCATATTCACCAAAATCAGTCGGAAAACGTGATAAAATGTTTTTGTCATCTAGTTGACAGCGCGGTATATTCAAGTCATTGTAAGCCTAAAAAATATTAATATACATATGCAGAGCTATTTTAAAGCTTTTTAACTCACCTTGCACGGACATGAATACCGCAAGTTTGTATATGCATATATTAATCCTGGAATCGTATACTTTTGAGGCTGCTTAAAGTAGTCACATATGCCAACAGTCATTGCATATAAAAAAGAATGCCACCATTTTCGTTCACGTTTAAGTTTCCACTTTATAAAAATAAATAAATAAACGTGAATATTAAGGATCAATTCGAAAAAGCAAGATATCATCTACGTCTTTCATAGTTTTCAGCAGAGTTATACTAATTAATTAATGTTCATAACATTGCTCGTTCGCTTAAAGGCATAAAGGTGGCACTCTTTGATTTCAGCCATTCTGGCATGACAAATTTTGCAATTTAAGGCATTAGTTCGTTTGTATTAATTAACATTCACATTTATCCGAACTTGTACTTCAACACTTACGAAAAAAACAAAACTAAATAAAACAAAGAGCAAAGTGTATAAAATACATTTATTCGACATGCACACATGCTTCACCTTCAAAAAATTATTTAAAATTATTTCCATTTTATTACGTACATTTTTTATACACTATTATATTTCAATAACAAATGACGGAAACCCAGTTTCCATTAATGAGTTAAATGGGGTATATAAAAAAATAACGAAATATTATAAAACCACATCTATGACATATTTTTCACAGTTAACCAATTAAAAGTTTCTTTTGTTTGGTCTTAATTTCAAGGGATAATATGCTTCATATCGATTTTAGGAACATAAAGGACATTATTCAGTATGATAAATGACATATCATAATATTTATATTATGCTTTTCAAGTGTATATAATTGTTGGTATATTTGGTCTAAGGAAATACTTTACTGCAAATTTACATTTTCTATCCATTGAATTCAGAATAAGAAAATGTGTATAATGAAATACCCTATACTTTAAGCCTACAGTCAGTGCTTGCAAGTATCAGTGTGTAACAGACAGAAGGAAGCATCTCCGACCCCATATTCTTGATCACCATCAACAGCCGAGACTATGTAGCCATGTCCGTCCGTTGTATGTAAGAACACGTCGATTTTAGAGACTATGAGAGATAGAGACTTCAGATTTGGATCATAAGCTCGCCTAATCACTAGACAGTACAAGTCTGTTTCAAATTATTAATAAATCATCTTGTTTCCGATATGCACATGCGATCTATAACAATAAAATCTTGAATTTGGAAAACTTGAAAACTATAGACGAAATAATGAAAATCTGTGAATTTTTTATTAAAATCGGTTGAGAAACACTGGAGAACATTAACTTCTGTCAAGCATGCAGTATACGCGTACTTATAAACACTTTCACTTTCAAACACTGTACGCTTTATGTTTCGGGTTGGGAGTATCTCCTAGTTGGGATTTCTCGTCTAGAGCGTTCTTACTTGTTGTAACTTTTTATTGCTTGATTTAGTTGTAAATGGATGTTTTTAATATCTAACTAACATACATTTGTACATAGGCATGTATGTAAATATCTACATACATATTTGGTGTATGTCACTTGTACATACATACAAAACTAATGTGTAATGAGAGGTGACATAAACAAAAAAGCTTATGAAACTCGCGCATTTAATGAACTTGATAATTGGGTGCGTTTTATGCCACTCGTGACTGCAAATTTCTAAACCGAATTGGTCAATGGAATTTCTGGCGCTGGCCCACCATATGTGGGTCAGTTTTTGAACTGCTTGTAGTTGTTGTAGTTGTCGCTGCCGTAACTGAAAGTTTCACTTTTAATAAGGAAAAGCGATTGGCGCAGGCCAATGTTGGAAATTTTGTATTCGTATTTTTATTTTTGAAATATTATTTTAACAAGGTTCTTTTTAAACAGTAACAACATAATATTATTATAAGTATCATTATTATTTTTACCATTTATTTAATTATAGTTAGCTGTTGTTTTTACCTTTATTATATTTATGTTATTATGTTATCCATAGACAAATGTTTAAAATGTGAATTTTTAGGTTTTGGTTTGGCTTCTTATTTAAAATTTCGTTTACTTTTCAAAATGTTTGATGCTGTTTTAAGCAAAACTTATTATGTATTTTGCATTCTCAGCTCTCGATTTGGGGTTTTTAATAAAGTTTATTTTTTATTTATTTGTTTATTGGCGTTTTAATTTTTAGCTTTCGTTAAACCCTCAGAATTTCACTTGTTAATATGTTTTATAAATTGCGAGTAAAAACTAAAATATTCAATTACAGTTATGTTGACTATTTGATGCTTTCTATTTTTAGGGTTTGATCTATACATTTTCAATGCACATGGTACTTAAATAATTATTATGCATATTTATATATGTATTCACGTGTACAAATATAAATATGCATACATACATATATGTGCATATGTATATTTGAATGAATATGTGCCAGTTATTGTGAAAGTGCTGGAAAATAATGTTCTAATTTTTCTTTTAGGGCATTTATAAATTTAATAACGTTTTTGGTTTTAAGTACTCAATCATTAAAAAATAACATTTGTTTGTTGCTCAAACTTGTTGTTTTTAGTTGCAAACGTTGATTTCTATACAAAGTATCTAACTACTGTAAAATTCTTAACTTTTACGGGTATGATAATTTTTTTTTACACTTTTTACTCACGAAATTTTCTACAAAACGTTTCAGTTGTGGTAAGTTGTATGGAGTTAAGTATTTCTAGGTGATATATTATTATTATTATATTTTTGTGAACATAGCTGTTTCGCTGAAGAGAATTTAGAATTGATGAATAAGAATTTTTTGTACTCTTATTATGAAAAATCTCGAACGCAGCTTTGTTCAATTTTTGTGTAATTTTCAATTTATATTTAATAAGCTTTTTTGTGGATAGTACTCGTGTTGCATTTTGTATATCATTTGATTTTTATTTTCCCATATTTTTTATTTTTTTTTTAGCGTAAACATGATTTTATCAAGTTTCACAACATCGAGAGTTCGTTTTGTTGTTGTTGTTCTTGTTATTAGGTTTTCGCTGATGTAATGTATCTTTACGTGTGTGTAATCGTGTCAGTGTGTGTAGGTGTTTGTGAGTATTTATATATCTAAAAATTTTAAAACTATGTTATTCGTTTAAAAATTATGTTTAACTTTTGGGTTTCTTCTACGCTTCCTCTTTTTTAAGGATTACAAATGCTTTTTCATTTTGTCTCTATATTTATTAAATGTTTTAATACCACTAACAATAAATGAACTGGCTGCCATATTAGCTTTTATGTGTGCTGATTTTTTATTCATTTATTTTTTTCTTTTCTTTTTAAGTCTAGGCTATGCTTTCATTTTCATATTCATTTCGATTATGTGTTAGACCACACTTTCCAATTGTTTGGTGCCTAATTTGTTTTTTTTTTTCTCTAGTCTACATACATACGTACATGCATACTTTTTATATAACTTTGAAGGCGCATACTTAATATTCACAATTATGTTTTTTTTTGGGTGTGCCTAAACTTAAGGCTATTTTCATTTCATCCTAAAAAATGATAATGAACCCAAACCAATCCTTATCGTACGTTTTCTTTACGAACTTAATTAAGCTTAACTTGTTATTTACTTGTTATATTATTAAAAGCTCGAATTCGATTTACTGTTATTTTTTATAAGCTATACTTATGTAACAAATTGTAAATTAATCATAAGAAAATCATATAATGTTAGCATGCTCCTGTGCTGTTTTTCTGACACGTTTATTTTTTTATTTTTTTGTATTAAAAATACGGTAATTAAACTAAAAATTGAATCTGTGAATAACTTTAATATTTAATGTGATTCCTATACGCATTGGCAGTGTTTAATTATTTGAACAAATACATTTACCAAAACCTATATGAAGTGCAAAATGAAATAAATATTTTTACATTATCCGAGTTTTAATAATAATAGGTAGCCTTATTATTTACATGTTATATACAAAAAAACAGAGCGTTTTATTAGCGGTTTAAGCGCAAGTGCGTGAAAGATCAAAAGAAGGTCTGAAGACACGTGGATAAACGGTGGACTTAAGACGAAGAAATCTCATCTTTTATGTCTACATTCAGTTTTGCTTTAATCTAAAAAATTTGTTTAGAACACCACAGCTGCTGCTCTTAAATCGCAATAGGCACGCACGTAAAAAGCGCATACATCATCATCATACATCACTATGTATAAATATTACTAGCTACATTTTGTCGACTGCTCACTATAGATAGTTATATCTATCTATATGTATGTATGTATGTATGTCTTCAGCTGCTTTCATACCATCGATGAGTACTTGTAGTATGTCGTGTATGTATGTATGTATATCTATTGATAAATATTGATGCCAATGCTCTACTTTATTTGAATATGTACTGTATTTAAATGTTGTGAATGAGCTGCGGCAGCGTTTACGTGAAAATGGACTTGAATAGAATATTTGAAACTTAAAAAATTGTTTGTTTTTGCACAGCTTGAAAGAATTTATATAGTTATACAGAGAATAAGGATTATGTATTTTTGATGATGCCTCGGGTATGCAAACAGTATGTTTTGTTGAAATAACCGTTGGTTTTAGTAATTTGTTTTCAATTATTTTATTCTCTAAGATTTGTTATATAAAATTTCGATCTAATTATGGGTAGGCTTTTTTTTGCCATAGATACCTAAGATGTGTAGTTGATTGCTGACTTTTAATTGGTTTTAATTAAATACCGCTAGGAATTTGTTGTGTTTCTGCTAACATTAGAGTTAAATTATTTGAATACGTTCATATAAATCGTTTTTGCGCATGCTCAGAAACATCTAAATGCAGTTTTTGAACTTGAATGCTGACACAACTTTCAGTATTTGGGTTTTTCTTTCTTTTGTGTGTTTTGCCTTCCATTTTCCACATACGAAAAATGTACGTGGCGGTCAAGCATATATCGATAATGTTTTTCAGTTTTTCTTTTTTTGTATCAAGTATTTCTTTTATTTATGTTAAGTTTGGGCATGTTTCACAAAGTATGTATGTGTAAATTGTTGCACAGTTGTTGTTCTTTTAACAGATATTTAAAGAGAGCTGTTAGTGTATTGCAAAGCTTTGCTTAGATATATATTTTAGATGTATACGTATGTAAGCATTTGTATACTTTTTAGTACAGTAGCAAAGTAGTAGTTTACATTTTTAATCTTTGCAAAAACAAGATTCATGCGCTTTTACTTCATCCTGTTTTTATTAGGTTGTTAACTTCTTTGTTTGTTAAGAGTTTAGAGTTGATTTGGTTTTCTTTGTTTAATGTGTAGCTTACCTCACTAATGGTTCCCAATTGCTTACGTCACACCATTAAGATGAATTTTCATTACGAATTGTTCAATATTTATTTGTAATGCAGTGATAGCGCCATGAAGTAAACTCATAATGTAACTACACAAATTATATGACTATAATAATGATCATGAAATAACTGTACGAAAAAATGCTTGTAATATTAATTTATACATACCCATGATGTTGTTTCAATAACTAATGATTGTTGCTTTAAAACTAATCAAATAAATATAGAATTTAAAAAAGTAAATGGATTGTTGTACAGAAAATCGTTTATTTCAAGGAATAAATAAAAATATACAATTCAAAATAGAGTTTAAAGGAAAACACAAAGAAAAAATAATGTAGGATTAAAATAATATTGGATTAATAGATATATGGGGTATAGAATGGATAAAAAAATTATATATGATATGTAAATTTCAAGGTTCTAAAAGGCATACGGAATGGTGTGGGAAGCAATCAGCTGACAATTGAACGATGGATATCAAAGATGATGTTCTTTCTTTAATGTTTGTGGATTTTATGTTTGTGGAGACATACGACATTGATACCGTTGGTTTTTTATGTGCGGTAAAAGTGGTTGCCCCTTGATTGTGTGACAGGATAGACAAAGTACATTGTACTCTCGATATCTCCACAAATATAACAATACAGAGTAACGCATTTATTGGCACGCATATACGAATTTTGAACTTACTTATATTTGGATTTTGTTAAAGTGTTAGTGTTGTACATACTTTCATATACATATACTTATTGATTATGCCTACACTTGAATACGCCTTAAAGGCAAAATTTTAAAACAGATCTTATGCCAATATTTGTGCCATAAATGCGATGCTCTGTACACAATTAACTTCTCCATCGTTCAAATGTACGAATAAGGACCATCAGTTAAGGCGCTACACAGTAACAATCAAGAGTTATCATCCTTGTTGGAGCCGCCCCCACCAACCCCGGAGCCCTGTGTGTTTGTTCCACGTCCACCTGCGGGTGCTCGCACTGCAGGCGGTTTATACTCCAAGCCGGGATCGAATTGCATTAAAACAAATACCTATCGTAAAAGCAAGAGATCAATTTGAGTTGTTGGTAAATTTGAAGGGTATTTTCTGATTTATATCACCTGATCTGTTGGCAGTAATGAGAAGTCATCGGGTGGGTTGGTTATTACATAACGTTTGCTGCTCGCATCGCAGCTAGAACTGGTATCCCTAAACCGATACAGTCCTATGCACAACATTCCATACGACTTGAGCGCAGCGACAAACAAATCGCCATACTTTCCGCATTCTCCAAACTGCGCCAGCGGCCCATCATATAACGAAATTTGTCCCACGCGGCATCTAAACAATTAATAGATAAGTAAATCCATGAAATGCATTAATAAGAGTTGTTTTCTAAAAGCCTACACTAGAAATTAAATTATGGTAGTCTGTTAAATTAAACGCAGAATCATTAACTTGAAATTATATTAAAATATTTTAACTGTGTCGGATAATCTTGGCGTAGCCAAAAATATTTAGAACATATTTTTAAACATACATTTTAGTCTATACTAACGAAAAAAACTAAAGTTTTTGTTGACATTCAAAATAGCATGAATTTTTTAGAAAATTACGTTTGTAATAAAATTGATATATTTCGCTTACCTGTCACGATTACTTAGACTGTCGACGGTGCTGTAACCACCCCTAAGGCCTGCACCCTCGGCAAGTATCAGTTCCAATTCGGGCGTTGCACCACCAGTTATCAGCGATCGAATCAGCGTTAAGGCATTTTGATTAAAATACGTCTGGAAAACATAAGGTTAGTTCGAAAAGGTCGGCTTTGCAAATAATTTTCGTGAACTCAGAAAATACTTGCACCAAAACTAAAGAAATAAGTTAAACTTAACTAATTTTGAAAATATTTTTAAGATTCGAAAACTTAATATTAAAAATCTGAAAGATTGTAAACAAATTTTTTACTCTTTCACGCAAAATTCACAGAATGGATTTTAATGAGATATTACGCTCTATCCTTAGTGGGTGTTGAGACAAACACCAGGCGGGCAAGTAACTGTTATACAAGGAAAAGTAAGTCTCGCTATAAATCTATTGTGAAAACATTGTGCTTCCTACTAAGACTTTAAAGAAAAGATACTAAAAACTAAAATCGCTTGACTTTAATCGAAAAAATATGTAATATTTATTATTTTCATCTTCAAAGAAATGTATTTATTTTTTTTAAGGGATAACTTAGTGAAATCGTTTTTAGTTCACAACAAAATTGATAAATTAGTAAGAAAATAATGTTCTAAGTTTTAAGAGCAATTTTTTTTTCTGAGTTTGGGTTTTGAAACATAATTTTTTACCGTGGACATCAGCGAGTCTAACACACTAACAGCGAACGCAGTGCCGCATGCAAACGGTTGCGTTAAATATAGTTCTGTATCTGGATCATCATCGTCGTCTTGATCGAGAAACTGCACGTTACTATCATTGACCAGTTCTTTAAACGATAATCAAACAAAATTACACGCACATAAAGTGTTCAATTAGTCACACAATGCCTCTTTTAAATTAGTAGGGCAGTGTACGAGGCTGATCATGGCACAATAAGTATTATATCCCCCATTTAACCCTCCCACTTTCCACCATCCGTGCCCGGTCAGCCTGACGTACACCGCTTGAGGTAATGGCTTTTCGTTCGATCGTTCATAAACTCGGCCAACCTAGTGCGATGCAGTTTACCTGTTATCATGGGAACATTTGCCCCATAAACTGAGCCGCGACGCTGCAACACAATTGGGCTGCCAGCTGTCGCGCTCAGATTATCAAACTCCGGTCCGCGTTGGCTCAGCACACCAATTGTGTCGTCGAAGGTCATGGCCTTGATGTTAAGCGAAGCGAGAATGGCCTCCTTGTCGGCCAGTGTGGGATCATCGTTGCTAGGAACTTTTGCAGACAATATGCAGCACATATCACACAGATTGACATTGACCGCTCGCAGATCGGCACGACTCAGCGGCGATCCATTGAGCACCGATATCTTCGGCAGATTCTGTAGCATCTTCCACTCGCGTCGTATGTAGTCGACGGAGCCCACAATTACCACATGCTTGAGCTCGTGGTAGTGGAAATTGGATGCGCGCAGAGGCATCACCAGATTACGTAGCCCAATCAGCGGTGAATCTGGATCGGCGAACAGACAAACGACCACATGACCATTTAGTACAGTCATTGCCGCCTGATTGCGATCCTGCAAAAATTAAAAATTGTTAAACAGTTAATATTCGTCTTAGAATTTATTTTGGAACCGTATAAAACAAAATTAACTTTAAAAATCAAAGTCTTCAAATTGTTTGAAAACTTATACTATTAAGTCCTTTAAATTTTTGGAGAGCTGCAGTGCAAAAACAAGTAAGGCTCTAAGTGAGAAACCATAGGGATTAAGCGAGCTTATCTCTTATGTCTGTCGCTCTCTATTTTTATACCCTGAAGCATCTCCGAGCCCATGAACTCTTTATATTCTTAATAAGCATCAACGGCCGAGTCAACATAGCCTTGTTTGTCTGTATGTATGATCGCGTCGATCGCCAGAGACTATAAGAGCAAGAGATTCCAAATTTGAAACATAAGCTCGCCTAAGTCCTAGGCAGTACAGGTTTGTTTTAAATCTTCGATAACTCTTCCCGTTTCCGATATACACATGTGATCGATACCAACAAAATCTGGAATTTGGAAAAGTTTCTGATGCAGTTTGAAACATTATATTATTATTGAAACGAAATAATGACAATCTGTGAAAATTTTATTGAAATCGGTTGAGAAACACCGGAGATATGGAGCATTGAAATTATGAAAGTATGCGCTATACGCGTATACACACACATTCACACATACTTGCACGCACTGACTGTACGCTTTAAGTATGGGGATCAGGGTATAGTGTAGTTGGGATTTCTCGACTAGAGCCTTCTTACTTGTTTTACTTGTTTTGAGTAACTCACAATTGTAAGTGTATCCGGATTATATTTCTATGTTGTGTCACTTACCAATATGCAGTCTTCTAAGCTCTTCGCTGGACTCCAGTGAAACATGCCCGTAGAGTCATATTTCATTTCGGTCTTCTCGAAATCAAAATCCTTCGACTGATCGTCCGCGATGCCGGCGGGCAATGAAACTCCACCGTTTTGATTTTGTGTGCCTGTGCCGGAGCTGCGACTTGTTGGCCTGGGGGCAAGCGAGATTGTTAAATTGTATTAACTGACGAGCGTACATTTCAACTATTGCGAAATTTGGGAATGTTTTAAACAATTTCGTTGCACAGCATTTATTATCAACCAATCAAAATAAACGCTACATCCAAATGCAAAGTGTTCATCGTAACGCTACGAGTACGAGTTTCGTTCAAAAAAATAATCATATGAATACTTGAATACAAGTACTTGGAGCATTGTAAAAATTCAATAAAAATAGTGTGTTTGATACGATAGACAGCTAGAGAGATATAGTAGAAGTAGTAACAGTAGTAGTAGTAGTAATGTATATATGTAAATAGAGAGAAGAGGAAGAGCTTGGCTAAAAACAATAGTTGCGAAAATTACGAAAATATCAACAAAAAAAACACAAATGCCAATACGAATACGAATGCGAATTACGGTACAATAATAAATATCAAATCAATATTCAACTACATAAAACGGTTTCAGTAAAAAATAACACGGCAATGATGGCAGACTTAGCTCAGGTCACATGCGGCCGCCCTCGGGTGTACTATTAAGTCAAATAAAGTATTTTAGTTAATGGTAAGTGTTGAATCATGCACAAGGGACACGCCACATGCGACTGTTGCCCCATCGTCCCGAGTGGACACACGACTAAAATATTTGACTTCCCGTTTGCAGTATAAATGATTTATAAAGAGAAGTGTAATTTATAAAAGTAACTACAATAAACTCTCGATCAATGCAACCCATTCAAATCGGACACACCTCAAGGGAGGTGCAATGCAAACCGATTACATGCAATCGAATAAACATATATGGTCATGAATTATATTTAGCAGCTCAAATTGTACTTTGATTTAAGTGATTTTAGACAGATGCATTAAGCGAGGGCGACAATAATCCGATTTATGTAAAAACGCAGAGAAAAACACCGTAGCCAAAACAAAACTGGCAGATCAAAATTTTTTAAGAATTTACCAACCCTAAAATTCTTATTGTACATAAATCATTAGACTGATGAGAAACCATATAAATATTAATGTAGATTATATGAAAATCAACTGTACTTGTTAACGATCTATCAAAACTCATCGAGCTATACGAAAAAATTCATATGTAAATATGTGCAAAAAGTGTCTCAGACGAAATTGTACTGGAGGAGGAGTTCATTTGACCTTAATGTTAAAAGTGGTTGGGAAATCAAAATCAAAAATTATTTATATCTGGTCTAGATAGATTTGATCACAATATTATTTTGTATTGTTTATGATATGATGCACACAACAAAAACACAATCACACACATACATAAACAATTAAATGATAAAGCAATTCAAATGCAGCAAAAATGACGTAAATGTTATTTACAATTAGGTACAAAAATATTACACGACACAAGTTATTCATTGCATTAAGATTAAATGTACAAGAGTACTAGTTACAGCTATAAATAGATATAAATAGATTAATGGCACGCAGACACTGAGAATTTAAAAAGTCAAATGATGAAAGAGAAGTATATTTCGATATTTAAATGTTAATTGGCAAGATGACACAGCTGAGTATTAGAAATAAAATGTACATACATGAGTTTAATTTTTTAGGATTGTTTGATGCACAAACACACAGATAGACTCACACGCACACTTGTATACAGATATGAATAGACATAAAAAATAAACGCACACAGACAGCAACGTGATAAAAATTACGCATACGCATTATAAAGAATTGTATTTGGTATTGATGTATGGAATAGCTTTCAATCAACCAATTATTGTGTGTGTTTAACAAAATGCGCATAGTTTGGAATAAGTATTTACGAATACTAAGTTATAGTAGTAGTAGTATTAGTTAAAAACGCTTTTGGCTTTTTATTTTTAGTAAATTTTTGTTTTAAGTAAAATTTCTAGGAAATTATGGACGCATACATGAGCTTTTTAACTTCGTAAGCAAGTTGATAGCCCGCATAAGGGTTAGCATCATTTTCTGGTGGCCTGAAACAAAATGTTGTTCGTTTTTTATACATATAAACTGGTTAGAAAATTGTTTTGATTTTGTTGTTGTTGTTGTTATGTGACATGTGTAAGTGAGACAATTTGTTAAAGGTGTTAGAGGATTAAAATATATATTTAAAGATCATTTACATATGTACGAGGCGTGACCTATTTAAAGGTCATCGAACTGAGTGTTATTTGTTAGGTGTTTAAAATAAACAAAGAATATTGAGGTGATCAAACTGAAATAGTTAATGTATAACGTTTAGTTTTGTTTATTTTTTTTTTTTGTTTAGAAAATATTTGCAAAGTAGGAAAAACCAAGAAATTATAGAATGCAGCTGAACAGCGAAGGCCTTAAGTGTCTGCTTTTAAACCGATTTACATTGCTCTATATATGTATAGGTATTGTGGTATATATATTGCAAGTAAATTTTATTTTATTTTTTTCTAATTGAAGCCGAGAGGGGGCACTTTTGTGTTTAAGTAGTATAAGTGTAGTTGGTTCCGTGCTTTGTCCCTTGCCCAACTTGAGTACGAGCTTAAACTATGTTTTCAATTGCCTTAAATCCGGCCACTCACCTATTGTACTGCGATGGCGATATGACCTGGCCCTCCACCTGCCGGCTCACGTTCACCGTTGGCTTTACCTTGTTCACCTGTTTGCCGGCAGCTGCAGCAGCTGCCGCAGCCGCAGCCGTGTTGTTCATATGATGCATGCCACCTGTACCGTTGCCAGTACCGTTTGGCCGCCTTACATTGCGATTGAGTACTGTAAAGAAAGGGAAAAGTATGTATAAAGTGAAGTAGAGGTCAATAGTCTTATGTGAATTATAGGGTAAGCAACTTACGATTTGTGTCTTCTCTGTCACGTGTAATATCACCTGAGGCAGTTGCAATTGTTAAAAATAACAGTTAACATCAGTTCCGCAACACAACAACAGCAAGAGTGAGAGGTTGTATGTGTGTGTGTGTGTAAAAGAGAAAAATAGAAAGAGAGATTGATAAAGTATAAACATTTAATAAGTATGACTATATTTTGATTCTCTGATAATGTTTGTGGGCAAAGTGCTTAGGAAAATTTAGGTTATTTTTTATTAGTTTTAGTTATGCATTGGTCAAAGTTAATCAAGAAAGGTATTTTTGAACCGCGTGTCTGTAAGTAAGTAGTAAATAACTAGTTACTTTTGCTTGAAGGTTGCTGCTATTATTATTATTATTTTTTTTGGTTTGAAAATTTGTAGCTGTGAGTTGTGTTTGTGGACACAAGAAATAAACGGTGTATACAACAAGCAGATATGCAAACGAAAACACAAAACACACACTTAAATGTTTACAAAAAGGTATATAGTGAAAAATGATGCGATAAGTAAATAGACATCAATATCGAATTTAAATGATTGTTAAGAACAAGTTTTGATACAATGGAGTTAGCAGTTTTTTAGATAGTTATTATATTATTTTATATAAACATTTACATTTATCGAGAAACAATCGTTGTAATTTTTACATTAGCAATTAACAATTTCTGTTCAAAAATTAACCACAAAAACAACAATAGTATGCACAACCAAAGAGGGACAAGAAAAGTAAATAGTTAATTATAATTGTTTAATTTTCGTAACTTCAGCTCTTATTTTTGTGGATTTGTACGTAATTTCATTATTTGTTGTATCAAATTAATTAGTTGATTGATTGGGCAGCTCAGCGCTTTTGCATATTATAAGTGGACGACAACAGATAAGGCAAAATTAAGGCAAATGACGACAAACAAAACAGAATTCGATATATGAATAATTTTTCCGTGTTATAAGAAATAACTTGTTTGGGACGCTCGCGTTCTTTGGTCAAAATAACCTTTCTCTTTAGTGTAAAGTTTTTCTTTGGCAAATTTATACATAGTAGGTAAGTAGGTAAATTAGCACTGTTGTGGTTTTTAAAGATCTTAAACAAGCTGATATTGAGACATTACCCGATACAGATCCACGCACATGCACCCTCTTGGGTAGCTCTGGTGGCGTAAATGTGGGTGCAGGATGGTGTTCATCTGTAAGATATTTTTGGTATTGTTATCGCACAGCTTCAGGTAAATTAAATTTGTTTTTTGTAAAATTTAATTTTTTTTTATTTTTTTTTAATGTGAAGCTTATATTTTGTTTTTGCTGTTTTTAAATTTAATTTTGTGTGGGAATATTGTGTTTGTAGTAGGAACTTAAATTGTAAATGTTGCGGTTTTACATAAAGCAAATCAAATCATATGCAAATTAGATGGGCTGGTTTAGTTTTGGATCGAGATTTGAGATAAATCAAAAAAAATTATTGCGTTAAACTGAAAGTCATACCAAAGTAAGGAAAGGTGATAAAAATGATCTGGGAAAGTGATTTAAGGAACTTTCATTGGGTTTCATACTAAAATATGCGTAGTATATACAATTTACAGTGCATTTGGAATCAAGGCTTAGAAAACATGCAAACTAATTATGATTTACAAGAAAAATTGACAATAAGTAAAGTTATGCAGACAAAAAACTACAACTACAGTAAGCAAGAAAAGCAGGCGCTAGCATAGGCACATTAACGTTGGATAAGTGAAATATTACCTAAGATCTTAGGTATAAGTTTGCTAAAATGAAAGCGCAATTGACAAGTATTTTACATTAACCCTTCTTTTATTAGTTGGTTGTTTTGTTTTTCTTTTTAATGAAGCATTTAACTGTTATGCACTAGGAATCTAACACCCACTTAAAGAACGCTTTTAAACTATATTCTACTGAAAAATATTTTAACTGCAATCTTCACTAATAGCTTATTTAATTAAACACTTCGCTTAACACACACTTTTTGTTGGTTGGCAATTTAACTGCCCGGAATAAGGGATTGCTTTGTGGTATCTGTTTATTGTTTGTTTAACGTTGTGCATTTGGCGATTGGCAGGGTAGCTGGTGATTATGATCGATTGTGGTTAATACTTGTCATACATTTTTGTTTTTGCCTTTTCAAAATGTATTTTTATTTATTTAAATTTAAACCAAAAATCTGTCAAGTTTTATTTTAAACATTTTTTGTTAAAACCGAAAAGCTAGGTACAACACAAACGATACTTCAAGAAGTTTGAAGTACTTAGTAAGAAACAAAACAATACACTGAAGAATTTAAATAAAAAATAGTTTACGAACGTGCACTGGCACACTAAAGGAAATACATATTGATAAAAAATTCATAAATTCTAAAATTGTGAATCGTAGTAAATGTTTATGACAAATACGAATGCGGCATAAAATTTATTACTTGAGTTAGTTTGACTTACTTGACAACGAGTATTCATCGTCTTCTACACACACACAGACATATTAATACATAGTACGAGTATTGAAGTAGTAGTAGTAGAAGTAGTTGGTACGAACGAGTACAGGTACGAGTAGGGGGAATATATAGAAGTATGATATGTTTACATAAAAAAGAGCAAACCCCAGAATCAGAAATTTATATATTTCTTTTTTTTTTTTTTGTGTACTTTACATAGTATGTGTTTATGGTATACATTTCTGTGATGGTAGATGGAATAGATATTTAATACAAATTAAAGAAGAAGAAGAAACAAAAAGACGTTAATGCAATTTGTATTGTATGTATTTTTACGAATACGATATGCATTTTCAAAAATATCACAACATCTTTACCAAATGGATATGTTCGATCAACACAATAAATAAATGTATGTGTAAAATGATATTTACTGCTATACAGAACAATATATACGAAATTAAATCAAATAAATGGTAAAATTGTAACGAGATTTGAGTATGGAATACATACGAAAACACTTCTGATAAAATGTATATTATTTTATTTTATTTTTCTGAAATAAATGGGATTTTTTGTATGTTTCTATCGACTTTATACTAACACACACACACACACACACACTAAGTAGTAAAGATATAATATTGATTATGAAAAATACACAATTACGAGAACGAGCGAGTAGAAACGGTTATGTTTGTATATATATTTCTGTCTGTGAAATATTCTTGTTGTGTGAAACAGTGTACTTTGTTTGAGTACGGTGTGTATTGAGTAAATTATGGGATAAGTATCGTTAAGGAATCTTCTAAAATGTCTTAGAGCTCCGCTGACTTATTACTGTTTAAATTGCTGAACAAAGGTAATTAATGTGAGTTAGATAATGTTTTCGGAAACAAAGAACTTTCCTAATCTTGTTAGTACTTGGATGTTATAAGTTTGTTTGAGTGATTTTGTTTCAGATTGTTTATCGTTGTTAAAAATTTGTTTTCATTAATTTTTTTTTTGCGTATGCTTATAGAATTACAGAGTACAGTTAAGACATGGAGAAGATATATGTATGTATAAAGAGAAAGATAGAGAGAGAGAGAGAGAGAGAGAATAGGGAGAAAGTTATACGTACTTGCACGCCCAACCATTTGTACGGCTCGGACGCCTTTCCGGAAGGTGGCCACTGTTTTGTTTCATGAAAACAGAATTGTATAGGATTTGTGTGAATAGGTAAATGATGGTAAGGTAATGAAAGTTGGTTTTTGAAATCATTTTCAAATCAACAATTGAACTTATAACATAATTTATATATAATTAGAAATTATTATTATATTATAGTTTACCTAATTAAAAACCAAAAAATTTAAAAAAAATGTTTAAAAAAATGAAATAACACGCCACATGTTGTACTTGCATTTTTTGTATATATATATATATATATAGATATATATATATGTATACATAAATATATATAAATATATGGTATGCAATTTGTGATTGTAAGTATGTATAAAATATCAGCTAGTTATGATATTATTTTGATATGATTTAATGCTCGCGACCTTGTAGAATCAAACCAGAAGTCGTTGCAAACTAATGGAAAACTATTTTGTATGTTATATTTATACTGAGAATACTATAGAGCGAACAATAGAGCGACAGGAAGAACAACAGATGCATAAAAAAAAATACTTTTATTACACTGCTTAAACTGTAATCAACTCGTGATACTAAATTGCTCGACCTGTCACAACCCAACTAAACCTTCTTTGTCATTTTTATCATTTAATTCGAACTTTTTATTTTGATTCGATTTGAGTTAAGCTTGGCGAGGGGTCAGTTTATGGCAGATACGTATGCAGGAACTCGCATTTAGCAGCTGGGTTCTTTTTAGCTTAAGTAAAACAAGTAGTACACTGACATACATATAGCATTTACATACATACGAATAGGTTTGGAAAAAATGTCTATTATATTAATAAATTTTGGCATTTAAGATAAATTCATTCGAATTTTACAAGCGTGTTTTTTTAAAATTTTGTTTTAAAATTTTGTTTTAATATTATTATACTTATTATTGTTACTTATTAGCAAATTGGTTGCTGATAAGAACTCGGCAAGCCGAATCCATTATGCACTCTTCAAAACCAACTACTGGTAAATTATTTGTGTTACAGCGAAAATATGTATCAATAAGAAACATATGAAAAACAAGTTTTTGAAAAGTACATGGCATTTAAATAGCAGCAACAAATAAATCATTTTGGCTTTGTATATTAATTAACTATTATTAGGATTTGTTTTTGTTTTAAATAAATTTCTTTTAGTTTTAAAGCGTACCCTCCATTGTATTCATCACCGATGTGATGCCTTGGTTGACCATCCCTGTCTGCATCATTATCATGCCCACATCTGTAAGACGGTGAGGGATTTCATAGTATTCGTATATACAAGTAACAGGACCACACACAAACTAAACAGATTTGATGTCTTCCAGACTTAACACTATTCATATTTAAAAATTGTTTTTTTTTTTTTTTGCGTGCTCATAATCCCAGTTAAGAGCGTATTTTTGCAATTCATTATTTGATGTAAGCCAGCCGCAGGCAACGCAAAAAATTGGAAACTTACTAACTACTTGAAAACATTGCAGCTATGGATACATAACATATGCATATCCAGTTATTTATAAGTATGCTACATAGAAACCAAATACATAAACAACATTTGTCAGTTACACGACTTATGTAAATGATAAAGAGCACGCTCATTATGGATATGCTTAAATAGCTGTAGTATCCAGTAAGTGTGACAAATAACCTGCGTTTAAATTATTTACATTGTTTTTTTTTTTAGTTAGGAGGGACATCTACTCTTATGTACTTATTTACAATTATTATATAACATAGTGTATATATATAAATATATGGGTTATTAATTTTTAAGTGGGGTTAGGTGCCACACCAACAAGATAAGGAACTTAAAATTTAAGATAAATATGTATTTATAGGCTTCAACTGGTGGTAAAAAGGGACGCAGCAATTGAATAACTTTTTGCTACTACGAGTCCATATTTAATAGGAATTATTGTATGTTTAATTGAAGTTAGGTAAGTTTCATTATTAACGGATTTATAAATTAGATCTGCAAAAGGCGAGTCAAAAATATTTATCAAAAAATATGAAGTTTTGAACTTGTTTCAATCGTGATAGTTGTGTGATAGGAAATTTAAATTGGTTTTTTTGTGCTTATTTCCATGCACTTCTTGTAAGTAATATATATTAGTTTCCTTTTCATCAACACATATAACGTATATAAAAAAAGGTTTATTGGAGCGAGAGTGTTATTAAAGATAGAAAGGCGTAGCGAGACAGAGTTTTAAAATAGTGCACTTTGAAATTCTTTTTATATAAAAATTAAAGGCATTTGAAATTATATTGAAGAAAAAAAAACAAATTAAATACTTTTCATGCACAAAATAAATATATTCAAATGAGTCAATTGACAAATAGCTTAAAGATTTTGATTAAACAAACAAAATAGAACAGATAAGAAACTATTTTTTGGACTTAATCACCAACTTAAAGAAATAAAAGTATGTAGTCACAAAACAAGTATATGTTAATTGCTATGATTTTAATTATGTGGCATTTCTTATTGGTAATAGTATTTAAATCCATAAACAGGGGTTGCATATTGCACAAACATATTTACAGTTCAAGGGTATGTTATGTAAAGCCATCAGAGAACTTATTTACTTGAATGTATGTAATATATATCTTATTTTGTATATTGTATGTATGTGTATCCGATGTAAGTAAGTAA
Organism: Scaptomyza reducta; assembly: GCA_035044485.1. Lineage (NCBI taxonomy): Eukaryota > Metazoa > Arthropoda > Insecta > Diptera > Drosophilidae > Scaptomyza > Scaptomyza reducta. Next base: position 2,615,033 of record JAWNNV010001315.1, on the reverse strand, counting down.
GGTGGAATATATAACAGAATAGGCGCATATCATATAATTATAAAAGTGACCAAAAATTAACTGCACATATCCAAAGATACGGGACGGGACGGTTGTTCATAAAAAAATGTATTAAATATGTAGTTGCTTGGATGGGATCAAAACATGGCTGCGCACTCATAAAAAGTGATAACTAACAGCACAGTTTATTTAACTATCAAAATAATTAATTAGGTTTGAAAATAATTGAAAAATAGAAAAAATTATTATAGTGTACCCGATATAGGTGAAGTGCGCAGTATGTGTAAAAAGTTGTTAAGAATTGCGGATTAAAAAAGAAGGATCGAAGGTATATTGATCAAATATATGAAGTTGAGTTTAATACAGTACTAGAACTTGTTGTATTTAACGAACTTACAAACAAAAACAAATTTTGATTTTGCATTTAGAATCGGGGGGAATAAACTTCAAAAACTTAGTGGGGGTGTATCAGTTGGCATTTCTGTCGTTTTTTGCATTGTAGAATGTTATAAATGTATTGTGTATTTTTATATTTTTTGGGTTAAAACGTTGAATGTTGAATAATTTAGATTTACCTAAGTCATCAAATTTGCTCCGGGGCTGAATAGTCACTGTGGGACAAAGTATCGACATTTATTTGTATTATTATGTATTACATTTAATTTGAAATCTGTTGCAGATCATTTCATACATATACGTACGTACATAGAATATTGTCATACATATAAATACGTATGTATATACATATACGCACATACATTTTAACGTATTTATATATGTAAGTATATGCACATGTCAGGTTGCAAAAGCGCGAAGAGAATTGCTTTTAATTTTATATGTTTGTGTATTATGTTTGTTGTTAATGTTTTTTTTTTAAACATTAGAGGGGCAGTTTAAATCATATGTATTGTGGGAGTTATAGAAAAACATTTTGCGTTATTTTAAGGTAAAGATTAAATGTAAATAGGTTTGTGTACTAACACGTATGTCAGTTATATGGTCTTAGAAATCATTTTCGATTATTGTACATATCTGTTTAGAATATAAAGATTATCATTGTTGCGCCTGTTAGGACGCTGCTTAGTCTATCAATTGCCTAAATCTTATACAATATCTTAAAATTATTTTATTCCTGAACTTATTATTACTTTTTGAATTTTAACTGTTCACCTAATAACTCTTGATAAAAATAAAGTAAACAAATTAAATACAAGAAGTAAATTGAAAACAAAAATGAAACCCAAGACATACATAGACATAAATGTCTTATCAAGTCAATAAAATGGTACAAAAGGTTGCTTACAGTTTTTGCATTTGCACTTCTTGATGAGCGTCTCATCCTTTATATCCTCATGGCAGGCCTTGCAGTAAAACCAGGCACTAAAAAAATTTCAATTATGTTTCATCTTGGACAAGACAGATATTTTAAGACTGAATTGTGATTTACCGCTTGACCTCATCAGCGCTTTGTGCTATGAAGAAACCCTGCGTATTTGCCTGTATTTTGGCTCCACGCGGATTTATAGAAATTTTGCTATCGACACCCTCTTCAGCGCCTTTAATTTCAATTGCAAGCAGTAGCAACTTCAGCTTCGAGAAGCACAGTCTAAACGCAAAGTGAAAAATTTTATATAGTAAGTATTTGATATTAGCATATAAACTATGAAATAAACTTAGCTAAACTTATTTTAATATTGTTACACTACAAGTGTAGCTTAAACTTACTGCAACATGTACATGCGTTTTGTGTATGTGCGTTAAAAGCGTACACTTTAAAAAACATTTTTCATACTTATTTTACAGAAGCTGACGAAATCACATGCTACACAAAATGCTAACCAACTGTTATTGGAACAAAAAAACGAAATGCGATAAAATGGTAATATTATGGGTATCGTTACGATGCTTACTTGTGAAAGTCTAGCTAGTGGGTGGTAGAGTGGAATCAAAGGTGTCACAAAAAACGATACATTTCGCACATGCAATAACAAGAACTTATGGGAATGGGTAAAGTTCATCAACAAGCTTGTCTTGTTGGGTTCTACGCATATCTTCTTATACATATGCACTCGTGGTGGTTTGTGGTAGAATAATTAGTTTGTTTGTATGCTGTATATTATGCGATATGCTGTTATGTTTTCAGTAGAAGTATTCGGGCTTGAGCTGGGACTAATCGGAGCGGAACGGAGCGGAGAATTGGTGGCAAGCGAGCGGTGTCTAGATAAGTAGTATATTCTAAACTTTGTTTGTACTTTGTGGCTGGTTACTATTTTCTTATATTCGAACGGATGCAATGCGATTGTAAATTCAAAAACCAAATTATATCATACAAAAAATTGTTAAATGTTAAATATACAAGAGGAAGAGATCAATGTTTGCTGCTAGAGTTCTTTTCACTTGTATATGGAACTTTATCGTTTATGAAACTAGGTAAGTAAAGTAAATAGTACGAGTAGGTAAGTAGAGTAGTAAGTAGTTATTGGGGACAAAAAGTAGTTTGTTACAATTAAGTATTTATAGTTGAAGGAATAAATGAAACAAAACATAATTCAATTGAAAAAATTATAGAAAGAAAGTGTTTTAATCAAACATATTGTACAAGGCAAAAGTATTTTTTATACATTTGTTTCGATAAAATAATTATCATTATTTTTTTTTTAATTTATATATTTTTGGTTTTTGTAAATTTTGTTTCGCTAATTTCTCATTTTGGAGTCTTACTCGCTGGCTTGTGGGAATGTCATGCCGGTAAATGAAGGTGATAGAGTTTCGGTGTACATCTCACACCCTGTACCTTGAAGATAATCATTTTGCCAGGCCTGTGTGTCTGGTGACTGAAAGTTAGAAAATGATTTTGTTGTGGTTTGGATTTAGTAAGTTCGCTAATGTAACTAAGTGGCGATTGTTTATTGTTGTTGCTGTTTGTTTCTTGTTCATGTTTTTTGTTGTTTTTAGTTGCTTGGCTCTGTATATATTGGAGAGTTGAGAGTGAAATTTGAGATTTATTCATGGGTACTCTTGATCAGGTTCATGGCTTGTATATACATACATATTCAAATATCTGTGGCTTTAGATTGGGTGTGCGCATTACTCAACACTGGAAATTTTGAGCACTTAGAGGCACTACATAAATACGGGACTTTCTTTCCTTTTTTTTAGCATTCATTGTACAAACGAGCAGACTTACATCAGATCACTAAGCAATGTGTATTTGTCCTTGTTTGTCTGTGTGTCAGAGTGTAGGTGTGTGTAAGTTTTTGTTTGTGCAGGGTTGCATTTGTGGGTCAGGCTTTCATTTAGTATTTTAAGCTGTAGCTTTATCATACTTCTTATTATTTTCGATACAATTTTGTACGCTTTCTAGCAATTTAAACGGCACATTACTACATATTTATGTACATATACATTAATGTTTACGGAGGCTTAGCATCGGGCACTTCTTGGAGTATTACGAGCAAAGTGTGGCTTATAGAGAGTTCCAACCAAAATCGAAAAGTAAGCTTTTATTAAATCAGCAAAATTCAAACAAAAGACTAAATGATAAGAAACAAATTCAATAAAAACATTATCAACATAAAGGCACGCTGCATAGTTTAGCTCTGAATTCAAAGAGCACAGCACACAAAGATACCATACAATTAGCGTTATACAATGCTCCCGATTTATTACAGTGTATTTGTGTTTATGTGTGTGTTTTGCATTTGTGTGTGTATGTGGCTTGTCCTTAAAAATACAGATTTAACAGAGCGTTCTGGCTGTAAACATAGTTGTAATAAAAACAAAAACTTCTGCAAGAATGTTTTTTTTTATATATTGCAAACACTGAAGGCATTTTAAACATTGAGAACATTAATTATACAAAGAATTAGCATAAAACACTGACTATTTTTTCACAGTGTACTTTAGATGTGTCGTAGTGTGTGTGTGTTTGTGTGTTTAAAATGTCTTTAAAATTAAATCAAAGTATTACACCATAGGCAGGCAATTGATTTGAATAGATACTATATGTATTTATGCATATGTAACTCCAGACATTGACACCGATTGTAATGTGTCTGGAGAAGAGAATTGTTAAATTCTTTTAAAATCAATGTAGACAAAAATAAAAACAGTTACAACATCAATTAGAGCTGATCATGAAAAAAAGATCGAACAAAATGTGTATGTGGGTGTATGTTTTTTGTTGTGTTTTTTTTTTTGGTTTTTTTACGATATTTTTTCAACGCTGTACGATTAACAAAGTACATAGTTGAATAGTAAGGTATTATAATAGTAGTAGATACGATACGATATGTTTTTATAGCATATACATAGAAAAATATTGGACTGCCCGCTGCGCAACTTACTCAGTGGCCTGAGCAAATGGTATTCCAATAAATGTGGGACTCAATGTCTCTGTATACATTTCCATGCCCGTGCCGCGCAGGTAATCATTTGTCCACGATTGCATTTCTGGCGACTATGGGGTTAAAGACGTACATACATAATATAGATTTATGGTTGATATAGGTTGACTTGACTTGGGACAGCCCCTCATCATCATTATCATCATCACATTACATCATCATCTTCATGTTCATATTCCCATAGCTAATATTTATTATTCGCCTGCTCTTTGGATATCAATATGTCCCCAGTAGTGTGCTTGTGTCTGGTATATTGTCAGGAGTAGCCATCGTGTTTGACCACCGTTGGCAGAACTTACCGTCTTAAAAGAACGCATCGCGAACAAGTTGGCCATCATTGTGGAAAATCCTGGCGCCAAACAGCTCTGTGCTATAAAGCCCAGCTTCAGTTCGGCCAGGCAAATGACATCATCGCCCTGTTTCCAGTCCCACGATGGTATGTTCAGCAAGTACGCCTTTGAAATACCAAATACGAAAGTTAAATTTCAATAATTTACATTTTAATAAAGGCCTTGCGGTTGCTCAACACACAGATAAAATATTTATATATGTGTGTGTGTTGTTTGATTGGTATCATACCTTGTTGTGGTACTGCATCAGCTGTATGATGACACGAATGTCATCGCTGTAGTTTTTAATCGAGATAACTCTCATTATATTGGCAGCATCTTCTGCGTCGGGATCTTGGCAATATTTGTTAGCTAGCACCAGGCAGGCGTCGGCTTCGTGTACCTTTATTTATTTTTATTTTTTTTTTAGAATAGAATAATATTTAATTAGTAAACATAATCCATAAAAAATGATTAGTTTATTTATTTAGTCATTTGTCTATGTCTTTGTTATTGCCAAGCATATAGCTATAGATGTTTGTTGTTGCTTGTAACTTTGTTATGTTAATCTGTTCAATGTGGTGATGGTTTGTTAAGTACTTTGTATTCAGTTTTTGTGAGGTGTTGTTTAGTGATTGTGAGCGCTTCACATATGTTTACAGACTTGTCGTATTATAATCAGTTAAAGTTAGTAAGCGGTTTACACGTACATTGACTGAACAACTAAGTATAATACAAGTAGTTGAAAATGTCACAAGTAATTTGTTTTTTTTTTTTTGGTTTTTGTATATGATTTATGGGGCAAGACTTTAAGATGCCCTGTCTTTTCTTGCATACACATTAAGTACATTTGCTTTGATTAGCTTTAGCAACGCCGGCGATAGGAAGACAGTAAGCGGTTATATATTTTGTGGGTGTTTTGTTGGTTACTGGATTTTAGTAAAAAAATTCGGGTTCCAGTTTATAGGTGACAACAAGAATAATATCAACTCAAAAAGCGAACGCTCGGTGCATTGGGTGGACGAACAGAGGTACAAAGAACTCGTGTCGTTAGAGGGTGTTTGGAATCGAAAATTAAGATCAAAGCAAATATACAAACATAAAAGCCAAACTCAAGTGGGCATTACATAATAGTTTACATTTGTATAATATGTACGATATTAACTATATGCTGTTTGATATGTCCGACAGTAACATGCAATACAGCTTACATACAGCATGCAATATCCATTAAAACAGTAGAATATTGAAAATGCAAAACAGACAGCAGAAAACTTGGCTTAGCTGAATACGTGTAAGTAAACATCGTTATGTTGTTGACATATTCATATATACAACTGAACAGAGATTAATATAAATCGAAGATACAAATCCGGGTACAGGCGATATCGACAGAACAATTTCTAGTACATGTACATGAATATACTTATACATATTATTTGTACATATGAAATAATTAAAGTAACATGTATAAAATATACTACAAACAATTTAATATTATATTACGCAAAGTTAAATATTAGTTGAAGATTCCGAGATGAAAATTCCTTTTAAAATTATGAAAGCTTAAGGGGTTTTTTTATTAAGTATATAAGCTTTATTTTAGTTAATTTCTTGATATTAATGTCTCCCAATAATAAACCAATCGAATGAAGATAAAAATCTATGTTATCTTATATGAATATTTCAATCCGAATTACCTTCGCATATTTGTGACCTAAGGATAATACAAATCAAAGATCCGATCCTTGATGGGAAAAAATACATAAATCAAAACATTCCCAAAACCGCGACTTTGATCTGTATTTGCAGAGTCAAAAACATTATGTAAATTATTAGGGTAATCTACGTATACCTATGTACTTATAAAAACATTCGTTTATTGATTTTAAATAAAATTTGTAAGTGGTCTTAGCAAATAGATACATGTTTAAGTATTCTTTAGCTTTCGTTGCATCCTAAACAGATCACCACAGCCTTTAAATAATATTATGATATTTTCGGAATTAATGTTTTTTTTTTGTAATTGTAAATATACCTAACAGTATAGGGATTTAATTATTTTTACATCTTTTATAAACTTAGCACATATATTAATACATAAATAAGTTAAAAATAACAATAACATTTTAATAACTACTGAAAAATATGCCGCTTAAGCTAATAATGAATCACGATAAATGTTTGCATACACAATAACGTCAACAATTTACAGTGTGTAAGTGTATCTTTGATTGCTCTGTAAGAATTATAGTGAATAGGTGAGTGAATGGGTGTTTAATATTAGTTTATACAACTTTATACGAATGCTGGTAGTCTAATGGAGCGCCTGCAAACGAGTTGCAATTCACCAACCGACACATATCTAGATACAAATGAAATATGTGTTTCCTTTTGATATAAACGAAAACTAAAGCCAGGAAAGAGTATGCGACAATGAATAATGAGCACAATTATAGCCATAACTTTTACATAAATACATATATAAATATAACATTATTACATTTTGAATACATGGTATTTGAATCTATTACAATTACATAAATATACATATATATGTATATATAAATATACATATAGGTAATATGAGCGTTCGTTATGGTAGGTATGTAAGTATGTTAACAATTAGTCTGAGTTGGGTTAAGTATTACGTTAACGTTAAGCGAACACGCACAAAAAAAAATAAATCGACAACGAAATACTCGAAATGATGATGATTGATAAACCAACATAGAGAAACATATAAAATGAAAAATTGTTTTACCTTCACCCTTTGCAGATCAATCGGATTCATAATGGTTCCTTGGAAGAACTCCACGGTGGTAAAATGACGTTTGAACAAACCCTCAAGTTCCAAATCGGGTGGTTTACTTTTGAATTTTTCAGTTTAATAATTTTATTTTATTTTTTTTTAATTTTTTTTTTTTTGGAAAAATAATACAAAGTTTTTAGAGTAGTATTGTGTTATGTTTTTTGTTCCAAGGTACACAGTTTTAGGATGAATGGGTTGTATTCAAACCATAAGATTTCAGTGTGTTGGGTAATAACACAATAAAAACACGTATTTTTAAAAATAGTGCAGTTGGAGTATGCAAATGGAAAAAGAAAAATAAATAATGTAAAAATTATAGTGCCTGGTGAAATATTATGTGCGAACGGCAAAATATTCCATGATTTGACACAAATTATTGTCAATACGATTTTCTAACTAAATAAAAATAAACTAACATAAGTTATTTCATTAAGTACGTACAAAAAAAAATGTATATATATACTATTTAGGAGATGTTTGGATTTACCTTAAAACAGTAAAATCTTTGATCTATTCTTAACTACTACAATACGTAAACTTTCCTAAATATCTAATAAACTACATATTTCTTTGTACATAAGTACATAAATATGTATGTAATTCACATTTGAATTTTTAGTTATTACATACATATAGATATAAAAGCTTAAATCCATTAGTTGTCATTTATTAAATATGTTGTTTTCTTATAGTGCATCGCAAATAAAGACTCGTACATTTTGCATGACATACGAGTAATGTTTTGAAATTCATATTTTACAAAGGTACTCGACAATTCATAAAGTTTTAGTCATATAAAGCATAATGTGCTGCAGCTAAATATGTAAATTTTAATTCTTATACTATGCAAAAATGAAGTACGCATGTTAATTTGACTTCATCTATGTTATTTAGTAAGTAATAAATAATAGAGTACAAAATTTAAACTTGAGTAAATTTCAGCTACGAGGACATTCCATTGAGCAGGTTATTAGTATTACTTAAAGCCAACGTGAACAAATTGAAAACATTACTAGATATTTATTGAAGTTATCGAAAATAGTGAAATCAAGTGTTTTACATAAAACTATTGTAAAGAATTTATTAAAAATTTTGAAAAATATTTAAAAAGGAAATAAGAACGTAAATGAAAGCTATATTTGCAATAGTCGAAACTGTATAAAATAGCATCCACAAGTGGCAGGTTTCTTGCAGACTATTTCGGATTTGTATTCTTTGGCAATGTGTTGCAGCTAACTTAAAATAAATATATATTTGAAATTTTGCAAAATACCCAATTCATATTACATAAGTTAAAAGTGAGAACGAGCAAATTTCATAATAAGGGTCTTCTTTCGGGCATCATAGCCGATCAAACTAAAGCACTAGAGATTGGCATTTAAAAAGTGAAATGCTATTTTTGCATATTGCTGTCAGCCGATCGCTGCTATCTAGTTGTCTGTAGGTTGTAGTACATGTAAAGGTCTGTTGTACTTGTGCAAAGCACATTTACAATGTGACGCGATTTTGAGTTTGAGCAAGTTTTAGCTTTTCCTCATCTTTCAAAACTTCAATCGACCAGTTTTTTCAGTATATTTGTGTAAGTGTATGCTGTTTTTGTTTTTTATGTAGTTCTGTATGTATGTATGTAGGGGTGTATTTGTGGGTAGGTGTATTCGTGTCTCTAAACATGTTCAAGTTTTTCTTCTTGTGTATTTGTGTACCTTGACTCGTTCCAGATCGACTGCGTTCATCATAGTGCCCTGAAAAAACGCCACTGTTGTATAGTGACGCTTCAGCAGTCCCTCGAGCTCCAGGTCAGGCTCTTTGCTATTTTGTTTTACATATTACGTTTTATAATAGTATATATAGTTGAGTTTAAAAATATAATTAATTAATTGAATTATAGAAAATCAATTTTGGGTATAATGAATGTAAACAAAAACAAATAATTTGATTACTAGTAACTAATGCGATAATTGGAAATACTTAAAGTGAGTGCTTTGACTAATTTATTTGTAAACTTAACTGATTTGAGAGATCTTCATCTATGTAGGTTTTTAAAACAGCAAGCAATTGGGACTCTTAATCATATTCGATCAATAAACCTTTGGCATAGCATACTTTTAAGGGCAGTTGCTTGCTGCCGAACATTTCTGCTTAAATACTGTACTAAACTGCATCGTTGCTGATTTCAACTAAATAATATTATACAAAAAATTTGTACGAAACCAAAAAATTGTAAATAATCAAACGTACAAATTTCCAACACAAATACTTAGTGTTAATTTCGATTTCGAAAAGGCAGGATAACTTACCGATGTAAAAAGACTACTTCGACATCGACATCCTCACGATCTTCGTGCAGAAAGTCCTTCAGGAAATGCGACACGGATTCGTATGTTATATGACCGCATACCACAATATGTCTAATATCGTGTTTTATGCGTTTTGTACAATAAAGAGAAACATATATTAGTAAAATGTCTTTAATTATTGATAGACTATTTCAAAGCGAAAGTTATGCTTAACCTAAGAGTGGGATGCAGTAAGCCGTGTGTACATGTCATATATATATTAATTTTTAGCTGTTTTTAGTGAGGTAGTGTGAAGATGTTATGTGTTTGTAAAAAGATATGTTGATGTCATTGTGTGTGGGTGTTTGTATAAGAGTGTAAGTGTGGGTGAGAATGTGTGCAGAAGCGCGCTGTAGAGAACTGTTGCAAATATTGCAAGCAAATTATTAAATTTTATGTATATATGTTAATCGGTTTGAAGTTTTCGTTGAGCCAGAATGATTTCCAGGTTAGCCAATTACATATATCATATATTGAGGGCAAACTGTCAAACCAGTTTTAATGTCTATAATACAATAATAAAACGCTTGTTGCATATGTATGATATGTGTAATTGATGGATTCGTGTTAGCTGTGTGTGTCATATACTGAGTGTATACATTTTTTTTATTATTTATTTATAGATTAATATTTTCATATTACTTATATTGATTATCGACTGATTTGTTTTCATTATGGTTACTATTATAACTTGTCAGTGTTATACTTGTAGTTAAAACAGTAAACAGTATAATAATTATAAATTACATTGTATTTTCTTAAAATCAAAATACTAAAATCATACAAATTGACAGAAAAAATATAAATGAAGAATTACTGCAATATGCATGAATTTAGTCTGCTACCCCAGAAATCTCTTTGAACATAAACTAAACGTAACAAAATGTTAAAAAATAACAATAAAATTGGTAAATACTGACATACATGTGCAAAGCAACTAGTATGGTTTGACCAGGTCCTAGCTTTGCATTTGTATTTTTAACATGTCAAACAATAAGGTAAAATAAATAATGTTCTACTAACTAAAAGTTAGCTACGCACACCGTTGGTATTAATTAACTTACATGCATCGTATAAAGCATTTAAGAACTTTCAAATCTTATATAATTAATCTACGTTCATTCCAAACAAAATCTACAGTCTAATTTTTCCAGGGATATATGTATGTATGTACATATATAAGTGACTGTATTTTATACATATTGTGTTATTACATGCATGCAATCAGGCAACCGGGCAGGCATACACATTCCTTCTAATCTAATTACTATAAAGGGTGCATCAATTAAAACATGCATATGTTCCATGTGTGTTCTTTTGTGTAGATAAGACCGTTGGCCCTATTATATAAACAACACTGAGATATGTTTATGTATGTATGTATGTGAACTGGCCTATACAAGTTCATATTTTTTGCTATTTCAATTGCAAAGGTTGCCTTAAATAAAAAAACAATAAATTTATATATTTATTTGCTGTTTAGGATCCTTCGCAACCGTTCCAAATTAAGACGAATCGAAATTTTTTTAATACAAAAAATAATTTGCAAAGCCTGATTAAAATACATTATCATTTACCATTTATTACAGCCGTTTATTTTTATGCTTAGCTTCATATCTGAAACATGTTTTAATGCCTTGTTTTAACATTTAAATGTTAGCAACCTATCAGCTTGCTAGAAAGTTCAATAAGAAACTTAAATAACAAATGGTTTTTCAGAAGAAAAAAAATAAATGTATTGATAAATCTTTTTGCCAAGTGTTTTGTTGTCTGCGATATGTTTAAATGTATAAAGTGAAAATCTATCGACTAATTAAGTGAATTGATCATCTACTGTGTCATATATTTTTGTGTTTAAGAAAAATTATATTTAAATTTGTATATGCAGGCGAACCAACTTACTAGTACACTAAATTGCAATTTTAATTGTGGTTAACTGCTTTGAAAAAAATGTGCTGAGTTCTTCGAATATTGTTGCTGGTTTTAAGAATGCATTTTAAACACAATTTTAAATTAATAAGTTCAGTGAAAAGTTAAAAAGTTTGATGCCTGGCCACGCATTTTCATGATTTCTTTTCAAATTCTATTAATTTTTGAAATATTAATACGGCTCATGTGTGTTCACACATGAATATTAATAAAAACAAATCCATTTACAAATGAGTGACTTAAGATGAATCCTAGATGTGTCATGAAGGGATAAATGTTTGTGGCTAGGTGGAAAGTCAAAAATGAACATTGAACAAGTGGTAGGAAGTTGAGAGTTTGAAAAACAAAACAGAATAAGAGCGTAATGTGTGTATGTCTTGGAGGGATTCGGAAACTGCTATGGAAACGGTTTTGGGAATGTGTTTGGATTACGGATTTGCGGTCTCGATGGCAGCGAACTCTTTTGGTTTCTGAAACTGCACTCACCTAAGTCTAAGGCTCTTTATAAAGTATATTAGTTGGGGCAATTAGATCACACTACGAAAATGTTTTCTTTTTTACAGTTCAGAAAACTAAGTCAGCGCCAACCTAAGCGATTACACTTTAAACAGCTGCATGTTAAATTATTACTGCGCACATCAACTAAAAGAACAAAAGTAACTATGACAGCTTTAATCGAATCAATTCCATTCTTATAGGTTGGGTTCGATTAAAGTTCTTGAACGCTTCATTGCACAACACTAGACACGAATTAGAATTCCGAAATATGTATTTATAGACAGCCGATAAGCGATAACAATGCTTACTGTTGGTAAAAAAAAGTATGTGGTTGATGTTTACCTTTAATCGTATACGGTCTTGTTATATGCGCCAATTAGTTTATTTATTGATTGTATACCATGTTTTATTGTGGTTTTGATAGAATAGAATAGAATAGAATAGTAAAGAGCACTGAGAAACCATAATATTTAAAAACAACCAAAAAATACGAAAATAACAATTACTTAGATTATTATTAATGTTTATGAAATCGAGTATATAGCGGAAGATATAAATACAAATTTCTCAAGTACTAGTACAACATTGATAAGAAGTAGCTGATAACTGAGAGAAATAGAGAGACAGTCGGGTAGACAGAGAGTAAAAGTAGTATATGGTTTGTATATATATGAGCATCTTTAGTTTAACTTGTTTTTTATTTATTATATTATTTATTATATTATATGTGTCACACACACATATTTCATTTACTTTATTTATGTCAATTTAAATGCATGGCTAGACAGTAGCATATTAAAGTTCGTAGGTTGACTCATAAATTGAGACCTTTATCTATTCGAATATTTTACAGACTATTCAAAAATTAAGTTTTATTCATAGGTTTTGACTTAATGTCTTTAACAACAGCTGAATTATTTACAAGTTAATTTTATAAAAATCGAGTTTTGCTTAACCATTTGACAAATTACGGTATGTGTGTGAACATTATTTAATGCATTTCTAATATTTACGTATAATATTTTTTTTTTATGGAATATTATCATATGCATTATTATTAATTATTGTTGAATGTTTAAATCGTTTAAAATTTATTTTCATAATATACATATATATATACGATTTACGACTTCGGTATCAAGGACTATATAGACAATTACGAATATGTAACACAATATTAAACACCAATCACTGTGTCTTCAAGGGCTAATACAATGCAAAAAATGACTAGATGATGCCATACAAATGAATTAAATCAAGAGAAAAATATTTTAAGCTGTTTTTTTCCAGTCACTGTATTTATATAATAGTATTGCCAATCGTAAGTATTTCACAGCCCCAAGAGACTCCAATTCCTGTAAACATTTTTTACTGACAGTAGATATGTAGGTATTTCTTTTATAGTCAAATAAAAATATAACTGAAAACGTGCAACACCTGCGCTGAGAATAAGCGCTGAAAAAGTCATAAATTAAGAAAGAAAAAAAAAATTTAGGGCAAGATATATGTAATTATGTATTTATAATAAGAGCAGAAAGTAGCAGAAGAGTAGGTTGATGTTTTGGCGTTCAATATGATTTTATTAAAATTACAACAAGATAATTTGGTAGTAGTACACACATTATTACACTCAGAAAAGTTTAAGGTACGATTATGTTTTTGAAACAGGTTCCAATAGTTCTCAAAAATGCCAATCTAAACCAAATATAAGTAAATCAAATCAATGTGATGTGTCGAGCTTTTCACAAACCAATATAATAACTTAACAAATTAAATGCCTTAAGCACCACAGCATTGGCAACTTATGACGCTCTAAATGGCATCGAAATAATTAGAGCTATGAAGGCGACACATTAAATTGGAAATCATGAAAAAAGAAAAAGCAAAAGGAACCCAAAGCCGAAACACAAAATGAGTTTGTTGAGGACCGAAAAATTCAAACCATACATTATTTCTGTGTTAAATTTCTTGTTGATTCTTGCTTTTGCATTCGTAATTTGGTTTAATTTTCTTGTGTGACTTGTATTGAGTTTTTTTTTGTATATGTGTGTTTGATCGATCGAATGTTCTGAATTCGGTTTGAGTTTGAGAGTTTGTGATTGATTGGTTATTGATTGGGTTGGTTAGAATGCTGTGTTCAACCGTTTCCGGCCAAGTAGGCCCTCGAGGTGTATGAGTATATGTAGTTTGCTGGAGCTAGCTTTTGGCTATGCTTATTAGTTGGCCGTGTTTTGTAAGGCTTTTATGTATGTGTTTGGCTCTTGTATATATAAGTGTTTATACAGGTATAAATATAGTATATGTGTTTGTATGCTTGTTGGTTAATGTTTCAGAAATCAAAATCAAATTTCAGATATGTATATATATTTCACTCGAAAAGGATTCGTATGAATGAAGCGCAAAGTAAAAGTAAATATTGCACAATATTATGGTATTGAATATATTTTCTGTTTTTTTTTTTTTTGCATATTTTTTTTTTTTTTCACTTCCAGAAATTTCATTTTGATTTTGTGTTTATATATTGTCAGAATCTAAGACGTTAGTTAATTTTAGGTACGTTTTGAGTGGTTTTAACATTTTTTGACTTAAATTTATGTTTGGGTTTTTTTTTTGTGGTAGTAAGTAGTCTGGTTGTTTATATTTTTTAAAATCAGTTGTTGATTATTTATTTGTCTGTTGATTGTAAAAAAATTTTGTTTGTCTCACCTTCGCCCTTTTTCATTTTTTAATGTGCCCCCATATTTGGCTCTTGTTCCAATCAAGTCTATAATCTCAGGTATACAACTTGCAAAAATCGCCTGTATACAGTATGAAAGATAATGATAGTGAAGTATTTTCGATTTGTTTTCTTTGAAATACATTGTTCTTATTTTTTTTTATGTTGATAGAAATAAATAACAAAAATCATATACAACGAGATAAGACGGAGTCAGAGAACGCGAGGGAGCCAGGGAAACGAGAGAGGATTAACAACTAACTGACATACATATAGCATGTATATAAACATATGAAAATAGTTTGTGCCCCTATAAGTATGCTAAGTAGTTCGACGACGTAGACCAGACGAGAGTGTGCCTGCTGGAAGTAAGAATTGTTTTTTTTTTTTTTTCATTTTTATTGTTGTTGCTGAATATATACAAATATTTTTTTTTGTTTTATGTTTCATGATAACGCCATAAGCTAAAGCTTCAAATGTTTGAAACATAAAACTCAAATAGGAAACTTAAAAAATCAAAATTGAATTGAATTAAACTAAATAGAAAATTATGAATAGTATTTGTTACTTTCTTCAGAAATCAACCAACCATTTTAACAGTCTGCAGCTAATTGATGTTGTTTTGTAAAAGATTTAAATGTAATAATACGAGTGTAATCTATATAATACAATTTTGTAGTAGGCTTTCGATTTCTTGGGGGAATGTGTTGGCTAGAATAAGTTTATATGTAGCATATATATTAAATAGTACAAATAATAAATCGAGCATATATTTATGTATAATTTTATGAATGTCTTATAGGACTATTTAAATGAAAAATATTTTAGATAATTTGTGCAAATACACAAACACATACATCATTAAAAATACACTTTTTATTGATGTTGGGTCTAGGCTTTGGCACCTATTCACTATTTGACAACAGAAACTGTTGCAAAAATACATCTACGGTGGAGCTGTGTAATAGGTGTCTTATAAATAGTAATAAGTATCAACAAATAAAATTGTTGTATTTGCTGTTGTTGTAATGTGCTTAATAGTCTATACTTTTATTTGGGAGGATTTGGGCAAGAGTTTCAAATGTAGACATGATGCTGATACTGATTAAGATTACACAAATACTGCAACTAACCAACTGTTAATAAATAAATCGTTTTGTCTTTAAATCATTAAGAAAATTTTGCAGCGCTGATTCGCGCAGTATTTTTTTTTACTAGTATATGCGTGGCTGCGGCATATTAAGTAGGTGCAAGCAAATTAACAACTTTGATTAATAAGAGATTATTAAGTATGTGATAAATTGTGTAAAATGTTCCGGTATAGTTCCGTTTTGTACCATATATAGTTATGTAATTTAGTTTGGTATGTAGCATGTATGTAATTACAAGTGAATTTAATATTTTATGTAGTAGGTAGTGGATAAAGTTGCAAAAAACGTATCTACTGCATTTGTTTATGTTATGTATTTAAGTAGAATCATAAAGCTTGTACAATATTGGAAAAACATTTTTGTTCGTTAGATAAAGTCAATACAAAACTTAAACAGCAACTTGGTGTGTGTTCCAACAAACAAACCAACAAACAATTCAATGTTATGCATTTAATTTATTTTATGTTCAAAAACCAAACTTAGGAATAAGCTAATTGGTTTGAAGCATTTCAGCAGGGAAATAAAAACTATAAACGCAAAACAAAATTGGTCATAAATTGAATCTGCTGAAGTTGCATAAAAACTCGCGAGCTGCCTTTTGGCAAACTAAAAATGGGAATAAAATGTAGACCTGAATGTGATTTCAAAAGTAGATCACATTTAAAACACGGCTAACATTTTTAAATCTTCCAACTTCTTAGATAAAAGTTTAATTCTAGTAGTTTGTTAAATAAATTATAACAAAACATTGACATATTTTTTTTAAGCGAACATTGCTTAAACAATATCCCAAGAAGTTAAAACTTAACGATTCAATGTGCCTAAATACATCGACTTCTGTGCATTGCGTCTACTGACTTCACACGCAAATAACTCAAACCCTTCTGCAAATTGTCCGCCGAACGAAATTAATTAAGCAAATCATGTATATGTATTGTGTAGTGTATAAGTGTGCGTGTGTGTGTATGGTTTTGAGTTTGCTCTGTTGGCTTGCTCGCAATCAATTTCGAAATTACACTACCAATATCGAAAGCTGCATGCTCTGAGTAATGAAGCAATAAGTACAACAAAATCAATAAAATGTTACTTTCAAAGGAAAACTACATATACTTATGTATAGAAGATATTAAAGTTTTGAGTCGTTCCAGTTGCAGTAACTGATTATGAGTTTACTTTTGTTAGAGTGTGTTAAAGGAAATGCCGTGTTGCACATTAGAAAATTGGTTGCTGTGTCTTTTTTTGACAGTTATGCTAGTTCAAAATGTGCGAGCAATAAAGCGTTGGCGCTACATTTCTAAGTTTTATACGTTAAAAACATTTCAAATCTATACAAAAAGATTGGACGTAACGCTTGCGTACGACTTGGTTTTTTAATCATTTTTTATCGAGCCTCGTGATTTGCACACAAAAAAAATAAATATATGGCAAATAATAAATGGAAGCCAAGTTAAATAACGGAAAAATGTGTATATAGCATGTATATATTTGTATAAATTGAACGACAAAATAATTTACAGAAGGATTTGAATAAATAAATTACACATTTAAGCTCAATCCTCATTTGCTTTACTTGTTTAACATAAGAGAGTAAGTTCTGCTCTCCTTACACATGCCGCCAAGAAACCAATGCCTTTTGAGAAATTCGAATAAACTATGTATTATAACATATTCTAGTTTTTATTTGATTCGCTACCAAACAATAATAACAGTCAATTAAAGCTGCTGGCAACTGTTTGGTGGTTTAGTTTTTTCGCGTTTGCTTTTTCAACTGGTCTTGAGTGCAGTTGCTGAGCAGAGTTTGTGGCAAAATGTGTAGGCATTTTTATGCAAATTCAAGTGACGTCAAAGAACAAATAAAAACAAAATAAAGAAAACAAAAAAAAAGGATAAACGGCAAAAGAAAAAATAATAAAGGTATATTTAAAAGGTTGTTCATTTTCTGAAGTTTAGTAAATATGCAATATAAGAAAAATCAAGTTAGTTCGTTTGTAGCGATTGTTCTTTATACTTTATAGTAATTTATCGTTTTGGTGTTCTTCTTGTTATTTTGCTTTTATTTATTTAATTTTTTTATATTGATTTTTTTTGTTTTTTTTTTTTGTGGTACAGCCAGCAATGTGTTCGTGTACCTTTTTCTAGGATCCTTGCTATATGTTCCACCATATTTGCTTCTCTGGGCAGCCAGTTCAGTGATTTCTGGAATCCAACTAGCGAACACAGCCTAAATTCAACAACACACATACACATTTAGAATAGAGAGAAGTGCCAAAAATAGTTCAGTTACAATTGCAGTTTAAGTATTTGGCTAACTTGTTGCTGGTCTTTGGTTGGTGTGTTTTAAAACTTGTATTAAGTTTGCCAAATGCTAGATTAACGAAATGACGATGTTTACGAAAATAATTGAAACACATCCCACCTAACACTCATTTGACCACTCTAACGATTATTCAGACATCATTCAGGGCAATCACTCCACACACTCATACTTATGTACACAATTGACATCACTTGCAGAGATAGTAGTAGTATTACATCTAATTGTACATTATTTTACATATACAGTTTGGATTTTTTCACCGTTACAAGGTTCACTTTTATCGCATCTAATTATTTACTGTAGTTACTTTGTTAGATTACTTTTAGGTCTACAAATTTACAGATATACAGCTGTACACGAAAAGTGCTTATGGCTGCCTAGGAATGTGATGAGAAAAAGACAACTCTCAACTAAGCACAGGTTTATGAGTACTTTTTCAGTTTTGGGGGTATTGTATGGATATTTTGTAATATAAATTAGTACGATATTTTTATTCTAATGATGTGCTAAATGTTATGCTATGAGATTGATCGAACTCAAATCAATTTAGAAATTGAATGATATACTTAATTTGGATGGTGGAAAAAACTTCGGCTTACCGAAGATTACAGACAATTTCCAAAATATTTCCAATTTGTATTCAAATACAAATACTTACTGATTTTACTTACGATAATTATTATGTTTTACGATATTAAAATTATCAGTGGCTTGAGAGAGTAACTTTCAATAAATATCATCTAGACCAGCGGTCGGTGAACAGGGGTAAATTACCCCTTTTTGGGTAAAGTGAAATTTCGGGGGGTAAAAGTGAAACTTGAAATGGAGGAGATGACCTTTTTTTTCCTCCTTTACCAATGGGTGGGTAATGTCAGTTCCACAAAAATATTTAGGGGTAATGATTAAAAAAGTTCCCCGGCCACTGTTCTAGACATTAAGCTTATCTATGATATGTCATTTTTAAATTGGAAAATGTCCCATAATAGTTCGAATAATTTAAAAGTTAATAAAGTTAAACAAAATTGATGTACTATTTATGTTACGGTGAGACTGATACAAAAGTGTTTATTTTAAGAATCAGTAGTAAGTTTAAAATATTGCATTATGTAGCTTATTAATGCTCACTTCAAAATATAAAATAGATATGATATTAACGTGTACTTTAAGATATAAATTAGTTTATTTGGCAATGCGTGACCGATGCTTTTAAAATGTGTTAACAACAATGCGCCTATAGGTTTTTGCATAAATGCGTTGAGATGTTGAATAAAAAAAATCTTGAACTATCTCAAATTAATTAACTTCTGGTCTTAATGCAAAAACGTTTAAAGCATGGCAAATAAAAATTTAATAACATAACATATTTCAAATCCAATAAAAACATAAACAAAAATATAAATATGGACAGCAAATGCGGGCCAAATTTTATTTAAACACACGCCTACAAAGTGTTTATTGAACGAATTGCTAACTAATTCAAAACAAATGTGGGAATTAAATCGAAAGCAAAATTCAAAAACACAAAAAAACCCTATACAAATTAGTTGTAAAAATGTAGCATATACATATTCATATATTTGTTTTGTATATTTCTTTCTAGTTTTTGAGAAAAATGTATTTTTATTTTGAACTTAAAATAACTTTTTTTAATGAAACAAATTTGAATACCATACTATTTTAACTGATATGATTTATCAGCGCGACACGCAATAATAATAAATGTCATGTATTTTTCAGTTTTGGTATAATTACTTTTTAAAAGAGTATGTTTATATGTAAATACACGACTCTTACAGTCAGATTTGACTGAGAACTACGTTTTTGATGAGGGTAAAGATATTAGTAAAACTTTGCATGACAGTCAACTTTGTATGCGAGTACAAAAATACAAATCCATTTGATAAATGAAAACCAAAACAAAAGGGTAACAGACTAAGTACTTAATTTGATAATTGAATATTCACGCTACTATATAAAAAACTAATCATGAATTCTTGTGTTGCTAATACGACAAATTACAATTGTTCTTGTTCGAAAGATACTTTCTCTTTTATAGAAATGATATACACAGAGTTTTTGTTGTACTAATTAACCTAAACCCAACTGACTGAAATGTGTATATTTTGAGAAAAATATTTAATTGAATAAATGTTGGTAAAACAATGCTCAAAAATAAGCTTCAAGCAACACAATCAGCTATACTTTAACACATTATAAATATACACGTAAAACTGTTTTGTTAGAAATGTCCTATTTTTCATTAAAATTTGTAGTAGATATATTGAGATCTTAATCTTCATATTATTTAATTGGAGTTGGTGTTACAGTTGTTTATATTTATTTATAGCGAATTATGTAAATTTTATTTTTCAAATTGAATGTGATGTTTTCATGTCTTTAATTGCATATGGAATGTTATAGACTACCTCTTTCCGTGTTCTCTTTTGAGTTCACCGCCATATTTATTGCCACTACCAACGAGTTCAATTATTTCCGGTATACTGCTGGCAAACATTGCCTAAAATATTCCACACATACGAATACATCAAAAATTAACAAATTTGTTTAGCAAAATGAATTGATTGTTAATAGTTTAAGTGATTTTGGTTGTGTCTTAGCAATAGGTTTTTGAAAGAAAACACTTCTGCTTCTGTTTAGTGGGTACGAAGTGAGGCCAAGACAGTCACACCAAAAATGTAAGCTTATACTTAGTTTAATTCATTCTTGTTGCTTATCTCAATATACATATTATGTTTGTGGGCACCTAAAAGCATTATTAGTAGTTTCCAAATCAAATTTTGGGTCAGCCAGCATAAAAGCATGCAAAACAAGTAAGAAGGATCTAGTCGAGAAATCCCGACTAGCCTATACCCTGAACCCTATACTTTTAGCGTTCAGTCACTGCTTGAAAGTGTCTGTGTATGTATACGCGTATAGTGCACACTTTCTTAACT
Source organism: Scaptomyza reducta (assembly GCA_035044485.1). Taxonomy (NCBI): domain Eukaryota; kingdom Metazoa; phylum Arthropoda; class Insecta; order Diptera; family Drosophilidae; genus Scaptomyza; species Scaptomyza reducta. The sequence goes on along the minus strand of JAWNNV010001315.1, from coordinate 2,593,585 downwards.
TCAATACTCCATATTTCCCGTGTTTCTCAACCGATTTCAATAAAATTTCACAGTTTAAAAGTTTTCGATATTCAAGATTTTGTTCTTATCGAGCACATGTGTATATCGGAAACGGGAAGAGTTATCGAAAACTGTACTTGTACTTGTACAGACGGACAGACGGCAATGGCTATATCGACTGCGCTGATCAAGAATATATAATATTTTTGATGTCGAAGATGCTTTCTTCTGCATGTTACATACTTTTAAACAAAACCATTATATACCCTTTTTACCCATTTTTAATGGGTTCAGGGTATAAAAACCTCATATCCTCACATGTGATTGTTGTTAGGAAAATTTTATAAATATATTTTCTAATTGGAGGCACTTATCAGTCTTAAATGTGGTCCCTGTCTAACATGCTGGTTATTTATTGTTTTTTTTTTGTAAGGTAGTTTTAAGCCTGTTGTCAGGGTGTGTCGGTGTCAGTGTTGGTGTCTACGAGCTGTTTATTGATTTTTGTTACCAAACCAAAGACAAATTGAAAATTTAAGAATATTAAAAAAAAATGTATATATATATATATATATAGAACAGCATGCATTCGTTTCGACTTTTTATATTAAAAACAAAACAAATAAAGTTATAAAAATGGAAACTGTATTAAAAATGAATCAACTATCAGCTGCTGTACCAGTAAGTATGTTGATGTCACTGTGTGTGCGGGAGAAGAAGAATGGATCGAAAGTGACTAAAAATTAAACCGCACATGGAAACGCGTTAAGCTTACGTTGGGTGATGAGAAAAGCTAACGAAAATTAGATAAGTGAAACTATAGTCTCAAAGTAAATTTGGTGCAGCAATATTATTAAGTCATTTCTATGTATTTACATAAACGTAGCAGATTTCATAAATACGTTTTTTTTTTTTATAATAATTTGAATAAAATTTATATATAAAGAGCTTTGTAGATATATCCTTATGCTAAAAAGTCGGATTATTCTTGTTGTATGTAGTAAAAGAGGGAGAACGCGACGTTTGAAGTTAATTTATGTAAAGTGCTACACTCAATACTTGGGTAACTGTTACTGGTTACTGGTAACTGGTACTTGTACTTGTACTGCGGGCTCTTGGTTACTTGGATACTTGGTCACTAAGCTAGTATTTTTGTTTTTTGAGCACAACTGTACTAAGTTCTTAAGGCAAACAACCAAAACTTTTAATCATTCACACATTTCACACCAAAGTCGCTTGGCCTAAAAACTCATTGGGCCTCGATGTTAATTTGGGCGAGACCGGGAGAATAAGATAGAGAGAGAGAGAGAAACATTTTCTATATGTAACTAAAAGAAAGCTTGAATATTGTTGTAATATTTGTTGCTATATAGTATATATGTGTCTGGTATTTAATTGTTGATTGTTTAAGCATGTTGTTGTTGATGTTCAAACTTACCAAGCCGACGAGCAGAAAGAACACGAGAAATGTTCTCCCTAAGACAGTCTCACAGTAAACATCACCATATCCTACCGTTGACATGGTCACAATTAGGAAATAGACACAGGTCCAATAGGATAAACGATGAGCATTATTAAAATCCAGCGGATCGCCAGAGTTCTCCAGCTAAATTTTAAGTAAATGCAATTGCAATTTGTTTTTTAATTGCAAACCAAAAATGCATCAGCGATTATTCGAATTGCATATCATGGAAATATCACTATGCCATTGGCCGGACACTTTGGCACTTGGAGCGCCAAGCACATGGTCCCCAAGCTCATGCTCTGTAACAGTGTGCAACGCGGCAACTTTTTTGTATTTTTCACTGGCTCAAACACACGCTGCAAACCTGTCACAGAGCCTGGCTGGAAAATGCGCGTCACGCATGGCTAAGATATGTGTTCAAATTGTATAAGTATGTGTTTATATATGTGTGTGTGTGTGTGTGTGTGTGTGTGTGTGTGTGTGTGTGTGTATGTGTGTATTTGTATTGTGTCTACATACCAGATGTATAATGCCCGCTGCTGTTAACCACACGGATATAAAAATTGATACTAGTTGAGCCAAGCGAATTGAGCTCGATGTTTTTAGTACGTTTAAATATTGTAAAATATCTGGAACAGTCATGAGACGTAGCGCTCGAAGAAATCGTAGACCTGTTTACATATATATAATATACACATAATTGACACAAAATTAAAGTTGCCACACATAGAGTAAAGCACATTGCATGCATACAAATCGATCGTGGCACGACGCTTTAACTATATTCAACAATGTATATTTAAATGTGTGTGTACGTGTGTTAAACTGCGTGTTTTGTTGTGTGTGAATGTATACAAGATAGTTGGGGAAAATCTAAGAATACTTTAAAACCGATTTGTATGCATCAAATTTGTTTGGGATTTTTATAAATATTGTAAAAATTTGGATTTTTTTTTTTTGGGTTTTTTGTCGCTTACCGATCCATGTTCGATCTAAATATATTGATACGAAGGACGGGGGTATTGTAAAATAATCTACAAAACTGTACATTTCTAACATAAACCAAAGCTTATCGGACGCCGCTATGAACTGCAAAAAACATCGTTAATAAAAGAACACAATAGTATTTAAAAATTTTGTGAAAATAAATCTTAACTCATTATCAAATTATGGCTTAGCCAATTGAACTTGTGACAGAAATAAATAGTGTGTTCGTGTGAAACTTACTCGTATAAAAAAGTAAACCATAAAAAATATATTGAATGCGAGATCGATCTGTTGAGTAATGTTATTACTCCATTTTTGGCATCTTTCAACTTCTTCGCTAGATGCATCAACAAAGTATATAATGAGAGATGCAATGCTGAGTATAAATACGAGTACGACCTGAAACAGAAATAGTACATTTAAAACAATCATTAGAATTTATCTTGTATATGTGTTCTTAAATTTAAAAAATATATATTATACAGGAGATAATTAATTGATGGTGACTGGTGGATGTTGAGGTAGGCTAGATATCCCCTGCGATACCGCCGCTATGATGTTGTACAAAAAAATAACTCGTACGCTTGTACGTCCTTTTAGCTTCACTCGTGTAATTATTGAATACATAATTTTAAACAAGTAAAAAGGTTCTAGTCGATAAATCGCGATTAGACAACCTGAACCCTATACTTAACGCGTACAGGCAGTGCTTGTAAGTATTATTGTGTTTGTATGCGTATAGTGCATACTTCATTTAAATTCAATGTTCATTATCTCCGGTGTTTTTAAACCGATTTCAATAAAAGATTACAGATTATCATTATTTTGTTTAAGGTTTCATACGCCGTCTCAAAGTTTTCCAAATTCAAGATATTGTTGTTATCGATCACATGTGTTGCCATCGGAAACGGGAAGAGTTATCGAAAATGAAACAAACTTGTACTGCTTAGAGATTTGGCGAGCTTATGTTCCACAACTGGAGTCTCTAGCTTTTATAGTCTCTGAGATCGACAGATACATACAGATGGACGGACGGACATGGCTACATCGCCTTGGCTGTTGATGCTGATCAAGAAGATATATACTTTATGGGGTCGGAGACGCTTCCTTCATACACTTTTTACACATTTTCAACGCGTTCAGGGTATCTAGTTACTACATACTACAACTATCTACCACCTACTTCGCCGAGTAGTAGGTATAGTTATTCCTACTGGATATTCCGACTGAAATAATTAATATTGTTATTATATTGTACCTACTATCTAGTATCTACTACCTATTAGACTTGGCAGGCACTTGACTTCAAATCGATAAGTGAGAATAGTTTACGCTTTTTATACCCTTAACCCATTGAAAATGGGTAAAAAGGGTATAATGGACTTGTGCAAAAGTATGTAACAGGCAGAAGGAAGCATCTCCGACCCCATAAAGTATATATATTCTTGATCAGCATCAACAGCCGAGTCGATATAGCCATGTCCGTCTGTCCGTCCGTCTGTATGAACGCGTCGATCTCAGAGACTATAAGAGCTAGAGACTCCAGATTTGGTACATAAGCTCGCCTAATCCCTAGGCAGTACAAGTTTGTTTCAAATTTTCGATAACTCTTTCCGTTACCGATATACACATGTGATCGATAACAACAAAATATTGAAATTAGAAAACTTTTTGACGCAGTTTGAAAGATTAGACTAAATATTGACAAACTGTGAAAATTTTATTTAAATCGGTTGAGAATCACCGGAGATATGGAACATTGAAGTTAAGAAAGTATGCATTATACGCGTATACATACACACACACACATACTTGCAAGCAGTGACTGTATACGTAAAGTATACGGTTCAGGGTATCGTCTAGTCGGGATTTCTCGACTAGAGCCTTCTTACTTGTTTGTTTCCTATTTGTGGTTTTGAAGTCGGAATAGTTTGTTTTTAATTATTTAATTTCAGATTTCATTGAGATTCCATCATCAGATTCTGACTATATATATGATACTGGGATCACCTCGGGAGTATTTTTCGACGTGTTCCGAAAAACAAGTAAGAAGGCTCTAGTCGAGAAATCCCGACTAGACTATACCCTTAACCCTATACTTTACGCATACAGTCAGTGCTTGCAAGTATGTGCGAGTGTGTGTATGTATACGCGTATAGTGCATACCTTCTTAATTTCAATATTCTATATCTCCAGTGTTTCTCAACCGATTTCAATAAAATTGTCACAGATGGTCATTATTTAGTCTAATCTTTCAAACTGCATCAGAACAAATTAAAGATTTTGATGTTATCGATTACATGTGTCGGAGATGCTTCCTTCTGCCTGTTACATACTTTTGCACATAACCATTATACCCTTTTTACCCATTTTCAATGGGTTAAAAATACATATATAAATCAGCCACCGAATTTAATGCCTGTGGCCTTATATCCATCTCCTTACAATGTCAATTCTTGGCACAGATACTAATATGGTAAACCACAGAAAAACAAACTTTTACAGGATTATGTATTTTTAATTGCACCCTGGCATTGGAGCTGGCAAGAGAAGCTGTTTTCAGCTCACGACTCATTTGATTCATGGACCGGGGTCGGGCATCATTGCGGCAATTAGTCGAGGGTATTCCGTTGATAAATCTGCGGCAATCATGAAATATTTACAAGGTAATTTCAACGTGGCGCTTTCTTGTTCAAAATGCACTCGAGAGGCACCAATATGTATGTACGACTAGGTCTGACCGTTAAATGTCAAGGCTGTTTGCCAAAAAGTAAAAAAAGGCCAGTTGAGGTGGATCAACTTTGGTCTGGCGAACACATATTACCCCCACATTGTGTCTGCTTATGAGACCGCATGCTATTCTAAATGTGATTAAAACGAAGCGCAAAAGGGAAAACTAAATTTGGCACAAGTCGCGTGCAAGCTACTTATTTAAACTGATTTGTTGTTGTTGTTCTTGCTGTGTTTTTGTTGGTATGCAAATAAAAGACATATTACAGCCGTTGGTAAATTTTCGTTTAGTTGCATAACTTACATTACTAAATCTGCTATTCCAGTTCAACGCAAAAACTTTACAAGCAGGTTATATATTTTTGAAATTTACTTTTAAAAGGTATAAATGTAGGTAGTTTTATGTTAAAAAAAAAAAAAAAAATTTAATGAAAAGGAAAGAATTTGAAAGAATTTTACTAACTTTACAATAGTGTTTAAATGGTATATTATTAAGTGAAACACGTTATAGGATTATATAATACAAATATTCAAAAATCCGATTTTTTCAAGTCATATGTCCTGTTTTCTTAATAAGCATTTTCTTAAGCCTGTGCTTTAAACTTGAGTTTAGTACAACGACAAAGTCAAAGATTAAGTATACGCCATGGGTTGTCTGTTGTCTTTTCATTAAATTCGCTTAATTGCCACTGTCCGCTAATGAAATAGAATCTGCATCTTGTTGACGTAAGGCTTTAATAAAAACGTACATTGGAAGTCAGTTGAAGACTGACGTCACCAAGGCAAGGTAATCAATGCAGCACCCAACCCAGGCCAAGATGGAGACAACACGAAACGTAACATGGCTACAAAGATGAGAAAATTTCTTCGGTTTGTGTCTGCTGTTATTGTTCTTGTTGTTGTTGTTGGCATCAGCGAGAAACTGGGTCAATCACTTAGTTGGGAGCTCAACCCGAAATGTGTTTGATGTGGCGCAAAAACCACTTAAGCCTTTGCGCAAAGACGCCAGCTGCACCACCGCGAACTTGAAATATTGGACAGGGCCCAAAGTGAATGTGATTGTGTGGGCGAAACACGTGTCTTTTTTCAAATACCATACTATATTCTTTGGGAAAAAGCAATAAATTCTTTTCACTTTTGAAGTTGAATATTAAAAATCTGTGGAAAGGAAAAACTTTGCAAAAAGAACGTTTGATTTAGTTGTGGGGATTATGACATATGTTCTCACTTGATTGCTTTGCTTAAGAAACACGTCACCAAACTATCGATTTTGGTTCCTTTTGTTAAACTTTAATGCGTCTGGTTGGTATCGATTTAGTTGTGCTCATAGAAGAAACATTCTTTAAAGTAAAGAATATTAAATATAGCATGATGTTTTCAATTTGTTATTAATGTATTTACTTTGCGTTGTTATTAAGGCGTCGAAAATATTTATGAACGTTTATGATTTAATAACTTTTTTAGTGTTCATACAGTTTTTATTTAAACAAGGATTTTCCTTTTAATTTCAATTCAAATTACATTAATAGTTAATTTATAAATAATATAGCCCGATTTGAAAAAAAAACTAAGTTATTGTGATAAACAATTTTGTAGTTAGAACATTGTGTACTCGGCCAATCCCCACTACACTTAAGGCGATTTAGCATACATGTATAACCATATTGTATATATATATTGTTCATTCTTTTTTTTGCCATCTGTGAGAATAGAGCAATCAATTTGCTTATGAGGGAAACACAACAGCAACAATGACGTGGCAAACGGTTTAATGGCCCCAGTGCTGCATCTGCTGCTGCATAAACAGAAGCAACGGCGCCTGCCACTTCCATAAATTTCCACAAAATGCGGTTGCTAGTGCTGCTCTATGTCGTGACCAAGTGCAATCGGATGTGGATGACACGCCCCCAGTAAGCTGTCATAAGCGCGGCAAGCAGCTTTATGGCTTTGGCTTGGCTTGGTTTTGGCTCAACTTCCGCATATAAAGAGTGTTGCCCTTAAAGAGTGTTAACGCAATTAGCAGCTTGAGAACATTATGAAGCACCACAGGGCAGTGCAGTGCACTTCAGTTACTCATCGAAAAAATGTATTAGTTACACAATTTTATTGATATCTATTAATTGTCTTACTTTCTGCTGCACTAGGAAAGTGACGGTTAAAGCAAAAGTTAAAATGTTCTTCGTTTGTGTTACAGCCAAAACGATACAAAAAATGCATACTTGTAATACATTCTACCGACAGCTATTACCAGCCATGACAATAATAATAATAAAAACATCAACTATTACAATACGGAGCGAAAATGCCAAAAGGTTTTTGGGTAAACGTCGAGAAAGGCAACCAAGAAAAACAAACCGGACAACAGCTGCAAATCGCTTGTTGTCTGCCAGCCAATTTAGCGTGTTTTAACAGTAGGCCTGGACAATAACCATTCACCCCTCGTTCTCTCTCCTTTTTATTCTGTTTATCTCCCTCTCAGTTAGTTTTCTTTGCTTTCGTTTTCGGTTTCAGTTTGCCGTGCCTCTATCTTCCTCCTTGGCCCTAGTAACAAACAGTAAAGTGAAACGTGCGAGTTTTTATCGATTTTCTTTGGCATTTGCTTGGCAATCGCCCACAATATTTACGTTATTCTGTTGTGGCACACATATATAAATACATATCTTCTATTCTTACGGCCTTGCAAAGTGTGTTACATTTTGTTTATGAGGCTTGCTATATATTAAAGAAAACTTACAAAGTATATTCCATATTTTTTTTGAGAAAATTTTAATTAATTAAAAACTATACCTAATGTACATTGTAAATTGTAGAAAACACATTATTATTATTTTGAATGTTAAATTAAATGTTAAATTTTAAAAAAATCTAAAAGTAAACATTTAAGTATGAAAGTCAAACAAATATCGTTACATTCAAATTATATAACAACAAACTCCAAGCCAAACTCTCTAATAAAAAGTTGTGTTATGCCTTACTAATTGAAAATAATATCAGAACAGGCAATTACCCAAAAATAAAATTTAAATTCATTGTTTTACATGCCGGTGCTCTTTAAATTTTTATTTGCTTTAAAACAAATTTTGTTGGTGATGTTTGTACACGCATATATTAATGTTTTCTTGATTAATATAAATTAACTATTGAATATGCTTATATAATATGAAATAAAAAAGTAAGTAAGATGTCTGCAAGTGTATAAAATCTTCGACATATTTGTTTTCTTGTTTTTTTTTTATATCGTTTTGTCTCTCTTTCCCGTTATTTGATGATAGTGTTGTTGTTGCCATTTTGCTAGAACTCTTGGCATGTAACAAAGAGAAGCAACCAACTATCAATAAATGGGCCACACAAAAACGAACGAATTATGGGTTGTGGGCGTTCTTTTGGGAGTGCAAACATTAGTAATATTTCCACTTCTAGTAGTTTCTAGCTCTTCGTGCACTTAGTAGGAGTAGAAGTCATGAGGCAAAATGCCATGTAGCACACTTGAAGCAGCAGCATTTATTGGGCACTGTCTACAGTGAGTTAGCTTTTTATATTCATTTTCCTTTTTGTTGTTTAAACTGTCATTTGATAATGGAAACCATGTTCATAGGTTTTTTAATGTCGATTGCTTCAGCTTTAACTGGAAGTCAATTGCTCTATTCGGTCTGTTTCAATCTGCATGGTCTGATAACCAAATGTTTACAAGCCACACAATTGGAATTTAAGATAACTTACGTATTTGGTTATTACGTATTTGGTTATTGTCTCAAATATGTGTAATCAGAAATCTTACAATTCTCTCTAAACAAAATTAACAGTGCTTTATAGATCAATCAGTATTTTTTAAAAAATTAATTCGAATCTATAGTAATTATAATGATAATTTCTTTGTCTTAAGGTTTTTTGGTATAAATTTGAAAACCATGTATTAATCGTAAACAAAAATATTGAAAGATAATTTCAAATAAACTAGATCAGAGCTTATATATCACATTCGAAGTTTTTAGTTGTTTATATTATTTATTTATATAACGTATCCAATTATAACAAGTATATATAAAAATATTCATCGAAATAATAAATGATATAATATGTGCCAGCAGTGAGCAAAGTAAACTGAAAATTAAAGGTTCTTTCATTTCAAAATGTGCCGTTTACTTATAACTTTTTTTTGGGTAATTTGCAAGTATTACTTTAAATCTCATGTCTCACGAATTAAGTGAGTAATTACGAACAAGTATACAAATAAGTTTTTGACTAATGAGTCGGCAACATCAAGCGCTTGTCATGGAATCCGATAAAAAGCCCAAGATAAAATCCACGTAGTTACTTTTGGGCTCAGACAAGAGCTCACATTTAATGGATGTATAATGTGACGTATGCATAAACATATTGAAATATGTTCGTTTGTTTACCCATGCCTAGTATTAGTTATCAGTACATAAGCTAGTTAAGTAACATTTAGATCCTCCGACTTATTCAAAGCACCAAAACAGACGACTTTCCCCTTCCATTCAATCAATTTGCCTGCTGCGCATTTGTGTGGTATATGGAAATGGCTGATTTACTTAGCTGCTTCCGCTGTTGACATGCAACCAACAACAGTAACAGCCAAACAATGTGGCACAATAAAACGTAAATGTTTCATTTTGCACGCACCTAACATTCCGTCTGCAAATCAAATATAACTATATAATCTTTTTTTTGTGTTTTTCTTCAATTTCAATTCAATTCTAGCAGTTAAATTTAAGTCTACGTGGAATTTTAATCTTATTCGCTTTAATAATTGTGTAACTTACCAAAATTCGACCAGTTGTTGTTTGACCCGAGATAAGTTCTCCAGCCCAGTCTTTTGCTTCTGTCATAAATGTTCCCTCGAACTCCTGTTTGTTGCGTGACGCCTTCTGCTCCTTCTGCTTGGGATCGTTGGGTCCCAGATCCGGTTCCTTGCGGCAGCAGATGAATGCAAATGCACGCCATAGCAGCACAATAAGCAGACCAGCAAGGAATGTGAAGATGCTGGATAGCAGGAAACACCAATATTTGCGAACTTTGAGACAATCATCGGCATCGAATGGTGAATCTGTTGGATCATCGGCCAATGATTCGACAGTGCTTTGATCACACCCCGACATCCCCTGCAAAATCGTATTATTTAATATTTATTAGTGAGTTCAATCAAATCTCATCTTTTTCCCAATTAGCTTATAGCAATAATAAGTATTAATAATACATATACCATCTAGATAATGGCAACATTTTTAGCACAAGGCGGCAGCAATTTATTTTATGTTTACATATATGTATGTATGTATTTATCTACATTTGTATGTATTGAATATATATATATATTACACATACGTCACGTTTGACATTTAAAATATGCGCAATTTATTTGGCCCAAGTTTGCATCGCAAGTTGCAAAGCGCATAAATGTAAACAAAAATATTAGTTTTTCACGACAAGGAGATTAATGTGTGTGTGGTCCATAAATATGTAAGTATGTACTTAGTTGTGAATGCTCTACAAATGTACATGGGTAGTATAGCAAGCTAAGGATCGTAAATATAAATATCACCTTACAATTATAATAATGATAATAATCAAACTGAGTCTGTTTTTATTGAACTTGAATGTTTTTCATAGTTTACTCATATTAATGTGTGTTAATATTGTAAAAGATCTTTTTAAATTGTTCGCTTGGGAAATAATTATTTGTATTGTGAAGAATATAACAAATCAAAAATGTAAGGCTGTTTTATTTGTGATGGCAATCAAATAAAATTTTGAAATATTTACGATCCCTGATGCAAGCAAGGATAAAACTGATTCGATGTTAGCATATTATTGTCATCATTGCTTACATTTGTTAATACACTGATATTTGTGCCGATCAATCCGCTTGCCATTTCATTTGCTTACATTGCGGCACACTTCAGTATTGTTGTTTTGCATATGCACATGTATGTACACTATATATCTGAATATGTACAATTTGTATATTATATTATAATGTTGATTTGGAGGCTAGGTCTTTGACTGATGGTGAAGCTGGCAGGGCTTTCAAGTGCATGCAGTAGCAGGCCCCTGGCAACTTTTGACATGGGCAAGTGGCCAATGACGCCACAAAGAGAGACGCCGTCAACAGACCCGAGCCAACACAAAACGCGACACGTCGAAACAAAACGAAACGAGACAAGACGAAACGGCACAAAAAACTTGGCACGCCTTTAAAAATAGCAACAAACAAATCTAGTCTTTTATTTTTAAAGTGATCTCGCAATGTAGCTGAAAACACCACACAAACACACACATCTAGAGCATAGAACGCGGCGACAATTTCTTTCAGATGTCGGCATTAGCCATGCGACATTTTCATTTGAATACTACACACGAGTTATAGTACATTCAGATATGTATATGCATATATATATTTAATATAGAGAGAAAGTGTAAGTATCTTATTAATTAACATTGGCCAAACTTTAACTCCACCGATTTCACTCTGTGTTAATTCAAATTATTTCTGGTGTCAAAACACGAATTTTGCACGCTTTTGAGGGGCCAACGCACTCCAATGAATCACTGCGTGCAATACATGCTATATATATATATATATATTTATATATATGTATGTATATATGTATGCATTTGTCACACAAAAACACACACACACAAACAACGCAGCACGCACGACTAAGATATATGTAGCCAAACAAAAATAAGGAGGCATCGAGCGAACAGTTCAAACGCCGCGCACCAACTGAATATAATGAATGGTCCGTTATGATGAGAATGTGCGACGATAGCGTTGAGGAGTCCAACGCCACCGACGGCGCCTTCGACTTGTCAGCTGGCCAGCAATGTGGTGCTATCTCCTGAATCGGTGCTGGCTCGCTCTCGCTCTGTCTTTCTCTCTGGCTCGCTGACCGCGAAAATTGTCAGCGCAGGCGACAAACTTGAATTTAATTAAATGGCACGAATAGTAAAAGGAAACATCTAATTTCTATGCTTAGCGAATCTTGTGATACTCTCTCTTCAACAGGTACTAGCATATAACCAAGAACATTTTTTCTTATATTAAGTTGAAAAACGCAAATATCAAACAAAAATCATTTTAGCTAAACAGAAGTTTTAGAGCTGAAATAAAATTTTGATCACGGTTTACTATTTTGTTTAAGTTTTAATAGTTAATCAAATATTTCAAAGTTTTTCAATTTATTTTAAAATTGGTTATATTTAGCAAATTGGGTCCATAGTTTTTGATGATTCAAAGTAGTTTTACGAAAAAATATGGATGCGTTGGGAAAGGGTATCAGATAGTTTATATATACCTTGTAACAACTTGTGTGTGTGTTTGAGTCTATGTGCGTGTGTGTGTCCAACAATAAATTATTATTATTACAAGAAGAACAACAGCAGGGTAAATATATATAAATAAATTAAGAGTTCTCTTGTTTTGCTACCCTGCCCAGTGGCAGCTCAGTTCAAAGTACACACAAACACACACACACATACACATTCATTCACTCATGCATATAGCAATTTTGCATTCCTTGTTGTGTGCGACCTGTCGCCCAGCAAATGGCAAACAGAGAAAATGGCCAGGTTAACTCAGACTAACTTAACTCTGGCCAGTCACGCCATGTTTGCCAGTTAGCTGTCGTTTCATAATTTACGCGCTTTGTTTGCTATTTCCTGCGGGGGCGGACCAACAACAAAAGCACACTAACCCTAACCCAGACGAGAGCCTGACGTTCTTGCCATTAAACATGTTAGCCCAGTTTGTACAATAGCACCACCCACCCCACACATCCGCCCATTCTTAGTTATGCATTTTGAGTGGCCGTAATTGCTCATTAGCCATCATCATCAAAAGCAGCAGCAGCAGCAGCAGCAACGTGCATTTTATTTATAGATGTTTCCATTTTATAGGTGTCACTTAGTACCTGGTTAATTTTATAGCTTCATTGCAATTCGCCAATTACAACACTTATTTTTCAATTCGTGTACTTTCGAAAGTATTTTTAAATTCGTCGTTAACCTTGATATTTAAAATTCGAAAATGCATTTGAATATAGATGTTCCCAACTATATGCGGTGATGACGAACACGTTTCTCCCTATATGGTACCAAAAACGAGCTTTAGAATCATATTCTGGGAATTTTAATGGGAAATACATGGCTTTAATGAATTCAACTAGATGTGACCCCTAATAGATATTCCAGATCTTAGTCAACTTTCAATGATACTGAACCATTCAGCTTGAAATGTTTACAAGAGCATTGCTCGCGAAACTAAATATCTAATATTTGCTTCACCAATGAATACTGCCAATCAGAGACGGGCATTGAACTACATTATTGACACACTTAGCTTGGTTTGGTACATTTTCGATCATAATTTCCCCAACAACTACGTATTGTAAACAAACAAAATTGACTTTATCGTTGTTTTTCTGGTCGATGTTTACGTTTGTTCTAAGAAATAAAACTACAGCTGTACAGATTGGAAGTATTTCAATTGAAACATAAAACATTTTAATTGGAATTCTGACTTTGTTTATCAAGTATTTAATTAAATTTTTAAGAGTTTATTCCGTTAAATATTAAGCAATTCATTAAATTTAGCTATAATATATTTGTAGAATTCTTCACTTGGTCTTGACACAATTTTGATTCTTTGCCCCACTGTTAGACTGTGTCAAAGTGTCTTAACTGGAATTTAGATACGCATATTCTGTAGTAACTAACTACTGCAACTAATAAGTGAGCCCCACGGCGTTTAGATAGCCAAGTGATATAAATTATGCCCCCAAGACTAAAGTCGATTTCTTAGGTTGTCAAATAGAAGGGGGTGTGGATGGGGGTCTGGCAATCAAATGGATGAAGTCACACAAAGACCAAATGGTAATAATTTACATTACGAACTATTGATTTTTAAGGCGTAGGCGTGTTGAATATATAAATATATATAAATATATATATTTATGTATGTGTATAGATAACTTGACGCACGTCCGTCAAATGGTTCGAAAGCGAAAGAAATTGTAAAGACCAAAGATAGCCACAGAGCCGGCAAAATACGACAGTCGACGGACGACTTGTTTGGCACAAATGCCAAGCGACAAGCAACGAGTTGACAAATACCCTTCGACTTTTTGATCAATTTATGGGTCGAACTTGGCACAACTGATTGTAGCCACTGATTGCTGCTGACCGCTGGCCGTCGCGACATTTACCAAGGCCGAAGGGCTTACGCTGTTCTCACACTACTCCCCGCCCATCCTCCTCCTGCTGTTTTGTGTGTTTGGCGTTGTGTCTATTTCGGTTTTAGTTTCTGTTGCTGTAACAGTTTCAGGTTCTGTGCCACTTTTGCAAAAGGTCACGCGAGCTGTTCCACACGAATATGAACATATATACAAACAAACGTACATGCCACAAGCTTGCTATATTTTTGTTATACCCTGAACCCATTGAAAATGGGTAAAAAGGGTATAATGGTTTTGTGCAAACCGACCCCATAAAGTATATATATTCTTGATCAGCATCAACAGCCGAGTCGATATAGCCATGTCCGTCTGTAATAACAATAACAACAAAATCTTGAATTTGGAAAACTTTTTGATGCAATTTGAAAGATTAGACTAAATAATGCCAATCTGTGAACATTTTATTGAAATCGGTTGAGAAACACTGGAGATATGGAGTATTGAAGTTAAGAAAGTATGCACTATACGCGTATACATACACACACTCACACATACTTGCAAGCACTGACTGTATGCGTAATGTATAGGGTTCAGGGTATAGTCAGGGCCGGGATTTCTCGACTAGAGCCTTCTTACTTGTTTTGAGTACGTTGCTTAAATAAATATCTTATTCATAAAAGCTAACTTGGCTCTATTCTTATAAAAAAAAAATAATCTTACATTTTGATATTGTTTTGTAATTTAACAAATTCCTTCCCTTATATTTAAGTTACTATCAAAAATTTGTAGAGAGCTTAATATATCGCTGCATTTCCCCAAAATTATCGTGTAATTTTTTTTTTTTCAAAATTGAGATTTTAATGCAACTTTATTCTTTTACTCAAAACGCTTCAACTGGTAAATTTGTTCTTTTAATAAAATAAATATGTAATATATAAATCCTTATTTTTACGCCAGAGACTTAAAACTATTGTCAATAATACATAAAAGCTAAGGCTTAGGTAAGCAAAAAATGCTTTCCTGTCAACTTTCATTTTTCGACATACAATACTTTCGCGAAAATGTGTCGTTAACTATGTTCACTTGGATGTAATTAAGTTTGTTCGTTCGCCAAAAATCGTAATCAAGGATCAGAGCTTGTTTCTGCACTGTTTAATATCTAATTATATCCGGAATAATTTGATTTACGCTAATGATGATGACCACACAATGGTTGAGTGATTGATTGATTGATTGAGTGCACATCTATAGCCAGTACGAATACGATAGCAATTGTTGTTGTTGTGTTGCACACAAACAAAAACGGAATGGATGGTTTTTTTTTGGATTACCTTTGGCGCGATAGGCGGATAGAACGGTGGCAGTTCATGACAATTTGGACACCAGCTGCCCATGTTAGCTGTTGCGGTTCGGGTTTCGGTTTTGTATTCGGTAACTGGTAACTGGGTTTTGATATCTCGTTTGCAATTAGAGCCAATTTAGAAGCCGCAATCGATTGTCGAACTTTTATTTCCTTTCTCATATTCGCTTCTTGAAAATTGTAGTATTGTGTGCGTCAATTTGTGGTATATATATGTATATATGTGGAAAAGTGTTTGTTTTTCTTTAAAGTTACTAAAATTAAGAACGGGTACTGTTACTCACCTAGTACAGGCTAAACCACCGAGGCAGGGCTCCAGGGCTGCCAACATTCACACGCTCAAATCGCACATCAATATGTAGACGATTTGTTTTTATTGTTTCTAGGTATTATGCAGTTGTTGTTGCTGTTGTTGTTTTCATTTACTTGTTGTTGTACTATGTTAGCCGTAGATATGAGAATTGTTTGATTTGTTGATATTTTGTTTTTTTTGGTTTTATATCATTATATTCGAATGCTTATTAATTTTGATTAATATAAATTTGTTTCTTTTTCCATTATTAACTTCATTGTGCGTTTGTTTGTGTTCCAATTTAATCAAAATATTTGCTTTGAACAGATATAGAAATTTAATGATTATTTATATTGTATTCCCGCAACACTTAAAATTCTTTGAATTCTGGTTGCAAAAATGATTATTTTATTCCGTTCAATTAATTGATCTACGACACTTTACAGAACACATTGCATTGCGCCACAGGCTGTGAATAATGTCCTTTATATGTGTACTTTGTTCAAAATTGATGAGATCTGCTTTCCATTTACACAAAAACTTCACTCCGTTCCCTAATTTTCTACGAGAAAGGACAGTAACTGGGCGACTGCTTGTAAAACTGACAACGCGGCCTGGTAAATAAATAAATAAAGACGCGAAGCAAATTTCAAAGCAAAAACACCAGCAGCTGAGTGTCGGACTTAAATCTCTCTCTCTGTCTCTCTCTTTTGCTCTCTTTGTGCGTTCTCTTTGGAGCAGTTTGAGCGCATGTGCTTTATGTCAAGTCCGAAAGTGTCTGTGAAGCTTTTTTCTTACAAATTTATTTCGGTTAAGCATACGCAGCGATGTCTCGGACACAAATTTAAATTATTACTTTCTATTGTTTGTTTGCTCTATGGCAAATTGTATTAAATAAATAACAAAAAAATGAAGAACGAAATATTGTTACAAACTAAACACACGGTAAGTATAATTAACAAGTGACAATAACGACGCCAATTTTGGCAACGCGTAGGCAACGGGGCAACGAACGAACGAAGCAGAAAAAGGAAGAATGCGACGAACTGTGCGCGTGAAGCGTGTGCGAGGCAATGAACGCTTCCAAGAGTTTTGGTTTTGCTGCAGCCTGTCGTTGAAACGGAAACACACTGCCCTAGTTTTTAGTTGTGCACATACACACACACACACACACACACACACATATACATATTCGTGTACATACATAGATACACGCATGCAAGCAAGCACTGTAACAAGCCGCATAGGGATATATGTAAGTGTATGTTTCTTTTTTCTAAGCGGCTGCATATATTTATTATAATTGTACCTGGACGATACACAGTTTTAAACACGCTAATTTGACGTAAACACTACTTGAGTGTGTTCAAGTAAGTATATATGTGAGGCACGACCAGTTTTGCCATTGTGAGCCGAAATGTAAACAGACCGAAGAACGCCTGACCATTGAACTCGCTGGGAATAGGGCTTAATTTCTTTGTAGGTATCTACTGCCACGACAATGCAATATACACACACGCAAGACGTACATATACACACACACACACACACACACACATGCATACATACACACTCGGTCTCGGGCACTGACTGACTGACACACATATACCAATGAACGGTGCACACGGGGACGAACGCTAACGATGAGGACAACGACAACGACGAGTAGGAAACAACAAAAATAACATTGACGATGACGATGACAACGAAGCGTCGACTAGAACGGGGCCAGAAGCTCATTCGGGCAGCAGCAACAACAACCACAACAACAACAACAGCGACGGTTAAAACGATACCCACTGTACTATATCTCCGGCTGCCCATCGACTTTATCATCGTGTCCTTTCGTTTCGCGCTGTCGCCCCCGCCGTTGCTTTCCTTGTCGTCGTCGTTCAAAAAACTTTTGTGTGTGTGCTCGTTTTGTGCGATTCAACATGAAACTGGCACAAATTGTGTGTGTGTATATATGTGTGAACGAATGTATCTTTCTAGCCATGCGTATATGCGGGCATGTTCCTTTTTTTAAATGAAAACCAGCAGTAGCGTCAGAATTTAACATGAAAAAAATTTGCCGTTTAGTTACAAATACTGTATTGGATATCCTTCGATATTTGTTGCAGTTGAATAAGTATTATAATTTGTATTTCAATCTATTTCACATATTATATTACACGCACGAATCTTTCGAATAAGCGATTGGAATTTAATTTCCTGTTCAAGAATATATATATAAGTAGAGTGTGTCACATCACAATTATTCATTTTTCTTTTCTTTTTCTTACACGATTTCACCGAGTACTGAAATTTTTCGCCACTTTTAATTTGCTTCAAAATGCTTGTAATTTTTGAATAATACTTTAATGTTTTGCGTGAGAAATATTTGCTTTAATTGACATACGCAGTTTGAAAATTTTTCACTTTCACAACATTTGTGTATGGGGGAAAAACAGCGAGCGTGTGTATGTGTACACACATACATATATTTATTGAGGAACTTTTTTCATTACTTTTTACACAGGCACACGACGCGCACACGGCCAAGAAACACAAACCTTTCTCGTCCGCAGCATATACAATTCTGCGCGCTGTCAGCTCGGCCACGACTCGTCGCTCTGTGCAGCCCAAGCTCGACTCTGAGCTTTTTCGGAGTGCTAGGGGCCTGGCACAGGCTGGCTGAGCTTGCGATTCATTAAAATTGGCGCCAAAATGCAGCGCAAGTATGCTTATGTGTGTGTGTGTGTTTGGGTGTGCGTGTGTTTACGAATGTTTTTGACGATCCGCTCACGTGGTGTATAAATAATGCTGGTTATAACAAAGCAAATACAGTAAATTTGGGTTGGAGATGCTACCTTTTTTCTGTCTGTTACATACATTTGCAATCAGGGTATAACAAGTTACAAAAATTGAAAAAGAGCTTAACATTTCCGTTGCATTGAAATAAAGGCGGTTTTGTTGACTGCTTAAGAGAAGCTAATTCTGCTACTCATTTTAAAGGTTGTTTTGTGTAATAAATCGGGGTGTGCTGTGTGTTTTAAAAATCCACTTACCAAAATAAATTGAATTTTTTGGCTACTAAGACTTTCCCCATTCATTCTCTCACAGTTTCCCAATTTTAAGAAATTTGTAGATAACATTGATCTTAAGTCTAATCTGAAGTGCTGCTAGTTTAAAACAAGTAAGAAGGCTGTAGTCAAGAAATCCCGACTAGACTATACCCTGAACCCTATAATTTGCGCATACAGTCAGTGCTTGCAAGTATGTGTGAGTGTGTATATGTATACGCGTATAGTGCAGTTAAGAAACGTCAATACTCCATATTTTCAGTGTTTCCAAGCATATTTCAATAAAATTTTCAATAAAATGTTCACAGTATAATTAGTATTATGATCATCTTATCACCAAGGTAGTTATACTATATACTATATATAAAGTTTACCTCTTGCCACATTGTATTCAAATTCATCTGCATTAATTAGTTATACAAGAGGTTTTAGTTCGAGTTCAATGGTCTATTAAATGAATAAATGCTCATTATAACCTGAACTCATTGAAAATAGGTAAAAAGGACAGAATTAAATTAATTAAATACTCAAATTTGACTTTAATATACCGCCTAGATGTGTGCATTGATTTTAGTTAAGCGCTTTTAGTTTAATAACGAATATAAATTTGAAATACGCCGTTGCATACTCTTAGGCATGCGAAAAAATAGGGAACCAGAAATTTAAATTATCTTTAAATTAAATCTTTGTTGTGGATTCCATGAATTAATTATATACATATACATATATAGTATGTATATAGCATATAAAAAAACAAACAACAAATTGTATCCATAATATGTAGTAGTTATTTTTTATTAGGTACACTTTTGCCATGGTGCGTTGATTTAAATATCGATTTCAAAATATCGATAGCGCGTGATAAGCTCCGATAATTAAAATATTTAAGACTACTACCTTAAATCCAGGTTGCTACGATTTACTTTTCAAAATAAGTGGATATCATTGTTTCTTTAATACGAAATATCAATTGCCAAGGAAGTCATAACCCAACTCCAATTACACAATGACAACAGCCGTTCTTGGCGGCGGCATAAGCGGCTTATCTGCCGGCTATTATCTTATGCGTCGATTCGGCAAACCGTTGACCATTTACGAGTCATCGCCCCGAGTGGGTGGTTGGATACGATCCGAATGGCACAAGGAACGCGGATTTCTGTTCGAGGGTGGGCCGAGAACAATTCGTCCTAAAGGCCTTCCCGGTGCCAATACACTGGAAATGGTTGAGGAACTTAAGCTGCCCATTAAACCGATACGCAGCTCTCATGTGGCGGCAAGGAATCGGATGCTTTATGCAAAAGGTCAGGTTTGCATGTTGCCAAATAGTCCCAAGGGATTAATAGCAACCGTGCCACCCTTTACAAAGCCACTGTACAGAGCCCTGCTGCATGACCTAACCACTGGCGGAACGGTGGCCAAAAATGGAGATGAATCTATCTATAGCTTTGCAGAAAGGCGCTTTGGCAAGGAAATTGCGGACTATGCTATCAGTCCTATGATCTGCGGCATTTGTGCCGGCGATGCGCGCGAGATAAGCGTGCGATTCCTAATGGACACTCTCTTCGAAAAGGAGCAGAAGTATGGTGGTGTTATCAAAGGAGTGCTTTACTCCCGCTTGAAGAAGGACAAAGATTTTCCCGATGAGGGCAAATTAGAAGAACCTAAGCTATACAAGCAAGCCGTTCAGGAGAAATGGGCAATGTATGGTCTCGCCGATGGATTGGAGCAACTGCCACGCGCATTGCGCAAACATCTTGGCGAGCACGATGTTAATGTTCAATTGAGTAGCCGATGCAACAAACTAAGTTTCAACAGCAACGGCGCTCGGCTGAGTCTTCGTGATACGGAGCGAGAAGTCGATCATGTGGTCAGTTCTCTGCCGGCGTATCAATTGGCGCCGCTGGTGCGGGCGCAACATCCGTCGCTGAGTGCTCATCTACTGGAAATACCTTATGTGGACGTTGTAGTGGTCAATTTGCAATACAAAAGCGATCAGCTGCTTAAAAAAAACGGCTTTGGTCTGCTTGTGCCACCCGTGGAGAAATTGCCCATACTTGGCGTAATCTTTGACAGTTGCTGCTTTGACATGAACGGTAATACAATCCTTACCGTCATGATGGGTGGTCGGTGGTTTGATCAGTGGTTTGGTAACCAGCCCAGCCAGAAGGAGTTGCGTGACATTGCCCAGCAGCATGTGCGCAAGATCTTAAATATCAAGGAGAATCCGGATTTTAGTCGCGTTCACATGCTCCACAAATGCATTCCGCAGTATACCGTGGGTCACAAGCGACGGGTGCAAAAAATCAGGGACTACATAAGTGACTACAAGCTGCCACTGTCGCTATGTGGCGCTGCCTATGATGGTGTTGGCATCAATGATGTCATTTTATCTGCCCGCAAGCAGGTTGAGATGCTTCCAATACCAAAAACGAACTGAAATTGTATGTAGTTCCATGAACTTCACCTTTCTTTATATTTGTGTTTGTAACTGTGGTTTCCGTTTTGTAGAACTGTTGTCTTTAGTCTTTATCATTCAAATAAATCATTTACCAAATCCACCTAAACAGGGCGGACTCTTTTCCGGCTCCTGTTCTGGCTGCCATTGCTTTGGTGTTTTTGCCTCTATGGAAAGAGCGTGCATAAATTCAAATCCTTCTGCTTTAAGCGCTGTTTTAATTGTATCATTGACTAGGCGATGACGCTGCATGAAAACATCATTAAATTAAATTATATTATAAGCAGATATAGTGCCTGCCTCACCTTGATCAGCGACAAATCATTGAACTTCTCTGATACGACCAGGACTCGAAAATGCGACTCTGCCTGCTTGGGTGTATTGTGCATGGGCGACTCATTGCTAACATCGAGAAAAAGGGGCTTCAGTTCTGTTGTCAGCGCTTTTCTCATGGCCGTTTCAACCGGCGGATACTGCGACTGCTCTGACATGGTTGAACGCGAATTTCTATTTACGAATAAACTGCTTGTGCTCAGCAGTTGATTCACTTTTTGTGCGGAAACTCTAACGGAGTGGCAAAAAGTTAAACCAAACATGATTCTAGTATTAAAGAACAGCTGTTTCACAATTACATAAACAGATGGGTGGGAAGCCGAAATCAACCCGTTCGTGCTGTTGTGTTATCGATAGTTTCACATTTGAATTTTAAATAGAGTGGACCTTAAAACTATGTTTGGTCCAATACCATATGCAATATTTTAAATTCGTTTAAAGTTACTGTCAAAGTTATAAACTTTATTGAAGACCTACTACATTGTTTATGCAGTTCAAAAACAAACTTTTAAATAGCCTTTGCATTTTTTTTAATCTTATCAAAAATATATTAGGTTGGTCGACCACAAATAAAAGAAAGTCTAACCTAAATGTATACTAATATTGGACGTACATGTACAGTCAAGTGGCCCAACGATACCAAGGACCGGCTTGTTGACGCGCGGACCCAAGCATAAAGTAACCTCCCACCCAACCGACCGAGGGGCGCTCCGCGTAGCGTGCGGTTACGAAGATCGCGAACATGTAGACACATGACACAAGAATTGATTTTTTAGTGAGCAAGTAGGAGTGGCACTATGTATTAAGTAGGAAAGATAAAGCACATAAAATCCGAAAGGGGTTAAGGATAGCATAATTAGAATAACAAGTTTGAAGAGATATAAATAATAATAATACGTATCATGTTTTTTGTAATAGTATTTATTTACTTGAAAAATGTTTACCAAAAGGCAGCTCATCTCTTAGCAATATCTAACATTCGTTAAAATTTGAAAGAGGAACTGCTTGCCACAAATTAACATAATTTTGTTTTATACATTTCTCTTGGCCACAGTATACTTGCAACAAATTCTTTGTATATTATAAACAACTGTCATTGCTTTAATGAAATGCAATAGAAAAATAGGTGTATATACCCCACAAACACAATAAAACGTTGAGCGGGTGAATATTCTTTAGAAAGTTCAGTTGGCCCTGTCAGTAGTCAACGAGCTTCTTAAGCTTGGGTGGCGCAGATATGACGACTCTTCCACGATTACCACCACCACCACTGAAATGGCTGCCGTGAGGGGGTTCCTCATCACGTCCTCCGTGCGAGCGTTCATGTTGCTGCTGCTGTCTATATCGTTCACGCTCCCGTTTTCTTTCCATACTGCGTTCACGTTGTCGTCTTCGCCTTGTTTGGGATTGGCTGCGGTGACTGCGAGATCTCCTGCGTTCGCGACTGCCACTTCGACGTCGACTGTGTGATCTACGTTTTCGTTCCACGCGACTGTTGCTGCGTCTGCTGCGAGATCGGGATCGTTGTCTTCTATTCCGACTAGCACTGCGGGATCTTCGCTTGCGTTGCACACGACTTGCGCTCCGTCGACTACGGGAACGTGACCGTTGCCTTCTGTTTCGGTTGTGACTACCACTACGGGATCTGCTGCGGCGTGTAGCGGGTTTGGCTGAACGAGCTGGTGCTTGTGAGTCCGCCGACTCCACTTCACTATCGGAGAGTTTGCCACTGGAAGGCGTTCCGTATTTGTGTCGTAGTTCGCGACGCCTGTGAATAAGGAGATGTGAGAAGGCTTGCCACGAGCCACACACAACTAGTTACTCACCTGCGACGCAGCTTTAATGCTAGTTCTCGCATCTCATCCTCGCGTTCCTGCTGCAGCTGACGCTCCCGCTCGGTTTTCTCAATCTCTGCACGCTTATCGGCCTTATCTAAAATATATAAAATGGGTATTTGAGTCAATTGTTTCACAATGATCATCGCTAGCATATTATTGAACTTCACACTACACTCGGCGGCTTACATTGCCTGTTTAGCAGGTTTTGCATCTTGCGCTTAAGACGCTCTCGTAAATTGGGCCGTCCACCGCCTGACGCCTGTCCAGATCCCTGTAATGATCATCAACAATTAGTTTACAAAACTTGTTGTCAAAATTTTTGGAAAAAAATTGGAGTCAGTTTTTGTTACAGTCGAAAGTGTCGTTGCGAAAAAGATACGGCAACAAAAATAGGGAAACATAAATTTAAAATAAACTTTTTAAATTATTAATTTTTAAATAAAACCTATAGATCGTTTGGGGTAAAAATTATTCTTCCTAAAAGTCATTTTTAGAAAGCCCTTGGGAATAAAACCAAATAATTTCAATTTAAATTATAATAACCTGACATTATCAGTTTCAATTCCTTTATGACGACCTCATTACTCAGTATATTTAATACGGCCCATTATATATTTTAAAAGATTAAAAGATACGGCAACAAAAATAGGGAAACATAAATTTAAAATAAACTTTTTAAATTATTAATTTTTAAATAAAACCTATAGATCGTTTGGGGTAAAAATTATTCTTCCTAAAAGTCATTTTTAGAAAGCCCTTGGGAATAAAACCAAATAATTTCAATTTAAATTATAATAACCTGACATTATCAGTTTCAATTCCTTTATGACGACCTCATTACTCAGTATATTTAATACGGCCCATTATATATTTTCATATAGAAACCATTTTCTTCACTCGTCTCAATTTAACACTAAAAATCTGTTACATTTTAAGCAAGTAAGAAGCCTCTAGCCGACAAATCCCGACAGGAAGATACTTAGAGCCTCGCATCCAGCGAGATACTGCATACTTTATTTAATTTCAATGTCCATATGTATGGTGTTTCTCAAAAAAAAAAAAAGAAAAAAAAAATGCACACATTGGCATTATTTCGTTTGCCAAATTCAATATTATGTTGTCACCGATCACATATATATGTCGGAAATGGAAAAAGTTATCGCAAATTTTCTAAATCTGGAGTCCCAACTCTTATAGTCTTTGAGATCGACGCGTTCATACATATATATATAATTTATTTGGTCGGAGATGATTCCTACTGTCTGTTACATACTTTTGCACGAAACCATTATACCCTCTTTTTATACCATTATCAATGGGTATAGGGTATACTAAAAAAACGTAAAGAGTGATTGTGTTGATAAATTTTCTTCGGTGTTTCCCAACCTATGTCGTTCAAATTTTATATGGGATCAATATTTTGTGAAAGTAATTGGGGCTATACATTTTGAGTTTTCAAGATATTGTTTCCATTAATACTTTAAGGCCTTGGTGATGCTTCTTTTTCCACAAAACAAGTTTGCCGATTTTACCCATTTTCAATGATGTTTGGGTATTAAAGTGCACTGATTTTGGACTTATGCGAATATGTTTATAAGACGACTGCAAGGATACGGGGAGTGGGCGTGCGTCCGAGTCTGGGATAATCAATTGTTATTGATGGTCGGGCCGGACACACACAAATTGTTTTAGTGATATTGATTTGGATTCACACTGAATTGATAGTTGTTGTTTTTAGGTAGAGGCGTGAAATTTTGTGGTTTACTCCAGTTACATAATTGAGGCAATGAGACACTTTGGTTTTGCTTACTGACTTTGGTTTCGGTAGCAGAACTATATTTGCCTGTTTGATTACCCGTGCTGGATGACGACATCAATGGTTGCGAGCGTTCCGAGCTGAAACGAAAGAGATTGTAGTAATTATCCAAAAGTTAACAGCGAGAGAAATAGAATGAAATGAAAACTGAATTTAAAGTGCGTCTTTGGTTGCTCAACTTTACCACACGGCTGACGTCACTTACGCGGTATCCACATCCAATTCCTCGGAGTCATCACGATCTCTGCCTCGCAAAGATTTGCATGGTGGTTTAGTTGTTGCCGCCGCCGTCTCTTCCTCCTCTTCTGCCTCGCTGGGATCACTGCTCTCTGCCGACGAGGAGGATGTGTCGTTGCCACGCTTACGTCCATAATAGCGTTTAAGTGGCGGCGGCGGTGCCTCTGTCACCTGTGGCACCAACGCTGTTGTGCTTGTCACCGTCGGCGTTGTTGTTGTCATGCTGAGAACACGCGTGGACAGCGGATAGCTAATCATTGGTACATTTGGAGGAGCTATTGGTGCTTGCATGTGCAAGTGCTGCTGTTGCAATTGCCTCACATTCGGAACATTCGACGCTGTTGTCAATATTGATGTCGTTGTTGTCGTACTTAGGCAAATAGTTTTCTGTGTCACAGGCGGCGTTGTTAACTTTTTACTAATCTGTGAGTGTGTGCGACTGAAGCGTCGTTGACTGGACCGTGAGTGGGAGCGAGAGCGAGAACGGGAGCGAGAATGTGTGCGTGAACGCCGTCGTCTCGACTGGGTATACGAGCTGGCACTGGAACTGCGGGAAGAGTAGGAGTAGCGCTTGCGTGACCTTTTGTAACTGGGACTACGTGAAGTATAACGCTGCCAGGATCCAGAACGCGAGCGTGATCTCGAACGGGAACGAGAGCGTGATGGCGAACGTGATCTTGAGTAATATCTGCGCCGTCTCCGACTATGTGTTCGGCTTCGACTGCGACGGTGATAGCTGCGGCGTTTACTGCGACGGCGATTTGGACTGCGGCTTGTGCTGCGTGAGCGCCGTCGAGCGCTCCCTTTTGCCGTCTCGTTCATGATCTTCAGTTTATCCAGATTGTCCTTGACCTTTTGTGCATAGGAAACAGAGGCAGAGACTACAGTTGCTGCACCGCTGCTGGCATTTATACACGACTCACCGAGCGTTTGGCCCGGTTTGCTTAGATTGATGGTGATCTTGGAGTGCGGTTGCATCTCATCCTCGCCTCCAAATGAGGTAATGTAGGTAATCTTTTCGCCACCGCCCTCGGCTGGTGAAGGCGAACGGGATTCGGACTCTTCGTCTTTGTCCTTGTTTTTTCCCTGATCCTCCTTGGCAGCATAGCTAGGGGGACTGAACGGACGATTGGCAATGCGTCGCTCCTTCTGGGCACGTCGCTCGCGACGCGATTTGCGCCCGCTTAAAAGCATCTTTTCCTGTTCCTCCTCCCGAGCGATCCGCAGCGCGTCCGCCTCGTCCGCATCCTTGGTCAGATGCGAGAAGAAGTCGTTACTCTTCATGCCATAGTTTCGTCCACAGGCATTTAGCTCGTGTGCCTGTGTCGTGTCCAGTTTGCCAATGTCAATGGACACATCCATATCAATATCAGAATCGGATTCATCCGAGTTCTCTGCCTTATCGACGCCTGCAGCAGCTGTGCTGCTAGTCGCAGGCGCTGTTCCAAACGGTTGGGGTCCAATAGCAACTGTGGACGCGTCTCCGACATCATCGTAGGAGTAACCAATGGTTGCTCCTCCGCCAGCGCCACTTTTTTGCTTTTTCTTACCCAAATTACGCTCCGCCTCGAGCTGTGCGTTTGCCCCAAACTGCTCCTCCAGATACAACTGATGCAGAAACTTATCCTCACTCACATTGAGAAAGTCATTTTGTGCCAATATTCGATAGCGCTCATAATTCAACTGCCGCTCCTCGACCGTCAGATCCGATTCGTCATCCCCAGCAGGAGTCTTGTTACTACTGCTCTTCGCCACGGGCGGAATGTAATCCAAATGGGCTCGCACATCGAACCGATCGATGAGATTGTCCTGATTTCCCTGCCAAGGCACACTGCAATAAGAACACAAACAGCAAATAAGCAATATTGAAAAAAAAAAAATTTTCACAAAATGTATATGTAAGTTTTATGATAATTCTGAATTCAATATCACTTGCATGATTGCGTCTCCATCACCGGCGGCTGCAACGGCTGGGTCTAGATAAATTTTACTCCGCCGGCCGTGCAGCTGCAGAAATTGTGTGGGATCAGCCTGAATTTTATCATAGAAGTATTGACGGCGCTCGGCACGCTTGCGATAGTCCACAATAAGGCCGCGTATGCGTCGTTCCTGTTTTCGAGCCTCATGCCACATAGTTTTCCATTAATTAAGGCGACTTATTACAGCAACAAAAAATTTTCACAAGGTTTCACGTTTGCCGTTCGGTCGGCAGAAATTGTCTATTTTTTTAGTAGCTCGTTTCCATTGCATCTCTGCGTCAGTGCTGTGAAACATATGAAAACGACGCCCCTGCTTGTTCGTTTGAACTAATTAAACTATAAAATTATCGAAAAAGAACCAGTGAAATGAACTTTTTGAGGATGAAAAAACACTGAATCTGTGCAAAGCCGTTGAAATTTCAAAATAAATAAAGCTTAAAATGGCAGATTTCAACTAATTGGGGTTAATTAAAAAGCTAATGGGGGTTGCAATTTGCAAAGTTTCCTAGATTGACATGAGTAAAAGATTTTTAGAAAAATCTAAAGCAATATATTGCATGTGCCGGTTAAGCTCTGCACAAATGCGCATGTCCGTTTGAGTGGGGTTGGGGTGGAAACGGAAATAAAGGATAATAAATAACAGGCAAAACTGGAATGAGCCACAACACACACAACAATTGTCAGTTTTGCTGGTGCCGCTCTTATTGCCGCCGCCGCCTTGTGCACACAACATTTTGCGGCATCGATTTTAGGAATACGTTCACATCCTTATCCTTAGCCAACAACATAGTTTAATAAAACAAAGGTGAAACTAGAACAACCAGTTTTCAACTGTATCCAGTTTTATCGTCTAATGTCTGCTAGACGTTACTATTTCCGAGCAGAGAAACGGTACAACACCTCCGGGGACAAGCAAGACTTGCACGAAGATGATGATGTCCCTTTGTATCCAAACAACAACAGCAACAACAACAATAACAGCAATAACAATGACGATACGAACAATGAGCCAGAGCCAGATGCTGATAAGGACGATGACTCGGAATTTTTGCATGAGGTGCCATACTCGTCCAGCAGCATCGATCGCAGCTCAATTGGGTCCATACCCTGGGCGGACGATGCTATCAAAAAGAACAAACTCGATTGGGAGCGCGTCGATCGCATGCTGAGCGGTGAGGAAGAGCTCCCGGAACTGGAGCCAGAGTTGCGAAACGAGATTGCCGACTGGCAACGTAAATTCTCTATCCTACTGACCCGCAAGTCAAAGCCGCTGAAACAGCAAAGTTTTGACACCAGTCGGCGCAACAACACTGTACCAGATGAATCTGGTGATATCGATTCCATATCCGATCTCAGTCTTAACTCTTTGGATGATTATGATGAGGAGGATGAGGAAGACGATGGCTTTCTCACGCCAACCGCAGAGCGTTTAAGGGAACGGGAGCGGGTACAGTCTCACAACTATATGCGTTCTGGACAGAATCTTGTGGCGATACTTGACAGGGATTTACACATAACATCCGTAGCTCTTAAGCTCAGGAAACGAGAGCACTCCCAGCAGCAGCAACGGCAGCTAGCGCCAGCACCAGCACCAAGCACACCCCAATCAGCTACAGTTGCCCGCTCACGTCTGCGAATGCCGCCAATCTTCAACGTTCTAGACTCTAACCGCCGCTTTCGAGGATTGCTCAATAATCGGAGCTTTGTTCAGCTGACTCAGGTGCAACAGCAACCCAAATCGGCAGCATTAACATATGCGGAGAAACGTCAACAAACTGGCATTCGCTCCGCTTGGAATATGCCCATGGCGGCCAGCCGCTTCCTTAACAAGAAGCATGCAATTGTGTTGCCATCGCTGAATCGTCATCATAGGGATTTTAGTACGACAGGCACGCCGTCTAGCCAGAGCATTTCGAGCAACAGATATTCGATTGGTGCAACACGACGGGGAACGAGCCAAAATGTTCAGCAACGGGATCAACATGATAACCGCCAGTATGGCTTGGATCAAATAACTACAAATTCAAATACACCTTCAACGGGTCGTTCGATCTCGGCGGCAATCCATCATCCACGATCGGAGTTTACCAACAATAGTGCCTTCTATATACCGTACAGTGCCTCAAAATTTAAAGCCTTTAAGTAGCCAAAATCATCATCATCTTGTACACAACAACTAGCAATAAAATCTAACCCAAATTGAAGGGATGATTATATTATATTATATTATATTTCATGTAGTTTGAGGGTTTTGATGAATCATTACATTATAGATTTCTCTATTCAGCTTAGGAGTTCTTAAAAATGTTAATATATTTGTATCAATTATACTTTGTTTTTGGAAGAAATTGAGTTTATGTTAGTCAATGTCCATCATCGTTTGATAGCAAAGGCGTCAGATTAGTCTTCGTTAAATATTTTTAAGTTTAAAATGTAATCGGTCCGTGTTTTATTGATACAAGGAAATTAACCGAACAAAGTCGGCTATAGTAGGTATATATATATATATATATATATTAAAGATTGTAATATCTCCTAGACTGCTTCAACAAATATAAATTCCTTTAGATTTAAGAAATAGGCTACCTAAATATTTTAAATTTAAAGTTTACTTTCACAAACTTAGGTTATCCAGACGAAGGCGACCATCGTTCTCAGTAAGATATAGCGTGTCCGCTAAGCATTGTTCCGTAATCAGTTCCTCTACACGGTCGTTTATCTAGTCCAGGAAATACATATTTAGTGAGATTAGCAATCGATATAATAACTTTTATCAGAATATCTTACGCCCTTAGCTTTGCGGTCTGACAACACTTCGGGGTGTTTGAAGGCTGGTCCAAAGTTCACACTGACCGTAGCGCTTTTGTGTATCGAAATGGCCGGAAAGTAGCTGCCGCCATAAATGTCCTCAAACGCAACTCCCTGCGACTGGCCATTCTTGAAGAACTCAATTCGACTCCCATTTAAAACCTGAAGGTTCTTCAGGGTCTCTGTAATCTTGTCCTTGTCCTCGTAGTACAAGTGTGATTTAAACTTAACCAGAGGCTAAAATCGAATCAAAATTTCACAATGTTTGAAATTTACTTTAAAAAACAGTCAATAAAAGATTGACTTACGCGATCCTTAAATGTGTTGGGCAGGTAATCGACTGATGGCAGCTCAGGTAGCTCAATTAGTAGGCCCAGCGTGTCGCCCTCTCCATATGCCTCACTATAGTGCTTGCCGTGGCTCTCAGTAAACTTTGTACCCTTGCGCGAACGCCAGGAGTAGCCAAATTTATCATAGCCCAGCGGCGCCTGCAGGTTGCCATACTCCCGTCCCCAGCCGATACGCGTCGCTGCTCCCTCCGGCATCTCCTCAATGGTGATCTCATAGTACCAGCTGCCACGATTCACAGCTGCAAAAGAAGGAGGTGCATGAATAATCTTGAAATTTATTTTAAAGCTCAATGTGGAAGTTACAGTGCGTGGCGCGAACTTGGGAATATCCTCGCTCGCCAGTCACGGCCAGCCGATCTTCACTTATTTTAAGCTGTGGCGCGCGATCGTGCAGTGCCAGAAGGACCGCATGAGGGACCAGCGTACGATATAGCCAGCCAGGAATAGGTTTTCCCGCCCAGTCGGAACTCTCATCGAACTCCTGACGAAATGGTGCATGCGGATCGGGTTCGGCTAGTATGTAACGATAGCCATCCTTGTTGAATGGATGCTCCAACGGATAGCCGTGCGGAGGCAGCTTCACATTCGCCGTAATATCCGAGCTGGGTCGCCCCTTCTTGCCCGTTGGACCCGCATCAGTTCCGGGAAACTTGCGCTTCTGTCTATTGTTTTTGGCGAGCGTGGCTGAAATATGCAAATGTGCAAAGTCTATAAGTGAACGTACGTGACTAGAGACAGGTGTCAGGAGTGAATTCAAACCCCTTCTGTTGAGCAAGCTCATCCACTTACAATCTTCTTCGCTGCTGGCAAACGACGCAGAGCTTTGTATTGACGTCATTGCAAGGACAATATATTTATATACATATATATATATATGTTACATGCAGAGAAAAACAGCGTAATTGCGACGCGTCTCAAATCAATAAACTAGCGACAGACAGCAAAACGCACACTTAGCGAGCAAAAAGCAACAATAAAAAAATAACGCAACTATTTATTATTTATTAATGAACGAGTTCCGCTCGCGAGCCCCATTTACTTTGCTGCAGTTGTTTTGTTTGTTAGTTTTGTGTATTTTCTTTGTGGGTGTGTATGGTGAGAAGACGTCGACAAATAAGAACCTACACAGCCAAACGTAATTACGATCAGCTTTCGCTGTGCCGGAATTGCAAAAAAAAGAAACAAAAAATAAACGAACAGCGGCGAGAGCGAAAAGTTTGAGAGAGCACAAACAAAGAGCGCGAGCGCAGTCGATTTAATCTTGTTAGAAGAAAAAACTTTTGCATAGATAACTGCCATATAAGCGAAAATTATTTTGTTTATAAAGTCATTTCGTTGAATATTTGGTGTGGTCTCTTTGTAAGCACGAATATGGTACAAAAAGAACAGCTTGAACATACGCTCACAAACGGATCCCATTTTTAGAAGGAGCATGCAAAATGAATAGGAAAGCTATAATTTTCATTGCATTAATATTATTTTAGAGCACAATTTGCTCCACTGTTCATGCTCAGCTGTTACGAAAAGTAGGCACAACAAAACCGATTGGCTACACATGTCTGCGAATCTGCACCGAATGCAAAACACTTTTGTGAACGATTCGGCATAGAGCAAATAATGAGCATATGTTTGGATTGGATGTTAATATCCCTACCTTGTATGTAACCATCCTCGGTGAGGCGCAAGGCGCCAGTTTTGCTCATAATCTCATAGTTTGGTTTAATTAAACGCAGATCCTGATGGAAGAGCCCATACATGGCACCGTGCTCAGCATGCTCCTCGTAAACAAAAAGTGTATTTATATCCTTTACTAGAGATCGCTGCACCGTGGAATACCAGGACTGTGTCAGACGTCGTGGCATTGTTGTCATGGCTTCCCAGTATTGTTCGATGTAAGGTATTATTTCCTTGTCCTTGCTGAACTGTATTTCATGCTTGCCTTCGCGCAAAGCTGCCTGCTGCATGTTTGCAATGGCGCATTGGCACATCTGAGATATTGCTACAAATAAGGACCATATGTATTTTAAGAGATATATGAATATAAACAGATTGCTCTACATACTGGCTTGGCTTTTTCGAAAGCTTTCCAGGCCTGTGGCCGAACAGTTTTTGCACACAAAAATATAATTTGAGATAAATGGCAGTATTTTTCCCTTGCCCAATTGATATGTTATGCAGGTTTCGTGCACCCAGCGCGAGCATGTGGCACACAACAGCTCGATTATGTTCAGGTTGCGCTCCTTGCCACTGAAAACGCAGAAACATTAGCATGTCAACAAAGTCTGTGAGAATCGTTCTTATCAAAGCAGCAAAACGTCTGGTCACATTTGTGCATACATACCAATAACAATTGCCGGCTGTGGTCGGCCTGTCGCTGCCTTCCCCAACAACAGCTGCGCAGCCGACGGCAGCAGAGGTGCGATGCTCTTGCAATTGCATTTTTTCATCGTCGGTGTTGAAGCTGAGCTCAGTGGGGGCTTCAGATGGTGAGCTGGTCTCCATTCCGCAATCTTCCATGGTTAATTATGATATTTGGTTGTATGTTTTATTCACAAAAGATGTAAACAAGTCACAACAATAAATGCCAAAACGGCGGCGATATATCATAAAATGTTCAAGTGAACAAGGTGTGCGTTCACAATGTGGCCACCCGATTTTTTTAATGTTATTAACAGCGCGCTCGAAGAAGAAAAACCATACCGTTACCCGTTTTATCTGTTTACAAAACATAAACATATTAAAGCATTGCTTAAAA
The DNA here is from genome assembly GCA_035044485.1 of Scaptomyza reducta. Classification (NCBI taxonomy): domain Eukaryota; kingdom Metazoa; phylum Arthropoda; class Insecta; order Diptera; family Drosophilidae; genus Scaptomyza; species Scaptomyza reducta. The sequence continues at coordinate 2,559,924 of JAWNNV010001315.1, read as the reverse complement.
ATTTGTTAAATGAAAAGGTGTTCTAAAGAGCTAAACGGCAAGGTAAAACTACTATATCACTTGAACATTTTTTAGAAGCTCAAAAACGATATACGATTATAAAAAATTGACAACAGCAACTTAAGAGACCAGCTGTTGGTTAACATAATATATCGATCTTTTGGCTTCTCAGATTTCAATTTTAAAAGCCGGTGTGGTGAGTGACCAAAACGTCAGTGAGTTATCGAAGTTCCATTGTATATTGTCTGTAACGGCTTAAAACATCGCTTATCACGGATTCAGGGTTGCTGTTTACAATCGGACCACCTCCACACTCAGTGACCGTCTATCGCTCATCTAGTAGCGATGTTTCTTATCGACAGAAAATATATCTAGAAAATATATCAAATCATAAAAATTGACTAGAATTTAAGAGTATTTTGAAGATGCAATGCTAGACAAGTGCGTGTTGTGTGCATGAGAGTGAGTGTCGTTGAGTGCGCAATATAAATGGAATTGCATGGAAGCTACAAACGACTGACGATATTAAATAAAAGCCCACCAAGAAATTCCACTTTAGACAACGACGGCCGCTGGCGGAGGCGAAGGAGGCAACGGCAACGGCGAAGCAAACGAATCTTAAGAAGTAGAAGCAGCTGCAGCTACGGCTATCGCTCGATCCGCATATAAACAACCAAAGCACAATGTGTGAGGTTTGCGCCGATTTCCAAAATCTATTGGAGCTGTGTAAGTAGAAAAATCGAACGAAAAATGTGGCTTGTAATGTGTCGGCATTTACACAGCGACAACTGTCTAAACGTGCGCCCACTCCATCCCCACCCCCTTCAAATACATACACTTTATTTTTCAGATGAAGTGCGCGTGGCTAGTTCGGAGCTAAAGTTTCAGCTGATGCTAAAGAGCGAAATTGAGACAACTTTCAACTATATTCAGTCCTGGCCGCTGCGTCAGTGCATGTGCTTGTATCGAGACAACAAGAACTATGATCGCTTCAATCTAGTGGTGCAGTCTCTCATTTGCCTCGCGGTACAGCATTTAAAGCACATTGATCATCTAATCGACAGCTTTCAACGATCGAACGACAGTACAGCGGAGGCGGTTGCCCACGTGCAAAACAAGCCAGCACACGACGGGGAAGCAAACAATGACAACGAGAGTGATAAAAAGCACAAGGAGCTTGAGTCCTCGGCGTCGTCTTCGCCGCCATTATCCCGCACAGCTGAAGAAATCAAAGTAACTCTTGCAGAAACCAGCAGCGACGAGGAAAAACGAGCCTCTGGTGACGGCTTTGGTCCGGCCAGAAAACCACCATCAACCCCGCCATTGCCAGGCCCAACAAGCAGCACCCAGTCCCATCCACAATACACAGAGGAGCCATGGGTGCTCCCGGAGGTGGAGAAGCTGCTCGTTCTTTTATCCAAGGTATTTCTGCTCAACTTTCCGCTCTACATTGCCCATAAGCATGGCATGCACTCGCGCCTGGACGATCTGCAAGCGGATGAAGCGCACCACTTGGCTCTAATCTGTGATCTACACGACAACGACCTTCCCATTTACCTGCTTCGCAACGTGAGCCTCTTCTGCAATTCTGGCGGCTTTGGCGCCATGTTGCTTTGCTTCGAGCATCCCGATTTGCCCGTCACTACGGCACACTCCATGACTGCTGCAATGTCAAATGTGAAGCTCTGGCTCAACTATCATTGCAACACACAGCTGTTTGTACCGCTGCGCAGTCGTATTCTGCAATACATGTGCAAACTCTCCGATCAGGACCTACGCACGGCGGCTACGCGTGCCATGGCAGACTTTGTATGGTCCTCCATGCGTGATCCGCTTGATGTAGCCGTCAACTTTGATACCGAGGGATTAGCCCTGGCCTTTAAGTACTTTACATCGACCACGCTGACAATGCGATTGGCGGGTAAGTGCTTAAATAAGTTTATACCGGTAATAATAGGTTTTAAAACAATTTCAATGTTTTTAATTATTTTTGGTATATATAACGATTACATATATTCTCTGTTATAAAGTCATTTTGTGCTTTATTGTATTAAATTAAAAGTTTTGACTTATTAAATTTCGTGTAAATATATTAGGGAAATGTATTTCGAAATGAAATTTATTTTTCATTCATAAATATTATTCCTAATCAATATGTTATGTATTGATTTGGTTAAAGCTAAGCCCTCAAGAGTAAGTAGCAAAATCTCAAGTAAATAAAATAAAATAATAATATTTTTTAATATTAAAATGTCCATATATAAGCGAATTCCGAATATCTGAACTCTCCGGATAATATTGTTTTGATTTTTTTATTATAGAAAACAGATTGGGACACTAAAAAGTTTTGTATATTCCTCGTTTTTTAATTATTTCTTGATTGGTATTTTTTCAGGCATGGCACAGATAAATGCTCACATAAATCTTTTCAATGAAATCTGCACAACGGAAACGGTCAATGAGGTGGAACTTTTTGGACAGCGCATAGCCAACTGGCTAACGGAGAATCAAATTGTGCAGCATCTGTTTGGTCCGAATCTGCATGTGGAGATTGTAAAGCAGGCACACATACTTCTTAACTTCTTGGCCGTAGAGAATCAGATCTCCGAGGAGGATATTAAGCTAATTTGGCAGGCAACACAACTAAAGCACTGCTCGAAAACCATATTTGATATATTGCCAGCGCTGGTTAAAAATCTGGCACCACGACCTGCCATGCATTTGTATTCGCTTCTATGCCGCATGGATCCCAAGGAGCATACAGAGCAAAGCATTTACATTGCCAGTGCTCTGACCAAGTTAATTTGGTCCCGTGATTGTACTCGCAGCCAAATGAATTTAATGCAAGACCATTTGTTAGGCTCCAATGTGACCGCCTCCAGCTCAGACAGCGGAAGCATTGAAGGCAGCAACACTGAGGATGATCATGTGGGCGCCGATGACAGCAGCATAGCTAGTGGCGGGGGTGTTGGCGTAAGCGTTGGAGGTCACAAAAGTCCCGTCGATGGGGTCACACCATGTAAACAGGCCAGACACAGGCGTCATATTTGCGATCCGACAACCGAAAAGGCCAAGCAATTGAGCGGCGAGGACATGGCCAAGGTGGACATCAAGTAAGTCAATTAATGATTTTCAGTATCACTTAATTTTATTCTAAATGGATCACTTTCAATGTTGCAGAAACCATCGCATTGTCAACATTATCGACAACACTAGCAGCGAGGAGGAGCTACAATCGCGTGCAGCTCTAGAGCTACAGCTCCATCGCAAGAAGACGAGCAACAAGCGACGTCGTCCGAAAGCTAGCAATAAACAACAACAGCAACTGCTCTTGCCACATGAGCTGGTCGAAATATGGGATGGCGCCGAGGATGTGCCAAGCAGCGATGACGGCGATGCCGATGGCGATGGCGAGCTGCTTGCAGACAGCGATGAGTGCAGTGATGGGGCCGGCCACCAACTGGTGCCCGCTGCCGTCCTAAAACATCTGCATGGCGAAGGGCCCTATATACGAGCGATTGCCGAGGCGAACATAAGTGAACTTCTGAGTGGGGCCGATAACGATGGCAGCTACTCATCGCCCATGAGTAACAAATCGGAAAAGAATCTCGCTGACTTTGATGACGAGGATGTCTCACCTTGTGAGGAGGAATTGGCTCAGCTAGTCAATTCTCATGGCGGACACGTTACGGCGCCAAATTGTCGGGATGTTGCACCCGCATTTGCTGCTGCAGCTGCTGCTCTGATAGCCGTTCAATCGGCCGTCGCTATGCAAAAGTCCGGTGAACAGAATGTAGCCGTTGCTGCAGCTGCTGTTTGTGCGGCTGCTGTTGCCACTGGCAATGCTCAACACTCATTGGCTGCGATGCGACATCAGGCGAATGCTGCAGCCGTTGTTGCTGCTGTCGCCGCTGTCAAATCAAAATCCGACTCAGATGTGGATCTAATGGAGGTGGGCAACAGCAAACAGCAGCACTCACCCAAGGTCGTCAACAACCAGCCTTCCTTCAAAATGAGCGATGTCTGTCAGCCGGGTAATACTCTACTCTGGGATCTACTGCAGGATGATAAGATTGTATGTACTTCACTTAATTGTGTATTTAAATCCTTTGTTTTTGTAATGATTTTGACTTTAAATATGTGCAAGAGATGTTATTAGGTGTTATCTCTGCTTGCCGCTCAAAAACAATTTAACAACGTTTTAAGAATTTCAGAGCCAAACTTTGACTTCAAAATATTAATTATTTAATAATTTAATTCATCTATTTCAAGGGTCAGCTTGGCGAATCTCTTGCATTGGAGGCTGAAAAGGCACTAGCGACGCTACTGTGCTTTAGCATGGACCGCCAGCTGCGCACAAAATTTATTGAGGGTTGCCTGCAAAATGTGGCCAACAATCGCAGTGTAATTGTGAGCTTGAGATTGTTACCAAAGCTTTTTGCCTCATTCCAACAGTTCCGTCCATCGGACACGCATACAATGACTATGTGGGCGGAGCGCAATCATCGCATGATGCAGTGCTTCTTCAATAACATTCGCCACTATGCCAGGCGGCATGCCGAACTGCTGATCAACCAGAATGGGGAGCAACAACAGCAACAACTAAACCTTCAACTGTACTCGCACAAGACACAGGTTTCAGTTAGATTGCAGTTTTTGTCATCGATATTCTCGTCAGTGGGCTCGCCAAAGAACTTCCGCCTAACGCTGGAGCAGTTGGATTCATTATGGGAGTGGCTGGCGCATGATCCCGAGTGCTCCGATTGCTATTTCTCGTGGCTCCAGGCGCAAACAAAAGGCGGCGATCAACATGCGCTCGGCATCGATGCCCTGCAGCATTTATACTTAAAGAAGCTACCCGAATTGCGACCAGAGGAATTCTCCATGGTGGCTCTGGGTCTTTTCCAGCAACTGTGCAGCTTTGCACGCATCGCCATGGCCGAGTATGAGAAGCATAGTGATGCTATTACAGCTAACTCCAGTGCCGTCGGCATGTACCACTTGTGGCAAATTGCATTGCGCGCCCAAAGCAACGAAGTCTCACTGGCGGCTATTCAATACATCAATATGTATTACATGGGACAGCAGTTGCGCCTGGAAAAAGAGTTTGTCTCCCAGTGTATGGACAACTTGCTGCAAGCAGCCACAGCGTTGGAATGGTATTTATTTGGAATACAATTTTTTTTAAATATTTCATTTACTCTTATCAGAATCTAAAGATTACCAGAAGTAGATAGAGTTACCCAGAAGTAACTATCAGGTTAAGATCACCGACGATTATTTTTTTCACTAAACGTAGTCAGTTTACATCTGAAAAAGCTAATCAATAGACATTTAAACTTTTTAAATCTTAGACCACCTTTTTCCTACCTAGTTCTGAATTTACAAAAAGATCTTTGAAAAATGGAATGAAAAAATATCTACCAAAGACATATTTTTACTGATTAAATTGAGATCGTTTTTAAAATTAAAGTATTTGGATTTTGTTTAGTATCTAATACTCTTTAAACCCTTTTGTTTTCAGCATTGAGGATGAGAATGCGTTAATGCGAGTACAGCGTGGATTGCTGCTGTTGAACACGCATCTGGATACATTTAGGAGGCGCTATGCCTTCCATTTGCGCCGTTGGGCAATCGAGGGCAAAGGCATTGGCTCTCACAGCAATTTGAAAAACGAAGGCGCCGGACCACCGTTACGGATAGTGCTGCAACAGGCTGGGCTATCGGAAAAGAGTTTGCTGCAAATGCATGCATGCGATTTAATTGCCGATCTCAAGGCGGAGGTGTCCAAGTGGTGGGAAAGCTTACAGTCGGGCATGACGGCGCCAGTGCTGGGATTGCTGTTAAGCGATGGACCACTACGAATTATAACACAGGGCCAGGAGCTCACATCCGACTATGACGAACGCACACTGGGTGATGCCGGTTTCAAGGATAATCAGATTGTGTACGTCTCGCTGGGCGGTCGTGGTGCTAGGCGTAAAGAAACTAATGTGGAGCATCCGTCGATGCTGCCTCCACCGCCAAAGGAATGTCTGCCCTCTGTGATTCTACTGCAGCCCAAGTATTTTGAGAAACTATTCTGCCTAATGCAAACACTGGGTGACATGAAGCCACAATCATCCACAGTGCATTTGCAGCATCATACAAAGGCGCAGCTGTTGTCTCGCCGCGTGTGGGATATATTGGCTATGCTGCCCACAAATCCGCACATTTTGGATGCCTTCAAGAATCTGGTGAATGATCTCAACGAGCTGCAGCAATTGGATGCCGCCGGCGATCTGGAGCAGCTGGCCAGCAAGCGCAAGCAAATCAAACAAAAGTTCAACGAACTGCTCGATCAAAGTAATCTGCAAAAGTTCATGTACTCTCTACATATTGTCGAAAGTCTGGCGCTAAGCAGTGGACCGCGTCAATCTGCGTCTGCTACCGCCTCCGGGTCCGGTTCTAACAGCTCGAATGGCAATCTGATTATTACAGAGCAGCCGCGCACCAAGAAAGGCGCCAACCGACGGCACAACAGCAACGAACAGCCACCGGAGCCAAAAAGAAGCAGCAGCAGCAGTGATTGCAGCAAGGAACTAATCGGTTGCGAATTGGAACCAACAACTCCGCACTCGGGCAGCGATGCAGATGTTACCGAATTATCCAGCAGCGGCGGCGACAAGGAGAACCAACCGAAGCAGAATAGCAAGCGGCAAAAGAAGATCGATGGACCCATCGAGCTGGAGCGTCCAATTGGCTGTGTCACACCACCACTACCACCACAATCACCGGTATCCACATTGCCTACGACACCAGTGCGCAGTGCGGTACTGGGCGAGAGTAGCAAGTGGAGCGAGGCATTCATTAAATGTGGCGGATTGCAGCATCTGTACGAAATCTTTAGCGCTGGGCAACTCCAACAGAGCTCCCATGCCAAGGAGCTGGCACTGAATGAGTGGCGTCATGACTGCCTGGCCAGCCTGTTGCGCATTCTGTGGCTGTTGGGTTTCGAGGAGCTGCAGACGCAGGATGCTCATGTACTGATGTCGCGACCACATGCATTCATGTTGCAGTTGATGGAGGTGCCGCAGTGTCTGCAGCGTCTGTCCAGCGTACTTAACGATGAGGTGCATCAACACTTGTCTGCTGGTGCAGCATCGCTGGTGTTCCCCTATCAGTTTCATCAGCTGCGTACTGGTTTTTGGGGAAGAGCCCAACTGGTTCAATTCACCATGAATATACTAGTGAGCTTTGTGCATGCCTCATCTGAGGCACGTCGTTTGCTCTGGTCACAGCCGGAGCAATGTACCTGGCTACAGAAGTTCATCCTCGAAGACCCGGAGCCAGCGGTACGGCGTGAAATCTGCGCCGGTCTGTATCGCATCTGTTTGGGGAATGCGCAGAGCTATCGCCTGCTGTTAGCTCCTCTGCTGCACAAGCTGATTGCCCTACTGCCCCGTGCCGAACAGATGAGCTCCTCAGTTCAGCACACACAGTTTCTTCTTTCAGAGGAGGGCAAGGAACCGTATGGACCGGCGTGTCGTGATTACTTCTGGCTGTTGGCACGTCTCGTTGACACACTGACACCCGAGATGGTGGCCGAAGAGTGTATCGATATTGAGCTGCTGTGTGAGAGCATCTCCGAGAGCATTCTCAGCCGTGATTACCACGAACTGCGTCATGGCTACCAGGATGATGGTTTGGTGGGTCTGCTTAATCTCATGTCGAATCTAATCAAGTACGACACCAGCTATAAGTACAGACCGAAAGCGTTGAGCTTCATTGAGCAGCTGATTGAGTTTCTTTTCGAGATGCCCTCACCGGCCAATCGCCAGAAGCCCAAATGCAAATCGGCAACGTCACGTGCCGCAGCGTATGATCTACTTGTCGAACTGTGCCGGGGATGTGCCACCAACTATAGCTACCTGCATGGTCGTCTGCTGGCGCAGCATAAGTCTGGCCCCAAGCAGCCATATCCCTGGGATTATTGGCCACGAGACGAGGGGCGTGCCGAGTGTGGCTATGTTGGACTAACGAATCTGGGTGCCACATGTTACATGGCCTCGTGCATACAGCATCTCTACATGATGCCACAGGCACGTGCGGCAATTCTTCGTTTGCCACCAGCTGGAACACAAAAGCATGCACCAACTTTGTTGGAGTTGCAAAGGATGTTTGCTTATCTGCTGGAATCGGAGCGCAAAGCATATAATCCGCGAAGTTTTTGTCGTGTATATCAAATGGATCATCAGCCACTTAACACCGGCGAACAGAAAGATATGGCTGAGTTCTTTATTGATCTTGTGTCTAAGCTGGAGGAGATGACGCCGGATTTGAAGCATCTGGTGAAGCGTTTGTTCTGCGGCACACTCAGCAACAATGTGGTTTCACTCGATTGCGGACATGTCTCGCGCACCGCTGAGGAATTTTATACGGTTCGATGCCAGGTGGCGGATATGCGCAATCTTCAAGAGTCGCTGGATGAGGTAACCGTCAAGGATACACTTGAAGGGGACAACATGTACACGTGTTCGCAGTGTGGCAAGAAGGTGCGTGCCGAAAAGCGCGCTTGCTTCAAGAAGCTGCCACAGATTCTGTGCTTCAATACCATGCGATATACGTTCAATATGGTCACCATGCTTAAGGAGAAGGTCAACACACATTTCTCGTTCCCACTGCGACTCAACATGTGCCACTATGTAGAGAAGACACTTATGCCGCAGCAGTACAAAGAGGATCGTGAGAAGCTCAAGCGTGAGGATCACGATCAGACAGCTGAGACTGAAAAGGCTGAAGCGACACTGGATGCAGACATCGAGGAGTGCTACGAGTAAGTGACTCCTAATTAAATCTTAAAGTTTATTTTAAAAGTAACTCCCTTTGTTGTATTCAGGTACGAGTTGGTTGGCGTTACAGTGCACACGGGAACTGCGGATGGGGGACACTATTACAGTTTTATTAAGGAGCGCACGAAAAGTAACTATCATCCGCACGAGCGTTGGTTCCTCTTCAATGATGCGGAAGTCAAGCCATTCGATCCCTCGCAAATAGCAGCCGAATGCTTTGGAGGCGAAATGACGGTAAAACATTATTATTATTATGTATGATTACTTCAGCGCAATATTTAACATTCCTATTTTTTAAATTTTTTTTAGAGTAAGACATACGACTCTGTAACCGAAAAGTATTTGGACTTCAGCTTTGAAAAGACCAATTCAGCGTACATGCTGTTCTATGAACGACGGTTGCCGGAACATCTGCAGCGTCGTCACTCAGAGCTGCTGGCGACGCCTACGCCAAGTCCCACCAATGAGGATAAGCCAGAAACGGAAGATCCTCTTAAAGCAGAGTTGATTAATAACATTAAAAAAGAATTCACACAAGCGGACGAAGCGGAACCAGTGAAGGCAGCGCTACAAAACATAAAAGTTGAGAAGATGCAGGATGAAAACGAACAAACCGATAGGCAAGAACAGTCCGGCACGAAAGACGATAAGGGAGAGGAGCAAACAACAGCCAATTGTGATAATTTTAAGTCGAATAATAACAAAGAACCGCAGGCGTCAACCTCAAAGGCTGCCGTTGTTGCGGAAGCAAAAGTGTCCACAAAGCCACAACAGTTTCGTCCATTATTAAGCAAGGAGCTAGAAGATTGGATATGGCATGACAATAGACAGTTCCTCCAGGATCGCAATATCTTCGAGCACACCTACTTCAAGTGAGTAGATCTAAACCCAGCAAAAAGTTATTTATCTGAACTATTGTTTTGCAGTTTTATGTGGCAGATTTGCGGCCACATACCACAGACGTTAATCTCGGAGACGGACGTTACTTGCATGGCTGCCAAGTTGTCTGTTTCATTTTTCATTGAAACATTCATACATGCTAAGGAGAAGGTGAGCATTCAAAATGATTATTTTAGTTGAATAATATTTTATATTATATTACTATATCAATAAATAATTTTCATCTGCAAAAACACAAATCGTAAATTAAACTATATTAAAAAATTGTTTATTTCACAGCCCACAATGGTTCCTTGGGTGGAGTTGCTTACAAAGCAATTTAATTCCAGTGAAGAGGCTTGTGAATGGTTCCTATCGCACATGTCTGTAGAACCATTTTGGCCAGTACAGGTGCTAATTCAATGCCCAAATCAAATGGTGCGTCAAATGTTTCAGCGTCTGGTTGTTCATGTCATACAACGGTTACGGTACGTCTTCTTAATGAACTTTTAGTAAAACTGTCAACTTATTTGTATTTTGTACTTGTAGTACTACTCATGCTGATCTGTATTTGGGTGTTGAAACTGATGAAAATGACCGGGAGCTAATTGGTCAGGCTTCATGTGTGACACGCTTCATAAGCTCACTCATTTCGCTGCTGGAGCATGGAGCGCGCTCGCATCTGCGCCATCTGTCCGAATACTTTAGCCTGTTGTGCGAATTCTCGCGCATGGGCGATGAAGAGGCTTTGTTCTTGCTGCGTGTGGGCGTACTCAAGAGTCTAGTCGACTTCTACCTGGGCCATAAACAAACAGATAGTGTTAGTTAGCAGTGCAAAACATTCTCAAAAAAAAAAATTCTAATATTTTAACCTTTACTGCAGATTGACATCAGCTCGGACAACGAGGACAACTCGTCAGATGAGGCACTTTCAGTTGAGAAGATGCGTCCAGCATCGCTAGACAAAATGATTGCACTGTGTGCCAGTCTTGTCGAGCGTTCGCGAGGAGCTGATTTCCGATTGCGTCTATTGCCCAAAGACTTCAATGCCATTGCCGGCGGAAAGGTAATACTTACCAACGAAACAAAAACAATGTCTAACGTCTGTTTATTTACTTTTACTTCGTAGGGTTTTCCATTTTTGTACCAACAAATAAAGGATGGCATTAATCCGCACCAGACGAAGCATTTAATACACGCTCTCTGTCGCTGGGATGATCGCCTGGCCACACAAATCATCAGTATGCTCTTCGCCTCGGTCACCAAACACACAGAGCTCTGTACACCGTTCTTCAAGCTGCTTACATTGCTTACCGAGACCCAGGGCGGACCAGTAGGCCTACCCTGTTTTACGCAGCTTGTGCTGCCACGTATGTGGGATGCGGCCGAGTATTGTCCACAGTCTGTACTCGACTGGTTGTCGCTGCAGGCCACCAAGAATAAAATTGCACATGCCTGGATCCTGCAGTCCGCTGAGCAGTGGCTGGAACAGTTTCTGCTCGCCCATGATAATGCGCGCGTACGCAATGGTATAAAATTATGACTTTTTTTTAATCTGTTTGGAAGAAACGTCAAAAATCCTTTAACTTATATTGTAGCCGCAGCCTGTTTGCTAGTGGCGTTGGTGCCTTCACAACCGTTTCGGGCCAACTTTCGCGCTCATTCGCAACACAAGTTAATGGCCCTCAATCCGCACAGTTATCGGTAAAAGTCTACTGTAATTTCAACTCGAAGACGTCTTTAATAATTTTATATCTATATTTGCACTAACAGCGACATCAACAGCGATGCCCAGGCAGTGCTGCATCAGGTGATTACATTGCTGCTGCGTCTGTTACGTCCAGCAAGAGTTTATGCGGACATTGGGGCACATGGCACCACAAAGTTGACCTCCTATTTTAATCTACTCAGCTACTGTATGGTTTCAAAGACTGAAAAACTAATGGCAAGTTTGGCAGCACAAAGCACACTGCAGTCCGTTCACAGCTAATGTGTTTGTTGTTTCTTTCGCTTACAGATAGGTCCGTTTATGCGCTCACTGTGGGAGCTGTTCCATCCGCGACTTTCTGAGCCCAGCGTACCTGCGCATCACAACAAACACGCACTGCTAACCTTTTGGCATCATTCGCTAGTCGACTGTCCCGAAAATGCGGCCATGGTTGCCAACTGCCCGGAAATAACCCGCAACATTGCATTTAACTATATACTGTAAGAATTTCTTGTAAATTAGCTGTGTACGGTTCATTTTTAACATCAAATGGTTTCTATTCAGTGCCGATCACGACGACGCGGAAATTGTTACTTATAACCGATCCATGCTGCCCGCCTACTATGGTCTTTTGCGTTTGTGCTGTGAGCAAAGCCGTGCTCTCACCCGCCAATTGGCACAGCATCAGAATCTACAGTGGGCCTTTAAGAACATTACTCCACATCCCACACAATATGCGGCCGCTGTCGATGAACTATTTACATTAATCGCGCTCTTTGCCACCCGACATTCGGATGCCAACGAACAGGAGAAACTTGATGTCATCGCTTTTAGGCGCTCCGTCATTGTATCCTACACTGGCAGTCTGGATGCACGTGTGTCCTGGTCCACTCTTATCAGTGCGCTGAAAATACTTGGTAAACTTTCAATACACCCTTAATGGGAAGGCTGGTTATATCATATACCGGTTAATTTCAAAAACCTTTGATATTAATGAATAGTTTTTGTTTTCTTTTTTGACACAATACAGTGGACAACGATGATGATCGCATGCTGGTTATATTCAATGGAGGCATTGAGATGTGCTTTGAAGCCTTGCATACATTACATTCCATGCATCATGAGGCAACTGCATGTCATGTGGCTGGGGATCTATTGGATCTGCTTGGTGAGATGGTGCTACTGCTTGCTACACTGAGAATGCGCTCCGATAATCCAGCGCAAAAGAAGCAGCAACAACAGCAACTGGAGCAGCAATTACAGTTGCAGCAGCAACAACTACTGCAGAAGCAACAGCAGACGCAGTGTACCCAAGCTCCTCAGACACCACAGCAAAAGGAAAAGCAGCTGCAGCAGCAAATGCAACAGCATCTGCAGTTGCAACAAATGCAGTTGCAACAACAGCATTTGGTGCGCCAACAGCAACAACACTCGGCATTGGCCAAGGCACTGCCCGATGCGATCAAGCGATTGGCAACGCTGCTTAACACATTCAACTCCCCGGAAATTAGTCGCATGGCCCTGGAGGTGCTTAAAGAACTGGTGCGCAACACCAGCCTGGAGGCCACCAATATTTTGGCACCCATTTTAATTAACTGTCATTTGTCTGTGGCCAATGCACCCAATGCGATTGGACCGTTGGGGCCGTTTTTCCCACGTCGCGGTGCCAAGCAAACGCCCTGGCCACTAGGTGCCAAAAACTCACCACGTCCACCCCGACCCATGGTGCAAATGTGCATTGCTTCGTCGGAGTTGGCGCCCCGAGGCCTCGATACCGAGTACGATGCCCAAGTGGACGCCTTCTATAGGCCCTATCATGATTTTATCGATGTCATGCTGCGAATGTGCATCAATACGGGCACCCTTAACGACACCTTGGTCAAGCTTCACTGCTTGGTGGCAATTGAATCGGCACCACTGCACTTCAACTACTTTCCCAAGTTCTGGGTGGGCATACACAACAATGCTTTAACACACAAGTGAGTAAAACAATGCACAAATGAGTAATGATAGTGCCAATGATTTTCATTTTCTGTGAAAAAGGAAGACTGCTAACAGCTTTTTTAATTGCGAATTGGTTTTATTTTCATTGCTCATTAAATACCTTTTACTGTTACGTTTAGATATTCGGAGTTGCTTGTGAAAAATCCGCTGCTCATAGAATATCTACATAATGTTCTCAAAGATGAGCGCATTATGCTAAAGGATTCCTTTGTGCGAGAGTTTCTCGAGTTGTACTATCACAAGGTGGCAGCACAGTTACCTGTGGCACGAATGATCTACACGATTAACTATGGGATGCACTCCAAAGATGATGTTGAAGAGCTGTGCGGTGATCTCTTTGCCATACGCATTATTGCTCAGGCGACTGGTGTACCGACCTCTGTGCGCAAGGAACTCCGTGGATCACTAAGGGCACTGCTTAACAAAAGCGAACGTTTTCAGAAGGAATTTGAGCGAGGTTGTACTCATAACAATCAAAAATGTAAATGGCTGATAAATAATATTTTTATTTTTATTTAGATCAATTTCCAAACAAGAAGCAAAAACGTGAATCGGGCAAGGAAAGGGATCAAACGCCATCGGCCGGAAATTCGGGGGCAGAGACTGCAGACAACTCGCCCGATAGTAAGGGAAAATGCGAATCACTCAGCAGCAGTGCGGATGTGTCAATGGAAATGCCTAGTGATACCGTTAGCGTTGCTGATATGGCGCCACCAGAGCCAACGGCATCTGTTGACTATGTGGATGAGCATATGCAGAGTCCAGCTTCCGAGAAGCAGGAAAAAGGATCTGACGCCTCGTCCGATGATGAAACGGAGCTGGAAGATGAATTGGAGCCGACACCCAAGCGTAATAAGAAATCGGGTAACAAGAAAACCGCTCAAGATCGTGCCAACGACGAGCGCAAGCGGCGTCTGAGCCATTTGCTTACCATGGAGTCGTACATACAAAGTATTTTTGCCATCATTAAACGTGACGGCAATGGGGCCAGTGCTGCTGTTCAAAGTAGAGAGCTGCCTTGTGAAGAGTTGTTCGTCGAGCCATCAACATCAGCTGCTGCCGCAATGCGGCCAAGGCCTAGGGGTGCTCATACACCTCCAGAGCCCGAGGACGATATACTACAAGGCAATTACAATTTTGAGATTGAGACAAATGAAATGAATCTGCAGTCAACGCTGCCTCTCAAGCTCAAATCCAACGGCCAGGATCTGGATATAGACAGATTTAATGAATTGTTGCCGTCAACTGCTGTTACCACTACCCTTCCCATCAGTGCAGCTGCCAGCAGCTCGATGGCTGCCGTCGCATCAGCTTCCCAGGCAGCGAGTCCAACACAAATTTAGTTGTCGTTCAATGATTTGCTAAGCATTTTATTTTTCGGCAAGCCATTGGAATGATAAAAATAATCACGATGAACGCGGCAGGCGACGTATCTAGTAATGGCTGAGCTCACATAGGTACTAAAATCTTTTGGCCAAAGGTCAAAGGTTGCAAAGAATGATTTGAACAACCAAAGGTTGGTGCTGCTTTCTAAATGGCGAGCCTGTGCTTCGAATGCAAACAATACTTGAGCAAGAACACAGTAATACTAAATTAATAATTAATCTAGCAACATATTACAATGGTAACAAATTAATTAAACATATGTTACTTACACTCAGACACACATCCACATACCCACACACATTTCACAACACCGACACGCATATATACATACATATATAAATAAATACATAAATAAATACATTCATTCTACATACATAAACACATACAGTTAGCAATAAAACGATAAACGTTACTATTTTAAGACTTCCACAACCGAAAATCACAAAAAACTCTCTTTTAATAGATATGTAACAACACATTCAAATTGCAAAAAAAAAAAAAACCTTGTTATGCACTACATAATGCCAAAAACAAAACTAAAAGGAGCAAATTAAAAATAATAAAAAACTCATTATGGGCAACATAAAAAACTAGAAGGCTAAACTTGAAATACGAAATGAAAATGTGTTGATAAACAGGCTTATGAGACGCTAATATAACTTACATATATGTTGTAGTAGAAACCTGTAGGTATGTTTTAATCTGCTAATTTCATTTGGTTTAGTTTCCAATCATATTTACACCGCATCTCCACTTGTCCTTTCCATACATATATGCACTTAAACGTATGTTAGACAGAAATGAACAGATATTATATGCTAATTAATCAACTCTATTTTTAATTATATGGATGTCTAACAATTCTGACTGTAAATTGCTGAGCGTAACGAATTCCATAATTTGTACGTTCTTTAGTTCGTGTGAGAATGAATTGTAATTACGCACATAAGATTAGAGAGTTGTCCACTGTGAAACACAATGGACAATGTTAAAGAAACAAAAAAAAACACAGAAACCCATGCCCTTAAAAGGGGCGCTGGAAATATTAGTCGTAAGTCACAGCAAACGATCGAAATCCAAATTAATATAATGTTGAACAAAACAAAACAAAAAAATATGAGCAAATTACAATAAAATCAATGCAGCTGCATATAAGTTAATATTATGTGTAATTAAAAATTATTTCTCTTCAAAGATCGCTGTTCTTTATTTCCCACCATTAAGCTAAAATTCAAAAATAGGAGTTATATATTAACATCAAACTTTTTTTTAACTTGATCAAAACTTTAAAATGTTTGTTCTGCATGTCATGCATGTCAATTTTACAGTTCACTTGTTGAATTCAACCCCCGATAGTTTCGATTCTTGAGGCGCATGCTCCGCGTCGAATGTCAAAGAGTTCGTATCCCAATGTGTATTCATATTTTGCAGCGTCAAGTGCATAATACTACGTTGCAACTCGCTCGCAATACATTGTTAATAATGCCTTGCGCCGGATGTAAGGAAGGTAAGTTTAATTGGCAAATGTATATGCAAATGACAACAAATAAGTTTGAGTTCATAATTCAGGTTGCAAATGCTCCGGGATGAGGTGTTGCGATAATTGCAAGTGCAGGAATATAAAATGTGGCTGCCAATCTTTCAAGCCAGATCCTGCAGCCGAATACTGTTGCAGCAAACCTATAGACCCCCCACAGCTCGGAAGGGGAAAGAGGCGAGCTTGCAGGGACAAACCAAAAAAATATTAAAAATGATAAGAAATCAATATGTTTTGCTAATTCGGTTTGGCAAACATTTTAAAATACTTAACTAAATGTGTATTGCATAACCAATTTAAAACGTATTTATTCTGCTTGTAGTTTAATAATATAATAAATTAAAGGACTTTCAAAGTTGATAATAATATATTATATGTTATTCCATATATAAATATATATTTTTGTGCTCAACCTTAGTTTCGCCCTTAACCTTTTCATGAGAAGTCCTAAAGTTCTTGGTACTAATTCCCGCTATTTCATCTTTTCGAGTTTCGTACAAATGAGGCGCATTGTAAATGAAAACTAGGTGGCGCTGTAATTTAACTTCATGGTATATATGCACATAGAATAATAACCTCACATTGAATATAAATAAGATAGAAGATTATTGTGTGTTTTATATGCTATGATGATGCAACAGTAACTTGTTCTTAGATTTATAGACTTTTTTGTATTGGGAAAAAACGGACCATTAACAAAAATGGTATTTTTTTATACATCATTATTTATATTTAGAAAAAGATTTATACCACCCAACGTTGGAGGTTTCGATGACTTTACCCTACCGGGCGCAATGTCCCAGTAGAAAACCTTTAAGCCGAGTTCGTCAATTTCGGAAAACCGATTTTGCAAAACTTACTACACTTTTTTCCATGACTGACTGGTCTCTCCTCTACGGATCTGACAACTTGGACGTGGCAATCAGTATATTTTATAACACTTTAGATTATTTATTAGATTTGTGTGTACCTTATGGAAAGCCCAACAGGTCTAACAAACCTGTGTGGTTTACCAAAGAGTTGACAATCCTTAAAAATCGAAAATCTAAATTCTACAGTTTTAGAAAATCCAGCTCTTCGTTAGCTTATTCTGCATACTTGATTGCTCGTTCCAGTTTCTCAATCCTCAATAACCAGTGTTATAGGAATTACCTGGCTAGGTGTAGATTACAGTTTCAACAGAATCCCAAAAGGTTTTTTGATTTCGTTAGTACGAAGCGAAAGTCATCGACACTTCCATCAAACATATTTTTTGATGAAATGAAAGCTAACTCAGATCAGGCCATTGCCGATCTGTTTGCTGAATTTTTTCAAACGACTTACAGGCTATATTTTCAGCCAATCGTCGTGCCTTACCCCTATCAGATAATTGGCTCTAATTGCATTTTTTGTACCGGAAATCACAGAGAGTTCCCTACTTTGTGATCTTCAGGTTATTAAGCCAACATTTTCTCCAGGACCTGATGGAGTAACAAGCTGTGTGCTTAGGTACTGCGCTCAGGGTCTTTCAAAGCCTTTGCACAAATTTTTTAGTTTGACCGTGGAGTTATGCTCTTTCCCAAAATTTGGAAAGAGTCATATATTATTCCTTTGCATAAAAAAGGAAACAAATCTAATGCTCAAAATGTAATGTAACTCCAAGTTGTCTGCTATTCCTAAGATTTTTGAGAAATTAATAACCTCTCATCTTCAACATCTTTGTAAGTCTTTGATTTCACCGTGCCAGCACGGATTCATGAAACAAAGACCTACCACTACTAACTTGCTAGAATTCACATTATTTGTTATTAAGGGCTTTGAAAATAAAATGAAAACTGATGTTATTTACACTGATTTCAGTAAGGCTTTGACTCTGTAAATCACTCCCTTTTAATTCATAAACTTAAACTTTTGGGCTTTCCAAACATATCTTATCCTTTGGATTAAAGATTACTCAGAACTCAGAGGGTCTATTTTAATGGCTCTGTTTCTAAAGCGGTATAAGGAAGTCCTTGACCGTTATTATTTACACTTTTTATTAACGATCTTCCGTCTGTTATAAATCACTCTCGGGTGCTAATGTATGCTAATGATGTTAAATTATGCACATCAGCTGCAAATCTACTGCACGGGTCATAAGCTACAAAGTGACTTAGACAATTTTCAAACTTGGTGTAAAGTAAATTTATTAAAACTTAATTGCAGTAAATGAAATTACAGACGAATGCCATTTTTAACATCTATATTCTGGATAAGAAACCACTTGATCGGATTGAGTGGGTTGAGGATTTGGGTATTCTAATGGGCCCAAAGCTTAAATTTGACAAACATATCTATGCCATTGCGAATCGAGCATCAAGTGCCTTGGGGTTCATTAAGCGCTGGTCGAAGGAATTCGACGACCCCTACATAACAAACACTTTGTATATTTCTCTAGTACGACCTATTCTTGAATATGGATCTTCTATATGGTTTCCCAAATACAGGATTCATTAAGATAGAATAGAATCGGTGCAAAAACAATTTCTGCTCTTTGCTCTTCGGGCGCTTAACTGGGATAATAACATTAATTTATCTTCTTATTATAGTAGACTCGGTCGGTTGGGCGGGAGGTGGGTTGCTTTATGCTTGGGTCCGCGCGTAAACAAGCCGGTGCTTGGTATCGTTGGGCCACTTGACTGTACTGTCTTTAGTACATCTACGTCCAATATAAATAAATCAGGAGCATAATGTTTTATTAATTTACTAGCAGTAAAGTTTGCACGTAGTACATAAGAATTAGTAGTATTACCAACGACGATTCCGCTTTTTATGTTTTTCGCTACCTGACGAAATTTCCCCATCGATAATTTTGAACACTTCTACATAACTCCTGTTTGATAAAAACATGTGCAATTGTTTGTTAATATACTTATTTACATACCTAGCCATTGCAATGAACTAAAATTAATTACAATAATCATTTATAACTACGGTGGGATAAATATAAATATAAATGAATAAATTATAGCTAGATATACACCGGCACTTACGTTCCTTTTGATTTCTGCGATATAAATTGCAGCAAAACAATACAAAATAGTTGTAAGCTAACATAAAATATTCATTTATATTGAAAATTGACCATTTACCGAAAACGTGTACCACGTTTAGTCACGATTTAATATCGAAACCAGTAGGTGGCGCTCCGTTTAAAAACATTTATAGTGTCCTTTTTCTCTGATGAAATGAAGCGAAATTTCGATCCAAATTTCAAATGTCACCTAGAATTTGTTTTAATCAAAAAATGAAATACTGAAAAACATTATCTAGACAGTTGGTAAAAATCCGCCGCTAGGTATCAGGTTTACCGACGTCAATGGAACTAAGAAACAAAGAACAGAAAAAAACAGTTCTGTCAAATCGATGTATAATGCTTTTACTTTAAAAAAAACCAATATCTTTAGCTACTACAGAGCTTATTCACATTCATAAAATGTTTTTTTTTTTTAAAGTATACTGCTTAATAACCAAAACATGTACTATGCAAAACCTTTACTACATTAATCGAATAAACTAAAACACTAATTTTACCAACAATGGAACTTTTAATAGATGGCAATGATTTTTTAACAAAAAAAAAAAAAAACTAAAAAGAATTGGACAGTGTACGGTTTACAAACGAGCCAACAACGAAGTGCATTTTATTTTATTTATACATATCAAAATTGCATTCTACTTTTCTACTGCAGAAGGTGCAAAGGGGCAAGAATAATAATTGTTCACACATATGAGGAGGGGATAAAATAGTACATATGTTCGAAATTAAACAAGATTAAATTCGTTAGCAATTTCTTTATATTACAGCGTTAAAGATCGGGTCTCAAGATTCATTCCAATATAGACATATTTAGAATTTATATGCATATAAAAAACAATTTAAAATTTGATTTACAACAAATACGAGCCACTTATTAAGTATGTATATCATTCTTATTTTTATATATAATTATATATTACTTCGCGCTGCGCTGAGCTATTAAATTAATGTATGTATTATAAAAAACAATATTCCTTGTAGGGCAATTAATAGCTAAAATGATTTTTTTTTTCTTGTTTTTGTTTCTTTTCATTGGACTTAAATTTATACAAATTAAACGACGACGACAATTCTAAAACATGATAATCGCCGTCAAAGGACGTGGTGCAGACCTAATTAATTGCGCTTTGATTTACGCTTTTTGCGACTGTTTGTTGAGGTTGATAATGAGCTGCAACAGCTGCTCGTTGTTTGGGTTGCATTTGTGCCTGTGCTCAATTTGCCCCAAATGCTGCTCAAGAAGCCAATGTTGTTGCTTTTGTTGTTGCTAATGTTATTGATCTTCTTGTTTGATTTGCACGTTGCAACATTGTTATTGTTGTTGCTGCTGTTATTATTGTTGCTGTAAGTAGCTGTTGTTGTCGTTTGTTGCTCGTGTGTCCCGGGAGGCGGCGGCTTTGTTTTGTATTGTGCTACTTGGGCGTATTCTCATGAACGCTTCACCTTGCCATTAACTACATTAGCTGTTGTCGAACGTTTGCCACTGCTGCCACTGCCGCCAATTGCTGCTTCGGCCGCATGCGTTGCCACATGTTGAATGCCCTTCTCCATGCAACCGTGATAGATCGGGCGCATAAACTGTAAAAGTTGACAACAAATCGATAAGAAATTGAAGATTAGTTATAAAACTATTATAATTGATCACTTACATTCTCCCACATGAGCGTTGCAAATTCATCCAGCTTGCCACCGAAGTCGCTCAGCTCGCCGCTATATCTAAAAGTATGGATTGATGCAAAATTTAGCTTTAGTTTACTTAGTAACATGAACACTTACCTGATGTACGCCCATAGTGCAAGTGTTAGCAGCGCCACGCCCATCACCAAGTTACAGAAATTGGCAAATGTATAGAGTCCAACAAGTCCAAAGATGCCACTAACCACATACATAATAACGGCACAGGCAAAGTAGACAGCTGGCGTGCGTGCCGCCTTGAAGATGTTTTTGCTTTCGTTGTGTGCCCGATAGTTGACGAATACCTCCTCCAGATCAGAGTCCAATTGCAGTCGGAACTTCTCCGTGAACTCCTCGCCACCCATTTTGCGTTTTGCGGCAAACTGAAACAGTGCCTTGTCCTTGACGCGCAAATGCTCCGTTTCCAGATGTGCAGTGCTTAAGTAGGGCCGAGTGCCGCCGCACACTTCCTCCATTAGTTGACTATACAGCTCCTTGGCTGCGGCAACGGCAGTTAGATGATTCGCCTCTGCAGTGGCCACCAGCATGCTCTTCGGCTCGGGTAGCTCGTTGCCTTTGTAGATGCTCATGTACGACTGGAAGTACTGGATGAGATCACGGGCTCTGACACGCTGGCCGCTAATCTCCTTGTAGACCAGATTGTCGGGGGCCAGCAGCATAGGAACAAGTGTTCGTAGACTGTTCTTAAACTCGGGCGTAATATCCTTGAGTCGACCATCGAACTGTGGATTTGTGGCAACATTGAGACCCGGATGTGGCATCAGGAAGCAGGCCACCTCTGTGAAACACGATGAAATGTGGCGTCGCAGTGATTGCAGTTCCGGATGCTGCTTGTCAGATACCTCCAGCCGGCGCTTGAGTATTTTATCGCCACCCACTGCGCCATATTCTGCCTCGTATGGGAAACTCCAGTCGCGCACCAAAAATTGCAAACGCTGGAATGGCTTCTTGCCAGTGTCGGCCAGCGCCAGGCGGCCATATTCGGTGAATAGCTGCAGATGCTGCAGATCGTCTTCCTGGATATTCTGTGATAGATTGTATATCTGAACCGAGGACAGCATTGTGCTTAATGCAAAAACTGTCGCACAGTCGCGCACTGTGCTCTGACTATCAAAGGCGCCCTGTGTGTCCAGCAGTATGATGGCAATCTTGTCGCCATTGGGATAATCGTGCAGGAATATATCGGACCACATCAGTATGCCCGTTGTATCACGCTCCGAGCCCCCACGCCATGAGAAACCAGACAATGGATCCGACTCATCGCCCAGCCAATCGGTCACGTCATGTCGCACATACTGAAAGCACCAAATCGGTATTGATGAACAACATTTGCGCAACTTTATATTAAACATTTTGACTAACCTTTGAGTACATATAGCGTAGAAAGAAGTCGAGCAGAAAACTTTTGCCCTTACGGAACGCACCCGCAACCGAGACAACACACACATAGCGATCCTTGACCTCCTCCCGCATAAGAACTTCACTGAGTGCATCCTCGTTAAGCACAAATGTGTGCTCCTGGGATGCATTGATCACCTGCACTGCTGAGCCGCCCATTGCTGTTCTCTCCATGTGTACGGGCATATGTATGTAAGTATGTGCGTGTGCGACTGTGTCTGTGCTTTGTCTATTCGCCGAACTTTGCTTTGTATTTCAATGTCTGTTTCGAATTATTACTGCAATAGAGAAAGAAAATTGATAGATTAAAAAAAAGTTGCTGTGCAAATTGGGAGTTCTTTATTTTATCTGTGTAAAAATGTACATACATGTATGTGGGTGCAATGCTGCCAGATCAACAGCGGCAACTAAATTAAACTAACGGTTAATTGCGCAAGTTCTATTCAATTTACACTGTGTGTGTGCGTTTGAGTGTATGCTTTTTGAATTTTGGCATTTGCACGGGCATAATGTGCCAGGCGGCCTGCAATTATGAGAGGTGGCCAAAAATAAATTCAACTATGCGCTAGTTTGGCACTGCCAGAAACATACATATGACATTCGGTGGATCCTCGCTTATTCAGGTGCGTGGCGCAATCAGCTTGAGTTTAAATTTGGTGAGTCGTAACATATACACAATTTGAATACCATTTGATTTCATAAATGCATTAACAAGAAATACACATTAAAATTAATAGCACTGATTTAGCTGTTGCTGATGACGTTGACAACTTTTTTTTGTCGCTGCGTCGGTGTAAATTCTAATTGGAATCGTGATTAAAACAAAGAAATGTCTGTAGACAGATCATTTCACGTTCAACACTACAGACATACGTAAGAATAACACCAAGCGGCCCTTCTTATGCTAGACACGCGTTTGACGGCAAAATAATTACCATGTACTTGTTGTATTTGTATGTTTCGTTGTGTTTTCGTTGTACAATTTTCTATATTGAATTAGAAACTAAAAGCAGCGTTGCGACAGTCGCGGTGTAGCGACTGTCAACCCAAACTGAACTGCGGAGCATGCCAGTGCTGTTCGTTTTGCTGCTGTTCGTTAGGCAGCAACACAATGAGAGTCCGATCATCGTCAAATTCACTCTCTCTTTCTCTCTTTGTCTTGCCCATTCTCTTTTGCGGTTCCCTTGCTTTCTGCTGCTGTTGACTACAGTCAGAGCGGCAGGTGCAGGTGCTGTAATATCATCAAAAGCAAGTTACATACACTTTTTTGTATGTATGTGAGAAATAGTTTTGTAGAAATATTTTACAGATTTTAAGTTTTTAAATTTTGAATTTTTAAACACTGTTGGCAATGCCATCTTAGCGAGTTAAAGGTGCTGTCAAAGCTGTGCTCAGAACGTCACACAGGTGGTAGACAAAGTCGACCGTATGTGTGTGAATCAAGCAATTTTGATCATGAAACAATGCAGGTATGCTAGTCATCTCCCTTTGTCACACAAGACATTTGCCCCGTGTAGGATGTAAACAACACAAATGAAAAGTAACAGCAACAGTTGTGACAGTGCTAGGAACGCCAACGTCGACGTTAGCAGCGTGATTAGTCAACTGGAATGGTTGCTGAGAGCAACAGCAATAGCAATAGCAACAACAATATAACTACAACAATGACCAAAGCAAAACGAGCAATACAAAACAGTCGCGTTCTGAGCAGCGCTTAAAATGCAAGAAGAAAAAAGCATTAAAAACAATATCAGAGAAAATCAGCGCTTAATTTGCTTAAATTAGTCTGGGCAAAAGTGTTTAATTAGCTTAATCAAAGCCATAAGTCTCCATAGGGGCTCCAGCCACACAAGGCTCATCATTCCAACGCACAACACCAAACATGCCGTTTGGACACTGCCCAATTGAGAGCTGCCTCGTGGTTACTTTGGTGCTTCTGCTCGCCTCCATTTGCTTTTCCGTTCAGGATGTGCTGCAAGAAGAGCCCGTTTACTTTTATGTTGGCTGTTATACGGCCCGAACGGATATATATAAGGAATCGGTGTATGCAAAGACGCCACAAACATGCATTGAGATCTGTGAGGTGCAAGGACACAGGTATGCTGTTCTCGCTGCCGAGAAGTGCTTCTGTGCCAATCTGCTGGAACCGCATGAGAAACAGGACGAAAACTTGTGCAACACCCGTTGTTTGGCCAATAAGGCTCAATACTGTGGCGGCATCGGGGTCCATTCGTATTACTCGACAACGCTGCTACGCCAACCAGCGCCACATCATCTGCGCGTGGTCAACAGCACGGAGAACAGTATAAGTCTCGCCTGGGATGCGTATGAATCGAGCAAGCTGCTCCTAGCTGGTGCCGCTGAAGCTCTGAATCCACAGACCCAACAGATCGCGAACTTTCTAATCAAATGCCGCGTGGTGCAAACCTATTCCACGCTGCCCGCCTTTCAGCAGCCCGAGTTTATAGTCCAGGGCACGGAAACACGATTCGAGCTCACAGACCTTCAACCGGCGACGCTCTACAACATCAGTGTCCAAGCCATTTGTGTGCAGCAAAAGCAACAACAAATGGGACATGAGGAAAGCGAATGTGGCCATGCAACATTGATGGCCAGCACAGACGTGGGTTTGCCCAGTCCGGCACCCAACCAACCCAAGATTCTAACACGCACAGAAAACACCATTACAGTGGAGCTTTCGCCCGTGCACAACAACAATGGTCCCGTAACGAAACTGCTCATCATGGTTGAGTTTGTGGACAACGCGTTGAGTCAGCCATTCGATCCACAGCTCCTCGGCAGCTGGCAAGAGGCACAACAGAATGGTGTACCATATTACATAGCCGCTGAGTTGGACTACGATCGACCCGAAGACAATCGCACCAGGCACTTTGTCGTGGGCGATGGCAAACGTTATGGACGCTATCGTAATGTGGCGCTCAAGCAACTCTCAGATGATACTCAAGATCATCAGGATCATGTACACATTAGCTTGGCAGTGGTAAGCAATTGCACAATGGCAAAGTTAATCATGAATCATCATTATAAAATCATTGAAAGATTTTAATTACAGCCAAAAAATTGCTTGGGATCAGAATATTATTTAAACTTTTATGCAATTTGCTGTAACATTTGATAGAGAATACTTTGTTATTTAGTAATTCAGCCATTCTGTCGTATTCCAGATTATATTACAATATCAAAGAGTATAGTTTTTACATTGTTTCACTCAATCTTGACCTTACTATGCAATTGTAAATCTTTTTTAGGGTATAACTTGCAGTTGTATTAGCAAATAATGTTAACCTCACCTCTTTCAGGTATTTTGAAATTGTGAAAGAAATATTTCTGAGTATGCTTCAATATATTTGTATATTTTGTGTTTGACAAGAATGGGCCAACTAAATTTACTACAACCTATATGGTTTGAATTAATTGCAATAATATTGAAAAATTAATATAAGAATTTATGTGTGTTATTTGACAAGTATTCAGAAAGAATGACCTGACTTAACACTTAGTTAACAAGTTATAATTGTCAGATAACATTTTTCCCATTTTCTATAGATAGTCCTAAGTCCATACTCGCATTAACAATAAAATTCATTTGTTTTTTTTCTAGGAGAGCACACTGAGGAACATCACCAAGACGCTATACGCGCGCAGCAGTCATGCGCAACATGCTAGCTCCTTGGATGACTTTAGTTATGCCAACTTTGAGAAGGGACAATCATCTGTGGTGGCACTAGCTGTCACCTGTGTGATCTTTGGCAGCTGTCTGTTGCTCAGCCACATCACATACTTTTATTTGCGCTACAAGACGTGTCATGGACGAGGTTTAGCTGGACGAGGACGCAATGCTCACGAGATGACGCAACAGATGCCCATCATTGAGCGAGAGAACAATGGATATGTGGTGGAAGAGGAACTGCCACCTTCACTGGAGAGTTTTAAGCAGCAGCTGCACTCGACAATTGATGGATTGGAGCGGCAGCCACGAAATGCTGTGCGCCTAAATACTAACGATGTTATTGGTGATGGACGCTATGGCGAAATCATTACAGGCAGGGTCAGTGTGTCTGAGGGAGGAGGAGCATCAGCTGTGATCAAGGATTGTTCGCTACATGTGCTATCCCTGGATGATCTGGGCGGAGCGACACAGGCACAGCTGTTGCGAGAGTTGCGGCATCTCCGGAAATTGCAACGCCATGAACTCCTGCTGGACTTTTATGGAATATCAGCGAGTGCGGATTGGTTTTATCTGATCTTTGAGCTACAGCGTGTCAGCCTCAAGCGACGTCTGATCGAGAGCCGTCAAGCTGCTCCTGCTTCTCGGCTAAGCACGCTGACAGAGCAAATGGTTCTACAGTGGATGTATGAGTTATCCAGCGCCATGTCATATCTGGGCAGCTGTCAAGTGCTGCATCGCGAGCTGACCAGCTATAGTGTTTTCGTTTGCGGCGACTCCAAGCTGAAGGTTTCCGTATTTGGACCGTCGCAATATGTGAATAGCAATCGCCAGCAGCTGGATCTGTGCCGCTGGATGGCGCCGGAGGTGCTGCGTCATCATCACTATACAGCCAAGTCGGATGTATGGTCCTTTGCTTGCGTGGCCTGGGAGTGCTGTGCCCTTGGTGGCACACCCTATGCCAATGTGGCCAGCAGTCAACAGTTGCTTGAGGCGATCCGCGCTGGAGTGCGTCCGGCTCAGGCCGCCTACGTGTATGGAGATCTGTATCAGTTGCTGCTCAACTGCTGGCAGTTGGAACCCAGCGATCGTATTGGCTTTGAGGATGTGTCCTTTGGCGTGCGCCAGCTGATGACCTCAGCTCGGCATGCTTTGTGCTTTGATCGCGCCCAGTCGGACACCATGGAGACGATGCCATTGTATCTGCCGATGCTTGAGACGAGCAATTAGTGCCAGTACATACTGGGATCAGTTATTAATTCAACACGTGACACGATTTCTTTTAGTTTACAGTTTACCGAACATTGTTGAATTCTTTGATAACCGCTTTATAACTATACAAAGTTAGAATGATTTTAATTTGATAAAACGAGCAAACAAATAAATGTGAGTGTGTATTGTGAAGTTCCCATTGATAGAACCTATGTATTTCCTTAATTCTTATTCTTAAAAGATTTTAGATGCTCTTGATAGCATCAAAACAAGGTGAGATAAATTCATTCATATATCGACTTTCGGATTGTAAAGCAATTTAAAAACCAAATAAACCCAAAATACTTTTGATACAATTGATTACAGAACGAAGTAGAGAGGAATATCGAAAGATTAATTGAGAGCGAAGCGGAGACAAAAAGGTGCTGCGAGAGAGAATGTATGATATAGAAAATATGTATAAATAGGTAGCCGCATATAATAAATTGACGATTAATCAGTTTAAAGGTCGCGCGACTAGGGGTTCTTGCAATTGTTTAAACATTTAATTGGGCAAATAGCACATAACAACATAAATAACAAAAACAAGAATAATTATGAACTGTTTAAAAGAAAATAATAGACCACATGATACCCTGTAAGCATAATAAAAGTGTACATCAATTAAATATATATATTTTGTATATACAAATAAACAAGTTTTGAAGATAATAATCTTTAGTTTAATTACAAAACCAAGTTCTTTTACGTTTCTAGTGAAAATATGCAATTGGCATTGTTTCGCAACTATTAGATATATTAAGTGAACTGTCATCATGATCAAAACCAGTTTAATGTCCATATGATGAAATTGTGTAATATTTCGATGAGTATACAGAATAAATACGCAATTTATTGGCAAACTTTTGAATGTTTATGCATTAGTCAGAACCACAACTGAGTTGAGTACGACAATCCAAGAGCAACTATGCAAATACATTGAATATTGTTTTTTTGTACTGCACATAGTATATACAAACCTAAAACATACATACGTGGTCATAAACATTCAATTGGAAGTGCCATTGCTAATCTGGCTAGTACCATTGTTTAGTAAGTATCACCGGTCTGCCAACAGCTGATAAGCCAGAGATTTGTGTCGAAAAGCAAGAAGACTAACTATAGACAAAGCACATGTGTGTGATATGGCTGAAAGTTTATCAAAAACCCAATGAGGCACAACGATTTCAAGTTGCAAAAGAAAGCAATAATATCGAACGTATTTTGTATGTATATATATACTTCACGTACATGTTTATATAGAAGCACACGCACACACACTTATTCACAATAAAAAGCAACACCGCTTTAGCGCTTGGACGACTTTTGATCTCATCGACTCGGAGTCAAGGTGAATGACGTTACCAAACAGAGCAAAGAGGTAACGGCTACGTCTATAGCAAAGCAACAACAACCATTAAAAACCATAGGCACACACATGAGAGGTCTGCATATTACAAATCACAAATTATTAATAAATCAAGCTGCGAGCCCTGAAATGACGCTATTCACACCGGCAGCATTCGGAATGTGGACGTGGACGTAGGGAAGGGAAACAGTATTAAAACTGGAATTTCTAGACACAAAACTGACCAGAATATTTTGCACACCAGAGCTTTTTTGTAATTTTAAATATTAAGCGAGGCACAGGCCTGCATGCATACATGCTCAGAGGCGACGCAATAGAATTTGTTTTTTGTTTTTATTACATACACATGTACAGAGTTCTTCGTCTCGAGCGCAAGCTATAACTGGTTACTTGGCGCAGCGAACGCACAGCTTGTTCACAACATAACAGTTTGCATGTTTTTGTTATTCACAGGTTCAACTTGAATATTACTCACTTTAATAAACAATTCGCCACCAACGCGCCTGCTGCTGCTTGCTCTTTATTACCATTTACTTTGCTCACCTTTTTGGTTAGTGGTGTAAGCTAGGTCGATTGTCCGAACGCTGCGATGTTTATTTTGTTATCGATGGTCGGTGCCAGTCGATAGTCATCTGCAGCTGAGTGAATTAGGAAATACTTTAAATTGTTTACTTTTATTTTTAGTATTCAAGACAAAGTAGACATTGAAGTAAAATGTTCTTACCTTTTTTTATTAGAGATGATCCGAAATTAGAATTTCACATGAATTCTTCCGTTGCAATAGACACAATACAATCGTATTTTCTACATATATGGAGAACGCCACAAGTATTTATTTATGCTGGAAATAAATTATTTTATGAAAATTATGTTAATAAATTAAATTAGGTCCTCAATATTCATTAATTCATAATCAAAAATAACTTGTTTGTCTGTTTAAGCTTAAATAAATGAATTTTTTATTAATTGATTTAAGCCGTTACTAATATTTGGCTTTTTTTAAAGGATTTTTTTTTTTTTTTTTGGTATTTTTAAAGTTCTACAACAATGGGCCCCACCCCCTTATAGATTTGATCTTTTTCATTCTTTATTTATAACCTCCGTTCTTCTACATGTAAAAAGCCCGACCATATCCTTTTATACAAAATCGAATCATTCGAGATGTTGAGCGACTCTTGTAGAAATTATATCAATGCATGTGCAGTTTTTCCAAGAAGCAGTTTTAACTTAATTTGTGGATAAATTAGAGTTTTGAATTAATTAAATTCGTTTTAAATATGGAATCTAATTGAATAAGAAATCTAATAAGCAGACAGATTTTTGCACAAATTTTATTAAATATAATAATTTAGTTAAATTTGTTTTAATATCAATACTTATAATAATAATAATAATTTAAATAATTGAATAAGAAATATAATAAGCAGACACTTTTAACATTTACCTAAATTGCATTAAAAACAATAACAGTTTGTCATTTGCTTAGAGATTTTATTTTGCTCTTTGCAATTTTTTTTTCTTATCTTCCGTCTTAGAGCGTCTTGAGGCACGAGTTTAACTTAAATTAAAAATTGGGGTCATATATTTTTAAAGCATTTAAAAGTAGAAAAAGATTAAAAAAAAAACACCATATAGGGCTTTGTGTTGTCGATATTGCAAAGTCTAGGTCGTATTTTGTCTGAGTGTTCAATTATCTGTTGAACATTGGAAAGTGAAATAAAACTTATAAGTTTTGATTGTAATTGTTTTATTTTAGTTCCATTGCATTAGATACCTACATTTATAAATGTTTATGTGTGTAAGTGTTGTTTTTCATAAATTACGTAATAAGTACAATAATTACTGTTGATTGTGCATTACACTAAGTCACCCTAAGTCACCACCCAGTCTTAAACCTAATCTCAAAACGATCGTCGACTAATCCCAGCATCGGAGCACATGCTACGCGATCCACTTAAACAGGATGCATAGGCCATTCCATGTGGTATAAAATGTTGCTCGTACACGCCGGAAAAGAGCTGGGCATATGGCCCACTAGCAAAGACGGCGACGTCATCACCCCCATGAGTCTCCGACTCCAGTGGCACCGTTGACGGAAACATATAGTCTTTGTTCTTCATGTTGATGGCGCGCAGATTCTTTCGCTTGACGGCGCCTCCTTCCCTAAGATAGTTGCTATTATAACCGGGTCCATTGGCATAGCTCAGCGTCGCATAGGGCAAGTCATCATCAGCCAGTTGTCCATTGTTGATGCCAAAGATGTCGTTCTTGCGGCTAGAATATCCTGCCAGCGACATGGTGTGCGAGTGATCCGATGTCACCACAATTAACGTATCATCCACATTGCTGTTAGTTCTCGCCCAACGAACTGACTTATCAAACTCTGCAGTCTCATCGATTGCACGGAGGGCCAATGTATCATGATGACCATGATCTATGCGACCACCCTCAACAAATAGAAAGTAGCCGCGTCCAGCACTTTGACGTTGCAGTATAATCATCGCCGCCTGCACCATCTCCTCCAGCGATGGCTGCTCCTCCACGTCCGCATCCAGATGATAGGGCATATGATAGGGCGCAAAGAGACCCAGAACACGGGACGTTTGGTTAGACAACTCCAATAGCTGGCGACGTGTCTGAACATAGTGTGCACTGTTCGTGTGCTGACTCTTCCATTCCTCGATAAGATTGCGACCATCCTTGCGACGTCCTAGGACTCCACTGCTGTCTCGAACATTTTCGGGTAGGAAGTTTTGTCTTCCACCTCCCAGAATTACATTAAGATTTTGACCAACATGACCGTTTATCAGCTGAGAAGCAATGTCTGCACAGATGTTGGGATTAGCTCCATCAGACTTTACTTCCGCATCGTTCTCCCAATTGCGATTGGCTATGTGGGCATAGACACCTGCCGGTGAGGCATGTGTCACCGATGTGGTAGTAATCAGTCCTGTTGCCATTCCCTGTCTTTGTGCCCACTCGGCAATGGAGGCCACATGATTCTCCGTCTGCGTTTGACCCTGACAGTCCTTGATGTGCACAGCAGCCGTGACACCCACAGTGCCATAGTTGGCCTTCACACCGCCGAGATATGCTGTAGCAGTACAGGCTGAATCCGCAACTTGCATATTGGCGCAGTAGGTTTTGCTTAATCCCACATAAGGAAACTGCTCGAACGTAAACTGTTTCTCCTCGCCGCCCAGATATACACGACCCGCTGTTATAGTGGGTATGGACATGCCATCGCCTAGGAACAACATTATATTCTTGGCCATCTGTGTGTTCAAATGCATCTTGCTTTCCAGCTGCAGTTCCAGCGTCTGGTTTGCAATGCCACGCCAATACTCCGCATACTCTTCCACTTTGGGCGATTGGAAAGACATCTCCGGCATAGCATACCGTTTGGAGCGAATAGATCTCTCGGATGTATACATTGGATGCATGCGGCGATCAGCCTCATATGTGGGCAGCACTAATGTGTATATCGAGTATTACTTTAACACACTACCTACTAAACGACGGTTATTTACTTACCATATCCACCGGCCAGCGCAATAAGTGCACACAGTGCAAATAAATAAACCATCATGATTGGTTTGTTGAGCCTGTACCATGTGCTGTGCACGTTTCCAACGGAACTGATAGCCGAGTCGCACGAGACTAGCGTTATTTATAGTCATCGCATCCGATTTCATAACACGTCGTCGGCGTTGTTTTCTTCGACGCTGCCGCCGATGCCGTAACGGCTGATAAACGAAAACATCTATGTGTTCTATATGTACACACTCACAAATACAATAGTGAAATCTGTAGAGGCAATTGATCTCGCTGTCCCGAACTCCGTCAACATTGATTTGAACGTTCTGTTTTGTATTTTTGAAAAATAATTTCATGCCCAGGTACAGTAAGCTCTCGTTCAATGCAATTTTCAAAGCACTCATTTCCTTAGTTAAATTAAATAAAGTTATAATTATTATGATTATGTACGAAGTTTTTAAAATGATTTTATCTAATTCGATTGTTTTTTTTTTTATAAGATTTCTAAAAATTTCAATATATGCTGTGATACTATAACGATATTTTTTTTTCCCCTTGAAATTCGTTTTGTAATTATATCAAGGATGTGATTTATTTTCACAATTGGCCCGTATGTCTGCATGTATGTTGCGTTGAGCGAGTATCTACTGTAGTTCTAGTATGGGTTTTCAATAGTTTGTTATCATTATCCGCGGCGCGTCGAACAAAGCGTCGTCTGCCTGCTCATCCACGCTGCGTTCCGTTTGCGCGTTTTGCGCGGATTTTGAGCACGTGATAATTGAGCCTTGGGCAGGTCACTTCTTTTAACTGCTGTCTGTACAGATTTCCGTTTAATGCGCTTCTTAGTAAGTGATAAAATCTCGTAGATAATAAACACACATAACATTGTTGGCTATTTTCAATTTCTGCTAATTAATAATAGTGACATTTATCTCTAAATAAAATAATTATTAATAAATTCACCAGATAGTGGAGAAATCACTACAAATGACATGATTCCCATGTTGATTTAAGACCAGAGTTTGATGAGCAGAATAATTATTTAAAGGTTGTTAATGATAACGATATTAAAACCCAAAGCCATAATTTTTTTAAGTTAAATATTTTAAGTGCAAAGAGTGGCCTCTGGTTAACAAAATTATACATATAATATATATACATCAGTGTTTGCCCAAGATAATAATAAAACAAGTAATAAGGCTCTAGTCGCGAAATCCCGACAAGACTGTACCCTTAACCTCATACTTTAAGCATACAGTCACTGCTTGCATACTTTCTTAATTTCAATGCTCCATATGTACGGCGTTTCTCAACCGATTTCAACAAAAAGTTAGACAGATTGTCATTGTTTCAAACTCTGTCTCAAAGTTTTCCAAATTCAAGATTTTGTTGTTATCGATTAAATGTGTATATGTGAAACGGAAAGAGTTATCAAAATTTTGAAGCAAACTTGTACTGCCTAGGGAGGCGAGCTTATGTTCCAATTCTGGAGTCTCTACGGACTGACAAGGCTATGTTGACTCGGTTGTTGATGCTGATGGAGAATATATATACTTTATGGGGTCGGAGACGCTTCCTTCTGCCTGTAACATACTTTTGCACAAAACCATTATAACCTTTTTACCCATTTTCAATGGGTTCAGGGTATAAAAACCAAGTTATTGTATTGTACAATGTATAATTCTTTTAAACTCGGTGTGCATTGAAAATAAATATGCTTTACTGAGAGAG
Organism: Scaptomyza reducta; assembly: GCA_035044485.1. Lineage (NCBI taxonomy): Eukaryota > Metazoa > Arthropoda > Insecta > Diptera > Drosophilidae > Scaptomyza > Scaptomyza reducta. The sequence goes on along the minus strand of JAWNNV010001315.1, from coordinate 2,525,852 downwards.
TATGGCTAACTATATATCGTTTGACTATTCCGGAAGCTCCGTGGAAAGACTTCAGTATGACAATTTTGGTTGCTGAATTCTCTAGATCCGTAGCGGAATCTATGTTGATAATGAATTAAAAATTGAAACGCTGTATTATAAACATATGGTTACAGTCAAGAAGTGATGTTCGATTATTCGAATCTTTCATTAACTGCTGTCGAAAAATTTGAAAAACTTAAGTCAATAAAACTGACCATTCTAGTTGTCCAAATTATTTGAGCGCGCAATCTTTCAATTGAAAATCGAACATTTTTATGTTGGCAATGCCATCTGTTGGACATAAAGTGTTGCCAAGTGCGCAATCGCGAGCATCAACAACAAAAAGCTTTAATTTTGGACAGCATTGGCTATCTCTCTTTCTCTCTCGCACGCGCACATTCTCGCTCTCTCTTAAAATCTCTCTTGCACAGCAGCCGTTATCTTATGCTGCTGCTGCGCTAAGAAACATCTTCAATAGAGAGCTTCTGGCCTGTCAGCGCGCATTTGGCCAAAATAGTTGTTGGTTCGCATGCAGAACGTCAAAATCGCATAAGCTAAAACATTTTTATACCAACGGCGCGTTTTTAATTTTTTCTACACTACAAAAATTCATAGAGGAAAGCAATGGAACTGTAGTAAAATAGCCAAAAAGCGGACAAAACTTTTAGCCCAACATTTGTTGTTTTTCAAATCTATAAATCAAATGTATGCTTGCATATATAAACATATAAATATATATAAATATATAAAATGTATGTATATACACATATTTAACTAAAAAGCAAAGAAAAAACGCGTGTATATAACAAACGATATTTCAATAATTTTTAATGTAAAATAATAAAGGTAAAAAGTGAAACATGTGCGTGATTTTGTGTTTGGCAAAATATTTAATTTAATTGAATACAAAATAAAACAACATATTTTTAACAGAAACATTTTGCTGTTACCTTTCGCAATCGATTACAAATTATTATTGACAAATGTGTGTTTGGCGACAAATTGACGAAAGTTTTTCCCTTCGCTTGTGTACGATTATTTGTGTGTATAACTGTATATATATATATAGATATATATATTCGATATATATATCGAAAAGTATTTGTACACTTTTAAAATATATATGCATAAAAAACCCAATTCGATGTCGTTTAAAGTTTAAAAAAATTGTATACCAATGCATAATCAAAGAAAAATAATGATAATAATGTTTTGTGCTACAATGTTTTGTGTTTTTCATTAACTAGCTGATTGTGTGATGTGTGTGTGTGTGATTTGTAAGTCGGGATTATGTGACTACATACATTTACATACATATGTAGATACATATTGCAGAAGGAACCTGTGTGTTGGACGCCCAGCTGGCTGCCAAAGCAATATAATGCCACAACATAATTGCCGTTTCAGTTTTCTGCAATATATATATATATATATATATATATATATATATATTTATGTTCACGTGCGCGATTTTTTGTGATGCCACAAAAGTTTTTACTACAGCCATAATGCTGCTACTACGACATTGCCATCACGAACATTTTTTAAGTTTTACTGTTAAGATGAAAAGCTAAAATCTTAAAGCAAATATAATTTACAATTCCGAAAAGTACCTAGTTCAACTGTTATTAATGACTATGCAATCATATTGAAAACATTTGGCAACATTGAATTCCCAGTTAAATCGAAAGTTATTCAAAACAACAACAGCAAAGTTGTGTCTTCTGTTACAAAAAGAACAACATCAGCATCGGAATACACACACACATACACACAGCATCAAAAACAGCGAGATATCGAGCAGTCACACACACGCGACTTACGCATGGAAACAATTAAATAACCAAAAAAAAAAAAAATGGCATAAAACTTTTTCAATGCACGTACATAAATACATAGACATAGATAGAGCCACAACAGTAAAACTTTAGTTACACAAACAACTTGTCGCTTTGGCGTCATCGAAGGGCGCTGGGAGGACAAGTTATGGCCCATACTCTATAAGTGGGAGCAAACAAACTTTTAACATAGTAGCCCACATAAACATACATACAAACAAGCACCAGCACTCGCCTTACACATACAAACATTCGTACAGACATTTCTGTAAAAGTAACAAACCATATGACATACTTACCATGCGTACACACATACCAACGTACACAGTACATACATACAGACGACGAGGACGACGACTGCACATTGACTCGATGTTGTAACTGAATGCGACCAATCCGCGCTTGTACAAAGTGTTGATAATGTTTGTGAATGTAAATACGTTTGACTATGGAAACCCATACATATAACAGAGGAGTACGTATAAAAAAAGTTAGAATTAATTAAATCTATATTTCGGAAAGAAAAAGATTATTTTGCAGAAAGTTTATAAATATATTTATTTTTAACTTTAACATTAAATGCAAATATGAAACAGTTTTAAATCGCGATTTTCCCCTAAAGATGTTCGTGATGAAATGCCTACAATAAATTTAATCTAAATTTATCTGAAATTCGTACAATTGTTTTCGAATTAAGTGACCAGTGTGTGAAATTAATGATGCTAAGCTGGCTTTTGGCAATGTATGTGACATATAAGAGTACAAAACTCTTTGTTAGAATCTCCTTTAATTTATATGACACACGCACAGAAAATTAAATGCATCAGATTTTTTTAAAGAAAACATAATTATTGTGTAAATTTGCATATTTCTCTATTTGAAAGTTAAGATGCAATCACAAACTAAAATGTTTAAAACTAGTTGATACACCTAATTAAATTATTTTTTGAAATAATTGCTGATAATTTAATTCTTTCTTTCTTTCCGATATGCATAGTATTTTCGATTACATTTTGCAGCTCTAACTCATATTTGTAAGAATGAAATTTTTAATTTTATATCTTTAATAGTTTGTTTAGTCCACTGTGCTGTTTAATTCTCACAGCAGCATCATTCGGATAGAAATATCGAGCCAAAAAGGATAAACGTTGCCGAGGCTCCAACACACGAGCAAGGCGACACGAACTTTCGTCATAAACGAAACGAACGCTTTTTAAGCTCAGCTACAGCATCAACGATTCAGCGAGAGTTAACTTTGCCGTTATGCTGTAAGCATTTGGTGCTTCGATTAAATGAGTGCTCGTTGAATGTGTGAGTAATTGGAGGGATGCTTTTGTTGTTGTTGTAGGGGACGGCTCTGTTCTGTTGTGTTGAGTTCTGTTGGGGTGGATTGGGTTCGGTTGGATTGGGTTGGATGGGGTAAGGGATTGTGATGGGGATGTGGTTGTGTATGTGGATGAGGCTGGTCTTTGGATAGAGAGCAAGCAACAACAAGAAAAAGCATTGATGTTGCCCCACTGCCTGCCAGCCAGTAGACGCTTGCTGAATTTAATGGAGCAGCAAAGGAGTGAAGTGGCGCCAGTTGAAGATTTATCAGCATGTTTGAGTTTGAGTAAATATGGATAGTTGGGTGGGGGGTGTGGAGGAGGGGTTGTTGTTTTGTTATTTTTTATATATGTGTGTACATATATACATATATATATATGATATAATATGTAATATATATATATATATAAATGTATTTATATGGATGCGCCTGTTTGTATGTAATAAACCTGCACACTGCAAATGTTTATGCACTTGCCACAGTGTACATGTGTGTGCTTGGGTGTGTATGTGTATGTTTTTGTTTACCTACCTTCACTGCTGTTGCTGTCATTGCGGCCAGAGCGGGGAATGTTGCTGATGCTGCTGGCTGCCATCTAGTTAATGGCATTCTCGCATTACTGTGCGCCTAGAGGCCGTCGCCGTCGCACTGCAGTCGTTGGGGGTGGTAGGGTTGAAAGGGGCAGCTGCAGGGGCAGGGCCAGCCACACTAACGTAACTGACCTTCACCCATTTTTTGTACGGTACTTAACCAGTGACAAACCGACCGACCGAAAGTCAAACGCCATTCAGTATTAATTTTGTTGATTGTGGTTTTCTTTCTTTTTTGATTCTTTTTGCCCTAATTGAACTTTAAAAGTTGCAATATGCTTGCTCTTATATCCATACATGTATGTCCTAATTTGTGCGCAGGATCTCGTCAGACCTGGGACTATCCCCGGATAGTATCCATGGCAACCAGCAGCTGCATCTGGGCAAAATGAGCGAAACTTGCACTAACAGGTGCATTTCGTCCTAACAGGTTGCCCTCGTTACCGTTGCGTCGTGGGGGGGGGGGGGGGGGTCAGTTGTGCATTGATACTGCCATTGTTGTTGCTACTGTGCATACATATTGTGATTGCTGCAAATCGAATTGCCTCAGGAATTTGTCATTTCAGTTTTTTTTCACTTCGTGAGTGGTTCATCTTTAATTCCGCTGAGTGCTTGGCAAGTAATAAATGCAAAATAAAAAAAAAGTTTAAAAATGTCCTACAAAATAATTGGTTTTTAACTAAGAAAAATTCTAAAAGTCAATAATAGATGTATGGAAAATATTTTCATACATTTCATAAAATTTTTAAATATCTATTTTGGCTTCTTTTGGTTTTTGTGCAAAAATCAGATGTGCTAAAGCTATCTGAAAAGTTTGACGTATACTCAATTTCAGTCGAAAATCTATTTAATTATGTCGAAAAATGGATAGAATAGTTAAACTTTTATCATAAACAAGATTAAAAACAAGTGAAATAAATGCTTAGATCGAATTGATTGTGCTTCAAGTGACTAAAAAATATTTGTCAATTTTTGCACAGCAGAAAATGTGCAAATACATTTAATTAATATGTATTTGCGATGAGCTTATTAATATACGATGAATAATAAAAATTCGATTGCTTAATTAATTACTCTTTATTTATTATTAATTACTGTTACTTTTTGATGCTTTTCCATTTGGTATTTTGCCCTTGGAATTTTTGTTTAGGCCCAAAAGTCAATTTAAAAGTTTTTCGTAACAAGCCTCCCTCACCAAATAATGAAACACCTTTGCGATATTTGCTAGCTAAATTTGCTGACAAACTGAATTTAAATTTGGGCACACCTTCATTTACCATGCCACGTACATCCTTGCAGCAAATACAAACAAACAATCAAACAAATCAACAAACAAGCACACCCAACAATAACAAATTTTGATTGTGCCAGTAGACAGCTGTTACATGGAGATCAGATGCTAAGCTAAAATGTTAAGTCTTAGCACACAAGGCTCCTGCAATTTGGTTTTTCGTACATTTGCAAGTTATTGAACTTGTAAAAGTTTTTAATTAAAATTCAAATGAGACAAATTAAACTCGCTACTCGCGGGTAACAACAATATGGAAATACAATTTAACCATGGAGGACTCCCGAAATAAGAGATTCCCAAAATGTGCGTGCGTTAAATTTTAATTGATTTTTCCCAACAAATGTTGGAGTTGCACACATACACATTGATATCTATACATAGATGTACTTGAGGGTGGTCGGTAAAATTAAAATCTTTCTGAAAATATCCGATTAGATAAAGAATCATAATTTTTTGAGATTTGGCAAAGTTTAACACTGATAAATCGTCATTGTATTGAATTTGAAAAGTTCAAAAAATTCTTCGTCATACAAGTTAATATAGTAACTATTCTTAGATCTTACGTAATTAAAAAAATAAAGATGATGTTACTGTATTTTCATCAAAAATTAAATTTTTTAGCATACGGCACAAAGATTTTAATTTTTAACGTCCTCTCTAATGCACATACATGCATATTTATGTATCCTGCTTACGCGGAAAATACACGATGCCAAATGTGGTAATGTGGAGTACAGACCAGCACAAGCATCCAAAGCACATACACACACACATGCACATACGCATCGGAGTGTGTGTTGAAACGAAATGGCAGACAGTCAGGCGTGCGAATACACGAACAGCCAAATACACACGCACACAGGCTGAAACGAAATAAACAGCGAAGCTAACGAACGAAATTCGTTCGGCATTCGGTGCGCTTCGGCTTTTTGCGTATATTGAATGAGAGCAGGTTATGTGGTGTGGGATAGAACGGTAGCAGAGAAGCTGCAGAGTGGTGGACGGGAATGGTGGAGTGGTGGTGTGAGCCTCTGCTGGTAGAAAGGACGATTCAAGGAGCCAGTGAAAAACAATGTTGTTGTTTTTGTTGTTGTTTTTGTTGCTGTTGTTCGTAGACTGTTTATTACTGTTTGTTGTTTTTGTTGCTGTTGCTGATGATGTTTCTGTGTTTTTGTATCTGCTGCTTCTGTTCGCTGTATGTATGTGTGTGTGTATGTATATATCTGTGTGCTGTTTTATGTAGCATAGCATTTATCGATTTATTTTGACTTCTACTATTACTACTACTTCTGCTACTACGGACTACAAGGGAATTATTTAATATACGAACAACGATAACAAGAAGAACATCTGAAATGAAAAGGGCAAGAGGATGCCCCCCCCCCCCCACCAAAAAAAAGGAGGTTCGGGCAGGGCGGCGGGGGTCAGGCACTTTTAGGGCGCTTTTGGGTTCAGCAGCCAGAACTTTTTTGGTAGCGCTTAATGCGCCATTTTTAACAACGACCTAAAGTCAAATTGAGTAAAACGCATTGGAAAAACTTAAGTAATTTTCCTCAGTTCGTTGTATTTTTCCTTTAAGCTTTTGCTTTTCAAACAAAATATTGCTTGAAGCAAACGCTTTTCCTTCCAATTTCTTGGGCCATTTTTTGTTGTTGCAGCTGCCCCAAAGTTGTTAGCCGAGCATACAACAACAAAAAAGAAAAATGTGTTTTATATTGTAATAACGAAAACAAAAGGAATAACAAAACAAAATGCAGTGAAGTTGAAACGAGCCAAAAAGAAAATTTATAAACTGTTTAATGAAGCAAAGCAATTATATAAACGAACAAAGTCGAGAAATCCCGACTAGACTATACCCTGAACCGTATACTTTACGCATACAGTCAGTGCTTGCAAGTATGTGTGAGTGTGTATATGTATATACATACATATCTCCAGTGTTTCTTAACCGATTTCAATAAAATTTTCACATTGTTATTATTTAGTCTAATCTTTCAAACTGCATCAACAAGTTTTCCAAATTCAAGATTTTGTTGTTATCGATCACATGTGTATATCAGAAACGGGAAGAGTTATCGAAAATTTAAAACAAACTTGGTCTGCATAGGGTTTAGGCGAGCTTATGTACCAAATCTGGAGTCTCTAGCTCTTATAGTCTCTGAGATCGACGCGTTCATACATACGGACGGACGGACATACGGACGGACGGACGGACAGACGGACAGACGGACATGGCTATATCTGGGCTGTTGATGCTGATCAAGAATATATATACTTTATGGGGTCGGAGATGCTTCCTTCTCCCTGTTACATAGTTTTGCACAAAACCATTATACCCTTTTTACCCATTTTCAGGGTATAATAAAAATAAAATAAATAAAATCCAATCGAAAATCAAAATGAAACTATAAAAAGATATTTTTAATATGCAATGCAATAATAATAACAATTTAAAACCGATTGATAACATACAGAATGATTATTTCAATTTCATTTCTGCAGGTAGCTGTTAAATATAATCTAAAAATGCGTGTCAAGCCGTCCTCTTTACAAAAATATATGAAATGATCAAATATATACAGTGAAAATAAGAACAACAACCAAAGCGAATACTTTTCAACACAAACAATAATCATTTAATGGTATATATACTGAGAAACTTTAGCTTTTATGTATTATACCTTAGCCAAATTTGTAATATTTGCACAACTTAATCTGAGTACAATAATAATACGAAACACGGCACAGGCTGTTTGTCCTCTCGATAAACGAGTGAGAATCAAACAAAATGGCCGCCTTGTGTCGTTTGACCCACCTTTCGCCGCGCGCGTTGTGAATTAAAACAAAAGAGAATTGAAAACAACATCAAATGTACACCTAGAGACACAAATAAAAGAGAAACGAGATCAGTGAAAAAGTATTAACAAGATTATAATAACATTAAAAGCAACAACAACAAGAACAACGAGGAAAAACATCCACATCCACATCATCATCATCTTTAACATAACAGCAGCGCGAGCCGTGGAAAATCAACTCAATGCCAAAGTGAGCGCCGGATATAGAAATGCTCATAGTATAGTTTGTACATATTAAATACATACATACAGCCACATATACATACGTATATATATATATATATATATATATATATATATATATAAGTCATATAAAAAGCAATAGCCGTGGATTAAGACAGACGACTTTCTCATTGTCGATGTCGACGTCGATGCCGTCGCTGATGCTGTCGTCGATGTTGCCGTTGCCGTTGCCATCGCCGTTGCCGTTGCCAACGACAACTCATATGTAGGGAAATACATCATACGCACTGTGGTACGACACGACCCAGGCAAATGCAGTGCCCAGCTGAGAGGTAAGCACGCGATCACGGACTGAATGAATGCTAAGCCCAACAACATGTTTTCAGTTATATTTGCCCGTCCGTCTTTGTTGGTTTTTTGTTTTGTTTTTTCAATCTGTGAAAACACTTTTTTTCTGTACCCTTTGCAAAACCTAACAAGTGTTATATGTATGATACGACTATGATAACAAATATATACATACTATAAATGTAAACGCGACCTACAGCGCCTAATACTATGCTTCGATGTTTTCTTGTTGTTTCGGCATTGTTCTTAAATAAAAAAAAAAAACTGTTATGTCTGTGAGTGATAAATGTACACATATTTATGGCTGGTATTAACAAAAACAATTTCAATGATGTGCTGACAAAGACATAAACACACACACACACTCACACAAACACATACACACTTAAAATCATATATCTCATTCACCACCACATGGTCGTACACCACCGTAATATCATGACTGAGCATATGGATAAATTTTACAGATCCACACGAAACAAGTCTTCTTCTTATCTGTACTACTACTTATCTAGAAATTTGTTTCTGAAAATTTCATTCATTACGACACTTTTAAAGAGGTTGTGAAATAATCTTGGGGTTTTAAAAATTTGTAAATGAAAGAAAAATGTTTCATTTTATTCTCTTTTTTTATACAACCTAACAATTGGTTTTTACAAATTAAAAACAAGGGATTAAAGATAAGCTTATAGATAAAATGGTATGTCTAATTTCGGCTAAATAATCGAAAAAGTATTTATTGTTCACAATTAAAAATGAAAATTGTACAGTTGAAATAATTCTATTAAATGTTCTTACCTGTTATTATTTACGTTTTGTTCGAAAATAATCAGTATTTTAAGGTTCAAAGTCTTGAATTACCATTTGACGGCAGAGATCAACGAATCATTTTCGTGAACCTGTCAGATTTGTGACTAAAGCAAAATAATAGACAGTTGACGTCACCGAAGAAAATGGAATATCTTATTTAATATTTATTTATTTTTACGTGAATTGGTTTTCTTTTACCCCATATTACGTATGCGGTAATACTTTTATCGCATCCAACACGCTGCCAAAAAAGACACCAAGGAAAATAAGAGAAAGAACATTTGTTGTATGTGCTTTGTTTCCTTGCTGCTGACTATTCTGATCTATTGCTGATAAAGTGAAAGTCAAGTTATGTTAGAAATGCAATTATTTATGGCTAGTGTACAGCCCAAAAAACAAAGAAAAAAGAAAGGGGAAATTCTGAAGAACATGCGCCAATAAATACAGGGAATAGCAATGGAAAATATGTCGAGTCTTATCCATTAGTTTGTTTGTTTGTTGTGTGTCTCCGTATGTCTGGCATCTAAACGGGATGGTGGCGCTGCCCGTTGTCTGTCTGTCAGCGTGAGCATTACTTTGTCTTCGTTGCGGCACACATATACCAACAAATGTAGTAGCACGTGTGGCGTCAACATAACATCAAATATGGCAGCTAAGGGAACATTCATTAAAATACCGCAAAACTAATAAAAAAAATATGATTTCCCAGTGACAAACAGTTTTTTAAGAGTATCCAATTAATGTCTAAATTATTTGAATAAAGTTGTAAAAAGCTCAATTAAATAAGTTTTTTGTATTTTTATGATAGTTAATACATAATTTGACGTCAATAACAACGCACATTTTACACTTTATCTAATTATCAAATCACGAAGTGTGAGCACATTTAGAAATGTGTCTGCGGATGAAAATGTTGTCATTTTGGGGGTAATTAAAATTTGTGGATAGACTTCGGCTTATGCCGCAACATGTCTCTTGGCGACATTCTTGGGCTAAAATCTGACCGAATTCGCACGTTGGCCACGTTTGCAGGCATTAGCCATAATACATAATTGGTAGGCGTCTGGCGGCCGCCAGCTCAAAACAGACTACGACAGGTGGTCGACTGCAGCAAGTGAGATAGACAGAGAGCCAGATAGAGAGAGAGGGAGAGAGATGAGCAGTGATCGGAGCAGGTTGCCCTTACTCTTTCCACATGCCAAGTAGGCAAAGGAGAGGTGGAGTGGATAGCTATGTCCATTAGCTGATTTAATGAAATCGTAAATCAACTGAACGGATTTCTAAAAATAAACTAGAGCGTATTTTATGTTTTTTGAAGTGGAACTTATGCCACAGCAACGAGTACAACAAAAACACCAACAGCAACAGCCACGAACAATAGATGAAACGTAGATGATTGTGCCAAAGCGATACCTACTCTCCCCCCCTGTCTTCCTCTTGATAGCATATGTGCTTGTATATCTATCAGCTTCTATATCAGTATCTGTAGAATGCATGCGCTTTCTTCTGTGTACCTTCTAATGATGACCACATGTAATGTTTTGTATTGCAAAACTTGGCGTTTCATTTCGACATTTCTTGCAGTGAATAACGCACACTTCTGCACGATTTTCTTTGCTTCTACTTATTTTTATTTTTTTTTTTAGTCGATTTTCGGTTTGTTTTTATTTATGCATTTGGCAGAGTGTGCAGCCATTGTCGTTGTCGTCTGTGACTTACAAGGCGTGTCTGTTGCGCTCGCCAAGATTTTTGTTTGGCTGGGCGACGTTACAAATTTTGGTCGTATTCCGCTTGCCTTACCTCTAACCCGTTGGAAGTCTCATTGCCTGCCCCTTTACTATGGGCCATGATTATGAGCATAGAGTGTGTGCATCTTTATTTAATTAAAATATTTTACTTATTTGCTCCACTGTGACTCGAAGGCGTCTAGGTTTTGCTGCAATTTATGCCCGTTGCTTTGTTTATTTGGCTACTCAGTCACCATCACCATCATCCTCATCCTCATCCTCATGCTCATCATGTTCTTCATCTTCAACCGTGTCAAGCCTAAGCAGCTTCGTTTGTCATGCAAATCACGTCCAAGTTGCAGAATTTCAATTCTATTTGCACTACTTAAAAGTTGCTACCTTCACCCCATCTTTCATGATTATTTATTGTGTGCATTAGTCAACTTATGTTATGTAGTTTTTCAATTGTTGCGACAAATTTTATTTTTTTTAAATTCATTTGGCGAGCATGTCAAATCTAATTTGATTTGATTTTTATTGTGAACAAGTTTTTTGTCTTTTTACCACAAAATGTCAAATAAAATTAAATTATCTTTCATATATTTATAAATCTGTACTTGCAAATACTACATATTATGCAAATGTATATACTTTTGTTTTTATTTCTTTTGCAAAGATTCCCATTGAACATTGCATGAACTTTGGTTGTCAACGCACTTAAATTCCTTTTGTTCTACTCAGAATACTCAATCGTAAACGTGCTAATATTATATTTGGACATTCTACAAATATTTTTGTTGTTAGTCTTTAGCGGTGTTTGTAGAAGAACAATACAAACGATAAATAATGCGGAAACTTGCTATAAATATTCAAAATTATAAATCGTAATATGAGAAGTAAATGTGTACAAAACAAATATATCGACTTAAGGTGTAAAAATAGAACTAATTGATTTATTAAGCGACAGAAAAGAATTCACCGTTGATCAGCTTTTATTATACGATAGGGAAAAATGTTACAATGGGAACAGGAAAGCATTGATGAGCATCAACAGCCGCGTCAATTTCAAAAGATTTATTATTAGAGACTTTATGAGCTAAGGACTTTAGATTTTGAATATAAGGATCTTGTCTAATAAACTTTTAAAGAACCTGGTTGTATGCCCCACTATTTCAGATTTCAAAAAAATATATTATACAATTTTAGCAACGGTCGATAAATAATTGTAAATAAATTTACAAAAATAAGATTTAGTTTTTATTGATGTTGAGAGAACGAAAACTGCTTTTAAGTAAAACAAACAATTCACGATTAAGAAGGCTCTAGGTGAGAAATCCCAACTAGAAGATACCCTGAACCCTATATTTAAGACGTACAATATGTGCTTGCAAGTATGTGTGTATGCGTATACTGCAAACTTGACTTAACTTTAATGCTCGATATCTGCGGTGTTTCTCAACCGATTTCAATGAAAATTTCAAAATGTGTATATCGGAAACGGGAAGACTTATCGAAAATTTAAAACAAACTTGTACTGCCTAGGGATTAGGCGAGCTTATGTTGCAAATCTGGAGTCTCTAGCTCTGAGATCGACGCGATCACACAAACAGACGGACGGAAGGACAGACGAACATGGATATATCGTTTTGGCTATTGATGCTGCTCAAGAATATAAATACTTTATGGGGTCAGAGATGCTTTCTTTTGTCTGTTGCATAATTTTGCAGAAAACCATTATACCCTTTTTACACATTTTTAATGAGTTCAGTGTATAACAAATAAGAAGGCTCTAGTCGAGAAATCCCGACTAGACTATACCCTGAACCCTATACTTATACTTAACAGTCACTGCTTGCAAGTATGTGTGAGTGTGTGTGTGTACACGTATAGTGCATACTTTCTTAATTTTCAATGGGTTCAGGGTATAAAAATGCATACCTACTTTTTATATTAAACATCCGTTAAGAAACTAAAATGCCACATTCGAATGCAATTCCAGTAAAAATAATAATAATTCCAAAAGCCATCTCTAGTTCACTCCTCTCCGGTAACACACAAAGCCACATGCAACTCTCCGACAAAAAGGCAGCACGCACAAAGAACACACATAGAGTGCATCAAAGCAGACAAGAAAGTTTTATGGTACGGGAGGGCGGTCTTTTTAGGCAAAGCGTTTTATAATTATTAAGAACAGAACTGTTTAGATTCATTCGTAAATCACAGGCGGTCGGTCTTCTCGCCTATCTCGAGCCACAACATCCCCTCCACGTGTGGCCAATTAGCACCCGTTGGGCGATCAGCTGTTTAATAGCCACTAAAATTTAGATTGTATTATTGACTAAACGTGTTCGAAACATGTTCGTTTTGGAAATAAAATACACACATCAGCAACAAAGACAAATTGATTGACGAACATAGATGATTACACACAGAGTAAAATAGAGAAAGAGCAGACTAAATTGACGCTCATTTGTTTATATGCGATGCATGCAAAAGATTTTAATTGGATTTTGATATCATATAAGAGGCGCTAGCCAAATGCCCGCCAAACCGTTCGCGCCCACCAATTTCCATATTTTCTTGGCATTAACACAGCGACAGAAATGTATATTTAGCCAGTGGCATAACATTGAAAATACACTCGTATCTATGTTTGTATGCATATACATACAATCTCCTTCTAATTTTGTCCATAGTTTTGCAACAGCAACAAAAACGACAACAAAAAGTCACACAGCTGTTCGTGTGGTCTATGCGGCGTATACGTATTGCTTTTGGTCGCATTCATGTTTAAACCAGTCCGTAATTGTTGTGTTGTGCTGTTGTGGTTGTGATTCACGTGAATTAATGCACATAAACCTAAAAAAAACACAAATATTTATATTGGCATAGAACGATTAGTTTTTTTTTATGGAGTTAGCACAGGCCACAATATAAAACTTTCCTAATTATGCGTATTTATATACATCTGTGTCTGTTCGTGTTTATAATTTGGATCTTATTATTAATAGTCAATTGCAAACAGTCCAAAAACTATTTAAAATCGCCATAATAATTTTAAAAGTAATAGACTAATACTGAGGGGATAAAATGAAAAGATTAAAATAAAAACAAACATACAAAAGATAGTTTTAAATATCTACTTTATCGACGCATTTCCGAGAAAGTATCGTATTCCGACAAATCGAAGATTATAGGATACCGTTTCTTCTGCTTTTCTGTGCGTTAGTTTGATTTAAATTTTTAATCCTAGCGGCCATAACAAATGTTAAAGTCAAAAGATGTTGTGGTTGTCATGGAATTTGTTGGCTTTTGCTACCTTTTGTTTTCGGTTGCATACGTTATAATTTGGTTGCTGCTGCTGTTGCGATATCGCCCCTTGGCTCACTTTATTGCTGTGTTTTAGTGGGCGCCTTGCCAAGCATTTTCTTGAACAAATTGTCGTCGCGCTCGACAACATTCCGCGTGTGTTTACGCCTTACTACCAACGTCCTCTCAACGACGACGACGACTGTGTGACACACTGTGCCAGTGTACCACTGTGCAATGTGCACATGTATGTCGATATGCAACGTATGCTCGTACATATTTATAATTAAAAAGCAACGACCGCACGACGATAGATAGATGTTTAGATACTTTGGCTAGGCCGTCACATTTGGAGCTTCTATCTTGGCCAATGCATTTTACGCATTTGTTTATATTTGCCTTATGAGTGCTATGCATCGTTCGTATATATTATTATTATTAATATTATATGTATATATTATTTTCCTTTGTAATTGTGTACGGAAACTTTAAAAAGGTCTGTATGATTGATGTGAATATGCAGACGATATGAAAGCAAATTACACATTACACCAACAGCTAAATATGTATATGAATTCTTTATTATTTTACTTTAAGATCTTAATATAAAAATATAATTTATTTACACTTAGACACACTTTAATATTGTCAATCTTATGTGAAATGTAGCGTCAACGACAAAACGAAATCGGGTTGTGTACCAATCATTTCCAACGTTCTGTTGATGTTCAAGTTTTTACTATTGATGCTTGACATGATTGCACTATAGTGGTTAAAGGTCCATTATTATGTGTAAATGTTGGCACGTTTTAAAATGCACGTAAAAATATTGATAAAACAGACAATCTAAGGCAACAAGCAGAATATTTAAAATATTGCCTATGTTAAATAAAATATTTGGGCTCTTGACAAAACACTCACCAGTCGTAAGAGTATAGCCGTAACCGTTAACCAAATCCTGAAAAAAATTCTTCAAGCAACCTCTAATATCAAATATACTTTATTTAATAAGATATTTCTGAAGTTAATATATTATATTAGTTTATATCTTATGAAATATTGTACTATATTAAAATAACTACCGCGAAATGCATATACAAAATTGCTTACACTTAAACGAAAAACACAACTGCATATATATTTTTATAGATTTATTTTTAATAAATTAATAAATTTAATAAGGTCATAAGGCTTTCTTCTAATCTGATTGTTAAGTCTGATTCGAATATTTAAAAATATACTCTAAATAGCTTAACAAATTTTAATCCTTGAATAAGTTTATGCAAGCATCAAGGTTTCGAAATTAATTGACAGGATTATTACAATTGCATCTCAATATTCTATGTTTAAATAAGACAAGGTATCGCACACAATTTCATACTTTTCGGTATACAAATGTATTGGTACACACCTAGAAGTATGTACGTACACATTTCCCAAGCTCGTTCCACATGTTTGGCAAATATTCTCGTAGTTTTCATGTTGTGAAAAATCTACATCAGTCTACACATCATATGAATGTATGTATATACATTTACAAATATACATACATATATATATATATATATATATTACGAGCAGAGCGTGATGAGGGAAAATACTTGAATTAATATAAAAATAAAACTATAGAAACTTGCAATAAAATAACTAAAGCAAAAGCACGCAGACAAGCGGACAGACTTAGACTATTGTGTACAAAAATAAATAATGAGAGACAAAGACAACTGGGAAATTACAAAACGAAATTCGAAAAGGAAACACAAAGACGTTGGCGTCGCTGCTAAAGGCGATGCCAAAAGCGACGCTGACGCCGATAACAGCAACAATGCAAAAACAAAAGTGGCGGGCGAATGTTAAAAATAAAAATGAAATAAAAAACTTTCGTTTTTGGAAACGTCATAAAACATGTTAAATGCAAAATAAAAGAATATTTTCAATTTCACATATGAGTGCACAATTATATATATATATTTTCCATATATTTTCACAAAATTAATGCCCAGTCATGCTAATTGTCACACATTTATTAATCACTCACTCAGTCAATCAGTCAACTTGTCAGTCAATCATTCAATCAGTCTTTAGCATTGACCAGTTCAGTCCTATACAAACCTCTCCATCTAACTCTTAAACAAAACTCTATCTATCATACATTTTAATTGTGTTCTCGATGTTCACATACTTTATGTCCGTCGTCGTCATGTCGTACGTTTGGCCAATGAGCATGTTATATATATATATGTATTGTATATGTATTTGATTTATTTTATGGTATATGCTCTGTCTCTTAAGACTTTGTTTTTCTCTATATTTTATGCGCACATTTTTAATGCATCAAATTTTTGATTTTCGTTTGTTTTTCAATTTTTATTTGGGATTTTTCGTTTTATTTAATGTCACTTCAACGAAAACGTAAAGTGACCAATAAAAATCAAATGAGAAGAAAAAAAAAAAATCAAAAAAAAAACAACAGAAATCGAATATGTTCTATCATACAAACCTTTTTGCAGATTTTTGATTTTGTATCCCCATCATCACCACCACCACCACTACAACAACAACAATAACAACTATAAGAACAAGAACAAGCACCAACAACAAGCACAAGAACAACAACAGCAACAACAAGAATATCAACAACGTCAAGTGCGACGATGGCTGCCATAAATACGGTAAGTACGCGAAAAAGCATCGCCAAAGTCAACAACAACTGCAACAGCAACAGCACCAAGAAGTGCTACAATAATAATACGTCTGTTTTTGTGGAATCATTCATAAGGCATTATAAATTATATTATACACACCTATGAGTAATATGCCTAGGCAATTCTACACTCAAATTGTGTTTATTTTTACAATCAAATTGGTCATCATTGCGTATGGGGAATATTAAACACAGGCACACACACGCACCAACACACACACATATGCAGTGGAAAAAGTTACTCCATAAATAATCAACATAAGGCTATAAAATAATGAAATTTAAAGCTAGTCAAATATTTATTTGATTATACTCATAAAATTACGCAACTTGCTCTAAACATTGTGCATAAATATGAATATGTATGTATGTAATTTCGACATAATTCAACAGTTGAAAAGAGGAAAAACAAATAAAATAAACATAAAGGCCCAGGCAGCTTCGCGACTTGGACTTGCATGATGAATCGCTTATGCTTATAGATGATGAAGAGGACAACGTTGACGATGAGGAAGCCATTGGCATTTTTTTTTTGAGGGAGGGGATCCATAGGAGGGGGTTGACAATCATAGGTAGGGGTAAAGTGAATGGGGGTGTGCTTAAACATGTGTTTCAGCTCATTTTACTAATAATCAAAAGTCGATGACAAATTGCGGTCTAACGTATTCAATTTTATGTTGACATGAGCTCAAACACTTTTATGAATACACTCGAAATAAATGTCCCACTTAAATTTAACATTGACATTTGATTGACATATGAATCATGCTCGCACGCACAAACACACATACACACATTCAGACATTCGCATCAGAGACACGCATGTGCACCGTGGTGCAGGTAAAGATGGTGCCGCCTCATGTCGTAACAGAATGTGGCATCATGTTTTTGACGCCGTGTGCGGTGTTTGTTTCCTTTTCCCCGCTCTGATATGACAGTATGACATACATGTTGGCTGAGATTTGTATCAGTTTGCCCATGCGCATCAAGTTTGAGTTGTGCTCAACAATCATCAATAATTATTGAGCATACAAGGTATGGATATATTTGAAGGTGGTCTGGTATAAATATCCAAAATATTGTTAACGCGTGATTAATGTTTTTTGTTTTTGGTGAACAAAAAGTTTGCTAGATAATAAATGTGGTCAATCAACTTTGTTAGTAGAAAATTGAGCAGCACTTACGTTTTCATAAGCTGTTTTTAGGTAAGCTTTTTAGTTGTGTCTTTACATGTTGTTGTGTTTTTAGTTTTAACTAAACATATTCAATTATTGCTCTACAATTCCACTTTTTCCATTTAAATTATTTGTTTTGTTTTTAAAAAAATTACCAAAGGAAAGCAAATACGCTTATTGCTTCATAATATTGTTTGTTTGTTTATAATTGATTTTTGTATATTATTAGCAGGAAGTTAGAAGGTATTAACAAATTTGCTAAATTAGTGCCTAAATCAGAAAACCAATTAAACAAGCTCTTACCAGGCCCAAATAAATGTACAGGCAAAGTGAAAGAGAACTAAACATTAAACATAATACAGGCAAAAAAACTGGCGCTCCATTCCCATCAGGTAGGCTACTTTGGCCACTTTATATCCACTTGGCCACTCTTCTACTTGGATACTTTTGGCCACTTGTGGCTGCTCCATTACCAATGACCAGAACAAGGCAACTTTTAATTTTCTGTGCGCAGTTTATTTTGCAGCACACTGAGCTGAACAATAAAATTTTGTTTTGTTTATTTATGCAAGGCGAAATTTTATTTGCTCGAAGCGAAGTAATTTATGCGAAATGTCTTCGTTTTAATTTTCATTGTGGTTATCGTCGCAGGCACTTCTGGATACATTGTTTTTGTTTATTTTTTATTTTTTTGCTTGCTTTGCGGTTAGGGGCAATTGCAATTGTTGCCACATTAATTGGGCATTTGTTGCGGCTTATGAAGATCTTTAATTGCTTCGCACTATGTACTATTTAGATATGGCCCAATAAACCTAAACTAGCCCAAATTCGTCGACTCATCTTTTTATTGCATTTAAATGAATTTGTGCAGACGCTGTCAACATATCAAAAGGCTGCCTAAAAATACAATGTCTGCTCTATCATCTGTATTCTGTACTTTGTATCTTGTATAGGATTGAGTGCCAAATTTATATTAGAATGCGTAGAGGCCGTTTTGCAATTGTTCAAAGTTTGTTTATTTGTATGCTCGACTTCCGCGCTTACTATGTACATAGCAAAGAGGCAAATGACTCAAAATGAAATGCATTTAAATTCAATTAATTATGCGACGCGTATTAGTCGTCTTCCACTAGGCGACAGTTGCCGTGAATTATCAATAATCTTAAATAATCCTGCTTGACAGCAGCAGCGCTTTTTGGCAGCCATTTAGAAAGTACACAAAAATACATTGTCTTTGTATATATATTATTCTTAATCGTACACACACACAAAAACCACAAAGAAATTTGTTAGCTTAGTCATAATTAAGCAGATTTTGCCCTGTTCATAGGTATCCAAAAGCATACACCTGCCTCTAACGAATCTCGGTGCACAGCGTGTGTTGATGTGCAGCGCCTCTGTTGGCAGCGAGGGTTCCGTGACACTGCAACTGAGAGATGCGAATACTTTGGAGACGACCGACAGCACAACACAAACAACAGCAACGTCAACACCAACACCAGCGACAGCAATTACCAACACAACATCACATGCAATAGCAACACAGACTTCGTCATTGGGCATCCAACCAAATGGCGCCACAGTGCTTGAAACCTCGTCATCAGCGTCGTCGTCATCAGGAATAACGTCAGCGTTGGAGAATGCACTGACCATTGGCTATCCGGATCCGGACATGCTAGCAGATGTTTTGGGAATCATACAGACAGCCTGTAAGTTACGAACGGGTAAAAAATATAACAATATGGAAAATCGTAAAGACTTTTGGCATTATTTAATAAATTTAATTGGAAAAGTTTCAATATAAAGATTATTAGTTAAGTTACAATGCCCGGAAAAATTTCAATCTAGATGAAAGCAATTAAAAATATATTCCAAAGAAGTTGTAAATAACAGATTATACATTCTAACGGGTTTTTGACATCAGAAGTACAATATGAAATCAGAATAGGTCTATTCTGCACGTAAGGTTTTAAAACTATATTTATTATTCGTTATAATTTTCGAGGAACAATTAAAATATATTTAATTTTAAGGGGACAATTTTAATTTTTAAATTTGATGCCGTTTTGATTTAACAGCCTTAATTTAATGTTGTATCATATTTTAACTGAATTCTATTTTTTTTGTGCAGCTCTTAAGAACAAACATAGTAGCATAAACAGTAACAGCAACACCAATAGCATCATCAAAAGAAGCAATAATAACAACAGGAGCCACAACAGCACTGCAGCGACTATTTTAAGTAGCTCTGGAATCCACCTGAACAGTCCGAATAAAATAACGATAACGCGTCGGAGTGCCAGCAACAAGATAAGCGTACAAACCGTGAGCACATCGACAAACACAACCATTAGCAGCATTGGCGGCAATAAGACAAACTACATTAAGAACTGTCTAATACGCAGCAGCAGCTGCAGCAACACGGCGACCAATGTCACGACTCTGGCACAGATTATGAGCAACAGCAGCACAAGCAGCGCAGCCAGTTTACTCAGTCAGCACAACAATAATAGCAACTGCAGCAACAGCAGCAACTTTAGCATCGCGTCCTCCGTTGGCAGCAGCATTAGTATTGGCAGCGTTGGTAGCAACACTAGCTGCAGCAGCAGTAGCAGCAACAGTAACGATAGCAACAGCAGCAGCGGTCACAGTTTGAGCTTCAAGAGCAACGTTCGAAATGTTCCTGGTATAGTTCAACCTTCAACAACAGCAACATCCGCAATTACAACACCAGCCGGCATTGGCATTGTTACCGTTGACAACGCACCTCGAAAAAGCCGACCCAAATTAACCTCCCCGACGCGTCACGGACCTCAACAGTGTCAGGTATGTATTTGACTGAGATACCCTGAAGTCTAGACCTTATATACCTTCACTTCTGCACCGGGGGTTTTCAACCGATATTATTGTAAATTGCACAGATTGTCATTATTTTAACCATATAGCCATAGTTTCAAAAACAATTTTACGTTTTCGAAATGAAGAATTTTATTGTTATCAATTTCATGTACATATTGGACACGGAAAGAGTTATCGAAAATTTGAAACAAACTTGTACTGTCTAGGGATTAGTCGAGCTTATGTTATATCTATATCGACTTGGCTGTTGATACTGATCAATAATATATATACTTTACTTTCTTTCGCCTGTTCCATACTTTTGAACCAAATTAGTTTACCCTTTTTACCCATTTTTTATGGGTTCAGGGTACAAAAAGCACGTTTTTATACCCTTAACCCATTGAAAATGGGTAAAAAGGGTATAATGGATTTGTGCAAAAGTATGTAACAGGCAGAAGGAAGCATCTCCGGCCCCATAAAGTATATATATTCTTGATCAGCATCAACAGCCGAGTCGATATAGCCATGTCCGTCTGTCCGTCCGTCCGTCCGTCCGTCTGTCCGTCCGTCCGTCTGTCCGTCCGTCCGTCCGTATGTATGAACGCGTCGATCTCAGAGACTATAAGAGCTAGAGACTCCAGATTTGGTACATAAGCTCGTCTAATCCTTAGGCAGTACAAGTTTGTTTTAGATTTTCGATAACTCTTCCCGTTTCCGATATACACATGTAATCGATAACAACAAAATCTTCAATTTGGAAAACTTTTTGATGCAGTTTGAAAGATTAGACTAAATAATGACAAAATTGAAATCGGTTGAGAAACACTGGAGATATGGAGTATTGAAATTTAGAAAGTATGCACTATACGCGTATACATACACACACTCACACATACTTGCAAGCACTGACTGTGTGTGTAAATTATAGGGTTAAGGGATTTCTCGACTAGAGCCTTCTTACTTGTTATACTTCTAAATGCTGCTTTATCAAAATATTTTAAAGCCCTGAAAGTTCCCTATGACTTTAAAAGTACAAGAACTGAACAAATCCGTTTATTTCCATTTGTGGTTATTGGACTGACACAAGTTTAAAATCCAATATATGACATTAGAGTAACCTGTTCGTAATCGGTTGGTGTTGGTTTCTTCGTTTTGGTATCTGTGGCTATGTATATGTATATTTTATAAACACGGACGTAATTAACGTATTACGTATACGTAGCTCATTAATATATCCAAATTGTTGGTAGAGGGGTAGAAGGGAGCTTTAAGAATGTGAAACGCTTTCAATTATGTGGACAGCAACATCTGAGCATGCCGAATGTGACGCTAATTACATTTTACTTGCTTCTCTCTGTGTATGTGTACTTTTATAGATTTGTAGCAAGATCTTTGGAAATGCCTCGGCACTGGCCAAGCACAAATTGACGCACAGCGACGAACGGAAATATATTTGTGCGCTCTGCTCGAAGGCATTCAAGCGGCAAGATCACTTGTAAGTTAATGAAGCGCCACATTGATCCACTTACCAACCATCAAAACCACCACCAAATCCAATCCAAATCTCTCATCTTTCCCCCAGAAACGGACATATGATGACGCATCGCAACAAAAAGCCTTACGAATGTCGAGCCGATGGCTGCGGCAAATCATATTGCGATGCACGTTCCCTACGTCGTCACTCGGAGAATCATCACGGAGGCGTGCCCACCAACGATTCACTCTCACCCACAGCCAGCACCAGTTGTATTAGTGGTGTGAGCAATGGAAGTAGTGGAAGTGGAATCAGCAATAATAACGGAGTAGGCGTAGCAAATAACTCGCTGAGTCTATCACCGGCCACGGCAAGCGGAGATGCCAGCTCACCAGATGGCGCCACCTGCATTCGCACCTATATATCAACTGGTAGCTCGGTTGTGGATGCAGCGACTGGAATTGCGCTGTCCGAAGAGCAAATCAAAGCTATGAACCTGCCCATTAAAACAGGCATCACTCTACTCTCGCCCACCACATCGATATCCTCGAATGCGTCTTCCACAGCATCTTCAACGTCATGCTCGACATCTGTCAGTGGCAATGGCAGCTCTGTTTTGGCCACTTCACCCACTATAACACTTAGTGATGGTGCCATGTTAGAGGCCGATGGACTCACGAGGGAGCAACTCGATCTCATTAGCAAGATCATGCATCAGGCAAAACAAACCAGTGCGCAAGTCACAGTCTCTTCGCCAACCAGCGTGAGCTCCTATAAAATCAATACTGAAATGGCGCAAGTCTCGACGCGACCAAGAACCTGGAATATGCAATTGGTGAGTATAAGTTATTACATAATATTCCTGAATGCGAAAACATACATTTTAATTATGTAAACATTCTACTAAATATTTTGCAGCTCAACAATGTACAAAATGTGACGCTTACAGTTGAGGATGGTACCGAACATGTTGCATCGGCTTCAAGCTCACCCAACGAGATCAAGGACGAGGATCTGACTCAGCAGGTGGTGACTGCTATCAATCCACACCTGCTCAATATTGTGAAAATTGACAAGCCTGTTGAGTGCAATCTATGTCACCGTAAGTTCAAAAACATACCCGCTCTCAACGGGCATATGCGCCTGCATGGCGGCTACTTCAAAAAGGATCCGGAGACAAAGCGCAGCGAGAAAAGGGACTCTAACGGACCACCTTTGCAGACGGCCAGTATAGGAGTTCGTGCTCTTATCGAGGAGAAAATCATAAGCAAGCGCAAGGACATAAATAAGGTATAAGATACAAAAATTAAAATATCAGAAATTAAGCATTTACTGAATAATGGACTTACCTAATTTCGTAAATATTACCTTTAACATTTATTTTATTTTGATAAACAATAAATCAAAAAAATGTTAATATTCTATACTAAATTTATTTATGCGTTCTTTGTTATTTCAGGGCGCCTTTGCGGTACCTGCACCACCCAACAGTGTGGCTAATAGTGGTGTCATAAACTGCAACAATAACGGCAACAACAACAGCAACTTCAACATACGTCGCTCTGTCAGTGACTTGGAAAGTTTCCTGAATCCAAAGGGCAACACAAACAGCAGCCTCAGCCAAGCACTAAACACTAGCTCCAATACCACCACAACCACAGCAGTGTTGCCAGCAGCAACCACCATTAAGAGCAGCAATGGTTTAAGCATCCAACAGATTGGTTTGCCACAAAGCATTGAAATTTTCAGCGGTGGACAAAGACAACCAAAAACTCTGAGTCTGGGCAGTGGTTCGAATACCATTACAATAACCACCAACAATGTGCCTACGACAACAACAATGAGCGCACTGACGGCACTTAAGGGAGCCGGTAGCATAAGCAACGTGTCCGGCAATGTGGATCCCAAGGACTCAACATTGATAGAGCTGCTTAAGCGTGGAACAAGGATTGCCGTCACCTCGAAGAAGGCACAAAACCCAAGTACAAATCTTCTTCTGAGCAGTGTGGGCAGTGCTGAGCTCATTGGAAATACTGTACAGGGGGCGACCAGCCGTCAGATCATTACCAATAACAACCGAACAGTTATTATACCATCGGATGTTCATGTTGTCTCCACCAAATCCAACAAGGTTAGCAGCAATGCGAACACCAATGCAGGCAGTATCTCTCTGCCGGATGTCACCCCACTCTCCCTAACCATCGGAGGTAACCAGGACACCCTTGGTGCAAGCAGTATCGCGGGTGGTGCTGGTGGAATTTATACGGTTACCTACACTAGCAACACGGATGCAGCTGAATTGTTTGACAATGCCGAAGTGTACAATGTGTCCGATACGGAAATGTTGCTGCAAACCGTAGACTCCATGGAACTATTGAATAATGATGAAGCGGATGAGGATGAGGGGCTCAAGAGTGAACATTCCGAGAACTTTACGCTGCTCAGCAATGTCGAAGACAATGTACACACGCAGCTGATCAAGTTAGAGCCCGAATCGGGACAAGTCAGCACGAACTCTAATCAGACAACGCCATTGCCCACCTTCCAGCAGTTCCATTCCAAGGAGCTCATCATGCAGAACAGCTCACAGATCAAGGCCATTGCTAACATGCGAGCAGGCAGCTCCATGGGTGTGCTCTCATCACCATTACATTCGCCATTGGCTTATCCGACGCCACCGTCCAGTCATGAGACTGTAGCTCAATCTTCACCATTTATTGAGGATGCTGCGGCTCAGTTTGTGGATGCCAATCATACTTTCTTCGGAGACAAAACAGATTTCTCTCATGTCTACTTTAAGACGGACGAAAGCGATTCCATGCAGCAACTCAGTGAGAACGACAATGAGAAGATACTCAAACTGAAGACAGTTCTGGAGGAGAGCAGCTTTGATGCCTCAATTAAGGTGGAGGATCTGTTAAATGGCACTGAGGATGATGCAGAATGCGACTTGCGCGAGTTTGCCGAGACAAATTTATCGTTTCTCGATGAGGATCAAGAGTTCCTGAATGACTCACGTAATGTTACCTCTCCGTTATCTGAGTCGTTCTTTACCAGTGGCATTGGCTCCGCCGAGGATGTAAAGCAGGTGCTCCGAGAGGTCCTACCCGACGAGAATATGCAACTGCAGCTGAGCAGCGAACAACAGGGCGAAAACATTATCGATCTATATTATTTGCCCGGACTAGGCCTACAATCACAAATGATGACCAACTCAGATGATCCACTGCTATCCTCGTCCCCCAGGGAGTTCGGTCAACAACGTCAGGGTATTCAGACGACTACATCAACTGCGACTGTACAGCCCATGGAGTTGCAGTCTTCCGGTGTGATATATGGACAACAACAGCTGCAATTGCAGCCAGATCAGCAACAGTGTCAACCACAACAACAGCAACAGCTGCAGAGTGAGCAGCCGCAACTACAGCAGCAACAATCCGACTTTATGATGTCCAACTTTACGCCTGTATCCTGTCAAACGCAGTACTTAGATGGCAATCAACAGTCGATAACAATGCAGCCATTGAATAACCTGCTGCAACCTTTGTTTTACAACAGCAACAACAATGAAAAACAAGAAATTACCACCCTGTTGCAGACGACCACTGGACAAATGTCCGCTCTTGATGCAAGCCTTATCTATTCCTGCAACGAAAACAGCAACAACAAATCTCTGATTGCAACAGCTCCCGTTATAACACCAACAGCAAGCATTTCCAATCTGCAACCGTTATCCAATCAAACGAATTCCATATTGAAGCGTCGCCTCCGTTCAAATGGTGCCCAGGATGTGCACAAGTTCTCCAAATTCCATACGTTATCGCCGCATCGCTCCAAGCTGCGAAAATCATCGCGTACCCATTACACTCCAGCGCCAATATTGAATCCGGACCGCAAGGGCATCGGACTTTATTGCAATGTGAGAAAGCAGTTGGGCCAGAATATGTTTGATGTGTTTGACGATGATTTTGGTGATCCGGTGGGCTTGGTGGATTTTTCCGATGAGTCAAAGGTTAACCTGGGCTCGACGTATCAGGCGCAGATCCCCGCTTGGAAGCCACCCGAAGAGTCTATCAAGGAGACAATGTGCGCTGACATAATGTGGGATCCATGCGTGCAAGTTGATGAAAAGATTCTTATGCGCTACATAGATCTTAGCAAATCCTCGGCCGTACCCATGGGTAGTCATTCCGAGGAGATAGCCCTTCAAGCCCTGCTCGAGGCTAAGGGTAACTCAGCGGCGGCGGTGTTAGCCCTCCTGCAGACGCAGTCCAACGCATTCCAAATGAAATGGACTGCCTTTGAACTGGAGCAATTTTTACGTGGACTAGAGAAGCATGGCAAGGACTTTGGAAAAATCGCAAGCGAGGTAGATAAATACTATTATAAAGACAGCATCAAATTGAAGTGGAACATATACATAAGAAACGTACCCAAACTACGTTGAGGAGTCATTAGGATGCGGGACTTAGGAAAATCTCGAGATTCTGAGCTTATGCAACACAACGTGGAAACTGAAAGGGCGCAGGGGGAGATCTTAGAATAGACTATCAATCAGAAAGCAATTTAATATTATGAATTACCTGCGAAATATACCTCTATTTTAACAATAATATAAGTCAAAGTATAGAAAGCTTTTAATTATTTTAATTCTCACAAGTGATACGGCTCTATTCGAGAAATCCCTACAAGAACATACCATGATAAGACGAGCTTATGTTCCAAATCTCTAGCACTCATAGTCTCTGAGATCGATGTGTTCATACATACATGTTCCTTCTGTCTGTTACAAACCTGAAAACAATTATACCTTTTTTACCCATATTCAATTCCAATAAAGGAAACAACAACAATTTAAAAATTTTACTTTACATGCAAGATATTTTTAACATTTTTTTTTTTCTAACTTTTAGCTATTTACAAAGAACTCAGGAGAATGTGTACAAATGTATTATTTCTGGAAGAAACTCTGCGTTGATTACAAGGTTTCTCACCTTAAAATGGAGCCAGTTCTACCAACAACACCACCCGTTGAACAGAAGCCCTATGTCTGCGAGATTGCCGATTGCTCGGCGGTAAGTTGTTTAGCCTACTTTTCAGTGAGTGTATGAAAGATGCGGCATGCTAAGTTTGTCCTGGCTTACACCACATACACAAGCACCCATCTCAAGCCCTACTATTGTACATTTTATTTACTCTGTCTCTTTTGTACATAATGCTGATTGTCCCCACCCTGTCCAAACCTGTAGAGCTTCAGCTCGAAAGCGGCGCTGCACGGTCATGTTCGCATACACTCTTATGGTAGAAATGCCGCCAACAACAACAACAATCAGCATGCACCGGCAATTAGTGCCAACAACAACCAACATAGTTCTAGCAACAACAGCAACACCAACAATAACAGCAACGCTTGCGCGACTCAGCCTAGCAGCAATAGCAACCAATGCAGCAATGCAACAATAACAGCAACACAATCAATATTGCTCACAAATGGCAATAACAATACGAACACCGCCAGCAACAACAATAGCACCAACAACAACATCTCAAATGCAGCCATAAGTTCAACGTTGCTAATACCAACAACAAATGCAACAACATCGACAACAGCAACAAAAGACAGCAACATTTCCAACAATATTGCCAAGGACAGCGAGTTTCCCTGCAAGGTGTGCGGCAAGTAAGATACCAAAAAAAGAATTTATCTGCAACAATTCGTACAAAAAACAAACAAAAAAGAAATTGACAGCTCATAAAAATTTTGAATTACGCAAGCATATTGATTTGATTTGAGTGCCAGTATTGAGTTAAGATCGTAAAGCACGTTATATCGTAACCGTAACTTTCGTATCTAGACTCGTTTTCATAATTGAATCCGACGTCTGGATTCATATCTATAGCTCTTTTTTCAGTTTTGTGTTTTGAACGTCATTTTTGTTTTCTTAAATGATATATATATTATTTTTGATTTCAAAGTAAGTTCTGCTCTTTACCTACTACACTTTCAAATCTCCAATCCTATTTCTCAACTTTTCTCTCTCTGTTTGCTCCATGCTTTGATTTTGTAGTGGTTTTTCGAAAAACGATTTTAGTTCCATATACATACATACATATTATCGTTTCGATTGTGTTAGCGTTTCCATTAAGTGATAATAATTGTTGTTATTGTTGTTGTATTGTATTTATTATTCCATGATGCCAAACCAATCAAAAACTATATTCAATTACAATATGCGTGCCAACTTAAACCATCAAATCAATAAAATGATTCAATAAATTGCAATTTTAAAGCGAAGATTCACAAGTCGCAAATAGACGTTACTGAAATCAGCTCCTCACACTCTCAGCCATTGGGCGAATTAAAAAATCGCTTGGCTTACGACACCCAAAATGAACTCGGTAAGTGGTCTATAGATGATTTATAATTTTTATTATGTTTTCACTTTGTGTTTATGTTTGATTTCATTTCCTTTTGTCTCTCCATTACTTCGAAACACTTTGATCTCTGATTTTATAAATTTTTGTAATAGTTTCGGTTTTTCTAAATGCAGCGCTAAATGTCCTTTGCATTTAATCTATTGTAAATAAATATAATGAATTAATTAATAATACCCAAATCATTGTTTCTGGGCAATCTATCAATACATTTTTCAATTTCTCAATGTGAAATTCTTTCATATGATCGGGGCTTGCTTTATGCGTGATCCTTACCTTATTGGCTTTTAACTGCATTTCAGCAAAAAAAAAAAAAGTTAAAGTAATAATATATTCAAAAAGATTTGAGATCACAACTGAAGAATTGCTGCAATTGTATCTATTATAATACTCTACGAATTCAAGCGCACATAAATTTCAGCTCTTTTGTTAACTGATTATAACTATATACTTGTTCATTTTATTTATTTTATATTCTAAACTAAAAAGCAAAACCTTTGTACATAGTAAATAATAACAACAAAGCAATTTATCTCCACACAAGGCTAAGTAACAAAACAAAAAAAAAAAATGTGAAAAATGAACAAACAAACGCTTTCATATTTTTGCATAAGACACCTCTCACCTCTGAATCTATACATAAATGTATGCATGTTGTTTTTTTTAATGTATATATATATACTCCTTGCTATATCTGTGTAATCCGCTATATCTTTACATGTCTATGTTATGTACTGTATAGTTTGCATCTTAGTAAAAATATGTGCCTATCTGTTAATGCCAAATCTCTAATATGAGGCACCTTCTTCGCTTCTATTTTTTACAATTTGTATTCGACAGGGTATTCAATAAGGTCAAAAGTCGCAGCGCACATATGAAAACGCATCGTGTACAAGAAACAGAACAATCATCGACTTCCAAACAGCTATCGGCTACCAATGCCAATCTTAATGCTATAGCAGTTGCAATTGCAATGGCATCAGCAGCAGCATCGGCAGCAGCATCGGCAGCAGCATCCGCATCGGCATCGGCATCAGCATCAGCATCGGCATCAGCAACATCAGCACCATCTGCAGTATCGGTTACGGCCACTACATCATCGTAGATTTGGATTATCCAGGGCCCAAGAATCGATGGACAATCGCGTTAAGTAAACAGCAAAGCACTGTTAACCACTTTTAGAATTTAGTCACAAACAAAAGCAAATATTTATGAATACATGAAATAATTGAATGAAACTCATAGTTAAAAGTGTATTAATTGTAAATAAAATGAATTATGTAATTTTGATGTATTTAGCAGTTAATGGCATTTTTCTCATACAAACTAATTTTCACATGTTTTCTACACACACACACTCTCTCTCCCTCTCTCTCTCTCTCTCTACCTAATTATCTTAATAATTATCTACTTTCTCTCTCCTAGCGAACTTTTTGACTTGATCTGTAGTTGAGATCTAAGCCATAACCTTAACATACATACATAGCTATAACCGTACATTGAAAAAAGTTCAAATTGAATTGTTATTAACTACTATTGTAAGCAAATGCATACAAACAACAACATATACCTACCGTATTTTTATAGTAGGCGTTTTCTCTCGACTCTCGACTCGACTGTAGTTTTAACTAAACTTAATCTAAATCTAATTCTAAATCGACATTGATATTGATATTGAAATTGATATTATCTAGTAGCGCATACGTACTGTTAACTACATGTTTTTTCTACTTAAACTACATTTCACACAGATACTTTTTCAAGTGCGATACATGTTTAGTTTCTAAGAGTTATGATCTATCTGTATCCGTATGAATCAATGTATAAAAAAATATACGAATTAAATATAAACATGCGAATAGCTAAGTAAGTATATATACATAAACGATTATTGTTGTTATAGATTTTAAGCTGCAATTCAGCCAATTTCAATCGGGTTGAAATTTAACTTTTATTGTACTTACACATCTAAACTATTGTACTTAATACATACATACATATTGCTATATGCGAAGCAATTAAAAATTCTAGTGAAATCAAGTGATATTGAGTGAGATCAAAAACGATTTTAGCTAAAAACCAACCAAAAACAAAACGAAGCTCAAATTGGACAATTTTAACTTTTAAACTACATTCTGTAAATATAAACTACCCACAATTACACTATATACTATAAGTGCATACTCATATATAATTATATTGTAAATATATACGTATACGTAGAAAATTATACGTTAACATACATACATACATACTTATGTAAGAAATAAGCAAATGTTATTTTAATGTTTGTCCAAAATGCATAAAAGACATTATTTTATTGATAAAACTAGACGCACAACACAAACAAATCACCAAATCATTGTTGATATATAATTAATTTCATTTGAATAAGCTCCTTAATACATAATACACAAATACACATACAACACATTTTGCGTTTTAAATAGTTAAATATGTCATAACAAAAAAACAAGTACTTATTAGGTACAACACTAAATCTGCCAGATAAATGAAAAATAACCACAAACAACAACAAGAATCACACGTTTTCCATTTGGACAGTGAGCTAATGTACTACAACAAATCAGATCAATGGAGTGTACGCAATAAATGTTTACGATCCCGGTGGTATATTATGACGTAAATAAGTTAAATGTAATGTATAATGTATTATAATTGTAACAAAAGATGCAACCGCATGCAATATCTACTTGTACTATTTAGAAAGTCATCAAATCCGAACTCAGTCACAGCCAAGCGGAATGCAAACAAAACTCTAAGCAATTTTCAAGGTTGTAATTTGCTTAGTGTGTATAATATAATATTTGCTTGTCTAACAATATTAAGATCAGTTAGTATAATTAGGTATTAAGTACAGAACAGAAGCCAGTCCTGAAAAAATACTCAAATACTCGTGAAAAACTTTGTGCAAACCAGTGGAGTACATAATATATATGTATATATATATATATATATATGTAATAAATGTTTTTCTATGTTTATAGGTATGGCAATACGCCTTTTGCTACTTTCATTTGAATATCATGCATATTTATTTGGTTTGCATACATAAAGACACACTCAAATGTACATGTGTTGGTGAAAGCCACCGAACTAAGCACCTTTCAAACTGTTTGTTGTGGGCTACGAAAGCCGCTTAAAGACTCTTCTCATACCAGTTGCAATACTATTTTTGTACTATACGTTTATGGATATGTTTGTAGATATACTAAATCTTACATACATACATAACAGCATACATTCAAGCAATAGATACTAAACGAATCAAAAATTCGAAAGATCAACTTTGGTTGTGTGCATTTTCTCTATAGCATACTTAACACATGGACAACTTCCAATCCTTTTACCACAATGTTCAACTTTTTCGATTATAAAAGAAAAAAAAAATGCCTTCAAGCGTAAGTGTTAAGTATTATGAAGAAAGTCGTGAATTATATGTTTAAACCAAAGTATATACCATAATAATTATAAGCTTTAGTATATAAGTAATATTAAGTCAGATGCGTGTACTTTGTTGCTTTTCAAAAAAGTTTCCTAAAGACAAAAAAGCCATACGAAAATCTAATAAAATAGTCTTATAATAATAACCTACAGCATATTAGACCCGGCTGTAAGTTATAAGTCCTAACGTCTAGTCAGAAAAAGATGAATATTTTACTTAATTATTATTTATTTTATTTTTTATTTTTTATTGTTTACTTTTATGTTTCATCAAATGTGCCAAATGTTTTACTATATATTAATTAAATATTCTCATCTGTTATTTAATTGCATTTTTATTTTCTTTTTTAATTGAAACGCAAACAAAGTAGATATGACAATCTGTGAAATGTATTTTGTGCTATACTCACTTTCCTCTAATTTCTAAAAAAAAAAAAAAAACTCAGCAAAACTCAGCGGCGCCAGCACTTTGTTCGAATACTCTGCGTTGTGATTGTTCATTAAGTGTTCAAGAATGTAATAATATACAACATACTATACATAAATAAATAAATACATATACGATTTCATCAAACGTATATGTAAAATCTGTATATACTACATACATATACTATAAAAACCTAACGAAAGCTGGATCTGCACGCGCTCATGAGCCACTGACTTATTTTCAGCTCAAAACTCAATCTCAAGTGAATTAACAATATAAAACTCGAATAGTTAAGATTTAAATACATACTTATGTAGAAGTATTTACATACATATTATAAATCTTTGAACGTGCAGACATCACTTTCAAACAATAATTTTACAAGAAGAAATTACCAGCAAACCGACTTGAATAATGGGACTTACCATATACGCAAGGACTCCATACGAGTACATAAAGAATTCGCAAACGACTGAATTACTTCGAGATACAATACAAAACAAAACTTATTTATGAAATTGAAAACGATTGATAATAGCTCTTAGACATATCACTTTAATTTAAAACGAAACGAAAACCAAAACCCAATAAGAAACCCATTCGAAAGTATTGTGTAAATTTCTATGTATGATGGAATTCGTGCTTAGCGTTTAAGTGAAAATTTTAGGCGAAAAGCCAACAATGCGGAAAACATACATCTACATAGGTCCATGTCTAAATGTTAAATGAATCGATTTGATGAGCACTTTGTCGCGTATTTCTTAGCTTTTTGCGTGAGATCTATGAATATTTAGACTGATCATTTATTTTAAATGTTTAAATATTGCTTTGAAATTTAGTAACTAGAAACGAATGCAATTCCAATCAATCAAGAAAAAAACCTTTTTTGCTAAAATTATGTGCCAAACATCAAGATCATTCAAATCGCATTTAATTGAGACCTATATATGATTATGTGAAGATGCATAGAAATGATCTTTACAGCTCAGTATTCAAAACACGATCGATCGATATGGGAGAAAAAGGGCAAAATCCCGATTCTCTCACTACAGAATAGAAGTACCATATACAAGTACACAAGTCTCAGACGTAAGTTTTAACTGTAATATGAAAATCTTTTATAAACAAAGAAAGAAACTGTTACTTTATGGCATTAGTTATAAATGCTATAACCTCTTGTTGAACGTAAATTGTACTTAGCATGTAAATTCTCTAAAAATACAGAAAATGAAAGAAAAACAAAAACATGCTGTCACACACATTTATATCGTACTAATATTATATTAAAATACTAAGTAAGAAATATTTTACGGTACATATGTACAAATGCATAAATGTAAACATAAATGTTTTCATGGTTGTAACTGATGATCAAAATAGTTGTAATTTGA
Source organism: Scaptomyza reducta (assembly GCA_035044485.1). Taxonomy (NCBI): domain Eukaryota; kingdom Metazoa; phylum Arthropoda; class Insecta; order Diptera; family Drosophilidae; genus Scaptomyza; species Scaptomyza reducta. The sequence goes on along the minus strand of JAWNNV010001315.1, from coordinate 2,491,638 downwards.
AATGAAAAGCAAACGGATTTTACATGTTATTATTTATTGCAAAACTGCTTTAACTTTGCTTTGATATTAATTGGAATCTTGTAATAAGAAATGCAAATTTTTTTTTTGCTCTAACAACGAAATTTAATCGAAGTCGTAAATGAAATGATAAACGAAACCAGAAACGAATGCTTTTTAAGTTATTGCAACTAAGAAAAATATGATATTTTATTTCTTATACACATGAAATAATTTCCTTACACTTACGTTCGGTATCAAACGATATTTGTGAATCATGAATATTCCCTCCAAATAATTTTTAAAATTATGTATCGCTAAAATGGTCAAAAATGGTTCGACTTTTGGCTGCATCTCTGATAATTATAATGAAATGACAAGTTTTTAGCATATTGAAGCAACTGTCTAATATTGATGGCATTGTATTTAGCATGATGTTACGAGTTATATATATATATTTAAAAATTAAATAATTATGATTATTATGATTATTGTATACTGTATGTGTATGTGTAACGTGTGTTGTACATGTAAACTCCTAACAAAAAAATACACAAAAAAAAAAAACCAAAAACAAAGATGTGGCTCTTGCCATTAAATTGTAGTCAATTCTTCAAATGCATTAGGCTAAGGAAAAAAATAATAATAACAAAAAAAATGTGTATGAAAGCATTACTTGCAAACAGAAATACCGTCACATGGACGAGGATGATGACAATGATGATGTTGATGATATATGGACACTATTTTCTAAAAATATTACAACAATAATTTATTGATTTGTTGGCAATTTTATACATACATATATACACAGTTAATTTTGTTAGCTAGCAAAAAGACAACGACAACTTAGGTAGCGCTGAGGTAGTTAAACTTTATGAATGTTGTACCCAATGCCCAACGACCGACCGGTACACCCATTAGAGAATTCTGTACAGTCAAGAACCCTGCCTCGATAACGGACTCTCGATTCTCGATATACGCAAAAGCTGTTATCGTTAACAAATACCGCTACCTACCTTGTTAGCAATGTCCACTCTCTCTCTCCGTAGACAAACATACACAGCACACACTTTAACACCCACACTCAATGTCTCTCCTCTCTCTGTCTGTCTCTCTTACTCTTACAATATGTTGTATTCGTTGTACTCTGCCATATTTGGTGTGATATTATATTGGTTGTGCGGCTGTTTTAAAGTCGTTATACACATTGTTGCATTTCTTAGACAAAAAAAAAAAATTTCAAGCTGAAATTAAAGTTTGTAATCTTAGGTTCAACTCCAATTTCCTGTTGTTGTTTTATTTATATTTGTACTTTTAATAGTGTTCACATGTACTATATTAGGTTTTGGTTTTGTATACGTTTTATTGTGCAAATCAAACTTTAACAATTTGTTAACTATTTTAGTCCATATGTTACATACCTTTAGGTTTAAGCACATGTAATTTAATCAAAAATCATTTGAGCAACCTTAATGGAAATGAAGTAAACTTACACAACAAAAAACCTAGTAAAAATATTTAAAATGGAAACACAAATAAACTGATGATCAGCAAAAAAAAAAAAATGTGTTTTATTTACGTTTTATACCCTGAACACAAAGAAAATTTTTAAAATTTGTTTAATATTTTCGATAACTCTTCCCATTTGCAATGTGCACATGTAATCGATAACCATAAAAAAATTGAATTTTTAAAACTCTGAGACGGTGTTTGAAACATTGTACGAATTATTGACAATATATTTATTGAAATCGGTTGAGAAACGCTCAAGATATCGATCATTGAAATTAGAACAAGTATGCACACACAGATACTTTCAAGCAGTTACTGTATGCGTATAGTATACGGTTCAGGGTACAGTCTAGTCGGGATTTATCGACTAGAGCCTTCTTACGTGTTAATAATATATATATTGTTTTGCTTCCTAGCTTAAATAGTATACTACTGCAAGTCCGTTGGTTTGAAAATAGGATTTGAAAGCTAAGCCAAGACAAGCACCAGTTCAAATTTAAGTATTTGCCATTTGGGTACTGCGCTCTGTTTGCCATTTTCCATTTTTGCGCTCTCACCTCAGGCGCTCTGACGCTCAGTTTGTCCTCTCACTCACTTTGTTAGCTTTGGCGGTGTCCTTTGCTTTCGCTTTCGCACTCGTTTATTTAGTTCAGTGTGTTCAGTTGCGTTTAGGCATTATATCCTGTCGTTATCGCTGTCGTCGTCGTTCTTACAGGCACCGTTGTCCTTTTATTGCCGCGCACCACGCTTACCTTAGCTAATCACAGTTTGACTTTGAATGCAATTGATGTTCGAATGCAGTCAAATAAGTCAAATAACAAGCATTTGATATAGATAACAACTGTGCCAGTCTTAGCCACATATAAACTTCAAAGCTTATACGCTTAACGCAGCTTACGTCCAGGTTACTTTTTGCTGTACCCCACCCCGGTCCGGTCGGCAAGTTTTCGGTTTCGCAGTGCGTCCGGTTTAAACGGCTTCAAAATTAACTACTCAAAGTACCATCACAACGCTATGTCCCTTTCGGCCATAGCAAAGGTAAGTCCTGTCCAGCACCAAATGGCGCTAAAAATGTGTGTGCTTCGCTTGATAAAAAAAATCCTTGTTGAAAACTCACTCATACTACGCGAACAAACGCGCTAACTGCCACTGGTTTGAGTCAAACTCATACTGTCTGCAAGCATTTGACGCACATGCGTAATAACATCCAAAAGCTTTTTCCGCCAGCGTACACACACCGCCAAATGGCGCGCCCAGAGCTGCCAGGCTTAAGCAATGCGCGCGACTGTATAGAATATTTACGAAAGTAGTTGGTGGCTCGACAACCCTGCTGGCCATGTTTGACTCAAACTACAGTGAGTTGTTGGAGCAACCCCTAAAAGCGCACCCCAGCTAAAGCAAAAGTTTGTGAGCCATTTTTGTGGTGCGCTCGCTCTGCCTCTTGAGCGCTGTGCTGTCGATGCGATGTCTGCGAGTGTCCTTGCTTTTGCTTGTCAGCAACCAGGACAACGTCAACTTGGTTAAGGTTAATGCCCCTAGCCGACCTTGATGTACGTACGACACACTTCGGGACTCGGCACCGACTCGGCCTACTGTTGGCTCCCTGACTCTCGATTGGATACTACCGACTTTACTTTCACATGGGTTCATTGAACTTTTAGGCAACTTTTTACATATACACATTTTGTGTGTGTGTATGTGTATGTTAGCGAGTGTAGACCGAAGCTCCTTCCCGGAATGTGGCTGCTTTTTGGCCGAACATAATAGGGTCCTCTTGCCATATCCATACTCATATAAATATACATATACATATACATATTGTCAGGGGCTATTGCCTTTTATTACTGTTGCTCAGTACATTTCGGATTTTGGTACAGGCGGTCAGTGTGTGTACAACTTTCCTCCCGTTTGCAGTAGCAGCAGTAGTAGCAATTAACGCAAAGCCCTCATATGAATCATGTGGGTATACTTAAAATAAATAATAAGAACAAAATAGTTTATGTTGATTAAAATATATGTGCCATGTTTCGGATAAGTCTGTTGTAATTAAAAATAAAGTTTTTCATCGTGGAAGCTGCGAAAGGTGTAGTGAAACAGTTATTACCATTATTGACACAACGGCAATATGTATTTTTAATACACCAAAGTATTTTACATATGTATCAGTTGCTGTGTATTCTTAATTTGTCATGCATACAAAATACATTTACTTAAGTGATGTTCGGTTTGTTCTTTGTGTGATCGAACTAAGCAAACAATGACTGCACACTTAAAGTCTGGATTTAGTTGTCTGTTAGTCAAATTACCTTGACTAGTGCCTTATTTAATATAATATATAATTTATGCACAATTGATTTTGACATATCGTCTAGCAGTATGCAATGATTTTAGTTAAAACAGCTTCTTGGAAAATGTTCAACGGAACTTAAATACAAAATACATTGCATACTCTTGGGCGGACTCAGAGAATGTCAGAGAGTTAGAAAATATTACACGAAATGTTTATGCATTTATTTGTTGCATATCATTACTATGTTCAAATCGATTTTATTGCCAGTATGACCTTAATGCTGCAAACTATCGATACTATCGCAGATCAGCGAAAAAATAAAATGTGTACATATAGTGGCTCACAGCAACAATCGAGCAACCATTTTAAATATCTGCCCTAAACTTATTACACATTATTTTTAAAAATTCCTATGAACGATGGTAGTTACATATATTTAGCAACAAAATTAATATATGACCGTAATCGACTGGGTTTTCTCCACCTGTTAGGTCGGTTAATTACAAAAAGTACACTAAATTAAGGTCACAGCTAATTTGAGACAGTTATGTCTGTTTAGTCATATTCTGCATAATTTCTTCAATCCATAAACCAAAATAATATTGAACGATTTTTTTAAATAAGAAAGGATGAGCACAACCATATGAAGGATTGGTTTCAGAAATATGAAAATTTAGTTATCTAAAAAAAAATTAATGTAAAATATTTATTTTCGACTTTTGGCTAGTCAAATAAATAATTATGCTCAATTTCTTCTCACATATTTAAGCTGTTTACCAGCACCTACAACAAGAAGCAATAGCATAAATTAAGCAGCGGCAAGGGAAAGACAATCAAATTAGCAAACTCACTGCTGAGCAACTGGTTTGACCAGAAATTAACTCTTAAAAAATGTGGGTTTTGTAGAAGAGTTTGTGTTGTTTTCGTCTCGTACTCGTTATCAGTTGCAACCTGTTCTGTTCTTGTCTGTTTAACTATGCTGTCGGATCACAGTATTTATTCAAATGAAACACAATTCACAAAAGAAATACGTCGGACACGGCAAACGACTGTGTGAGAGATTTATTTCGTTATCAGCACGCCACGAGTATCATTTTGAATACAATGACGACTCTAACTAACTCTAATGTATCCATTGGTATACAGCCAATACTCTACTCGTATTGGCGCAGCTCGTGCTCCTGGCGCGTTCGAATTGCGATGAATCTTAAGGAGATACCCTACGACATCAAGCCCATCAGTCTGATCAAGTCGGGCGGCGAACAACACTGTAATGAGTACCGTGAGGTTAATCCAATGGAGCAGGTGCCTGCGCTGCAAATTGGTAAGCGCACTTAATCCTTAAATCATAAACACAAAGTAAATAGTTTATGTACTCCTATAAAGATGGACACACATTGATCGAGTCGGTGGCCATTATGCACTACCTGGAGGAGACACGTCCTCAGCGTCCACTATTGCCACAAGACGTGCACAAGCGAGCCAAAGTACGCGAAATCATTGAGATCATTTGCTCCGGCATTCAGCCACTTCAAAATCTGATCGTCCTGATCCATGTGGGCGAGGAAAAGAAGAAGGAATGGGCACAACATTGGATAACACGTGGTTTCCGTGCCGTTGAGAAGGCACTCTCAACATCGGCTGGCAAATACTGTGTGGGCGATGAAATCTCAATGGCTGATTGCTGCCTTGTTCCGCAGGTTTTCAATGCCAGAAGGTAAATTGAAAGTAACCAAATTTAAGTTACAAAGTGTTCATTGTTCGTCAAATCCTATTTAGATTCCATGTGGACTTGCGCCCATATCCCATCATATTGCGTATCGATCGCGAACTGGAGAGCAACCCAGCATTCCGTGCTGCTCATCCCTCCAATCAGCCGGACTGTCCACCGGAGCTGCCTAACAAATAGAATTTTCCGACGACAACTGCAAAACGCCGTAAAACTAAAAAGTGATTTGCAGTTCGTTCGAAAATTATTAAGAAAGATTGAACGGTGAGGAAGAAACAAATTGTTTGGAGCTGAAGATTTAGCTTAGAAGGCGGAGATTCCATGGAGAGATACAGTCGGATGTGATTTAAAAAATTGCTAACAGCATTTAACTATGCATAAATGCATAAAAATACTATCGATAAAAAAATAAAATAAAATTTTGAATGGCATGCGCAGTTACAATATTAATTATTCTCAAAAAAAAAATCATTATTTTCTTCAGTTTTTAATGTGAAAAGCGGTCTTTAAGATGAACTCATATTTAAAAAAAAAAACACGTATTTTTATGAATTTTATTTAGGCTAACAGATACAAAACAAATTTCAAGGAAAAACTCATGACGAAAAACAAAATTTAATTCAGGGATTTAAGAAAACAAAAATAGTATTAGTGCATTTACACATACATACATACATTTTCTATAAACACAAAAGCGCAAAATGTATCCACGTATACAATCATATGTAATACAAATTGTGCGTTTAACAAAGTAACGCTTTGAAAAGTACAAAACTTCAGTGAAAGAGGAAGTAAACTCTAGCAGTCATTCTGTTAAAAAATAAAAATATATTTCAAAAATAAATATACATACATTTTTAAGTAAAGAACAAAATATACATTATAAAATTAAATACCTACCATACCTTAGGCATTAAATCGGGTCTAACACTACGGATTTTAGAGATATGAAGTGACTATATTTAAATGAACGTATCTTTGCTACCAAAATAGATGTATGAACAAATTTAATAATAAAAACCACACAGCAACTATTACGTCTCTAAATTTAAAGCATAAGCATTGAAGACAACCCAAACAAATCATATTCACAGTAGACATGTATGTAATAAGTAATCGTCTTTAATGCACACATCAAAATCTGATCAAACTATATGTAACCAAAATCTATATGTAACATCAAACCAACTGCCTGATTTCACTTACAAACCGACTAATTACATATAAAACATGTTTATATCCATAATATTGTAGCAGTTCCAAATATTAACTACCTATTTAAAAAATAAACTCTTCTTACTACCAAAATATTTCTTTGTCTTTTATCTCCAGGCTCTAATTGCAACATAGGCTATAATAGACTATCAATGTTTCTTGGAAAAACTGCACATACATTTATATATGTTCTATAACAACATCAACATCTCGAATGATTCGATTTTGACCGCACACAGCTTATTCCAACCAATTCCCAATTTAAACTCTATTTTGACTTTAATATACCGCCTATGTCGTAATGCAATGATTTAGTTAAAACGAATTCCTGGAAAAACTTCTGTTACTCACTTTTTGTATTTTTAAAGTTCAACAATTATCATTTTTTTAATCTTTTTTCAACATCAAAAGCGATTGTGAAACTTGTAATATTTTACTGCATTGCATACTTTACGGGCTTAGCTTTTATTCATACCGTTTACGATATTTAGCATGTAATACCGATAGTGTAATCGATAAGCTGCGGTGTACAGCAACTTGTTTAACAAGCACAAACATAAAGTGCTCATTGTCTCTTGATGTGTAAAACTTAAACTAGTTGAAGTTAAATTCCATTATCGCAAACAACTTGCTTGATACCGCTGTTGGCTGATAAGAAGGAGACAAGTGTTTATTGACAAAATGAGTGCATTAAACAAATCCGTCGGAAATATGCTGCATTTGTTCGAAAAGGGGACACGGAAATTTAGTTCTAACAATGCAAAACCCGTGCTCTACTCAGCCTACTACAGCTCCTGTTCGTGGCGAGTACGCATTGCTTTGGGACTAAAGCAGATTCCTTATGAAATCAAAGCAACAAGTCTAACAAAACCAGATTCCCCACTCTACAGTAATTCGAGTGAGTATCAGAAAGTAAATCCAATGCAACAGGTCCCTGCACTAGCAATCGGTAAGTCCCAGTTATGCCATTATAGCATTCGTATTGTTAAGATCACCAATTGAATTCCTTCTGCTTAGATGGCGAAACACTTTGCGATTCTGTAGCAATTATGCATTACCTGAATGAGACGCGTCCCCAGCATCCTCTTTTGCCACAGAATCCGCACCAGCGAGCCAAGGTTAACCAGATCATGCAAATCATTTGCTCAAGCATTCAGCCCTTGCAGAATACCAGCGTATTGGTCCGTGTGGGTGAAGAAAAGAGCTTGGAATGGGCTCAGCACTGGATATCACGTGGTTTTGATGGCCTGGAAAAGGTGCTTTCTACCTCGTCCGGCAAATACTGTGTAGGCGATGAAATTTCCATGGCTGATTGCTGCCTTGTACCACAGGTGTTTAATGCCAGAAGGTAATTCTGATCAATAAATATATTTTTAATGGTAACTATATTTATTCCGCTTGTAACCCTTTCTTAGGTACAAAGTGAACTTGGATCCCTATCCCACAATCTTAAGACTCGATCACAGTTTGGGAAATAATGCAATTATTCGTGCCTGCCATCCACACAATCAACCTGACTGTCCACCAAAGTTGGCTAATCAATAAGAATTGAAAGAACTTCGCATTTATGAACCGATGTCATTCAAATTGATAAATTGAAAATATGAAATATTTAGCATAATTTAATTCAGTTCACAAATCAATTGGAAGCTACCAGCCTAATCCGCAGACATGACATATAATACCTTTGTTTTTTTTTTATAAATTAAGAAATCTGATTTTGAGGATGAATAGAAAACTAGACTTAAAATGCTTGACCAGTGATTTCCTACAGCTGTCACTGTATAACATTTTCATTTGTACACATTTCAGCGGAGTCCAGTTGTAGCATTTTAGTTAGATGATGTCATGGATATAATGGTGACAAGGCGTTGTGAAGAAAAACTCAAAGTATTTTTAATATATTCTTTATTATTTTATGTTTCTTCTGTTTTTTATTATTTTTATATAATCTTTCTTAAATGTGTAATTCATGTTATATGTGTATTTTATAACTCTTTATGTACCATGACTTGGATTTTCATTTTACAATTAGTTCGGTTTACTCTTAACGGATCTTCTAACGTCTCATACTTATATATGTGTGTGTGTTGGTGTTTCGCTTTTCTTTATACGCATGTATGTATGTATGTATGTATATAGGTGTGTATGTATATGTATGTACTCAACAAATTTCACTATAAATACTGTTACGTATGCGCAATAACTTGATAACATTACCATAAGCATTATGCCCAATATAATGTCTAAATATCGGTACATCTGTCCTACCTACCTTAGTATTTGCTTTCTGTTTATTGTTTCCAGCCACTGTCACTGTTATTTTTTTATCATTTGCTCTATCGCACTGATCGGAAAGAGTTGCATATTAATTTTGGGTATGATTCCCTTGGATTATATGTACTATGCGGTTGTATATATATTTATGTAACTATATGTAGAAAGGGATAACTGTTTGGTTGTTGTAAACTTTTGGTATTTGGGCGTTGGCCAGTTGGCGTCGCGCCTCTTGCCAAATTGTACAAGATTAGTTTTATTATACGAGTAGTTGCAAAAATTACGTGTTTCGTTTAAAATTTGAATGAGCTACGTTCTTTTGATTTTTGTTTTTATTACTTAACATTCTTACGAGACTATTTGTATTTTTGTTTAATGTTTTCCATTTTCCAAAAATTGTAAAATGTAGTATGCACATTGCGAAATAAAACTTTTGCTTAGTTTTGTTTTTGTTTCTGTTAAACTTGAGTATGAGATATTTTTCGAATTTTTTTCTCTATATCAATCAAATATAAATAGATACATATATATATTTATAAAATCTTCTGCTTTGCTAGCTGAACTTCATCATCTTTATAAAACTTCAATTGATTATAAATTTTTAATAGAGCATAACTAAATATTATCTATTTTTGTTTTTAAATTTGTAATATAGTTATTGCGTTTAGTTAATAATGAAGTTTTTTCTCGATATTTGTTTTATGCTTTTGCTAAAATTGGTTTAAATATTTTGCTAATATGTATAAGTAAAACTTTAAATATTTCTCCGACCTTTGTTTTTGTATTTGCAGTATGTAAATACATACTCATTATCGCTATTTAAACAACATACTCTATGTCGTACATGGTGTTGCACTATGAGCTTATACCAACGAATTTTATTAATATTTTTTTTCTACTTATTGGATTTGTTAAAGAGCCGCCATATACATACATATACATATGTATTTAAATATATATTGCACCTACATTAATGTTACTCTTGCGTGTATATTCAATTTATACATACTCTATTATACAATTCATTTTTTGTTTTTTTTTTTAATTCATTCACTTTTTTCTTTTTATTTTGTCATTATTTTTTATCACAGTCAAATCATAAAAGATTTAGTACTTTTATTTTTGAATGAGTTTCCATGATGTTTTGCTTACTTGAATGTTCTGCGATTACGAGCTTTCCGAATGACCACCGTTCAAATTGAGGTTTTTTGTATAAAATTTTAAAATTGTTTGCTAATATTAAGAGAGAATTGCTTCGATTCTTCGATTTCGTAAAGTGCAACTGAGTTTCGACATATTTTTGTTTTTATGTGTGAGAGTATTTGTTCTTATCATTCCTTTTGTTTTGTATTAATTTTTGTCTTTGTCATAATTTAATTATGCTTGTATGTAAGTAAGTAGTTGACTTGCCTAAGAAATGTTTAAGAAAATGGTAAATTTCAAAATTACTATTTAGTATATTTGATGTTATGTTGCTGCAGTTAATGTTAAATCTAATGGCTTTTGTATAAAAGCTTCAACAGAAGTCCTGCACGTTGTCTGGTGTTAAATAGTATAACAAACGAGTGGCAACAACAATTGTGTAAGTATAAAGTAAACAACGTGAAGGCAACGTTATAACTTTTTGTATCTATTTATTATTAGTTTTGTTTTTCATCCTAAGGTACTCACGTATGTATGCTCCTACTATTTTAGGTTCTCCTTTGGTTTAAGACTGCTACTTTATTTATGTATGTATGAATAAAAAAAACCAAAACATTTCATTATAAACAAGATGTGACTTTTGGCTTCTCAACTTCTACTGATCACTATGTAATTTGAAAAAATACTTCTTTCTTGGACACCCGTTAACTTCTACAAAAACATTGAAGGTATCGCATGTGACTGTGTGAATGTGTGTGTGTTTAATGAATTATCACCTATGATGTAACAACTTTTTCCCATACAGAAGAATTTCATTTAAATTGCATTTATATTATAAAATTGCCTTTTTGTTACTGATTTTGACATAAATATTTCTTTCAGTATAAGATGGCTATATATTTAAAAACATTGCTGATGGGCAAAACCAAATCCGATGCGATAGTGGCAAATAAATGTGGCATGGTATTGTGCTGAGTTGAACATGCTGCTGAAAATGAGTCGAGCAGAATGTGGAACTCAGCAGAGCTCCGATTGTAGATTGTTTTGTATCATCGTAAAGCCTTTTATTTATATGAATATCTGTATGTATTTATATATGTATGAATTAATTAATAATAATTGTATGTATCACGCTAACAACTTGTTTTTATATATATATTAGTATGTATGCATTTATTGTATATATATATATATATATATGATATATATATACACATATATATTTTAAATATAATTTGTTAAATTTTGGTTTGTAATAAGTTGTATGTGTTTGTTGAATGAATTTGTAGACGGCTTCTTATTATTGTTGTTGCCAATATACATAGTTTGTTTTTGCTCCTATTTACAGAAAATGGCCAATGCGGGACCAATACGTCTGAATATATATGTATGTATATGCATAAATCAACATGTCCCACGCGTTTTTCCACATTTATAGAATGGCATCATCATCAACCTGACATTTATCGCATTCGCAATTGATGCTTACACATACTACATACATACGAACGTATAATAAATCTATACAAATTTATTTTTACTTGGTGCTATATAAGTGGTTGTTTTTTCATATACTTATGTCTGTACAATATATATATATATATATATATACATATATATACATATCATATATATATTATATATTTATATATGTATGTTAATATGCATATAATTGTTTAATTGTCCTAATAACAGTGTGTACGCAAAGCATAACAAATTAAAAGTAACAATTTTCTTTTAGTTTTATTCAAAATTTTTGTTTTTTTTTTAAACTATTTGTAGTATACATTTATTCATTGGCATACAAAACAAACACAAAATTTATTGAATTGATAAATTGAACTTTTTTTTATGCATACTTATCATATAATCTTTATTTATTGTGGTTTCATTTTATAATTTTCATCATAGTTTTTTTACAGAGCAAAAACGTTTGTTATATTTTTTTTGTTTCGTTTTAGTACTTGCGCATTTGGTGCATCATTATTGTTATTAATTATTTAAGTCAAGTTTGAAATATTTTCAATACGTAAATATAAATATTTTAAAAGATTTTATTCGCTTTTCATTTTGCACTAGTTTAACTCTAATAGACTCCGTCGCTGAAATAACAGCTTTATATTTGTAATTATTCAATAAAAAAACTTCAATAAAAACATGCAAATAAATATATGCGTACGCCTTTCCAGATGAGCTTTCGTGTACTTAGCGAATGTGGTGACTTGTGCAGGGTGTCGGGGAGGCGGTTAAATGATGTTTGAAAAATGTTTATTAATTTTTCGATAATGTTTCAAAAGGAACCAGCAGAGCTGGCTCTTTTTATATGGTACAGCAAAAAACACAAACGCATTTTGTAACAAAAAAAATCCAAACAAGCATAAACACATCGACTGTCGGGCCCGGAACCGCTGAGCAATTAAACTCAAAGCGCAGCATTTTGTCTTATTTTTCGTCACACACGCACGCACACAGGCTTGTGGCATGTGGTCGTGGGTGTTGCAAGTAACACACTGAAACGAGTGGTGTGATTTAATATTGAGTTTTTGTGACAGGAAAAACATTCGGACATTCGAAGTGGCAAACAGCTTGCTGAGAAAATGACAAATGCCACGACGCTGCATTTTGGTTGATTTGTTGTTTTGCTTCTGAAGAAAAGCTTTTCGTCATTTCAGAAAAAATTAATTATTACATAATTAATTTCATTTATCGTTTTCTCTCGATATTTTATATACACATTATATATACTTCATATATTTTATCGTTTTGCTTGTGTTTTTTTTTTTTTTTTTTTAAATACATATCACAGATCCAGTACAAATATATTTATCTCATATACTTGTGTGTGTTTTTTATTTTCTCTACTTTTACTTTAGATACCGTATAAAACTCATACATTAAACATAACTCAGTGAGCTCACGCATATGATAATATTTAGTATGACCAATGTGTATGCATGTATGAAGTATCTGTGTATCTGGATGTAGGTGTGCTTGGGGTTGTGGGTATACATGTGTATGTGTGGAAGGTAAACTGTGAATGTGCCATGTGCCATATGCATATCTTGTCTGACTGTCTGTCTGTCGTATGGATGGGCTATGTAGATGGCTTCAATGCTCCTCTCTGGTTGGCCATGACAAAAAGGACGATCAAATGTTATATTTATTATTTTTGTTATTGGATGCATTTTTTGTTTGTTGTTGTTTGTGGTTCGGGGGTTCGGGGTTCGTGGGTTGAGTGTCTTATGCTTGTTCTGATTTGATGGAATCGCGGTTAATTGTGGCTGTAATCATGTAATATTATCGTTGTATTTATTCATTCAATTTTCATCGTATTTGTTTGGCTATTTTCAAATGGTGTATTGATGGTCTAAATATTTTGAATCCATTTACCTGCACTCAGTACGCCATGTATTCTCTCATTCTGACAATTTAAACTTATGTATCAAATAATTATTTATAATAATTATAATAATATATAATGAAAACCCAAATTCTCCGACCATTTACTTTTTATCTTCATTTTTTTTTTCTTTTTTTTTTTGCATATTTCAAGGCACACTAGCATTTACGACTGTACTTTCAATATTTGTTTAATTTTGGTTTTTGTTTGACTTAAAATGTTCTTGTTCAAATTCATTTAAAGCATTACTCTTTTGTCACAATTTGGATTAGTTCTTTTTTTATGTATATTGTAACTATTAAAATCTTGTGGCGCAGATTTATTATAATTCTTATATTATTTATATAAATATTGCACAAATAAGAACAGATGTAGGTCAGTGTTAACAATAATAGCAAACAAAAATTATATAGTGTGTATATATAATGTGAACAAAGTTTTCAACTTATATTTAAAGACTTAGCTTAGGATTGGGGTTTTATTTATTTATAATTTTGTGAGCGTTTTCAGTGATTGTATTAAATTGAAATCGAATTTTAAACTGATATTGGTATTGAGCGTAGCTGAGAGTTTGATTAATTGATTGACTGACTGACTGACTGACTGTTGATTTGACATGATAATGTTGCAGAATTGTTTAGAGTTCGCTGTTAGTGGAGCTGTGGTTGTGGTTGTGAGTTGTGATTGATGCGCCATGTGGATTTTTTTCAGGTGCTTTCAGTTAAACACATTTGTGTCTTGGTTGTTTTTCATAATTTATTTAGGCTTTGTTTCATCATTTTGTTTTTATTTATATAAAAAAGAAGCTTTAAACATAAAAAATGTGTGTAAAATAATAATTTTTTTCTTTTACATTTCATTCATTTCTAACCATGTTTTTGTATGTGTGTGTGTGTGTGTGTGTTGGTTTGTGTTTTTATGTATATTCGTATGAACTTAAAAAATTCAAATGTGATGTTGGTTTGTTTGTTGTCTTTGTCTTTATATATATATAAATGTGAATTAATGTACATAGTGTCGAGTTCAAATGTTAACTAATTGCACAATACTTAACCATTAATAGGGGAATATTGGCCATATATGTATGTCTGTGTGTGTGGATATGTTTATTTTACAGAGAGAAACATGAGTTTCTAGTTTCAATTTAAATAAATTGTGATGCATTTTGGTGAAAACAAAAGTAGAAAATGTAATACTTAAGATATGAATGTAAGTATGTATGTCAAAATAAAGGTGCAAAAGTTTTCCGATAACAAAAATAAAATATTATGATGATTATAACAAGAAGCCAAAAGTTTGTTTTTATTCTATTGGGACCAATAATATCAAACAAAATAAAAAGACAAAACGAGCCGTTTCAAATTAGAAACTAAAAATAAGATAAACAAATGATTTTCATTCTTACTTCTTTTCGTTTTGCGATGAGAAATCAGACGTTTCGAATAAATGAGGATTAACAAATTGGGAGCATAAAATCAGTACCAAAAAGGAGACTCACGTGCGCGCGCAACACATTAACACCACTTTGTATCTTTTTTCTTCTTCCACTCTTACGAAAATTAAACAACATTATCATGATCAACTTTGTTTTTTGTTTTAACAATATCATAATAGAATTAAGGGCTAGTAAAAAACGTAATATTTAATATACAGATGTGTATGTATATATATAGATATATATATACATATTTATATAAACATAGCAATAAGCACAAAAGGGCAACAACAGAAAACAGAAACAGAAAACAAGAAAAACGCAATAAGTTTTAAATATGTTTGGTTGTGTGAGTGTGCCTGTGTGTGTGTGTGTTTTATTTATTATTTTTTTTCTGAGGTAAAAAGTGTTTCAAATATTTATCACTAGCCTGTCAAGCGTTCATTTAGCAATTTAACGCTATTATTTTAGGTGTAGTTGTATATATATATATATATATATATATCTTTTATACATATGCAATGCATGGGTGTTTTGTGTGTATGTGTGTGTGTAGTAAAATATTTACCTTATTTGGACACCATTTTTTTTTCTTTTCTTTACTTTTCTTTTTGTAAAATCACCTGAAGTTTCACTGAAAACGCTCGCATTACACAAACAAATCCATTTTTTTAGGCTCAACATACAGTGTGAATTATATATATATATATATGTATATGTATAAATGTGTGTTTGTGTGTGTGTATGTGTGTTTAATATATGCAATATAAACAAGACTCAACAATTAGTGTGTGTGTGTGTGCAATACATAGTTATTTTACATATACATATACATATACATATACATATACATATACATATACATATACATATACATGTACATATACATATACATATACATATACATATACATATACATATACATATACATATACATATACATATACATATACATATACATATACATATACATATACATATTATATGCAACTATGCAATTCTATGATAAGTTATTGTTCAGCTTATCAGAAAGGAAGCAAAAAATATACATAAATAAATAAACACGCAAACATATGACAACAACAAAATGATACAAAGGCAATATTATAATTATAATCATTATTATCCCAAATTTTGCTTGCTATTGATTAAATTGACAAATTTATTTAAACATACTACATATTAATGTCAATATGCATGTGTATTTTAACAAATGCAACATTGTCAAATCAAATTTTCTAAGGTTCTGAATTTCTTTCTTTGGGATTACTCTCGATAGGCAATATCATGTTTATCAAGATTTATCAACAGTGTCTATGTGTGTGTGTGTTTGTTTGTTTGCTTTTATTCTGTCTACTGCTGATGGTATTTGTTTGAAAAAAGATTTTTGTATTGCTTTATGATTATCAATGTTAAGTTTAGCATTTGCTTTAGTTTTCGATTTGGTGTTTCCTTTTCTTAACTTTTTTTTTGTTAAACTAATTTTATGAATGGTGGATGGGGGGAGAAGGGATAGTTGTTGTTGTTTTTTGTTGTTGTGCTGCTGGCTTGATTGCTTGATTATTAATTCACAACAGTGGTTAATGGAATTTGACGCGACCTCTTTGTCTCCTCCTCGTTGATTTTCTGTTCAATTAGAAACTGCGCTTTGGCAATGGCATTCGGCTGACCAGTAATGGTAACAATGCGATTTCTAGTGCCTGGTGCGAAAATGCCCTTTTTGGAAATTTGCACATTAGCGCCAGAAACATGTTGAATTTCAACTAAACTACGACCGTTCGGACCTGAAATATTTTATCATCAGATTATGTTAAATATTATATAAAATGTTAGTTAATATGTTTGTTTGCATGTATGTATTTGTTTTTATATTAAGGTATATGATGTATAACTGTGTGTTTATATATATATGTGTAAGAGTAGTATATAGTATATACCATACAAGAATCTGAAAACTTATTAAGAACCATTCAAAAAATACAACAAAATAATTTCAACGCAGAAAATGAGACTTAACCTAAGGATCTAAACAAAATGTTTCACTGAGGTAAAACCAAACAAATAAGAAAAAACTACTAAACCCAATAATTGCACTACTCCAATGTGTATTAATGTATTACTAGTTACAAAAATTCGTTATGCTTCTTCAACACATAGTATTACATTTTTTTTTTTCAAACTATTCAAAAACTAATCCCTATTCCTAATTAATATTTATGTATTAACTGCGCTGTTTTTGGGCATTATGGGTGAGCGAATTTTCAACTTGGAAAAATATATGGAATATGGCATCATATAAATGTATGTGTTTTTAATTTATCATGGTTCATGGATTGTGCTACATATGTGTGTTTGTTTGTTTGTTTTTTATTGTGAGAGGGGGCAAGAAGTTGACTAGAAATTTCGCTACATATTTATTATAGTATATTACCATTGAGAATGCTTTTGAGGAATGCCTACGCAAACGGATCGATCAATAATCACTTGGAATCACTTGGAATGCCTGCTTTGTCTTTCACTAAATCTCTACGATACAACTATGACTATAAACTATGGCCTACGAATTATGGAATGCAAAAAGGGTTAAAAAAGAACAGAGAGTGTGTGTATGGGAAAAGTCTGTGCTGAAAAGACGTATTAAAAGTGTATTAACTGGATCTTGTTGATTTGTGGTTGCTCGTTGTTATTGTTGCGGTCTGTTGGGTTTGAGTTTTTTGTTTTTAGTAAGAATAATAGAAAGGTTGCCCACCTAGAACAGCGCCAATAATCACTTCAGGCACCTCAACATTCTTGGTATCCTTGGCGCCCAGATCACCGGGAGTGGGACTCTTACTGAGACCGCCTATCGAGGCCGCAGCACCCAATTGCGCACTGGTCACCGTACCGGTGGCACCGGTTAGTCCAAAGCTGTTGTTGTTCAACGATACGGGCGTGGCCGCTGGTGCCCCAGCCGAGCCCAGATGGCGGAATGAATCGAATTGCACATCCAGCTGCGATTGCGTCGGCTGCCGACTAGCAGCAGCATGAGCAGCAGCCGCAGCGGCGGCATACTCAAAGTTCACCTGACCCACTGCACCGAAGACATTGTTTGAGGCCGCTGAGGCTGCGGCCGCGTTCTGCTGGTCCAGTGTCGTCACGCCCAGATAGTTGCCCAGCGTCGGATGCGCTCCATTAGCATGTGGAACACCAACACCCATGCAAAGCACACCATATTTTGCGAGGACACTCAATGCGGCACATACTTCGGTGGTGGCATTCTCCGAGTAACCAGCTCCACGCATGGCAACCTGCAAGATCAACATCAAGTTAAATTTTGTGAAGAGAAGTAAACATTTTGCACAATACATACCTTAATGTGCTCCAACAACTGGTTGGCCACAGCTAGATTGGGCGTCGGATTTGGCGAACCCAGATTGAGGGATAGGTTGATGCCAGTACCATTGACCAAGAGACTGGCAGCGGTTGCTGCACCACCGATGGCTGAGCCCAGCGTCGAGTTCAACGAGGCGGTGCTGGAGTTAATGGCATTCTGATTAGTGGCATACGGCGATCCAGTTGGATTGAAATTGGCAACGGGTCCATTGACATCCGCGTAGGAGACATTCAGGCAGGTGCCTGACTGCGGATCCTCAACAATTTTCGAGAGTATCATCTTGCAGGCATTCTTGTTGTTCTCCTTGTCGCCAATGATTGTGATGCAGCGCTCCTGCAGTGAGACATCCTTGGGCTTCTGCGAGATCTGCACATAGGAACCGCTCTCCTCCTTGATCTGCTTGATGAACGCTCCACCCTTGCCAATGATCATGCCAGCCGTTGAATTGGGTACCAGTATTTTTACTTGCTTATCACGTTCTTGTGCCTGCTTTGACTCAGCATCAATGATCTTTGTGGTCAGGTCGGGCTTCTCACGTATTTTGTCCATTATGAAGTCCACCACGGTCATGATGCCCTCCACGGAACCAGTAATGAGGCATACGCGCTCAGTAGTACCTTTCAAGACAAATGGTTTTTTTTTATAAAGTAAATAAATGCAATTTCAATTTTGCGTATTCACATTTGAGAATGTAAATACTTTCAACTGGATAACTCTCAACCCTTTTTTACATTTACGAAAACGTTGAGTTTAATGTTATGTTATTGAAAAATATTTCGAAAAACAAGATACGTGATTTTCTAAATGATACTTTGACTCACCTGGATAAAAGTCATGCGACTTGGACATCTTGACTCTAGCACCCGTGTCCTTTTGCAGAGAGGCGATGGTCTCGCCGCCTTTGCCAATGATGGCTCCGGAGGCCACCGCCGGCACCAAAATCTTCATGTGAAATGTGGTATCGCCTGCAATGAGTCCAAATAAATTCACAGAGCAGGCATTGATTAGTGTTCACAATTTTCAAATGTATTTAGCAGATGGCATTTTTTCTTTTTTTTTTTTCTTTTTTTAAGTCCTCAAAACGGTTGTAACTCTAGTTGTTGTTGCTCGGATTGATTTGAGACACCCAATTCTGGTAGCTGCTTAGCAAGTTGGGTTAGGTTTTTAATTAAAAATAATAACAGCATTTGATATGGTACAAAATATATTTGATTTGCAACGAGACGATTTTGCAAGGAAACATATTTGCTGTAGTTTAATTGGTTGTTTGCTTTGAATTAGTAACTGAAGTTGAAGTTGATGTTTGAATATAAATTTTTGTTTAGTTAAGGTTATGAACAGGCGGCATTTATGGCATTCGGCGTGGGGTTTGTTGGGTGGGTGGGTGGTGCATGCATTTTGGATTGTTTACTGTTCGTGTTGAACTTAATGTTGTTGCTAGTTGTTGTTGTGTCATGTTAATGCTGTGTTTTGAAGCCAGATGAGAGTTGAATGCACTTGATGAAGACGCAACACACAAAAAAACCAAAATGCGACACACGAACGAAACGAGTTACATGAATAGCCCAAAACCACAACTATCTGCCCTAAAGCGTTAAATATACATATATGTATGTCCAGCCAAATGTTGGCCAAGAGGTCAGTTGGTCATACAGTCATAGTTATGTTTGTGCCTTTTAGGCGCTCTATGTAAGATTTAACGAAAGCTTTTGCTTTAATTGCTGCAAGCTATCTACACGCTTAACACACAGAAAAAATGTCACTTTGTATTTGCGTGGAACTCTCAAAGGTTAATGTGTATTTGTGAAGAAAGTCGTGTTTTGGTTAAAATTGTTAATCAGTTTTCGTTGTGGCAAGTGCGAGAAATATAAAAATATAGGTATACAAACAGAGAGAGAGATAAGGAGAGCACAAAGAAGACGAGAAAGAGACAGAAAGATTAAAGAAACGCACAAAATACAAAACGTTTTTACGATATATATACACACACATTATTTTCAACGCTGCGTTTTGGCATAAAGTAGTACAAAGATGAATTTTAATGGTATTTAATGAAAGTATGACGAAAGCTTACCATGATGATTATGATTATTGTTATTATTTTCAATTTCAACCTCAATTCCAGAACAAACTGACTCACCTAAAACGAAACAAAAGTAAAGACATTTAAACATTAGATATACGAACATAAATACACAAAAATGTACACATCAATTACATAATTGGTCAAAGGCAATGATAGTATGAAGTGTGTTTGTGGGCGGATACTCCACTAAGATACGATATGATATCGCATGACTTACATTTATTATCTTATTGTGTAAATTTGGCAAATAGAGAGATAGTTTAATAAGTTTATATGTGTAGTATGTTGATATATTGATTTCATGAACAATTTGCCTTCATTTCCATTTAGTAAATGGACCCTGTGTGCCTCGCCAAGGCAAGCAAACAAACAAATTTCAATTAATTAAATGTGTCAAGCGGCGTCGCTCTATTACACAAAACAGTCGACCAAGCAATACACAAATAGCAAAAGCAAGCAGCATATATGAAACGTTGCACCTAACTGCTTGCTTGACTGCTTGCTTGCTTTCTCGGTTGTTTGCTTGTGTAGTGCTCTCTAGCATCTGTCCGCTAGTCTGAGTGTCACACCGTCGACTTGACGTTTGTTCATACACTCGCTTTGGTTTAAATTTAGCTGACACGCCCGTTTCACCCAACACTCTCCGACAAACCCCCTTTGACTGAAATTGAAATGTATGTCGTCGTCGTCGTCATCTTATTGCCACTCAAAAGCCCAAGTGTCCTTCAAAACTATTTCTCTCTAATAAGATACACGCGGTGAAATGAGGCGCATATCTGTCAGCGCTGCTGTTGCAACCTCTTGCAACCTCTTGTCACATGCCATAACTATGCACATGGAACCATATAAGGGTTAACCACCCAAATCCCCCAATACAACTGCTTGCTTACCTAGCAGTCGCGTGTGCACTTGTCATTTTTTTTTTGTGCTGCAAAGGCTGAACAACAACAGCTAGAAGTAAATGGCCGAAAAATGACTTACAGCATTGGCCCAAAAGTGCAGTCAAACAAAAGCAAAGTCTGCCTGCCATATTGGTTTTTTATGGGCCACAATGGATTCCGCAACAACAAAACTGAGTGCATGATTTTTTTTTTAGTTGTTAAAGCTGAGCAGCAGTTTAAATTATGTCGCTGTCATAAATAACGCTGGGAAACACTGTTGACCATGCCCCATGCAGACGCAAAGGGGCGTGGCACACTAATTTCATATGCAACAGCAATAAGGCGCCCCTATACTATAAACTAGGCCAACGACAAACAACCCTCGCTAAATCGCCCAAAAGACGGGATTTTTGTGTTTTGCATTTGCATGAAACGACCGTGGAGCAATCTGCGGCACACGAAAACAATCGCGTTCAACGCAACGTATGCGTACTGTGGCAAATGCAATAAATTTGTATGATACATTCATCAATAAGCGTACGAATGATTAAATTAAATCGTATGTATGTGTGTTTGTTTAATGTTTAATAATGTGTGATTTTCATATTAAAGCAACTCTTTGACGATTCTCGTTTTTGTATTATTTTGTTATTTTTCTTTTATTACATTATCTTGATGGATTTTTGTTGGTGGCAGCATTGATTTTAATTTTCATTTAATTATGAGACGGCGAAGGCATCTGCTGATGTTGAGATGTTTGACATGGTGATTGATTGATTGATTGATGGTATTTGTAGCTCTTAGTTTTTGTTCTCACTGTTGTTGGTAGAAGATAAAGATGACAAGATCTACATAAACATTTATATTTTTTATAAAAAGAGCGAGAGAAAGAGAGCGATAGCAAGTGTTGGTTTTTTTTTTTTTTTTGTGATATTGTAGATGGTTTTGTGTTTTAATACTTAGAAGAAGTTGTGCGCATCTTTGATTTTTGTAGTTTTCTGAATTTGATTGCGTGTTTTGATCAAACTCACCGTAGCACCAACAGGAGGAGGCAGTCTTATAGCTTCCGGATGTTGCTGCCGTTGTTACCGATGCTGTTGCTGTTCCAGTTGTCGTTGAATTTGCTGTTGTCTCATTGTTGCCCATATTTTGCTGCTGGTGCTGCTGCTGGTGCTGCTGCTGCTGCTGCTGTGCTGCAATTGGCGGTGTGATGGCGCTATCAGGTGAGCCATTGAGACTGATTGGCTGTTGGTGTTGTTGTTCCATCTGATAATAATGATGTTGATGTTGTTGTTGTTGAGTATTGCTTAGATTAGAATAGCTGTGTGCTAGTTGCTGTTGCAGCTGATGCTGCTGCTGCTTATAGCTAAAAACGGCTAATGAGTATGCCGCATTGTGATTGATACTGCCGTTGCTGCTGCTGTTGCTGTTGCTGCTGCTGCCGCTGCTGCTGCCGCTGTTGCTGCTTGTCAGCGAATGTGTTGATGATGGCGATTTTTCTGCTGTTGATTTCATTGTTGTTCGTGATGTTGTCTTGGAATGTTCTTGTTGTTGCTGCTGTTGTGGTGGCTGATACTGATAGTTATAATCTAGTTGCATCATGTGTGTGGTGGGCGTTGTTTCTGAATGCTGATATTGGTGGTATGCATTATGTAGTTGCTGTTGCTGTTTCTGTTCCAATTGTTGTTGCAGTAGCTGACCAGCTGTTGCATATAAATCAGTATCCATCTGCTGCAACAATTGTTGTGTCACTGGATCCATGACCCCACCAATAATACTTTCCATAGCGTGCAGCAAAAGTAACTTTATTATATTTGCTATTTGCTGTTGTTGTTTCTATACTGCCGTTGGAATGTTATTGCCTCAGTCTTTTAATTTGCTTGTTTGCGACGGAAATGATTTGCTTATTAGATCTTATTGATTTAACGTTGGTTTTCAATACATTAAGTATTGCTTTTATTGCTGTTGCGTTTTTGTTTTCTTTGATTATCGTATGTTGTGTTTTATATATTTGTGAGTTTAGTTTTGCTACTCTACGCGATTTCCAATTCAAAAACTTGCACAATAAACGAAAAGAAAAAGAAATAGAAATTGTTTTCAATTAAGCTTCAGTTTTTTTTGTCAAAGTTTGCAATTTTGCTTACAATTTCGTAGCATAGGAAACACAGAATATATGGATCAATTTTATCCAAGCTGCTTTTACACAAACCGTGACCGAGAGAGAGAGAGAGAGAGAGAAATGGTTGTGTGAGAGCGAAAAGGAATATCACACAGCCAAAAAAAAGTTCATGACAGCTATCAGAAAAATGCTGCCAACTTGTTTTTTTTTTAATTGACTCTCGATTCTCGGTTGTGTAAATGCAGCTTCAAATATTTGATTCATGTATGGTTTGGATTTTGGCTCTGATGATGCTGGTGTCAGGTGTATAGAAGATACAGATCATAGATAGATTTTTAGAGAGTGGTAGCGCCATTTTGAGTTTAGTATATATTGCGGTGTTTGATTTTTGAGTTGATTTGAAGTTGATTTGACTTGGTTTTGGTTTTTGTTTGTAGTGATTGGATTCGAAAGCAGCGCGCTGGATGGACATTGTTGATGTAGTAGTTGAAATAGTAGTAGTAGGAGTAGTAGTAGTAGTAGTAGTAGTGGTAGTTGTAGTAGAATATTAATATCAATGACGTTGCTGACTTATATGGTGGTGTTTTTTTTTTCTCTTGAATGACAATCAGAGGATTGAGTTCTTTGTATTGTATTTAGGTAGTGCTTGGCGGTATGAAGGCGTTTCGGCAGTGGGCGTGGCATTGATTTTAAGTTATGGTGTATATATATATCAGTAGACAAAGGCCACAACATCAACAACAACAAAAAATAACATCAACAACGACAAGAAATATATAGAGAAATTGGAATTATCGAAGTACATAAAGTGATTCGAGATATATATGTATAGACAGACTTATGTATGTATATTTAGATAGACGCTTAGAGTTGCATATATGTCGAGTTGTATGTAGCGGCGGCAACAGGAGCAGCAGATGCAGCAGCACATGTTGTTGAATATTAAGTGCTTTGTTTGATTAATTGATTGATTGACTGATATATTGATATACGGATTGCACGACGACTGATGACTGATTCTGTTTCGGCATTATATAAGTAGTATAAGGTTTCTTGACTGATGAAGATGCTGTTGTTGTTCTCAACTAAGTTTGTTGCTCATTTCTTCGCTGAATGCACGGTTTGATTCATGATTATATAATAACAATATAGTAGGTAGTTATGATAATAATACAGTATATAGTAAATAGTAGTATGTAGCATGTTTTTTGCAGTTGCGAGATTTCAATCTGTGCTATATAGATAATATACATATACATGTCCATGTATACATATATATAGTAGAGTATATAAGATAGTTGTTAATGACGAGAGAGAGAGAGAGAGAGAGAGTTACACAACATCCAAATATGGAATGGAAGATAATGGTATTTATACATTTATATAGTATAGTACGATTACAAATGCCAAAATTTTTACCATTCAGCAGTTTGCGTAGAATTCTCTTCGCTTCACTTCTTCCCTCCACACTCTCTTTGTGTTTTTGGTTCTATTCAGTTCAGTTCAGTTCAGTTCAGATTAGTTCAGTTCAGTTCAGCTCAGCTGCGACTTGAGTGCTTTGAAGAAGTTCCGGAGATACGTTGTTGTGTTCTGTTGGTATGGCTCATTTGTGGAATTGCTTCTTGTTTATGCCTCTGATGCGATTTCTTATTTTTTTTTTTAACACTTTTAGACTTTTTCTATATTTTTATTTGCAGGTTTATATCACAACATTAGTGTTTTGTTTTTTTTCTTTATCACATTTGTTTTAAGTTCGTGTTTTTCACCTATTGGTTTTGCGGAAATGCTGCGGGTTCGAGTACGAGTGTAATAATTTATATTTGTAACTCAATACTTCAAAATTAATTGTAGTGTTGGCACAGTAACAACAACAACAAACTATATGTGCGTCGTTGAAGTATTTTTTATTAATAGTTATCATTTATTTTGTTGAAATTTATATTGATTTTTCTATTGTGTATAAATTTTAAAAATTAAAAATCCACTCTGTTCGTTGGTTTTTTTTTTCAATAATTACAAGCACATATGAATAAAAATGATTTAAAACTTGCCAAACAAAAATAAATTAATATATAGATGTATTATAAATATGTGTGTGATATAAAGATTTATGGAGAATATGTTATTCTGATGACCCAAATACATTTTCAATCGAAAATGATTCGAGTCGGAGGCATAGCAATAAACAATGAAGTTTCAAAGCGTTTCAACTGACAACTAGTCGCATTTGTAAATGCAACATTAAGCCACTAATTAGAGCAACTGATTGCCAAATAATTACGCGATTCCTATCGATATACGTATCTGTGTACAAGCGTAACTAGCTGCGCAGGTTTCAACCTTGACACATTTGGAGTTTGGCCAATTATAAACTCCAATTGCTGTGACCAGGAAATGGAGAATCACATCAATAAGCGTAAATTACGTAAAAGTAATAATTATAACAAAACAAAATTACAGTTGACAATTTTAATACTGATCAACAAAATTTAAATAACAATAATAATAGCTCTGATTTAAAAATAATAATTATAAATTGAATCTGTTATATAATTATATAGTGACAAAAAAAACACGTTTATATATTCGAAACACATTGACAGGGCTAAATGTCAGGTGGGCGCGTACAACACAAACAATTATGTGTGAGATCATCTGCTGGACCTGCTAACGCTTCCGTTATGACCACAATTGATTTATCGGGTCCAAGTCCCAATAAATAAATATGAGAGAGACACAAATATACGTAAATAATCTAAAAAAAAAAGTAAGACAAACACCTGCCAGCATTGCCAACAGCACGAATTAACATCTGGTTGCCAACATCTATTCAGATTACACAATGATTGAAGTCGTAGTCAAGCTCAAACTCAAGCAAGACTTAATTTGGGAGGGGAACAGGGATTTTAAGTCAGACTGGTAATTTCTTTAACACACATAAATTATATTTAAGCCGTTGCGTTAAAGGTAGTTTGCATTGCCAAATGAGCAAGATAACAGAGAGAGGGAAAAAGAGAAAAATAGAGGTAGCCTCACGTTTAGTGCCACTGATGAATGAAGTAGCAGCTCTGTCTCTTATGACTGTCTCAAATGTATTTTTGGCTTTTTCAACCACACACACACCCGCACACATATGCATACTAAGACATAAGTACATGTTGCCCACACTCAAAACGATTTTCAAGGTTATGTTTTGCCGTCGTTTGTTTCCCGTTTGCTTTATGCGAGTCAATGTCAGCTCTAAGTACCTCAACCAGTTAGCTACCCACTCATACAAAAAAAAAAAAACAACAAATACACACACACGCATTCATCTTTCGCACTCAATATATATTTATTATTCTTAACTGTTTTGCACATCAAAGAAAACCTTTTCTATTACAATTTGAAGTTTCTTAACTGGAATTCCAACGCCCAATTTGTTGTCAATTTCGCTGGTTTTGTTGTCTTGTTATTGTGTCCACGAAGTCTGTCTAGTTTTTTTTTGAAATATTATACATAGCAGCTGACATTGAGCTAAATTTTGTAGCTTGATGCAACAACAACAACAACAAATGGGGGGTTTTTGAATTTCATGTACATATATATATTCCACATACTCGTTTGACGTGTCGAACGAATTATTTCAAATTGTTTTTCTACAAACAAACGCGGACTGAATGTTAACGAATGTGAATGAATTTTTGTCTAAGCGTTAGAAGTATTCACGTTTGCAAGGGCTCTCAAGCCTAAATGACAACTTTCAAATGGAAATGCGACCTTGACATGACGCGTCGCGATGCGCACACAAAATGCTATGTTGCGCATACGCAGCGTGGGCAGCAGATAGAGAAATACATAATAGCAATTGTAATAACTACTATGCAAACGACTTGCGAGGCGCAAGTGATCCTAATGAGAAGCACAAACAACAAAAAAAGTCAGACTAGTCAAAGCCAAAAGGCAAACACATAAAAAAATTAGATAAACAGTATTAGTTTAGTTGCCGGGATGTTGTCATTGTCAGTGGTTAAACGACGCTGATTAACAAGGTCGTTCAGAGTAGTAGTTATATATATGTACATTTAGTTATAGTTTACGTATATCGACTTATAAAACTGCACTTGAAAAAAACACATACTACAAAAGCTCTGCTGAAATTGAAGCGTCGGCGACGTCAGTTGCTGTGGCTGTGGCTGCTGTTGCTGGTATTGAAGCGTCGTCGGCGTAGTCGTCGTTGTTGGCGATAGTTGTTGCGTTCTGGCAAACAACATGCTGGTGTTTTTATTATTATTATTATTTTTCTCAACTCAATCGTACTATGTGTGCTAGTAGTACTAACAAAATGACTGCAAAATGTCGGGAGGAGCGAGCGAGCGCACGAAATGAACGACGATCGGCAACGGCGCGCACTGAAACCGCACTGAAGAATTTTGTCGGTTCGTGGCATACAAGCAAACCGACGCTGGAAACAGAGATAGAGCGATAGTTGACAGACAGAGACAGGGCGTGCAAGCGAGCCCAAAGCGCAGAGTTCAAATACAAAAGAGAGAGAGAGAGCGAGATCGAGAGCGAGTAACAGAGAGGCAGAAGGCACACGGCAAGCTTTGCAGATCGAAAAAAATCAGAGAGCGAGAGAGCGCAGTGAGGAGAGAGATCTCGCTGAGTGAACGAAATGAGTCAGATCAAACAGCGTCTACTATTACACTTGTGCGTGTGTGTATGTGTGAAGAGCGAACATTTGTGATCTAATGGGCGAGTTTTGACGTTGCCTCGATCCAAAATTTTTTGTTATTTTTTCTTATATTTTGCTGTCCATTATCAGCAGTTGAGTGCAGGGGGGAGTTGACTGACTAAAATAGAAAATGCTGTGGCAATATACTATACATACGTGTAAATGTTCGTGTTAAAGAAACGAGCAGATAAGCCAAAGATATGTCGAGACAAAAAGAGCGAGTAGCGACGCAACGTGCCAAGTTTGTCGAGCAGACAGCAAAAACTTCATCAGAAGTTCGAATGGCATTCGATGAGGATGACACAACACGCCCCCATTAGTTAACACAGCAACAGTTATGTATAATGTACATACAGTCTGCCTTCAGTACAACGAACAAGTTTACCTGTAGGTATACAACACCTTGAAATAAGTTAAGTTAAAGGCAAACCGTTTCTAATTCAATAAGAAAAACAATGCAAGTATTAAAATCCTCTACTTCCAAAACAACAAAAGCCCATTTTGCTTAACTTAGCTTTACTGTAGTGATTAATAGTTAGTTGATCGATTGTTGTCAACATATCGTAGTTTTTTAATATATGCTTATAAATAGCTGACACGTATACGTAATTTATTAATGCGGCATACCGCAAATTGCTCATGCGTTTAGCGGTCAGAAATGCACAGAAATACAACATATAAAAAAGTTAAAAAAAAAACAGCAACGTCCTCAAGTGCATGGTGGAAGCAAGAAAATGACCCAATTTCTGAGTTTCAGCGGCTACTGCATCACAAAAGCTGAAAACGAAAGCGAAGCCTGGGGGCCAGGAGCTATCGATAAGCGTTCGTGCTCGTGTTTATTTTTGAGGGCAAAGTAATAGGCGGAAACTGCCTAGACGGAGGGTATAAAAAAGAATGACAAAAAAAGAGAAAAAATAAAGAAAATAGCTAAGAAGCACACTCGCACCTAACTAACCAGCATTGGCACTCGAGCTATTAGTAGGCCACTTGAGGGTGGTGCAGAGAGATGCTTCACAAGTGCAGCAGTGACACGACAACATGGGGCAACACTTGAGCTAACAACAAAAGAATATGCCAAGAATAAGGTAACCCAAAAAGATATCCAGAGACACAAGGCGATAGAGAGAGAGACTAAAAGCGAGAGAGAGAAAAAACCCGCTGGCCATAAACGCACTTGAAGTATGAGATGCAAACACACGACAGCAGCAGCAACATCCGCAGCAGCAGCATTTGGGCTCTGCACAAGTGGCCAAGGTGTAACCCATTTTCAGTGCTATTGTTTTTATGTGTGTGTGTGTCTGTGTGCTCAAGGACGTTGAACATTGCTTACTGCGGCTGATTCTGCTGCTGCATTGGCGCCACATTGCTGCAGTGCAGCAAGCGATGCCTTCGACTCTGCTAATACCTCTGCACGTCTACTGCGCAGGACCTTGTCTAGAAAATGGCTATACGCGACCGACACCGATACACACACACACACTTGCGCACACTCGCATTGTGTATAGATGAAGTAGGTCAACAGCGCTGTTAAGGCAGCAGCCAACAACTCTCTTTCTCTCTCTCTCTCTCTGTCTCTTGCTTGTTCGCTCTCTCAATTTTTTGTTGCTGTATGCTCTTCGCAAGAATCTATTTTTCCCCAGCTCCAAGCTCTATGAGCATTGATTACGTAACACAACGAACGACATATGTTGACCCGTCCCCGTCGCCTTCTCACTGATGCGTCTTTGAAGCTTTACTGCATTTCCTTGCAACCTCGGCTAGACTGACGCACATCCCTCCCTAAACATCTGCACAACACTCTCTTACCCCAGCATCCTTATGCTCATAAGCTGTATTCCCTGTTTTTAAAGTAATCTTTAAAGTGGTTTTGTGGTTCTCAACACAAACATATATCTATTACTATATATATATATGACCGAATCTAGTATCTTTGTGTAGCTACTGCAGTAAGTGATAATAAAAAGCAAACGAACAAACGAAATAAATATTAATAAATGAATGGCTGTCAAGACAGCTAAACAAATAAATTGTTTGAAAACTAATAAACATCTTGATGCCCCTACCGTATCTATATGTATGTGTGTGTGTGTATGAGTAATCGAATGTGTGTAAGCACTTTAAGATAGATATTCAAACACATATGACACATGCCACATGACACGAACCTGTTCTACGACCAGCAGTTGTCTTACAACAATATGACGCTAGCAACAAAAATAACAATAACACAACCAAACAAACATTTCAATGGTAGTTAATTAACAACAATGCCAATAACAACAATATCAAAACGTACTTTTCTATTGCGAGGGTAAATCATAAAAACGTCGATAACTTTTAACATATAAAGTGTCTGGGAGAAGTTTCAAAAATGATAATAATGTGGTGTATGTCATTGAAGCTTTGTTCGATTTAAGCATCAATAATCAAATAATGATTAACGTATGAGTTTATTATCTGGATAATGAAAATTTTATTTAATATTCTTTAAGCTAAACTCTTTATGATTATATATCCAACAGTTCGTAATAAACATGTATTAAATGTAAGATGTAAACAAAATGCTACTTTTTTATAGTTTTTCCAAAGTTCCAATTCGAGTACGAAATACAAAAAACGTGTTTTGTGCTCAGCAAAGACAAAACAGAAAAATATTAGATGCAATGGATCTAAAATAGTATTCAAGCAACTAAAAGTCAAATGTTAAACAGGCGCTTGAAATCGATGCGGGGGCAGGGTGAAAATAAAAGGAAAAACACGAAAACAAAACCGCTTCTAAGATTTACAGTCGTTGCTATTTTAATTTCTGTGACGAGACAGCATCAACATCAACGTTGCGATGCGATGCAAGGACAAGTAGTTTGGATTGCGTCGCAGCTCACCTTGAAGGCAGCAGCAGCAGCAGGTTGCCAGTTGGCCAAGCAAGCAATCAAGCAAAGCAGCTCAAAGCAACACATAAAACAGCAGCCAGTCAATAGCTCTCTGGTCTATCTAGCTAGCTGAGCTGGCTGCCTCTTCACACAATTTGATATGCCTTGAATACACATATATCATATTGAGTATAAGTTGCTGTGTAGCATCATTTTAATCCCAGCCACTTAGCATATAAATACGATAGACGATTTCAGCGACCTACTGAGCTGGGCCACAGAAGTAGCTTTGTAGCATTTCATAATGCACTCCAAATCAATTCAACATGATAAGTGATAGAGGTTATTGTACATACGAAGCTTAGTAAACTTAGCCAAACAATTCAAAAAATTCAGAACAAAATTCGCATATCAAGTAAAAGTTTTTAAAACAAGTAATACATTTCTCAGCGTCTTTTGAAAATATTATTATAAAATATATATTTTGGTAAAATTATTTTTAAAAATGTCTTCTTTGAAATTGTCTCCTGTCTTAAAACCAACATTAAATCTAAGTTTAATTTCTAAAATCTTTTTGTCCGTGTTCCTATATAGGTCAGACTTGAAAAGTTCAGATAACATGTCCATCGGATTTTCTTGTCTGCCCTTATTTTTGACTAACCACTGGGGCGTATGTGCAATGTATGACTGTGACCGAGGTTTTTCAAAAGCAAAACTCGAAATGTGGGAATTGATATGCTTTGTGAGCTGGTCAATTAAAAAATGGTAAAACTTATTTAAATTAAGAGACCCATATATACGCATGGAGCAGCATGAATATTGGCATGAGTTACAAAATATTTACACACATCGCAGCGACATTGTTTGAAAGAGATTGTGATATTTGGCTGTGAATGGACAGATATATATATATATATATATAAGAGAGAGAGACAGATAGATAGACAGATAGGTAGATAGAGCACGATAATGATAGTTGTATGTAGAAGCGATTGAAAATTTTGCTCATTGCTCATTATGTAGTAGTTATTTTTTTGGTTTTTGGTTGAAATGATTTGGATTTTATTTGCAAAACTTACCGGAACTGAAATGTGAGCGTTTAGTTTGTTCATTTTCCGGATCGGAATCGAGCGGCCTTTTGCGAGAGTCGCCCATCTCAGGACTTGGACATGTCTCCATGGCAGCGTCTTCGGCCATTTTTAAGTGAATGTTGCTGGCTTTTGTAAATGTGTTACGACCTAAACTGTGTTTTTGCTGATTGCTCTTGTATTTGCTTTTGGGTTCTCTGTCTCTCGTTGATCTTTTTTGACCAAAATAAAGTTCTTGGATTCTTAGTCAGAGAGCTTCTTCTTCTTCAGATGCTTCTATCCTAATAATTCAGCAATTAGCATCTGGAAGTTAGGCAGCTACTTGAATGGCTGCCCGTGATTTGTTTTGGTCTAGCAGTGTGTAGAATCCAATCCTTCAGCTCTGACGATCGTTACACACACACACGCTTACAAGCTGAGCCAATATGCATGGGCGATTTCAAAATGGCGAGCTTTCAAACTTTTAGTCAAGCTTCTAATTATATAATCTAAGAATATGATCGTGTAGTCCTTCTAGAATTGATTTTTCGATTGTATGTCGGGTTTGTTTTTTGGTTTATTGCGTAGCGATTTTGTATTTTTTTTTTTTTTTTTTTTTTTGATTTTGTGGTGGTGGAATGTGCGAGTTGTTTTTTATTGGTAAACGTTTATATGAAAAAAGAAAAAAGAAAAAAATATTTATGAGTGAATTATGCAGCAATAATAAATATACATACATACAGTAAACATTAAGACATCATATGTAAAACGTACAACACTTATTATAATACATAGTATATTGAAATGCGTATATCATCTCACATTTTCAAGAATGCAACTTCTCAAAAGTGTCCTATATTGTCCGATATACACATCTGATTCCAGATTTTTAGAATTGGGAGTCAAGAGAGTTGAGTTGAGAGAGTGGCGGCAAGTTAAATAACATTTACACTTAGATTAAAACACAAAACATATATCCATAAAAAAATGTCTATATATTTATACAATGAGCGCCATTTTGTAAGTAGAGGGTTTATGTTCTTGGTTTTAAAAAGCGGAGCATTCAAATTGAAAAGGAAGTGGAAGAGGTTGGTCAGGGGTGGTTCAGGCAGGCAAATGTGAACGATGCAATAAGACACAACATTTAGTTTTTAGCTACAAATAAGCATGAAAATATCAATGTATGTATGTGTGTGTGTATGTTTTAATATGTATTCAATGTGATAAGAAGCAGACGACAACAAGATGAGTCACTGACAAAAGTGAAGAGCGAGTATTGTGTTAAAGTATCAGAAAAAAACAGCCATAGAAATGCCATCAGTTATTGGCATTGCATTGGATACACTTGCAGGATTTCAAAAAAAAAACATAATACATCTATGTATAATTAGTTGGTCATAGTAGCTGTTGGTTTTACTTTCAAATCAGTCTTCCTTATTATTAAAATGTTCATATTGGAATACAAATTTCCTAGTTTTCTAAAGACACAGCCTTTATAGTGCATCTTCAACACCAGATAAAAAAAAATGCATAATTCGATTTTCATTGCTTAAACTATGTCACTTCAACAAAAACATTCATGGATGTTCATGATATGAAAGCTAATTTCAATCCACTACAATTTTTGTAGTATATGTATAGAGCAGTCAAAGTATAATAAATTTTGCGATTTTAATATTAAATTTCCACATACATCATGGAAAAGCAATCAAAAAGATTGGAGAAACTACTTTAAAATATATATATAGTCAAAATTCCTTATCAGAGTTGTCGGAGACAAAGTGCAAAGAAATTTCTCTGCACTAGTTTGTATGATTGCTTTATGTACCTACGGACAAACATATCACAAACATATAACCAGTATGTAATCATGTTAATAATGTTAAACAGACATAGCCATGGCCTGAAGACACCATCATATAGTTCGCCCACTGACTTAACTTATCTTGTGATATTAGTTGAGCAAGCTGACGTTGTTATTAATTCAATGCACGCGGCAATGAAACTGATTATGACTTGCAACTCGATTATGCATGAGTTGGCTTTTATGATTTCATTGGTAATTAAATATGCGCCAAGACAAAAACCAGAAACAACAACAACAAACATCGAGCAACGCTCACATTTTTTTGTTTAAAATGGCATTTAATTATACAAATATTTTGAACATACTTTTTGTTGCTGTTGTTGTTTCTATTGCTATGGGCACACACTTTATAATAAGCACTCGAGAGTGCAGTCATTTTACATATCTGAAGTGTATAAGTGTGTGTGTATCAGTCTGTGTCGGTGTATTAGTATTTGATTTGACTGCAAACGACCTTGACCATTAAATAAATTTCTGTCCGCTAAACAGCGACTGCAAAGCAAAATACGCAATAAATCGACGAGATGGCAACGCTACAATATAGCACCAGACATTTCTGTATTCAAACAGATACATTATTTTGTAGAGACACAAAATATATATTTTGTTGTAGTCTTTTCGCTTTGCTTTTGTTATGGAACCTGTCACGACAAAGCAAAACCGAGTCCCACAAATTTGCATTCACTTAAGAAATTAGTAATCAACGAAAGCAAAAACTAGTGAGTAATTTTTGAGGCAGCAGCAGATGCCGCTAAACGAGTTCTTACTAGCTTAGCTTAATACAATACGACGAGCGATTGCAGCATTTAAGAACATCATTAAGCGAGAGAGTCATGTATGTGTATGTATGTAAAGAACCTGTTACTTTTGCGCGCTTAGAAATCAGGTATTTCATTTAATTAATTTAATATTTATTTATTGCGTGTTTTCCATCTTGTTTGTTTTCGAGACGATTAAAAATGGCGAGAAATCAATTATACACAAAACCTAATGAAAAACTTGGCAATGTTAATTCAACAGACATTTCACACTCAGCTGTGCAATAAAAAAACGTGCAACAATGAGATACTCTAGCAGCAGCAGTGTTTGTGTGCCCCAAGAGAAATGCCTTGCCACTCGCCCAGCCCCCTTTGCGCTGTTTGCATTTTGTCCTTGAAAATATAATAGAATAAAAAAAATATATGATAAAGACTATTGCATACTCTATAAAATGAATTCTTCAAATACACAACAAAGACTTTAAACATTTTTATACCCTGAACACATTGAAAATATGTAAAAAGGGTTTAATGGTATAAAATAACGATAACTCTTCCCGTTTCCGATATACACATGTGATCGATAACAACAAAATCTTGAATTTGGAAAACTTTTTGATGCAGTTTGAAAATTTTATTGAAATCGGTTGAGATATTGAGTATTGAAGTTAAGAAGTAGTATACGCGTATACATACAAACACTCACACATACGCGCAAGCACTGACTGTATGCGTAAAGTATAGAGCCTTCTTACTTGTTGAAACAAGTTTTGTTATCTTGAATGTTAGAGTTTCTTTGCAATATCAACTGATTTAAATGTCTCAAATATTCAATAACGGAGCCGATAGGGCAAAATGTTTTAAGATTTCAAAAAGCATATGTTTAAAACTGTTCAATTTCAGTTCAACATCTTGCCACAAAAGGTACATATCACAAACCATTTAAGAAAGTGCAAAAAAATATTTCATCATGCGGCTGATTAGAGAGGCAGGCAAAGGTTTCGACGCTATATATATATAACAGATATACATAAGTATGTAAATTTGTTGTCGTCGTCAAACGTCACTGATGCACTCAAGCCGAAAATGTGTTAATGATGATGAACACGACACAGCTGCTGTTGCTGCTGTTGCTGCTACTGCTGCTTTGAGGCATTTTACATAATGAAAATCATCTTTGAATCAGAGCAAGGACTTTTGAATGCGGTCATTAATGATCCACAAAATAATATTACTTTGTCATTATTTGAAACGAAACTATAGTAGAGAATAAAAAATGAAATGATGCAAAATTAATGTATAATTTCGTGATTTCTTATTGTAGTATTTGATAATATAAGAGATTATTCTGTTATGTTGACCTATTCTCAATATAATACCTTTATCAATTTCAAGGTCAAGCCCATTAAATAACTTATTTCAATCTCACATGCAACCGTATTCCATTTATATTCATTTGCACAATTTTATTAGTTTCGGAGTTTCATAATGGTTTTTAACAAAAAACGAAGCTTTGCTACGTTGTTATTAGATTCAAAAACTTGATTTTAATATCTCACGCTTATGTTTATCAACCTCTATTTTAAACCTTTCGCTTCATCACTGACAAAATGCACTGTCTGTCCATATCAAACACTCCATAAGCTGCAAACCAATCTAAACGCTCTGCCAGCAACACAAAAAAGCTAGCAGAATGAAATCTCAAAGACGTCAATAGCAATATCATTTTATATACCTATAAACTTTGAATCTATGTGACTGCATTTATAAGTATATTTATATGCCGACCTATATGCAACTTTAACTTAATTTATCACATACTCTTATATATAACAAACGCACATCCCATGGGCACATATGTATGTATATATATATTGAAAATGTTCCATCTTATCTCGACGTTGCCGCACTTATCACACCAGCCGAGGCGAAGGCGATAAGGTTTTTCATTTTATTTTTATATATATAAGAAGGGAGTTTTTTCATTTTTGCTATATTATTCTTCTTTTTACTTATGTATGTGTATGTCCGGCGATAAGTCGACATGTAGCAAAAAAAAAAATAGCATTCAGTCTAAACAAAATGAAACACCAGAAAGAAGATCCCAGTACTCAAAATTTGTATAAATATGAGCAACGAATCGAGTGCACAAGTAGTTATGCAAAACTAAATCCCACAAATCAAGTAAAGTGAAGTTTTTATGTGTGACTCCAGATTGAGTTTCGGTTGGCCCCCTCTCACTTAGTATTGCCACAAGGGGAACACAGGCCAATAAAAGATTTTGTATGTTCAAAGTTGTTGCTTAATTGAAAGGCTTGCTTGTTACGATTGATAAGAATTTTTGTTCGACACGTTATGGTTGATGTTGTTTTTTTTTTTTTGTTTTTTCATTTCTTGTGTTGATTACGGCGCCGCAATCACATGGAACAGCACAGAACCACAACACGCTTCAAGTGGTGGCCCGCACCACTTTGCGAGTCGCAACTCATTTAACAAATTGTTGCCCAAAAAAAAAGAAACCACTTGGCACACTCACATGGATTTATTTGTATATGTTGAGTTGTTTGTTGTATTTGTTGTTTATTGTTCAATTTGAAGCTTTATGAGTGTTCTAGGCGAAGCGAGCTCAGAGCTGTGCGAGTACGTGAAAATCAAATACAACTAAATTCAAAAACTGAAAACAATTAAAAACGAAATGAATTTGAAGCGAACGTTCACACACACACACACTCACACACATCTAAAGTATCTATGAGTTTCAAAAGGCAAGAGAGAGTGAGAGTGTGTCGAAGAGAGTTAGAGAGTCACTGAGAAAGAGAGTGAGAGTAAGACAGGCAGGGAGAGAGAGAGCTGATGTAGTTTTGCCTGGCTTGCTTGCTGCTGTATCATTTGTAGATACTTTATCTACAAACAACACGAACGTTCGACCGTTTCGGCAGCTCGCATATAGTGTTTGCTCAGCCGATCTCTCTCTCTCTCACTAATGAACCATCGAGCCTTAGTATTTGTGTGTGGGTCTGTGTATTCACGTTCTTATCAGTAAATAGTTTTTATTATGTGGCAGTCGTCGCTCGCGGTTTTAATCGTTTTATTATTGTTGTTCCGTTGTGCTGATAAACGCACGAATAACAAAATAGGAGAGTGTAGCCAAGTTAAGTAACAGATTATAGTTCCTCGTTAACTCATTTCTCATTTCGATATGCAGAAATTGGCCCCAACTTGAGGTACAATTCAGCACTTACAACATACAAGTAACTCAAACACGAAGACCTCAAGCAACAAACCAGAGAAAACCGTTGCTCATTTGTTAGAAACATTTGCTTTGTTTGTTGGACATTCGGTCTCATTTATAATGTCGCTCTTTTTCTGAGGCTCAACAAAATCTGCTGACAGCATCTGTTAATGTTCATGTTGATGCTGGTGTCTCGTATCTGAACCTCGTATTCTGTAAGCGGCTGTATCTTTAATCGCCACACACACTTTGACAAATATCATTTGCGATAAATCGTGCTGTCTCTGGCTTTTCATCAACAACAACACAAAGGATAACAACGTCTAGCAAACAGTGGCTAATGCTCTTATATATTCTTATCCCAAAAACTAATACTGTCAGTAAGCGGAAAACATTTGTCTCACTTGTTTGACTGGAACACTCTTGAAGTAAATCAAATTGTGATTAAATAAATATGTATACACATACATACGTGTGTGTACGCGTATTGTGCATAATTAACTTCAATGCATCATATCTCCGGTGTTTCTCAACCGATTTCAATAAAAATTTCACAAATTGTCATTATTTCGTCTAATGTTACAAACTACGTCCAATATATACACTTTATGGGGTCGGAGATGCTTCCTTCTGTCTGTTACATACTTTGCACAAAGCATTATACAATTTTTACCCATTTTTAATGGGTTCAGAGTTTAATATAACATTCGAAATCACAACGAACTTAGACTAAACTTGAGCTGAACACTGAAAGAACTGCTTTAAGTTAATTAGTTTTTTGAAAGGCTATTTAAAAGTTCCGATAAAATTAATCCTTTTAAAAATTATCTTAATATAATAATCGATAAGCTTCAGACGCAAATTAAATAAAAAGATATTAGAGCCCCAGAGCTATTGGTTTTATAATTGACCTTATTATTAGGGTCCTGCATATAAGCAAACTTTATAGAAATAAACATGCCTACATTTACATTTTTTAAACTTCATACCATGATATTTTGCTTAAATAATAACTAAATTGTCATACCACAATATTGTTTAGAACTATGCCCATAGATATAGTGAAACAGTATGTTTTAAAATGTTAAAGATTTATTCCTCATTTGCTTGCCACAACATGAATATGTAGCAGTTAGTCCCAAACGATTATTCAAAACTGTTTTCGATTACGCGTTAATGGCATTTGATTGCGTTGCGATTATGATTTAGTTTGTCAACCCATTAACGATGTTGTCCTTCTACATTAAATGTGTTTGTCCCCAATGCCACAATCCTTATTGTGCTCAACCCTCGAGTTGGAGAAATTCTACCGGAGTAAAAAAGAGGAAAGGCAAAAAGAAATCAGTGCTACAATTGCTGCATAAAGCAATAATCCGAGCGAACACCAAACAATTGCCCCAAATACGTAATTGCAGTCCCCGACAAATCTGCGATAGCAGAGAGAATTGTAATAGAATGTAACATAGAAAATGGGCAAATATACAAAACAAGAATGACATAAATAAGAAAACAACTATTATAACAACAACAGGCACTAACAAATGAAAATGGGACAA
The DNA here is from genome assembly GCA_035044485.1 of Scaptomyza reducta. Taxonomy (NCBI): domain Eukaryota; kingdom Metazoa; phylum Arthropoda; class Insecta; order Diptera; family Drosophilidae; genus Scaptomyza; species Scaptomyza reducta. The sequence continues at coordinate 2,452,114 of JAWNNV010001315.1, read as the reverse complement.
CAAAATATATCAACATACACACATACACACACACACACACACACAAAGTTAAATTAACAATGGAAACGAGCCGAGTTGAGCCAAGCCGAGAGAATTGTGCAATTTCCCAGTTGATAACTGAGCAGAAGGAGTCAGTGAGCTTTCCGCCTAATGGGGATGAGGAAGTTTTATGCGGATGTTTGGCCATCTGACATGAAGTGTACACAACAACAGCAACAACAAGAGAGCAAATGTCATAAGGTTTAATTAAGACTCGCTTTTCTTTGCCCCTTCAATATAAGAAATAAGATATATAGGAAATCGATAACTTTTAAGTTTCACGTATAGGAAACAAAAAACAGTAAAATTAGTTTACGTGGTTTCAGAAAAGTAGCAAAATGTATAATTGACCATATAAGAAGTTATCTCGTTTTTACAAGTGTACTAAATACGTGTCGGGTCGTTTGATATTGGCTTAAAGCGAAGTGCCGCTGGCAAGGACACTCATTGCCTGAAAAAGGTAAACACACTTCACATATTTAACCAGGCGCCAAATATGTATATGAATGAATGAGCCAGCGAATGAGAGAATGATGCGAAATGAATACCAACGGGTGGGGAGGCGGCCCAGGGAGGGAGCAAAAGGACGACCTCGTTGACTTTGCCGGCACGTGTTTGTTGTTTTTTTCTTCCTTTTTTTGTGAGCTAAGAACGAAAACGAAATACATCTGTTTGTGTAAATATGTATAGGTATGTTTGAATATTTCTGTTTGTGTGCAACTGATGTTTACTTTCGTCCAGTATATCCTGGCTTTTGGCTTCTAGCTAAGCAAAGCAAACTCGCAAATGTAAGCAGTTTCTTGTTGCTGTTGCTGCTGCTGCTGCCTCGCATGCCACATGAAAATTGAAAGCGAAAATCAATAAAACGAAGCACGCGATATGAAATTATACAACGCCCACTGACCCCCAGCTACATTTGGAGCAGGGGAGCGGGGATGTTGGATTTCACGAGGCGTCATCAAAAGAATGGTTTACTTCACTTACCCCACTGATGGTTTGTCTGTGTATGTGTTTGTGTCTATAAATATTTACACTGACAGTAGCATCAACGTGTTGTCGTTGCCGTCTATTCAACAGAGATAAGTGGCCAAGAAAGCTCCCGAACTTGCTCCCCTTCCCATCCTTAGCCCTACCTAGTCATCTCCACCACTCGGTGGAAGCTCCTTCAGTGTTTTGTGTGTGTTTTTTTGTATGCAGATGCCGAGTCGCTGAATGTTGCTTACTTGTCTCGCGGCAACCACCACCCGGCTCCTCTGCCTCATGCACATAATTTATGCTCATTGTGAGCCCTTATCCCCCCGCTAGAGACTGCGGCATATTTGCTGCCATTACGTTATATGTTTACATATAAGTATGGGATTTTTTGTTGTTTTTGTGGGTTCTCGGTTACACACAAGACAACAACAACCACAACTGCGAGTAAAAAGTAAGCGGCTTTGACAGCTTGACTCAGCTCAACTGCTTGCTTGGGCTGTTGAACTGCTTGCCAGTGACTGCTTAGTTGCCATATGGATTTAGGCTTTAGATTTCGTTGACTCGGCTCAGAAGGACTTTTGTTTTAACATGTCAATATGTATATCTCTTTGTCAGTGAATGTGTGTGTGTGTATGTCAGTGTGCTTGTCGCTTGTCATAAATATAATATGCCTTCCCTTATTTCTGTCGACGCGGCATAAAAATATGCCGGCTGGGAGTTGATGGTTGAGGAATGGAGTTTGGTAACACATGTTTTTTTTTTTGGGGGGGGGGTTACCCACATTATAATTATTAATAAGCAAATATAATTAGAATTTTACATTAGCCGACTAATTGTGTGTTGTATAATGGAAAATACACACAATGCGTATACGCTATGTTGTACACAGTCAAAATAGGTAAGATCAATAAATATGTAAGGAAAACCCAATATTAATGTTACCAAAAACATGTTAAGATAATAATATTAAAATTTAAACTAACTTAAATGTTTCCTCTATAGCTTAAAGCATGTACACACGAATTTAAATTTACCAAGTCGCATTTCCTCCAAGTTGTGCTAAGCTAAACTTTTTGGCATTCCAAGTTGTACGCTTAACGTAAATAGGTGAAGGTTAACCAACGTAATAATTTTAAGAAATAAATATAAAAATAGCATACCACACACTCGAAATTAACAACTAGCCAAGCATATATTGAAAGCGCGCCTTGGCCAAGAAAAAGAAGAAAAAACAACTAAATTAATAAAGCATACCCAAGGTATGAACAAATATGCAAGTGGCAAGAGCAAAATGCTGTGGCTAGCATAATTTCACAAGAGACCGCGAGAGAGAGAAAGAAAGAGCGAGAGGGAGAGTGAGATAGAGAGAGATAGAGAGAGACAGAGAGAGAGAGAGAGACAGAGAGAGAGAGAGAGAGAGAAAGAGAGAGAGAGTGAACGAAACATGCATTGTCCGCTGGAATGGGCGATGTGTATTGGCAAGAGGGGTGGCGGGGTGTTGTTCTTTGCCGCCTCCACGTCATAGAAACTAAAATCAAAAGCGCACAATTAGGCCAAACGAGCGACACTGTCGGTGGCGATGCCAGCGTAGTGCAGAAGGAGGATAAGGCAAAGAAGAAGGAGGGCGGACCATTGACATGCAGCCTGTACGTACATGTATGTGAGTGTGTGTTGTATGCAAATTACTGTGGCAAGTTGCGGGCGAACTGAGAACTGAGAACAGAGAAACCGAGAACAAAACAAAAACTATGTCGCTGGGTCGCTCATCGATACTTATTATGTGCATGTGTATGTATGTTGGTATGTACATATATTTGTAGATATGCCGTACAGGTGGAAAAAAATATCCAGGCAGCAACAGCTCTCAGGTGCGTCTATGAATTATCCATAAATAAAGGGAGGCAATGCCAAGAAGGCAGTCAAATGGCAACTACAACAACAACTAATTGTGTGAGGCATGGGCAAGTAAACAAGTGAATATAAAAATGGGTTAGCACAGTAAAGGTTTCTACACACTCTCATTCCCCATCTATTTTCCAATTCCTCCTCCCCCCATATATGTAATCATATGTATTTGTGTGGTTGCTATCTGTCTGTCTGAGAGGACCTGGTCGCGACAGTTTGTTATTTGTAGTCCCTGTCAACTGCAGCACAATTGCGTCTAGCTGTTATTAGACCAGACATTCAAAATGCTTCAACGGAAAAAGAAACTCCTACGTTATACAATCAACCAGATAAGATGCTTACAGTCTGGCAAGTTTTGCAGTGATCTAATAATAAGTCAACTTTATGAATATCTTTTAGTTAAACTCAAATGCACTTGAGCAAACGCAAACAAGTGAGAAGGCTCTAGTCAAGAAATCCCGACTAGACTATACGCTGAACCCCATACTTTACACGTATGTACTTGCAAGTATGGGTGTGTGTGTGTGTGTACGCGTATAGTGCATACTTTCTTAACTTCAATGCTCCGTATCTCCGGTGTTTTTCAACCGATATCAATCAAAAAAAAAAAAATGTCATAATTTTGTCTAATGTTTCAAACTCTATCGATCACATGTGTATATCGGAAACGGGAAAGTTATCGAAAATTTGAAACAAACTTGTACTGCCTGGGGATTAGGCGAGCTTATGTTCCAAATCTGGAGTCTCTAGCTTTATAGTCGCTGAGATCGTCGCGTTCATACATACATACGGACAGACAGACGGACATGGCTATATCGACTCGGTTGTTGATGCTGATCAAGAATATATATACTTTATTGGGTCGGAGATGCTAACTTCTGCCTGTTACATATTTTTGCAAAAAAACCATTATACCCTTTTTACCCATTTTCAATGGGTTCTGGGTAAAAAATAATACATACATCTATCAATTTATATGTACAATATTCTGTTCTTTCAAAACATAATAAGTTTCACAGAAATATCGCGCGACATTAGCGATTTATTTTTACACTTTGAGTGACTGGTAAATAATTAAAAATGTGCCAAAAAAAAGTACATTTAAAAAATTTTGGAAATTTAATTGAATTGGTTCTACTGTATAATCTAGTAAACCAATTGGACTTGCCATACGTCGTGTACCAAGGCAACAGACATACACATGTATGTATTTGTATGTACACATGGATGTACACTTGTACATACACACACATTCACAAGTACTTGTTAATAGCAACCGAAACCGTAAAATACGTGTCACGTATCTACGATATTCTGGGGCATGTTGTGGTTGTAGCTGCCCCACTAGCCCCTTTGGCGCATTAGGCACGCCGCACAATTAGGCACACTTGCTTCGGTTGGTTTTGGGTGGTGGGTGCAATACGTGCTTGGTGGGGAGGAGGAGGAAATGCCATTGAAACAGGTAACTAAATTTACAAGCAAATATAATTACCAGCGAATTGCAACCAAAAAATCACATTAAATCATTTTGCAGTCGTTTTTGTTGTGCGAACTTTAATTAAATTTTGGCCTAGTTATCTCGCAAGAAGAAGCGGTCGGAACAACAAGATAGTGCAGGACGAAAGAGAGAGAGAGAGCCTGCCCAGATGCCCTGTTTGGCCACTAGCTTAACAAAGACAATTTTACACCTAATCGCCTCCCACATTACTGGCTAACGATTCTTGGTAAGCAACAACAAGCCACATTTTGCAAGTAGAACAAACAGTTATCTATCGCTTGATGCATGTACTTTGTTCGTTCAGTAGGTTGTTTAGAATGTTGCGTCATTTCGATGATGTTCAACAAAAAATGCAAAAATCATTTTACAAATTTAATTGCAATTCATTTTGTATTTTGCAAAGCTGGCGAATTGAACTTGAAACAGTTTCCATAATCGCTGCTCTTTGTTATTGCTGATTGTTGAGTGGCGAAGCAAAGGTCAGTTGAGATTTGCACGTGAATTTACACGTAGTTAGACCGTGCTCAGGTGCTACGATAGTATCGTATCAGTAAGAATTAGTCAGAACTATAGAAACAATAAGAGCAAGCTAGACATTCAATAAGTTCCAATCAAACAATTCGTAACTGATAACGTTCTTTCGAGGATTATAGTCCGATTGGTTATTAACTTTAAGTTTTTAATTTATTAATTGGCAAGAAAGGCCAAATACACTTTCTGTGGAGACAAATGATACTTAAGTGTTCGACCTAGCCTAGGGGAAAAGTCTGCTTAAAATAATTTTGAGGTCTGAGTCTTTGGATCCTAGAAACGCATTAAGGGAGCGGTAAGAACGGCTAAGATTCTCATAAAGATTCTTTCTGATGATTGTCGGAAAAAAAAACTCAGAAGTTTCTTTAAAACAGACTCCACAAATGCAACTACTTGGTGTACTGCCAAACACTATCAATCATTATGAAACACAGCAAATCAATTTTAATGAATCATAAAACTTCTCGATTCATTTTAAGTTTAACTGTGTAGTAAACATAATCCATCTAACTAAATGTAATTTGAACCAATTTCCGGCACGCTCTGAATATTCACACCTCCACCCAGGCAACCACCACCTGCACCACCTGCAGAACCTGACAACATCCAGTCTGAACGCAAATTTTTCACCCACACCTTAACTGAGTTAATCAGCCTCTGAGAGTTGGCTGTTGCCGCGTCTGTCGTTGTTGCAATTATGCCAAATAGGTTAACAGCCGTTTCGTGCCTTTTGCACGAAATATTTTTCGGTGTGCTGCTTGTTTACATAAACCTTTTCTCATTTCGTTTCTCGGCTCGTCGAGTTTTCATAGTTTACTTTTATTTGTTTCTCTCTATCTGTGTGTGTGTGTTATTATTTCGCTTCATTTCGCCTACTGCTCTCTGGGTTTTTCTCGGTAAGCTCGATGCAGCGACACAGTTTAACCCACATCCAACTACATACATACATTCATGTACATATACATATATGGACTGCGCAACGGGGTGCGGGGACAAAATTGGGGTGGCTCTGTGAGCGGTTGGGCAATTTAAATGAAACGAAACGACAGAACAACAACGGACAATTTGAATGCCTATTTGCATTTGACAACAACAACATAAACAACAACAAGAGCAGCTCACCAGAACGAACAGCAACAAAATGTAGAATCAAGTGTCGGGGTCGGCCAATAAACAAGTAAATTAACGAGACGCTGATCAAAAAAACGTTAGGGCAAACAGAGGGGGGGATGCTCGGCGCAGCTAAGCTACGAGTGATTTTTATTAGCTCCGAGATAAATCGTTTGTATATATGTACGTATGTACTTATTCGTTGGAATAAATCAAAACATTAGACAACAAGTTTCAGTGTGGAACAGAATGAAGAGAGCGCGAAGTGAAGATCTAAAGAGTATTCAAATGGACATTGTTATAATATGAAATAATTGTATTGTTATCATTATCCTTCACACGCGTGCAAATTTTGAAGTTTGAGAAAATTGAGCTATAAAATTGTATTCAAGAAAGTTAAACAAAACAAAAATGAAACATACACTATTATTGAACTTATGCTTACATATACTTAGTATGTATGTATGTACATATAAATAAATATTCACCTTTCTGCAAGGAGTCGTACATACAGCTGCTATTAAATTGAGTGCGGGGCTATATATATATATATATATTATATATATATATTAGTATTGGTATATATATATATATTAATTTATACTGATATATGAGTATACAGTATATATATATATTGATTGTATTTGTATTCTTTATATGGTATTTGGATTATTATTCTCTTCACACACTTCTCTTGATTTTAATTTAATTATATTATTATGTATTTATTATTTGAATTGGCATATGACACTTCAATGTTGTTGTTGTTTGTTTGTTATTTTTCCTTGTTTTTTTTTTGTTGCAATCGTTGTTGTTGTTGATTTTTATTTGTAAGTTGTTTCGTTCGCTTTATGACAAATTATATGTACCGTTATGTAAATACATTATCACGCACACAAACACAACGCACATACACACACGCATTCACCACACACCAATAACAATTTTATCTGTTGTTAATGCTCTTTTGAAAAATATATCGAATCCATAAATTTGGACGCTCTGATATCGATCTTGAATGAAAATCGTAGCCAATTGTAATAGCCACCGATTGATTACGTACATATGTATGTAAGTATTTTTGTGTGAATGTATGTATGTGTATTGCTATCTGTATTTGTGTACGTACGCCTGTCACTTTGTCGCACTGTGCAACTGCTATAATTTAAATGTTGAAACATATATACACAAACATACAATATATGTGCATATGTATTTTATTCTATTTTTCGCAGTTTGCTTTACGTATGCGTCACGCGTCGTCCTCTTTTGGCGTGCTCGTCTCTTCGCGTCACATTTAATTCTAACGCAATGAAATTGTCGACTGACGACGAGATGCCGTTCAATTTCTGTGTTGCTGTTGCCATCAGCGCATATTTAGGACCTGCGCAATAAGCTCGACAGTCTTATTCCTCTCTCTCTCTCTTTCTCTCTACTGTATCTTTGCACCGCTCTAGTCAGCAGAAGCAATTCAATTGGAAATGTGGTAGCTGATGTGCAGCTGATTTGTTTGTTAATTTACCGCTTTGTTTAAAACATACAAACTGAACTACGCATCAATTTATTTCGTGTTCTTTAATGAGCAAGATCTATAACATCATCGATAAGTGCAAGAACTTTTATTTTTTCGTCACGTAGGTTCTTAAAAGATTCGAAATATATACCAAAAACATTTCAATGAAGTTATTCATTGGATCAAAAAGGAATCAGGGATATTAAAGCTGTTCGTTTTACGACCTTGAGAGGTTGACTTGGCCTTTTGTGTTTTGAGCGCTTATAAACAAAGGTTTTTTTTTTCTCTTTAAATTTTGTATTGTTTGTCTGACCTTTTGCAAATGTTAATGTTATGTTATAACAAATGTTAAGCAATTGAGCTGCAATAACATTCCTGCCAAAGCTATGCTCACTCACGCACGCTCTCTCAGCCTCTCCGTATAGCGAACACAAGCACGCACATACAACATACACATGCGTATGTACAGGTATGTATATCAAATATACAAATGAGTATGCCACGTACACGTGCCCGTCTGATCACATTGAATCTATTGATAAGCGTGTGTGCGCGTAGCTTTTTTACTTCGCGCGCATTTCAATGTTGCCAGTTGTAAGATATGTTACCGAGCTGAACAGCAGCATTTTGCATTGAGTCGAAATTGCTTTGTGACTTGTTTTGTTTTAAAATTGATTTCAATGAGCTGTGCCTTGTTGTTTGTGCCACTCTCGAGGGCCTATCTCTCATTCTAATGTGCATGCTCTCAGTTGGAATCCAATCAGTGTGGGGAAATACTCTCTCTCTCTCTCTCGTGGCAACTCTGTAACGCTCTACTCTCTCTCTTTTGGTATGTGTGTATGTACTGTTAACGTTTATTAGGGCACTAGGTTTTCATGCAAACATCGGAAAATTGATGCACACTCACACACACACATGCAGCCAAACACGACAGTTTTGGGGCAACTTTTGCATTTCCTGTGTCCCTATATAAAGAAGAGAAGAAAAGCTTTCCATAAATATATCGCGACAAACTTAGCTTGACCATACACCACGTTTGCCTTGAGTAAATTGAACTTCTATTGAATGCCAAAACCAAATTGTTTATGACATAATACAATAAATACATATGTACATTTGTACATACATATGCATATGTTCGTCGAAGAAGGCTCACGCGCCATGTGTTTCAAGGGGTTTGCTGCTCGCAAGGCACGCAGCAAACACAAAAAAAATTTCATGTGCTCCGCGTTGTTTGTGGTTGTGTGTTTTTGTGTTTAACAATAACGAGAAAAACTCGTTAGCAAACAAACGAAAAACATTTAAATAAAATATATACATCTACATTATGTATACGCGCTGTGCGCGCTGCGTTTTATTAACGTGCAGCTAGCAAAGAGAGCTAGAGAGAGTGTCAGTTGGCGGGAAGGGGGAGATTTCCAATTTGGGAGCGATGCAAAGAAATAGAGAGTGAGAGAACGACTGACTGGCTGGTAGAAAAAGCTTTGCCAACGCGCGCGCACACACACATAAATGGCAGTGTGTGTGTGTGCTTCTGCTGCTTTGACACACTTTTATATGACGTCGCTGATTTGAATTTTTTTCGTTTTTTTTTTTTTGCTGTGCTGTGCTTATTTTGTTCGTTCTTTGGGTTTGCCAGTTTATGAATGTTGTTCTTCTGTGTTTCTACTTTTTTGCATGACATTTGACCATTGGAATGAGCTGGGCAGGCTGAGGCTTGTTGTTGTTGTTGGCAGTAATTAACACATGTGCTTCGTGCTACTGTTGTTATTGTTATTACTGGGTGTACCAGCTGCTTCCAATAAGCTAACATGCAATTTTTATTGGAAAATTGGGATCGATTGTTTTTGTTGGTTGTGGCCAGCGTTTAGATTTGTGATGTTAATTTAATTTTGTCGCAACTATCACATTATGATTTAGGTAAACACACATACACACACACACACTCACAGACGCTCCTATATCTTGCGAGTGTGCGTGTGTGGGCTTGGGTGTGAGTATTTATGTAACCAGAAAGTGCCAAGCAACGACAAAAGCAGAGCGAAGGCACACATAGATACTTTTTGGCATTGAAACAAAACGTAGTTCACAGAAAAAGCACACACACGCACACTCATGTATACACTGAAAGAAGGGTACACAGATACGCGCGCACACAAATAAAGTTAGAAGACGGCGTTGAAGAACGTTGAAGAAACTAACATGCGACGCTTCAACACACTCACACTCACACACGCAAACACAAACACACAGAAGCACACACAGCACGCAAAGCGCTTAGAGAGAGATACACATGGTCACTTTAAAGATACATTTACAAACACACAGATATGTACATACATAAACGTACATATGTATGCAACTACACATTCTAAGCGCGTATGTGCATTATTTAATTAAATTTTGTTCAAACGAATTTTCCCAAAAAAACCCAACAACAACAACGACAATATATGTAATCTTTGCGAATTTGTAGTGATTTTGACTTGACTTGCAATTGTTTAGCACTTTTCGGTTGTTGTTGTTGCTGTTCTAAATGATCTTTTTGATTAGATAGACTCTAGTGTGATTAAGCACGCTATATAGACTATTTGTATGTCGTTGCTGCCGCGTGCAATCCACTTTAAGAAGAGTACATGTTACATGTATGTCAGTTTTTATATATATTATAGTAGAGCAGCACTATTTGTGCTTATTTTCGTTGTAACACATTGTTACATATGTATGTAGCATATAAACAAAACTCACAGATGACGACGCTCTGACTCTGACTGAACTCAACTGAACTGAACTGGACACTGAATGTGCATGTCGTATCTGAAATTGAGTTTTGCCTTTGCTCGCAATTTACACATATTTCTCTCACGCTTACGCTCGCTCTCGCTCTCATAATTTTAGGTTTCTCTGAGTGGCTGAGATTTTTCTACAGAACTTAAAATTCCGATGGTGGCGTTGGTGGGCTAGTCAGTGGTTGCACAGCCAGATACACTGATGGTTGTACACACCACACTCGCACACACACACACGTATAAACGTCGCGAGAGAGAGAGAGCGTGGTATTTATGTTTGTGTGTGTTTCAATTTTGCTTTCGTTGCCCATTTCAAATTGGAAGTGTTTGTGCAGCTTACTCTCCGCATGCCGCCTCTCACAAACTAATTTTGACTCTCTCTCTATCACTCTCTCCCTCACTATTTCTGTTTGACACACTGAGAAAACAACCACTTTACGTCAACACGGATTCAATTTGAATTTCCGTGCATTTTCCAGTCAACACGCACGTTTCTATCTGAACCATTTTCAACGGGCTTCTAACAGAATACTGGAAAGAAACGATCTGGAAAATCTTTCAACAAAAATCGTTATCGTAATGTATTAAAAAAACCAAAAACAAATTAATGTACGTTGTATAAAATTGTCACAAATCGTTTTTAGTTTTTGCTAATTTAAAAATTATTATATAAATAAGAAAATTCGAAAGAATAGATCTTATTTCATATTTTATAAAGGTATGATCGCATACTTTATGATTCGTTAAAGAATTATTCATGAAACAATCAACCTAAGAGTAATACATCCTGAACGTGCATCGATAAAATAATATCCTTTACAGCAAATGCGTTTCGATCACTTACAATATGTTGTGTTTAAAGGTTCTAGACGAATTAATTTAAATTCAGGATAATTATATTGGACATTGATTGCTTAAAGTCGCTGGAGATTCTACAAATATCACACAAAAACAGTATTAAAATTATAGGTACATACAAATGCATATGTATTATTTATAACCCGTGCAGTCGAGAGGTTGGTCAGTGTTAAAGTGCTTAATAATTAAAAATAAAATTTTAGTGCATTTATGCTAGTCAAAATTTCTTCAATTGCGTCTTTTGCTTAAGCGGTTCAACTGTCATTGTCTGCATTATAACTGATTATGTAGGCAGCTGTTTCCATGGAACATAACTGAGGCGCCTCCTTGGTGTGATCCACCTGTTCCAGATTCTGCAGGAATGTAAGTGTCGAACGCTGGCAGCGATGACTAGCATTTTTTTGCTCATTTTGCATCACATTGCACACATTGAACTGATGAAAATGGAAAAGAAAATCAAATTTTAATATTCAGCTGATTCGATATTTAACAGAAAATTATCTTACTTTATCTGGTATCTCTTCATCGTTGCACTGAAGTAGCTGTGTGCGATGCATAACGCAGCCAATGCGCTGCACTTTTGCCGTGCTCTTTGTCAAGCGTCGCATTAGAACAAGGTCTAAATCTTGATTGGCCGGCACATGATCGTTACCAAATTGCTCCAATGCACCCGTCCACTCGTTCTCCGTGTATATTAGCTTATCTAGTGGATCGAGCATGTCCTGTGAAGCCTTGTGTGCTGCTCTACTCAAGTAGTTGGCCGGATGCGTTTCCGATGGACGCACACAGTCGCTGATCTTCTCCAGAACAAGACGGTAAATGTGCAGCACTGGCTTATTGTCCAATACGCCCTGCTCTAGGCCACGTTGATCATCGAAGGCTAGACGACGATCTTGCATTATCTCTATCTCTCCCGATGCGAGTGAGGCACCACCCAGCGGCTGTCCAGTGAGCAGCGTCAGCCTCATATTGGCATCTTCAATAAACATGGCTGATGGCACCGGATAATAATGGGCCTGCAATGGCAGTTTCTCAAAACGTCGTCGCTGTATCAACTGCAATCCGTTCAAATCCGTGTAGTAAGTGCTTCCACTATCGATGTGTGTTTGCAGACGCATCACAATCTCAGTATTGTCGACAACTCCAATATCGACCAGGTTACGTATTTCGGGGGCGTCGCCACGCAAAATGGTCTGATGTATGACATGATTCAAGCCAACGCTTACATAGGACTCCAGTTTGCCTTCGCTGACAAGGACCACGGGCGGATTTCCGACAATTGGCACTGCTGGTCCATTTGGTATAAACAAATAAGCACCGGACTTATCGCCATGAACACGAGAACCATACTTCAGGAACTTCAGATGCACGGGCACATGTGGACTGTCCGGCGTTAGCTGGATAGATTTTAGCAAGCCGTAATCGGAAAAGGCCAAGGTGGGTCCATGGCCCACATGTAGGGAAAACTCACGATGTTCACCAAACTTGGCGTCCTCTGGATATTGGCCCAAATTTACCGAAACTGGACTGCCATTCAGCAATAAATGGGAAGCATAGTGCGTGTGACTAAAAACAAAATAATGTTATATAAATATTTAAAAAGTTAATATATCATTTACTTACGGTGGCTTGGACTTGGAGACCGTTAGCACATAGGTTGTCAATCCCAGTGGCGGCACACGTGCCTTGAAGAGTATGCGATACTTGGTTGTGGAACCTTGTGGATTAACAGTTTTGCTAATAGTATCATGATGCCAGCTCCATACGGGTGACACTTGCGCCTCGACCTCATTGCCTGATAAATCGCTGACGCTCACAAATGGACTGGATACATAGAAATCAACAAGTTGCTCCCGCCAGTGCGGCAGAGTGTTGTGAAGCACAACATGCTTGATGGGCAACTCCTCGCCCAGAATGATCGTGGTCCGACTCTCCTCCACGCCGACGCCGGGCCAACGGGAATCGTCCAGCGTGAAATAGTGGAAATTAAAATCTGGACTGTAGATGGATGGTTTCGTGAGCAGGCGATAGACAGCCTGTTGTATTACAAACTGACACGATTTAAGTGCCTCATTCATGCGCTTCTCATAGTCTTGAACCACATGCGTCTTTGCTGTGCCCGTGATGCCGTCGTGATGCTGGAAAAGCGACAGATCTCGACGCGCCTGCTCCAGTTTTTGGTTGAAGCCAGCAAGTGAATCCCAGCGTTGCCAGGCATGCAGCATTTCCGCAGCACGCAAATAGTGCATGAGGACGCGGTCCATTCGCTTATGGTATGGACGTGAGGTAAAATAACCACTCCAGTAGTTGTCAGCACGATCTGCATAGGTGAAAAAATCACCAGTAAGCGATGGGAACTCTTGGCCGCTCTGATGCACTGCATCGAAATACTGCTGCAGTGTACCAAACTGTGCATCCACATTGAAATGCGGATTGCCATTGATGTGCTCAAATAGCTTCTCATAATTAATACGCTGCACATCCCATTCGACGTTCTGCTTGTAGCGAAAATCATCGCCCAATGGAATTAGCAATGCATTCGTACGATACAACTCCGCCTTCTTCTTCCATTGATCCACCAGCATCTCGGAGCGAGCTGCCACATTGTTATCATCGATAGGACGTGGCGGAGTGCGCCACGGGCAGTTTAGTCCAAAGGCACCCATGCGCTTGAAGTCAAACTGGCAGCATACTTTCGGATCTGGACCACAAGTGTGTGGAATATCATACGAGTAGAATGGCATCATGTGGGTGAATAGAGATTTACTGCCGCTTGTTTCCCATGTCTGGCGCCAGTAAAACTCCAAGTTGCGTTGCTGTGCCAGCTCCTTCTTAACCGAGTAATGCGTTCGCTGTATAAGTAAATTCTTCATGCCACTCCTCTGCAGTATATACGGCAGGGTTGGGCTATGCCCAAACGGATCGATAGCCCAGGAAGCGGTGGGTGTCACATTCAGATGCTCCTTTAACCAGGTCTGACCCTCCGTCAATTGCAGTAGAACATTCCGCCAATGGGAATTGGCTTCGTCCGGCATTACCCATCCGCCAGTAACAAACTCCAGCTGCTTCTTCTTTACAATCCTGCAATGTAAATTAGGAGTTATATTAAAGTTTTAATTATAGACAATATGTATTTATTATCGCTTACATCCTCATTTGTTGTTTCTTGTTCTCACCCAAATCGTCAAAAAATCGGGCAAAATATGAAATTTCCGCCCAAATGAATTTCATATCTGTATTTTCGGTAAGATGGCGCAACGCATTCGATAAGATGTGCTTTGTATCTGTTCAATAATAAGAAATAACAACGTTTAATAAAAACCAATTAGAAAAATCTGTAAAACATAGTTCCCACTTCTTGTTAACGATAATAAAAGAGTTTTGACCTTTCTTATCAGTTTTCATTTTGATTATGTTTTACAAACAAGGCCGAAATTAGGTGGTTACGTGGTTAAAATCAGAATACTATTCGTACACTGCCTTAATTACATTTGTACTCTTTATGCAAAGGAATCCAACTTTTTTCTCTCTCCCTCTCTATCTCTATTTGTGTCTTACCAGCATTGTAATAGTCTTCGAAGGTTTTTATCCATCCGGGATCATTGTGCGAATGCGGCACAACGAATACTTTTAGAATGTGATGCTGATTGTATTTGAGGGGATCGTATTTAATGTTCCAACCCTGCTTCCAAACACCGCCATCAACGTCTGCAAATGTCATTTTTTCGTACCACTCCAGCATTTGAACATCCACCTGGGGCACCTGCTTTACTACATCGATACATTCGGCAGTGTCGTCTGTCTGTGTGTTAATTGCATTTGCCGAAAGTATATCGTTTTTACTTTTTCCAGTTCTTGATGGAGACTTTGCTGAACGTTCACGCATGTCTCGCATTACCTGGCCATGCTCCAGCAATCCAGTTTCCAGTTGTTGCAGTCTATTCTCAAGCGCGACATAATTGGGCTGTGAATGTTACAGAGTGCCTTTAATATTTCAAATACATACATACATACACTTGTGTATTACCTTTTTTGCATTGGCAGCCGGTGCCGCAAAGTTAAGGATAACGTAGAGGCTAAGAAAAATGAAAAGACAGCCACAGCAAATAAGTAGCGCAAAACGACGACGAATGCGCAACATGTCTGATTAGTGGAACATGGGTACGCACAATGCTTAAAGACTACGGGAGAGTTGTAGCTATTTTAAATTATGTATAGACTTGCGTGGATTTTTCGCATAAACAAATGACAAACAAAACGATTACCCGATGCAATCGATATACAAACGGTAGCTCTGCCAACTCGTTTCACAGCTCCCAAGTTAACAGCTCTGTCTTTCATACACCGATTTACCCGCAAATCGCAAATCGTATCGGTATTCAGTTAACTTAATAAAGCTTGATTAAAATGAAATTAATAATTCAAAATCACGTTTAATGGGTTTCTATGTGATAATTGACTGCGCGGCCCGGCTCGTAGTTTGGAAACCAAGTGCATTCGAGTAAAATAAATGCAAATATATATATTGTGGTTCTTTGCTGAGTGCGTACATGCAAGCAAATCGATTTCTACAGGCAGCATCCTTGGCAGCATCCACAGGGATTGTGTTTGTATACAACAGGCGAGATTAAAATATCGTTACATTATCTCAACTGAAACTGAACAAATTTTGATCTAAGTGCGCCCGAGTAACGCGCCCAAGTCCTAACATTTCAATGGTAATTGAATCCAGTCGCCAGACAGCTTTCGAATTTGTTGTCCATTGCGCCATGAAGCGTCAGAATGTTAGAACCCTGTCGCTGGTGGTATGCACATTTACCTATTTGCTCATCGGGGCGGCAGTCTTTGACTCGCTTGAATCGCATACGGAAGCAAAGCGTTGGGAGTTTTTGCAAGGTAGTACATATATATGCAAACAATATATAACCCCATGCAAGAACCAAATGCACGCAAACTTAATTAGTATTCGCACTCACCCACCCAAAAGTACTGAAACATATATAAAAATTACTCAAAATGTAAAAAATTATGATCATTCAACACCAAACACAAATCAAAAGGTTTTCAATTATTTTTATGATAATAATATTAAACATTTTAAACATTTTTTACCTGTTGATCTGTGTTACTCCATTGCCATTTATAACATTTGTTAAGTTCGATTTAATTGGCTTTCAATTTGAATATTGATATTGGAACTCGGATCAAATTTTGCTTTCATGCCGTAGCGGTGAAGAATAATTTCGTTGAGAAATACAATGTGAGTGCAGAAGACTACCGGATGATCGAAATAGTAATAATTGAGAACAAACCACACAAGGCGGGACCTCAGTGGAAATTCGCTGGCGCATTTTATTTTGCCACTGTGGTGCTGGCAATGATTGGTAAATATTATACAAAATATAATGTATTAATCTGCACAAATATATATATTAATATTCAAAATAATCCAAACTCTTTGAACAATATTAGTGGATAAGAGGTCAGTTTAGTCAACAAAATTTAAATGTTCTGAGAGACAAAATAAAAAACTTTTAAAATTTAACTTACTATTTAAACTCTCAGCTTAATATTATGCAAGGTCGTAAACGAGAATCAAAAAGCCAGACAATTTTAGAGACACAATTCCGGTTTTCGATATTGTGGAATTTAAATTTATATAATCAAATATTAAGGTGTATAATAAAAACTAATTGATTTTTTCGATGCAAAGAATTATTAAAGGGAAACGTTTTAGTATATATTATACATATATTATTATATTTTATATAAAAAAAAAATGTATACACTTAATATTTGTAGAGTATGAAATGCAAACGGTATGTAACAATATTTTTAAATCCATATATGCAACCAGATATGAGTGTGAATATAATATATATTTTGTTTTACAGGATATGGACACTCGACACCAACCACTGTGGCCGGAAAACTATTTACAATGTTCTATGCTATGGTATAATTAATTCAACACATTGCAATAGATTGGATTATCTAACGGAATTCATACTTATAAGATCATTGGCTTTTTTGGTTTCAGGTTGGCATTCCACTGGGTTTGGTTATGTTCCAGTCGATTGGTGAGCGTTTGAATAAGTTTGCCTCCGTGATAATAAGACGAGCCAAGAGAGCGAGTGGGGCGCGATGCACAGATGCAACAGAAATGAATCTCATGCTTGCTACGGGCATGTTATCATCGATTATCATAACAACTGGAGCAGCCGTTTTCTCCCGCTATGAGGGCTGGAGTTACTTTGACAGCTTCTACTATTGCTTTGTCACACTGACAACCATTGGCTTTGGTGACTATGTGGCTCTTCAGAATGACCAGGCACTAACCAACAAGCCCGGATATGTGGCACTTAGCTTGGTTTTCATTCTGTTTGGCCTGGCAGTAGTGGCTGCCAGTATTAATTTGCTCGTGCTGCGCTTCATGACAATGTAAGTGGTTCTCTGCTCATGCTTTAACTGGCGTTTAGATCCACATTCAGAACTTGAATAAGTAAGAAGGCTCTAGTCGAGAAATCCCGACTATACCCTGAACCCTATAGTTTACGCATACAGTCAGTGCTTGCACGTATGTGTGAGTGTGTGTTTGTATATGCTAGTGCATACTTCTTAAGTTCAATGCTCCATATCTCCGGTGTTTCTCAACGGATTTCTTTAAAATTTTTTTTGATTTTGTTGTTATCGATCACATGTGTATATCGGAAACGGGAAGCTATCGAAAATTTAAAACAAACTTGTACTGCGCGGGGATTAGGCGAGCTTATACATACGGACGGACAGACGGACATGGCTATATCGACTCGGCTGTTGATGCTGATCAAGAATACATATACTTTATGGGGTCGGAGATGCTTCCTTCTGCCTGTTACATACTTTTGCACAAAACCATTATAGCCTTTTTACCAATTTTTAATGGGTTCGGGTATAAAAAAACTCATTGTGTTGAAATTATTTGCAGGCAAGCCGAGGACGCCAAGAGGGATGAACAGGATGCCCAAAATCAGGCGGCTGGCAATCAACCGCTCACTTTTGATGATGAGTCCACGTACAACATGAATGGCAAGCTTCTCGAAAACAACTATACGACGGAGAACGATGAAACTGCTTCGCTGTGCTCCTGCACTTGTATGGGCGGCACACGATGTCTTAACCATGAGCAATTCATCGATCCGGATTTCCAGCCAATGGATATTATTGAGAGCACTCAATGCCTTAAACGCGCGTCCGTCTGATACCTGCGGCAGCGCTTTTTTGCGCACGATGATGATGATTCAACCTAAACCGATTTGGGCCTAATTAAGAGGCTGCCAAATTGTTTAGTTTTTTAATAAGTGACCCCCACGTAGACAACCCAACCACCACACCTAAGTAGAAACCAGCATAAATGTATACAACAACAAAAAGTTCTAGGATCAAGAGATAACTAAGATCTACTGCCCTTGCAGACATCTAAATTGTATTCGTTATTATTTATAGTTCTTACATTAGCTGTATTTGCTGGCTGCGAAAAATAAAAAATATGACTATTTTGTTAAAAATTTCTCTGCAAGGGTATTAAAAAATGATGGTATCATAAATTACGATTATATCTATATCTAAAACTTAATAATATGAAAAGAATCGCCCAAATATATCTCAATGTATATACGTTTTAAAACCTAAAATCAAATGTTTTTGAAAATTTCGTCAGCTTTATGTGCGTAGGATCAGAGTAGTCTAGGGGGTGACCATAGGATTTTTAAATATAGGCAGTCTCATTCCAACATCGACTCGAATACGACATACACGTGTAGAATAATAAGTACGAAAAATTATACGTGTAAAATCAGTTGGAAACCAGATTTAAATCGGGAACTGATTTTCCAGCTAATTTTAATTATTTATCTAAGTTTTTTCGCGCATTGCCGATAAGTTCAAGATGCGTGAAATTGTACACATTCAGGCCGGCCAATGCGGCAATCAGATCGGAGGTAAATTCTGGGAGGTAATCTCCGACGAGCATTGCATCGATGCTACGGGAACTTACTATGGTGATAGTGACTTACAGTTGGAGCGCATCAATGTCTACTACAATGAGGCGACGGGCGCCAAATATGTACCACGGGCCATACTCGTTGACCTGGAGCCAGGCACCATGGACTCGGTGCGCTCGGGAGCCTTTGGTCAAATCTTTCGACCGGATAACTTTGTGTTCGGTCAGTCGGGTGCGGGCAACAATTGGGCCAAGGGCCACTATACTGAAGGTGCCGAGCTGGTCGATTCGGTATTGGATGTAGTGCGCAAGGAATCGGAGGGTTGCGATTGTCTGCAGGTATGTTTGACCAGGCTGTGAACCAGAGTAAGTGTCTAATATTTTTGGAACCACAGGGCTTTCAGCTAACACACTCATTGGGCGGTGGCACCGGATCAGGTATGGGCACATTGCTCATCTCGAAGATCCGTGAGGAGTATCCCGATCGTATTATGAACACCTTCTCGGTTGTGCCCTCGCCCAAGGTGTCCGATACTGTTGTGGAGCCCTACAATGCCACACTAAGTGTGCATCAACTGGTGGAGAATACGGATGAGACGTACTGCATCGACAACGAGGCGTTGTATGACATATGCTTCCGCACCCTGAAACTCACAACACCCACCTATGGTGATCTGAATCATTTGGTATCGGCCACCATGTCGGGTGTCACCACCTGTCTGCGCTTCCCCGGCCAGCTTAATGCTGATTTACGCAAACTGGCTGTCAACATGGTACCATTCCCACGGTTGCACTTCTTTATGCCCGGCTTTGCACCGCTAACCTCGCGTGGATCTCAGCAGTACCGTGCCTTGACCGTGCCCGAGCTAACCCAACAGATGTTCGATGCAAAGAACATGATGGCCGCCTGTGATCCGCGACATGGTCGCTATTTAACCGTGGCGGCCATCTTCCGTGGCCGCATGTCCATGAAGGAGGTGGACGAACAAATGCTCAACATTCAGAACAAGAACAGCAGTTTCTTTGTCGAATGGATACCCAACAACTGCAAGACAGCTGTTTGCGATATTCCACCTCGTGGTCTCAAGATGTCGGCCACCTTCATTGGCAACTCGACTGCCATTCAGGAGTTGTTTAAACGTGTCTCCGAGCAGTTTACGGCGATGTTCCGTCGCAAGGCATTCTTGCATTGGTACACCGGCGAGGGCATGGACGAGATGGAGTTCACTGAGGCAGAGAGTAACATGAACGATCTGGTTTCAGAATATCAGCAATACCAGGAGGCCACTGCCGACGAGGAGGGTGAATTCGATGAGGACGAAGAGGGTGGCGGCGATGAATAAGCCAATCCAAAAATACATTATGCACAGGACACAACTCTCAAAAGACCAACAACTATATACACTTTCGACTAACGTTTATCATTTGTTATTATTCAGTTGTATCATTCTTCAATGACAGTGTAAAATACACACAAACGTACTGCAGCCATGTGCCAGGATTAAGACATTTTTTTTTTTTTTATTGTCTGGCAATGCTGTTTGCAGTTGTCAAAAATATCGTTATGCCTTCGTTGTGGCCTAAAACGCCACGCAGCTCGCGAAATCGCGCATTTCGTAGACGCAAGAAAATGAGGATTCATCCAATAACGCAACTTCAACAACCAAACTGTTGGGAGACCAAGAAAGATGACTCAATCTCCAGCGATGAGATGAACGACGAGGAATTAAGCTCACCGACGACACCGGCTATAACGGTCCATTATTTGGAGAGTTCATCAACGCATGAAGAAAGCGAACCCTGACAAGTTATAACCATGTCTTAGCGAGGGAATGACGTCGTTAATTCAAATGTTTTACAGTATTTGTGACATGAACAGCAACGAAGAAGATTGAATTTAAATTAAACTTGAATGTTTTGAGATAATACATTAAATATACATAGTTGAATATTTAGTTTTTGAGCCTATACATCATCGAACAGTCCTCGAGGCGGTGGCCCAACAATGCGACGTTCGATATCCTCTTCTTGCTCGTTGGTGCCTCGAAAGCCGACTTGAGTGCTGACACCGAAACGCTCATTGATCTCATTCGATAGGGAGCGAGGCAAACCCAATGCTGAGGAGGAGGCTACCGCAGCATAGTCGTAACCAACATCGCCGTCCCGTAGCAACCCATCAGCTGGCGTTCGAGTGCCAGTCAATGGATTGGCACCTCCGCCGATTCCACTGCCCAAACCTCCTGCTCCACTACTGCGGTATTTACCTAGATAATCATTGCTTGGCAAGGCGTCAGCTCTCGTAAAGTCTCGTCGCCTGGCCATTGCTTCTTCGGCACGTTGACGGCGTCGCTTCTCGCGCGCTATTAAATCTTTGCCTTCCTGCACCAGTTCCGTGGCAATGGTCTCATGTTGCAAGAACTGTTGAAAGCCCAAAGCGTTGAGCGCACGACTGCCCAGACTAAACCAGGTGGCCAGACAAAATGCTAACATACACATGGGAAAATATATGTTGAAGCCATTCGAAATAATTCCAATGACGTCCATATGACCCATTATTTGTGTGTAATACGTTTCCATAATGCGCTGCAACCAAAGACAAATTAACACATAGAATACAACAAATTAGCGTTTAAAATGAACACACCTTTTGAATTATGTGAGAATCCATGTGGATGAGACCCAAAAAGTTAAGACACATGGGCGGCGTCAGACGACATAGCAGCATTCCACTAAAAATCAAGCTATGCTCATTAGTCTGATGGTGCGGCGCCAGGTAGTAAAGATTCAGAAATCGTATGCGTAATATTGTGGAATAAGTACAGTAAAAGAAATAGCAGAGAACCAACATTGAAACTAGTTCAATGGTAAAGAAATCATTGCTAGTATTGGCCACATTGATTACATTCGCAAATATTGAGAGCACTGGTTGGCGGCTGAAGAAGGTGAGCTCGCTC
This sequence comes from Scaptomyza reducta, assembly GCA_035044485.1. Taxonomy (NCBI): domain Eukaryota; kingdom Metazoa; phylum Arthropoda; class Insecta; order Diptera; family Drosophilidae; genus Scaptomyza; species Scaptomyza reducta. The sequence continues at coordinate 2,429,961 of JAWNNV010001315.1, read as the reverse complement.
CATACGACCATTGCAGACATAGAAGCCGTTAGCACGCAAAGTATCTTGAGAAACGGGGCCTTAAAGAGACATTCCCAATACCACTGGATTGTGGCGCTATAACAAATTCTCTCCAGTTGTGTTCGCTGACGTGGAAATTCTGTTTTAAAGCGACGCTCGGCTGAGTGAACGTTTCGCGCCACATCCTCAAGATGCAGTACCGCATTCACCTGAACGCTCCAAAGTGCCTCGGTGCGTTGAAGAGTTTGCAACGATTTAATCACCTGCTTGTGAATGCGAACGAGTGCCTTCTCTGACGGTACAATGGTGGATGTGGTGCCACCTAGGGCATTGCCACCGCTGCGTGCAAAATTGCGACTGGCTCGCTCCTGCAACTCAATGGGTACTTTGCGCTGAATTGTCTCCACGCAGGGGCGCAGCTCATGATTGTTGGGCACGGAACGACTTATGCACTGCAGGGATTCCAGTACATCGTCCACATGCTCCTCCGCCTCGGCCTTATCTGTACTGAGCTTGGCGGCCTTAAAGTAAGCATATTGTAGTGTGAATCCCGGCTTGGCATTGTTCCACAGTGTACGTGGCACTTCCACGAGAGCATAGCCGAGAAGTAGGATGAGCAGAAACAATCCCCAAGTATTCGAAGCCGACGAGGCAATAGCTTTTAGTTTTTGCCAATCCAAAGATACGCCCTTTACAGCAATATATATGAGCAAAACGCCACATATGAACAAGTAGGAGCCATAGTAGATGGCATTCTCAATCAATGCCGATTTCAGCTTGCCCTTGATCGTAAAATCACCAGCCTTGAGATACGACTGCATTAATGGCATAATAAGCCATGTGAGGAACTGAGAACTCCAGTAAATAATGCGCCACAAATTGGGAAACACAGTTTCTGGTACCATGCCCCACGGTTCCTGGCATTCATTTGGGTGTAGATTGTTAGTTGTGGTTATTATTGTTGTTGTTGTGTTGCCATTGGCGCCTGTCGTTGCAAGTATCGGTTTCTGTCTTTCCTCACACTGTCGATATAGCGTCTGCAAAACGATAATTTGGTTAGAACAGTTTATTGCTAGTATTTTGTATTACAGTGGTCGCTTGATTATTATAATTTTTTTTTTAATGATTGCAATTTTGTTGTATTTATTTCGATAATTTGAAGTTTATATGAAAAAAAAGTTGTTAACTTAAAATTTTTTTTTAGTTAGCGAGCGACCACTGTATTATTATATCATGCTATTATAAATAGCTGCTTACAGAAGTGACGTCCAACGGTATCGTGAAAACGATAAGAAAGGAGAAACACCAGGCTGTAAGAACGGACAATGTGACAAGGATGTGCTGACGTGGAATGTTGCCATATCGAAAGAGCATCAAGCTGGCCAGTACAAGGGCCGCAATTATGCCGAATGTCAGCAAGTATGCCATCTCAAAACTGCTTCTTACACTCCCTTTTATCTTCTTTTGTAATTTCGGCCCGCAGCTTAGGCGGCCGCCTGCTGTTTTTCACCAGCGTTGTTGTTGTTCTTATTGTTATTGCGTTTTGTGCGTTTTTGTTGCAGCTGCCGAGCTGTTTCGCGATGCATTTCCTCCAGAGTCTCCAAAGCCTGCGACTTCAGTGGCATTAGACGCGGCTTGACAAACACTAGCTCAGTTTTGTGTTCGAAAAACAATTTTCCCGTGGTAGGCTCAATTAGTTCGATTTTCTCATTCACGTTTCTTAGCAGCTCGCGCTCCGTCGTCGTCGACATACTCACACAAACAGCCGGTTCAGCATTTATGCTAACTAATCGAATTTACACTCACACACGCACCCACATTGATCGTGAAAAGGGTACTTCGCTTTTAATTTCCACAAATATGCGTCACGGAAACTTGTGATGAGAGTGGCACGAATCAATTTGTTGTTTATTTTTTCTTCGGGCGTGATGAATAAATCAAAAAATCAATACATCTGTGGGCACCCAAAAAATGGTATGTGTTCTTGCGCCGTGACAGAACAGCTGTTGCCTAATATTTTCTATCGATTTTAAAGTACTAACGATCTTTAAATTTTAGAATATGTGCAATATTTTTCTAGAGCTTATCGAAGCAAAAATCGGTTTGTCACTGGCTATCACAATTATCAACTCTGACTTGGCAGCAATCAAGCAACAAGTTGGCAGCTCTTCGCTTGTATTGTTTTTGTTTTGCTGGCAAACAAGTTGTCTGAAATTTTTGGTTAATAGACATATAAAAAGTATTACCACTGTTAAAACTGTCAAAACCATGGATGCAGAAGTTACAGTGATCGATGCCGAAAAGGGCCACATTTACCGCACTAGCGGTGATGGCATGGAACAGACTGAAATTACACCCACCACGAAAGTAGAACAAGTCGAAGAACAAAAAGAAATCAGTTTCTCTGTCGTTAATAAGGTCAAACGGCCACAATTGCCGCGCAAAGATAGCACTGTAGTTCAAGAGTCGGTTATAACGCATATGACACCCACATCCTCCTCCGCGCTGCCATTGCCCCTACCAGGTCTTCACACGCTTTACCGACGCCCAGAAATCGTAAGCAGGAGTTTAGCGCCTGTGCCGCCCAAGGGAGAACTGGTGCAACTAAAGCCAAGGCTAGTAAATTCCTCGGACCCGCTACCTGAGCATAAAAAAACCAAGCCACCCAAGTTCGTGCCATATGAACCATATCCAGGTGCCGTGAATCCCATGACTCCTTCCCAGCAACCATCCGCCATGCATAAAATTCAACGCGTTAGCAAGAATAATTTGGACATTGGCTTCCTTGCGGATCAAGTATCAACATTACGCACTCAGGAGCTGGACTTCAATGCAGATGAAGAGAATGGAGTAGGAAAACCCAATGAGGGCAGTGTCGATGAGCTGCAGCGACTGACGCTGGAATTAAATAAAGTTCGCGAGGAGCGAGATCATTTCCAGGCACAATTTAAATTCCAGACGCAGGTCAATAGCGAGCTTAAGAGCCTGTTGGTTGCCTCCGTTGGCGAGGATTTGCAGACGCGAGTCAATCTGTTGACAGAAGACAAACTCCAACTGGCGCGAGCCTTGCTTGACACCGCCAACAACTTGACAACACACACGGAACAGATCGAATTTTTGGCCAGCCAGTGCGAGGTGTGGCGGTCAAAGTTTTTGGCCAGCAGCGTCATGGTCGAGGAGCTGGCACGCTGGAAAGCCGATCTCACGCATAAGAATCAAATGCTAAACGAGTCCACCAAGCAACTGCTACACACAACTCACCAAATACGCGAGATGCAATTAGATATGCTAAAGCAACTTAAGTTCCTGGCCAAAATACGTTATCTAAATCTGCCTGCTACGGATGTCATTACTCTGAGCGCCGAGAACTTGAATATATTACAGCGCATGGTGCTGCACTCGGGCTTCGGCATCCCCGAGACAAACTTAAAAATTTCTAGCGCCACAACAAGTCCGCTATGTGAAGCGGAGAAATACGCCGTTCAGGTATGGTTAACTTTAGATATCATATTCCATAATATAAATAAATAAATATCTGTATCTTTAAGGCCCTGGAGTTTATAAGCCAACCTCTGATGGCCACGGATGAAGCTATTCGGGCGCTCTTTGGACAGGTGCAACGACCCCACTACATACCAACGGTCACCCAGCCACAGGCAGAATCTTTTACTAATAAATAACAATAGTAGTTTTACAAAAATATGCAATTTTTATAAAATAGACAACAATATACGTAAATGCAATTACCGATCACTTCAACTTCTTCTCCGTGCTGTACAGATCAAGACGACGTTGGCTATACACAGGAATTTGTTGACGTACTTGCGCCACCAGGGAAAAGTCAATATCAGCGGCCAAAGTTTGCTCGCATTCATCAGCGCTTGTTTGAACTTTGGCCCATGGGTCCACAACCATAGAATGGCCGTATGCAACATAATCTGCACTGGTGTCTCTGGCTGGTGATGTAGTAACTACGAAGAGTTGGTTATCGTTGGCGCGTGCTCTCTGCAGAAGTTCCCAGTGCAAGGGACCGGTTGTCATGTTGAAGGCAGCTGGGTAGATGATCATTTCACAGCCATCGTTTCGATACAGCCGTGCCATCTCCTCAAAGCGAATGTCATAGCAAATGCCAATCCCAATTTTGTGACCGTCAACATTAATCACAGTAAAATCGTTGCCAGCGGATAGCGTTTCGGATTCCTTGAATCGAATTCCACCCTTGACATCGATATCAAAAAGGTGCATTTTGCGATGCTTGGCTATTAAGTCGCCATTGGGTCCCCATACGGTACATGTATTGTAAATGGTATCGCTTTCCCCAAACTCGGGTATTGTACCACCCACAATATAAACCTGATTATCCAATGCCGCTTTGGAAAGCTGCTGGCTGGTGAAACCATTTGGAATCTGCTCCGCATACTCCCGAAAGTATTTCGTGCCATAAGGACAGTTAAAACACTCTGGTAAAGTTATAAGCCGGGGCTGATGCTCTTTAACTGCAGCTTCAATTTTGCTTACGGCATTCCGGACATTTGCCGTTTTGTCCGTGGAGCCTTTCAACTGCAGTAACACAAGACGCATAACTACCAGAAAGGGATGTACGGTTATCTTATAAATCAAATTAAGTTAAATCTGTGTAACTTACTATTACTACTGGCCTTGCTCATATTGCTTTATCTGTTGAAGAAGAACAATTTAAAACAAAAAATAGATAACTTTGCCTTCTTAATCGCTTGATAACAGGTATGTTTATATGTACACGAACATCTGTTTTTTACGGTCTGGCAACACAACCTGCGACGTATTAGTGCTGCCACTACAATATTACTGATTCGAATAATTTAAGTGGCAGCGCTACCGCAAACAGCTGCTTTCTACAAATTATTCGGCAATCACATAATCGTAAATATTTATTATTTTCTTTAAACACAGTGCAATACCAAAACAAAAAATTTCAACTATAGGGCATGGCTGGAACAAAAGTGTTGCGCTCATTGTTACACGAACTGCGTCAATCGGCCAACGATCCGAGCAAAGTTAAGAACTCGCTGGCTGTCCGCTACATCCTGGCGCAGTACAAGAAATTTGAAACAACCGATCAGCAGCTGTGCAAGGCCCGCAACGAGGCAATCTTTCTGGGACAAACATATTTGACGTATCTCAGCAGTCTTCGCAAATACAACGAGCTCTACAAAGAGTATCATGGTCGTGGGGAACGTACGGTGAAGGAAACAGCAGATCTAGTGGGCTTCAAGCTGCCCACCGATCCCAAGTGATATGTGAACTGTGCCCCTTAATAAATAAAAAGTGAACATTCGCTTTCTATTCAATCATTTGTCCAATCAATGCAAATACGCGATAGGTCAAGGTCATCACCTGCGAAATGTTATTATTTAATTCCAGTTGTAATTAATCTTTCTGATGTTTACTTACTTGTTTAAAGATTTCCAGCGATACGGGCAAATAGCCCATGGCACTCAGCTGAGCTGGTCTCTGGGCGCGTGTAATGATAAGTAAAAGCGATTTCTTGTAAGCAGTCGTTGCATCCGACCAGTTCTGATTGTAGGCAGCTTGAGTAATATTTGTGCTCTGCAAAAGAGTTAAAGTTAATTCCCATCATGGGGAACATGGAATCATTTGTAGCAGCTACCAATATCCGAACCAACTCGCCATGATAACACACGAGATAAAGCTGCGACATAGACGTCATTATAAATATAATATAGGTAATTCCCTCCATATTGAGTCCCTGCATCTGCACATAAATTGACACAGTGCAAAGAACGCCACAAGTTGTCAGTAGATTTAACAAAATTGAGCCACCAAAGATGTCATTAACTTCCTGCTGCAGACTACGTTGCGACTAATATTATTAATCTAATCCAATAGTTTCTAAAAGCTCACTCACTTTAATAATTGAATATGCCTGTCAATCAACCGAGAAATGAATTTGCGATCCTGGTAGTCGTGTGTCCTGTGGGGTAGATATTTCTCCAGGGATCTCGCTATATAATCAAAGTGCATGCATATCTGCACCTCAAAAGTAACCAACCACAGATCTGTGGTCATATTCGGTATAATCAGGAAGGTACCGTGCAAGCATTCCAGTACATAATTACCAAAGTAATGCCACAACGGATCCTGCTGCGGATCGAATTTATAAAATGGATAGTAGTGTAGGTAGGGAAAGCGTTTATCCGTTAAATAATAGTAACACGATTGTAGGAATGGCCCCAAAACAACCATAACCGCGGTTGCGAAATACACAATGACGAGAATGAGGAGCGGACGTGGCCAATAGTATTCGTTGACACGATGATCGATCCTTGCCTGCTTGGTCTTTGGATACAGTGCCGCTAGTTTGGTATTTAATCTACGAATTGCCAGCTTTTGCAGCATTGTTGCGTATTTGGTGTCCGAGTTCATGGCATAGGTTACCAGAATAGCATAGCGCATTATCATCGGTAAATCATTCCCAATGGTCTCCCACTCGATGAGACGCCATAGCATGAATACCAGACAGCAGATATGGCTGGCGCCGCAAACCCAATGGTACAGTTGCAACAGGATTTGGCGACGAGTTCTACCTGCCTCCAGTACTTGAAAGCCGCAGAGGAGATAGCAAATGCTTGGTACCCGTGTAAAGTCCTCGTAGTCATATAAGATTGGCGCCATGATAAAGATGTTACTCGACTGTAAGCTTTTCTGGCCCATCAGCCGCATTTATAGAGGAGTTGAATATGAGAATGTTTTGCGGTTACGTTAATATTCAAAGGCTGCAAATGTGGTTTGCTTAAGTGAACAGTTTAAAGGAATCGGGAAATGGGCTATTATTATAATATTTATAATGGATAGCCACAATTGTCACACTTATGGTGTTATGTGGCGCGTTCGTCCATTAAAATACATATTTCGCATTATCAGCCAACTTTTGCCCACTCAAGTCCGCTTGCAATAAAATAAATATTTAGTATAGTATGTTGATTTTATTTATTATATAAATCTATTATAGAGAAATATGTCAATAAATAAAGTTGCGTAAATTTGTTTGGTGACATAAAATCAGCAAGTTCCCCTTGGAGTTAAATCAATTTCTACGTCGAACTGAGAATCACAGTATTTATATATATTTTAGGTAATAGATATATACAAATATGTACAGATACTATATGCACTTGTGCATTTCTTGTCATTCAAGTTTATGGGAGTACAAAAGTTAACCATCAAATTAACATTAATTAAAACCATTTGAGCGAATCAATTTGTGAATCGAATTTACAAGTCGCAAAATTCATGTGTAATACATATGTATTACATTTTCTTTATTATTTGCAATACTTTGTATTAATATGCTTATGTATTTATCATATTCGACAGTATATCGAATATCAGTTTAGTTTAATTCACTTTTTTTGTTATCAAATTTTAGGTAAAATGGCCTTTGAATCTGTGTTTCTCTTTTAAAATTCTGTAAAGACATTTTAAGTTTCCATGTAATAACTGTCAATGCGAACTTACCAGTTGAAACTGACATACCCTAAAAATGTATTGAAATGTAATTATGACTTTAAAATATCTGAACTCAAATTTATGAGTAATAAAAGTTTGTAATAAACCATAAAAAGAAAAATACATATTTTTTATTTTACGAGTTGCTTAATAATTTCCATACATACGGTCGCTTGAACTTCTTTCTGGTATACTAGTTGTTTATTATTACCGTTGTTTTGTATTTGTTGTAAGTTCTTGTCCCTGTCGTTGCACTTGAATTTGTTGTTGTTTCTGGAAATTCCAACACATACCACAAACAAATTGGCGTTGCATGGTATTAGACTGTCTCCCTCAAAAGGTGTCATCATGAGAGGAATGCTAAGCAGCAAGGAATTTATGTGTTGGCATTTCTTTTGTTTGCCATGCAACAAGTGTCGTGTATGTCTTTGGCTTTACTAACAAACATATATTGGTGCACCACTTTGTTCGTTTATTTCAATTTCTGTGCGACTCTCTCGTAATTTCGTTAGCCATAAAATGCACGAAAAGCCGCAATATTACGAAAACTTATTCCATTTAATATAATAAATACCATAGCAAACTAAATGACGAATTTGAATTTATTCAATATCTCTTATTGTTTGCAAGTAACAGTGATTAGAGACTTTTAATTTTTGATGCCTGCCCGAATTGTGAGCCACTGTATAAAATAGAGCACTACTTCGACTTATAACCAAACAATTATTTACATAGATATTATGTACTTTTCTTCAATATTGCACATTATTCAAGTAACCAGAACACAGTTCACAAATAAAAGTAATTGTGCGTAAATAAAGAAAGAACTTCTGTTATCAAATGGACTCTTGGGCATTGTGCATTGCGTGCGTAATTTATTTAATACTTTCAATTCAATGTGAACTTTTTATACCCTTAACCCATTGAAAATGGGTATTTTGCACAAAACCAAAAGTATGTAACAGGCAGAAGGAAGCATCTCCGAGCCCATAAAGTATATATATTCTTGATCAGCATCAACAGTCGAGTCGATATAGCCATGTCCGTCTGTCCGTCCGTCCGTCTGTCCGTCCGTATGTATGAACCCGTCGATCTCAGAGACTATAAGAGCTAGAGACTCCAGATTTGGTACATAAGCTCGCTTAATCCCCGCGCAGTACATTTAGATTTTCGATAACTCTTCCCGTTTCCGATATACACATGTGATCGATAACAACAAAATCTTCAATTTGGAATTTTTTGATGCAGTTTGAGAGATAAGACTAAATAATGACAATCTGTGAAATTTTATTGAAATCGGTTAAGAAACACTGGATATATAGAGTATTGAAGTTAAGCAGGTATGCACTATACGCGTACATACAAACAGTCACACATACTTGCAAGCACTGACTGTATGCGTAAAGTATAGTGTTAAGGGTATAGTCTAGTCGGGATTTCTCGACTAGAGCCTTCTTACTTGTTTTTACAAGTGTTCAACAAATATGCCAATAGTCAGCTCTAGACATAGTTAATTTTAACCTTCTGCATGTGATGTATTATGTATTTGAAAAGATTTTTCAAAACTTTAACGCCACATTCCAAGTTATGTGAGACAACCAAAAACAATAGCCTCAGCTAAAATTAGATTTTTATATAGCACAGAGCGCTGCGTTTACTATTTTTTTTCTTTATAAAAACAAGAAGATAAATGTACTCAGTACTCAATGCTTGTAAAGATAGTTATGCAGATTCAAGTTCAGAAGTCTGCAAAGTCATCTGCCGTCATAAACTGGCGGGGTGTCGTTATGTCATCCGACTACGGCGCCTCCAAGATCTAAATAGTTTATGAGTGTGCAACAGCGTATTTTGTCTGGGATTAGCTAGAACAAACACAATACACGCCTGGCGCAAAAATAAACGCAAACATCCTAAAATCCAAAAGAAAGCAAACACACACACAAACACATCGAATGTGTGAATGGCCGGAGAGAGTCAGACGAGCTACGAGTCATATATCTGGTTGTTTAACGAGCAACAGGCTGTTTGTCTCCCTGTCTGACGCAGTGGTGCGCAGTCCAATGAAATATCAACTGAACTCCAGCCAGGGTCTTTTATTCTGCCATCCTGCGAAAACGGGCACCATTTGTTTTCCAACCTCCCCCAATCGATGTTGGCTGCCTTTTCGATATGCAGTATTCGTACGAATAAGCTTAAAAGAACCTCTGAAACAGCATTTCTGCATTATGCACAGCTCCTGCCAAACAATGCATAATGCATAGCAACAAAGGACAATGGCCAGGCTTCTGTGCTGTTTGTTCACTTTACCATTTATTAATGAATTTATTGGCCAACTGCATTTGATGCCCAAATGAATATCCGGATAGTAGGGTGTTGCTGGAGGTGGGTTTGTTTGGTTTTTAAAATGATGCGATGGTTAACTAAGGGTAACTCGATTAAGGCTGTTGTTTTGATTTTGTTATTACGTAATTCTACTCTGCACTTCTTTCAATAAAAGCTATACAAAGGATTTACAATTTTCATATATGCTTTGAAGTATAAAATATTACATTATATAATAGCTTCAAAGGAGGGCACAAATATGATTACGTAAGAAAAGTTTATATAAATCAGTTTTCTATAGGATCGAGCCGAAAGCCTGCTGCTCTAGGTGTATAAAGCTCCAAACTAATATGTATATATAATTAAATTAAATTGTCCCTCTTATAGTTACGATTTATAAAAATGTAATCCTAATTTTTTATACATGCTTAGGTGCAGACAATAATAAAACTCGCTCTGCTGTCTTATTTAGCTTTAAGTACCAAAACTCGATCAGACTTTATGTAAGTATATCTATATCTGTATACATAGTTGGAAAAGATATATATTTATTTTTTCTGCGACAGTATTTGTATGTGTCAACGTCAGTTATTTATTTATTGGTAAAATACGTTTTGCTTCAAAGTAGGTATGAGTTAAAAGTTTAACAAATTTGATTAAAAAACATTTAATTTTGATCAGTATCTCTGAAAAATGGCTAAAATGCCAGCACTGCTCTGTGTCGCGCAGAGCTAACTGAGCTTTGCAAGAGCTCTTACAATCACTTTACAATTTGTTTGCTGGGTTACACACAACCGGTTCTCGGGAGTTCTCTCAATTCGCTCGCGACGCTCATTCGCCGCATAGTCGCCGGAGGCGAGCGCTATTTAACGGCTTTGTCATCATCGTCGTCGTTTTTGAGTCGGCCGGCGCTCAGTTCGCGCTGAGCATTCGAAGCAAACGGTTTGTGATTCAGCACGTTACGGCTTGATTTTATTTTGAATTTGTGTGCGGTACGCGTCTCATTGCGGTTCTCAATAGCATCTGTTGGATTGCTCTTGTGAACTGGCCATGTGAGGGTGAAGCATCTTACGATACGGAACGTCTTTCCACGGTAACGTCTCCGCGTCTTGTGTTTGGGCATTCAACAGTTTGATAAAGCACTAATTTAATGATCTATTTATGTTCATGTTGATATATTATTATAATGTTTTTGCAAATATTTGTGCGCTGATAGCCTCGCCAAAAACATACAAAACTTAATGTGAAACTGAGATTAAGAGAAAAAACTTAGAAGCACATTATATACCATTTAAACGATTAACAATCCATCTTAATGAATATTATTGAATATATTTTTATTATTTTTTTTTACCATTATGTTACCATTATTATAACGGTGCTTTTGTGTACACGCTCCTTCCTCTTCGTGTTGTGCTTGTTCTTGTTGTGATATTGTTGTTGTTATTATTTTCCTGTAAGTGCAGATGGGGAACATCACAGTTGAAGTTGTTGTGGCTGCGGCTGCGGCTCGGGCTGTCTAACCCGTTTATGTTTTAGTTGACTTGGTAACTCCATACATACACATAAATATTTATGTATGTGTAAGTAGACGATCCGAGAAACACGCACAGACAAACAAACAATACATCAGAACTGTTGTTCTCGCGCGGTAAGCGCGGCACTTTGTATCTATCAGTACCAGTACTATCTGTGAATCCATAAGATACACGTACTGGCATCGGTTCCTTATTGACTGCCTCACAGGTCGATGCAAGTCGGCCAATGTTTATTTTTGTGTTTCGCCTGCCAGCGAGCGGGAAAAACAAGTTTACCTCTCTCTGTCTCCGTAACGACAAAGAGTAACAACTTCAAGTAACAACAACGCAGTTTTCAGGAACAATCTTGAGAAAAGTTCAATCCAAACAAAAAAAATTGAACAACAAAACGAAATACATAAATCATTTCAAATGTCATTAAGTCATGAAAATAAATAACACCTATTTAAATACATAATATCTACATCAATTAAAGTGTAAATACCAATATTATGAAATTCGTGTAGATTTTGTATGCAAATTTATAATATGCCCTAATTAGGGACAAGTGTAAAAAAAAATCGAAATCAAAATATTTTGGAATTTTCGTTGCCGGCAGCGATGTCTTTAACGATGTCGTTAATCAAATGTCGAATCGTGTATTTAGCAAATGTCGCGTCAAGTGCAAAAAAAGCCAACAAAGAAGAATAAATATAATGTTAAGCATACAATAGCAACAACAACTGCATGTGAAAGTTAATTTTGGCTGCGAGCATCTATATATTATACATATATATTTGTGTATTTGTATATCGCAAAGTGTGTGACAAAAATAATTAATTCAGGCCACAGCGGCTGTTTAAGCAAAAGCGTCCCAATGGCGCCAACAGTGCGATCGCAAAGTTAAAGTGTCAAAAAAGAGAGTGGCAATAACCCGCACATGCTTATGGCCATAAATATTGGCATGCAACAAGTGTTTGCCATATGTATGAGATTTTTTCTTCGTTTGAGTAGATTAGTGTTGTGTGCATGTGTGTGTGCAAGAGAGTGTATGTGAATGTGTGTGTTCGCAAGTGTCTTAAGTGAAGTTTTTTCATCGATATTTTAAATTTTTAGCCCAGCCCGTGAAACATTTAAGCATGCAACTGTGACTCATTGGCATACAAAATACCAAAAATATAAGAAGTAAATCGTCAAATTCGCGTATAAAAATCAAAAAAACTGAAAGAAACTAAACACACACACAGCCAAAATGGGCTTCTCATCGGCCCTTCAGGGCCGCGCCGCACACGAGGCGCTGATCGTGCGCCAGGATGTTGAACTGCGTCTAATGGAGACAATGAAACGATCCATCCAAATGAAAGTCAAATGCGACAAGGAGTACGCAATCAGTTTGGCTGCTATCGCTCAGCAGGGACTGAAAATTGATCGGGCTGACGAAATGCAAGGTAAGATAAGTCTGTTCCAAAAGCCTTCTGGGCATTTGTGTTCTTAATACAGGTTTTAATATTTCTTTGCTTAAGAAGATGACTTGAAATATTTGTTGGAATAACGGTTGCTTAAATTTTAGTTTCAGTTTTCAAGACATTTAGAAATACTACTCAGAACAAAATCAGTTTAATCCAAGCAATTTAGTGAGCTTCAAAGATATAGAATTTTTCCTACTATAACCCTATAACGCAACACAATCTATATTGAATTTAAGGACACACATTGCTGTAATAAGTTCTTTGGTTCACAAGAATTTCCAAGTATTCAATTCCGGTTGTACTTGAATGTTAAAGTAGCCTTTTTCTTCGAATGCACTTTGTGTACCTGTACAATGTAGTATGCCTATATATGTGTGTGTAAAGTAATATAAATACTTGGGCGATAAAGTAGCGTTCAATATTATTGTTTTCCACAAAGAAACACTTCAGGTCGTTCCCTTGTGCTGTGCTCTGATAAGCTAATTGAACATTTAATGAAAAAATAATGAAAATAATAATTTAAGTTTATAAGGTCTAAAGATATATTTTAAAAATTAAAAAAGACGAAATTTAAAATAAAAGTAAAAATATTAAACAAATTATTCAAAATAAGTTTGTAACATAAAACAACTACTGTAAATACCCGAAATAGTTTTGGGTGCACCAATGAAAATGGTTGTAATAGTTTAGTTCAAAAATAAAATGTTCGTTGAAATCGGTTGAGAAACAACGGAGATATGGGACATTATAGTTAAATCAAGTATGCATTATACACATACTTGCAAGCACAGATTGTACCCGTTAAGTATGTATTAACGATATTTTCTAATCGGGATCTCTACTAGAGCCATCTTATTTGTTTCTACATAATTGTAAGATATTTTATGTTATGGATTTTTGATAAGGTTTCGATTAAAACTCAACATTCGATCATTCGAGTGAGTTTACAGCTGTTGGATTTGAAGTACAAATGGATGGTTAATTAATAAATTCGACACATTATCAGTGATACAAATCTTATTATGGCATGAAATGTGTTTTTTATTTCTTTCGGAACACATGCTTAATGCATTTGCACTTGTAAGTTTTGTACGTCCAATGCAGATGCAAATGTTGAACATATTTTTCCTGATTATGTGAATATGGCGCTAAAGCACGCTTTTACGTCATACGGCTTGAACATTTTGGAATTTACGCTGAGCTGTCTGTTTTAAACAAATTGTTGTTGTGTGCATTACTCACGAGTTCATTTAGCCCGTGTGGGGCCCGCTTGTAAAGGACTGAGAGCCAATCGCCATTAGTCACAAAAGTTGTCGGCTATCGGCTGTCGATAAGCTTGCAAGTGATGCGCCAAAAAGCTTTCACTTTCCCTGGCTGCCGGCCAGTGGAAGGGGCATGAATAGTGGCACTGCAAGACAAGGGGCAATGGGATTATTCAGTGACCACCAACGCGTCGCCGGCTGGTCAGTCAACTCAATTTCAACTCCAACTCCAAGGCCAAGTCTAAAGCGCAGCGACAGCATCTAATGGCAGATAAACGATTGTTGATATTGCTACCCTTACTTATTATTGTTGTTGTTTTATTTTATGTTTCTGCTTCTGATTGGAGTTGGTGTGAATTTAACAGCTTGAAATTTAGACTCGAAGCCAGAGTCGCTAAATCGCGTGACTTTATCGCATTTCAATTTCAAACAGAACCAAAAAAAAAAAGTTTTTCCTAACAGCCTTAGATAATGACCAGACAGAGCTCATTGTACTCTGAACCTATTCAAATAGGGTAAAAAGGGTATAATGGTTATGTGCAAAAGTATGTAACTGGCAGAAGGAAGCATCTTCGAGCCCATAAAGTATATATATTCTTGAATAGCATCAACAGCCGAGTCGATATAGCCGTTTCCGTCGGTCCATATGTATGAACGCGTCGATCTCAGAGACTATAAGAGCTAGAGACTCCAGATTTGAAACATAAGCTCGCCTAGTGCCTAGGCAGTACAAGTTTGTTTCAGATTTTCGATAACTCTTTCCGTTTCCGATATACACATGTGATCGATAACAACAAAATCTTACATTTTGGAAAATTATCAGACGGCGTTTGAAACATTAGACTAAATAATTGAAATCGGTTGAGATACACCGGAGATATAGAGCATTGAAGTTAAGAAAGTACACACACACACTCACACATACTTGCAAGCACTGACTGTACGCGTAAAGTATCGGGTTTAGGGTGTAGCCTAGTCGGGATTTCTCGACTAGAGCCTTCTTACTTGTTTAAATTAACTTTTTATTTCAATAATTTGGTGGATGAACTTATAAGAAAGTTTTAAAAACCGATTTTTTTTGGCATTTGACTTGGCTTAAACAACAAGTACATCTTTTGAAAACACAACAAAAATTTCGAATTTTAAAAGTTATTTATTTATTTTATTTTATTATTTTATTTTTTATATATAAATAAGAACAAATGATTTGGACTTAAACCAAGTTCTTAAAGACTTAGATCAAAACTTATTCTTATATATCTGAACATAGTATATTGCGCAGAAAAATCTACCAATGTACTTGAACATTTATGCCGATCAAAAATCTGAATGCTGCAAACCTTAAACTTGCCACTCACCTCATCAAACTGTCAACAGAGCTGTGCAGCTGCCTTCACTCAAACACACAAGCACACAGACATACTCATACACTCGTTAATAAATAATTGCTATAATTTTGTGTGTCAGTTTGGCTTGCCAAACGCTTTTCAGTTGCGGTTGCTTTCTTTGCCACCGCTGGACCGCACAAGTTATACACATCCATTTGGCTGGAAGGAAACAAGAAAACACAGAAAAACATCACGAAATCTGTGGTACAATTTAAGCCAAATTATTTAGTGCAGTTTGTCTGTTTGATAGTACCAGAAACAGTTGGCTGCCTGTAAATTGTTTTATTTATTTTTTGTTTGTTTTGTATTTGCTGCTCTACGTTTCAGGGGGGAAGGGGGCCTGCTCAAAGTTGCTTTTCACCTTGACCATGAACCCGCTGCTCGATTTGAATCCGCCCATTGTAATAATTGGCGCAATTAACCATGTTCAACAAATGTTTAGTAAAACTAAAAACTTAACGAAGCGCACACATTTGGAGCACTCGACAAGGAATTCGTTAAGTTTACAATTAGACAAGTTTTGCTATTGGGCTTTTATCGCATTACATAACAGTAAAATAACGAGCTGTAATTAAATTCGTGTTTGTTACACTTGATATGATTCAGTTGAGTCAGCTTTTTGTGTTTTTCCTAGCTGCCAATTGAGCTGTTGATAACAACGCGATATTTGATCGGCCATTAGTCACAAAAAATAAACATAAGCAAATTGTGAATAACAATAAAAATGTCATTAAAACTAATTTCATTAATTTATTCATTGTCATATTACTTTACTCCTTTGCAGGCAGCCTTATCACAAAATCATGGCGTTCCTATATGGATGAATTGGATCAACAGGCCAAACAGTTTAAGCTTAATGCCGAACAGCTTGAGGTCATTTGCGATAAGCTGGCACATCTCTCACAGGACAAACGCAAGGCTCGCAAAGCCTACCAGGAAGAGCATGCCAAAATTGCCGCACGCCTCAATCACGTAAGTAGCAAATAACATTATCATCTTGGGATCATATTTATCTTGATTGCAAATAAAAGTATTGCGCCAATTAAAAGCCAACTCAAATCCGTCAACAACTGATGCGCACTTGCCTGATGTTTTTCTTTTGTTTATTATTTATTTGTCAGCTTATTGATGTGCTCTTTTGTTGTGTTATTTAATGCTTTGAAAGAGTTTCAATTAAAATAAACATAATAAGCTTGTATCTGATAAATTGATGTGTGTATGTATAAAAATATATCTATAAAGATACACGTATATATACGTATATATATTTATATTGACAAGCCTCAAATGATAGCAGGGTACAAGCTCTAATATGTAAGCAGCTTAAACGAATGTGGCGCTCATAAAATACAGGGAGAGCGAGAGAGAGAGAGAGAGAGAGAACACCATATGCTTTATTTATTCCATATAGAATAAAGTAAATAAAGAAAATGAGAAGTGTTGATTTATGATCATTGCGACAACAAGTTTATTAACCCATCGAAGCTACAATAAACGCAAAGGTCAGCCGCATCAGTAGCCATAGAAATTTACATAAATTTATTTGTCTCCCTTCTGATGTATATATGGAATTAACACTGCGTACTCATGTAGTCAAACAAGTCCGCCAAAATGGATATGCCGATGACCCAGATACATTTTTCATGCTCAAAATAAAACTAAACGCTTTAAACAAACAATTCATTGGCTTATCCTATGGCATCCAAACATATAGATAATACATATATATATATTAAATTTTTGTCAAAATAGTCGCAACTAATATAGCTAAAAATTAAAGTACTCTATACTTTACGTAAACAATTAGCTTCGGTCCAAGGGAAATACTCTTGAGTGGTAAATAATAATTGAAGAAAAAGCAACGCTGCACATAATAATAATAATAGCTCAGTCAATTGACAATTTAGCGAAGAAGCAATAAAAGTTACAAAGCGACTGGCAACAGCCACAAAAACAGAAGCTAAATTCAAAGCGAAATTCCGGGCAAGAAGTCAAGTAAGAAGTAGTTTTTATTTTTTGTGCAGAGCAGTAATTTTTCGCCTCGTATTTTTTTCTCCATTGGACTTTGACTCATAATATTTGCGCAATGCTCTGAGCACATCAATAATAACAACTACAATAACGAGTTATTGTACAATAGAGCGGTACAACAACAGGAGAAGTAATTGTTGATGCGCTTGAAATGGGATAAAGTTTGTTGGGGAGTTTGATATATCTTTTAAATATCTTTCTTGCTTTGCCAATTTAGCTGCCAATTCATAATTTGTCATAGCAATCAGTAACAATTTAAAATTAACGAGCATGTGCACTAAGTAATCGAAGAAAAAGATTATTTGAAGTTTACTTCGGCTTTTAACTTATTTTTGAAAAGTAAAGAATGAAATCTACCGACGTTCTGACTGAAAATCGATTAGATAGTCTAAAACTATTTCAATTTCAGCTCCGACAAAAAAAAAGTAAAAGTCGCATAGTTTATATGCCACACTTCATCATGAACTTTTTTTTCTTAGTTCCTTGGCTTTCCAACTTGTAGTATTGCCCAAAAAAGCACAAAGACAAAAAAATAAACTTCAATTCAAATAAACTATTTAGTAACGAGCGACGCCATTTCTTATAGCCCTTAAGTGGCACTTACTCAATAGAATGCATTGACAAATGCTTGACAAAACATTAGGCCAACTGCCGCTGACTTTGGTTATTAATCGATGACACTTTAAAGGGCGCCAAACAACAACACCGACCCACACACACACACTTATATAATGGATACGGATATAGTTGAGTGTATCTTATTTATTTTTTGATTTGTCAAATACATACTTTCGTTGCACTCGCCCTCACTCTCGACTCGGAACAAAACTATTGAAACGAGTCGAATGAATATCAACACGCATTAGACAACGGCTGGGTCTGGGATTTGACTTCCGGGTGGGTTTCCACACACACACACACACACACACACACAGATGTTGGTTTTTCTGGGGCTTCTCATAGTTTTTTCTTTTGTTTATTGATAGACCGCAAATGTTCTAAAACAAACAGCATTGAGGCGTTGCGCAGTCGTATTAATTACAATAGTTTCAATTGAAATATCTTTATAATGCATACAAATACACATATGTACATATGTATTTGCAACAGCATCATCAAGAGTATGCCAGATAAGACGATAAGATATGGCGAATAACCAAACAACGCCAACCACAATAACTTCACATCAACGTGCGAATGCAAGAACGACAAACATATATTTTATATTTGTGTCTACAGCTGAACATGTAGTCCCAGTCGAATGGCCACTTAAAGATTCATACAAACAGACAAGTACAAGTATGTACTTTTTAAAAACTATAGAAAAATCGAGCACTATTGAGCACTCTCTTTTGATAAAAATTCTATATATATATACTATATTCAACTTGACTTTTACACATCACATTCCAATCTATAGGGGAATACCAAAACGAGGGTTGTTTATCACGATATGGCGCCAGAACTTTTCGTTTATTGGAAATGGAAACTCCCCTAATTCACCGACAAAAACCGCTTCCCCCCTCAACACTTGGGCGAATACAAATGCACAAAAGCTCTTGAAGAGCCTTTTAATTCAGCTGCATTGACCCGCACTCAAAATTCTTTAGAACTTAACCATAATTGGCAGACAACCGACTTATTCTTACAATTAGGTAAATTGTATTCATACTGATCTTTTTATTTTGAACCGTATTTTAGCCGTTTCTTCAACATAAATATAAGTTTTCTCAAGTAAAATCACTGTAAAGAAAACAAGTAAGAAGGCTCTAGTCGGAAAATCCCGACTAGACTATACCCTTAACCCTATACTTTACGCATACAGTCAGAGCTTGCAAGTATGTGAGAGTGTGAGTATGTATACGCGTATAGTGCATACTTTCTTAACTTCAATACTCCATATCTCCAGTGTTTCTCAACCGATTTCAATAAAATTTTCACAGATTGCCAATATTTGTCTAATCTTTCAAACTGCAAGTTTTCCAAATTCAAGATTTTGTTGTTATCGATCACATGTGTATATCTGTACTGCGCGGGGACTAGGCGAGCTTATGTACCAAATCTGGAGTCTCTAGCTCTTATAGTCTCTGAGATCGACGCGTTCATACATACGGACGGACGGTCGGACAGACGGACATGGCTATATCGACTCGGCTGTTGATGCTGATCAAGAATATATATACTTTATGGGGTCGGAGATGCTTCCTTCTGCCTGTTACATACTTTTGCACAAAACCATTATACCCTTTTTACCCATTTTCAATGGGTTAAGGGTATAAAAAGATAAGCTTAACATTAACGCCAGTTTGTTGCTCTAATCGGAAAAGAGCCTGGTATTTAAGGAAGACTTTCATTTTAGCTTTTAATGACTTTCGCTTTTATTTGTTAGATACGTTGACAAAAAATGACAAAAGCTGAAGGACTTATCGTATCGAAAAACTTTTAAGCCTGCAGTTAACTTAATCTTAATAATGTCTTACCACATCAGTAGAAGCTCAAATTCCTTTTAACGATACGATATCGACATTATAAAATTTAACGTGAAGAGCAACTAACTGAAAAAATGTTTACGTTTGTACATTAATACTTAGAAAAATATAGTCACCTTCACTTCAGTTTGCACTTCATTGTGTTAGCATAAAAGTTTAAGAATTTAATGCTTAAATAAATAATTGTAGTCCATACATACAATTATTTGTTGGCTCATCTAAGAGTAGCAAAGTTTCCTGTCATTGCGACAAAAGCATATATTATAGCAGCAAAAGTCACAAAATATATAAAGCACACACTGTTGCTTAATCGCACCCAACTCATAGATACTTTTGTACTTGTTAGTTTCAGCTAGGCACTGCCATAAGTTGCATGCATGTAGAGCCAGTGATTTTATCTGTATGGCGGGCCGCAGCTGCCAACTCGTGCAACTCGCACCGAGTGGCACGCAGCATAAAAATTAGAGCTAATATTTGTTGACAACAAACATGTGGCCATGTTGCTCTAGTTGTTGTTGCTGTTGTTTTTGTTGTTGCTAGCTAAACGTCGTGCTTAGATTGTGTAGTTGGGTCGCGTGCGCCAACATAACAGCAAATTCAGAGATACGAACTACACACAGAAAAAAACTAGACCTATGTAGAATATGCCAGGAAAAACTTTTTGTAGGATGGAAAAAACACGAACAATTTTGTTTTTTTAGAAAAATAATTTATTTTTTAACAATTTTATTGTAATTTGTTTCGGACAAAATAACGTATTTAAATGTTTGGTAAAAAGATGTAGAGTTACATAAATACAATTTAATTTTAAAGATTCTCGAAATCTCTTTAACATATCTATTTGATGTAAGCAAATAAATTGAGAAATATTTTTTTAAATGCGGAACTTTTCTTATTTAAAACCAAATTAAATCTGAATGTAAAAATGTTATGATCCTGTTTTACAAAAACATGTGGCCTACATTTTTAAAATAAAACTTGTACTGATTATAAGTAGCGATTCTAAAAATCTGTATTTTAAGAATAAGTCCTTGAAAGCTAGTATTGGAAATAATTGTAAATACGTTAAAGAAATATTTAACGGATGTCGACAAACTAAAAACTAATTATATGTATTGGTGTTTTCTGTTTTTGTTAGTGTAGATATGAGCCACTTAAATGGGTGCCCAAAAGCGAAATTTTGCGTACGTCATGGCGTGCACCGTCCGACGGTCGCCAAGGGTGGAAATACCCAACAACTGCGTTGTGAAGGACACTTCCGTGGGGGTTGCTCGTATAATTGCAATATAATGGCATGGATCGACATCAGTTTCGGCAACGCCAGCCATAGAGCCAGCCAGTCAGTTTGCAAGTTCCGCCATCAATTGCCAAGTCTGCAGCATTTTGCAGTTGGGCAACTTTCGTTTTGGGCTCTGTCCTCTGTTTGCAGAACTATTAACTGCCAGCCAAGTCGAGGCTTATCGCCACAGACGTCTACGTCATCGTCCGCACCCGGAGCTTCGAAGAAACAGAGTCAAAGTTAGGCGACACAATTGCAATTGCAATTTAGCATTGTGTGCGAAATGGTGGCGCCCAAAGAGTGCGTGTTTGCCAAAGCCAACGATGACAACGACCATAATAGTACCGCCACCAGTAGGATGATGATGATGATGATTACTTCCGTCATCCGGCAGCTGACTGCACTGAGATTGCTCAACGTTGTTCCCTTAACTTGGCTACAAAATGTAATCAACGCTACCTCAAAAATAAACTCTCTACTGTCGTGGCAAGGCTAGACTCAGCTGACCAGAACCTATTGGCCATTACCAGCTATGCCGAGCAAAATTTCTGCACAACAATAAAAATGACAAGCAATATGCTTCCAAATTTCTCTATATTAAACGGTCAAAACATGAAACATTCTATTCAAGAATGCTTGACTAGATTGTACTCACGTATATGTCCAACAGGTATATGGAATAATTTCATACAAAAATCAAATAAGTATAAAATCATTAAAAAAAATTTAGATGAATGTTGGTTTAATGTTGGTATTTTGGTAGTACTAATTTTAGTTTAAGAGTTAAGTAGAACAAACATTTTATATTTTCTATACCTTATCGTGTCGGTGCTGAAACCCTATCTTAATTAATAACTTAATTGCCTTTTGCGCAGTATTGACGAACAAGTTTAGCTCTCATCAGTTATTTATAATTTCATCTAATCTTAAGTATTCCAATATATTCCTAAGCAAAAATATATATTTTTATAAAAGAAAAACGTTTACTTAGTAATACATACATCATTTATATATATTTTATATATTTACATCATTTATTTTTTCAAATATACATATATTTTGTTTTTATATACTTCTTCACTTTGCCAATAAATTCTTCAAACAAACTATATTTTTTTAAACTTTTATACATATTTCCTAAATTAATTATAAGTAAATATCATTAATTAGGTTTGTTGGCTTACTTTCTGGCTGTTTCCGTGTTGTTTATGGCAAAGGTGCGATATGTATTTAGTTTTTATACCCTGAACCTTTGAAAATGGGTAAAAGGGTATAATGGTTTTGTGCAAAAGTATGTAACAGGCAGAAGGAAGCATCTCCGACCTCATAAAGTATATATATTCTTGATCAGCATAAACAGCCGAGTCGATATAGCCATATCCGTCCGTCCGTCTGTCCGTCCGTATGTATGAACGCGTCGATCTCAGAGACTATAAGAGCTAGAGACTCCAGATTTGGTACATAAGCTCGCCTAATCCCTAGGCAGTACAAGTTTGTTTTAAAGTTCGATAACTCTTCCCGTTTCCGATATACACATGTGATCGATAACAACAAAATCTTGGATTTGGAAAATTGAAAGATTAGACTAAATAATGAGAATCTGTGAAAGTTTTATTGAAATCGGTTAAGAAACACTGGAGATATGGAGTATTGAAGTTAAGAAAGTATGCGTATATGTATACACTCACACATACTTGCAAGCACTGACTATATGCGTAAAGTATAGGGTTCAGGGTATAGTCTAGTCGGGATTTCTCGACTAGAGCCTTCTTACTTGTTTTTTTCTAGCCCATTCCAAACGTTGTGTGTTCTGTGCAAATTAGCCGGGTCTGCCTTGGGGTCTGGATTGTCCGCCCACGCTGGAATTGAATGAATGTGTGTAAACACATATGTTGTGCATTTATTTATAAACAAAATGTTGTTGGCGTGTTTTGTAGATCGCTAAATGACGAGAAATTCGCTTTGATAACTGCCAATTTCCGAAACGAAAAAAAATTAATCTGTACTCAGTGTGTATAGATTGTATCTAATGGATACACATGGTAAAAGAATGTAAACATCCATTTTATATATATTTTTGTCACTTTTGACAGAATTCGCTTTTAAGCAATGCATTTTTAAATCCGTTGCGGCGACTGCCTACAAATTGAGTTATAGCCCAGCTGACAACGTTGAAAGCCACAAACAAACGTGGAGAAAACAAGTAAGAAGGCTCTAGTAGAGAAATCCCGACTACACTATACCCTGAACCCCATACTTTAAGTGTACAGTCAGTGCTTGCAAGTATGTCTGTGTGTGTGTACGCGTATAGTGCATACTTTCTTAATTTCAATGCTCCAAATTCAAGATTTTTTTATATCGGAAACGGGAAGAGTTATCCAAAATTTAAAACAAACTTGTACTGCCTAGGAATTAGGCGAGCTTATGTACCAAATCTGGAGTCTCTAGCTCTTATAGTCTCTGAGATCGACGCGTTCACACATACGGACGGACCGACGGACGGACAGACAGACAGACATGGCTATATCGGCTCGACTGTTGATGCTGATCAAGAATATATATACTTTATGGGGTCGGAGATGCTTCCTTCTGCCTGTTACATACTTTTGCACAAAACCATTATACCCTTTTTACCCATTTTCAATGGTTTCAGGGTATAAAAAGGCGACGGATTAGGTGAAAGTCTTTAGACCCACAAGCCATTGAAGGGTTAAACAGGACTCCAGTGCGGGCGTCTGCTCTCTCAGCAAGCAACGGACAGATTGACTGACAGACAGACTGGACGACTGGCAGGCTGTGCACGTGAGGTACGACCAAAGTGAACCACAATGTGTCCGGCGCAAGGTTTGACAGGCAGACAGACAGACGGGAGACGAAGCATCGGCTAGGCCAGGACAACAGAGCTCACACTCATTTCAATGCATAAAAGTCACTCCAACAGCAGCTTCACTCGAGAAAATTCTAATAATGCCAAAAAATTTCGACGCCGGTTGCGACAACAAAAACAACATTAACATCGAGAAAGAGTGTTCCTAAAGATACCCTAAGTTGGAGGAACCAAATTCCAAAACAAGAAATGCTTTTGCTGGTCAACTGATCAACTTAATGTTTATTGAAAAACAGACAAGTTACGTACCAGTAGAAGATTACTTAATTAAAATTTTTCAATGTTTTCAATTTTATATAATATTTAAAAACTTATAAATCAACCAAACACAAAATAACATGGCGAAACTGTTTTGACTTTTGCTGATGATCAAGAGTGTATATAAACTTAAGAAACCTTCAGCCTGTTACATTATTATGCCCTTTTTATCCATTTTGAATATGTTAAAGGGTATCAAAACAGCAGCAGCACCCAGCTCCTGCGGTTACTCCGGCTGTGGGCAATTTACGGAGCCCTCAAGGGCAGCAAAGTGCCAACAGTTTTGTTGTTTTTGGTCCATGTACATGTCATGTGCTTACTCGTGCCATGTGGTTCCATTTGAACCCCGGAGCCACTCTGTCCAGTGTGGTATAAAGTAACGAAATTGCAGTTTCCATTCATGGCAAAATGTATTTCCCCTTTTGTGGGGGAGGGCGTTGAAGGCGTGCATGTACTGTGCTGATTTAGCTGGACATCCTTCGATTTTTTTTCGATTTAACTAGTGGAGGCCATAATTCATCTATTGCCACGGCATCCAACTTTAATTAATTTAAATGTGTAGGCATCATTCCAGCACCAACACTTGGAGAAGGAATAGCTATGCATCGCCAGACTATGCCAGACTCAGCCAGACTGGGGGATGATGACTTGGGATGTCTGGCAGGCATCGGCATCGGCGTCGCGCCGGCGGCTATTAACCGGGCGCATTATTGTTTGTAATTCCCGTCAAATTGCCGAGCGAAAATAAAACGATGGGTGGGGCAGCAATCAAGTGAATTTCAGTAGACGCGCCCCAAAAAGCGACGCCAACTAAAATACATACACTTTAGTCTTGAATTCTCTCCCCTTAAATTTTAGTTTGGTGAAAATATTTTTACGACTTTATCTTCCCTACCATTGCTCATACGCAGCGTTGGCCACGCGAATCTTTCATTAATTTCCTTTCCTTTTTTTGCGAGAACAACAAGTGAGACACGATGATGCGCCCAAAGAGAAAATATTATAATTATTATCTTGTTGTTTTGTTGAAGGCAAGCGTTTACGAAAATGGTGGAAAATTGAAAATCAACTCATATAGATAAAGGGGGACAGGATGAGAAAACGTAAGACGGTGCGGTTCTGCGTAAAATCCGTTTGCTAATTTGGATCGTAGCCAAAATGAAAAAAAATATACAATTGAAACTTAAATGCTGCTACAAAATATGTTGCCTAACTACAGTAATCAGTCGATAAGGCGAACGAAAATTGCGTGAGTTAAAACATAATGTATAAAAAATCCACTTTAAAAGTGAAATATGACATTTGTGAAGCCAATTTTAAGGTACAAACTATGCAAAAAAAAAATATATATATAAACAGATTAAAAATAAACGGTTTAAGCTAAGAATAAAATGCTCAACCTTTTAAAAATATACCAAAACATTGCACAAAGTCTTTCAAATCAGTAAGAAACAGTATATATTTTTTTAAAAATAATAAATTTCGAAATTCAAAAGTTTGCAATTTTATACAAAACAAACATCAGTATTTAAAATTGGTGTATATACAAAATTTGTGCATACAAATAAAACTGTTCCGCTTATTTCTTTGTGTTCTCTTTTGCATTATATTCAATCGAATGAAAAGATTTGCTTGTTTATATACTAATTCTACAGAAAAACAATGTTTTCGAATATTGATTTTGCCTGTCGCTGGCTCGAATGTTCTCGTACTAGTTGCTTGCAACATTGAAGTTTATGAAATTAAGTTATTTAAGCTTATTGCACTTGTATCTGCTAGTTTGGCTACGTTTTAAAATGAGCAAATAACGTATGCGACGCGTGTGCCGCGACATGAGTTTAGTTTCTCGTTGTAGCGAACAAATTTGTATTTGGCACAAGTGCAAACGTTAACGACAACAGCTGCAAATGCATCGGGCAACAAAATTAACAGAGCCCCCCGCAAGGTTTGTTTAAATTTTATTAGAAAAATAAATCGAAAATGTTTTATAGCTGCCACTAAAAATAAGAATGGCGCAGTGCATGAAAAGGTACCACAACATTTTGCTCTTTATATCAACATTTGCCTATTTAATTATGACTCACAACAAGTCAAAAATCATATCACATGCCAAATTTTCATGCTAAAACAACACATAACAAAAGACAACAAAAACAAATTGCTCGTTGCAACTGTGTTGGAAACCACAAAAGTTTGAGCAGGGCTCAAATTATTGACTCAAGCGACCCCGACCTCACAATATGTCAGCCTTTCTTTCAATCGACTTGCATATGTGCTACACAATTCACAACATACATATGACTATCGATTGATTATTTTCTTTGTTCAATTTCACCTTAACGCTCGAAAGGACAACACACTTGTTTGTTTGTGCTCATTAAAATGTATCTAAACGACGGTGCAAATGGAACTCAAAAAAAACAGAAACCCCTTCGCGAAGGTAACGAATATGAGCATAGCGAACAATGAAAATGACAGAGCAACATATACAACATATATTATCCAATACCAACAATAGATGGATGCACTGTAATAAAGAGCTTTGCGAGTGTCGCATGTAAATTTGATGAGCGTCTTAACTTTTTGGTCTCAGCTGTAATTCTATAAATTTTTTTTTTTTGGTGTCAGACAATTGAGGTCAGCACAAATACATTTGTACTTATATCATGAATAATATAAGTTCATAAACGTATATGTTTGAATGTATTTTTCGCGTATTCATTCATAAAGTTAAGAGTCTACATTGTGTTAATTAATGTATATTTTATGTATGTGTTAATTAATAAACTAATATTCAATGGAAAGTACACTCGAAAATGTAGTTCATCAATAAAGTAAGAAGACTATAGTCGAGAAATCCCGACTAGACTATACCTTGAACGCTATACTTTACGCGTACAGTCACTGCTTGTTCTATGTTCTTAACTGCAATGCTCCATATCTCTGGAGTTTTTCAACCGATTTCAATAAATCCATTGTCATTATTTCGTCTAATGTGTTAAACTGCATCATCAAGTTTTTCAAATTCAAGTTTTTGTTGTTATCGATCACATGTGTATATCGGAAACGGAAAGATTTATCGAAAATTTGATACAAACTTGTACTGCCTAGGGATTAGGCCACCTTATGTTCCAAATCTGGAGTCTCTAGCTGTGAGATCGACGCGTTCATACATACGGACAGACATACGGACGGACGGACAGACAGACATGGCTATATCGGCTCGACTGTTGATGCTGATCAAGAATATATGTACTTTATGGGGTCGGAGATGCTTCCTTCTGCCTGTTACATACTTTTGCTCAAAACCATTATACCCTTTTTATCCATTTTTAGTGGGCTCAGGGTATAAAAATGAGTCAGTTGACCTACAAATTATAAATAGTTGTGAATAATTTACATTTATATACTGAGGTTATGGTTACAAACTAAGTGTTCAAACAAAGAGAGTCCAAAATATCTGGATTTAGTATGCACTGATTACATGATTATGATTGGATGTTTTTTTCTGATAATTCATTTGTACAATTTTTGTAAATTTAAATAAATTATTATATTAATTATTTGGTGTCCATCTTAGATTTTGTTTTGTACTTCATATTGAAAAACAACTGTTTTGACAAAATTATTAAAATTCTTATTGACATTTTTCTTGGTAGTGGTTTTGGCAAGCCTGTATACTATTATTATTATTATTTGTGAATAGTACTGTTTACACACAAATTTCGACAAAAATAATGACGGAGGCAAAAAGGTGGAGACAAAGCTAGCAAGCCTTGTGGCATTGAACTTTGACAACATTGGACGATGTCAACACTCGGAAACTACCGCAGCGAGTTTTGTTGCGTTTGTTTTGGTCAAGGCGATTGCGATGTTGAGTATGAGAATTGAAGTTGAATTTTGAAATTTAGGTTGGTCAACGAGAGTACCAACCAAAAAAGTGACAAAGTGCCACTAGAAAACTATGAAAGAGTCAAGTTACAATATACATGCATACATAACTGTGATTATTTATGGGCCAGAGACAATAAACTTGTTGTGTCAATGGCCAACAATAACAGCATCAATGGTCACTGGG
The DNA here is from genome assembly GCA_035044485.1 of Scaptomyza reducta. Lineage (NCBI taxonomy): Eukaryota > Metazoa > Arthropoda > Insecta > Diptera > Drosophilidae > Scaptomyza > Scaptomyza reducta. The sequence goes on along the minus strand of JAWNNV010001315.1, from coordinate 2,401,472 downwards.
TACCCGCATGGCGAAATACAAACGTGCAAAAAAAAAAAAACAAGCTTCAGTTGAACGGCTTTTAGCTATTTTGGTAAGGTCAACATGTATGGATTTTTTGCCAGTCTTTGTTGTCAACTGGGAATATTTTTATTTAGGGTGGGTTTTCCATGCGCCAGTTTATTTTTTGTGTGTAAAACGGTCGCAATGCATCAAAGTGAAGCTGATTGTCAGCTAAGCTTGTTTGCTGGCAGTTTGTTTTTTTTTCGATTTGTGTGTGTAGCACAGATCCAAATCCACATCCGTGTCGACAGAAAGTGGAGCAATCTGCGAAAACCTGAACGTCTTCATGTTTATTTCTGGTTCTGTCGGCTCAATTTCTTGTTTTGCGTTTGCGGTTGTCTTTGCACTCGCAACTGCTTAATTGAAGTGATTTGCAGTCAATTACTGCGCAAAAAAGAAATTCTAGAAAAAAAAAAAACCGCGCACAAAGCTTTCAAGCGTGAAAGTAGCGCGACTCGAGAAAACTTCACTCTCAGCTCTCCAATGTCCACTTTATATACATTTCTAATAAATGCTTTCAAGTCTTTGCACTTACTTCAATAACCAACTATTGGCCAATCTAATGATTAAAGCCAAGTATTCCGTGCATTGTTAAACCAAATTGGCTGCTAAATGGCAAACGCCTACTGAAAAATACTCTCTTAATTACCATCTAAGTGCAGTAAATTGCTCAAACGGTTATTTCATTTAACAATACAAGCTTTCGATTTCCCTATTGCCAATTTGTGTAATTGTTCCCAATGATTTTTTTTGTTCGATTTCCTTAATTGCGTCGCAAAGTGGAGCAATTGTCTAACAATCAGAAAATTTGCGCAAATTGCATTTTTTGTGTGCTTATAATAACAAGATACGCATATGATGACGTCAAATGCAAAAAGATATTAACTGGCTTTCTCTGTCTAACTGCCTTTGACAACTGCACAACTGATAAAACCGGTTCTTGTGCACTGCCCTCAAAAGATTCCTTTCCACACACTCTCGGTGAGATACTTCTGTACATATATGTGTACGTTATGCCAAAGTATATGTACATATGTAAATTAGGGTGAAGCAAATAAATATATATTTCAATTGGTTAAAGCCTGAGTTTTATATCTATACAAAATTAATGTATTCGCGAGAAAAATATTTATATCATAAAACTAAGAAAAAATAAATTATGATCTTTAGAATAAAAATTATCTTTAGAAAAAAGTAATAATTCAAGACGACTCGTTTTTTTTTCGAAACTTTTTCTGTTTTCACAAAGATTCACAATGCCTTAAGTATTAGAAAAGTAAATTTTACTTTATAGCTTTTGATAGATTTGATAGAGACGCAATCGACTGCAGAATACTCTGATACCAGTATAAAACTGGAATTTAAATAATCAATGCAGATTTGTGTGTCTATCTTTATACCAAATTTAGTGACATATGCGATTTCAATTT